>OU343163.1:32647500-35047500 GCA_910595825.1 Philhelius pedissequus
AGCCATTATTTCCATTATAACGTAGCACTTAAGATATCTATAGAGCGGCGATTGCAGTACTATTCCCCAAAGATGAAAAAGAAGAAGAAAAAAGGAGGTTACATTCTCGAAGCACTAAATCATATTCGTTTTGTGGGATTTTTATTTTTTTTTTCGGGATGCTTTTCTTAATGCACCTAATAAATTTAGATGAGGAATATTTTTTAAGGTTCGAACAACGGCAGTTGTTGGTGTGCTTAAGGCGAAAATGTGAATAACCTCATAAAGCATACACATATTCATACATATAAATAATAATATCGGGTGTACGTGGTTCTGTAATGTGACTTTTAGTTGCGGCAATAAACGATTATGAAACTTGTTTTTGTTTTTTTTTATTGAAAAAAAGTTGTATCCTTAGATTAAATATTTTACGTTGTCGTACAGGATACGTAGCTATACATATTAATATAGAAACTTTGATCGTAAATTAAATAACTGTAATGATTATGATAATATTATAGCCTGAATTTGGCAATAAAGATTTTATATTATTTTTTTACGGCATTATCGTAAGGGGTGCCATTTTTGTTTCGGAAAATGAATATAAATTTAAAATTTCATTACGATGCGTTAGATAGGTTAGGTAGGAGTTGTGAAAACATTAAGGACATATTGAATAGTAAATTTCCACTCGATAAACCATTCCATATTAAGTATTCAAGTATTTTGAAGGAATGCCATATATAGTAAGTGGGGGGGGGGGGGGTTCGGTAGTACAAGGACAGGACTTGGAGGAAATAATATTCAATGTTAGGAACCAATTTCCAACCGAGCCTCAGAAAAAGCTGCGGTTTTCACCACTCGAAACGGATTGAATGGACCTTTGCATTGATGTTAAATTTAGGGATTTAATTTTTTTGAAGATATTTTTTTTTAAATCAAGGCTAACCCCTTGCAGAAAAAAATTATATGTTCAAAAATGTTTCCCAACCCACCGCTATATACATGGAAAGAAAGATATTTTAAATACCTATCCACACCTGAAAACCAAACGCTTCTGCAGCCTCTGGTTTTCGAAATATTGCAATCCAAAATTGTTCCCGTGAGTGTCAACCAAACTGCATTGATTTGCTTTGGAAGCTGATATCTCGACAACCAAGCCTCAGTAAAAGATGCGGTTTTCAGCACTTGAAATGAATTGAATTGCCCTTAGCATTGGTGTAAAATTTGGGGATTTAATTTGTTTGAAGATTTTTGAAAAAATAAAGGTTAACCCCTTGCGGAAAAAAAATTGTATTTTGAAAAATGTTTCCCCAACCAACCCATACATACATGGGACGGAAGGTCTTTTAAATAAGTATCCACACCTGAAAACCGAACACTCCTGCAGCCCCTGGTCCTCGAGATATTGCAATCCAAAATTGTGCAGTTGATTTGATTGGGAAGCTGATATCTCGGCAACCAAGCCTCAGTAAAAGCCGCGGTTTGTAAAAAAGCTTACTTATGTACCCTCTATAGAAGGAAGACTTCCCTAATTTGAAACCATTTTTTTTTTTCATAATTCTATGTCAGATACATTATACTTCAATTTCATGGAAACCGGTCAAAGAACAACGAAGTTGACATTTTTTGATACCGGCCATTAGTTACATAAATAAGTCCCCCATAACGACCCCATCTTTCAATTGTATGCACAAGCGTCATGGTCGGCGTCATTCGAACTTTGATTCATGGTTCTGCAATTTTAGTTCAACGATTTCGGGCAGTTAAGTGAAGTGCAACTTTGATTCAAATTTTTATCCGTGGTTAAGCAATATTTAAACTCACTGATGTCAACTCCACTATTTAATCTCACCGAATTAACTCAGCCAGATCTCCGAAATCGGGACGACATTTAAAAAAAGAACAATAATTCCCAATGCGCAAGAAAATGTGACTAGAACGTCAAATGATTCACTGTAACCATGTTGTGATTATAAATATATTAATTTAATGTCACTTAACATGCCAACATGAAATGCTTTATTATGTGTATCTTCGTCATATTTATGATGACACTTATTTAATAAGAACCCTAGATCACGTCAAACATATGTATCCTCTTCTTATCGTATTTATTTTGTTTAAAAATTCTACCAAATGCATGGCAATACTATTTCGGAATTGTAAGCGGACTAAGGAGTCTCCGTATATGGCAATGCTGGCTTACGTCTGTCAAGACGGTTTTGTTTATTGTGTGTTTTATTTTATTTTAGGAAAATTTATTTGCAAATTTTAGGATTTTTTTAGAAAAAAGTATACTTACTGTTATTTAGAATAAAAATGTGTGTGTATTTAAATTTTAAACAATGTAAAAAAAAGCTTTATCTTTTTTTTTGAAATGAAAATGGTTTTTGTTTGTGATTCTGGTGCTTGATATTAATTAATTAAAACATACTTTCATATGGTCTTTTATTAAAAAATATGTTTAAATGTTGTTCCGGTTAATTTGTGTATTTCTTAAAAAAAGGAACATTTCTTTTGCGTAAAAAAGATGTTTTCTTTTAATATTCATTGGAAAGTAACAATTTTTTTAGGGATAAATCGGTTTATGACACTAAACGTGTCACTGACAGCTCAATAGAAGTGTTTCACAACCAAAAAACCGCGGAAGAAGTTTTACTTGAAATCATAATTTTTCCTCCTTGGTGTTTAGGGAATGATCCTAATTTGAATTTAAATTAGTAAGATTTGTTTATTATAAAACACGTATACACAATCGTATATAAAACGAGAATAAAATCTCAAAAACTGTTTGTTGATATTTGAACTGAAATCAATGAAATTAGCAGTTGTCGTCAGGTCAAAGTTCTAAAATTGCTGTTGCTGGCTAGAACTACTACTACGATATTCACATAGGCGGCGCAAAAAAGCCTTGTCAAAAATCTCATAGATAGATGCCCATTAAATCAGAAGATTATAACCATTCCTCGATAAATGCAGTATCTTCATGTCAATGAAATTAAATTTTATGAAAAAATGATATTTAGGAGCTCGCAGAAATCATCGAGAAACAAGAATACAAAAATGTTAGCTTCTATAATGTTTCGGTAATATCTTATCGATACCAAAAGGACCTACCGAAGCCTTACAGAAGCTAACTTGTTAGTTGAAATTTTGTTAGTGTGTGCTTAGTTACCAAAAATAAGAAATTACTCGTAAGTTCAAATATTTTTATCTCGTCTTTTAATTGCTAGTTCCATATGCAAAATCTTACTTTGTTTTATTCAAACTAAATATAAACGAGAAGCTATAAAAATAGCTTTTTGCAATATTTTAAAGGCTCGAATTGTGACCACTTTTTTAAAAATTAATAAATCTTCCAGTTTAACTATACTCTAATAGAAACACGATCAGTGGCGGATTAACCTTCTGAGCGCACTGAGGCACGCTCAGTGATAACCGCCCCCTTATTTTAACACTATCCAAGGATAGTAATTTGAATGGGCTAATATCGAAGAATAAGGGACACAATTGTCTTTTTGGGGTGAGGAATTTAAATACGACACGCGGTAGTATTTTAGAAATATGTCACAGGTCGTTTGAGATTGGTTTTTGATAAATTGTATAGAATTTTTGTAAACAAAATTGCATTACAAAGTGTTTACTAGTGTGGAGAAAATATAATTTTCCTTACATTTCAAGAACTTATTAAGTTTTAAGACTGAGAATCCGTCAAATATTTTTGTACGGCAAAGGAGTATTGCGTATAGACTGTGGCAATTAATTTAATTATGAGACCTAGTAAGATATAGGTATATAAGAATTGATTGTTCTTAAATTAAATGGTGTATATCTTAATTCCTTTTATGGTTTTCTCCTAGAGGAGAGGTCATGATCCCATGACCCCCTCTGGATCCGCGCTGGCATGTTACATGGTTGTTTATTTATTTGTTGTTGAAAAGACAAATTGTTATAGGTTTTTGGTAGTAAATTAAAAAATGGCATTGATATATACCTGTTCTTATAAAAACAATCCAAGACCTTTTTAAGTGAAACTTGAGTTTGGTATCAGAGCAGATAATTCATTTTAGTTTGTCTCGAAATTAAGTGTAGGAAAGACATTTCCAAATAATTGCCCACCATTTTAAGAGACAAATAATTTTGTTATAAAAATTTTAAGTATTTATAACTTTAAATTAAACAATGGGTACATATTTAACATTTTTACCCATTTCAGTATAAAATATTAATTTATCAACATATTACATTCTTAAAAAAACTCACTTTTCTTTCACTAATAAAGTCCTTTTTAGTCACTTTTTTTCACTACATAAAAAAAATATTTTGAGTACCACCCCTAATTGTAGTCCGCGGTCAGTCAAAACTCGTGTTTTTTTTATAATTGTGCGCGCACTAAAGGGATTTTGATTACCATTAATATGTTCAAGCTGAGTGCGAGGGTTAGGAAAATAGGGAAGCATTTATCTGTGAATTGCTCGACGAAATCGTCTAAAACGAAGTTTTTCTGCAATCGTAATGCCCCATAGCTATGATGGCTTCTTTCCGATCATTTTGAACTTCTAACTACTAACTAACAACTGCGAACAGCACGATAAAAATAAATTCGTGTTGACTGTTGATATCTGAATCTATACGCATTATTTCATTTCATTTGTTTTTTTGTAGATTAAGGTTCAAAAAGTCTTACATTTAACTAATATTTTTGAGAGTTTTATAACTTTTCAGGTTTAATTTATGTTTATATAATAAAAAAAACTACGTCAGATTCCCATAACATTAAATTAAGGGAAACATCTACAAAATTAAACCCTTATGTAAAACTTAATCGTATCGCCTTATTAGTGAGAAAAACTCGACGATTTTGGCTTATTCTTATTTAGCGGCCGCGTATTTCTCACGCGCTACGCGTATTCCTTAATAATGTAACTTGCAATTTATAACAAGAAACAAGTAGCAAATAATTTTTCAAGAATAGGCGGAAAATCAGGCCAGAGATTTAAATTTCGTATTTTCGGATACATTTGAATGGCATTAGGTGACCTTTTTTTGCTTAATTTTTTTTAGATTAAAATAAAATAACATACAAAATTTTCCGCCCCCGGCTGTCGCCCGCCCTAGGCTCGAGCCTCACGAGCTTAGTGGTTAATACGCCACTGAACACGATTGGCACTGCCCTTTGTTATATCCTCCTATATATTTACATACATAAATTACACCAATTTTAAACTATTTCTACATTATTTAATTTAGTTTTTAATAAAAAAAACTTATTTTTTTATTACTTATAAGCAGGGAACGGATTTTCCTAACTTTTCCTTTTTTTTGCGTAACCGTAAGAAAGTATAGACGTTATACAAACACGATTCAAGTCCTCCTTATTTCAAATATATGTATTTTCTTTTGCCTTTTTTTGCCTTTTTTACCCGTTAGTGCATTTTTTTGCCTTTTTTACTCATCAGTGCCTTTTTTGTCTTTTTTTGCCAATTTTGTTTGTTTCTTTTTGCCTTTTTTTTTTTTTTTTTTTAAATAGAAACAAATTTTGAAACTAAATTTCTACAAATCATAACAGCATGAAATTCCTATTATCTCAAATATCTACTGACACAGCTTTAACTGGTAGTGCCTGGACCTTTCACTCATTCATAAAATGTACCTCTTTTTTGTTTCGATTTCGATTTCTGAAAATTTCGAGTAAACATGTACAAATATTCTAACCCTTTTGCACTATGTATATATTTTGGTAAGTTAGAATCAATTTCGCTAACGAGACTTGGTTTGATACATGTCAGTGTGGGTGCATCCAAGCCATGGATATAAATAGAAAAAATGACCTAATATGAACAATTAGACTCATTTATTCGAAGCGAGCTTTCCAGTACAGTCGAGAATTTCAAATCTAGTAGTGTTTTTTTTTTTTGAAGTAATTGAAAAAAATTAAAGTGGTAAAAATGCCAAAAACGGCTTGTAAAGAGGAAATAAAATTAAAAAATTTTGTGTCGACATTTGGACCAGAATATTTTTCATCAGACGGAAAAATTCTGTTATGCAAATTGTGTGGAGTGAAAGTGAACCATGAAAAAAAATATTTCATTGAACAACACATTCAGAGCGGGAAGCACCAGAAAGCGATGGCTTTGAAGAAAACACCAAAATCTCAAAGTATTGCATCTTTCGTAGCTGGAACTTCAAAAAACGAATTTTACAGCGATTTGACAAAAATGTTCTTGGCATGTGATATACCGTTACACAAAGTTAATCGTCCCGAGTTCAAGGTATTTATGGAGAAATACACAGAAAAAAAATGCCAGACGAGTCGACACTCAGAAAAAATTATGTAAATAATTGTTACCTGGACGTGTTACAAAAAATACGAGATGAAATAAGTGACAACAATATTTTTGTATCAATTGATGAAACAACAGACAAAGCTGGTCGCTGTGTTACAAATGTTATTGTCGGACCTTAACGAGAAGGTGGTCGAGGATACCTCTTAACGTCAGAAGTTCTAGGAAAAGTGAATTCAACTAACATTGCTCAGCTCTTCGATGATTCAATGCGGTAGCTGTGGCCAGAAGAACTGCAGAAAGTTTTTTTATTTGTAACTGATGCTGCACCTTACATGAAAAAAAGTGGCAAGTCACTGCAGACTTTGTATCCAAAAATGGTACATGTAACTTGCGTTGCTCATGGTGTGCATAGGGTCTGTGAAAACATTCGAAGTCACTACCCTAAGGTTGATACCTTTGTTTCGAACATGAAGAAAATGTTTCTCAAAAGTCCATCCCGCATTGCTATTTTTAAGGAGAAAGAACCTGAATTGCCGTTACCACCTCAACCCGTAAGTTTTTATTTTAAATTATAGTAAATCTGGATTAAAATTTACACATACCTACATTCAAATTTCCACAGGTGTTGACTCGCTGGGGTACTTGGCTAGAGGCAGCTACCTATTATGCGAATTATTTTGTTCGGCTGGTAGATGATGCAAGCTGTGTTGTATTTGTAAAACAATTGATTGATGGCGCAGCTTGCATACATCAAAACCAATTTTGGATTTTTGGTCGACCCCAAAAACCAAATTTTCGAAAGCTTAGAAAAATCAGGTAGTTTTGAGAGACTGTAAATGTACAAACTTATATTTAAAACTTATTTTTTTTTTCAAGGGATACCGATTGTGCAAGTGTTCCCCATTTTAAAGAACATCGATGAAAATTTGGAAAAAGCCAAAGGGCCGGTTGCAAATGAAGTATTGAAAAAGTTCACTACTGTTTTCAACTTAAATCAGGGACTAAAAATACTTGAACAAATAAATTCTGTAATCAATGGCGACATCAACTCCAGACTTCCCGATAACATTGAAGTGAATGACGTCGACAGTTTTAAATGGGGTCCACTCGTTTCTGCTGAAGTAGAGAGGTCCTTCAGCTCATTTAAGACGCTTCTTAGAGACAATCGAAGTAGGTTGTTACCTGAAAACTTTAAAAAGCTATTGGTAGTTCAATGCTTTTATAATTAAAATATCAAGTTGTTTTTCTTTTCTATTTATTTAATAAATTTGCCTTTTTTTTGCCTTTTAATTGATTTTTATTTGCCTTTTTTGATTTTTTAGGTCACAAAAATCCTTTCCCTGCTTATAAGATTTAATTTTTTTCCGCTAAAACATATATTTATTCATTATCCCAACTATGCATGTATTGAGTTATGTATTGATACTACAAATGCATAATGTATCTACGCTTATACTATATACATTAATGCTTCATTATCATGAAGGTATAAAATTCTGAAAGAAAATAATTATTGACTCTCCAGATTGAGTGTATGGTTTTTGCACGGACATAAAAAGTGTATGTACACATCATCCATCTATTATATGTTGTATGTACTACATAGGTACTTGTCTAGAGTTGTTGAGGGCAAAGAGCTTGTTGACACATTGTATAGATGTTATTATACAAGCAACTTCCTGTGTACTTATCCTTTTCTCATATACCTTGCTTTTCATCACTTTCATGACATGTTTGTCAATTGTGCGAGCTCAACATTCAATTTTGTTTCTTTTTAAATCAACTAGTACCTTCAATTAGTTGCAAGGTGAATTTCACCATATATGACAAGTATTACTTTTTCATTGTTTTTATGGAACTACTTCATCTGATATTTTGTATAGACATGAAATAGATACGACTTGTGTGAAAATATTTAACAAATATTTTTAGAGTTAATAAAAGAATTATACGAAAATAACAAAACTCACTTTCGGGTATGCAAAATCGTTAAAACAAAAAGCATAAATCTAGTACTATTACAACCATTGTGTGACTATTCATATAGGAACTTTAATCTAAATTGTTGCAGTTTTCTTTCCAGAAAATATAAAAAGAAAATCGTTTCAGATGACTGACAAATAATTCTTAAATTTTGTTCTCCTAAAGAAATTCCACTAAATTATATCTCTTTAGATTTAGCTCGCCTTCTCATACAACACACAAACATCCTTTAGAAAATCCATCTCTTTCGTGCATCAACCCCACTTTATGAACCCATGTCTGGGTCACAGAGCTTTAATTGTGTAACTAATTTGTCTTGGAGAACAAAACATAGTTATGCCGGAAACCAAGTCATACCGGAAAGATATTACTCTGCAATCCTTGGGTATATAAAAAATGTGAATGGCTGTGACATTTTCATTTCGGATAGGAAAGGAAAGAAGAAGAAAAAAATTGAATGCAAACAATTGAATGGCGGGTGGTAGAGATTTGGATGACACATCATTTGTTCCATGACAAAAATGGCTTTGTTATCTACGAGGCTGAAAAACTCTGTTTTCAGGCTAAGGTATTATGTTTTTTTTTTTTTTTTGGGATTGTAGGCCATTTTCCCAACTGTTTATCTTTACCAGTTTATTGTTAGACTAATAACAAGTTGTAAAGCATCAATCCTAAAAGTCCTTAAAAATGAAGTTAAGGACACGAAAGACTGCAGGAAGAAAGTACAAGTTTGAAATGGAAAAGTGAGATGGAAAGAGAATAAATTAAGTATTAGATCAAAAAAGAAAATTCTTCAATCAAATTAGCTATAATTGGATGAGTCATATTTTTTTCTGATTAGGAAAAATAGCTTAAAATGTAATTCTTATTTACAAATTCTAGACTTATGACATACATAGATATATCGACTTTCAAATTTTCGTGTGTACAGTTGTGTATCAATTAAATATTACACATACTTTTTTATAATCAATTTCCCTTTCATAATCAATTATAAACTTAATTGAGAAATGATTCTGCTTTTTTTTACTTTTTAGCAGAATTTACAAAATCTAGTTACACGATTGTATTGTTATGAGGAGCGTGTTATTTGAACAGGGTAGTTTTTGTATGTTCATCATTTTATTTTTTTTAAATAAAAAATATATAAATTTAGAATTATTAGTATTTTAAAAAGCGAATAATTTGAAAATTTTTAAAAATCTTTTTAAGTCTCTCTAAAAATCGATGGTGCTTAATTTTATAAAATTTAGTTTATTGTTAAAAAAGTAATAGTGCCAAATGAAATGCCAAATAAATAAAATACACGACCAAATCGCACGTACTTGCTTTTATGTTCAATGACATCGTGTGGACAAGATTTTTAGTAGAAACAGCTAAATTAATTTTTTAAAAGCGACTGCTGCGGCAGCCAACTAATTTCCGGGATTCAGTTTAAAAAAAAAAAAATGTTCATGGCATTTTTAATTATTTAACAATATAAACTGAAAACCAAAAAATCGAATTTAAAAAAAAAATAGGGTATCACAATCCGTTAAGCCGTAGAGTTAATTTAGTGTAAATCATTAAAATGTAGACTACATCTAAAGTAATACACTAATTGTTACGTACTATAATTATGGCAAGTTTTTGATTCGTAAAAAAAACGAATTCGATATTTTGATCAAACTTGAAATTGCAGTGATAACGAAGACGTAAAAAGTTGGTCTCATAAATCTGTCTGTGACCTAAAATAACGGTGCATGTCATATATATTTTTTTTTATCAAGAAAGCTAAATCATATTTTCTCAAAAACGGATTCAATGATTTTTAAAAACAATCAGTTAGTTTTGTTTAGTCTTTGTTTATTTTTTGTCAAAAACTTGTTTGTTTTGGTGCCTCTAGTAGAACCATTTTCTTATTTTCAATTTTCTGTAAAACAGTTTATTTGATTGTCCCTATCATTTTAAGCGACTTAATCGATTTTTTCAAAAATGTGTACTAAGTAGTTTTTAGACATTTTCTTGAATATTCGAAAACCCAATTTCCTAAAATAAAAAACAACAGTACCTGCCATTTAATGTTGAAAACCAGTTAAGGTAACCCTTTTCTTCTTAAACTGATCCACGAATTTTGATAACAAAATGTGTGTGTTCTTAAATTATTGCAATCCACTTTAAAAAAAAATATATTTAATTTTATATTCTTATTAACTTTACTTCCCATAGAATTAATTTTCATATGTTCAATTTTTTCGTTGTTCGACAAACTGATTTAAATTATTTGCAGTTGCTCATTTAAAGCGTAAATAATATTGCATATTCAAATTTTCAAAAATATATGGTCTCGATTTGAAAAAAATAGATTTTCTTTTGAAAAACTCGATTTTTCAAAAACGGTCTAGTTTTTTTTTAAATAACATTTTATGCGCCCATTAAAAATTGTTTTACACTGGCAATACGGATCTGTTCCCAAAAAATGGCTTTAACATTTTATACATTAAAATAACATTGTAGGTATGAAATGTAGATAACAAATATTAAGAAATTATGTTTACAAACTAAAGCTTTTACTGTTAAATTTACTTAAAATTTTAAAAACATTAATTTTTATTTTTTCTTCTGGAGTTCATTCTATCTACCGGAAATGCATCCTTTTATTAGAAAAAATAAAAATTAATGTTTGAAAAATTTTAAGTAAATTTAATAATAATTTAATTTATAAACATAATTTTTAAAATTTTTGTTTACAAGAACAAGATATTGTATGTTTTACTTTTCTAAGATTTTGATGACAACTGAAACAATACCGAAAGATTGTTCATTAACGAATTGAATAACATAATCCTAAGTAGCCACTATGAAGCATTTTCAAAACTGGTTATCTTCTGTGACAGTATTTGCTTCGTCTTTTCAACATTTATTTTGTTGAAGGATTCATTTAAGCCGTTGATTATTATCAAGATGTATGTAGATGAGTATAAGCAAATGTCTAGGAAGACACCATACAGAAGTAAATATTAATATCTTTTTAATACATATAATCGAAGATCCTGAAATTTTAGGGATTAGGAAAACTAACAATCGTTACGACTAATATTTCGGTAAGTTGTTGCAGCTTTTTATATGACAGTAATATCAAAAATCGCAAACATCTTGAAGAAGATTCCTTTTTTCCAAATTGAATTGGGTTTCACATTGGATTAAAATAATCATCAAGTCAAAATAATAAAGAATCTCTTGTTAAACAACAAAATTGTAATATAGAAAGGTTTAACTTTATGTCAAAATTCAGTTTTTTTGTTTTCAAAGTGCTAAAAAAAGATTAGGGAACAAATGCAATTAATATAAAATTCCCTGATATTGAATCGATGATATTCAACATCCTTGCTTAAACTCAAACATGCAAACATATAGTCTATTTTCCAATTGAGTATCGATATTTGGTTGAAATTTGTCATTGTTGTGCTCCAAATATTATAATTCAATATTTATAAATTTTGTATTCATGCTTGCTTCAAATCTAAAGAAAAAAAAAAACTAGCGACAAAACCCATTTGGTTTTGAATAATAATTTATAGTACAAATGCCCGAATTGAGTATAAGCAAATAGAAAAATAGAAAATCAAAAAAAAAAAAAAGGAAAAACGACAATCGTTTGAAAGTTTAGTTCAATCATTTTATTGGAAATCATTGTATCCCCAGGCCATGTTGCGGTCTATCCCGTAAAATCCTTTCGAACGGAGAATAGAATAAATTTTCAATTTTCCTCGGCTATTATATTATTTTATATTGAAAATGGGGATGCCATAGATGAGACACAATACAACCGGACGAATTTATTGCTGCACAATGCAATAAAATAATAATACCCATCCATGTGGGCGTGGGGAGACCCCGCAACCCGATAAACTTATGGGAGGCTTGTTCATTGTTATTATAAGTATGTATGTATTTGTATTGCACGAACAGGATGTTTGTCAATTGTGTTGTCAGAATTTATATATTTAGGGTCTTTAGTTCAAATTGTGATTGTGACATTATATAAATTCATATAATTTAAATCCCTCTGTTGTATTATTTTTTTTTGTGGTAAACGATGCGTGACGCAAAAACGTTTGCTTTTTTAAAGTATTTTAGTTTTCGATTACTTAGCTTTCTTATGGTTCTTTGCGAGAATATACCAATTTTAATATGAAAATCTTGATGAAAATTAACAATTTCATGCATTCTAAAACATAATATATAAAAAATAAAATTTAAAATATAAGATATTAAATATAAAATATAAAATATAAAATATAAACTATAAAATATAAAATATAAAATATAAAATATAAAATATAAAATATAAAATATAAAATATAAAATATAAAATATAAAATATAAAATATAAAATATAAAATATAAAATATAAAATATAAAATATAAAATATAAAATATAAAATATAAAATATAAAATATAAAATATAAAATATAAAATATAAAATATAAAATATAAAATATAAAATATAAAATATAAAATATAAAATATAAAATATAAAATATAAAATATAAAATATAAAATATAAAATATAAAATATAAAATATAAAATATAAAATATAAAATATAAAATATAAAATATAAAATATAAAATATAAAATAAATATAAAATATAAAATATAAAATTTGAAACAACAACATAAAATTGTTTAATTGTTGTGCTTAATCTATTATTTTAATGAACTCCAGATAAACAGGATTTCATAATTGGCAAGCTTGTTTAAGAATCAGATATGTAAATATCTGTATCATTGATTTGGAAAATATCACACTGGAAACATTTCCAAATTGCACGTTCTAGATTGCAAAAAATAATATAACAAAAATAACAGCTTTCCACTCACAAGTTTTCATTTCAAGAATTATTCCTAAGATAGATTAATTTGTTTCTAAAATTTTATAAGGATAACATTAATTATTATTGTTTTTGTTTGAACAGAAACGTATGTGCAATTTATACAAGTACATGTGTGGTTTCTTAATTAAAATTGTGTTTGTTTTGTTCATTCAAACAAGTGTTTTTGCAAGACTCAAAGCAAGACTTTCTCTGAGTTATTTTGTATTTGCAAATAGAGTAGAAGTAAAATGGGATGTTAAAATACAAGGCTTCATTAGTAAAGGGTAATTTAAGCATCCTGTGAAAGTTTTCCCCACAAACGGAGTTCCAAACTCTTGTTGTCCTGTTACACATTGTTATTGTACGTTTCTATGAGAAAACCTTCTTTAGTTTCTCAGAAGATACCTAGATAGAAATCATAATATCTACATCATACATACGCAGGGTCGGATTAAAAATCTCTTTAAAAGGTGCCCTTTTAGCTAACGAATATGTACAGCTTCTGATTGGATTCAATATTTTAAATATTATTTGTTTGTAGGTACGGATGTCTGTGAAAAATGATTTTAAGATGGCAATGTCCACATTATTATGAATTCAGCCGCGAAGAGTAGCTACCTGCACTGGTAATGCTTTTTCGTAGATCTTTTGGGAATATGAAAGCAAGAAAATCAATTCCAGATAATACAACATGACAGCTACGGACTGTCAAATGCTATCCGACGCATTCCTAAAAAATATAATCCGGATATTTTGGTATTAGGAGTTGAACACATAACTTAGAGGGAACTTTTTCATTCTAAAGGAAATCGATATGTTTACAAGGTGTTCTTTCAAATCTTACATTTCTAGTGCAATTAATCGATAAAATATTGTATGAAAAGGTTTTATTTAAAACTTTTCCATGGATCTAAGTTGACCTTAGGGATTATTAGGTTGCATCCACATTCAATTGTAATCTTGTGTGGTGCCCCACGAGAAGATGTGCCTTACCCTAAGCATGGGCCTGCTTTGCATAAGGTTAAATCTAGACCTGACACACATTTGTGCGTCCTTGTCTGAATATTTTAGGACGTTAAGGAGAAGAAATTTATATTCTATTGAAATATATACACAATTTATGTTTGTGAATCATTTTAGTAAGGAAGGAATATTTTGTTTTGCTGTATGATAGGAGTGCATATAGATCCTAAAATGCATAGAAAATAGAACTAACATCATTTCAGAAGCTGAACTTATTTAGGAGGCTGAAATAATTTGTAAAGCACCAAACAGAGATGCAAAACACAATGGATTTGGAAATCTGGCTTCTGAAGATGTCTTCTTTATCAAATCACAAACTGCACAATATTCCTTTTTGAAACAAAGTTTAAGGTCAAGATATTATACTTTGTATATGCATTATCCCTAATAAATCAAGTTTTATTTGTTGTTTACAAAAAAAAAAAATATACATATAGACTGTCTATTTAGATAGTTAATGTAAATGATGTTTCCACTACTAATATAAAAAGTGATAAAGATCTGAAGATTGGCTTATTGTAATATTTTATTGAAAGACGGATTTAAATTGGTGCAAACGAAATTTTAATTCTATGAGCAAATGATTCGTTTTTAAGGATAAACTAGATACTTTACCTAAACAATAACTTTTTTAAATAACACATCCTCCAAAGAGTATCTAATTTATCAAAACAAAAACATGTACACCTTGTAAAGTTGAGGCGAAAATGGATAAATTAATTATGTATAATATATAAAATATTTTAAATTGGTTTGTTATAAAAGATTAAGGAAAAAGATGGCATTTGAACTTTTGGACAAACTTGAATATATCGATAAAAAAATTAAAAAATCTAGGGAACGGTTTAAAAAAAATTAATTTTGTACAATTTTTAAAGAATCTATTTTTTTTTTTTTTTAAATTATTTATTTTTACTTGCGATGTACAACATATAAGGCAAGTTATGTATTCGCAAAAAAAAATGTTTTCTAACAATCAAACATGACATTACTATCATAGAGAACACCAACAAAGTTGGTCCCGCATTTCCGTCTGTCATTTGCATATAATGTAATCGAACATAGGATCAAGTACGTGCGAGACAGTCGTGCATTTTATTTTAATTTAATTTAGTGTAATTTAGGTGCACTGTGAATACATAAGATTCATGTGATTTTGAAAGACACATATGTATATATAAACGTATGAGGGATTACATTGTATATAAATAGTATTCAGTGACGTACGCAAAAATACCTAAAAAGGCAAAAATAATAAGTTAGAAATAAAATTGATAATACACATAATTGAATGATTTTATATTGCTTAGCTGTTATAGTTTGAGGGAAAACCAAAGATGCCATTTGAATTCATGGATAATTAAGAATATAAGAATATATCAACAAAAAATTTAGGGAGCATTTTTATTAAAAAAAAATTAAATCGGGCAATCCAATGTTGAGAAAGTCGAAAATTTGAAAAGTGGTTCTATGGGAAGTACCATTAATAAGTACGCAAAAAAAATATTTTTATACCTGAAAGTGAACTGTACTTATTTAATAACACACACATTTTATTTATAAGAATTCTTGGAGCCGTTTTCGAGAAATACATTTTTTTCTTAGAGGTATTTTAACATTTGTATTGGAGGTACTGTTGTTTTTTTATTTTAGAAAAATAGTTTTTTTACCTATTCAAGATAACGTCAAAACACAAAATACGAAGGTTCGCAAAAATCAATTGAGTCGTTTTCACAAGAAAAAAAATAATTTCCAAAACCAAAACTTTTAATCTTTACAGAAGCTTCTGCGTAAAAAATTTCAAAAAAATCAAATAACCGTTTCCCAGAAAATCGAAAACCACAAAAATGTTTCTACTAGGAGTAGCAAAAATAACATTGTTTTTCAAAAAAAAAAAATTATCAAAAGGTACCTTTTCCCTTCATTAATGAACTGATTTTTTTTATAAAAATCGTTGGAGCAGTTTTTGAGAGAAATTAGATTTTAGTTTTTGGCCAAATAAAAAATGGATGGGAGCTCCTGTTATTTGTCGTCTTAAAAAATGAAAAAAACGTGTGGGCATATTACCGAAAAAATAATAAGTACCAAATTGAAGCAAATCCACCCAGCCGTTTAGGCAACAGACTCGTGGACAGACAGACCGACAGGCAGACAGACGGAATTGTGGGAAAGTCAATGGCTCTAATATAAAAACACACTCTTTTTTTTAAGTTTTTTTTTTTTTATATTTTTTTTTTTAATTTTTCTGCAGATTGCAGGCAAATAATTTTTGTACAAGTTTTCAAGACGTCAAAGACTATTAAATGTAAAGTTCTGACGAATTGAATAAAAAAAATTCAATTTCACACAAAATGTTTGTTTGCAAATTTTGGTTAACAACACCATTTCAAATGTTTAGGAGCAATAAAAAAATTTAAAAAAAAATTAAAAATTCAAATGAGCCGTTTTCCAGAAAATTGAAAAGCAAAAAAAAAAAATTGGTATCTACTGATAGACGAACCAAAAGTAAATTTTTTTTCAAAAAAAAATATCCTTTAATTAACTGATTTTTACTTGCGATATACATACATACATATATGTATGTATGTAGGTACAATAGGACAAGTTTTGCATTGGGGACAAAAATCGAACTCGAGATTTTAATCAAACTTGACAATACGATGATAGAGAACACCAAAAAAGTGTGTCCCGCAATTCTATCTGTCTGTCTGTCTACGGCTTCTTCAAACTTGGTACTTAAGCGTTTTAGGTGATTGTCTAAAATAGACTTTTGAATCGTTTTTTTAGGCAAAAAAATAACGGCACTTAATATACAAATTTATATACCATCTTTATTATATCGAAAAAGGCTCCATCGATTTTGATTTAAAAAAAAATATGTGCAGTACTATAGTCATAGTACACATTTTGGTTCTAACATTTTTTTACATATTTTGTTAAACGGTTCTTGCCATACAACCATTTTTTTGATTTTGGACTTTCTCAAAAAAGGATCAGTGAATTTCGATGAAAATATTAATGTACGAGGGCATTTAAATTCCTAATAACACTGCATGCCAAAATTTTCCAAAAATATTTTTTGAGATTTTTTAAATTTATTAAAAATTCAATATTTTGAAAACGGATGACGATTTTTGTTTTTGAAATTATGTTTTTAAATTTAATATATTAAATATTTAAAACTGCCAAACCAATATCTTTTATAATAAAATTAAAGAAATTTTGTTTATACAAAATTTAATATAAAAACGACCTTAAAAATATATTTAGATTCTTAATAGAAATATTTTGCATTCGATGTGATCAAACATAAGAACAAGTACGTGCGATCCAGTCGTGCATTTTATTTTTTTAAATGTTGTAATCGTTTTTGAGAAAAACACCTTTTAGGCTAAAAATAATTTATGTCAGTTACCTACCGTTATTTTTAGTCTTAAGAAAATAAAAATAAGCCAATATAAAATTAATTTGTGTTCCCATTTCACAACCGACCGTTATCTAATAAAAATGATTCGAGAGAAATATCCTTATTGTTTCTGAGAATACTGATATCACAAGAATTTCGAGAGCTATTAACTAGGTTATTCTTTAATTTATCATTGCCCACGTTATTGTACCTTCTAAATAATAAAAGTCTACTTAGCTTTCATGTAGACTTGGATATATTATAATTTATTTAATGAAATCAATATTTAAGTAAAGACCTAACGAATGAAATTAATTCCTATAAACAAAATAAAACGTATCCCATAAAGCAATGAGAAAACATTCTGAGATTTTGTCCTTAAGCTAATTCTTTCAATTAAGGACGCAAATTATTTCTCACAGAATTTCTCTCCAAAAGCAATATAAACATTGCAAATTGATGTCATTTGTATAAGTCAACGTTTTTTTTCTTGTAGTTAATCAACAAAAAAAAAAAAAAAAAACGAATCTGCAGGAAACATGAAAACAACCCTCAGTCTATTTTCCTTCTGATAAATGTTATTTTCCATACAACTACAACTGACAAACCAAGAAGATTGATTTTGTTTCTGTTAACAAATTATCTCAGTCAATATAAGTTAAATAAAAAAAAAAAAAAAAATATCCCAAACAAGTTGGTTCGGACGATATGGACGTTAATTTTTCATTTGAAAATATCTATATAGGGAAATAATGCCTGTGCATTTATCTCTTGGTAAATGTAGTAATGGAATGGCCGGCGGAGGGAGGGAAGGTTGGTTGCGCTGTAGTAATTAATTTTTGTCGGGTTTTATTTTAAGACAGGGACGATTTTTTAAGGCATGTAATGAGATTCACAAATGGAGCCTACAGATTTAGCATATTTTTTAAAGGCCTTATTGTAAGATTATGATTTTTAGCGCCTCAAGAGATCCAAGAGATTTCTGATGAAATTTACAGTTCAACTTGTTAATGTTTTAAGAAAATATTGAAAATTTTAAAACTATATATTTTCAAAAAAAAAAAAAAATAAGTCGGCTTCATTTGATTTCGTGGCGCCTCCAAAAGATATACAATTTTCTAGACTAAATGTGAGCGATGGAGTGGGGGAAGCTAGCTCTGAAATTACAGCGGTGTCAAATCACACGATCTAGGCGGGCAATCAGTTGACGTAATTTCTGCTTAGGAACGAAGCAGAATATTCCTAGTCCCAATATGGGGCCTATATCAAACTAAATCAATTTTATTTCACTTACTTTGTTGTTCATAACACTGCTTAAAAAATCAGGACAATATTTAATGCCAGAGGTGAGCTTATCGCTTTGAATTTTATACCTCATAGACCGGAACTGCCATTGCTGTGCAATCTATGCAATCTAAGGCGCGAGAGGACGTCCTTCACTTTCTTGAAATCTGGTCAATATTAAGAGAGTTTCGCAAGTGTTACTTTGGAGTTGAAATTCTGGACTTATCTGAAGCAATTAATATTTTGAGTGGATAATGAGGCTGCTAAACAACTACATTTTAAGGGATATCCGTTACATAACCCGCAAGATTTTTAAATTATTATTATAAATAAATCCATATATTTTATTATTCGTTTTTTTTTGATATGGAACAGTGTTTTTCTTTAATATGGATACATTTTTTACTGGAGTCCCTCAAGGGTCCATTATAGAACCATTGCTGTTTTCACTGCGTTTAAACGAACTTGCAGCACAAGCTAGAAATTCTTCCATTGACTTATATGTGGAAGACGCTCAGATTCGCCTCAGTTGCAAATTGGGAATGATAGAGGATGGCATGGCATGGCGTTTGCGTTTAATTATTACTCAGTTACTATCCGCCCATATACATTGGAAGGGAGATAATAGAATACGTGGAAAGGTCCAGGAATCTATAGGAATATGGTTGAATTCTACACTTAGCTGGGACTTCCGCATTCAAAATATCATTGGGAATTTTATGGCTGCCTCTGTAGTGTTCTTTTACGAGGTAATATACATAAGATTCCACTTGGCAAAAACCAATAATTACTTACGTATGTCAGATTATTTGCAAATAGAGCTTTAAATGGAAAAGAAATTTTAATGTTGCCTTCAAGAACTTAATTCGTTTGGTTTACAACCTTAAACAAATCCATAAAATAAAATCCACGACTCTAACATTCAATCACATCGTATGCAAAAGATTTTTATTAGAAACGGCTAATATCATTATTTATTTAATTTTTTATATTCAAAATTTATTTAATTTTTTTTTTTCTAAAAAAAAAATTGGAATGGCAGTTTTAAATATTTAATAATATAACTTTAAAAACAAAATAAAAAAAATATCCACTCGTTTTTGAAAATCTAATTAAATATTATTCCCAAAAAATTTGGTTATACAGTATTATTATAATTCGAAGAATCATGAAAAAAAAAATTGATCGAAATCCGTAAAGCCATTTATGAGAAAGTCAAAACTCAAGAAAAAAATGGTGATTGGGAATTTTTTGTGTCTCAAGGCACATCGACTGAACCAACAAAAAATTCATAAAACTCAACTAGTTCCATACAAAAAAACTTTGAAATCTAAGAGTTTTCACAAAAGTCAACAAAAATTAATTTAGTTGGTAGGTGTTTTTTACATAGTTGACTGGTAAATTTCTAGTTAAAAAATTAATGGTTTGGCTTTTTTCTGGTTCGTGCGCTTCACAAATCAGGAACACTAAGACTGCCAAATGTATTTTTTTTGAAAAAAAAGTACAATTTTTCAAGCATAAAGCATTATTTTGCCATAAGAGGGCATAGTTATATGCCACCGGATCGGGTATTTGGACACATAGGAAACTTAAACTTAGAAATTAAATTAAAATATTGTTTCGCCAAATGAGAACATCCAAATAGTCCAAAAGCATGGAAATCTATAAAACAAAAAGCAACTCGGAATGTTAATGTTTAATCGGGCTTTTTTTGGTTACTCGCTTTTTTATGCAATAAAAAAAACTTTATTTCATAATTTTTCCCTATGTTTCGTCAATCTTTCTCGACTTCATCAGGGGTTTTAAATCATCTTTTAACCATTATTAAATGTAAATATAAAAAATTTCTAAATTCAAAAATGTTTAAGAGTGTAAATTGTTAATATTGTGCTTTTATATAGATTTAATAAACTACCCCTGATGAAGTCGCGATAGACCGACGAAAAGTACGGAAAAATAATGAAATAAAGTTTTTTATTTGCATAAAAGAGTTTCTAATAATTGGTCAAATTATTATTAATTCAAAGAGCAACTTTTCAACACGAAGCTGCATTTTAAAATAAGTTCCTCTAGAGTTATCACTTACAATAAAGACGACAACAAAAAAGTAATGAGTAACACTTATGTATATTCAAAATATGCTTTTAAACATTCCTTTGGTGGACGATGAATTCTGCCATCTCTATATTGTTCCAAAGGCGAATAATGTGTCAGAAAAAAAAAGATAGATGTAAAGAAACTTATGAAGGTTTTTCGTCCTACCGGATGATGCACATTAATTTTATCGCGATATCCCTTCTGGAGTCGCTGGTAACTCCATATAAGACCAGGAAAAGCTTAACGAGTCACAAGAAAACTGCGCAAAATAATAAAACATACCTTCTTTTAAAAGATTTCTATTATTAATAAAGCTTTTTTCAAAACTCACCAAGTGTGCACTTGTTAAGCTTGGAAAAAAAACCGTTGTTTTTTGGGACTCAATATTTGATAAATTCGATACTTCATTATTGCTATTGTTCAGGCCTACTGTGACAAAGTTAACTATAAGTGGAAAGGCGTTGTTTAATTTTCAGTCATTTCTTTATTTTTTGATTCACACACAAAAAACCTTCTCCTGAAAAATTTATAAAATGGAGTTGTTGAATTTTCCAAAAACGGTCCACAATTGCGGGACCCATTTTGTTGATGTTCTCCAAAATCTTGAAAAATTTATAAAATGGAATTGTTGAATTTTCCAAAAACGGTCCACAATTGCGGGACCCATTTTGTTGATGTTCTCCATAATCATAATGTTAAGTTTGATCAAAATCTCGAGTTCGACCTTTATCGCTAGTAAAAATTTTCCCGGGATGTACGTTCACGCCATACTTCAATTAGTGTACTTTAAAGACTATAAACAAAGTTATAGCAAATAAAATGCCCGACTGGATCGCACGTATTTGCTCTTATGTTCGATTATATAATACGCAAAAGATTTTTAATAAAACTGCTAAATATATTTTTAAAGTTTCTACTTAATTGTTTATATATAAAAATTCTTAAACTTTTTCTAAAAAAAAATTGGTATGAACATTTTAAATATTTTATAATATAAATACAAAAACAAAATTTCAGAAAAAATTGTCCACCCGTTTTCGAAATATTGAATTTTCAAAAAAATAATGTTTTTTTTTTCAAAAATTAAAAATAATATTTTTCGAAAATTTTGAAATGCAACACTATTCAGAATTTGAAGGAGCTTCTGTGTAAATTTTTGTATTGAAATTCGTGGAGCCGTTTATGAGAAAGTTGAAAATCAATAAACCGGTTGTATAGCAGGTACCGTTAATAACAAAATATTTTAAAAACTTTTTTGGACGAAATGTTGACCATAATCAAAGTAGTATTTGTATTTGTAT
The DNA here is from genome assembly GCA_910595825.1 of Philhelius pedissequus. Classification (NCBI taxonomy): domain Eukaryota; kingdom Metazoa; phylum Arthropoda; class Insecta; order Diptera; family Syrphidae; genus Philhelius; species Philhelius pedissequus. The sequence continues at coordinate 32,669,726 of OU343163.1, forward strand.
TTCGTATTTATTTATTCAAAAATCACTTACAAAGTAAGACATTCGTCTTATAAGTTGTTGCAAGCCTTTATATTAATATAAGAATTAAGATTAAGTTTAATTGGATTTATGAATTCAATTGGATTCTATTTAAGTTTAATAAATTTAAGTTAAAAGATAATATATTTATGCATGTATGTGTAGCTATATGTTGAACCGAATTAAGAAACAAAAAATAAGAAAAAACAAAAATTTCAATGGTTTGCCAAATACGTGAAAAGAAAACATTTAAATCTTCCTGTGGCTCTGATTCCTCTCAATGCGATTGGCAGGGAGTTCCAGAGGCGTATAACATGAATAAAAAACTGACGTTGAGTATTTAGATATTTATAACGAGACGGTATTAGAACGAGAGACCTTGTTGAATGAGGGAAATTCAGTCTGCTGTGAAGATAATCGGGTTCTTGAGTTTGAATGATTTGATGCAAGTAGCTCAGTTGACGAAATTTCAGTAAATTATCCAGACTGCAATTGCAAAGTTGTGTTGAAAAGGCAGATAGATGGTCGTATCGGCGTAGGTTAAATACATAGCGGGCAATATTATTATATACAACATTAAGTTTGCGCTTCGTCGCATAGTCCAAGTCACAGAAAACTTCACATCCATACAGTAAAACAGGGAGTAACAGAGTTTTGGCTAGCAACATTTTAGTTTTTTTTGGGAATGAACCTTTGAGTGATCTGAAGAGCACGAAGGCTAGCATAAACCTTCCCGATCGCGCTGTTTATGTGATCGTTCCATGTGAGACTACGATTGAAAACCATTCCTAGATTTCTCACCGAGCCGACATAATCAATGGTTTCGTCATCCAGCTTCAACGGGTTTAAAACTGATAAATCAAATGCCTTTCGGTAGATGGGTAGGGTTTTCGACTTTACAGGATTTAAGCAAAGATTATTTTGTTTGGACCAATTGGAGATACGAAGCAAGTCCTCGTTCATTAAAGAAACCATGTCGTTTTTAGCAAGGAATGGGCGACTTATTAAAAGTTGTACATCATCGGCGTATAGGTGAATTACACAATTTTTAACAACTAGAGGAAGCTCGTTGATGTATAGCGAAAAAAGGATCTGTCCAAGTATAGATCCTTGTGGCACACCAGTTAGTACACTCATTAAGCTGGATGACCGGTCATTTATGACAACGCGTTGTTGTCTTCCACTAAGATACGAGAGCATTAATTTGCAAGACTCGAAAGAAAATCCATAGATATTTCTTAATTTTCCACATAGTATTGAGTGGTTGACCGTGTCGAAAGCCTTAGAGAAGTCTAAGAGGGTTAGGAGTGTTAAGTGGTCACTATCCATTCTACTTCTTATTTCGTCTGTCACTAGAAGCAATGCAGATTTGCAACTTCGATGTGGCCGAAAACCTGACTGGCATGAGCTCAAAAGCTTATTCAAAGATAAATAAAGCTGTATCTGCTTGAAAATTGCTTTTTCAAAGTAGTACACACACCAATTTTTATCAAAATCGTTGGAGCCGTATTTGAGATAATTAAGATGGTAAGACAAATTTGTATGGCAAGTACCGTTATTTTTGTCCAGCGGTATCAAATCGCATGATCTTGGTGGCCAGTTGATACCGCCACGACGAGAAATTACGCGGCCAGGAAATGTCTCTTGAAATAAAGCCATATTCGCTCGAGTTGTGTGGCATGTGGCACCGTCTTGTTGAAACCACATATTCTCCAAGTCGTATTCTTCAATAGTAGGGGAAAAAAGTCGGTTATCATATGACCATAACGATCAGAATTGACGGTGACAGTCGTTCCATCGTCGCTTTCGAAGAATTAAGGTCCAACCACAACTCCGGACCAAAGAGCGCCCCAAACAGTGACTTTAGGTGGATGTAATGGCCTCTCTTCAATTACTTGAGGATTCTCAATTAACATAACCACCGAGTGAGAAATGTGCTTCGTCGCTGAAGAAAATTTTGTTCGAAAAATCTCCGTCCTACACCTGTTGTTCAAGCACCCATTCGACGTATCTACGACGCGACGTTGTGAATGGTTAGCTGGCTTCAGTTGTTGTGTGAGCTGGACTTTATATGGATGTAGGTGTAGATCCAAATGCAAAATACGCCATAATGTGCCGTAAGACAGTCCTAATTCCTGCGAACATTCAGGTCTTCGGAAACACTTTATTTGGATCTGGCTTATCGGTGTAGACTAGCGACTTCATATACTCCACAGAAAATAGTCCAACTTAAAGGTCCAAAACGCGAAATTATGGGATCACCAAAGATTTTCTTCAACAAAATTTTCTTGTTTCGAGCGCATTCGAAATAAATCTGCAAAATTTGAATGCATTGTTCACAAGTCAGTCGTTTTATGACGAAATGGCAAACGAAACTACAGATATATCATATTCCGGATGACAAAATGGACCAAAAAATTCTCGTAGAACATTCAAAAACAGTATCATTTTTTTTTTTTCAATTTTGCACATTCATTATTCTGACATTGGCATGACAAGAATATTTATTTGAATTTCTGTATTATTCAAAGATGCAGAACAATGAACATATCGACAACATAATATATTTAAGTAGGATGTATGTTTTTTCTTCCAATAACTTTGTCTCAAAAGAAAATAAGTCATTAAAATTGACATAACATCCAATAAACCAAAAAAAAAGAACCCATCAATTTAAGGATATCTAAAACATTTTATACAATATTCTCCTATTAATTTTGAAGACCATAAAATGGATACAAAAAAAATCATTCATGTGTAAGAAGATTCATTCCCAGAGGTACAATATACGAATCAACACTTCTATTTCGATTTTCAATTTCCTGTTTCATCACAACATTTAACAAGTCAAGCAAATAGCACATCCTGCAAACGTTTTCTTCCAAGCCAGCAAACTCTAACGAATCCATTTCTTATTAAACGATATGACACTATACACAAACAGCTCACAAGACCCATATCTCTTTCTATCCATTACAGATATGAAATGTCCTTTCAAATGGAAACATTTTATTCTCATTATTGAACGCAACAAAACGTGCAAGTGATTTCCAACAATCAAATTCAAACAGATACAATCTCGTCATTTTCATCAAATATGATAATTTTTGGTTTATTTTTTTTTTTTATTTTCTTATTTTTTATTGAAGTATTTGAAATATAAAATCAATTTCTAAAAAGAAAAAAAAATATTGAAAACCTTTGGTTAAAATGGAACATCTAGCAATCATAAATGTACTTCATTAGTATGCAAGAAAAGTTCCTATAGATGATTTTTCAATTCAAATAATGACAATAACGTGATGGAGGTGTGAAATGTAAAACCATAATTCAGTTTTGTATTTTAAATTTCTTAAAGATACATTTTGTATTTTCAAAAATATTAAAATAAATATAAACAAAGTTGAAAGCTAAACTAATATGAAATTAATTTCATGAATAGAAAACTCCTTAGGGTATTTGAATTGTGCAGGATGTGGGGCTAAGTCAATGATGTCAATGTAGTATTTGACAAACATCCGAATCGAACTAAAATAGAAATTTTTTAATTTTCTATAATAGAAAAGTATATACATAGCTATATGTAGCACATCATAGGTAGATACATATAACATTGAATGTAGTTTTCTGTCCACTGGACAACTGTAAGTAAAAAACATCACCATTTAAAAACACTTAAGGAAATTAAACAGTTATGGATTTATAAGTTGGCCATTGACTCCAATAATATAATTTTTACTTGCGATTATGTAGTTACTATAGGGCAAGTTTGGCATTTGAAAAAAAAGTCGAACTCGAGATTTTAATCAAAGTTGACATTACGATGATAGGGAACACCAAAAAAGTGGGTCCCGCAAATCCGTCTGTCTGTCTGTCTATTGGTCTGGTGCTTAGGCGTTTTAGGTGATTGTCCAAACTAGATTTTTGAATTGTTGTTTTAGCCCCAAAAAATAACGGTACTTGCCATACAAATTTTTCTACCATCTTAATTATCTCAAAAACCGTTCCAGCGATTTCGATAGAAATTGGTGTGTGTACTACTTTGGGTATAGTCTACATTTTGGCCAACATTTTTTTTTTTAATATTTTGTTATGAATACATGCCACACAGCCATTTTATTTATTTGCGACTTTCGGGATTCGATCAAATTTTTTATACATGAGCTCCTTCAAATTAAAAGTAATACTGCATTTCAAAATTTTCGAAAAATAGTTTTTTTTTGGAATTTTGAAAAAAAAAAATGAAAATTCAATATTTCGAAAACGGGTGGACGATTTTTTCTGAAATTTTGTTTTTAAATATATATTATTAAATATTTAAAATTTTCATACCATTTTTTTTAAGAAAAAAATTAAGATTTTTTATGTACAGTTAAAATTCGCTTATAGTGACTTCGATTATAACGACATTTTTGTTATAAAGACGAAACTTAAAGGTAACATTTGGTTTCGCACTAAGGAGTGAAAAATATCTTTCGGTTATAACGACTACGCCTATGATGACTATTTCGGTTATAACGACTGTTATGATGGGCTCTGTTTGTCATGAAATTCGGATATAACAACCGAAAACAAAATTAAAGAGAATTTTCCCATTTTTTTCCTTTTTCCTGTGTTGCGTGTCTAGACGTAATACAGTTAGGCTTACATATTCAGATACATAGTTTATTTTTGTTGATAATTTGAGTCAGTTGTGCTTGTGCTAGTTATTTTTCTTGAAAAGTGGTATTTGTTTATGGTACATACTTCAAAGTTTATGTAAAGTAAGGAAACTATTCATTCTGTCAATTTCGGGAACAAATCAATGTGTTTTATTCTTTCGGATAAAGCGACATTCGCTAATAACGACGGAAAATTTATCTCCCATCAGTAGACGTTAGAACCGAATTCTACTCTATAAAAAAATTAAGTCAAACACGACTTTAAAAATACATATAGCTTTCTATTAACAATCTTTTGCATATAATGTGATCGAATATTGGAACAAGTACGTAAATATAAAAAAAATGAAAAACTCAATCGCCTAAGCAACAATCTTTGTTTATGCTATTTCACAGGGAAGTTAATCTGGACCTGTATTTTTTACCATGTGTTTTAAATAACTCGCTTACATAGTTTTTTAAATTTATTATAATTCTTTTTTTTAAATGCTCGGAAGTATGTCTGTTTTATAGTACAACATTGATAGAGAGTAATACTGGTATCTCACAAATCAATGATTGGATCTTAAAAAAAAATTCAAGAAACTCCAATACAATCGGAAATCAAATTGATTATCAACCAATTATATCAATCTTATTATAAGCCATATAGAAAATTAAAACAAATCTAACCCACGGGAATCATACATTTAACGTGATAAAAATATAATCGGCACATTCGTTCTCAATTGATGAATTACAATACATTTTTGCACACCATTTGTAATAGCAGATGCCCGTGTGATGCTATACGGACTTTCTATCCCACAGGAATGTAATGACATCTATCCACCTACAAAATTTCATTAAAAACCGTTCAGTCGTTCAGGCGTAAAAGCGAATCAAACACCCAAGTATATATTTTTTCATATTTAAGCCTCACCCATGGAACAGCGTTAATTTTTTTCGGGACAAAAATGACTTATGTGGTAATCCAGTACCCCATTCATCTACCAATCAAATTTCATGCAAATCCGTATGTTTTTAGGCAGCTTGTGAATAAAATATTTGAAGAATGAGCTCTATGAAAAATTAAACTAAACCTAACCCACGGGAACCCTCTATTCCAGAAAATAATCTATTTATGTACCAAATTTCGTCCAGATCCGTTCAGCCGTCCCGGAGTTATTGAGCAACAAACATCCAAACTTTCACATTTAAAATATTAGTAGGAAGTAGGGTAATATAAGAGTAACAGCGTTTGTTGACCAAAAAGTAGATTTTTCAAAAAAAAAATCAGTTTTTTCCTATTTTTTGGTCAAAAGCTTATCAAGAATTCAATTTTTTACTTTACGAACCTTAAGGTAATTGTTATGTACTTAGCAGTTAAATTAATATTTATTCGTATGTATTACGTGATACTTAACTCTAAGCAAATCGGTTCGCCATATTAGGTATTAGCTCGAAGAGAACCAACATAAATAACTCCCACTAAAATGTGTACCTTGTGCATATGAACGAACTAAATTCCAGCACTACAATTAAGGACCTACACAAAGTTCAAAAATACAATTAAATCAAGTCCCAAAAGATGAATCTTTTGAATCACTAAAAAACAATTAAATCTTTCTAATATTGGGAACTACTTCATGTGAGTGAATTCTCATTATGAAGAACTAAGGACCATGGACACCACTTTAATTCAATTGAAGTAGACTATTGTTAAATTCTTTATATCTACTTCACTTTAAGAAAACGCTTTCTAGTCCACTTCAATTTAAACGAATCAAATTTGAATCTACTTCAAAAAGAAAAAAATAATTAAAAAACATTTTTTACACTCTTTCATGTAAGCCCATATTCACATTTCAAAAGAATAAATTGCATCTAACTTCACTTCAAACAAAAAAAAAATCTAACAATCAAACTTGAAATTACGATCATAGAAGAGTCCAAAAAAGTATGTCTGTCTGTCCGTCTGTATTTATAATGAGCTGCAGCCTAAACGGCTTGGGCGATTGCCTTCAAATTTGGTATGTGTAATTTTCTTGGCATTCCTCGAGAGGAAATTGAGATTTTATTGTTAGGCCTAAAAATAACGGTACCTGCCATATAACCGTTTAGAAAATTCTTATTACTGCCGAAAACGGCTCCAGAATTTTTTTGTTGTCATAGCTATTATTTAATTTGAACCAAGTTTACGGGAAAAGTCTAATAATGGTACCTTTCATATAACTTTTTTTTTTGATTATCTCGGTAACGGTACATTGGATTTCTTTAAAAATTTACATCTGAGAAGATCTAAGTAGTCAAAATAATTCTACATATCAACATTTTGAATAACTTTTTTTTCTAATAAAAATTAATTTTTAAACCTTTTTTTTCAAATATCAAGATTTTTAAAACTAATCAAAAAAAATAATCTTAAATTTTCTATTCACGTCTACATTAATAAATTCTAAAAAAAACTGCATACCAAAATTTCTAAAAACAATTGTTTTCAAAAAACTAAACATAAAAAACAGGATTTCATCAAAATTCGTCATACAATTTTCGAGATACTTTTTTATAAAATTTTCATTAATCCGTCCCATCTAATGGCGCTCTTCCTTTTTTCGAGAAATTGATAAAGTGATTTCAGTTTTTATAAGTTGAAAAAAAAACGATTTTTATCCACCTATACACAATTCACTTTCATTATATACATATGTATGTACATATTCACATACCTCTTTTCACTATAGGTAGGTAGGTACATATTATCCTCATAATTTACATAGTTCAAATCCATTTAAATATACATTTGTAGGTAGGTGTCTATCTACCCATTCCTTGAATCATGTATTCCACAATTCATTATATTAAGAATCAAGGTATTCTTGCCTGCATCGGCTTTAAACTTACATAGGGTAACTAGACAGCGTCAGTGGTCACAAAAGTTGTTAGCTACAAGAGCAAGTTCGTACGATCCAGTCGTGCATTTTATTTATTTTGAAGTGGTAACGCTCCTTATGGACAACATTATCACTTATGGACTCAAGTTAGTAAAACTCATTTATTTCATGCAGATGAGTAAATTTTGACTACTAATGCCGGATTTACACGACTGCAAAATTGGCAGTATTACTGTCAAATTCTTTGCATTATTCTGTTTGTCGTGCAAATGGTCGAAAATGTGGCAGTATATTTGTCATTAAAGAACTGCCAGCCAGAATTTTCGTTAAGTTGTGGCATTATAATGACATCGTGTAAATTCAGTACTGACAACAATTTTCAAATAATGACAATTTGCAATAAAGAATGAACTTGCTCATTCTTTCCTGCCAATTGGCATTATTTTTTATCTGTCATCATTTTAGCTTCGTGTAAACGAATGTCGTTAATTAAATTAATGACAGCAGTATTTGGACAGTAAATACTGCGAACTTGGCAATCGTGTAAATCCGGCATAAGAATAACTAGTTTGGCAGTTCTTTGCGTATTTTATCAATCAATTCACGTAGGTATTTAATAAAAGCGATTCTGACGTTTGATTTCTTGATGCAAACACCTTCAATCTTTCAATCAAATCATTGCTGCTATTTTCGGGCATATATTAGGGTGACTCATATTATATGAAACTTCAAAACATAAAGAACAATTTATTGTGTTTTGTTCAACCGAATATTATACAAAACTCACATTTTCAATGCAAAAATTGAAACATAAATTCGAAACTGATCCCTATATCCATCTAATTTTCGTCATACATTTCTCAATTGTCAGCAAAAATCATATCATTTAACATTTACATTTTAACAGAATCATCTGATAATTTTATCTGGCATTATGTAATTTCCCCGCTGGTTTCGATCTCTTCTCAGTTAAAACCTATAACCGTTATGTTGTAATGCGCAGACTCATTATTTTATCCCGGGAGAAGAGCTTTCATCCCATATGTTTTTCTAGTCCCGAAGTTCTTATTCCACACAACACCAACGAAAAAAAATAGCATTAATTGAACCTCGAATCGTTATTGCTAGCCATCACCAGACCAGAGTCAGTTGAATAAGAACGGTGTTTGCGGTCAGAGGTGCTCTTTTCGATGGTTCCGTTAATTTAAAAAATTGTGGATTAAATTAGTCAACAATAAGAGTGTTTTTAATAATAAATAGTTTAAGAGTTTATGACGACGACAACAAGGAAAACAACGCGGCGAGATGTCATAAATGATATTTAGCCTCTATTAAGTGTCATGTGCTTGTGTTTAGCTAACGTTAGTGGTTGTATCTACTAAAGTGTATGCGAAGCTAAGGCAATGAATTTCACGAAAATACAAAAGAAGAAAAAGAAAGCAAAATGATGAAGTAGTGAATGGCAGAAAACGAAAGCTTGCATTTTACAGAGAAAACCAACCCACAAAAAAAATAAAAGAAAAGCAAAAAAAGAATCCATTATGTCATTTAAGCTTTGATTGTGTTTCACTTGTTGTTTTCGGGATTTTTTTTGACAAAAAAAAAACATTTCCTTGCTGAAAACCAAAAAAGGAAAAGAATTCATCATATTACCGAAATTTGAGGCCAAATCTAAGGATTCAATTCTTCCCCCTTTTTTCTACTGTTACTGCTGCTTTCTATCTATTTCCTTGCGGTGTTCTGCGTATTGTCGGTTTCGACGAAAGTGTCCTTTATTTTGCTCGTTCTTCGTTTTGGATAGTTTTTTGTTTCTTCCGTCGTTACCTTTGTTTTTGTTTCAATACAACAATTGAAGCTAGAGATGATTTAAAAGAAGATCCTTGTCCGGGCAAAAGTTTCGTCGATATTTTTTTCTTCATTTTGTCCCTCTTGTTTGGGTTTTTTGAGTTTTGGAGTTTTCGCCGTGTCGTATCTGTCGCCGCATTAACGAGACCAACCGTGGTGTTGTAGTTGTAGATTGTACCTATTTTTGGGTCAAGAGTGTTTAAGTCAAATTTATACACAAAGCACTAACACGTCGTCAACACAAAGGAATGAAGGATATCTCCTGGAAGTTAAATAAAAATTATTTCTCTTGTTTTTGTTCGATTTGAATTCATTGCGTCATGTCTGTTATGTTTTCGTCAAGTAAATCTAAACGTGTTCTAAATGAAAATCATAAGCAAATCATAAAAAACCAACAGCAACGAGTAAATATTTGTCAAACTCTATGTGGCAATTCTGGCTCTCCATTGAAAAGGAAATTTATTAAAAATAGTTCAAAGTGCCGTGGAAGAAGTATTTGGACGTTGCCTTCGTCCTTTCTACTAGTACACAGTAATTCTTGGATAACATTTTTATGGATATGGATAGCTGTTACTATAGCGCTTGTGCAGTGCATTTCTCCGTCAATATCCCCGCCACAGAAGAGAGGTAAGTACTTTTTTTTTAGTCAGATTGATTTATTTATTTGCGGAACGGTAAGGGTTTCCAGCTTCGACTTAGGCAGAGAGTGTGGTTTTTTTGTTTGTAGAATTCGATTTGGAATTCTATAACAAAATAAAGTAAAAAAAATAAAACAAAACTTAAAAAAAAAAGAACAATAGGATCTACACATTATGTTGAGAAATAAAATATGATATGTAGTTTAATGCAAAACCTCGAGCTTAGAAATAGCATCCTGAATTGGTTCTTCAAAAACTCTATACCGCAATATGCTTTAATGCTCCTAAATAAAATCTTTAGTGAAAAGAATTTTCCTGATTGTTTCGGTTGTGTCTGTTTCGCCGCGAACATTGTTATTCTTCACAGCATCACGTTTTATCAGGATTTCGGTTAAATTTTATTCCCTCAAATAGGAGTTAAAAAGATTACTCAAATTACTTCTTTATATAGGAAGATTTTGTAGAGACAATCTTTCTACTTACTGTAGTTAAAATTCTTCAATCATAAGAACGTTTCTAATATTCTCTATTCGTATTTTTTATAGTCTAGGAAAATTAGACATTCACTTCGAAAAAATTCCGACAAAGCTGAATTTTTGTGGAGAGCTTCATTTTAATGTCTAAGCATAACTTAAGAACGAATTGACATATAGAAGAAGAAGAATTGATATGTCATTTTGTAGATAATTTTACGATCTTAAATCTGCTCTTAGAATTTTTTTCATAAATAATTAAGATTTTGAGAGTTATAAAGCGAAATAAAAAAAATAGGATTTTAAAGATGGCGACATTACCCTTCCAGTTCCACACTTAAAATTTGATTTTTTTCATAGAATATGTTTTTGCAAACATAAATAAAAACAAAAAACATCCCGACTCCAGAACAGAAATTTATTACATTTTTTTGTACTACACCCCAATGTTCTCGACCATTTTTCTCCAAATCTATCAATTGTACGATAGAAAGTGTTTTCAGCTTTTTTGTGTAGAATAACATTAGCTACAATGCGTACCTACAACTTTTTTCCAAACAAAATATAGTTTTCGAGTAAATTGCCAAAAACTGAATTTCCCCCTTCCACCCACTCATGAAAATTTTTGCTCCGCACCAAATTTAGGGTACTTTTTAGGAAATGCTTAGGACATTAAAATGAAGTTCTCCACCAAAATTCAGCTTTGTCGGAATTTTTTCGAAGTTTCATCATTTTTTTTGTCTAATTTTCCTGGACTAATAAGTATCAAACAGAACATTAGAAATTTCATTTGCAATGAAAAAAATCAATCGACGCAAATTAACAGGTATTCCACAAAGCTGAACTTTGAGTCCTCATATGTTCGATGTTTTCTTTTTATTTAAATTATTGAGAGTGGCATCCCTTGCCGATTTCCATGTCAAATTAATGCTGTTTGCTGATTACCCTGTAATTTGAAATGAATATTCCGTAATAATATTTTCTCAGTAAAATAAAATGACACATAGTATTGGTATTGGTTTGGCCTCTAAATAGTTCTTAAATTGAACATTTGGAAAAATTGAAGTACCTGTACACATTTATTACAAATTAATTTTAGTTTTAGTTCCGATCTGAAGCATATTTCAACTAAAGATACAATTCACTATTTGATAGTCGAACATTTTCAATAATTAAATTTTAGAACTAATTTCAAAACTTAAATTGATGCAAAAATAATTTAGTTTCTGTGTAAAGTTATGGTAATTTTATTTAACGGATTTTCTTATAATAAACAAAAAAAAATGTAATTGTTCTTATCACAAATATATATCACAACTTCGTTTTAATCTTGATATACATAAATTTATTGCACTTTCAAAATAAAAACAAAATTAAATGATTATGCCTTGTTGGCACCTATTCTGTTTCCTATTACAGCAAACATATCATATTATTGGATTTGGGTCCCAAAAACAATTTATCCTTCTTTTTAGGAACTGCGTGTTATTGGCGTAGACGTAGATCCTCAATCGGGTTCTCATCTGATGATAAAGCAAAGTCATTTAACCGCTCTTAAGTTGCCTTACTAGCATGAATAGCGATATTGTCCTTCTTGAAAATAAATTCAATATTTTGATTTTTTAGCGAACAACAGAAAATAGCAAAATTTGTTATTTAGGGATGTCAATTCACTCGTCACTATTCGTATCCTAGTGGATGGAAAGGCTAATAATTATCTCGCTGCTATGGAAAAACGTCATATGCTAACAGATTTCTACAGCCAAAAAGTCCTTTTACTTGTGATTTTAGGTACTACTATAAAACAATGTCTGGATTCGTGCCAAAAAAATCACAAACATGACATTAGGATCATAGAGAACAAAAAATAAAGGGTCCCGTAATTCCGTCTGTCTGTCTGCCTGACCATCCTCTAGTCTGCAGCCTAAACAGTTATATAGATTTGCTTCAAAATTGTTATATTATTGTTTTTTCGATATACCCACACGTTTTCTAAATTTTTTTAAGACGACAAATAACAGTAGCTCCCATACATTTTGTTGGCTTAAACCAAAATTATTATTTTTCTCAAAAACGGTTCCAACGTTTTTTATAAAAAAAATCGATTCATTTGCCTTTATTTCATTTTTTTATCCAGGCGGTCCTAGAAAGTTTAAACACCAATGTAATTTTTTTTTTAATTATTTGAAAACTTAAAATTTGGAAAACTACTCAATGGATTTGAAATTTCAAAAAAAAAAAAATTATTTATTTTTTAAAAATCTAATTTTTTTTGAAAATTTAAGTATGCAGATTTAATGACAATTTCAGGTAGCATTTGTATAAAAAAAATGATTTTAATCGGTTCATCCAATGTTGAGAATTATAATTGAGAGTGGACTCCACTAATTTAAAAACATACACTTTTTTTATAAAAATTCTTGGAGCCGTTTTCGAGAATTAAATTTTGTTCTTAACGATGTTTTCTAACATTTGGGTGGCAATGCCGCAGTGGATAAGGTGCTTGGTTGCTAACTTAGACGTGTGGGTTCGATCCCCACGCTAGGCGCATTCTTTTCTATACCTCCAGTTTTAATTGGATGCCGCCCATGGGTTAAAATGAGACAGTCAATACCTGGTTCTCAAATCCACTGTGCCAAACTAGTGCCGTGCGATTCAGGTTGCATTTAAAAGACCTTAGGTCTTACAGGCATATAGTTAAATTTAAATAAAATTGTATGGAAGGTACCGTTAGACTGAATATAGTTCTTTTAACTATTCAAGATAATGTCAAAAAACTAATAAATACGAAGTTTCGAAAAAGTCATTTGAGTCATTTTGGAAATTTTGAGTTTTCAAAAAAATAGTTTTTTTTTAATTTTTAAAAAAAAAATTTTTTTTGAAAAATTTTGGCTTACATATTGATAACACTTTTCAGAAGCTTCTGCGCAAAAAAATTCCAAAAAATCAAAGTAACCATTTATGACCTAATTTTTTTTTTTAAATCTTTGCAGCCGATTCTCGATTGCTTCTGAGAAAAATTAGATTTTTGTTTTTGGTAAAAAAAAGGATGGGAGCTACTGTTATTTGTAGTCTTAAAAAAGCTTACATACACGCACAACAACAATTATCCCAACAAGAACAAGAAGAACAACACCCCAGTAGGAAATTTCACAAAATTCATCCATGAATCACAAACTTTTTCATCAATGAGTTGAAGGTACACCCCATGAATTTGGTATGAAAACATCGATGAATTTAACATGGGGCTGTCATAGGCGTTCAAAAAGTGATTTTCGAGGTGAATATTTAACAGCGAAATCACGAAGTAGGGGTAACTAGTTTATTCATAAGCAAATTATATGTGATGAAAATGGCATGAACGGTAAGCTTTGAAATCACTAGTTGACTTAGAGTTGCTTATTCAGCAGGTGAAAAATGGCATGAATGCTCATCCATTAATTCACTCTGTTAATGTAACTCGATAATTCACACATGAATGTTATATGATGAAAAATGCCATGAATTTTCAATTATGAAATCACTAAGTATAGTCCGTATGATACCTACTTCCTTTTTTCCTCATTTTGTATGCATTAAATAACATGAAAATGTCAGTGTTCTGTGAAAGAGAAAATATGTTTTTTAAGGAAACAGAAAAATTGTATATGCGTGTCATACCCCCAAACATCATTTTATTAATTTAATTCGACGATTATTCAATAATATGAATATTCAATTAAGAAAAAAATACGTTTAGCTAATAATAATTAAAATGTAGTCTTGATAAAATCCTTACGCGAAAGTCAACCTTATCAATAATAATTGATTCTTTTAAACTTGATCTGATGCCGGTCTTAGCAATTCATTTTGTTTATTCTGCTGCGTAGGTTTGCACTTTCAGTCGACAGCATTACGTATTGAGTATAATACGCTAAAAGAAATATTGGCGTTTTTAAATTTTGTTTTGAATAAAGTCGAAGAAATACCCACCAGTCACCAAATATCTTATGGTTAATAATTGAAACCTTTCAGCTGGCTCAATACAATTTCTGAACAAAAAAAAAAAAACATTTTGATAAAAAAAAATAAGCTTTAGTTGCTGTGTTAAATGATGATAATGATCGCGAACAAAACTGGAATTCCTGGTTTATATGTTTTTTCCCTTTCTCTAAAAAAAAACCCACGAACTCATGTCATGACCAGCGAAGACTGACTATTGAGTGCATTTCTCGTTGCAGGTAGAAAAAGGCAATGTTCGTCACTTTTCCCATGGCAGATAAAACCTCTTTTTTAAGACTTTTTTGTTTGCATTTTTTTTTTTGTTCTCGGGAAGAAAACAAAACAACCACCGCACCGCAGAGAACCAAACATCATTTGCGAACTCATGAACCTATATATTACTCTTCATCAGTGGAACCATCGTTTATGATTTTGTAAATGAAAATGTTGTGAATTGTAAGCATTCAATTCATTTGAATTTAGTTAACTGATGAAAAAGTGTTTTCTTATGAAATCATAACATACTACTCACCGATGGAAATAGTCGATGAGTCCATTGATGAATTCATTAATGTTGAAATTTCCTACTGGGACTTGCCATCTCAAACACAATTACACTCAAGACTCAACACACCGGTACAATTGTCGGAAGAAAAAATAAACAACTACCATCCTACCAAACAAGCCATCAGTTGACTCGTGGCCACAACAAATGTAATTTTGTTGAAACGTCGGGTGAATACGTTCAATTTATTTGAATAATTAAATCCGTTAAGAAATATAAATAAAAATGTATGACAAACGCGAAGAGATAAGCTTAAAAACATTTAAATAAAGTAAGTTAACTATTTAACTGCTTAGTACTCTGTGTTAAAATGATTACTGTCCTCGTCCTGACAAAGTTCATACTGAGAACATCTCAAATGGCTTTTCTGTTTCGACAACAAGTTGTAGAAAATAGTTGGAAACAATTTGCTAGGCTTTATTAGTTGATTAATTATAAGTGTTAAGTTTTTAAATCATTTTATTTAAACAATTTGCTCAAAGGTGATTTGTTGAGTAAATTACTCGGCTAAACCATTATAGTCTGATTTAAATTAACGTCGTTATGCTGTTAAAACATTCTGTTTTTTTCTAAAGCAACAGCTCTAATAGCTACCTACCTACATGGTTCTTGAATCTTCTGAGATTACGCACTTATCAGTAAAATCTTAGGATATTATTATCATTGTCTATATTATATTATAAATTTGACCAATTTGTTTGTGTAACTTTTCCACTGTATTGATGTAGGCTCTTTTGGTACGTTCTTGAAAAAAACAATTTTATGTTGTTTTCCCAAAGTTACGTGAGTAATTCTCACTTCTTCAGGGGTAAATAATTTTTACAATTTGATTGTTACAAAACTACATACTCTAGTTCTTATATCCTTTTACTGTATCATTCCTGGAGACGGCACTGATATACAAATATTACAAAATTATTAATAATGGCACTTATAATATTATAGTTGATATTATTAATTAAAGCCTGAAGCAGATTATGTAGTTTGTAGTTTTGTGACAATCGAATTGAAAACATATATGTATATCTCTAAATTAAGTGAGAAATACTCATCAAACGTTGGGAAAACAATGGAATATAATTGTTTTCATTCGCATTTTTTTTTCGAATAAACCAATAATTATATTTACTGAATAGACAGCCTAAATCAACACAATGGAAAAATGTTATCATTTTCGTTTTTATGAACTTTTAATTGGAATTAAATCAGAAAAATGTCCTTGTTTCAATTAACTTCGGTTTTAATTTTGTTTTAAGTAACTCGAGTACAAAAATAGAAAAGATATTTTTTTAAATATAATAATATTATAGATATAATCTTTCTGGCAGAAAGTGAACAAAATAATATTCCGTTCCAGGGGCCGAATTACCGCATCAGTTATCGAGTCATACGTGAATGAATTATGTAAATTTGTCATTACCGCTCACGTTATCGAGCAGTCAAGTACAATAATTTAACATTCTCGATAACTGATGATATCGAACTGAATTTTATTCGTCAGATGAGAAGCCGACTGATAGAACGTATTTGATTTGAATTCCGGATTATTTCCGAATACTTACGCAGAGTTTGACAAAGACAGAGGATTGATTTTGTCCCTTAGGAGTCTGCGCTCCATAGCTTCCTACATCTCATCGTCTGGATGATGTGAATTAAATGTTACTTATTATGTACATACATATGTACGTATAAAAATATTTTTTAAATCCTCACCATCTGAATCGCTTGATAAAAAGAAATAATCCATTTTTAGTGGATATTTAGAAATATCCTCAAATCCTTGTAATAAAAAACTGGAAACTCTCGAAAAATTTGTTGTTTTTACAAAAAAATGTAATTTGTTTGTCCAAAAAAAAAATTAAATGAATACAAATTTCATCTGTCAAACAAGAAAGACTCGATAAAAATTAATAGAGACTCGATGTAGTAGAATAGAATTACTACAATTTAAAATAGTTACACGATACGTTAGTCTACGAATGCCATCATGCCAAAGTGATCACTAGCTCATTCAATAACTGATGGGACTCACTCACTCGATCACTGATGCGGTAATTCGGCCCCAGGTTTTAAACATTATTTCGCTTATGTATAGTTCACTACGGCGCATGAGCAATATTTTTACTTGCGATATATATGAACTATAATTTCGGTATTAAACGTATCTAATGATAACCAACCTACCAATTAACTGCGTCTATATAATCAAAGGGCATGGTAGTGCCCAACCAAGTTTTGGCACTACACCCTATTTACATTAACAGACTTCAGTACCAATAAAGTCAGAAACTTCAAACTCTCAGTATTTGCTAAGCTCACCAGGATTAGGCAACTCCCCCAATTTCAATTCTTTAGCTTTAGTGGTTCCCGCGATATAAGACTGCAAAAATCGCAAAAACCGTAACTGACTGACTGACTCACTCACAGATCATCAAAATTATGGAGCACTTTCCGACATAGTACAATCTTGTAATTTCGCACAACGGTAGGCCTGGTGGTAAAAATTAAAAGTCGAAAATTTAAGGTTTTCCACTCAGGGGGCGTGGTACCCGCCCTTTTTCATAGAATTGATACCAGTTATAAGGAGCACTTCTGAATGTCGTAAATTGATGAAATTTGGTACAGCGGTAGGGCTTTAAGTGCAAGCAAAGGAAACATTGTACAATTTGAGATTTTACGTTCAGGGGCGTGGTACCCTCTCATTTGCATAGAATTGATATCAACTATGTAGAGAACTACTTATTGTAGTAGAATGATGAAATTTGGTAGAGCGATAGGATAGCGATAAACACCCATTTTCACAAAATTAATATTAAATATATTGAGAGCACTTTCGATTGAGGCAGGATTATGTTTGTTAGAGCAGTCAGCTTTGAGGTGTATAGAAAGAAAAAGTTGAAATTATGAAATTTTTCATGAGTTTCATGCACCCACTTCTTAGCAATTATTACTGTTTCAATAGATTACTTCTAACTAATGAAAATTGGTAGAGGGTAGGACGTGTAGTACATATAAACGGCTTAAATTAAAAACTTACGTTACCTTATGAGGCATTCATTGGGCGTTTATTCCACACACCTTTCCTGATAAAAAGAATCTTTGCAAAAAGTAGTGAAATCACACCAAAAACATAAATGTTAAAAAAGTAGCCAAGTTCTTCTATATTCAAAAATCATTGCGTAACAAGTCAGCCGTGAAAAGTAGTGAGATCTAAAAGTACGCCAAGTTCTAAGTTTATTCAAATTAAATATCAAATATTTTAAGTAGAGTAATATGGAATAACCTCAAAATTATCAGAGAAATCTGTTATTTAATGATTACTGACTTAAATTGTGTTGGTTTACTTGGTTTTCTTTTATTATAACAAATTATTCAATTTTATAATGAAAATTTGCCAAGATAAATAATAAATACGCGAAGAGGCTAGTATTCTATAAAAAAAGAGATGTTTTATAAATCGATTCCATGAGGATGTCACTTGACTATGGCTGGTACCTTGTCAATATAAAAGTTATAATTTTTTCCCAACAATTATTTTCAATTTTTATTTTATTCTGTATTTTTTATTTTTAACAATGAATTTTCAAAAAAAAAATGTACTCAACAGTCAAATATCTTTTCGTCCACCCTGTATAAGAAAACAATCAAACAAAAAATTGAACAAGTGAATTATAGATTAATTCCCAGCTTGTGCAATTTTTCTTATACTAAACCACCTCTTTTTTTTGGTGTTGCATGGATTTATCCGTAAGAAAACTGTAGCATATTGCGATTTAAAATTTATTAAACATCGTTGGATAAGAGGTTTAAGAGGGCATACAACCATTAAAATGTTCAACACACTTAAATGAAGCTATATATTTATAGAAATGTATATCCGGCTACATACATATAGTCACTTCTACATCCTGTAAATGTTATTACGTTTGTGATTGTCGTTCTTGTTGTATGTTCACAATAAGAGTCTTTCAGCAAGCTTATATGCTATATCCATAAAAAAAGACTCCAATTTAGAGCATCAAGACTATCAAGGTTTTACGATTAATTTCAAAACATATCATAAATTCTGAATCTGTAATTTGACTATATGTGTTTTTTCTGGAAAACTTTGATAACTCTACAATGTACAGGTGTCTCTACAAACATTAAAGGCGATGACATTTTTGGAGTGAGTGTTTAAATTTAACTCATTCAATTTCGCTTAGATAATCTAAAATAAAACTGAAAGTATCAAACATGTGTATCTACATGAATGTATATTATGTATGTAGCTACCTTTATGTATATTTACTTTCCCTAAGAATAGGTAAACTGAAAATGTTCTATTTAGAAGTTCAATCAATCTTGACACTTGACAGTAATCCTTTAAGAGTAAAAGCAAGCAAGCAACATATAAAGTACTTTTTGTTGTGCTTAAAATGTATGTCTAACAATTTTCTTAATAAACATGGGCTTTTCGTTCAAAAATCAGAACTTATTTTCGTGACGGAAATTTATGTCAGAATGTTGATAAGTTATTTTGACAGCAGATGGATGGGTGGAGCATCCCTTAACTAATATTATTTTGATGTGTATCTCTCTCCCTCTTAAAAGCTAGAGCGAATTGACGAATTACGGTAGAATTACATTTTTAAAACTTACTAGATTTCTGTTAGAATTTGGCATCCCGACAAATATTGATGCCATGTGTTTTGTAAAAGTCTGTTCATATTTAATAAATTATATTTATTTCCAATTACTTTATGTGAACAGCGCAAATGTATACAAACAAGAAAAATGATAAAAGCTGAAAAATGTAAGGTCTGACCAGTTCTTTGTGTTTGGAAGTAGTTTTACATGAAAATAATTTAATTTGGTGATAATATTGACAATGAGAATAATTTCGTTACTGATTTTTATTATAAATTTGTTATTTGAAAAAAAATAAAATGCATGCATAAAATTCTAAGGGCCAGTTTCAGAGTACATACTTAAGTTCGCCCTGAGTTTGATTAAACGTCAAATGATAAGTCTCACTTAGGTTACTTTCCTGTTTCACAGTCGCTTAAAATTACTTCACTCAAAGCATGAATAATGATGGCAACGCTTGTTTTTTTTTTTGAAATTATATTTAAAGTCTTATTCAAACTGAAAAGACATTGAGCAAAAATAACTATCAAATATTTAAGTAGCTCTTAAGTGCCAAACAATGGCCACTTAATTCCCACTTCAACTTGGCTGGTGTGAAATTAAAATCTTACCCTGAGTGAAGTTAAGGGGGCAATTGGCACTGAGGGATAAAGTGTGAAACTGGCCCTAAGTAGGAACAGCTAAATAAATATTTTAAAGTCGTCTTAAACAAAAATACTTTAATTTTGTTTAAAAAAATATTGCTATGGCAATTTTAAGTATGTATTAAACAATATATATTTCAAAACATAATTTCAAAAAAAATCCACCCGTTTCTGAAATATTAAATTTACAAACTAATTTTTTTTCTCAAAAATAAAAAAAAACAATTTTTTCGAAAATTTTGGTATACAAACTTTTTTAGAGTTTGAAGAACCTCCTATGTACAATATTTTATCGGAATCCATCGAGCTGTTTATGAGAAAGTCGAAAATAACAAAATTGGGTATATAACAGTAGGTACTGTTCCTAACAAAATATGCAAACAAAATTTTGAACCAAAATTTAAACCATAAAAATAGTATTGCACAAATTTTATTTTTATCGGAATCGTTAGACCCGTTTTCAAGATAATTAAGATGGTTGAAAAATTTGTATGGCAAATACAGTTATTTTTGGGGCTAAAGAAAACTATTCAAAAATTAAATCACTTAAAACGCTTAACCCTAGTTTACGGAATGCAAAATAATGCAATAACCAAACTTGGGGTTCGCGCGAACCCCAAAGTTTTTATACACATCTAATTGTTTATTATTAGTAAAGCTCTACTGTCCGCTGCATTCATTGATTTTTGGATTTTCGCAGAGAATGATGGTTATTAGTATTTTATTCCTAAACCAAATTATCAATTTTCTTCTTATCATCAAAAAACGATCTTGAAAAGGCTATTTTAGGGTGTCATAACAAGCATTTGCATTTGGGAAGAAATTTGCAGTTTTTCCTCGTTAAAAGTTCTTTTATAATATAGTTCCAATATTTTGTTTTCTGAACGATCGTTTATTTTCATACCAGGTGCCATATTTTTTCAAAAGCAGAGGACAGAAGAAGCAAAATCCCATGCGAAATTTGTGAACAAAAAAACTGTTCTTTTCTCCACCAAAGCATTATCCCCTGATTCCAGAATGATTAAGGATGTCTCTGTTACGCTTCACCTTCATTTTTATAAATCACAATCTATTTTATAGATATTAAAATAAAGTATACGTGTTCGATCAAAATATTCATTTTTCAATTTTAATCCTTGGGGTTCGCGCGAACCCCAAGTTTGGTCCATGAATGTTTTCAAAAAAAAAAAAAAAAATTGCAAAAATTGTCTAAAATCTCTTTGATGGGACAAATATAAATAACGTAAAGCAAAATGAATTTCGTTCACTGAATTCTCATCTCGGGCTGAAAATATGATTTAGAAAATAGTTATAAGCTTTCTAACATGCACTGCATTTCGCGCGAACCCCAATCTGTAAACTAGGGTTAAGTACCACACTTGAAGAAAATCGCTCCGAGAGACAGATATATGGGATTGCGGTATACGCTTTTTTATTGTTTTCTATCATCGTAATATCAAGTTTTTATTGTCTCTAGTTCGATTTAAAGTAGTAAAAACTGAAGAGGCTGACAACAACACCGAGGCTGAATTAACTAAGGAGATCTGATTGAAAAAGTGAAATTATTTAACAAACAGATATGAAGACTGATTGGATAAGGCAAGATTTAACAGTAGAACTAATGCACAAAATTGTTAAAGGTTGTCGAAAAATATGTTATACAAATATAGTTAGAATATCAAGGCTAAAATTCTTAGGATAAAGAACATTTGTCAATCAAGCACAAAGAACAACTAAAAAAGAGCCAGACTTAAGAACTGGAAGCTCATTAAAATATAATGAAAAGAGTAGTGGTCCTCAGATGAATCCCTGTGGAACTCCAACTCACGCTGAATTAATGTCGGTTAAATTAGCATTTTTGCTATCTGTTTGCTAGATACGCTCAAAAACCCTTAACATTTATTCACAGTTACCTTAAATTTCCGCATATTTACATCTCTTTTATTTATATCAAAAATGTATATGCAATTATAACGATAATTTCTATATTGATCTTATATAAGCACACGTTCACTGCGGCGTATGCGCGATAAATATGAATTCTTTAAATGCCTTCCTTTCCTTAATTCTGTTTCCTTCTTCACCTGACTGAATTTTCTAGGGTCATCAAGTCGTAATATTCATTATAATTTTTTTTAAATTAAATTAAACCACCCTGTAATACATGTACGTTTTACATACGAAATAACTTGTGTTTAAAAAAAAAATCTTTAATCGACAATTTACGCAAATCCTTTTAAGCATTCCCCGTGTGTACAGGGTTAGATTATTCAGACACGGACAACAACAACAAACAGAAAAATATGTAAAATACAAGTTGGAAAAGTTTTGTTCCAACCAAAAAGAGGCTATAGAAAGGATATTTTATACATTCAAGGATACAAACATTGGGAATGGGTTTTTCCGGTACGTACCTACTAGCTATATAGTAATTTAAAGGCAGACAAGGCACACAATATGAATAAAAAAAAACACGTTATGAAACTTAAAAATGTAATTACGAGTTATGAAAATGGTTCACGTATATTTTAATATTATGCATTACGTTGCGTAACTATCCTGCTGGGAATACAATTGGTCCTGGTTTTAATTTGGCTCAATTAAGATAAAAAACCAAACAAGAATTACACATACATTCATTTAAAGTGCCATT
The DNA here is from genome assembly GCA_910595825.1 of Philhelius pedissequus. Taxonomy (NCBI): domain Eukaryota; kingdom Metazoa; phylum Arthropoda; class Insecta; order Diptera; family Syrphidae; genus Philhelius; species Philhelius pedissequus. Next base: position 32,692,706 of record OU343163.1, read on the forward strand.
TGGCAATATCCAGCATATATCCCTGGTGGTGATGAATAGCCCATAAAAGGGATACATTTTCATATGAAGATGTTTTTTTTTTGGCCAAATGGACATTTAAACGAGTCTTACATAGGAATTACACATGTTATAGACAAAGGGGTCTATAAAAAAAATAATTAATTCTGCACAGCAAATAAATGTCTTTATTACAATTACGGTAATAAAATTAACTCTTGTCTCTTTTTAAATATCATAATAAGGCTTTTAGAGCACTTAAGGCATTAAGGCACTATGATTTTTTTTTTCAAAGAAGAAACATTGCATATAATCATAAAAATGAAGCTCTCACTAATACTCTTATTGCGCATATCACAACACATGCTGTTCTATCTAATTTTCTTCTTGTTTTTTTTTTCCTTTTTTTTGGGAATATAAACAACTGTAGAGCTTTGGGGGGATTTGGCACAAAATGTATCTGGTTTTTATTTAGTAATCTTTTCTTAAGTAGGTAGATCATTAATTAAACTTTGTGCACATTACATCTGCTCGAATTACGCTTTTGTGTGTTATCATTCCATTAGGGAGCTATACTAACACGGATAAATTGAAGGAATTTGTTTATGTATTTGTAGTATGTGCGTGAGATTACCTTATTTTAGGGACACACATTTTTTTTTTTAAGAGAAATGCTTTTATAATAAATTATGTTAATAGCATGTCTTTTTGGATAATGTTTTTTTTTTCTACTAAAAAAAATGTCTACGCATTTAATATCCAAATGTAGAACATAACGTTTTTGATTAGAACAATAATAAAGAAATATTTGAAATTCTTGGGACTCATTTTTGTAATAAAAATAATAAAGTATATTTAATTGAGTTGGGGGCGGGGGTCTTAAGTGTTCTGCTGTTAATTAAATAATTCAAGTAAGTAAGTAATTCATTCATTTATTTACAATTTCAAATATACATTTACATTGTTTTTTTTTTTTAATTTAAGAGCTCTGGCTTTGCCGTCAGCTCGACTAGCAACTTTAATTTTAAATACACGTTAATTAATTTTGATTTCAGTTTGAGTTTTTAATGTTTTTTTTAATAACGTCGATTAGTTATATTCTGTTATGAGCAGCTTTCTAAATCTGCAAATTTCTTTCAGATAATTGGCAAGTTTTATCCAATCAGGTCTATCCAATATTTGTAACATTTCTTGCATTGGGAGAAATAATTTTCCAAAATAGGCTAATCTCTTGTGTCTAAAAATTGGGCATATAAGGTTATCCATTTTGCGGTTTCAAAAGTAAACGTAAATAAAGCACATATAAAATATTTTTTTTTTTCATGATATTCCTTTTTTATTATAAAGTAAGAACGTTGACATTCCCAAGCAACACATAAACTCTTTAAGACTTCTTTGAATAAATTTATCAGGTCCTTACAATCTCTTAAATCAATCTTCTTAATACCCTTGCACTTAATAACCTGTTTAGTTGCTCTTTGAAAGTGTTGTTTGTTTCAACTATTAAAAAAAATTCTTTCTAACATCTTAAAAACCTCTTTGACAAATATATTTATTATGTCTCTTTATAGGTCCTCTTTTAAACCTCTTTACATCAAGGAATTTCAGAGTGTATTTAGAGTATTTCATTTGTCTCTTTCAAACATTATATTGAAGATGGTTTTATTAAAACATCTTTATAAATGCTTAACATCCCATCTTCTAGTAGTGTATATTTTATCTTTAAGGAAGGTTATTAAAAAAAACTTTTTGTTTTGTCTTTGCCTTGTATTGATAAATTTGGCTTTAAATCGATGAATAAATGTGAAGTCAAACAATAATTATATGTGGTGTAATGAAATTACACACAGAAGCAAACCTATACAGCTGCCGAAATTTCCCATCTTTTTCTTGCTCATGTGTGGCTATGAAAAGAGATTATATCAATGATAGCTTAATGACTTCTTAACGAACTCTTTAAGCAGTCGATATAAAAATGGAAAGTGTATTTATATGTCGAACACAAAAACATTTATATAAAGGGTGACACTGTTAAATTAAATTTCAGATATTATTTATAATTACCACAAATATTATTTTTTGTAATATTTTAATACCTTAATATCTTACAATAAAACATTGTGTAGGTAAAATGTTTATTTTATGTTTTTATTAAATTTGAATAATATTGTTTATGTATGTACATATCTTAGATGTTCCTTCTTTTTAGAACTTTTAGCTTTTGTTCAACGAAATTTTACAAATTTATGGCTATACAAACTAAATTTTAACAATTTTTTGTATATTCTGCTCTGAATGTTATCCAAAAGCCCGAGAATCGCATTTTCAGAGCAGAAAATAAAACCAAAAAAAATGCGGAATTTTTAGCGTTTTTTTTAATCAATCGACGTCGTACTGACATAAGTACATTGATATATATTTACATACACATTTTGGTCCAAAAGTCCACTTCTCACTTATTACAACTTAAAATGATTCAAAACCCATAACACATTATGAAACAGTTCAATAATAAAAATGAGGCACCCTGTTGGAGTATTCGTGATGACGCCATATTACTTGCAATTAATTTCAGTACAAATTATTATTTATGTGATTCAAATTACGATTGCATATGAATTTATAGCAATAACACACTAACTTTCTACACAATGCTTCACTTTTAATTGTTAAAACCACTTTAGACTGTATTTTATACAGTTTCTGTCAACTCCGTGGGGAGTTTTTTTATTTTTTTATTAATGAATATATGCATTATGTTATTAAATTTGTGGCGCATTTATTTAACCGATGTAGAATGTGTGATTTCAAAATAAATCTTTTTTGGCACATCAAAACACAGATATACAACACCAGAAAAATGAGTTTAGTTTCTATTATAATGTGTAAAATAAATCAGGCATTGAATGTGATGAAAAAAAGTCATCTTGATCTGGCATTTTATTTAAGTTCATTCTTTTTCGTTTCAATTGTATTAAATTTGCTTTTGTGTAAAAGAGATAGAGATTTGTCAATACTATTTTTTTTTCTTCCATAAATTATTCACTCAAACGAAAAACATCTTTAAAAGATCTATAATAAGAACTCTTCCTCCTATGGAGTTGGCTCCACCCCTTTGGTCCCATTGGGGTCTTAATGACCTCTTGAAGATAGTGAAAAGAGTTAAAAGCTCTTGCGAAAGTAGACTTCAAGATATTTGAAAGAGTCGATTGTGTTGCTTGGGTTATGTGTGAAACACTACATCATTTAAATGAACACCACGCGAATTGTTGCAAGCATCGATACTTTTGAGGTAATTTTCGACCACTTTTTGACACATATTGGGCGGTATCTCAGCCATAACTTGACGAATGTTGGCTTTTGAGTGCTCAAGAGTTAAAGGTTTATCTGCATAAACACGGTCTTTCTCGTAGCCCCACAAAAAAAGTCCAGCGGTGTCAAATCGCATGATCTTGGTGGCCAGTTGATATCGCCACGACGAGAAATTACGCGGCCAGGAAATATTTCTTGCAATAAAACAATAATCGCTCTAGTTGTGTGGCACGTGGCACCGTCTTGTTGAAACGACATATTCTCCAAGTCGCATTCTTCAATAGCAGGTAAAAAAAAGTCGGTTATCATATGACTATAACGCTCCGAATTGACGGTTACAGTCGGTTCATCGTCGTTTTCGAAGAAGTAAGATCCAATCACACCTCCGGACTAAAGAGCGCCCCAAACAGAGACTTTTGTGGATGTAATGGCCTCTCTTCAATTACTTGAGGATTCTCAGAACCCCAAATACGACAATTTTGTTTATTAACATACCCACCGAGTAAGAAATATGCTTCGTCCCTGAAGAAAATTTTGTTTGAAAAATCGCCGTCCACCGCCTGTTTGTTTAAGCAACCATTCGACGTATCTACGACGTTGCGAATGGTCAGCTGGCTTCGGTTGTTGTGTGAGCTTCGGTTGTTGTCTGAGCTATTATATGGATGTAGGTGTAGATGCAAATGCAAAATACGCCATAATGTGCCGTAAGACAGTCCTAATTCCTGAGAACGATGAGAAATCGACGCATTCAGATCTTCGGCAACACTTTCACTTACAGCAGCGAAATTTTCAGTGGTACGAGCGAAACGATGATGCACATAGGCCTAACAATATCTGTAAACAATCCAATCTCTTCAAATTTCTTCACAATTTTGCCAATTGCTTGCGTAGTTGGACGATTATGTAAACCATAATCTTCTCTTAAAGCACGATATGTGGCTGTGGCAGAATCACCATTTTTGTAGTAGGTTTTAATAATTTTTATGCGTTTTGCGATAGTTAAGCGATCCATTTTCGTAAATGTCAGACTTTCAACTGAAAAAAAAAAATTGGTTTAACAACTTAGTTTGACAGATGTCGAATTCCAGGCCTATACTTTTGAAACTGCAAAATGGATAACCCTTTACTAATAAAATGGAAGTCTTCTTTAGCTCTTATGTTGCATAGTGTACAAAACTGATTGTAACTCCCATTGTAAGGTCGTCCGTTGAGAGATAGTAGTTCGCATCTCGCTTTGCATATTAGCGATATGTCATTAGGACATAGAGAGTCATGAAAATAATTAAAGTTTCTCAGATTAAATTTGAACTGGCTATATAATATTCAGTTTTCTGATTCAGTAGTTGTTTCAATAATATTTCCAAATTGAGTCTACACTAAGTTGGATAGTTCTGTACAACTTTGCCCTTAAACCAGGAATATTATTTGGATCGATTTGTATATCTTCATCCAATGATTTTGGCGATCCGATGCCATTTGTCAAACCACCTTCCTTCATTACTTCGTATGAAGCTCCTCTTCAGTTTCTCCGTTTGCTCAAACACTTCCATTCCTCAAACTAATGCTGCATAACATAGTGACATGTGACTAAACTGAATTCAATATTTGGTAGATAAATGTATTTTGTTGATTTGGAAAAATATTTCTCCAAGTTAAGTTTATGAAACTTTGGGATGCCTTGGCCTTTTCGACGAGGTGCTTACTAAGATTCAACGTTGGGTTAAGGTTCACCCCAAGATACCTATATTCGCTTGCCACTTCCAAACGTCTCCCATTGTATACCTAATTGCTTCCAATTTCAATTCGATTTGATAGCGAAAAAATCATTATATTTGATTTTTGGATGTTAATTTCAAGTGCCCATTTTTTACAGTATGTAGACAGCTGGTTTATCATCAGTTGTAAATTTTCTTTCGATTCTGATAACCTTTTGCAAGGTCGTCGGCATATAACAGATTATTGATTTGGATACCTGCCATTCTAATTCCTCCAGTAAGGTGGCTTACTATAACATTTATAAACAGTGCAAACAAAAGTGCGCTAAGCTGACATCCCTGTTTGACACCTGTATCAGTTGCGAACCATTCAGAGAAATGTGATCCATCCCAAACGTTAGCTTAATTTTTTTGAGTTTTCTTATATATAAATAACATTTGAGTAATGACGGACCTTAAAATTGAAAGATTGAAAGGAAAAAAATTAAAGTCAGCAGGAAGTTCAAAAGAAATGAAAATGCACGACTGGATCGCACGTACTTGCTCCTATGTTCGATCACATTACATGCAAAGGATTTTTATATAAACGGCAAAATGTATTTTTAAAGTCGTTTTTCACTTAATTTTTTATAAATATATAAAAAATCTTAAATTTTTTCTAAAAAAATTGGTATGAATATTTTAGATATTTAATAATATTAATTTAAAAACGAAATTTCAGAAAAAATTGTCCACCCGTTTTCGAAATAGTGAATTTTCAAAAAAAAAAAATTTTTTTTTTTTCAAAAATCCAAAAAAACAAGTTTTCGAAAAATTTGAAATGCATTTATTATTTAGAATTCGATAGACATCCTGCATTAAAGTTTTGATCGAAATCCGTGGAGACGTTTATGAGAAAGTCGAAAACCTTTAATAACAAAATATTTTTAAAAAAAATGTTGGCCAAAATGTAGACCCAAAGTAGTACTCACACTAACTTTTATCAAAATTGTTAGAGCTGTTTTCGAGATAATCAAGATGTTAGAAAAATTTGTATGGCAGGTACCGTAATTTTTGGGGTGAAAACAACGATTCAAAAATTTATTTTGGACAATCACCTAAAACGCCTAAGCACCAAGTTTGAAAAAAATCGGTTCAGCCGTTTAGGCTGTAGATTGCGGGACCCACTTTTTTGGTGTTCTCTATCATCGTAATGTCAACTTTGATTACAATCTCGAGTTCGATTTTTTCCAAATGCAAATCTTGCCTTATAGTACCTATATCGCAAGTAAAAATGTGTTCTTTAAAAATCACATAGCAAGATAGTATTCGTATGAGTCAAATTTATACGGAGTATTAAAACAAGATTTAGGAAGATGTTTCACTAAAAAAACTCACTGTCAATGTTGTTATGATTCAAAGGCATGTTAGAAACGATCTGAAACCGAATGTTATGACCTTTATTTTCTCAAACTTTGATGTTTAAATAATTATATCTTATTTCTACCTATACATAGTTCTTACCTATTTCAAGCATTATGCACATCTCCTCGAAATTACCTTTCCATTGATATATAATTTATTTTGATCATGTACGTTTAGCGGATATTAAACGTACGAAAAAGTTTGACCACCACGAATTACAGTACATATAAGATCTTCTTATTATATAAACACAAAAACTATTTGAAACAAAAAAAAAAACAATTAAAATCCAATTACTTCGCCAATAACAGCAACACAATTTAAGAACACACACTACCTACTTCGATTGCGACCTCGATCGCATTTAACGGTAACGAACAACAAAATTAACTTTCAAGAGACTAAGGCGAAAAATTCTGAGACAGACTTTGATTGTAGAGGTAATATAAGGCAAGTTTATGCATTCGTAAAAAAAATTCTTACAATAAAACACGACATTACGATCATAGAGAACACCAAAAAAGTGGGTCCCACAATTCCGTCCGTCTGTCATTCTGTCAGTCTGTCCTCGAGTCTACAGCCTCTAAACGGTTGGATAGATTTACTTGAAACTTGGTACATGGCTATTGTTTTTTTCATTTTTTTTTAAGATGACAAATAACAGTAGCCCCCATATATTTTTTTTTTTTGGTCAAAAACAAAAATCTTATTTTTCTCAAAAACGGCTCTAACGATTTTTATAAAACAAATCAGTATAATAATAAAAGAAAAGGGTGCCTTTTAATATTTTTTTTTTTGAAAAAAAAAATGGTTATTTTTAGTGCCTCTTGTAGAACCATTTTTTTGGTTTTCGATTTTCTGGCAAACGGTTAATTTTTTGTTTTTATTTTTTTACGCTGAAGATCCTAGACAGTTTGTAAATCAATTTTTTGTTGGAAATAAAAAAAAAGAAGAGATTTTTGAAAACTTAAAATTTCGAAAACGACTCAATAGATCTTTTTCGAAACTTCGTGTGTGGTAGTTTCTTGACATTATCTTGAATAGTTAAAAAAGTTATATTCCTAAAATAAAAACAACGGTACCTCCCATACAAATGTTAAAGAAAAACGTTAAGACAAAAATGTATTTCTCTTAAATTAGTTCAGTCCACTTTTAAGTATAAACATATTTTTTTTTGCTTACTTATTAACGGCACTTCCCATATAACCACTTTTTATATTTTCAAATTTCTCACAATTGGATAAACGGATTAAAATTATTTTTTGTATCCATAAAAATGTTTTGCTCCATAAAAATGTCAAAACTGCGTACTTAAATTTTCAAAAAAAGTTTTTCGATGTACAAATGTTTGCATACGTCATTGATTACTTCATACAATGGAGGCCCTCATACATTTACAAACATCAAGACAGATTAGGCGTGCTCAGATTTGGAATGTATTAGGTCTGTGTGCTTACTAGATCTTGTTCTGACTCATCAATAGAACATTGCAAATAAGATTAACATTGTTTATGGTTGTTTCTTAACAAAGATTTATTGTATACTCCCCGAATTAAAGCTCTGATTCAGACCCAAAATGGGTTTAAAAATTTGGTTTACCATAGTGTCGATATATATCTGAAGCTTAGACAAAGAATGAAACGCAAGCCAAGTCCAATTAAGACTTAAAATATTTTATTTCAATAGTCATCCTTATGCTACTATGTATTAACATTAAAAGATAATCGTACTTTTCCAATACAATACAGTCAGTCTAGGTATATAAAGAATATTACATGAGTCGATGATTGGATGATTAATTACATCGCACTTAATTTGGTGATATAGGTTGATCTATAAGTCTCTGAGATATAAGGTCAGTTAAAAATAGTGAGATCTCAAAGATAGCAGTAATCTGTTTCAAACGAACAGAATTACTTAGAAAAATTTCGCATTTTCGCTGTCAAGAACTGAGGAAAGGAGCGGAATCTGTGATCTGTGAGATTAGTGTACCTATTATTTTCGAACACTCCTACTTCACAATAATGTTTGTCTATATTTTCCAAAACACTTTCCCAGAAATTTCATTATGAAATTTTATAAAAATTTTGTACATCATTTCCTTATCCAATTTTGAAATTTTATTAAACAAATAAGAAAATTATCAATTTCTTTACAACCCTGCATGCATATTATTTTAATTAGTATTTTTAGATTCTTTATTAAGAAATCAACAGGACAGAAGTTCTCCGATTTGAAACACCATTTCGCATCTGGCAGTGCTTTTAAAATTACTTTTTGTATCGTTTCTATGATCGAATTTTGGCTATCGCACATTTTTTTTTGAGTGCAGCCTTGGTCTTATAGTAACTTTGATACAATTTCAAATTTCTTCCACGATTTTTGAAGAAGATATAAGATTAAATTTTAGTTATTAGTTTTAAAGTTTTTTTTTTCTTATTTTTTCAACAAATTTCAAAGGATTCATGTCAATCTTCCCTAGTTATTAGATTTTCCTAGAGTAGTACCACTTTATTCAATATTTCACAAATATGTACCATCCTTTGTGACATTTACGTTTACCGTAATAAATTATTACGAAACATTATTAGGAAAACATTCATACCTTCATTTCTTCTAAACCCTTATTAAAAAATAACTGTCTGACAATTTATTGCTGTATACGGAACGTAGGTAGATACCGCACATATAAATGTGCTACTTGTGAGACTTCAAAAGTAAAGCACAAAAGGATATTCCATTTAGACTGTGTGCATGTATGTACAATTTGTGCGATGAAAGGACTCTGTATTCCACTTAAATAAATCCATTTACAAGATATGAGAAATGAAGCTTGGGCACTTAAAATTTGCTTTCGCATTGAAAGTTGTGTAATAAATCCAAAAACTGTCATGTAATATTGCAAAAACAAAATTATATAAGAAACGTTATTAAATGATATGTAAGGTACCTATACATATTACATATATGTAATAAATTTTTGTTTTTATGAAGCAAAGTTTTGTTATATAAAAAAAAAATAAAATTATTGTTCTGTTTTGTCATTAGATATCTTTCGAAGAAAAACTGCCATAATAATACAAAAATTACTAAATGACTTTTTGGATATAGAAGAGTAAGAGGTGGGCAATTGTGAGTTATTGGTATAATTCAATACGAATTATATTTTTATTGCTTCAAGTTTGTATATGTATATTTTCTTGCCCTATTTCATTGCGATCCGATCAATATTTGATTTTTTTTCTTTCAAATAATAAAAGGAAAAATCATGAAAAAAAAACTTCAAATACAAAATAAAATATTAAATTGAGTTAGGTGAAAATTTTATAGGTATGCAAATAATAGAAAAGGGTAGTCATCGGGATCATTAATTTTTGGCATATCTTTAGTCCTTTTTTTTGCTGTTTGTTGCTTAACAATTCAATGTCAATTGACCCATGAAAATCAACTTTGCATCTTTTAGGTGACTGAACACTTAAAATTCCAGATCCTAGCATTAAAATGTAAATTTCAATTTGTATATCAAATGAGGTCCTAGGTAGAATACATATTACCATACACAAAAAAGGACCAAATTAAAAGCAATTTCAACAAACCAATGAACCAAAAAAAAAATCAGTATACAAAGAGAAATGAAACAAAATTGTCTAATTTTTTTTTTAATTTTTACGTCCCATTTTTTTACAATGAATATTATTTTCCGGAGAGTAATACAAATGCAATTTTTTTTTTTTTTTTTTGGTGGAAAACAGTTTTTCCATATTACTTCCATATTACTAGGCCCGAGCTCCTGAATGGAATTTAGAACACGAAACGCCCTCAAGAATAACAAAGCTAACAATCCATGAATATTAAGAATAGCATCCCCTGGTGAATTTTTCGGGATATAGAAGGACAAATGAACAAACAGATTCTCTTCATTGAAATGGCAAATGAAACAGAATGCTACCAGGATTTCATTATTTTATCATCCCAAGGGCAGTTGTGCTTTCTTTTTGCGTTGTTTCACTTTTTTTTTTGGTTTCTTATTAATCTTGTCTTTGTACAGTTTTAAGTCCCAAATAAACAAGAACAACAACAAAAAACAACAATCATATAACTGTTATATTGTTGAATCAAAGAACAAGCATTCTGAGAGAGCATATTAATTAGATTGTAGGACGTTTCGCTAGCAGAAGATACCTTTGTGAGATGGGGATTTGTTTATTCTTAGAGTTTGTTGAGGATTTTGCTTGCAGGCTGTGTTGAGTGGCAAATATTTGGGGAAGATTAGCTCAAAGCCATTGCATTTGTCAATTTAGTTGGAAAGCGTTTAATAATTCTGAGTTGTTTTTTTTTGGGAATATCCGTTCTCTGAATAATGAAACACCTTTCGTAATTATTTGGTTAATCCTATCTATATGTATTTGTTTTTTTAGAAGCAAATGTACTTTATCCATCTTCCTTACAATATATATTATAGTCGAATATTTGTATCTTTAGTTTGAATGTTTAAAAAATTTCATTCCCAAATTGATGAATCAAGATATATTTTTACTTGCGATTATAGGTACTATGAGGCAAGTTATGTATTCGTATAAAAAAAAATGTCTTACAATCAAATATGACATTACGATCATAGAGAACACCAAAAAGTGGGTCCTCCAATTCCGTCTGTCTGTCCTCGAGATTGCAACCTAAACGGTTCGGTGAATTTGCTTCAAACTTGGTACATATTGTTTTTTCGGTAATATGTCCACACGTTTTATTCATTTTTTTTAAGTACGACAAATAACAGTAGATCCCATACATTTTTTTTTTGGCCAAAAACAAAAGTCTTATTTTTCTCAAAAACGGCTCCAACGGTTTTATAAATAAAATCAATTCTTTAATGAAGGGAAAGGGTACCTTTTGATAATTTTTTTTGGAAAAAATTATTATTTTTGGTACCTCTAGTAGAACCATTTTTTTGGTTTTTGATTTTCTCGAAAACGGTTAATTTGATTTTTTTTTGAAATTTTTTACGCAGAAACTGCTAGAAAGTTTAAGCAATATTGTAAGCCAAATTAAAAAAAAAATTTTTGGAAATTAATTTCTCTTTTTTTGAAAACTCAAAATTTCGAAAACTAATTAATTGATTTTTTCGAAACTTCGTATTTGGTGGTTTTTTGACAGTATCTTGAATAATTAAAAAAACCTATTTTTCTAAAATAAAAAAAACGGTACTTCCTATAAAAATGTTAAAATCCGCTTGGAAAAAAATATTTCTCGAAAACGGCTCCAAGAATTTTTATAAAAAAAATTTGTATGTTCTTAAATTAGTACAGTTCACTTTCAAGTATAAAAATATTTTTTTTTGCTTACCTATTAACGGTGCTTCCCATAGAACCACTTTTCATATTTTCGACTTTCTCAATATTGGATGAACCGATTAAAATAATTTTTTTTACACAAATGCTCCCTAAAATTGTTAATAAGACTGCTTACGAAAATTTTCAAAAAAAAAGTTTTTCCATTCTTACAAAAATAAATAAGGGTGGCAATGGCGCGTGGATAAGGTGCTTTTCTATACCTCCAATTTTAATTGGATACCGCCCATGGGTTAAAATGAGGCAGTCGATACCTGGTTCTCAAATCCACTGTGCCAAACTAGTGCCGTGCAATTCAGGTTGCATTTAAGAGACCTCAATTCTTACAGGCATATAGTTAAATTTAAAAAAAAAAAAACATTTTTTTGAAAAATAGATTTTTCAAAAACCAGACACAAAATTTTTTTTGAAATTTGAATTTTATATGTAAATTACTAATATCTTCAAAATAGCGTTTCAAATTATTTTTCTTAAAATGTTTTAAAAATTTTATACACAAAAATTTAATTTATTAAAAAACCGCTCCAAAGATTTTTGATTTTTTTTTTATATATTCTTATTTATCCATGAATTCCAATTGCATCTTTGATTTCAAACTTCAAATTATTACGACTTAGCAATATAAAAATATTTGATTATGTGTAGATATTATCCATTTATTTCTATCTTATTATTATTCCCTTCTTACGAATTTTTGAGTAATAATTTTTGGACTTTATTGCACTCTTAAGAGTGGCGTTGCAGGGGGGTGGTCTACCCCCCTTACGCACTGAGCTTTTCATAGATGAATTTTAATTATGAATTTTATTGGTAATAATTATATTTATATAAGAAGTTTTTTTTTTTTTTTAATAATACAAATTCTATATACTACTGAAATACATCAGCCAAGTAGAAGACTTAGCACTATAATATTTGGACTTGTTGAATTATTGATTCAAAATAGCTTTTAACGGCCTTTAGTCCAACAAAAATTAAAAAAAAAAAACTTCTTATATAAATAATGCCTGGCCATGGGCAAAAAACAAAAATTTCCAATTTAATGATTAGGAATTCTAGTCTTGTTGGATATCGTTCACACTAGATGTTCTTCACGAAATCTATGTAAGATGAACTGAACTTGGCAAAAATTGCGTATTGACAAAGGTCCTCACTAGTCAACTGATGAGTCCATGTGAGATCGCCGGGACGAAACGCCAATTTTTGTTGGACTAAAGGCCGTTAAAAGCTATTTTGAATCAATAATTATATTTTTTTTTTTTTAATGGAAATAACATCGAACGAAATAGAAATAACATTGAAAATATTTCCTTGTGTACTGACTGGAAATAACGCCGAATACTGATCGACATTATTACCATTTTTCTAGGAAATAGGGTCCAACAACAAATTCGCTTCTATATCCATTTTTTTTGGGAAATACAACAGATTCGACCGTATTGCAATCTATACCTTATTTCACGGCACCAATAGAAAGACACATACAAATATTTCATTTATAAAAATACGTCTTTTGCTTAAGTTTTCTCCAGAAATAAAGTCCAAAATCGTTTTGGACATTATTGCACTATCTATAGTGCAATAAAGTCCAACATTTTCTCTGGACTTTATTGAGTTTCATGGCACCATCACAAAAGCCGAATAAGATAAGGACAACTTAAAGAAAATGATTTTTTTCAGTCAATTTAGATCTTAAATACTAGATATATATATAATATAGTAAAACCTTCATAAGTGCTTCTCCATAAATGCCTTATTTGTATTTTCAATTAATTGATGCAGGTACTTATCCGGGTCTTACCGTAGTTATTTCTAAAAGATGTACTTGTCAAAAAATAATCGATATTAATGTGACAGAGCTTTCTCGATTGTGTCGCTATCTTTACTTTGATAAAGAAGGAACAAATTCCATTGTAATACATCTATATCGATACGTCCTGTTTGTCAATTGAAAGTTAAAGTTAATCCTACACTAAAGAAATTATTTTTAGTTAACTCTGGTATAATTAAATCACCGATAATAATAGTCACAGCTAAGCAAAGTCAGCAATAAAGTTAAATCAACTTTTTGTTACGATTTCGATTTCATATGATGACTCTGAAATCTATAATTACCAGAATCACTTATAGTATGCGAGATAATAAATTATTCTTATAAATTAGTGAACGTTGCCATTGATAGAAAACAGAACTCTATAAACCAAGCCTTCAAAATTCATGAAAGTCCGAAAAAACAACTATGTCAAAAATCTATCCTTATCTGTAGTATGATGTTTCTCTTTTTATCGGCAGCAAGATCTTGTATTTATAACGTGTGTAAATTTTGCTTTGCTACGGATAGTTGGAAAAAACAGATAAGTATCTTCTGCCGAACACGGCAATTGCCTTTTAAAATTGTACGTATAAGTAGGGGTTGCGTTGTATTTTGTTTTCCGCTTTTTAAAGCGAAGCGTATCGGAATCCCGTTTTCCAATATCATGAAAAAACTGTCAAAATCCCGTCTTTTAAAATACTATTTTTTTTAATCCCGCCTTTTAAAATCCCTCTTATTCAAAATAACATTCTATTATAATGCCTCTTTTGAAAATCCCGTTTATATTACACAAGAAACTATGCATTCACCCAATCTCTACCACACCACAAATCCTATATTTGGGCAAGCAGTCGCAGTCCTTTGTGTTTATTCCAAAAGCGGGAATTTAATAAACGGGATGGTAAAAAACGGGATTTTAAGAAACGGGAATAACAAGTGAGATTATAAAAATGCGGGATTATAAAAATCAGTTTTATAAAAAAGCGGGCTAAAAACGGGATTTTAAAAAGGGGGATATCGAACGCAATCCTTTTTAAAGTCAAGATTTTTATTAAGTTTCTTTTTAAAATCCCTTTTGAACCATCCTGCTTATTAAATTCCCGCTTTTGGAATCAACACACGATGCAAAAAGGAAGGCTTTGTCTATTAGCGGATTTCGGGTGAGGTCGAGTTTGGGTGTATGCAAACTGTTTTGTGTAACATTTAACAAAATACAAAATGGGGCTAATCGGGATTAAACGAAATTTTCAAAAGAGGCATAATAAGAAACCGTGATTTTAAATAAGAAGGATTTAAAAAGCCGGGATTTAAAGAAAAACAGTAGGTATTTTAGAAGACGGGTTTTTGAAAAAAATGTTTCGGGGTTTTTGAAAAAGAGGGATTTTAAAAATATACTGATCTAAAAGAAAGCTACTGACACAAAAAATTTTTATAAAATCTTAATAAATCATAGCAACTTGGAATCACTGAAATTGACAGCACTGCTCACAAATGAATGCAAATATTAACGGTTCTTACTTAACTGAAAAAATCGTTAATAGGATCATCCG
This sequence comes from Philhelius pedissequus, assembly GCA_910595825.1. NCBI lineage: Eukaryota > Metazoa > Arthropoda > Insecta > Diptera > Syrphidae > Philhelius > Philhelius pedissequus. Next base: position 32,707,845 of record OU343163.1, read on the forward strand.
GATAATATTGTCAATAATTCGGACTAAAATATGTAAGTGCAATTAAACGGGGAAACTGTAGATAAATTAATTTAAATTTGTTTATAATTTTTAGATATTTAATAATACCAAAGTAAAAAACCAAATACGTGCGACACTGAAATACAGTTGTGAATTTTACAAACTTCGAACACTTTTAATTAATTCATTAATATAAATAATCCAAAAGTATTTATAGTTCAGTCCTGGTAGAGATAGCGATGATAGGGTTGGCCATCAGAATGGGCTTAATTTTTTTTTTATTTTTAGCTCACTAATTGACAAAATAATACGAAAGAGGATAACGTTGTTCCATTTCAATCATTTATGTAGAGCCATATCCACAAGCGACAGTCATTAACTGTATAAAAAATTCGAAGCAAGAAAATTGTTCAGTTCTTCCTTATCCCTTGAAAAATGCCCTCCTATTATCCGTAGTAGGTATGTACTTTACACACAAACATATACACTCTGTCAACTCATGAAACTTTACTATAGTAGTTACCTATCTTAGGCTGACAAAGTGCACTGCACTGTAATGCAATTTCCGCTTGCAACTAAAACAACGGCACTATGACGATAGTGAATGGTGACGACGGGCGGAAGGAAAAATAAAATTACCAGTAGGTACGATGGAATGAAAGCCAACTAAATACCTACCTATCTACCTAGCTACATACTCGTATATGGATGAATTAATGTGTCGATGTGATGGTGCAGATGGCTGATATAGAGGGTTGGAAATCTGACTTGTGACAGGGGGGAATGATGAAAATGGGAGCAAAAGTAATTTACACTGTAATTGAAGATTAACCTGAATAAGAGGATGCGGTCACGGATTATCCTTACGTTAACATTATACATAAATACACAGTATATAGTTACAGTGCAAAAAAAAGCGAAGAAATTATGCAAATGGGTTTGGAAGTGCGGTAAAAAAAAGACCACGAAGTTTCCTCTGCAAAAATTATATTATAATTTAAAAAGGCCTTGAACATTATTCCTCAAATAGTATATACACATAGGCACAGAGTTAATTAGAGAAAATTCCTTCAACGTTAATATTTAATACCGAATAAGCATATTGCGGTATGCTACTTATCCACAGAAAATTCGCCTCTCTATCTCTCTTCGACTTTCTGCTGCTATCTAATGATATCCTTTCGCATTTGAACACCATCAAAGCCGTCTTCTCATTAATGGTCTTACGAGTACCTATGTACCGTACCTACGCTATACGCTCCTCATAGTGCTCAGGCTCACACAGAACAGAACTCAGCAGGATCAGGACTTTTTTGTATCTGTTCTTTTTCCGAAGCTCTCTAATGACGTCACTTATCCTTGGACACAATTATTTTCATGCTCTGAAAAGATGTGTACATTTTTTGTGTTTTTTTTTTAACTCTTTTTCCCATATTGTTTAGATTTTGTTGTTATTTTATTAAGTATCTTTTTTTTGTACCTTTTTATGCTTTTTCTATACAAACTGCAAAATGAGGTTAGGATGCACTTGCTGGTTGGAAACCATTTTCTTGTGGCTTTCAACTCTTGGGAGAGTTGAGTTTGTTATTGTGTTTTGTGTTCATTGAAGAAAATACCAAAGTAGGTAGGTAGGTAGGTAGGTTTAGGTGTTTTGAAGATGTTGTTGGCTTCTTTTGAAACAAAGAAAGGTGCACAAAAAAAAAAGCAAACAGCGCCACTTGAAATTGAATTGTTCCCCAACACACAGCCAGCAAGATGGTAGGTACAACGGGTACAAACGGTTTTGTGATGGTGACGGAAGTGTTGGAAGAGGTCCAGGTCAGGGGGAAATAAAATTTCTCAAGCTCATCTACGAGTAGATATATTTAGTACAGTATATACATAACTACATAGAAAAGGGAAACTTTATTTTTAAGGTAAAAATTCAAGGATCTTGAATGCGAATTCCTTTTAAAGTATGGCGTAGCTATAGGAACATGTTTTGACTTTGTTGACTCTGTAGAAGGAGAAGTTATATATAGGAGACCGTTTTTGAATGAACCTATTTTAGCTTACGTAATGAAAGGAAACATAATTTTAGTAGAGTATATTTTCGACGCAAAATGCTTTTGTGAAGAAGTTTGCCCTACTTTGAGAGTTAAACTACTTTCACAGCAGCATTCGATGTAAAAATTACTTCTACCTACCTTCCACACCTTTTTAAGTAATTAACAGACCCAGATTTCGCTTTGGAGTATCTTCCCGGATAGGTATTATAGAGATTGAAGAGTTTCCATAACAATTAACGAAAAACTCCTGCAAGGACCTCAAACAAATTTACTGCATTTTGCAAACCAAGAACAAGACAAAAAAGAACTGTAAATAAAAAGAAAAAAAAATAATGACAAATGGGAATGATTCTGGGTCAAGTACGGCACTTGTTTTTGATTTCCTCGCAGCATTTAAACAATCAATTAAGTTAAGGAGAAAAAAATGTATATGCGTTTTATAAATTTAGTCTTAATGTTGGCCAGCAGGGCGAGTGTTTGGTATTAGAGCATATTCACAGTCAAATTGAGCTCTAATATTTTTCGCACCATCATCACATAAACATTCAAGGTTTGAATAAAAAAGCAGCGTTAATGAAGTAGTCAGGACGGGGTTTAAGTAGCACAACTTTTACGACCACCTTTTTCGAATAGTTTGGTTCTATTCGCCCACTCAGTTAATGGAAAACAGTTATTCCATTTGAAAAAAAAAAATATTTTTCACGTATTTTTATAAGTTCCAACTTTTGCACATATTAGGCAAATTTTGATTTTCGACAAAATATCAAAATCGACATTTTGTTTAAGCTTTAAACTTAACATTACAGTGTTAACGAAAACAAAGAAAAATGGGTCTCATCATTCTGCCTGTCAATCCGGAAGCTAACATCCTAAAGGGGTGGATGGAAGTTCTTCAGTAATAATGCCCATACGTTTCTTTGGTTTTTTAAAAACATTTTTTTTTGCCAAATCTTAAATTTTAGCTACTCTTATTTTTTTCCAGAAGATGTTGAACTATCTCCTCTATACTAGAACCATTTTTTGCTTTTAGATTTTTGGGAAAACGGTTCAGTTGATATTTTTGAATTTTGTATGAATAAGCTTCTTATTTTTAAATTTTTTTTCTTTTAAAATTAAAAATTTTTTTTTGGGAAATCTCAATATTTCGAAAACGACTCAATCGAAACTTTGTATTTAGTTTTTTTTGGCTTTTTCTGGAATACTTGCAAGAACCAAATGTAAATATTAAAAAAAAAACCGTTAAGATCTTTTTATTGTTCAAAAACTTCTACGAGAATCTTTCTAAATAAAATGCACGACTGGATCGCACGAAGTTGCTCTTATGTTCGATCGCATCATATTCAAAAGGTTTCTATTAAGAATCTAAATATATTCACAAAGTCGTTTTTTACTTAATTTTTTATATACTTACAATATTTTTATTATTTTTTTCTAAGTAAAACTTGGTATGACAATTTTAAATATTTAATAATATAAACTTTAAAACAAAATGAAAAAAAATCATCCACCCGTTTTCGAAATATTGAGTGTTCAAAAAACAAAATATTTTTTTTCTTCAAAAATTCAAAAAATATATTTTTACGAAAAATTTATAATTTAAATTACCTCCTATATAAAAATTTTGATCGATATCCTTCGAGTCGTTTATGAGAATTTCAAAATCAAAAAAATGTTTGTATGACAGGTACCGTTAATATCAAAATATTTCAGATAAATTTGATGACCATAATGTAGAGCATTCCTAAGATAATTCACACGCTTTTTTTTTATCAAAATCGTTAAAACTGTTTTCTATATAATTGAGATGGTAGACAAAATTATATGGTATGTACCGTTAGTTTGCGACCTAAAAAACGATTCAAAATCTATTTTAGACAATCGGGAAAATAGATTTTAGTAAAGCATTTTGAAGATACATAATTTTTCAAAATCGAGATAGTAAATTTTTTTTTTTTTTAAATTTTATTCGCATATTCATTAATTTTTTAAATAATACATTTTTGCAAATTTTAAAAATAAAAAAACTATTCTTTTGTAAATTCGATTGAGTGTTTCAAGGAATTCAAGTAACACTTTATACTAAAATTGATGCTGTTCCTAAGATTTTTTAAATGAGTTAGCCAAGCTTTTTTCTACTGAAAGAGCAATATTTCAGCTAAAAAATCCAATAAAAAGCAGAAAAAAAATGCTGAACAGAATTTGCAAAAATATATCTTTTAGACAAAAATACTTGTTGTTACCACTCCTTATGAGGGGAAAAATTTAACAAAGGCAGGGGTAAATTGTAACAAAAAATTGTAATCCTTTTTAAGAAAACTATCAGTTTATAAAGAATATTTAAAATAATAAATCTAGCACATACACCAACAATACTTATGAAACTAATATTAAAATTTATTTTTAATATTATTAATATTATTTAAAATTTAAATTTTAAATTTAATAAATTAATTAATTAATTTTTTATGTTCATAGAAAAAAACAAAACCAACATTATTTAAAAAAAAAAAAATAAACTGAATTCAGTCTTATAAACATTAGGAATGTAATTAAACATTTTAGATATAACGGGTGTTTTTTAGAAGTGTTGTTTTGAAGAAGAAATAAAACGCATATATAACTTAATGTTATGGCCAAGAATTTAGCTTAATTATAACTATAAGGGTTTGCATTTATGTGTTAAAAATGATTCCGGGCAAGTGGCCTCCACGGCTGGCTTAAATAATTCCAGCAGAGAGGCCCAATTTTCGACAACTTTTTGCAGCAATTGGGGCCGTATGTCACCAATAACACGCCAAATATTCTCTTCCAAGGCGTCAATCGTCTCGGGCTTATCTGCTTAGACAAGCGATTTCACATAACCTCACAAAAAATAGTCCAGCGGTGTTAAATCGCACGATTTTGGGCAACACGATGCGAGATAATCCGCTCACCAAAAGTTCCCTTCAATGAATTGTTTGTTTCGTTGGCTGTATGGCATGTAGCGCAGTCTTGTTGGGACCAAAGTTCCCCAATGACATTAAGGTCGGCTTCATTTTTGAAGAATAATGGACCAATGATTCCCTATGCCCAAACGTTCCCTCTGCATCAAACAGTGACGTTTTGATAATGAAACGGCCTCTAAACAATGGCTTGTGGATTATGATCGCTCCAAATACGACAATTTTGCTTATCAACGTACCCATTTAACCAAAAGTGATCTTCATCGCTGAACAATTTGTTTTGGTGAAAATCGGAATCGAGGGCCATCTCGATTGGCCATTATTTTGGTAATAAATTTGCACGATTTGCAAACGTTATTCAGAAGTTAGTCTATTCATTATGAAAAGGCAAACAAAATTGAGGATAAATCAAGTTCAAGTGACAGCTGTCAAAAAGACCAAATCCGAAAAAAAATATTGGCAAATTGAAAACCACATGTCTAAAAAAAAAAAAATACCCGTTACATATATGGATACGAGTTTAACTAACTAGCAAGCCAGGAAAACACGTGAGTGACCTATTTTCTATTCAACCTTTTGTTGGCAACGATATCCCTCAAATTCACTTCTTTTTTTTATAAAAAATAAAGAAACAAATTAAACAAAAGGAAATAAAATATAAACACAAAATGCCATCGACTTACTATATTTTAAGAAAAAGAGAAGCCATTTAAATCCAAGGACAAATATGAATGCAGAAAACAATTTTAATATGACTGGAAAACGTTTCAAAAGTTTACACTTTTTAGGGAATGGTTCTATTACAAAAATAAATACATATTTTTAAACAAAACAAAATACGAAAAGATACTGCTTTACTTTATAAATCAACTTGGGTTTTTTAACCAAAAACTTCGAAACCATTTTTGATAAACATGAAACTTGGGTTTTAGCCTAAAAAAAATGTATGGCAGGTATCGTTATTTTTGAACTGAAAAAAAAAACGAGAAAAGAACGTGATGTCATACTATCGAAACACAGTATACTTTTGTAACAAATTTAAAGAAAATCTATCCACGCTAAAAGGCTACAAGTCCGCAGGCAGATGGACAGAGTGAATTGTGAAAAACTCGTTTTGTCTTGGACCAGTTAAAAATTATCCAAAAGGGTTAACTTACGATAATTGCAAACAAAAAACAAGTTTCACTTTGCCACTTATTTCAAATCCATTAAACTTGTCAACCTAAATAGATAAAAAATCAGCAACATTGAAAAAAAAAACATAAAGTCAAAATGGTTAAGTCTTATGTAAATAAAAATAATCTATCAAAAACCAACACACTTACCCTCTTCACAAAGAAAAAAAAATAAATAACTTCTACCCTTCCTACATGAGAAAGCTTAAAAAATATCGTTTCATTCTCCATGTCAATCAATCAAACTAAAGTCAAATCAATGAAAAAAGGATAGAATATCCATAAAATCAAAGTATTCATTCGACATGCATTACAAATATTCCATCCTTTGGAATAAATCACAGTTCACAGATATCCCCAGATGATACCAACAGCAACCTACAAATCAATTTGACTACGAATAGCAGGATATACGAAGAAAGTTTTTAGGATAACAAAAAAAAATGGTAATCCACCCAGACATATCGAGTTGTTATTCAATGGAATATAATGCATAATTGCACATAGGATATAAGATACGTTTCGATCGAATATTTTGTATCCTTTTTTTTCATATAACTATACCTCCGCATTTCACCTACAAGACCTTAGGTTTTTTTTTTGTTCAATAATAATGTAATATGTATTATATCACATTTTTTTCTTCTTCTTTAAGACGACGGCGACGACGGCTTCTATAGCTAACCTTTCTTGGGGAACATGGATGTGATTTCTCAGTTTTTGTTTCATGAATAATTCAAAAGAAAAAGATGAACAAATTTGATTCATTATTAAAAAAAAAAGTCTGCCAATAGCAGAGATTAAAGAAACACACACAACTCAATGTAATAAGGAGGCTACACCATCTTCCCTCTTCTTAACCATAACTGAACCCTATGTAGGATTAATTTAATCCTTTCGTATCTATCTGGCAGAAGAAATTATTTGGGATGATAAATAATTTAAATATAATCTAAATATTCAAAAATCCATTTAAAACAACCCAAAAGTAGACTTTGTACATGACATTTTCGTAACCGGAATTCCGGTCTCGGAAAAATATATAATTCATTCCTTTAAATGGTAGAGGTATCATCAACTCAGTGAAAACTTCAAACCGACCATCCGATCCGCTTTATAATTTTCGAAGGACCTTCGACAAGAGTGATGGTGTGCTGACATTTTCGACTTCACATAATTTTTTCCCACTTTTCCTTAAAACGAGAGGTTTCCAGAAATCGAGCATTGGCTATATTTTACGGGATAACATTTTGATACGATCTAGAAAAAAAAAGTGTTGAAAAGTATATACTTCGGTGGCAATTTTATAAACAAATTCTCAATGACAAGGGGTGACAAGGGTTTAAATACTGTGTGAATAGGAGGATGAGAAATATTGGTTGTCTTGCAAATATTTTTTTTTTGGCAAAAAATTAAGTACAACTTTACACATTGTCCAATGGGGTTTAGTTAAATTTATGATAAACGAAGATAAATATTGGTAATGGTGGTATCTTCAGTGATAGTCCGATGTGTCTCTAGGAATTTAACATATCAGAAATGAATATTTAGGATAAGTGTGTTTTCATAAGATGCGATTACATGTTTGGGAACATCTTTGGCGAAATAGAAACGAATGTAATTGTATACAAATCTGTAGATACGTTCTTTATGTGCAAATCAGAATTTTATATTTTACGTGACTAGAGAGAGAGAGGATGGAAATGAGGAACAATCGAATAATAAGGGCCTAGAGAATTATAACTTTAAATCATTATCATATGTGCGGCAGAAATGCAGGGGACCAACAAAGTTACAATCTTTTGCCAAATCCAAACGATGCATAAGGTGTGTTTTATTGGGAATCTATCCATTGTACCGTAAGTAAATCCCAAAAAAACGCATCGACCGTTGCATGGACCGTAGCTTTTTTATTTTTGTAAAAATGGCACCCCTTCACAGCAGTCACAAGTAATGAAAGAGTCTTTGGCAAAGTAAAATTAAGTAAATATCAAAATTATGAACAATAATTAGCTTTCATTCATATAAGATAGAAAGTAGAAAAACGTACCAATATTTAATTTATGTTTCAAACCTATTTCTTGTTTTCATCTTATCTCTATTTGTAATTTTAAATTCGAATATTCATTTTGCACCAATAGAAAGGAAATGATAAGTGAATGGGTTTGTTCATAGACTATGGTCAAGTCTCTTTTTACACAGGACAGCTTTTGTATTGCTTTAAAAATCGTCTATGCCTTTCACACGAGGAAACAAAATTGCCGGAGATTTGCTTGTTTACTTTTAATGTGTTTTGAACGCACACTACAACGTAGTTTAAATTGTTCACTACCCTTACATTTCCCCTTTATATTTCATGCTTTTATTTATTTTCTGAGTAGATCGATAGCTATAGTTTTATTTTTCAAGTCAATTTTATTTTAAAATTTATTTTCTGAGTATGTTTTGCTTTCAATTCAATATTCACTTATCAGACTGCACTTAACATACGCGGAGTAAGGAACAAATAGTTAACATTTGGTTTGCCATTTCCATGCACATGTCCAGAAAAAAAAACAATGGGGTCACAAAAATGTACGCCCAGTCCATGTCCATGTAGTTTTGCGAATACCGTCTATGGCCAACGTCCATTAAACAGTGAAGAAAAAGCACATTTTGTGCAACAGTTGCCGCTTAGTGCGTTTAGGCTAGGCGCGCACATGCATTTTTTCCGAAACGAAATAGTTTACTCAATGGTTGAACGATGATCTCGCACATAATCAACTTAAAATAAATCAACGAGATAAACCAACACACATACAATATTTTGCTTTAATGTGCGCGCAGTTACATTATAGTTCGGTGTAATACAAACTGAAGAACTTTTAAGTTGCTCGAATCGCGGACTGCATGTGCGCACTCTCATATAAGTCGATTGTATTCACTTTAGCAACTGAACTGTTGCAAAACTGAAAGTTACATATGGGCGCGCCTAGCCTTATAGCTCATAGAATTTCATACTAATAAATATTTTGCGGCGCAATGTCGAGCAGTTCCTCTACAGTTCCACCCAATGCGGTTTGTCTTCTCAAATTGCTTTTTTGTAGATCTAAATAAAAAGATGATTTTTTTCACCAAACTCGTTTTTTTTTTTTTTTTTTTTTTTTTTTTTTTTTATAATTTTGCACGCGCTCAAGGGATTATGACTACCCTTTATATGTTTTTAACACAGCGCGAAATCCGGTGAAAGAAGAGAAAGAGGATATGAAAGATGTGTGGCTCGATGTATTGAGACGGTGGTTGTTGTCTCAGATTTTATCTCCCGGGATGGCGGCTGAACTAATGCGGAGAAAATTACCCTTTCTTATTTATTTATGTCTCTTATAATTCGCATTATTTTATTTATTTCGTTGACATACTAATGAGTAGTTTACTCAATCACATATTGTTAGTGTTATGCCTAAACAGCATGTAATGAGTAACCCAGCAATTCATTTTATGACAATTTTTAGAATAGGGTTTTGATTGGAATATAAGAAGACTAGACAAAGGCAGGAATCGAACCTGCGACCACGAGGTTGACAGGCGAGCACACAACTATCGCGCCACGGCCACCCCCAAATTTTTTTATTAAGTTTATTTATAACTATCAATAAAAATTAAACACAAAACGAATATTGGTCTTAAGTTAGTCAAAAATAAAAGAAAACGGAATTTATTCGATAAATATAGGTTTCTTTTTCAAAATGGATATCAAAATTTGTTAAAATTGATTAATTGACATTAGGGGTATGCAAAATTGCAGATATAGGTGCAATTTTAGACGTACTTCAGAAAATAATTGAGCAAAGAATACAGTTTTTAATAGTAAAAGTCAGAAACTTTCCAGAAGAACAGCTTATAATTTATTAAAAAATGGAATTATCTAAGATCTTAGAAATATAAGCTGGCCAACTATAAAAAAAAAAGAAAAAAAAAGAATCAAAAAGATCGATTTGTCTTACGAATGAAATTAATAATTATAACACTCCATGAACACATCCATCGATATTCAATTCAATTATCAATCGTACCAATAAAACTAACAAAATCAGAATCGAGACTCGACTGAACGTCAACCAGCCATCCACCGTAGCTTCTACTTTAGGTTTTTATCGACCGTAGCGAATTGTATGTAAAATGCTACGACGGATAAACTTACGGCAGATAAATTTCCCAATAAAACACGCTATAGTATGTTTAGGACAATTATTATATACTTTTAAATCAGGGGCGAACGCAGAAAAAAATTTCGCGGGGGTGGGGGGTTCAAAAAATATATGAACTAAATATTAACGAATAATTTTTGTACATACTAGCTGACCCGTGCTCGCGTTGCTTAGCAAACATGTGATATATTTCATTTTGTACTTGCTATTATAGGTACTATAAGGCAAGTTATGCTTTCGTCGAAAAAAAAAGTTTTTAGATAACAATCAAACATGACATTACGATTTTAGCAAAGACGAAAAAAGAAAATTCTGTCTGTATGTTTGTCTGTCAGTCTGTCAGTCTGTCTGTATGTTTGTATAGACACCTACAGCTCAAACGGGTGGGCCGAATTGCTTCAAACTTGGTATATAGAGTTTCTTAAGTATTGTACAGAGGGGAAATTGAAATTTTTATTTTAGCTCAAAAAATAACGGTACCTGCCATATAACCAATACGTTAAAGCCTACTTTTCTCGGAAACGGCTCTAACGATTTTTTTTTTAAACTCAGTGCCGCTTTTTAGTTACGACTACTAAAAACGGTACTTTCCATAGGACCGTTCTTTTTAGTTCGACTATCTCATAAATGGCTCCAACGATTCTTTCGAAATTTCACACGTTTTAGGTTGCCCAATTTATACTGCGTACCAATATTTTTGATAAATATTTTTTTGTAATTTTAAAAGAATTAAACATTTTTTTTTAATTTATATTTTGAAAATTCAGTTTCAGTTTCAGTTATATTTGCTGAATAGCAGCTATGCAGTATGTATTTGCTGAATACCTATGAATTCGCCTTTTTTATTTTTTTCAAAAAGTTAAAAAAAAAAATTCTCAAAAACCGCTCCACAGATTTTAAATTTTTTTTCTTATAAATTCAAATTTATCCAAGAAATAAAATGGCGTACTTTTTTGAGCTCAAATTAGTTTAAGTATTTATTTCAGAATTTTGAATTATTTTTTCTTTGATTAATCCGATTTAATTTTTTGTTTTTAAGTTTAAATTATTAAATATTTAAGATTGTCATACCAATTTTTGTTTATAAAAAAATAAAAGAAACTTTGTGTATAAAAAATAAAGTAAAAAATGACTTTAAAAATATATTTAGATTTTAAATAGAAATCTTTTGCATACATTGTGATCGAACATAAGAGCAAGTGTGTGCGATCGAGTGTGTATTTTATTTAATATGACTAAAAGCATGTAAAATGCTCAATAAGACTGACCGCAATTTTACTATATTATTACCTAACAAAAAATTTATATACTTTCATACATATGCTTTCCGTAACAAAATAAAAAATTTTATGTTCTCTCACTGAAACAGTTTTCAAATAAATAAACGTTGGAACGCATTCCAACATGAATTTTTCAAAGCTTCTGAGTTTACAATATTAGCAGTTTTATTATTTTCAAGAAGAAGTAAATACTGATTATTTTTTGAGCCCACTCTTATAAAAGGGCTACATTCACTGGACCATGAGAAAAAACACTTTCCCTAAGATCAATTTGCACTGAAAATGTCATTTAAAAAAGTGTATTATATGAACTTAAATTATCCAGGAAGTACCTAGATTGAGTATGATCTCCATTGAGCATAATTTCTAAAGGTTCAGGTGGATTGGCTATAGAAGGAATGCTTACCTTAGCATTAGTACAGCACATGCTACTTAATTCCTAAGCCCACTTTTTTGCTTTGAAAAAATTGCAAATTTTAATAATTTTTCCTATATCTGTTATTTTGTCTTTCGAACATGAAAACTGTGGTACAAAATTAAAAGCCACTCTACTCCCCAAAAACTGATTAAGACTTGAAATATTATTACTTGCTGTACCTACGTTTTTCGATGAGCGAAAACTTGAGTGGACTGAAATTCAGAAGCAAATAAGGCACAAGAAATGCAGTAACCCAGTCATTTTGTTTGAATTGAATTCATAGATGCAAAAATACAAAAAATTGATAAATTTAAAATTTGTACATATAATTATTTCTCAGCTTATAAGACCAGTTAAGAAATGATTTAGGGCTTAAGATTTTCATAAAACTATTGACGTTATACAAAATAACTCATTTTTGTAATATTATATCTAGCAGGTTTAAGAGCATAGTTAAATATGTTGGTCAACTTCGAAAAAAAGTGAACGATTTTTTTTAAGTTAATAATCTAATTCAACAAACATATTTAACTAACGAAAAATACCCAATTACATTCTTATATGAATAAGAAAATTTATAAAATTGGTTTCAAGTAAATCGGTTGAATACTTTCTGAGATTAGCGCGGACAAATTTAATATTTGTTTCGTCCTTATTACGGCTGATAACGAGATGAGCCCAGACTTTTGCTAGTCTCGTCTCTGTCTCGTCAAAATCGAAAAATTTCACTTTTTCCGGAGCAAAAAATAAAATCGGAAATATTTCGAATTTTCTGAGGTAAAATTTGTATAAAATGTAGAGGTTTTTTAATCCATTCAAGACGGTGTCATCCTTCAATCGACTTTGGCAGTTCGACAAGTAGGCTACAAACAATATTTATTTCACAGTGTCCATTAAAATTGTTAAAGTCACCTTTTTCCGAAGGGGGAAACAAAGCCTGAAAAATGAGCACTTGCTATTCCAACGCAAAGCATACATACTAAATCCTTCTCTGGATAATTATAATTAAATCAACAAATATTTCTTCTAGCGAATCGAAACCTAACCACCTAGAACAGCGAGACTCGGCGAATTTTGGTACCAAAAATACGGTCTCGTCTCGGGTGTTTTTAAAGAAGTCTCGTCTCATCGATGAGACCGCGACTATTCTCGGTATCGTTGCCATCCCTAGTCGTTATATAATAGTAACAATATGTTTTTTTGAATGCACGTATATGTAAAAAATAAATAAATACATTTTTAGTTAGGTACAATATTAATAAGATCCATTAGCCTTGGAACTTTTGCCATTATATTAATACGTCCTCATAGTCAACCTCAATATCCCCACCTACGTTCAGCAACATCAAACAATTCAGCGCAAGCATGAAACAGATCGCTCACTTGACGCCACAGATACCGGAAGTATCGCAAAAATCTGCATAAGGCAGTGAACTGTTTTATATAAGGACGAATCGCAAACGATTCTACAAAGTTTTGGGCCGTTTTTTTCATTTGGCATACTCAGAGAATACTTGCAACCATAGAAAAATCTATTTTTTAAATACATGAATAAATGGTCCAGGAAATGAACATAAATAGAGCGCCGAAAAAAAATTTCAGGATCACCTTCGTATTTAAAGTCTGAAACCCCAAAACCCCCTCTGCGTTCACCACTGTTTTAAATGAATAGTCATTTCCTGGAAGCATTCTTTAAGAAAGCTGGGATTCAAACTTAGTACCTTAGCTTAGACCATTATACCAATGTCATACGGATGTTTATTTTGCATCGATTTTCATCCTCAATATCTGTATACAAAAATCCTACTTCTGAAAAAAAGTAAAAGCTTATTTTAAGTTTGGCACTGCAAACAACAAAAAAAGACTTTTCTGCTTCACCTAACGGCTTGAACACTTTTACTGAAATCGAAATAGGTTTAGAAATGGTTTGGATTTGTGTTAGGAATTATTATATCAAGGAACCTTTTCCTTAACATCTTAACCGAAATTATAAAAAATAGTAAATATCGATTTAAAAGCAAAATGGAAAATGGAACAAGTGTTCCTAAAAAGTGCTGGTGGTAATCTCGCAGTGAATAAAATGCTTGACTGCTAACTTAGACGGGTGGTTTTGAGCCCCACTTCTGTCCAAGAAAAATAGGCAGTATACGTCTTATGTCAAATTTTTGCACCACACTAAATTTAAAGAACTCCTCAATAAAAATTGTCATCCTGCCCGTAAATTTGATTGCATCTGACGCAGACCCAACGTCCTACTGAGCGTACATCTGCGAGTGTGGACTGTGGAGTGTGGACTGAATTGCTTTTGATGTGGGCTATGGCTGCTGCTGCTATTCAACCACCATTAAATATTGATGATTATTCAGAGTTACCCTTGTTCATATGGTAACTAGTTCAGTTTATTCCTTGGGTTTCTCCGAGGTCTTTTCGATTTGAGAGCTTCAAAAAAAGTTTTTAATGATGGATATTATCTTGGAGTGTTTTTATTTCTTGCATTTTTTTTTAAAGTTTGGGAAATACGTTTAAATGCACTTGATTTTTTTTAAATTTAACTATATGCCTGTAAGACCTAGGTCTTTTAAATGTAACCTCAAGTGCACGGCACTAGTTAGAAGAAAGAGAATGATAGGGAAGAATTTTTTGTTGCCAAATTGGATTTGAGAATCAGGTATTGACTGTCTCATTTTAACCCCTGGGCGGCATCCAATTAAAATTGGATGTATAGAAAAGAATGCGCCTAGTGTGGGGATCGAACCCACACGTCTAGCAATCAAGTACTTTATCCACTGCACCATTGGCATCAAGTTGTTTTCTTTGAATTAATGTGAAGTAAAGCATTTTTATGTAAATTGTATTTTTAAAAGATGTATTTATTTATTTGAAATTTTGTATTTTTAACTCGTGTATTTTGAAGAATTGTATTTTTTTTAGAGTTTGGTGCAATTAGTTCGAAATGCCTTCGAAGATTTCAAACGATTTAGGTTCCGAAAAAAAAGGAAAATATTAACGCGATAAAAAAATTCATAAAAATTTTCAAAATATGACAGAAGCTGTGAAGCTAGTAGCTGATATTTTTTCTGTGGGTGAACGAACAGTTTACAGACTTCTTAACGAAAACAGTACCAAGGGCCACAACTCCTTACCAAAAATGAAAAAAAAACTGGTCTCAAAAGTAAAGTAGATGATTTCGACAATATGCCATCGAACAAATAGTGCATCATTTTTATATTTTATCTTATCTCATGGTGTTGTGGAAAAAGATTAATGTGTTTTAATTTTTATAAAAAAAAAAACAATTAAATAAAAAATACTATCTTAAAAAATGTATAGGTAACCCTACATTTTATTCCTTCATATTTGGGTAAATTTAAATATATGCTACCCATATGTAAACACCCAATTCACAATCTCACCTATCTTTGTATTTAATCTAACTAGTGCGGTGCAATTCAGGTTGTATTTAAAAAGACCTTAGGTGTATATAGCTTAAATTAGTATTATTAATCAAGCAGGAAATACCAGTAATACAATACGACCACTACCGTAACCGTACACAGCATACTGTAATCAAAGTCCAAAAAAAATGTCAGTACAGAAAAGAAATGACGGTTGCCTCTCATTCAGATTGTATACATTTGTCCCTCTTTAAAACTTTCCATAGCTTATATTACGAATGAGAGGAAAAAGTTCGTAGGGTTACCATTTACTGATTTAAAACAAATGTATATTAGAGGAAATTCATAATTTACTTCTAAAACACAAATCACTTCAAAATCGTTTTAATACGTAATAGGACTGAGTTAGAATTAAGCACAATAATAATAAATCAATACGAGAAATAGCGAATAACTATAGAAAACGAGAATTACCTACATCGAGAATTGCCGACTTAAAACGAATGAAAGAGTCAAAGTATAGTCATTTACTTATTTATAAATGCAATATAAACTAATTATTAATAAACATTTTTCATTTCAATTCATTTATTTTAAAAATGTGTATACTATATAAAATAAATACAACAAGCGGCAACAGTTTTCCTTCCATCAAAACACTGAACGATGAATCATCAGTATATCGAGGAAGTAATTTTCGTTCGTCGGGCTTATAATTCACACTGTGTTTCAATCAGAATACAAATATGTGTACAGTAATCCCCGGTTAATGACGTCAGCGTAAATCCGCTATATTTGCCACATTTAACATGGTAACACAATTATAAATAACCCGTTTAATTGATTTGCTGAATCATTTTAAAAGCCGCTTAATTTCATTAAAAACTCGATAATGTGATTTTTTTAATATATCAAAGTCTGAAGGTTATAATATTACATATTATATAAATTATTTTTATGTAAATGTTTATTATGTAAATGTAAGTCAATTTCTTTTAAGGTGTAAACACAAAATGATTTCAATACTTTATTTTTGTTTGTTCAATTAACCGGGAGCTAAGGTTTGAAATTACATAAATAAAAGTTTATATTTTTTGACCAATTAGCCGAAAAAAGCATTCGAGCGGAATAAAGGAAAGAGTGTGCATATTTTTACTTACAATTATATGTACTATAAGACAAGTTATGCATTCGTGAAAAAAAAATCCAATAAACCAACATGAAATTATGATCATAGAAAACACGAACAATGTGGGTCCCACAATTCCGTCTGTCTGTCTGGCTGTCTCCCCTCGCGTCTGCAGCCTAAAAGGTTAGATCGATTTGCTTCAAACTTGGTAGATAATGTTTTTTTAAGTAATAAGCCCAAACGTTTTTTTAATTTTTTTTAAGACGACAAATAATAGTAGCATCCATACATTTTGTTTGGGACAAAAACACAAATCTTATTTTTCTCAAAAACAGCTCAGGGGTAAAGGAACATTCTGGTATTTTTTTCTTTTTAACAAATTGTTATCTTTGGTACCTCTAGTAGGACCATTTTCTTGATATTCGTTTTTTTCTGAAAACGGTTGATTTGAAGTTTTTCATATTTTTGTATGCAGACGCTCCTTTAAAGTTTAGGCCAAACTTTTTCAAAAAAAAACGACTTAATGGATTTTTTCAAAAATTCGTACTTAGGAGTTACCTATTTGAGATTATATTGTAACAACTTTATTTCTAAAATAAAAAAACGGTACTTCTATACAAGTGTTAAAAAAAAGTTAGGAAAAAAAGTATTTCTCGAAAACGGCTCCAAGAATTAAAAAAAAAGTGTGTATGTTATTAAATTAGTACAGTCCACTTTAAAGTATACAAATATTTTATTTTGCGTACTTATTAACGGAACTTCCTTTATTTGTTCCCATTTCTCACTATGGGATGAACCGATTAAAATTAGTTTTTTATGCATACTCGAATTTTCGATCGAAAAAATTTTCGATTTTTAAAAAAATAAATGATTTTTTTTGAAAAATTGATTTTTCAAAAACCAGTCACTAAATATATGAATAATAGCTTCAAAATGACGTTTCAAATTTTTTTTCTAAGAGTCAGTTCAAAATTTTATACATACAAAATTATTGTTTTTAAACCGCTCCAACGATTTTGATTTTTTTTCTATATTCTTATTTATCCAAAATTCAAATGGCATCTTCGTTTTGCCTCGAACTATAACATCTTAGAAATATAAAATATTATATTATGTGTATTACCCATTTATTTCCATCTTATGAATTTTTGCGCACTTCACTGAATTCTACATACAATGTAGTTTAGTTTTTCAGTTTACAAGTTTTTTATTTCCATTTTAAATTATTAATATTATAATAATATATTATATATGTCCTACCTACATATTTTCATAATTGGGTTCCAATCACGTATGTAGGTACATATTTCTCCCCTAATTTAAATCCATAACATAGATTTAAATATATGTATCCATTCTAAAATTCTTTATACTAAGAATCAACAGGTAATCTTACCTACATGAGCTTTAAGCTTGCATAGGATAACTAGACTACCTACCTACCAAACAGCGTCATTGTTTAATTACATTGAAGCTCTTAGCTACAAGAGCAAGTTCGTACGTGCAGTCGTGCATTTTATTATATAATCTTATGTCTGCTTAGGTTTGGAGTTATAATTAAACGGGGATCGCAATCAAGATTTTAGAGGTTTTTCCAGATTTTTGGTGCTTGGGCACTTTCGGAATTTTGGGTTTTCGGGATTCCGACCTCAACCCAAATAAATATATATCTAGAAGGTTCTTTTTGTGTCCAAGAAAACATTTTTTTAATACAGAAGTAATTCAAGTAAAATTATTTAAGTCAATACAAGAAGCAGAGTAACACTGCTTAATTCTTATTTCAAGTTTAAAAGCTTAAATTTAAATTTAATAATGAATTCAGCTACAAGCACATATGATGTATTCATCTCTCAATTACCTCATTTTGCTCAGAATGTACTAATTCAATTACAAAATAAAAATTCATAACCACTCATCGCATAGGTATAAGCTCAAGCCATCAACAACCAATTCTCAAGTATACGAAGGACTAGCTACTCGTATATAGTATATAGGATAAGGAATGAAGGAATTTTTTTTATATTTAAAAACAGAAAGTTTTATTGAAGGAAACCATTTGAGGTTTTTGAATTCATCCCATAATCATAAATCATCCTTGGCCGCATAGAGAAGCCAAAAATTCACGAACGAAAATAAAAAACAAGACATCAGCAAGTCATCCTTCAGTTTCATTTCAATCCGTTCATCGTTCATGGTAGTTGGCTGTGAGGGAGATGGTAATTGATATAAAGGCAGATGATGCAAAGAATATACCGCTAAAAAGAAATTTATACAGTTTGCCTTTTTTATGTTCTTTCGTTTTCTTAGTCCTTTTTTGAAGGAGTTATATCAAAAAAACAAAATATAATATACAAAAGGAAAACAAAAAAGTTCACCGAAGTTTATGATATTTACTTTTTTTTTTGTTTTGTTTTTATTTTATATATTTTTTTTTAGTAATTTCATTTTTCATCATCATTCCTTGGATCTAATACAAAATTCCAGGTTGAATTAAAGTGAATTACAAAAAAAAATGTTTTGTCATTGCAAATATTATCAACAGTGGGGTTTTTATTCAAGGAATAAGACTAACTATTCTGCCCTATCGAGGTAACCATCGGAGCGGAGTTTTCTCCAAAATGCATCTTCGTCGGAAATTCAATTTCAGTTCGAAGTAGATGTCATCGGAAGAAATTTTAAAGAAATACGACGACGCATTTCGATGAATATAAACTTCAGGCAGAGATGAGCAACTTAACTGATATATCGAAAATGCGATATATTTTCGATAGTTTTTTTTTATTAAATATACATTATAAACGTTTTAAACCATGAAAAATTGGCGAGAGAGTGTAATTTATTGTTTATATGTAAATGTAAATAGATGCACCAATTTTAAAATCAAAACTATCGAAAAAAGTCCCCTCCCTATTTCCAAACACATGTTTTGTTTCCGTTTAAGCTGTCAAAAAGAATAATTTGAAAAAAAAAACTTTTGAAATTTAATATTATTTATTTAGAAAATAAAAGAATATTGCAAGTACGAAAACAATATACGCTGACGCAGCTCTACTTATATAATTCCCTTCAAGATTGAAGAAAAACTTTCGCCTAAATAAAAATGCGTTTGCTTTTGTTTTGGAGCAGATTCAACACAAATACAAAACAAATTATCGGTCTGATGGTGTCCCTCCAAACCTTTAAAAAATATATGATGTTTTCAAAACTAAACACAGCCACAACTTCTGGTGTCCTTCTTGTGTAATTTTATATATGCAATATCGGGATATTCGCTGGGCAGATTTATCATCCGCTCATATTGCTGTTTTTTCGTTGTTGGTTCGTTCTGCCTAAAAACAAAAATCCCACAAGTTAACGTACATAAGGTTTATTTCCTCATGACTTACATTTTAATAAACAACTTCTTTAAAAAGAAAACACTTTCCACAACGAGAACTTGTCGGAGGACTTCGGAGAATATTTTGTTTGTACCTGTCATAGATAAAACTATTAAAAGTACTTCATCGCATACAAATGTCATGCGTTGAATTTCGTCGGACAGAATTTCCGATCAGCCTATCGGAGAATTACCTCGAAGCAAAAAGTCTCCGATTCGTAGTAAATCGGAGAGAATTCCCCTCCGACGGATACCTCGATAGGGCAGATTATGATTTAATTATGCATTAAAAAATTATATGTACATATGTACTTATTTGCTGAAAGTTTAAAGGAAAATATACTGTATATTTACCTATTGGTTCCAAAAATTTGACCGATTGAAAAACCATTTAGTTCAGGGTATTTCGACATAAAAAATTTATTTACTCAATTTGATAGTTTTGTTCAATTGCATATGTACCTATATGGTGAACGGCTTGCGACGTAATCTATATATTGGATTCCTTACAAGGATATTGTAATTTAATTAGGAAATTTAATGATTTTTGAAAATGGTCCAAACGAACCAATATTAGATATAAATTTCCAAAAAAATATCGCGTATAAATCAGTACTATTGATAAAAGTGAACCATTTTTTTCGCTTGTTTATATTATGCCACATTTTATAGTCAAATTATTCACTGTACAAAGATGATGGGGACCTTTGTCTGATGTCACTTTTTTTGTTGATTCCTCTCGACATTAAGGTGAAATTTTTCTGTTCTACACTTGAAAAAAAAATAAATAGCTTTTTTCTATTTGCATTTTTGTTGAAATTATTGTGTTATTGGAGGAGCTAAATTTAACATATATTTTTCTAGCTCGCCTTAATTTTAATATAAATATTTTGAACTGATTTACTTAAGTGATGGTCTTATAATTTCATTTAATCTCATTTTTACTTACCATTTATTTTTTATTATTATTATAAATTTATTTAAATTAATTTTCGTTTTACAATATTATGATTATACATAAATAATTATGACACAGCATGGTTGCCGTCTGCTAGATTGAATGTTTCGCAAATAAAATTTTAATGTAGACAGAAAATGATTTAACAAATAAAAATGAAAATTAAAGCACAATGTAGGTATAATATTTTTTTTTCTAATAAAACTATAACTTTATAATCAGAGCACTTTTATAGAAGCTTGTAAGTTTTTTCCAACCGTACGACCAATTGAGCACATCGTACGCTTCATTAATAGTGAGTGTATCTTTTCTATAAGTATACTAAGGGCAAGTTTTACACTTGGAAACAAAAATAATATGAACGACTGGAGCGCACGTACTTGCTTTTATATTCGCATGTCAAAGATTCTTAGTAGAAATGGCTAAATAAATTGTAGTCATTTATTATATACAAAATTTCTTCAATTTTTTCTTCAAAAAAAAATAGAAGGAATAGCAATTTTAAATTTTTAATAATATTAACTTACAATCATAGTCTAAAAAAAATCTTCCATTCGTTTTCGAAATTTGAATTTTCAAAAAAAAAATGATTTTTTTTTTCAAAAAATCAAAAAAAAAATATTTTTCATAAAGTTTGGTTTAATTAAGTATTATTAAGATTCTGAAAGAGCTTCCGTATAAAAATTTCGCTCGAAATCCGTTGAGTCATAATCATGTGATAGTCGAAAATTGGAAAAAAGCGGTTATACATCAGGTACCGTTAATAACATTTTAATAAAAATACTCGTATGTAGACTGCACTATAACATTTCACTGATTTTTTTTTTTATAAAAATAATAGAGGTTTAGCATTTGCCCCAATAAATTGTATGTCAGGTACCGTTATTTCTGGGTGTATAAAAACAATTTAAAAATGGAATCAAACCAATCACCTAAGACGCTTAAGTACTAGATATGAAGAAAATCACTTAAGTCGTTTAGGCTGTAGACCGACCTACAGACATAGAGATAGACTTTTGATGTCTTCTATATTAAATTTTCAAAAAAAAAAACATGTATATAAATATTTCATTAAAAAATCTAAGTCATTATTTTCAATTCTGTTATGCAGAGTTATTTATAATTCAAAGGACATCTACGTAAAAATGTTGATCGAAATCCGTCTAGCCGCTTATGAGAAAGTCGAAAACTAAGAAAATGGGTGTGTGGCAGGTGCCGTTATTAACAAAATATATTTAAAAAAATGTTCACCACAATGTAAGCAATACCTTAAATAGTAGGTACATACACTTTTTTAATAATAATAATAATCTTAACTATGTAAGTTTATGCCTGTAAGACCTAAGGTCTTTTAAATGCAACATGACTAGTAAGAAGGAATAGAAAGTTAGGAAAGAATTTTTTGTTGGCACAGTGGATTTAAGAATTAGGTATTTACTATCTCATTTTAACCCACTGGCGGAATGCAATTAAATTGGAGGTATATAAATAATGCTGCCTAGCGTGGGGATCGAACCAACACTTCTAAGTTAGCAGTCAAGCACTATATCCACTGCGCCATTTTTTTATAATCAACACGCTCTCAAGCGGTTATACTACCCTTTAAATGTTTTAACATAGCGCGGTCGTGAGGTTAAGGAAGAGAAAGAAGGATAGGAAAGATGTGTGGTGCGATGTTCTGAGACTGCATGTGGTTGTTATCTCAGTTTTTACCTCCAGGGATGGGGGCTAAACTAATGCGGAGAGAATTACCGTGTCTTATTTATCTATGTCCCTTGTGATTCGCATTATTTTTTTATTCGTTGTCATATTTTATGGTTATACTAGTTTTACTCAATCACATGTTGTTAGCCCTATGCCTAAACATCATGTAATAATTAAACCAGCAACTTATTGTATGACATTTATTTTAGAATTGGTTTTTAATGGAAAAATAAGAAGACATATACTACGGCAGGGATCGAACCTGTGACCATGAGGTTGACAGACGAACACACAATTATCGTGCCACGGCCAACCCAAAAATAGCGGTAGGTAGGTACAGGCAATACAGATTGTAGTACCAAAATATCTTACTCATCTCGAAAGCGGTTCCCTCGATTTTGATACCAATCATTTTGTTCAGTGTTGTAGGTATATTCAACATTCGGCAACAAACAAATTATTATATAAATTGTTATTAACGGTACCTACAATAGGACTGTTTTTTTTTTACCCTATCACTAACGGCTAATCTGATTTTGATTAAAATTTGTACACAAGTCTTTCAAGTTCTCAATAATGATAAATTTATAATAATATAATAGTTCGACCAATTCTGATGGAATAAAAAAAATATTTCGCATACAATAGGGCAATTTTTACTTGCGATATATGTAGGTACTATAGGCCAAGTTTTGCATTTGGAAAAAAAATCCAACTCGAGATTTTAATCCAGGTTAACATTACGATGATAGAGAATACCAAAAAAGTGAGTCCCGCAATTCCGTCTGTCTCTCTGTTTGTCTGTCTGTCTGTAGAACGATCTACAGCCTAAACGGCTGAACCGATTTTGTTCAAACTTGATTCATAGGCGTCTTAGGCGGCCGACCAAAATAGATTTTTGAATCGTTGTTTAGCCCCAAAAATAACGGTACTTGCAATACAAATTTTTCTACCATGTTAATTATCTAAAAAACGGCTCTAACGATTTTGAATAAAATTGGTGCTTGTACTACTTTGGATATGGTCTAAATTTTAGCCAAACTTTTATTATTAAATATTTTGTTATTTACGGTACCTGCCATACAACCATTTTATTGATTTTCGACTTTCTCATAAGCGGCTTAACCGATTTCGATCAAAATTTTTATACAAGATCTTAGTTGAATTCTAAATAATACTGCATTTAAAATTTTTTTGAAAATATTTTTTTTAGATTTTTGAAAAAAAAATATTTTTTTTTTATTTGAAAAATCAATGTTTCGAAAAATGTGAGACGATTTTTTCTGAAATTTTGTTTTTAAATTTATATTTTTAAATATTTAAAATTTTCATGCCAAATTTTTTTATAAAAAAGTTAAGAATTATTATATATACAAAATTAAGGGAAAAACGACTTTAAAAATACATTTAGCAGTTTCGATTAAAAATCTTTTGCATATAATGTGATCGAACATAGGAGCAAGTACGTACGATCCAGTCGTGCATTTTATTTTTCTTGCGATTATAGGTACTATAAGTCAAGTTATGCATTCGTCGAAAAAAAAAGTTTTGAGATAGCAATCAAACATGACATTACGATGGTAACGAAGACGAAAAAAGATGGTCCAAAAATTCTGTCCGTCTGTCAGTCTGTCCATCTGTCAGTCTGCCAGTCTGGCAGTCTGTCAGTTTATCTGTATGTATGTATAGACACCAACAGCCCGAACGGTTGGACCGAATTGCTTCAAATTTGGTATAAGGTTTTTTAGGTATTGTACAGAGGGGAAATTTAATTTTTTTAGCCCAAAAAATAACGGTACCTGCCATATAACCGTTACGTTAAAGCCTATTTTTCTCAGAAACTGCTCCAACGATTTTGATTTAAAAAATTGGTGCAGCTTTTTAGGTACGACCCATCATATGATTAAAACTATTTCTTTTTAAATGTCTAAAATCGGTACTTTCCATAGGACGGTTTTTTTAATTTCGACTATCTCATAAATGCCTTAATCGATTCTTTCAAAATTTCACACATATATAGGTTTAGGTTGCCCAATTTATACTGCATACCAATATTTTAAAATATAATTTTTTTGTATTTTTAAAAGCATTTTTTTTTAATTTTAAAAATTTATGTTTTGAAAACTGCTCAATAATTTTTTTCAAAAATTATAGTTATATGTATTTGCTGAATACCTATGAATTGACATTTTTTAATTTTTTTAAAATTTTTTTTCAAAAAGTTTTTTTAAAAAAAACTGTTTTTTCTCAAAAACCGCTCCACCGATTAAAATTTTTTTTTCTCATAAATTCAAATTTATACAAGAAATAAAATGGCGTACTTTTTTTTTGAACTCAAATTACTTTAAGTATTTATTTTAAAATTTAGAATTATTTTTTCTTTGATTAAGCCCATTTAATGTTTAGTGTTTAAATTTATATTATTAGATATTTAAGATTTAAAAATATATTTAGATTTTTAATAGAAATCTTTTGCATATATACAAATAAATAAATTATTTGTTTGTTAATAACTAGGTACTGTTTTTTTATTTAGATAAACCAAATTTATGTATAAAGGCAATTGGTAAACATTTGACACAGGTTGTTTTTCAGCTGTTAAAGTTCAATATATGGTACAAATTGTGACATGTTATGTGACACGAAGACTGTCTTACTGAAATATTTTTTTCAGTTATCCGAACCCCGTCTAAATAAAATATATTTTTCACTTGTCTAATATCCGCTTAACTGATTTTTTTTCAGTTATTCGAAGTCCGCTTAAGTGAAAAACCCTCTTTACGTCATTTCGCTTAAGCGAGTTTCACTGTATAAAATCATTAACCCAATAAAATGCCCCAAAAATCACTAAATTCTGATACAATGTTTACTAAGTGTTTCCAATAGCTATCCTGTGTAAAATTTTTTTCCCGAATGGTTGCGCATTTAATTACCTAACTCATAACTCAGAAAGTACTGTACATATCTAATGAAAATTTTACAGGAATAGATGTCAAATCGTAATAAGGCTCTAAGCAGAAAAGTAAGTTCTTAGGCTGGCAATAGGCGGCTCCCTATAGGTTCAAAAATTGTGTCAGAATTTTCTGGATAGCCTTTTTTTTTCTTTTGAAATATGATTAAATTAGTTTCGCCGCAATTTGTGTATTTTCATTATAACTTATACCTACATCAATAATTTTCCCATCGAATGTTGATAATTTAAATTTAAATTGATTAATATTGAATTTCCATAATTTAAAGCGACTATAGAAGGTTGATGTTAGGTAATAATTTCCAACAACAGGATCAATACACAAACTAGTGCAAAGTCGTTATCGTTGCCTTCACATTAAATAACCTCATTTTTGTATCCAATTTTCATAATTTGAATGCGTAATATGTAGGCAGTGTGCGCTCATTAAAGCAAAACACAATTCAATCAAAATCATGCCAATTTCACATTTGACAAATAGTATGGGTAGATATGTACGTGCTGCGTTCGGGCGTTGACAACACTGACTTTTCTGACAGAAGCATGATGGTTGAATTGATGGTAAAGGAAAAATCAAATGAAAACCAGACGCGACCGAAGATTGAGAGAGAGTGAGAGAGAGAGATAGTGTGTGAACTGTGTACATGTGTAAAGTAGCAAACGAGAAATCATCTCATCCGTCTCTGCTCTTCTTGGTGAATTCCATTCGTGCGATGCCAATGCTTTCACGAGGCTGTGACAGTATTAACTGTACCTACCAGTCCCTATAAAATAAAGAGTGTGGAAGAGGGTAGCGACTTGCGTGTGAAACGGGAATCGTATGCGAATACTTCACGTACCTATGATGTATCACTTTTCGCGTTCCATATTGCATGCAGTGCGGCAGTAACAATATACACACACACAACCATAGCATGACGATATGATGATGAAGACCCGTAAAAGCGTTTATACTTTGGTTTGGGGCCTTGTTGTAATTTAATTAATTGGCTTCATGAGCACATACCCGCACAATATAATTTTGAATCAACTGCACAAAGTGTCTGTCTGTATTGTAAGCAATTCCATAGGGTAAGCTCATCTCTGAGGATTTGAATCCATCTATATGCCAACATATACATAACATACATATTTTATCAGTATTTGCTTAAATAAATAACATTTGTCTATTTTGTTTAAGGGGAGTTCTTCTCAACTCAGCCAAATGCCAAAGAGCCAAAAGGGAATAGATAGGGAAGGTAGGTAGGTACATAATATCTAATGCGATAATAATTGTATCGTCATCCATCTAGGGCATAATAATATTTGTTTTAATCAGATTTGATTTGCAGTTTCCCGCCAGCTTGCTTTCACTGTTGTGGCTGTGGCTTATGGGACACTGAACTATGCTGCAGGAAGAGCCTATTATTATTATTAATTTACAAGAAATAGAACAGGCACCTATAGGCACATACTATCGAATCACATTATAGACAAGCACCTGTGATGTAGGGTGTAATATATATTTTTTGACAGTTGGAGAAAGTGAATTTACAGGGTTTTCCAATAAGGGCGATAATAAAACACACTGTGTGTGAGGTTAATGGAGTTTTTTTTGTTTTATTTTGGAAGGGTCATTACAGTGAAATCTCCATACACGTTTTATTGTTTTCAGTTTCTCTTGGACGGACACTCCTCTGGGCGGATACGGACAGGAATTTCACATGTGAATGAGAAAATATTTTCTCTTAGACGGACACCAGAGCAGGATTGAATATGTCATCACGCTGTTAATTTTGACAACAGTATTTTTTTCTTAAGTGCAATCTTCTAAAGCGAGCAACAATTATTTTCTCTCATTCACGTCATGAAAGGACGTAAAAAGCTTTATTTTTGCAGGTTCAAGTTTGAATTTGGAGGACAGTGAATTCGATCCAGAAGATGATTCGCCTTTGACACATACTAGATATGGACTGCTAGAAGCCAACTTCGCGTTGGATCTCTCGTCAGCTAGGACCACACGAGCGCCACCCAGCTCCCAGCAGAAACCACGGGACTTTTTTTTTCAAAGAAATCCATAAACAAATCCAAAAATTTCCTTTTCCCTATTTTCTACAGAAAAAAATAGGCAACTATATTATAGTTCTTTGTGGATGAGCCGAATACAATAAGGCTAGATCAAATATCAATTTATTTTTTTTTACTTTTCGACGCGACTAATAAAATTTAGCACACGCTTTTATGATTAAACTACATTTAAGTTTTTGTATTAACTTTTCGACGAAATGAATAAAATCTATGAGATTTAACACAACTGCGATCTGAATTCTTTAAATGTGGAAAACTTTTGACACTTAATTTTGACGTTTTATTTGTCATAGTCTTGGTATAACTATCTCTCTTCCTCGTATTATTTTTGGCCGACATTTTAAATGAGAGTAATAAAAAAACCGTTATTAGTCAAGTTAAAAAATAGGAAGAAAAACAAATCATTAACCACGTTCACACGTTGATGTTTAGCTGCGTTCATGAATCGGGTGTGGTAAACTTTTCCGTTTTCCGATATGGGAATCTTACATGGTTTCATGAATACTCCTAATGTAAATATAAAGCAGATACTGAACTCGCATATATCTACTATTTCGAGCCACAAACCTCAATAGTTAGTTAGATCTTCCATACAAGTTATATGGATAGTGCATGGCTTTATTTAAATTTTATAACAATTTTCTGGCCGATGCAAATAAAAAAAAAGGATGGTAATACGAAATTATTATTTATTTGTTTGCATTTTTTAAGAAGAGCAAAAATAGCAGCCCTTAAAATCACTACTGAAATGGAGAACTAACAAAAGAGAAACAATTTTCTAAATAAAGTGATTTAAAATAGAGAATTTATTTAATTGGAAAATTAAAATTAGATTTTCATTTGTTTTATTTCGAATACAACTCTAAAAGGAATCTCCTTAATAAAATGAACAAAAAGCAATTATTCTTATAGTCCCTCAGCACTACAGCATTGTCTACTTTCTATAAAAAATAGACGTCAGCACTTATCTTACACAAAATAACAATAGATGGCCCTAGTTTCTTTGACTGTTGTGCGCATGCCAAGAGTGGCAATAGATGGCTTTTAAAATTAATATTTTTGGTTGCTACTTTGCTTCGAGGCGCGTAAAGATCGTTCTCCCCATTTTCAATATAGCTTTTGTATGGAACTGACAATCGACTAGCAGTCTATGTATAGTATGTCAGTGCGATTCGCCTATAGCAAATTTGAGAGAAATTTCCAAGCTACTTCATGAATGCAGATTGGATAGGTTACCTGAAAGTTTTGTGTTGATGTATGAAAATGTAAGTGTGGATGAAAGTATTGCAGTTCCTGTTAAAATCAACGAGTGTGGCAGTGAATCTGAGGAAGAAGATCCGGATCTGGTGCTACAAAGAAGTAAACACTTCAAATTAAAATTTAAAAAAAACTTACGGCAAAAAAATTAATGTAGCTGTTCAATTTTTGGTTGACCTACAGGCCATTATATTCGAAAATAAATCGGTGTTTTCTAAAACTAAACAAGCCAATAATGATTTTTTTTTTGAAAAATACATATATACGAATCTTCTTATATTATTGCAAAGTTTTAGAGCCTGATTCTTATATGTAGGTATTTACATATGTGATAAATCTAATAATTTTATTCCACTTCATATGATAAAAAAGAAGTGAAGTTTACATGTTTTTGTTATTTTTATTTTCTGTTAATAAATGAATATTCTTAATTTTGAAAATTAGTGTTTTTATTTGATTTCTTGGCATCAAAAACTGATTTAATCGAAGTAAAATCTAAAATGGAATGCCTGGAACGTAGCAATGAACTGCTTCAAACCAAACTCCAGCAAGTAGAGAGTAAATGCCAGGTTCTTGAACGTCAAATAGATTTTCTCGAAAGGAAAAGCAACGAGAATAATGTGGTACTGCACATACCGGCAATGGATAATGACCAACAGGCGATGGAGAAAGCCAGAAACGTTTGCTTGGACCTTCTACAACAAAATAACCCACTAACAATACGAAAAACAAAAGTCATTCGTTCCAGAAATAACAGATTCGCTAACGTCATCGTAGAATTGCAACACAGCGACGACGTACCACGCATATTGAATGCTGCCATAAAATTGAGAGATACTGGAATTTCTATCCACCGAGATTATACCAAAGCTGCTCGGGAAAAACGGCGAATTCTTATGCAAATAAAGGCAAAAATCAATGCAGAATACAAAAACACCAAAATATCTATTCGTGGACAACAACTTTTATTCGAAAACAAAACATATTACTTAGACCATAACAATACTCTGAAGTGTGAAGTAGAAGGCGGGATGGCGCTAATAAACAAATTCATTACCGAAACAGCTGGTAGTGACAGCCCCCAACTGACAAGAACTGCACAACAGGTCAACATCGTCGGTAATGTAGTACATCTGCCAGAACCCAGTGGTGTCGAAAATGGTTTTAATTATTGTGTTTAGTACTAAAGCCGTCTGCCATTCAAGTAAAATTGTAGTATCTAGTAATTTAAGAGAAGAAAAAGAATATTTTAAAATTTTATCGTACAATGTATCAGGTTTGATTAATAAATCGTTATTTTCTGATTTTTATAAATTTGTGAATAGCTTTGATTTAATATTTTTGTATGAAACTTTTGTAACTGTAAATAACTTTTCAATTATCGAAAATAATCTGTTAGATTTTGTATTTAAGTGGATCCCGGCAATGCGTACTCACGAGCGTGGAAGAGCAAGTGGAGGTTGCTACTTTGGTTTCAAAAGAAAGCTTCAAAGTTTGAAGTGCGAGTTTCGGATGCACTGTAACATATGGTTTGTTGACTTAGAAATTAATACCAAACGTCTATGGATACTACCTCAATACCTTAACTGTAATAATTGGGAAGAGGACTTTGAAAGAACAACTGAGTTACTTAGCCACATGAGATCGACGAACGTTTTGCTTATCGGAGACCTGAACGCGAGAATTGGCCTAGAGGCAGGAGCAATGAACGTTTTTACCGGCTTTTATAGGCAATCAAAGGATAGTGTTTATAATGCAAGAGGAAAGAAACTCCTGGACCTTTGTGATTCTTTTGGACTCCGAATTCAGAATGGAACGAGTGCGAGTGACACCTTGGGGAATTTCACATTTATTGGAGGCCAAGGATCATCAGTGATTGATTATGCAATCCTAGGAGAAGACTGGGAGCCACTGGTGACGGATCTAGAGGTTAAGGAATTTCCGTATTCGGATCACCTTCCGATTGTTATAACATTCCAACGGCGGCGCTTGCAACAAAATGGTGATGAAACTATCAGACCACAATCACTGCCCAGACTTAACTGGAAGATATCGCAAGCCTCAGCATACAGACAACAGCTGGATGCTAGACTCCAAGCACATCAAAGACCAGACTTTCGAATTTTAGAGCAAACCATAAAGGCAGCTTACCCCCAACAGCAGGATAGCGGAAAAGGATGGAATTCAGGAAATGAGCCTTGGTTTGATCAAGAATGCCGAAAAGCTCGGAAGATTTCTTTTGCATGGTTGAGAACTTTTCGGAACTCCTCCCAAAGTTCATTTAGGAGTAACTACTTAGAGTCCAATAGGAAATATAAAGAGCTATGCAAATTCAAAAAGATGGAATATGAAGAAAAACAAGCATGTAGATTGGTGTCGTGTAAAACCGCAAGTGACTTTTGGAAACTGGCTTGGGAGTTAAATGGAAAACAACCAGTAATACACAAAAAACTGTGTGAAAATTCACTTTTCATTCACTTCAAAGATCTACTAAATCCGGAAATACCATCAGCAAACTGGAATTATGCAGTTCCTCGATTTGAGAACGAAATTTTGGACCCAGAATTTAGTTTGCAAGAACTTGAACAAACTTTATGGTCTCTTAAAGATGGGAAAGCGGCGGGCTCAAATGGTATTCCAGTAGAGTTCTACAAATACGGTAGCGTTACACTGAAAAAACATCTGGTAACATTATTTAATAGAGTTTTTGAGGGCAATCTTCCGGTAGATGAATTTAGGAATGCTATAATATTCCCGATTCACAAAAAGGGATCCTTGTTGGATGCAGCGAACTATCGAGGAATCTCCTTTTTAAATTCAACATATAAGATCTTCACAACAATGTTACAGAAGCGTCTTACAAGGTGGATTACAACGCAAAAGGTGTTGAACGAGTGTCAAGCCGGTTTTAGATCCGGTTACTCTACAATCGATAATATCTTTGTTCTGAGAAGCCTGGCCGAAAGCTTCTGCATGCAGGGTAAAAAATTGTATGTATTTTTCATTGACTTCAGAGCAGCTTTTGACACCATCAACCGAGGGGCTTTGTTTTACAAACTGTACAATTTGGGATTGTCGTTGAAGTTCGGTTTAATACTTGAAGAGTTGTACAGAGGAACACGGGCTGCAGTTTGGAACGGAACGAATCTTTCGGATTGGTTTGCAACTTCATCAGGAGTGAGGCAAGGCTGTACACTGAGTCCTACCCTCTTCTCGCTCTTCATAAATGATTTAATTGATTTCCTTCCTGGAGGAGTTGACTTTGCGGGAGAGCGTATTAAAGCATTGATGTTCGCAGATGATATAGTCTTGTTTGCATACTCCCCAGAAACACTTCAACTTATGATTAACAGGATTTACAATTACTGTCGTTTATGGAATTTAGTTGTTAACATTCAAAAATCTAAGGTGATGATTTTTAAAAGAGGAGGTGGACGAAATGCATCGAACGAAAAGTGGGTGTTTAACGGAGAAGTCATCGAATGTGTCAACGAGTACAAATACCTAGGAGTCATCTTTTCCAGCAACTTAAGCATGGAAAAGCATCTAGTAGAAAAACTACAAAAAGCAAAAACAGCCATAAATATAGCTTGGAAAAGAGTTTTTATGAACTTCAACATAGCACATAGCAGCAAATTTAAAGTGTTTGAAGCTGCAGCGGAGAGTATCCTATTATATGGTGCCCAAGTTTGGGGATGTAAAAAGTATCTCACAGTGGAGAAACTACTAACTCACTACGTGAAAAGAGTATTTCGTCTGCCAAGTAACACACCAAACTACGTCATTATGCTAGAGACAGGACTTTCACCACTATTCGTCAAAACCCTTAAATTGCAAGCAGACTATTTACTGAAAGTCTTTAAGATGAATGAATCTCGACTGGTCAAGAAAGTAGCTCTTAAGGCAGTACAAAATCAAAATAGCTGGTACAGGCAGTGGAATTGCCTAGCGGAAGGATGTAACGTGGTGTTCAATTTAAACGTTGGAAACATATCAAGTTGTAAGGATATATTATATGACGTGATTGCGAAAGTAGATGAAAAATGTAGAGAAGATTACATATCTGAAGCTTCAGAGTCCTTATTCAGAACAGTTTATAGAAGGCTGAACCACAATCTTGCAGAAAGAAATTACTTCAGTGATGCAAATAGTGTGAACGAGATCTCAACAATGGTTAGACTCCGAAGCGAACTTATAAGCCTGAATTTCATACCGCACAGACCCGAACTACCATTGGAGTGCAGTATGTGCAATCTTAGAGAAAGAGAGGACGTTCTTCATTTCGTTGGAAAATGCCCTACTCTTAGGGAAACAAGAAGGAGCTTTTTCGGAAGTGACTTCTTATCGGATGAGCAAGTTGTTGACATTCTAAATGAGATGAATGTCGGCAATTTGTACAAATTTTGCAAAATTGCGCTAAAATATAGATCCAGAATTATGAACGAAGATTTCTGATTTATTACAAAAAATTCTACTTAAATGAATTCAAACTTAAAAATTGTGAAAATAACTTCTTTTTTAAATCCATATCCAATAATTATAAAAGCTTATTACAATACTTGTATAATTTATGTTTATTGTCAATCTGGCAGACGGCAAATGCCATGTCGTAATGATTTTTTGTATAATGTATTACATATATATGTAAAACCATGATTTAATAATGTATTTATAATAGTCTAATAAAAAAAAAATCTATCTAATCTAAAAAAAAAAAATCTATTTGATTTCCCTTAAACGGACAACTCCGTTAGGCGGACACAAATGTCTGCACCATGGCTGTCCGTCCAAGGGAGATTTCACTGTATATGACATTATTTATGAAATATGACATCGTTCAATGGTTCGCCGCAAGCTTGCACGGTGCCATGAATCCGATAGGTCAAATTTTCAATTAGGTACATACCTATTTACTTCGAAAACGGTCTCAAATCGCACGATCTCATTAATCATAATTCACTTGTCGGTTTGGCCTGTGCACAAAGCCAAAACGGTAGGAATATGGTTTCTGCCCAAGGCTTATCCAATCGAAAACAATAATTTTAAATAAACGAAAAGCTCCACGTTAACTAAAAATAGTATTGATACATGGGTGCACCATCACTTCACCAATATCAGTACTGCTGCCAACTACGCTCAATGGGAAACTTATTCATCAGCAATAATATCAAATCGAAAGTAGGGGGTTATTACGAGTACGGGTCTATGACCTTCTACCATTCGATCATCAAATCTTACCTCACATCGGCTAAAAGGAATCTCCGAAACACTTGATTTCAATTTAGATACACATTTTCTTGTAGCAATAATAATTATAACTTGCTTCTTTTTATGTTATTTTACCAGAAAAGTAGTTTAAATTCAATAAACACATCGAAATTTCACAAAACAAATCATGATTTTGACATTTTGTTTATGTGAGTGCATTACTGTTTCTGTTTTCCAGAATCGTTTTCTGTTCTGTTTAGAGTAACAACTGTCATTTTGTGGGGATCAAACAGTTCTGGACTGCCAATCGAAAATGCCATTATAAAGCTCGGCTAAATCTTGTTGCGTGAAAGCATTTCTTGCAATGGTAGTTGTTAAAAGAGAATAGAGAATCTTTCTCATTAAAGTTTTTTTTTTTTTTAAGAAGAAAACTCTTAAAGTTTTTGCGTGGCTAAAAACTGATGGGTTTGATACATGAATCAAAGAAAACAAGATTACGACACTTATTTGGCTGACGTCACGCGAGATTAAAAAAATGTGATAGCAAAAGAAATTGTTTTGTCAGTCCCATGTGGATTACTAGATTTTTCATGCGCGAATAATATAAATATACAATTTGTTTAAATAATTGAATATTGTTAAATTAAATTTACTTTAATTGAATTTAAATTAATTGGGAAAACATCAAGAACCAAGGAACTAAGAATGCTAAATGGATATCGAAGATTTAACTTAAACGAAGCGAAACAACAATTTGTGAAGATTATTGTGCATTAAATAAATGAAACATGTTTTAATTATGTTTTAATTTTGTTATAATTTTTGTTTTTTTTTTGCATTTGGATAAGTCTACAATTATTCTGTTAAGCGTTTTTATTGTAAAATACATCCTCGCGCGGAAAAAAGTTTTTTTTTATTTTCACATCACAGGCAATGTCTTTTAACCATTCAAGTAGATTTGTTTGGTAGCCTGGATAAATTAATAAGTCTTCTCGGTTGAAGGATTTGAAGATGCTGTTCAAGTTCG
Organism: Philhelius pedissequus; assembly: GCA_910595825.1. NCBI lineage: Eukaryota > Metazoa > Arthropoda > Insecta > Diptera > Syrphidae > Philhelius > Philhelius pedissequus. Next base: position 32,742,987 of record OU343163.1, read on the forward strand.
TCAAGTCATTCAACATCTTTGGTGATGACTTTGACAAGCCGCCTTCACTTAGGTGATCCACCTATGAATACGATGCGACATTTTCTTCCGCTGGGGATTTTAATACTGCATTTAAAATTTTTCGAAAAATAGTTTTTTTTTCCAATATTTCGAAAACAGATGGTTTTTCTGAAATTTTGCTTTTAAGTTTATATTAATTGTCATCCCAATTTTTTTGTTTTTGAAAAAATTAAGAATTTTTTTATATAGAAAATTAAGTAAAAAATGACTTTAAAAAATATTTTTAGCGGTTTCTAATAAGAACATGACCAAACGATATGATCGAACATTAGAGCAAGTAAGTATTCGATCCAGTATTTAATTTTTTCGTTAGTGGCTTGACGGATTTTAATCACAGTTCTTATATGGAAGGCCTTTCAAATTCAAAACTACTAACCAAAATTTTTGAAAAACATTTTTTTGGATTTATAAAACAAACAAATCATTTGTTTTTTTTATTTTTAAAATTCAATATTTCGAAAACGGACGAGGATTTTTTTTTCGAATTTATACAATTTATACATATGCAAGCTTATTTTATTAAATACGTCAAATTGACTTTAAACATAATTTAGCCATTTCTTTTTCTATCAAGAACTTGGCATACGATGTGCTCGAAAATAAGCGCATGTGTGTGCGATCGAGTCGCGCACAAACCTAGTGACGCTCTTTGTGACTAAGAATGTTTCAGCAAACAAAAATTATTAATTTTCCGTAATTGCAAATGTAAAAATCTGGTTATATTTTTGAACTAAAATTTTGATTGGCAAGTGGGATAAATTTGTATTTGTCACTTTATCAATTTTCATGAAAGCTACCCAGCTTTAAATTTTAACTTTTGGGTTCGATTTAATTGATGACGACTTAACCATAATTCTATTTTGATCATTGCGGAACTCAATATAAAAATCCGTAATAATTTTTTACTTGCGATTATAGTTACTATAAGGCAGGTTATGTATTCGCAAAAAAATTTTTTTTTCTAACAATCAAACATGACATTACGATCATAGAGAACACCAAAAATGTTGGTCCTGCAATTCGGTCTGTCTGTCTGTCTGTCTGTAGAACGATCTACAGCCTAAACCGCTGAACCGATTTTGTTCAAACTTGGCGATTATGCGTCTTAGGTGATTGCCCAAAATAAATTTTGTAATCGTTGTCTTAGCCCCAAAAGTAACAGTACTTATCTAACAAATTTGTCTACCATCGTAATTATCTCGAAAACGGTTCTAACGATTTTGATAAAAATTGGTCTGTGTACTACTTTGGATATGGTCTACATTTTGGACAAAAACATTTTAAAATATTATGTTATTAACGGTACCTGTTTCATAAACGGTTCCACGGATTTTTATCAAAATTTGTATACAGGATCTGCTTCGAATTCTAAATAATACTGCATTTCAAAATTTTCGAAAAAAAGTTTTTTTTTGATTTTTGAAAAAGAAATCTTTTTTTGAAAATTCAATATTTCGAAAACGGGTGGACTATTTTTTCTGAAATTTTGTTTTTGAATTTTCATTATTAAATGTTTAAATTGTTCAAATTAAAAATTTTTATATATAAAAAATTATGTGAAAAACGACTTTAAAAATATATTTAGCCGTTTCTATTAAGAATATTCTGCATATAATGTAATCGAACATGGGAGCAAGTACGTGCGATCCAGTCGTGCATTTTATTTTAATTAACACAAACGTCAATTAAGCTGTCTATTTGACAGTACATTGGTTTTTGGTAAACGAACAAAAATTACCTCCGATTTCCGTTTTCAGGCGGTGCGTATCTAAATAAGTATTTTAGCGATTGGTTAATTCTTCAGTCCATATAAGAATACTTTAATTTAAAATTTTTTAAGTATCTTTTTAACCTTGATAGGTAAAAGTAGGTGTACCTGCTCAAATTTTCTTTCACTAAAACAAGAAATTAAATTACACTAAAAATCAATTATTTTAACGACAAGCGACATCCTACAATTAACAAAAACATTTCTCGAATGAATGAATACTTAAAATGTCCTTGACATAATTATAAGAAAGCTTAAAAAAATTAACATACCTACACTAGGTTTTGTTACACAGTCTTTATAATTATACACGCTGTAAGTCAAGAAGTTTAAAATCTTTAGGTGCGCATTACCAAAATGTCAAAGGATATTAAGTTTTTTTTTAACACAATCTTGCTAACACAATTTGTGTAATGCGATTAATACACCACCGCTTTGAAATCAGATTACAATAACGAAAAACCAAACCAAGGTAAAATTTTGAATTCAAAAATATATGCAGGTAGGTACGAGTACATCATACCTGAATACCAGCCCTTACCTTGAGTAAATTTATTTAGGTATGTAAGGCTACGTGTAACTACATTTTGCAATGTACATCGACTTTATTTAAGTTGGTTTATTCAAAATAGTTTACAACAAAAATGTATCCTGGCTTCGCATAAATTTTCCCTAAACTGCAGGAAATCGTTGAAAACTACTTACAGTAAGAAAAATTCGCGGTTGCTTGGTAGACGAAATGTAGGTATGTACTTAGGTATAAAAAAGTTTGAACGTAGTAAATTGTATAGGTAGTTTAAATTCACACACACACGCAGCCACCACTGGAGAAGAAAACTAAGCAAAGGATTCGAACAAAATATACAAAAAAAAAAATATAAAATTCAAAAAGTTTTCTCTCTTCGCCAGCAACTTCTTTTCTTTGTTTTTCTTTTCTTTTACGGCACGTCGTTATTCCTAGACATATAACTCTGGCCACAAAGTTGAAAATTGTAATAAGTAAAATTAACAAAAAGAAAATAAAATAAAAATGAAGGAAAAAAAAAAACAAAAAAAAAGATTCAACTGAAGGAACGCGCAACACAAACAACTTACACCGATTTCCGCCATCATCGTAACCATTTCGCTATCGTCCTTGTTCCTTAAACATAACTTCGCAGTTTGGACAGCAGACTGCAGACAACACATAGTGAAGCGTGAACGTGATGTGAAAGTTCTCGCGAGTTTATAAATTAAAAATAATGAAAAAAAAACAACCAAATGAGTTATCCCATCGAGCTTATAAGCATCAGGGTTTAGTTATTTCGGTCTCCCTTAGAACAAAGTTATATGTATTTGGTGGTTCCGGGCATGTTATTGGTTCATAATTGTTTTTTTTTTTAGCAAATAGTTATTTAATTCTGGTCAAAACTTCAAATAAATTTTAGAACAGCGTTATAGTGTCATAAAGGGTTTTCCTTTATTTTTGACACATGACAAATTACGATCATAGGCAACAGCAAAACAGTGGGTCCCTCAATTCAGCCAGTCAGTGTGTTTGTCCGTCTGTCTGTCTGTCGTCGAGTTTGCGGCCTTAACGGTTGGATGGATTTTAAAGACGACAAAAAACGGTAGCACCCATTTTTCTCAAAAACGGCACCAACGATTTTTATGAAAATAAAATGCTCAAATGAATCGCACGTACTTGCTCCTATGTTCGATCACATTATATGCAAAAGATTCTTAATGGAAACGGTTAAAAGTATTTTTAAAGTCGCTTTTCTCTAATTTTTTATATATAAAAATTTTGTATGACCATTTTAAATATTTAATAATATAAATTTAAAAAAAAATTCAGAAAAAATCGCCCACATGTTTTCAAAATATTGAATTTTCAAAAAAAAAAAAATATTTTTTTTTTTTTAAATAAAAAACTATTTTTCGTAAATTTTGAATTGCAGTATTATTTAGAATTTGAACCAGATCCTGTATACACATTTTGAGCGAAATCCGTGGAACCGTTTATGAAAAATTCGAAAATCAATAAAATGGTTGTACGGCAGGTACCGTTAATAACAAAATATGTTTTAAAAAATTTCGGCCCAAATGTAGACCATACTCAAGTTAGTACTACAAGTTTTTGAGATAATTATGATGGTAGACAAATTTGTATGACAAATACATTTATTTTTGGGCTTAAAACAACGATTCAAACATTTATCATCACCTAAAACACCTAAGCACCAAGATTGAACAAAATCGGCTCAGCCGTTTAGGCTGTAGATCGTTCTACAGACAGACGGAACTGCGGAACCCACTTTTTTGGTGTTCTCTATGATCGTTATGTCATGTTTGATTGTTAGAAACAAATTTTTCTACGAATACAGAAGACTATCGATAACATGAACAATTGAATGCCAAGAGAGTTAACGTTTGCGAAAGTGTTCACGTTCGCGAAAGTCAAATTTTATTACGAGAATACGGCAATCCCACAATAGATTTTAGAACATATTATTTTTGACAAGTTAAAAATAATGCGTTGCACAAAGAATAAGGAATTTCAAGGTAAAATCCAGATTGCTCAAACAGTTTACTGTTACTCTGAAGCACAAATTGTTGTTCACGCTTAAGAGTGTTTATGATTTGTTCAGGTTATAGAGATATCAAGCAGGGAAAAATCTGTTCACGTTATACGGTGTTCACAATATCCGGTGTTCACGCTAACGGGACTCTACTGTATCGCAACTAAAAATCACTTCATTCATGAAGGGAAGGGGTAGCTTTTGATAATAAAAATTGTTATTTTTGGTACATTTAGTTGAACCATTTTTTTTTTGTTTTGGATCTTATGGGAAACGGTTTGATTGATTTTGTTTCATTTCTTTACGCAGGAGCTCCTAGAAATCTTAGACACTGTAAGCCAAAATTAAAAAAAAATAATGAAAATTAATTAAGTTATATGCCTATCAGTTTGCTAAGCAATATCAGTAAAGTTTACGAAAAAATAATAAAAGCAAAAATGCTTAAAACTATAACTGAGAATTGTTTATACCCAGACGAGAAATTCGGTTTTAGAAGATTTCACAGTACTTCACATCAAGTGAAGTCATCAATCATGTTAAAAGAAACCGTGCTGATGGAAGATCCACATTAATGATCTTATTAGATATAGAAAAAGCCTTTGATTCTGTCTGACACAATGGTATGATATATAAAATGTTGTCTTTCAATTTTCCAACTTACCTGTGTAAAATTGTACAAAGTTTCCTGTACAATAGATGTTTTAAAGTTCACGTCAGTAGTAGTGTCTCCGATTTTGTATGTTTTAATTATGGTGTTCCTCAAGGTTTAGTCCTAGGCCCGATCTTATATAATTTATATACAGCTGACTTTCCCAAAATAACTGATTGTGAAGCAATGTTTGCTGACGACACAGCCATATTGTCTTCGCATAAGCTTAGTCTTAATATTGAGACGAACTTAAATAATGCGATTACAATTTTGGAACAATATTACAACCAATGGAAAATCAAATTAAATGCTGATAAGATGCAAGCCATCTTTTTCACACGGAAAAGAAAAGCTTGTTATCTCCCAAGCAATCAATTACGCATCCTTGGAAAAACAGTTTCTTGGGAACGTCAAGTTAAATATCTTGGAATTCACCTTGACTCCAAATTAACATTCAACTACCATATAACACAAACTATAAGAAAAGTCAACATTGCTATAAGAATGCTTTTCCTTTCATCAATAGAAAATCATTACTATCAAACGAATACAAAATACTTATTCATAAAGTTGTTTTTTAGGCAATTCTGTTGTATGGCTGTCCCGTTTGGAATAATGTGGCTAAATGTCACATGCAAAACTTGCAAGTTTCTCAAAATAGAATCCTTAAAATGATGCTAGATCTTCCTTGGCTTCACTCGACTTCTGATCTCCACGCGAGAGCGAATGTTGAATTGATTTCGGAAAGAATTCAAAAATTAAATATTTCATTCTTAAATCGCCTTGATTTTGCTGAGAATATTCTCGTAAGCCAACTAGCTAATCGATCTTAATATGATCATAAAAATTATTTTATATTGATTCATGATGAATTTTTTTATTTTTTTTTTTTATTTACTGTTAAATACATTTGTTCATATACTATCTAGCTTTGTGATTATTTATTTATTAAATTCTGTATTCATGTTTTGTATTTATTTATTTATTAATTTATTTATTTCTTTGTTTATTTATCTATTGTTATTATTGTTTCATTATTTAATTAATTAATTTATTTATTTTTTATTTATTTATTTATTTATTAATTTATTTATGTATTTATTTATTATTTAATTAATTTACTTATTTATTTCTTCCGTTTTGTTAATTTATTTATTTATCTACTATTAATTTATTTATTTCTTTATTTATTCATGTTTTTGCATGTTAATTTAAATTTGTACTGATAATTTATTTAAACTTATTATACTATATTTTTTTTGTATATATTTATTGAATGTATCTAATTTATTTAATTTGGAACGCATGTTTTATTCATTTCTTCTAGTCGTTAGTATTAAGTTATCTTTAGTAATATACATTATGTATATCTTACAATTTTTTTTTTTCTTTTCTAATGGAGGTTTTATCGTGTTTCCTCCAAATATAATGTTTAAATTCAAAATTACTTATAGAACCCATAAAAAATAATGTTTTAGTTGAAAGATATGAATATGGTATGGAATTTCTATAATGTAAAATGTGCGGTAACAAACCATTGTAAAAGTTAATACGAAATAAAAATTTTATTTATTTTATTTTATAATGAAAATTAATTTTTGTTTTAAACTTAAAAGTTCCAAAACGACTAAATAGGTTTTTCAGAAACTTCGTATTTGCTAGTTTTTTGACATTATTTTGAATATTAAAAAAAAACTATTTTCCTAAAATATAAAACAAACGGTAAAAAAAAATATTTTATTTTGCGTACCTACTTATTAACGGTACTTCCCATAGAACCACTTTTCATATTTTTGACTTTCTCAGTATTGCATGAACCGATATAAATTATTTTTTATATGCAAATTCTCCCTAGAACTGTCAAAAAAAACTGCACTACCTACCTACTAAAATTTTTAAAAAATAAATCAATTTTTTTTTTGAAAAATCGATTTATTTTCCCTCAAACTATAACACCTAACACCTAACAAAACATTAAATTATGTGTATTATCCATTTATTTATTTTATTATTATTCACATATAATGAATTTTTGAGTACGTCACTGAATACTAATACTATGTAGGACCTCATAGGTTTATATATACATATGTGAATCTTATGTAGCTATGCATATTGCATCTAAATTATAAAGTTGGGTATATTCATATAATAGCTACCTACCAAAGTACATCCTTCATTTTCATTATCATAAGTACATATTTACATACCAAGGTTCCATCCATGTATTAAGGTACATATTTCTCTCCTAACTTACATAATTAAAACCCATAATTAACATTTAAATCATTAATCATTACATTATTGTAATCTTGCCTAAATCGGCTTTAAGCCTTTATAGGATAACTAGATTACCTACCTACTAAACAGCCTCAATGTTTAGCTACATTCAAGTTGTTAGGTTCAAGAGCAAGTTTGTACGATCCAGTCGTGTATTTAAATTTGTGTTGTTTTTATTTTATTTCATGTTTGCTTAGAAATTCTAACATACATTATCATTATTAAAAACATTTTTGTATAGATCTTCGTTGTTATAACAAGATCTATGTTCAGTTATCTCAAAAACGTCAGCTTATCATTAATCACTAATATATAATTGTCCACCATCTAATCTACACACATATTCCATTTCTAGTTTTTCCTCTTTTTTGAGCCAAAAATTTTTCACTTTTCATCCCTCCCACCGACTCGCTTATAAATGATAGTGCCGGAAAAAATGAGTGTAGGCTAACGAATATGATTATTTTTACAATAATCATTTCCAAAATTAACCATTATGGTCATGATCAAAATGCCCATTTTCAAAATGACATTTATCAGATGCGAAAATGTTTAGTTGAATGCGATAACTTTAGCAGTGGTAAGTTCGACTGTGATAAGTAATAACGATTCTTTTTATTTAAAACAATAGAGGGCCAAAAATTCACCCCTGACTGAGACCAGTAACATTCTGCTTTCTGTCAGTCAATTAAGAATACATAAGATTCATAGTACTCATTGTAAAGTATTTAATTTCGGCCGTTAAATATTGAGAAACAAAAATTGGATTCGTCTCGCCAATTTTTGACATATTGGAGCTTATGAAATAGAAATCTCAGTTTTCTGAACTGACCAATTAATTTTCTTTTTTAAAATAATTTTAAATTAATAAGGTAAAAGCGAAATTGAACCTTCCAAAAATCTGGTGGATATACATAATTCTAAAATCAAAATTTGATTGAAATAATTTTTGGGTTAATAGAGTAAGATCCCAGAGCCGGCTGGGCCCTGACATACGTTATTTTATCATAGCTGAATTTTTATTTGTGAATAGATACCAAAGTAGTTTAGAAGGAACGAACATTCCGAATTTTCAAAGCTGGGGCTTTTCGGAGATAATCTTCTTGGTCTATAAGGTTTTACAGGTCTCTTAAATTTAAACATTTTTTTTTGAATAGGCATACAATATTCTTAATTCCTTTAAGTAGAATCTGTATTAAAATAAAATTCAGCACTGGATTGCATTCGATCAAATCGGAAGTACAATATTATTATTAAAACAAATTATTATGATTTTCTTTAAAAAGACAAGAACATAATTTTTCAAAAATTTCACATGCAGTATTATTTAGAATTCAAAGGACCTCCTGAATAAAATTTTTGATCGAAATCAGTTGAGCCGATTATGAAAAGTCGAAAGTAAAAAAAAAACTGTTTTATGATAGGTACAGTTATTTTTGGGCTTCAACATTTGTCTGGTAGGTATAGTTGTTTTTACTTGCGATTAAGGGTACTATAAGGCAAGTTATGCATTCGTAAGAAAAAAACAAAATTCTAACAATCAAACATTGTATAACGATCATAGAGGAACCTAAAAAAGTAATCGGCAAAAAATGTCTGCCTGTCTGTCTGTATGTATAACGAGCTTCAGCCTAAACGGCTTAAGCGATTACTTTCAAATTTGGTATGTGTGATTCTTTTGGAATTCCTCAGTGTTGAAATTGAAATTTTATTTTTAGGCCTAAAAACAACGGCACCTGCCATATAACCGCTTAGGAAAACCTTATTTTTCTCGAAAACGGCTCCAACCATTTTGATAAAAATTTTTGAGAATTTTTTGTGGCAATAGTTGAACCAACGTTAACTTTCATATAACGGTTATATTAATTTTTGGCTTTCTCGGTAACGGTACATTGGATTTCTTGCAAATTTTATGTCTGATAAGATCTAAGTAGCCAATCTAATTCTGCATATCAACATTTTTAACAACTTTTTTTCTAATTAAAATTTGGTTTAAAATCTTTTTTTTTTTTTCAAAAATCAATATTTTAAAAACTAATAAAATAAAATTTTATAAAAGTATGTATATTAATTAACTCTAAAAAAGTGCATATCAAAATTTCAAAATAAAATTTTATTTTCAAAAAACTAAAAAAAAACAGGATTTCATCAAGATCCGTCCTACAATTTTCGAAATTCTTTTAGATAAAATTTTTATTGAACTGTGGCATCTACTGGTGTTTTTTTGTTTTTTTCGAAAAGCCGATTAAAGTGATGGTTTTGGACGTTTTCATAAGTTTAAAAAACGATTTTTTCCAACCTATACACCATTCACTTTCATTATTATACATTTGTATTAATTTATGTACATATTTACAGTGTTATCCTTCTAATTTACATAATTGAAATCCATTTAAATATACATTAGTAAGCAGGTACCTATGTTACTATTCCTTGAATCATGCAAAAAACGTGTTTTAATATTACCGAAAAAACAATTTGAGTCAAATCCGACAAATGTAAAAAAAAATCTATCCAACCCTATACGCTACCGGACATATAGAAATGTGAGTATTAATTTTTTCGTCTTCGCTGTCATCTTAATAGCATAATCTCTAGTTGTTTTTTTTTTTATAAATCCAATACGGTATATACCAATATTACATCTGAAAACTTATTTTTTGTCACTAGATAATTCTAGTTACTTTTTTTTATTGACTTTTGGCAAGAACAATTTTTTTGTAAATATCGGCCCTGGTGATATTACATCCCTGGCATTTGAGTTTGGCAATATTATAAAATGATATTTGATTAAGGACTCAAGAGACAGTTTAACTTTTTAAAAAACGTTTTTAAATTATGTTTGTCCTATAAAATGTGAATCTTATCACTATTTGCAGATTTTCCAAAGAAATTAATACTTTTCCAGCCAGCCATCAAATAAACTTGTGAGCAAAAGGTGGATAATTTTTTGTGTTTGATTATTTTTTTAATAAGTCTTGAAGATATTATTAAAATTTCTTTAATTTTTATTTAAAAACTGAAAAGTATCTAGTTATATTTTTGAGACTGAATTTTGTTTTTGTGATTTTTTTTAAAGATTTTTATGTTAGCTTATAAGGTTTTCGTTTGGTAACAAAAATCAATTTATTTTTGATATAGATCTGTCAAAAAACTGATTTTGACAATTTTTACCTTCGATTGGTGAACAAAAATTGATTTATTTTTTAATTTTAAATCAATTTTGCAGGTCTTGATTTCAAGACAGATCTACCCCTCTTTTACTAATACCACTATGCATCATAATTGACAGTTATCAGTTTGACAATACAGCTAGCTGGTTCACAGACACAAATACACATCAATACTATAGCAAATAAAAATCAATCTGAAAACGTATTCGGTTCGTTACGAAAAAAAAATCAATTTATAGATCAAAATATAAATTAACCAGAGGAAAACCCCATTGATGTTTAAAAGTTTTTTTTTTACTATACAAATTAATTTTTTTTTGTTAAAATAGAATATGTTTTCTTTGATATTTGTACTGAATTTTTATTCTAGCGACTTGTAGTAATTTTTCTACATTATTTATTAATAAACTTTCACGCATAAAAATTTTTCTGTTTCTTTTGATTGATTGTGAAAAATTAAATTCAAAAATCTGTTGAAGAAATGTAGCTAACATAAAAATGTACTTATAAGATTGATTAGTCTTTCTCAGAATAACCTCCATTTCCATTGCGGATTGGCAGAATACTTCAATATATTGTATTTCAACTTAGTGAGATGTCCATATAAGATATCAAAAACCAATTGAAGTAGATATCTACTTACCAGAACCATTCGAAAAAATAATCTCTCAAGTGACATGACTATCGAAGTAATCAAACAACGAAAGCAACTTCACCTTAATCCAACAGGAGAACTCACTTACAATACCACTCCACTTAGATGAAAAGTAGAAAGATAAAGTTAAAGTAAGACGAAGATGCGACAATCAACTTCATCTTCTCTTTTCTCTTGTTTTGTCATTTTCGACCTTAAAAAAAATGGTCAAGTTGTTCATCCTAAACAAACTGACGAGCACACAAGTCCACAGAAGCAAAACCTTTATCCAAAAATCTGCATATCAAGGTAAAAATTTTATTTAAAAAAAAAATCCTATGTACCTACGTTTTCTTTGATATTCTCGCTGGTATATATTTCTCGTTCTTCTTTGTAAGCAAAAACCTATCTCACCTAATTAGGTTAAGTTCCGGCTCCGTTTTGCTTATCATGCCTTCTGGATTTGCCTTTTGGATTAGTAAACTCGTTTTTGCCATCTGCGAGAATGTACATACATATTTCCATTATAATCCCACTTAAGTCCCTACTCTCAAGCATTGAAAATACAAAGGAACAGTACAACAACACAAAACAAATTGGAAATGAAGATGGATAGACCAAATCTACCATAATTTTCGTGCCGTTGTATTCTACATGTTCTGTACAGTTGTATGTTCGTGTACAAGTATAATATTGGAATGTGAGAATAAAATTGTGTAATCCTGAAACTTCCTCGTTTTTTTTATTTAAAATTCCGTAAAACACATCTAGGACTAGAGTCCATCAAGCCATTTTGTGTGAGTCAGAAGCTTAATGGCTATCTAACTTTGTATGAACGTATATCTATGTAAATACCTACCTATGTTTTTTTTTTGGTAATCGAGGCTATGTGAGTGTATATTTTTGTCATTAAGTGTGGAAGGTAAATTTCGCCATACAAATAAAAAAAAATTATTTAATTTTAATTTTATGTAAAAATTAAATGCGCGTTTGGATCGTATGTACTAGATCTTATGTTCGACCACATCATATGCATAATATTATAATTAGAAACGGTTAAATATATTTTTAAAGTCGTTTTCTACTTAATCCTACTAATATATGTAAATGGGAAAGTGTGGATGGATGTTTGTTGCTCAATAACACCAGAACGGCTTATTGGATCTGAATGAAATTTGGCACAGAGATAGATTATTGGCTGGAATTGAACACAGGATACTTTTTTATCCCAGTAAAGTGTATTGTTCCCTTGGGATAGATTTGTTTTTATTTAACATAGAGCTCATATAACATATCTGCTCATTCTATAAATAGCCAACAGAGCTTTTTTCACAAGAAGCCACACACATAAATACTCACACACAAACGCACATAACTTGTACTTGCTGTTCCAGTATCCAAACCAGTGTTCCAGTAAAATAAAGCACACCAAAAGCTCTACTTACTAATATTATACATGCGAGGATGTTTGATCTGAAATAACGCACAGCAACGACTTAACGAATCTGGATAAAATTTGAGAGGTAGATGGTTGGTGCATTGGTCATATTTATGCCGAAAATATTAACGGTTCCTATGGAAGATGCTTAAATATGAAAAACATATACAGTGAAACCTGGTTAATTGGGATCTGAAGGGACCAAGACATACATATGTAAAAATTATTGGGGGTTTCCAATAATCCTGTTTCCCAATTAAGCAGGTTTAAAATTATAGTTGTCTCATTTACAGAGGCCCCCGCTTACAGAGGTCGAAATGTGCCGTTATTCCATTCTTAGAGGTGGAAATGTTAATAAAAATGCTTATTTTTGGTGTTATGAATTTAATGTATGTAAGCAAACATGTCAAAACGTGTTATAAACTGATTAATTTGTCTCACTTATACAGGTAATAGAGCTACAGAGTCTTATTATAGAGGTAAACATCGAAAAAAACCTTAGAATTCAAATCTCATTTAACCAGGTTCAAAAAGTCCCATTAATCCTAGAAAGCTTACGTATCTGGACTCTGCAATAAAAAGCTAATCATTTGACTTTTTGACGAACATTTAACTTTTTTTTTTTTCATAAGTTATTACTTTTTATTAAAGGTAATGATATTTATACAAAAATGGGTTTTAAATAAAAGGAAATTAAAGTTAAAATAAATATTTACTTCAATTTTTAATACTAAGATTACATTTTTCAGAGCACATACTAAGATTAGTTAGGAAATATTATTAAAAATGACGAGTAAATTGTACATATACAATAAGCAAAAACACTTGTAAGAAAAACGCATTCACCACGCGAGACAAACCAGGCGGCTGGGTTGGCGTGAAAGTACGATTATGTAAGTCAAACAGTAAGGAAGTGAGATGGAGCGTTCTAGGGTTAACTGAGGTAATTTAATGAAAAAGAACTTGAACCTCATTGCAACCCTCAATAGTAGAGGTTTCTCACTTATCCAGGTCCCACATAACTGGCTTTCACTGTATATGTACTTGGGTGCTTTTTCCATATTCACTCCTCAACCATTTAATGGATTTTAATGAAATTTAGTTCGCAGCTGGATGATAAACTAGATTATCCTACAAAAATTATCGATTCAAATGGGACGTTTTGTATATCAACCACTGAACGGTTTTTAATGAAATTTTGTAGGTGGATAGATGATGTCATTAGATTCCTGTAGCGTGTTGGATAGAAAGTCAGTAGCATCGCACGTGTATCTGTTAGTTTTTCATATACCTAAAAAATGTCTTTAATATTTATTTGCGATATACAATATTAGGTACTACATATACATATGTCTAATTTTGAGTCGTTAAAAAATCGAACCCTAGATTTCGATCAAACTTGACATTACGATGATAGCGAAGACGAACAAAGTGGGTCTCACAATTCTGTCAGTCTGTCAGTCCGACAGTGAGTCTGTCCGAGTCTACAGCCTAAGCGCGTGAATGCATTTTCTCAAACTTGGTAGGTACATATTGATTTTTGGGTAATATGCTCACCCGTTTTTTTTTTCATTTTTTAAGACCAAAAATAACGGTACCTGCGCCATGCATTTTTTTTTTTTTGGCACAAAGTTAAATCTTGTTTGCATCGAAAACGGCTCAAACAATTTTAATAACATACAATCAAAATTAGTTTATTACTGAATGGAAAACGCACTTTTTTGTTGAAAAAAATGGTTATTCTTGGTACTTCTAGTAGAACCATTTTTTTGGTTTTCGATTTTCTAGAAAACGGTTAATTTTTTTTTTAATTATATTTATGAAGAAGCTCCAAAAAGTTTACTCACCTTTAGAAAAAATTAAAAAAAAATTATGAACTTATTTTTTTTTTCAAAACTCAATATTTCGAAAACGACTAAATCGATTACTCCGAAACTTTGTATTTAGTTTGTTAACATTTTTTTGAATACTTCAAAAAAACAATTTTTCATAAACAAAAAACAGAGGTATCTGCTATACAAATGTTAAAAAAATATTGTTTGATCCAAGAATTTTGATAAATAAATGTGTGTGTTCTTAAATTAGTGCAGTCCACGTTTAAGTAAAAAAAAATTTAATATTGCGCTTCTATTTACATTACTTCCCGTATAACCACTTTTCAACTTTTCGAAAATTTTGTTATTGAATGATTGAATTTTTATGACAATACTCCTTAAAACTACGTTCACATTTTCCAAAAAAAAAAAAAATTGTTGATAAATCGATTTCGATAATGATAGGCAACATTACAGTTATTAGCTTCAAGAGCATGTTCGTGCGATCCAGTCGTACTTACATTTAATTTTTTTGCGGCAACGCTTCCTCTGATGCGACAGTCCGACGGTCTAACCATTAGCCGTCGAAAGACTTTTATATTAGTCCACTGTACATTAAATTAGAGCCTGCATGGGTTACCTGATTTGCTACACATTATTTAAAAAGCTGTGAGATCCTTAGTCTTATACTCATCTATAACTTTGATATCTGCGACACAAGGATTTTCTCAAAAACCAATCAAACGATTTTGATTAAACTACATTTAATATATACTTTGGTACCCACAGCGATTGTAGTAAAATTACATATCCACAGAACGATAATGTGCTTTGGCGTTTTTATTTAAATAAAATTGTTTTTTAGCTTTTCAAAATTATGTACTTATATAAATATTAAATGAAACTGGTGAAATTATTCTACACCAAAGAAATACAATATTTAAATCGAAAGTCATGGACTTTCAAACTAAAGATGCCAGAATCATCAACAAAGATATAGGTATAATATAAAAGAGATAGATTAAAGCAAATTAAAGCTCCAAAGCAGCTGTATACACATAGCCATACACCATACAGATAAAGTGTCCATCCAACACTATCATACAGGTTTCCGTTTTTGATGTACCATTCTCCAAGCATTACTTGAATTCGCCTTCAATTTTTGTCCTTACTGCCATGGATGACGACGACGACGTAGAAAAATTAATGTGTACCTTCATCTAAATGGTTGGATGGTATGCTTCATCAACAAATTCCACCTCAAGCCCCTCTATCCCTTAAAATTCTTGATTTTTTTGTATGGTCCTTTATAGTATTCCTGTCTGGATGATTCTCTTCAGTGGGCATACTGTTTTTGTCCTTAGTCATGAAAGAGGACAGTGTTATATTCAGGGCTCGAAATGAAATGCGTAAGTGAGAACGAGAGCCGGGAGCGTTTGGGTAAGAGAGAGAGAGAGTATAGATGGATGTAAGAAGTCCTTACAAAATTAGATGAACACACACAAACAGAAAAATAAAAAAGAAAAAGTAACCCCAAACCAGATTGGGGTTTGGGATAAATTCAACAATAAAAGCATAGAGTCAATCCAGGCTGCCCTTAGAAATCCCAGTAAAAGGTTTTTTTCTTAGTCATTTTTTATTGTCCAAGTGAAATGAGGCTACAATTTACCCACCTACCACCTTAACGACTGACAGTTGCAATTTAAAAGAATTCCACGTCATCACTTTTTTTGTAAACTATCCCGCTAACCTAAAATGATTCGCAGATAAGGCAATGGGAAGTAGAAGCTAAAAAAAAAAAAAAACAAGGGTAACGACCTGGGAAAATTCAGATTGCATTGGATTGGTAGTTTGGGTATCGAGGTAGTGTATGAGGCAGAAGTTTCGTCATTTGACGTATTAAGTTGTTTCCACATTTAGAGCTAAGGGATTTCGGTTAACCACTATTGCATATGTTGGATTCGTTATTCGTAGATATATATATATATACGTAATCGTAGTAGAGGGTTGATTCCAGAGAACACACAGGAAGCATAATGCATCCACACCTACATCAGCAATTCGTCCGACTCTATATATACGGCTGATGTCGTTCTATAAAACGGTGTGGATTACAGCATGGATTTGTAGCTACTATTTCAACAGAAACAATTTCATTCATACATCCACCACACCGTGGGAATTTTTGGCCAAGGCTGAGAAGGATTTGATTAAAAATGAAAACATTTTCCTTGTCTTTTTTTTTTTTATTTTCACCCAGGGGACGAGCTGTACTCGTAGGATTGGGGTTTTTTTTATGTGGTGCATTGAGAATACAAATTGAATGTGTTTGAAGTTTTTGATAATGTAGGACGTATTGATTATGAATTTGGGTCAGTGGTGATTGGAAGGGGGGTACGAAAAATATAACCTACCTGTCTATCAATGTGCGAGAGGTGATTGAATGAAGAGATTATGTTGTTAAGAGGCTTCGATCACAAGTTCTCTATATCAAAGTTATTTTACACTTTGCAGGTTATAAAAATGATAAATAGTTCATTATAGTTTCTTTTGGTTATTGGAGAATTTACGCTTAATCAAATAAATAATAAATTAATTAATGACTGGTTCAGTGTTCTGAAGTGCTAGGAAAGACTGGTTAAAAGCTTTTCCTTTCAGAGCTGTGTTATCTTTAATCAATGGGTACTCATTCATGCTTGTAACCATCGAAAGTGTTTGCTTTGATCTACCTACTGCGTATAAATATGTATGCATGTCAATAATTTCTTACTAGATACATTTTTTACTTGTGATTATAGGCAAGTTATGCATTCGTAAAAAAAATTCTAACGATCAAACATGACATTACGATCATAAAGAAGCCTAAAAAAGTGATCGAGAAAAAATGTCTGTCCGTCTGTATGTATAACGACCTGCAGCCTAAAAGACTTCAGCGATTACCTTCAAATTTTGTATGTGTGATTCTTTTGGCATTCCTCAGAGGGGAAATTGAAATTTTATTTTTAAAAATAACGGTATCTGCCATACAACCATTAAGGAAAATCTTATTTTTCTCGAAAACGGCTGCAATGATTTTGATAAATATTTTTGAGATTTTTTTTGTCGATTTTTCAAAAAAATATTATTTATTTTTTAATAATCGAATAACTTTTTTTTTTGAAAATTTTAGCATTCAGTTTAATTAACAATTTTAGGCAGCATTTGTATAAAAAAATTATTTTAATATTGAGAAAGTGGAAAATTTGAAAAGTGGTTCTGTAGGAAGTACCGTTAATGACTACGCAAAAAAAATATTTTTATACTTGAAAGTGAACTGTACTAATCTAGGAACGCACACTTTTTTTATAAAAAATTCTTGGAGCCGTTTTCGAGAAATACATTTTTTTCTTAGCCGATTCTTAACATAGTTTTTTTAACCATTTAATATAATGTCAAAAACCACCAAATACGAAGTTTTGAAAAAATCTATTTAGTCGTTTTCGAAATTTCAAGTTTTCAAGAAAAAAAAAATAATTTCCAAAAAAATGTTTTTTGAAAAATGTTGGTATACAATAGTGTTAAAACTAGGAGCTTCTGTGTACAAAATTTCAAAAAAATCAAATGCACCGTTTCCGAGAAAATTGAAAAATAACGCGAGTTTTTCAAATTTTAATTAGTTACACCTTACACGTATTTAATGTAACTGACGTAACTAATGTAACTAACCAATTATTTTTACATTTCTCTAGAAAAATCTTCACATCAAAATAAAATTCGAGCCAAAAAGTCACGTTTTATAAGTTATGATGTAAAACTTAAAAAAGTTCTGATTTAAAAGTTAAAATGTCACAGTCAAAAAATGAAACAAAGCACCAAGCCGGTAGGCCTGTTACCAATTCGTATGAGGATCTCGGATTCATACCAAAAAGATGCCCAACAAAAAAATTGAGTTATTCGATTGAGCTAATAAATAACTGCCAATTGGGGTGCCGTGGCGCGATAGTTGTGTGCTCGCCTGTCAACCTCGTGGTTGCATGTTCGATTCCTGCCGTGGTCTATGTCTTCTTATATTCCATTCAAAACCAATTCTAAAAATTTTCATAAAATAAGTTGCTGGCTTACTCAATACATGCTGTTTAGGCATAACACTAACAACATGTGATTGTGTAAACTAGCATACTCATAAATATGACACCGAAATAAATAAAATAATGCGAATTATAACAGACATAAGTAAATAAGACACGTTAATTTTCTCCGCATTAGTTCAGACGCCATCCCTGGAGATAAATCTGAGACAACAACCAGCTCTAGCCTCACAACATCGCGCCACACATCTTTCATATCCTTCTTTCTTTTCTTTCACCGGATACCCGCGCTGTGTTAAAAACATATAAAGGGTATTCATAATCCCTTGAGCGCGTGCAAAATTATT
Source organism: Philhelius pedissequus (assembly GCA_910595825.1). Lineage (NCBI taxonomy): Eukaryota > Metazoa > Arthropoda > Insecta > Diptera > Syrphidae > Philhelius > Philhelius pedissequus. The sequence goes on from OU343163.1 coordinate 32,761,778, forward strand.
AAAAAAAAAAAAAAAATTATAGTCAACAACTTCATTAGCTGACGCTGTCAAGTTTTGGTGGTCAGGATTAAAAGTTCCAGCACAGTTCGAAAATCTCTACAAATCTCTTCTTAAAAATTGGCTTAATGTTTATGCACTAGCATCGTACTATTTACGTCCTTGGTACACTTATGACAAATTAAAGATCAATTATAATTTTCAAATTAATACCTTTCTTTCAAAAAATTAAAAAACTAAAATACTTAACGAATGGGATCTTTTTAAATCCAAAGACGGAGTCTTGAAAACTTTATATGAAAAAAATATTGAAAATCTAATTTTGTTTTCGAAGACAGCCGTTTTCTATGCACTTATCTAATCTTTCAATGTTTGCACTAAAATTGCTTGAAAATCAGAAATAGAGCATACTTTCTCGAAATAGTCTTAAATTCACACCCCTTTGAGAAAACCGCTGTCTTTCGAAAGTTCCAAAAATGAATGTTTCTTTATGGAACTTTAAGAATGGAAGACATAAATTTATCTTTGGAGGACTTTAAGTTTGACGAGTTCAACTATATAAATACCTAAATATGTATTTGGGTTATATACATGCATTTGATCTTTGAATTGTTTTATAATCTTTCTTTTATTTATTATTTATGGAACAACAATTTTTGTTTACTCTAATGTTATTGTCTATTTTTTTTTTCAATGTTCCGTCAGTCAATATTTCTAAGCTATATTAGTTTCATAAGTTACATTAGTTACGTGGAAAATGAGATGCAACTAATTGCAATTAGTTACGCGTAACTATATGGGTAACTTACTCGGAGTAACTTACGTTGCCAACACTGGTTAGAGTTACCAAAATTTCATCCAGAATGTTTTCTAGTCCGCTCAATGTGTTTGTTACTCAATCAGGTTTGTCTCTTGTTTCTTTAACATCGACTTTTTTTATTAATAAGATTTTTAAGTAGTATTGTCCCCTAAGCTTAATAATGAATAATTTTTTTCATTACCAAACGTTATATTAGCACAAACAAAAATTTAAAAAAATACTCAAATCGTTGTAGTAATTTAAAAAAAAATTATTGCAAAATGCCATCTGCAAAAAAAAAACTTTCATTTAAACCAAAACTTTTCAAGGTTTCAATTATGTTCATTTCAAAAAGCATGTAACTGCGGCATGGTTATGGCGGCAACGTAGCGGAAATCAATTTCACAAAAAAAAAACATATTATTATCCCACCAACTCATAATATTTCCTTACCATATCACATTATTTGAAACAAATAACCAACAAAAATAAAAATAAAAAAAAAAATACATCCTCTCAAAAAGAAAGAATTAAAAAAATCTATGAAATATAAAAATGATTTCCATCCTTATGCTGTTGCAATGACGATATTTTCCATGCCTTTGAGCTTGACAGTCATTTTTATGTTACTACTGCAGAGCAGAAATAATGTAGCTCAAATAATCCATGCCCTCCAGCAGGATGCTTCAAAAAAAAAAAAAAAAAATGTATACTGGAAACCTGAACGTGAATCACTTTTGTTCTTTCCGAAAGCAATTTCAATGCATAAACATTGTAAATGAATATGCGACGACGGAAAACAAAAAGCGGATGTATTTTCAACTAACGTGGTGGATACCGTACTATGCTAACGTCTATCCCGTTCCTGATATCTATGACATGAGTAGAGGAAAATAAAGGTACTAGATTCCATGATGTCATGCATTATGTTCCTCTCCCTGTTTATGCCCTGGACTTTTGTAGATTTTTTTTTTTTTTTTTTTTTGATAGAGAGATAAAGAGGAAAGAGTTGGTAGCTTTTGAAACCAGTTGTGTGACAAATAATAAGTTGCATATTTCTTATTTAGATATTTTTTGAAAGCTATTTAACTAATGGATGCACTATTTCGTGATGACATGATGATGATGATGATGCTTTTGAACATTTCTGCATCTAAAATTTCCATTTCCAGCTTCAGGCAGTTTAAGAGTGATAACACGCTGGCGAAGCTGCTCAAATGTTTTAATGAAATTCCATGCGAAAGGGTTATGCACTTGCAACACTTCAGCTTTTTTTCATTCTTTCAGTTTTTTTTTTTTTCTATAATCTTCAAAATCTTTTGGCAACATAACTACACTACTCGTACACCATACACACAAAACTGCGCTTCCGTGATTTATATCTCGACTTTATAACATCGGATGTGCGCTATGTTGGCTGGTGATTACTGAGCCGAGAGTGAGAGGTATGTAGAGAGCGAGTTCCCTTTTCGCGTTTAGGTCTTTGTGCAATTGTGAGTCGCTATCAAGATATGGCGAGTTGTTGAAATTGTACACCATTGCGTGCTTAAGTGTGACTTTTCTTCAAGTACTATACTGTAAAGGTTGGAGTCGAGACAATTATCTCAAAAGCATGCCGGATGTTTCGTGCCATTCAAAAGGGTGCAATAAAGCTTCTAGATTGCTATGGAATTTCAAATTGTATATGTACCTACTCGTACATCCTTTGGAGATGTTTTTTTGTTGTTTTGTCTTTCAACATTCAACCCCATCAATTTGGGTATGTTTTAGAATTTTCTTTAAGAATTTTCATAATGTAGCCACAGATCTCTCTCTCTCTTGATGAGTGAATTTAATGCAGATATCTAAAGAAAGTTTTGAATGAATTTCGTTATTTTCAAGTCTAATTTTTGTTTTCATTTTCTATAAATAAGGTGTGGGGTAGAATTTTTAAAAAGGACATAATTATAGGTACTTTTATACTTCAAATCTGAGAAGTAAGATACAAATTTGACATTAAAAAAAACCATGGGGGAATTAAAAAATAAAATGCACGACTGGATGGCACGTATTTGCTCCTACGTTCGATTACACTATATGCAAAATATTCTTAGTAGAAAAGACTAAATGTATTTTTAAAGTCGTTTTTCACTTAATTTTGTGTATATAAAAATTTATGAACATTTTAAGAAATTGATAATATAAATTCAAAAACAAAATTTCAGAAAAAATTGTCCACCCGTTTTCGAAATATTGAATTTTCAAAAAAAAAATATTTGCTTTTTTTTCAAAAATCCAAAAAAAACTATTTTTCGAAAATTTTTAAATGCAATACTATTTAGAATTTGAAGGAGCTCCCGTATAAATTTTTTTGTCGAAATCCGTTGAGCCGTTTATGAGAAAGTCGGAAATAAATAAAATGGTTGTATGGCAGGTACCCTCACTAACAAAATTTTTTTTCAGCCAAATTGTAGACCATACTCAAAGTATTACACACGCAAATTTTTATCCACATCGTTATAACCGTTTTCGAGATAATTAAGATATTAAAAAAAATTGTATTGCAAGTACCGTTATTTTTGCGGCTAAAACCACGATTTAAAAATCTAGTTTGGACAATCGCCTAAAACGCCTAAGCACCAAGTTTGAACCAAATCGGTTCAGCCATTTAGGCTGTAGATCGTTCTACAGACAGACAGACGGAATTGCGAGACCCACTTTCTTGGTGTTCTCTTTGTTCGTATTGTCATGTTGGATTGTTCGAATATTTTCTTCTTTTTTTTTTTTAAGAAAAAAACTTTTTTTCTCAAAAACTCTCCACAGATTTTTAAATTTTTTTTCTCATAAATTCAATGTTATCCAAGAAATAAAATGGGCCCAAATTAATGTATGTATTTATTTCAAAATGTTGAATTATTTTTTTCTTTGATTAAGCCGATTTAATCTTTTGTTTTTAAGTTTATATTATTAAATATTTAAAATTGATTTTTTTTTTCAAAAATCTTCAACAAAATTAAATCGGCAAAACTTACACCAATGCAAAGGTCTGTTCAGCCTCTTTCAAGTGCTGAAAACCGCAGTTTTTTCTTAGGTCTGGTTGCCGAGATGTCAGCTTCCAAAGCAAATTAAATGCAGTTTGGTTGACAATCACGGGAGCAATTTTGGATTGCAATATATCGAGAACCAGAGGCTGCAGAAGCGTTTGGTTTTCAGGTATGGATAGGTTTATTGTATAAGCATAAGAGAAGTTAATGAAATAATAAGAAGAAAAATCGAAAGGGAAAGAAGATCATAAACATGCAAAAATCGCAATAGGGTTATCCATTTTGCGGTTTCAAAAGTATAGGGCTGGAATTCGACATTAGTCAAATTAAGTTGTTAAACCAATTTTTTTGTTCAGTTGAAAGTCTGACATTTACGGAAATGGATCGCTTAACTATCGCACAACGAATAAAAATTGTTAAAACCTACTACAAAAATGGTGATTCTGCCACAGACACATATCGTGGTTTAAAAGGAGATTATGGTTTACATAATCGTCCAACTACGCAATTTCTGGTCGTGGCGATATCAACTGGCCACCAGGATCATGCGATTTGACACCGCTGGACTTTTTTTTGTGAGGCTACGCGAAAAACCGTTTTGCAGATAAATCTTTAACTCTTGAGCACTTGAAAACCAACATTCGTCAAGTTATGGCTGAGATACCGCCCAATATTTGTCAAAAAGTGGTCGAAAATTACCTCAAACGAATCGATGCTTGCAACAATTCGCGTGGTGGTAATTTAAGTAATGTAGTATTTCACATATAATGTCAACGTTCAAGCTTTATAATAAAAAAGAAATCATGAAAAAAAATATTTTATATGTGTTTTATTTTGAAACCGTTTACTTTTGAAACCGCAAAATGGATAACCCATTATTTTCATGATTTTTTATGAACAATGAAGCAACCGTGTTCGTTGAACCTTACCCATACAACATCGTACTTAGAAATTTTCATTTCCATTGATAAAATAAACTCAGTTTTTCGAACTCGTAATAAAATAGTTCATTCATTCTTTTTTTAGCTTAACAAGGTACGCCGGATAAGGCTAGATTATATAGTCTACATTTTGGTCCAAAAATTGTACATTAATTGTTATGGCACATGCCATAGAAGCGTTTTTCTTATTTTTGAATTTCTCGTTAGAGCTCAACTGATTTCGATTTAAATGTTCATGCATGAGGTTCTTTGAATTCTAAATAATAGATACTGCAACCAAAATTTTCGAAAAAATTTTTTTTGGGAATTTTTGAAAAACAATTATTTATATTTTTTTTTTTGAAAATTCAAAAATTATAAAAAATAAAAAATTATATTTTAAGAAATTCATAAATTTGCCATACCTATAAATTTTTTTTTGGAAAAAATTAAAGAAATTTTATACAAAATTAAGTAAAAACCGACTTTAAAAAATATTAAGCCACTTCTACTAAGAGGAGTCTTGTGCATACGATGAGATCGAGCATAAGAGCATTTTATTTAATATTGTACTAACTGAATTTAGACATTTATATCTGTCAAATCAATTGTCAGTTTAATTTTTATTCACATATATTTGTAAATTTATATTAACGACATAATACACCCTTAAACAAATTTACAAAATTTTAGACATTTGGTTTCAAAATTACAGTTCAAAATTACATCTGTAATACTTGACAATTTGAGGCTCCTTTTCGACGTGTTGTTGAAAGTGTTGGAACAATTTTTTTTTCTTGCAAAATGCAATGCCACTGAGATGTTCAAGACGAATTCATAGTGAAAAGGAAAAGTATCTAAACTTGGCGATTCGGCGCATCGTTACCAAGAGCTTTTGACATTGCTTTGATAGTGGTTTGAATGCTTACAAGGCTTGAAGCTGAATAATCAGCAATTGCGATGAAATACTAGTTAAATGGGACCAACAACCATTGTCTTTTTTGTTCTAAGGAAAAAATCCCAAAGTGCGTTTTGTCAATAAACAGAATTGTCGACTTTTGAAAAAAAATGAATTTTCAATTTAGGCTAGTTAACATTTTACGGTTAATTACATTTTTAAACCTATGGCATGTAATGAGTTTAGATACGAAATTCTTAATTACCATTTACAAAAGCTTAATCGAACTTCGGTATACTCGTTTACCCTACATTCCGCTAGTCAAACTATACACCATAATGTAGAACGACACTGTTAGGGTTTATGTCCTTTTATGATTTCCATAACCTCTTTCATTTAAATTTCAAAACTTGACTTATGCACTTATGACTAGGTACTTTTGTATGCACTTATGTGTAACTTTCAGGCAGTTTTTTTTTATATGCATATTCCATATAGAACTTGTCAACATCTTTAATGGTTTTCCATCAAGCAGCACTTTTCGACCAGATGCATGCATAGAGTACTTTGGTATATATACTAAATGTACCTTCTTATAAGTATCTGCATCTTGAAAATATGAAAAACATTTACAAACTTTCACTCAAGTTTCGATGTTGCAGACTCAAAGTGCTTTCGAAAAATATAGTCATTATGATTTTTCAATGAGAACATGAATAGGTAATAGTATAATATATAATATAAGCCTTGTGTTTTAACATCGAAATGCACATTATAGATATGAATATAAGGTAAGGTGATATCAAAAAATGAAAGCCTGGTTAAAAAGATAATGGAATAAATTTCTAATCGTTGGTCCTGTACCGTTTTGAAGCATTGTCCTTTAAATTACCCCACAGGAAAAAATCAACTACGGAAACTAAGTTGAAATCAAATGTCCATCAAATTAGTCTTTTGGCCTAAGTCCTGCAATTGAGACTCAAACTAATTTAACAGGCAGCAAATCCAAGCTATCACTAATAAAGAGCCCAACCTTGAATATGGAGTACCAAGCTGTGGTGAGTGAAAAGTAGTCTCTGGTGGAGTTGGCTAGAGTAAATATTGACCAACTCATCAAAATGACAGTTGTTGAAACCCCGTAGTAATCACATGCTTGTCAGAAATTCAAGTTGCAGAAACTCAAATTTTCTATTTATCCTTAAGCAATTTATTTCCTTGAGCCATAAAATCGAATTCCTGATGACAGCCTTTCATTAAGACATTCATGTTTCCCCAGAAGCCGTTCCGTTCCGTTTTTTTCCTGATCTTGCATTACATTGCATCTAATTTCCTTTTAACTCAAATTGCGAATAATTAACACTTTTATTCTTTTTTTTTCTTTTACAGGATCTTCTGATACAACCAAGGACCATTGCAACAAAACTGTAGACATATTCGAGGATGTAACTTCACCGGATGTCACCAATCAGAATATCGGACGTCCTTTAACATGTTGGTACCGTTTTCGTAGTCTACGTGGTTCGCCGAGAGATTTTGTCCTTCGGCTACGTTTTAAAAAATTCAAAGTTGGCACTCTCATCAATGCCACCCACTGTGATGGAGGATTTTTACAGGTATAATAGACATGGACAAGTTTTTTTTTTTTTTTTTTAAATTCCTTTTTTATTCTGTGCAAAGAAAAAAAATTCTTGGCAAAATGTTCAATTTATTGACAAATGGTAATCGTGTGATGCGAGAGGACGCTCCAAGCTAGAATAGAAAAGGACATCTCGAAAAAATTAGGTTTAAGTAAAGGAATGAAACATTTTTCTTTGTGTGTACAATCGTTTCCGTGGGAGACATAATATTTGTTAGCACGTGTTAGCTAAATGAATGGACACTGTAGTAGATAGTAGCGAAATTATAGAAAATTTAATTTTTATAAATATAAGCCATAGTTAATAACTTTTTTTCGATGATTATCAATTTTAATTTTACTAATTTTGATTTACTGGAAAAAAAGATTTTTAGTAAGCGGTATCCGGGTAATTTATAAATTTAATATGCCAACAGTGAACTCTCTCATAACCGATCTCCAGTGCAACAGAGGGTCACAGATCGGAAAAAAATCCACAAAAATTAAACTACTTAGTCGATTTTATTGAAAATTCAGAAATGATAATAAATAGCAAATCAACCCACTTCCACGCTCACTAAAAAAATAATATGGCTTTTACAATACCAAGAGGTTCATATTTTGTGTTGAGTAAACAATAAAAAAAAATGTTATTTTAAGAAATTCGGGGAAACAGTTTTTACCAAGTCCGTCGTTTTTTTATGTGTAGAACTGCTTTTAGTTCGGTAACTTTTAAGCTATTTGCACAATTTTTATGAAATTTTAGGATATGATAAAAGATATTATATGGAAAAGCCAGAAGAAATCAGTAAATTAATAACAAAAGATACATTTTCGTAATTTTCTTTATCAAAAAATGGTAACTTTTGGTGAACGAAAAACTAATTCGGCGGGTCCCGCAATTCCGTCCGTCTGAAGGTCAACAGCTCTACAGCCTACGCGGTAACTATGGTGATTGTCTCAAATTGATATTGAATCATTTTTTTAGCTCCAACAATAACCGTACTTGACTTACAATTTTTTCTCGAAAACGGTATTTACACTTTATCTATACTATCTACATTTTGGCCAACATTTTTTTTTTAATATTTTGTTATTAACGGTAAAACTGTAATACAACCATTTTTTCTTAATTTTTGACTTTCTCATAAATAGCTCAAAATTTTTATATATGAAGTTCTGCAAATTCAAAATAATACTGCATACCAAAACTTTCGAAAAATATTTTTTTTTAAATTTTTTAAGCACACTTACAAAATTTTCATCGAATAACCGTTAAAAAGGAAGTCGAAAATCAAACACACCATTATATGGCATGTACCGTGAATAATATTTGATGTAAAAATTTTTTTTTTTAACGAAAATGTAGACCAAATCTAAAATAATGCACTGTATTTTTGTTATGAAAATCGGTAAAGTCATTTTCAAGATAATTAATATTTACAAATTCTATATTGAACAGTTTGTACGGCAGGTACCTTTAGTTTTGTGCAATAGAGCCGCCAATCACCTAAAAAAGTGCAAACCAAATCCCTTTAATGGGTTAGACTCTAGTTTGACGTTTAGACAGACAGACGGAATTGAGTGATCGAAATTATTAAAATCTCGAGTTCAATTTTTTTTCAAATGCAACACTTGTCCTAAAGTCTCTCAATCGCAAGTAAAATAAAATGCACGACTGGATCGAATGAACTTACTCTTGGAACTAACAACTTTAATGTAGATAAACATTGACGCTGTTTAGTAGGTAGATAATCTAGTTATCCTATGAAGTTTTAAAGCCGATGTAAACAAGATTACTTTGATTCTTTGTATAATGACTTGTCGAATGGTCAACATAGGTACGTGCCTACAAATAAATATTTAAATTTCGATTATGGATTTTAATTACGAGTATGTAAGTAATAGATGGAACCTAAGTATGTAAATATAAATATACAATAATGAAAATGAAGGATGTAGGTGAGTACGTAGATATATGTATGCAGTATAACTTTATAATTTAAGTGTAATATTCATACATAAGATTCTTGTGATTTTTAAAGATACATACGTACATATATATAAATCTATGAGGGCATATATTGTATGTATTTAGTATTCAGTGTCGTACGCAAAAATTCGTAAAAAGGGAATAATAATAAGGTAGACATACTACACAAAATTAATTGTTTTTATATTGCTTAGTCGTTATAGTTTGAGGGAAAACAAAGACGCAATTTGAATTCATGAGTAAGTAAGAATATATCAAAAAACAAAATAGAAAAACGTTTGAGCGGGTTTTTAATAAATTAGTTTTTTATGTATAAAATTTTAAAAACATTTTTAGGAAAAAAAATTGAAACGCCGTTAAAATTCAAATCTAAAAAAAATATTCTGTGACTGGCTTATGAAAAATCGATTTAAAAAAAAAAAAATTATTTATTTTTTAAAAATCGAAAACCTTTTTTTTTTTTTTTTTTTGAAAATTTGAATGTGCAGTTTTAATAATTATTTTAGGGAGCATTTGTGTAAAAAAAAATAATTTGAATCGGTTCATCCAGTATTGAGAAAGTCGAAAATATGAAAAGTGGTTCTATGGGAAGTACCGTTAATAAGTACGCATAAAGAAATATTTGTATACATAAAAGTGAACTGTACTAATTTAAGAACACACAATTTTTTTTACAAAAATTCTTGGAGCCGTTTTCGAGAAATAATATTTTTCCTAACGGTTTTTTTAACATTTGCATGGGAGGTGCCGTTGTTTTTTATTTTAGCAAAATAGTCTTATTACCTATTCAAGACAATGTCAAAAAACTACTAATTACGAAGTTTCGAAAAAAAGCTTTTGAGTCGTTTTCGAAATTTTGAATTTTCAAAAAAAAATTAATTTTTGAACAATTTTGGTATACAATATGTTTAAACTTTCTATGAGCTTCTGTTTAAAAAAAATCAGATTAACCGTTTCCGAGAAAATTGAAAACCAAAAAAATGGTTCCACTGGAACCAAAAATAACAATTTTTTTCCAAACAAAAATCATCAAAAATTATTTTTTTTATAAAAATCGTTGGAGCCGTTTTTGGCAAAAAAAAATGTATGGGAGCTACTGTTATTTGTCGTATTAAAAAAAATTGAAAAAAAAACGTATGGGCATATTACCGAAAAAACAATTTGTACCAAGTTTGAAGCAAATCCGCCGAACCGTTTAGGCTGCGGCGTCGAGGACACACAGACAAACAGACGGAATTTGGGTACCCACGTTTTTGGTGTTCTCTATAATCGTAATGTCATGTTTGATTTTTTACGAATACATAACTTGTGTTATAGTAAATACAATCGCAAGTAAAAATACTTTCTATAGAACCAGTTATCATACCATCAACTTTCTAATTATGAGAGACACTGATAAAATTATTGTGATTGTTCAAATTTCCAAAAAAATGTCTTTTTTAACTTAAACCAATTAATGATTTTTTTTTAAATTTACGTACCCACGTTAATATTTACGTTAAATTGGCGATCCATATTTTTTTCTAAGAATGTTTTAAGATTCTATACATACAAAAATTGTTTTTGTTTTAAAAGCAACTAGATAATAATAACTAGAATATCTACTTATAATAACAGCGTAGCTAGACGCAATTTCGAATGACAATTTTGGAAGCTCAACGGAGATTTTTTTGTAAACTCATACAAGTTCAAATGAGTTGGTAACTCTTTCCCAATTTGATTTGACCTCATAGTTTAAAAATTAGAGCCGTTTATTTAATGAAGTAAAACATGTATGAGTTCCAATAAAAACAGACACATTTTAGTTGACTAATACTTTGTGATCCAATTAGTATTAAAACAAAAGCTTCTCAAATATACAAATAAAGTTGAGTTTTCTTTGCGCTTGTCCTACAGTGAGGTACGGCGCACAGTGGGACAAACAGGGAAAAATTCCAATTTTTTTATTTATTTTTTGGGGTGTGTTTGATAGTCCATAATGAAAACCATTAATAATCAGTGGGAACAGTTCTAATTCGTTTTCTTCATTTCATTTTAGTTTGTGGCTTTGAGGGACTTAGGGTCGATTTTTCAATCTCTAGTGATAAAGAGGCAGTAAGTTGCCAGAGGAATAAACTTACTTGAATTTTAAACAACCGAAATTAATTCTTTGTTTAACGTTTATTTCAAAGCAATAATTTTTGAAAGTGTTTTTGACATCGATAATAGTTATTTATTTTATTCCTGATTTAAATCCTTATTCCTCTCAAAAATGGGCAGATAACTTTATTCCTAGATTAAGTTGCACCTGGCTGTTGAAAAACTGAATTTTGCTCTTTCTGGAGAATATGTACTAACTGACTGCTTAACTGACTATTGAAAAATAAGCCCTTACAAAAGAAAAATAAAAAAAAAATATTAAATAGGTCAAATTCTTAAAATATGACATTAAAAAAATTAAAAGAGCTAGTAGGAAAAAATAACCAGATAACGTGAACTTTTGTAAGCCTACAAGAAAAGGTCCGCTGAGCTCCGGTCTAAAATTATCATTTTCTTAAAGCTTATACCATTGCCTTATATTTCTATAAATTTCATTAGCAACTTCAGACACCTGCCGAACAAAGTGATAAAAATAAGAGTTGAGGAGCGACTTTTCAAAAGGCTATAATATCATTTTATCGGCCATTGAAAACAAGCGAAAACTTGAAATTATATTGAAAATTACAATTTTGCTTTTGTTTTTTTTTTGTACTTTTCTAAGAAATGACTATAAGTATTTATATTCTGTTTTGACAACTCACTGCTCAATTACAAAAATTAAATTGCAGGCGGCACTGCTTTCTTACCGTTATAGTTAGTAACATTGAAAGTTTTTAATATCACAACAAAAATTATGCCGCTTTTCACCATTTCTTTCTAAAAACAGTTACCTGGGTTAAAACCATTTTTTTTTAAGAATTATGTTGAATTTTTTATTGGCTGTTTCTTACACTATCCTCAACGTGCCTGAACATTTCATAAAAATCGTTCAAGTAGTTCGAATTTTATTTAACTAATAACAAGTCTATACAAAAAGAATTATAAAAGCTTTGTATTAAAACGAGAAAAAAATTAGGCGGGGCAGTGGGTGGAAACTAATAGTGTAGATTTGTCTTGACTATCATTTCTAAAAATTTCATTAAAATCGGTTTAGGGCCTTAGTTTTTATTTAAACGAGAAAAACGTAGGAGTGTCAGTGGGCGGAAATCGAAAGACAAACTTTTTCTTAGCATTGATTTATCATTCCTGAAAATTTCAACAAAATCGGAAAAGTGGTTTAATTTTTATGGAGTTTTTTCCGCTCTCCCATACAAACGACCCCACTGTGCGGCGCAGTGGTGTTAATAAAATATTAAGAGATTTCGGTTCAAAGACAGTATATTGAGAGTAAAAGTCTCTGCTCGGCAGGTTGTAAGCAGACATTTTTTAACAAATTGCTTAAAGGAATAAATGAATAATTAGTTTCCAAAAAGAATTTTTCTATCTTCACAGCACAGAAATTACCGAAAAAGATGTATACAACCATAAAATCCCAACTGATATTCCATTAAACGCACGATTGCTTCAACCTTACTATTAAATTTCTCCAAGCATTTTACTGAAAAGTTTCAAAAGTGAATTGAGGAAAGAAATTATTTTGCATTCCGCTTTATCGCTCTGACTACCATTTAAAAAAAATAAGCATTGAAAGTTTGCCGGAACATTCCCTCAATTGAAAATATTTATATTCGTTTTAAATCTGTAATCTCCTTAACCTTTATTATATCTACACGCTCAGAGGGTGACTCTATGCTCGGATATATGAAAATAAGAATTATAAGGTTTTTAATTTTAACGAAAACTGCAGTGTATCTTAGGAATTCTTAGTAAAATGTCAAACAATATTGGAAAAAATAGTTTTGTCATTTTGGATTTATCCTTCCACAAAAATGTTACCTCTTATAAATTGTTGAAAAAACGGCCAGTGTTTATCAATACTGGTCATATCACAAAGTTAACTTTCCAACTACCAGAGTCATGTCCTTGATGCAACCTTGATACATTTATCCAAGTTAAATTATTTGAGTACATCCCCTTTTCCACCTTAGTTAATAGATACAAATACGAGTAAAAATAAATTAAAGTATCCTTTTGTATTTACAGATTGTTGATGGTAACGCCAAAACGGACGTATCGAATCGTCGAGAGCCGGGAATGTTTTGTGGCGAAGCTGAACAACCACAAACGTTCATTAGTGAAACGAGCTATATCAAAGTCCTCTTTCATACCGACAACTTCACGGATCAGGTAAGTTTTGAAGAGATAGAGCATCGCATCGATCTGGTATCTATTTCTGTGTTTATATTTGTGTGTCAAAGTATGTCAAATATTTAACCGGATACACCCTTTAAGGATTAGATGGAATATTGTTGCTTGTTGAACAAGCTATAAAGCCTTGGGTAATAAGGTTTTTCCTATACCCTCATATGCCTACCCACCCAAAGCCATCAGCTACTCCTCAAATAGTCGCAATAGAGAGTGTTGACAAATGGTCTGTGTGAAGAAGATTTTAATACTGAGAATTATGTTACGCTATGCACACACGGTCGGTCGGTGTGTGCTTCTCCATACTAAAATTAATTCAGAGATATCGTCGTGTTGTGCACTGTGTATGATTCGATCTGAATACCGGTTACCGGGGCATTGCATTTTCGGTCAAATTAATTGTTTGACAACGGCATGCAGGTATAGTGGTTGGTTTATTTATCTGCAAAATACAATGATTATCAGATACAGTTATGTATATATGCATGGCGAACACACGGACACAAAATGGGTTAATCGCGTTCGTATACGAGTATAGTATGGGTTTTATACCCTAAACGGGCATATGTACATAAGCGTAATTTGCTTCGATGGTTTCTTTAAATATTTGTTAGTTGCGTTTCGTTTGAATTTCATCGAAAAATCCTATCTGGGTTTGTATTGTCATTATATAACATCGGGGCCATCGTTTAATTGCATTTACGAAATAATGTCACTTAGCCATGTTATTCTTGTTGTGATTTTGGTTTTATTGTCATTTTTGGAACCAATAACGCGGTTTTGAAATTGTAATACAGCAAAGTATCAAATTAATTGGATTTACATTATTTATATTTCTAAGAACTTTGTGGGTAAATATTTTAATTAAATTGATGTGCATGAGAAATGTTATGTGCAACCCGGACAAAGGAATATTTAACAAGTAATTTTAATTGAATTTTTTTTGACATTTGATTAATAAAAAAATGAAAATAAAAGTATCAAATTATACAAACATTTTTATTTAAATAAAATAAATTATAATTTTTGTTCATATAAACCTAAGGTATGTGCAGGCCGGCCCCATCTAAACTTGCGCCCTGTGCAAGATTTTTAGAAAGCGCCCCTTTCTATAATTGCACACATACATACACAAATACACCGTACATAATACTCTTCCACATTATCCAGGAAGTGGACTTTCAATAAGTTTTTTTTTTATTGAATTATTCCTGGTGCATTTTACGACACTTTTCAATATCTAAAGCATAGTTAAACGATATTTTGAGTTAAATTCTCCTTGAATGCAATAATAAAAGTGAGGCTCCCGGAAATTACGCCAGGGGAAATTGCGCCAGAATTTTTTTTGGAAAATACGACAGAATTTTTTTCTGACTCAAAATTGCAAAAAACAGCTGAATTTTATTTGGAAAATATGTCATAAATATTGGAAATTATGCCAGATACTCGTAGTTGCGGGGGGCACCATGCCACCCCTTACGCGCCGAGATGTTTGTACGCCGTAAACCTTATTGCACAAAATACTTCACTCAAGCCGGAATTTTGTATCTGGATTTATTTCCATTTTTCTTTCTGGCGTTTTTTTTCCTTTTTAAGAAATGGAAAAAACGGCAGAATTTGTTTTTGGAAAACACGCCAGATTTTTTTTTGAATCAAAATTGGAAAAAGTGCAGAATTTTATTTGGAAAAGAAACACAAAATATTGGAAATTATACCCAAATGGAAAAATTGCCAAATTTGTATATTCTAGCCTAATTTCTAAATAACGTTTTGTAAGACGGCCATAAAATGTTTTATGGTATTTTAAAACATGACGAAGGGGGTTGCGCGTCCAGTCGGGGCGGTGCCACATGACACATTGCGAAATTTTATTCAAAACATAAAATAGATTTCAGATGTAAACAATAAATTTTCTCGACGCTTAAGAGGGCATGCTGCCCCCTGTAACCCCCGGGTTGGCCCATTATTTGGTTTTCGGGTGGGTACAAGTTTGGGTATATGCAATTTTTTTTTTTGGAACTTTTTAAAAAGAAATTTTCAAATCCAAAAAAAAATTGCATATACCCAAACTGGCACACAACCGCAATCCTATATTGGCAAAGAATGTGGGTTGCGGAAGAGGGGGGATTTGGCAGCATGCCCCTTATACGCCGAGGTTTTTGTACGCCGTGAACCTAATTGCCTAAAACACTTCACACAAGCCGGTATTTGTTTTTCTGGCTTTTTTCTAATTTTTTATAGCGTTTTTTCCATTTTAGGATATAGAAAAACGCCAGATTTTTTTTTTTGAAAAAAATGCCAGAAATTTTTAAAAGATTATCAAAAAACTTTGGCTTTATTTCCTAGAAAAAAGGCCAGAATTTTGTATGAAGAATTTTCTGGCGTTTTTTTCCAAAAAAAAAAATCTAGGCCATAATTTCCTCGATCCGAAAGTGATGTTAGTTACTGTACAATAAATAACTTAGCACAGTTGTTAGGGATGTTATTTTGGGATTATTTGAACAAGTTTTATGGTTAAAAATGCAAATGGCAGTATTCCTTTGCGCGCTCCAGAATTTTGCGCCCTGTGCATATGCACATCTTTGACATATGGGTGGTCCGGCCCTGGCTATGCGTTCCTTCGTCTCTATGATAATGATAGGTATAGAAGATATCATTTCTCTAGCGATTTTTTCGTTGAAAGTCTTATCTCTCTCTATCGAAAAGAGGTTCAGTTGTTTGGAAAGGTAGGCTAAGTTTTTTTTACCCAAATTCGGCAACTAAAGGGTTTTACAACTACATAGCCTTGACATGTTGAATACACAGTAGAGTGTAGAAGGAATATGTCGATGGTTTTGATGAATTTTTAGATATCACAGTGAGACTGAAAAACAGAGTTGGATAAAGTACTCCACATTGGTGTAGTTCGGTTGAAGAGTGAATCTTTGTGTTTGACAGATACTCCGAAATTTAGCTGAAGATGGATCCAAATGGCGGTTACACAAAGAAACGGCCACAGAGATGACGGTAAATAAGCAGAGATAATCGTACTAATAATATAAATGTTAAAGTTTAGATGGGTGGATGTTTGTTGCTCAATAGCGCCAGAATGGCTGAATGGATCTGGATGAAATTTTACACAAGGCTAGGATCATAGTATGCAATAGCACACGGGATACTATTTATCCTGATTAAATATATGATTCCCGTAGGATATATTTGTTTTAATTTTGCGTTGAATACGTAGAGCTCATATAATTATATCTGCTCATCCTACAAATATCCAACATAGCTCTTATTCACAAGAAGCCAAAAAGCACACACAGACATAACATGCAGCTGCTGTTCCACTATCCAATCCAGTGGTCCAGTAAAACAGAGCAACACGAAAGCTCTACTTATTTATAAAGGGTTTTCTAATAGGGACGGGCTGATTTTGACAGATCGTTGCGGCCATATTGTTTGGTTTACTTTCTGTCAAAATATCGTCTTTTAATCAGTCACTAAATACAAATGATCGAGGAAAGTTAAAGTGTCGATCAACACGTGCAAATGAAACAACTTTAGTATCAAAATGTGTGTTCTCTAGTAGCATCGATGCCGCTTTAGCGATGAGGCCCATTTTTGGATGAATGGGTGCGTAAATAAGCAAAATTGCCAGATTTAGAATGACACCAATCCACGCAAGATTCACGAGATGCCAATGCGTCCAAATAAAGTTACAGTTTGGTGTGGATTTTGGCTGGAGGCGTCATCAGTCCGTACTTCTTCCAAAATGTTGCTGACAAGGTCATCACCATCAACGGCGGTCACTATATGTCGATGCTCACCAACTTCGTGGGGCCGGTATTGAATTATATGGATACCGAAGACATATGGTTTCAACAGGATGGCGCTACGTGCCACACAGCTCAAGACACAATCTAAATTCTGCACGAGCAGTTTCATGGCATGGTTATCTCGCGCCGAGGCGACATGAATTGGGCACCAAGATTGTGTGATTTGACCCCTTTAGAATTTTTCTTGTGGGGCTTTCTTAGGTCGCAAGTCTATGCGAATAAGCCACAAACCACAGCGACCCTAAAACACAACATAATCGTTTCCATCGGTCAAATTCAGCCTGATTAAAGCGCCAAAGTCATCGAAAACTGGACTTTTCGAATGCACTCCACCCAGAGAAGCTGCGGCGGACATTGAACGATATTATATTTCATTTAATGACTTTGAATGCCCAACAACAACTTGAGCGTGCTACCACCAAATTTTTCTCTATTATCTGATGATCGACCTTGGCAAGTCGTGAAATAGCTATAACTCCAGCCAAAAATAATTGAGAAATTCTTGTTGGTAGCACACTCAAGTTGTTGTTGGGCATTCAAAGTCATTAAATGATACGAAAAAGTGCTTTAAAAGCAAGTATGTAATCATACAAAAACTGAATATGATATTATATTTCGCACATAATGTCATTGATTGGGCTCTCAAATATAGGTAAAACCTTATTGATATCTCATATACAACTTGTTTTATTCAATTTTAAAATCGACGCGCCCTTAATGGATAACCCAATTTCCCGTCCGTGTAGCCCTCGCGATGACCAAAAATAAATCGCAATGCCAGTCGTTGATAGTTTTCGTAATAAACTTGGAGTTTGTTTATGTTCCCGAGACAGAAAACTATTTTTATATTTACGCACGGACCGCAAAAAAGACAGAAAAATATAGTACATCAGAAAGCCTTAAATTGATTAAGTGTATAACTGTGTTGCATTTAATGTTTATTAAAATTTTGTATTAAGTTTCGACCATATTTAATGACACCCCTTTTGTCAGCTCTCGTGAAAAAGCCAATTTGCTTGCAGCGCAGTTCGCTGTTAATTCGATGCTGCCAGAAAGTGTAATGACTCCTCCTGTAATAGAGAGCGTAAGCGATTTTATGGGACGAGTCTTCTTTCGCACTCGTGCAGTTGCTAGAGTCCTCAAAGACCTTGATATTCACAAATCCGCTGGCCCGGATAGTATCCTTCCCATCGTTCTGAAGAGGTGTTCTTCAACGCTGGCAAAACCACTGCGCAAGCTTATCCATCTGTCCTACTCTACTGGTTTCTTTCCGTGTGGATGAAAAAAAGCATTTGTCCAGCCTGTCCCTAAAAAAGGCGAATCTTCTTCACCCGCTAATTACCGCCCAATTGCACTTACTTTCCTTCTTCCCAAGGTCATGGAAACGCTGATTAACTATCAGCTTAAGAAGTATCTTGAAGAACGAAAGCTCCTTAATTACCGGCAGTATGGCTTTCGTAGCAATAGGTCCATTGGTGATCTGATGGTATATCTCACCGAGCAGTGGCACAAATCTTTACATCGTTTTGGAGAAAGTAAGATAATTGCGCTTGATATTTCAAAGCCATTTGATAGAGTTTGGCATCAAGCTCTCTTATCGAAAATGCGCGCATTTGGTATCGATGAATCTCTTCTTCGTTGGATTAGAAATTACCTTTTGGACCGTTCAATAGAAGTTGTATTGGACGGTTTCAAGTCTGATATTCACAAAATAAATGCTGGTGTGCCCCAGGGCTTCGTACTGTCTCCGACCCTCCTTCTCATTTTTATCAATGATCTCTTATCTGGAACTTCTAATCCACTTTTTCATATTCGTTTTCAGATGCACCTCCGTGTTCTTCGGATGTGCAACTGCAACGGTAGTGTATGATAAGCTCATTAAATTCTGATCTCGACAGCATTGTCCAATGGGAAATACAAAACCGCGTACAATTTAATGCTTCAAAAATTCAGTGCTGTCTTCTGTCGTTAAAGCAGAACCCACCCCCATGCCGCTATCCATGAGAGGCACTTGCATTGAAGAAACCGATCAGCTTTCAGTTCTTGGTATGTGCATCACAGACCACCTCTTGTGGAACGACCACATATTCGATGTCGCCAAAAATGCTGCAAAGTGACTGGGTTTTCTTCGAAGGTGCAAGAAATTTTACTCCCCGTCTGATCTGGCTGTAATCTATAAGGCCTTCATTCGTCCAAAGCTGGAGTATAACTCGCACATTTGGGCAGGAGCTCCCAAAACTCATTTGATTCTTTTAGATAAAATTCAGAATAGAGCTCTAAGAATGATAGGCGATAGAAATATAGTAAATATAGTAGAGACATTTACATCTCTAGAACAACGTCGAAATGTTACATGTGTGTCATTATTTTATCGCTATTTTTATAAACACTGTTCCAGCGAAATAGCCAGCTGCATGCCTCCCCTTCAATTTTTCAACCGTAATTCTCGCGCTTCTTGGAATACTCATCAGTTTACCCTTGAGCACAACTTCGGACGTACTGTCAAGTACAGAGATTCTTTCTTTAGCCGTACAACGCGAATGTGAAATACTTTCCCCTCCCATTTTGATATTCTGAAATTAAAAAATCAATGTGCATCGGTATCTCCTCTTGCATACTTCTCTAATTTCCTAACGCTCGCACTGTGCTTGTTCATATTAAGGGTAGTAAGAACCCCAAAAATAAATAAATAAACTTTAGTTCTCTGTTCTGTGCTGAGTCATTGCATCATAAATTTTCCAAGTTTTTCAAAGCTAACTCGGAAAAAAATATCATAAAACCTTGTATACTGCTCAAGGAAAATTTTTTTAAAGAAATCTCATTTTATTGGGTTCTGAATTATTTTTCCAAAATCATTTGAGCAATATTGAATTTTGAGACATGCATTTATCAAAACCATAACCATTTTGAAAGAATGAAGCTGCTCCACCCTCAGAATATTGTTAACAATCTTTGAAACGATATAGTTGATGGTACCATAAAATTCACTAAGAAACTACCGCACTAGAAATATAATGCCTTTCCTTGATAAATCCATCTATCTAGAATTTTTTTTCTATAATATATAGCACTCTGCGGAAGACGTAAACATCTTTATTAACAGTTTATGTATCTTCATTTAAGTAAGGGTAATGAATAATGATGAAATTTTTACGTATATAGAAAACCCAATTTTTTTCCTGGTGTGTTCTTCCTTCCAAGTTCGTAATATTATTATCCTGTACCATCAAATGATTGATTTTTGATATTAGATGTATTAAATCATAACAATAACATGGTATCTGAATACATACGAGTACATATACAGGTGTGTATATCTCGATAACTTCGGATCACCACTTCCGCATTAAAATTTATTGTAAGTCATTAAAGTAATGAACGTGTTAAATTATGTATTATATAATCCACTTCTAAACCGCATGCACACACTATACACAAAAAAAAACACACACTTCCGTTTGGCAGACTCTTCTCTTAACTCAATACTCGTACACACTCCAGCACACATCGTACAAAAGATTTATTTTTAACTTGTTATGCTCATGAATATTCCGCACAATTTTCCCATCAACAGACTAACTCTAGACACATCATATACCTTTAGTCGTTGTCGTAAAATATTATTATTATTATTATTATTTATTAACATGTAATTTAAATTACAGGGTAATAATACAAATTATAGAGCCTAGCTGCGGAGACTATTGGCTCTTATTTAATAGTATTTTTATAAAGTTAATTCAAGGATTTCAAGAAATTTATTTACATTTTCAATGTTTGTACAATTTGGATTTTTTAATATTTCATATATTGATATGTTTTGAAAAATGGATTCTATAATAGGTTTTGAAATTTTGCAATTTTCCAGGAGATGAGGGATATTTAATGTTGTATTGCAGGGGGTACATACCGGAGGGAGGTTTTTGGTGAGGAGGTGTTGGTGAGTTGCTGAGGTGTGACCGAGTCTTAAACGTACAAAGTTTGAAATTTTATGTTTAGATTGGTTTGTAGGGTATCTTGGTCGGGATTTTTCAACGTTTACTTTTTTATAATGGTGGTGATAGAGGCTCCATTCAGTTTCTTGTTTAGTTCTTAGATTTTTACGAATACATGTTTGAAGATCTTGTTTAGTAAATGCATTGAACTGGTATACTGGTGCGTGTTTTGCAGAAATTGCGGCTTTATCAGCTCCCTCATTACCATGAATATTTACGTGTCCAGGGGTCCACATAAGTTTAATTTTATTTGGCATCATAGCAATCTTGTTTCTTATTGTAGAAATCAGGTCAGTGTTGTTATTAGGGTTGTTTATTGCTTTTAAAACCGATATGCTATCGGAGCATATAACAAATTTGCCACTGTGCTCTATAGTTTTCTTTGTCGCTTGAAGGATTGCAAAAGCTTCTGCCGAGAAAATTGATGTGAATTCCGGGAGGGTACCAATGCTTAAAATATAACCATCTTCTAATGTAACGGCAAACGATGTGTTGTTTTGTGATTTGGATCCGTCAGTAAATATGAATTTCCAACCTTTGTTTTTAAGTTCTGATGAGATATCCAAAAATAGAGAGCGATATAGTGCGTTGTTGGTATTTGTTTTTCTATAACTAGCCAAGGTCAGCAAGATAGACTCAGGTTTTATATGCCATGGCGGGTAAGATAAAACATAGTTTAGTGGTTTTCTTATAGGAAGTTCCATTTCTTGCGCTTTCTCAAGGATTTTGCTTATTGTGGACGGGATGCGTTTTTTACATTTGTGCCCAATGGATTGATTAATGTCCTTATCAATAACTGAGTTTTTTGAAAATACCAACTTCGCAATTAATTTTGATGTTATTTCTTCGTAACGTTCTTCGACTGTTGGGAGACCTGCTTCTGCAAGAATATTTTTTACTGGTGTAGTAGGGAAAGCATTGACGCTCCTCCTCGCTGCCTGATGGTACGTTGGCTGTATAATTTTAAGCGTGGTTTTAGGGCAATTGCCATAAATATATATACCATAGTCAATTTTACTTAAAACTAGCATTTTTGTAACATATGATAAGGTATTAATATGCACATGGCTTTTCTTACTTGCTAGATACTTAATAATACTAACTCTCGCAGCTAGGGATTTTTTCAAAGTTAAACAGTGTTCTTTCCAATTAAACTTTTTATTAAAAACTAATCCTAATATATTAAGTGTTTTTACATTTTCAATTTGTACATTATTTATACTTAAAATGAGTTCAGGGCAATTAATTTTTTTGCAAATATGAAGAATTTTACATTTTTGTAATGATAATTTTGCTCCTGAAGTAGACGACCATTCTAAAATATCTTTGACAACGTTATCGAATTGAGTTTTACAATTATTTAAGTCGTTTATTTTGCTTAATATGTAAATGTCGTCTGCATAGAAACAGCTGTCTAAGAGTTTATAGTTGTTTAATATATTTGAAATTTCCTCAAAAGCAATTATAAATAATACCACTGATAATGGAGATCCTTGAGGGATTCCATTATCCAAGGGGTATGCATTGGAAAAAGAGTTGTCAGCTCTCGTAAAGAATTTTCTATTTGTTAAAAATGATCTGACGAAGTTAAAGATTCTTCTTCCAACGTCCCAGGTTTTTAGCTTGTTGAGCACTATGTGTAGCCCGATCCGGTCAAAGGCTTTTTCAAAGTCAAGTGAAAGCACTGACACATGATTTTTTGAGGATATCGCTTTAGAGATATAATAATCTAGGTGAAGATGTGCATCCACACATCCTCTGTTTGCTTTGAAAGCCACTTGGTTTGGGGATATTAATTTTTTTGTTTCACAGAGCCACATCAGACGTTTAGCAACAATTTTTTCTAAAACCTTAGAAGAGCAAGATATGAGCGATATTGGGCGATAACCATCAATTAAATATTTGTCTTTGTTAGGTTTAGGTATAGGCAGTAGCGTTGCAGTTTTCCAACTTTGTGGAATTACTGCAGTTTCGAAAATGTTATTGTAAAGTGTGACAAGTCTTTGTTTTACATCAGAAGGTAAGTTTTTAAGCATAGGGTAACAGATCCTGTCTCTACCAGGTGTTTTACCTTTGGTTTTGCTCAAACACGCTTCAAATTCAACTAAGGTAATAGGTTCTTCTATCCGCTGCGCGAAGATATTCTTATTGGGTTTGTAGGGGGGACTATTGATAAATTCGTCTTTTTTGTTTCTAAAAGCTATGTGAAAATTTGTGCCTTTGGAGTATTCAGACCAGGTTTGGGAAAATAAATTACAAATTTGTGTTGGATTTGTTATAGCCGCATTGTTAGATTGGATACATGATATTGTAAGTGGGTTAGGGTTACCAATAAGCCTTCGGATGTTTTGCCATATTTTTGTTGTAGTGGATTTGGGATTTATGCTAGAAGTAAATTCTGCGAAACTTTTTGCTTTTCTTTCTTTGAGTTCACGCCTAAATTTAGCATTTGCCTTTTTGTATAGAATTAAATCGGATTGAGTGAGTGATTTTTGGAATTCTTTTAATGCTTTCATTTTGTCTTTTCGTAATGTCGAGAGAGTTGGGTTCCACCATGGGACAATGCGTTTAGTCTGAAGATTATTTTTGGATGTTGTTTGGGGAATTGAAACATTGGCAGCGGTTCTTATTGCTTTTTGGATTAAAGCTGCTTCCTTGTTGGTGTTTGTCGCAGGGGGTTTGTCAGATAGGTATTCTGTTACAACTTTACTGAAAGTTGTCCAGTTTGAAAAGTCTGTTTTAAATTTTGCGATTGGGGTTGCTTTAGAAAGTTTTGTTCCGGGGTTAAAAGTTAAAATGATGGGAAAATGATCACTATTGTGTAGATCGCTTAAAGTATTCCAAGTGGTCATAGGAAACAGTTCGGATGAACAGCAGGTTATGTCAATGTGGGTTAATGAGTTATGAGTTGATAGGTGGGTTGGTGAGCCGTCATTTAAAAGAATTAAATTTTCACTAAGCAGAAATTCTTCAAAAATTTCACCTCTTTTGTTTGTGACTGGTGAGCCCCAAAGGGTATTCCACGCATTTATGTCACCACCAAGAATCACTGGATACTCGGTTTGACAGATGATATTGTCGAGATCATTTTTACAGAAAGTTTGTTGTGGGTGGATGTATAAGCAAACGTAGGTTATTTTGGATTTGAATTGTATATCCACTGCCAAAGTTAAAATATCTGAGTTGATGGGTCGAATTTTGTGTGGAATATTATTCTTGATCAATAAACATATCCCCTGTTTAGACGTTGTGTTACTGGGAAGATTTTTGAAATAACCTACGTAATTTTTGGGAATGATAGGTTTGAAATTAAAAGGGCAATGAGTCTCTTGTAACGATAATATACAAGGGTTTAGGTCCTTAATTAAAATACTTAATTCATCAAAGTTATTTAAAAGGCCTTTAATGTTCCACTGTAGTATATTTAACATCATATTGTATGTTTTATTTTGTAGACACAAACTCTTTCTACGTGCAGCAGGAAGAGAGTGTTTACTTGTGCTTGGATTTGTTGTTTGAGGGTATTGGATTTGTTGTAAATATATCGGGTTTTGTTGATTCGGGTTGTTCAGATATTGACTCTGCGAGCCAGAAGCTGAATCATCCGGGCTCCCTGTGGAGCTCAAATGATTCAACCTCTGAGTCGCAGAGTCCGTGTTTTGGTTACAAAGTTTATTTTTATACGTCATCATCATCGTCAGTTAGTGTTGTAATTTTGGTTAGGTTGGTGTTATCATTGAAAAGAGGTGATTGTTGAGGTGGGATTGCGGGAAGCTGTGAGGTGTTAGAAATGTAATTGTATGTGTTGGAAGTAGAAGAAAGTGGTATAGATGTAGTAATTTTATTTAAATTTAAGAGAGATTGTGTTTGAGGTAACTGGGTTGAAGAGAAAATAGTGGAAGGTATGGTTGTGGATGTGGTTGTGTTCTTTGTAGTTTCAGGAGAGCTTTCTGATATGGCGCGTGAGTAAGTTGGTGATGTAAGAGGAAGAGAGGAGATATCTGTGATGTTTTGAGTGTTTTTTTGATTAGAGAGAGTGTCTGTTTTTTGCTGTACTTTTAGTTCATTATGTAGCGGGTTTTTTTTTGTTTTTTCTTGAGCATTTTTTTGATTTGGGATATTTTCTTTGAGCTTTTCAGCAAATGTATTTGGCGACATAGAGGTTTGATTAGGATTTCGCTCTTTATAAATGCGTTTAGCTTCACCCATAGTGCATTTTTTGCTTGTCTTAATTGCTAATATTTCTTTAGCTTGTTTGTATTCTGGGCAGTCTTTTGAGGAAGATGGGTGACCGAGAGAACAATTTGCACACATGGTACGGTTGCATACATCGGGGGAGTGTGGTGGGAGGCTACATGTATCACACTTAGTGTTACCGTTACAACGTTTCGTAGTATGGCCTAACTTTTGGCAATTTTTACACCGCATGGGGTTTGGGATGTATTCTGTAACGCGAGCGTTGTAGAAACCAATTTCAATTGATTTAGGAGGGTTAAATAAGTTGAAAGTGAATAACATTAATCCAGAAGGTTTAGACTTACCATTTTCGTCATTTTTAGTATATTTATATACGTCAATGACACCTTGATTTTGCATCTCGTTAATAATTTCTGATACAGAAACATTATTAAGACATGGCGCGAATGCTATGCCTTTTGAGGAGTTAAGGCGGTCATGGAGTTTTACTTCCACTGTACAGACATTGGCTAGGTTATTTACCTTAAGGAACTTATCAGCACTTGTTTGGGATTTAGCCATGATAAGTAGGCTGTTATCACGAAGCAGAGATATTTTTTCATATTCTGTGCTAATATTGTCTATTGTTTTTTTTAAGAGGAACGGACTTAGGGATGATAAAGGTTTATCTTGGGTTGTAGAGGTCATCACGACAAATTTAGGATTATTTTTATTTGATATGACTGGGAGATCCGGGAAGCTTATATCGAAAAGAGTTTGATTAGTTTTAAACTTTTTGTTTGGACGTGTGTCTAGATCAGGGTCAAGTGCCCTGAAGCGACACCCGTCAGGCCTTGTAGGCCCTGGGGCCATTTTTTGTTAGCAACAAACACTTAAATCAAAAAAGAAAAATAAGAAAATCAACCAAAAAAAAGAAAAAAATAAGTTTTGCTAAGAGATGAGTGGTATAACGGGAGATACCGGTTCGCGTGTATGCGACGAAAACTAGAAGGCACACGACAGATGGGGAACGATGTGATCAGTTCGGAAGCTAGTCGGTGACTGTGTCGTAAAATAAAAGAATGAGCTCCGTACAAAAAAAAAAAAAAAAAAAAAAAAAAAAAAAAAAAAAAAAAAAAAAAAAAAAAAAAAAAAAAAAAAGCAAAACAAGAAAAAAATATGAAAAATCTTTTCACAGCCGTGTCGCTGACAGAGCAAGCATAAGCTTCATATATGTCCTGCAGCTATACAGACCCTTTTATTGCTGCTGTCACTTTCGGAATCCATCAGGTGCAGAATTTTATGCCAACGCGATATTAGCAGGCTGTTGAAAAGAACATACCCTTAAACTATAACACCACGTCAAAATTTCTGTCGTGAAAATTTTTTGTATCCTTTTTTTCTCATTTTTTTTTTTTTTTGCTTTTTGTTTAAGATATTTTTAAATATTTCTCTACGTCAAAGGGAATAAAACAAAGAGAGAGAGAGAGAGAGAAAAAGGGAGGTTAGAATCATTGAGGACATACAATATATAGTCGGCTTGTTAAAAGGCGAATACAAATCACTGAAAAGGTGCGACAGCGAAATAAGTGCTTTGGGTATTTGCGTGTGAAGTTTCAAGTTTCACCTAAGGGATTCACACAATGTCTCCAAAAACACATAATAATCTATTTAATTGCACGATTCAAAGGCATACTTTGCGTAGGTGGTACTCTCAATTTATCAACAACAACAACAACAACAAAAAAGTTGACTTTTACTTTTTGTAAGCTGATATATAGGCTATGGTTGACATACACCGCAGTTAATTACCATAATTATAATCATCACACTCATTCTGCAGGATTAATTTGAGTCTACCCCACGGACAGGGATAATAATATCAAATTTATTTAATTGGCAATTATTGATCGCTGTGTGATGTAAGACTTTTGATTATTAAATACGAAACATAATTAGGTATTTTAATTATTTCCGCAAATTGCCCGGAAGTCAAACTAAACCGTTTTCAGCAGAATTCACACACCTATACACATAGCTACGCAGAAAAGTCGCAATATAAATGGAGAAGACCTAGTGTCCTTTGTCAGCCATGGTTGGTTGATGTTGAAGATTGGTAAATACAAAAGAAAAATGTCATTAATAGCGGTTGAGAAAAATAATACTCATACGCCATGTATGCCGCCAAGACTCATAAGGATTTCATTAATATTTATGAGTAGCTATATCAAGTGGAGTAAATAAACGTCTTTATGTACATAACTACTTCATATCTCTTCTCTTTCTGTCTTCCTCTCTCTTTCACTCACTTTTGTGTTGTAGTGGGTGAGGGTAAAGTTTGTGTGAATTCGTATGTGCGGTCAGGATATATCACATGAAGATAACATGGTATTCTGTCAACAAGACCCCATCACCGCACACACGGAGATGGAGAATGCATATTATTATTTAATTTTTATGTTCATCTCTTGTGTTGCGCATCTGCATTTTCCATGAAAGACAGCTTCATCAAATTTATTTATTTTTTATTCCATCCTTTGTATGCATTGCTTTTCCGGTTTTTGTCCCCTGCAATAATAAAAAAATATATATAATAAAATATAAAGTAGATTGAGATGCAGAAACGTATTGTTTCAAGAGGACTTGGATAAAGCAATTTTCTTCAAGAGTGTACACTTACTCAGACTCGCATATATAAAGATAGGAGCTTCTACGAACATAGTGTATACCTTTTTTGAGGATGTACAAATAATATATGCAAATGTGTGTGTGTTTGTTTTTTTTATTGGTACACACTTTCAAAAATAAACTTGTTAGTTGCAGGTTAAAAACAAAAGCAACAACGACAAAGCCAAAGCCAAAATTAGAGATAAAACTTTTCATATAAATAGTAGATAGGTAGGTATCTACATTTGTATGTAGTTGTTGCTGCTACAGAAAATTGTGGCAAGTGCAAATATTGAAGATAGTCTTGAGTATTTTTTTTTATTTGTCTTCTGTGAATAATATACTTATTCATCATTCATATAATATTGTAGACTTTGTAAGTGCTTATTGTCCAGGTACTTCGTTGTGTAGACTTCACAACTCAGAGATGAAATTAATTTTAGGATGATCTAATTTAATTAAAATTGTATTGAATAGGACTAGTTTTTTTTTAGTGCGAGATCATCCCGTTTTCATGGTTAGGGTTAACTCCTGCAATATGTTTTAATTCTATTTAAATCTGGAGTTACCTTAAACATTTCTGAATTATATTTAAGAAGTTTTGACCAAGTTGGTTTTTATGTGGACTTTATTGGTCGTTATGATGATCAAATGAAAGCAATTTTTATTTTATATTCCCAAAGTTTTGACGGTGGTTGCCGTCTTCTTCAGGGGCGTGTAACGTTAAATTTTAAGATTTTTACTTTTTAAATTACTAAACAACAATTTGTTTAAAACATATAAAAATTAAACTGATTAAAAACAGATTTTGAACACCCAATTATACTTGTCAAGCCAACGGCCTTGGCTCCGATGAAAGCATCGCTTCCCATAGATCAGCGAAATCAAGCACCTTTGCGCGTGGTTAGTAAAGGGTTATCCATTTTGCGGTTTCAAAAGTATAGGGCTGGAATTCGACATCTGTCAAACTAAGTTGTTAAACCATTTTTCTTTTCAGCTGAAAGTCTGACATTTACGAAAATGGATCGCTTAACTATCCAACAACGCATAAAAATTGTTAAAACTTACTACAAAAATGGTGATTCTGACACAGCCACATATCGTGCTTTAAGAGGAAGATTATGGTTTACATAATCGTCCAACTACGCAAGCAATTTGCAAAATTTGAACAGACTGGATTGTAAGGCCTGTGCATCATCGTTTCGCTCGTACCACTGAAAATATCGCTGCTGTAAGTGAAAGTGTTACCGAAGACCTGAATGTGTCGATTCCTCATCGTTCTCAGGAATTAGGACTGTCTTACGGCACATTATGGCGTATGTTACATTTGGATCTACACCTACATCCATATAAAGTCCAGCTCACATAACATTCACAACGTCGTAGATACGTCGAATGGGTGCTTGAACAACAGGCGGTGGACGGCGATTTTTCGAGTAAAATTTTCTTCAGCGACGAGGCACATTTCTCACTCAGTTTGTATGTAAATAAATAAAATTGTCGTATATGGGGTTCTGAGTATCCTCAGGTAATTGAAGACAGACCATTACATCTACAAAAAGTCACTGTTTGGGGCGCTCTTTAGTCCGGAGGTGTGATTGGACCTTATTTCTTCGAAAACGATGATGGAACGACTGTCACCGTCAATTCGGAGCGTTATGGTCATATGATAACCGACTTTTTTTGCCTGCTATTAAAAAATACGACTTGAAGAATTTGTGGTTTCAACAAGACGGTGCCACATGCCACACAACTCGAGCGAAAATGGCTTTATTGCAAGAGACATTTCCTGGCCGCGTAATTTCTCGTCGTAGCGATATCAACTGGGAACCAAGATCATGCGATTTGACACCGCTCTACTTTTTTTTGTGGGGCTACGCGAAAGACCGTGTTTATGCAGATAAACCTTTAACTCTTGAGCACTTGAAAACCAACATTCGTCAAGTTACGGCTGAGATACCGCCCAATATGTGTCAAAAAGTGGTCGAAAATTACCTTAAAAAATCGATGCTTGCAACAATTCGCGTGGTGATCATTTAAATGATGTAGTGTTTCACACATAATGTCAACGTTTAAACTTTATAATAAAAAAGAAATATCATGAAAAAAAAAATTTATATGTGTTTTATTAACGTTTATTTTTGAAACCGCAAAATGAATAACCCTTTATTATTTATATTTATATATTTATAACGCTACATAAAATACATATTTTTGAAATCTACTTTACTAAATTGCTGTATGTAAGCCGGTAAGCGCCTATGGCTCTATTGTATGTAATGTCATGTCTCTTAAATCATATGAATATATATGTACAGACATAACTTGCACTTATCAGCTTGCATTTAAAAGACCTTAGGTCTTTCAGGTAAATAGTTTCAGGTATATAGTTAAAATTATTTTAAAAAAAACATTTTTTTTAAATCTTAATAACTTTTATATCATTATTTGTATTCCATTATTTTTTTTTTTTTGTTTTAGGGAAATTGTTTTTCGCAAGAAATCAAGATAATGTCAAAAACTTCTTAATACAGATTTTCGACATCCAAATTTCAAAAAATAAAATTTGTATTTTTTTTTTAATTTAAGAAAAAATTTAGTTGGACAAAATTTGGTTTACAATGCTTTTTAAACTTTTTCGGAGCGTCTGTATAAAAAAAAAAATTTTAAAAAAATGAAATGAATTGGTTTAGAGAAAATCGAAAATCGACAAAAAAAATCAGCCACGTTCATTTTTTGGTTTGTTGCGACACAATGTCAATAAGAAGAAATGTCAATAATACGAGATTTTTCAATATGATTAATAGCTCACGTGATTTTGACGTTAAAAAATCCAACGAAAATCATATTGTGGGGAAACCTTCACAAAATCAGAGGTCAACATTTTTGTAAAAAAAAAACTCCGAAGAGGTTGTTTTGGTACCAGTTTTATTATGAGAAAAACGCCATAGAACTGTTTAAAATTATTTAGGTTTATTAAATAAAATTATTAAAAAAAAACAAAAAAACATTTTTTAATAGATTTCTTTTTATTCTGTTTTCAGACTTACTTTGCCTTCGACTCCAGAGCTGAGCAACAAATGGAAGTATATCTACGCTACGGCCAACATCCGGAGCTTTATCCCAATCGTAGGGGTGAGGTTGTTCAGGGGTAAGCTTACCCGTTAACTCAACTCCCACTAACTAATTCACAATTCTTATTCTATTCTCTCATTGCGTAATCCCTCTTCCTTTTACTTTGGAAAATTCCATTAACAATAAAATTTTTAACAAAACAAATTCTCCTGATTAATGATCATAAAGAAACCATAAATTCAAGTGTCTTAAGTCTCGACTCAGAATAATTTTCATCTTTTTGAAGTGATGACAATGAAGATTACGAACAGTCATTATTTCAATTCAATAGTATCACTGATTTATGCAGACTGACATTATTAGTAATTTTTTATTTTATTTTGTTTTTTTTTTAAATGACATCATACTTTTGTGCAAATCGAATGTCCTTCGGCTTCCTGAAAAACCCTCTGTAATAATTATTCAAATGTATACAAATTTCAAGACAAATAAAGCAATGATAAATCGTCGTTGGTGCGGGTTCTTTAGAGGCACTCTGATGAAGAAGTCTGTCTTAGCGTAAGGAACGATTTTGTTGTTGTTGTTTTTTATTGTCCATTGGTTGTGTTATGTAATTATTTTCAACTCTGAATCTGAAGTAGTGGTTAAAGTTTGATGTTGTTACTGAGTTTTTTTTTGTGCTTCCTCCTCCAGGAAACTTGGTATGTATATTCAATTTTTTTTTGTTTTGTGTACTTTTTTTTACTCGGTGAAATTAAAAAAGTTTTTACCTACGTCAGAGACAAGGAGGAGACATGATGGCAAAAGGGTAGGTTGAATGGTCTAAGTTAGGTTTTTGTGAAGTCATCATACGTCGCGGTAAAAATAAACTTTACCAATTGTTCGAAAGAACAGTTTTCTCTGAATAAAATTGTGGTATGCATATACAATATATAAACGTACGTAGGTATATCTATATTTTATATGAAAAGATTTGTAAGAAGAAATATGCTTACCGCATGCGAACTTTATTGTTATAAGAAACTACGTTCAAAGTTTTTACTGACAGTATGACTACTAATCTCAGTTATAGCAGCTATGTTGTATGTAAATATGACTGTCGTAGCTAAAAGGAAGACTCAGGATCTCGCAATTATATTTATTTTTTAGCTGAAGTTTATTGATGATCTAAATATAATTCTGAATAAACTTAATTTGAATTTGTATTTCATTTTTTAAGAAAGAAACAATTAAAATGATTTAAATTAAACTTAAAATTAAATTATGCTGGGAGATATTTATTACAAAGGGGTCTGATCTGGTCTTACGAGTGGATTGGTACGTCCTCTAGTGACCACATGTGTCATGCTGAGACAGTTGGTAACCCTGCGTGATGAGATCATTGCGTCATTGGTAAACAGTAAATTGCTTAGCTTGGCATTTTGAAGTGTAACTTAAGGCGTTGGCGTTGATCCACTGGGAGTCCCCATTGGCTTTTAGCTAACGATCAAAGAAGCCATGGTAGGTATCCCACGGCGCAATCCAGTCCTAACTACGTAAGGGGAGGGGAGTGAAATAGATAAAAAAGATATTTTCAATTACATACCCTGCAAAGTGATTGTTGCCACTAATTTTTCTTGCGATTATATGTACGAGTACTATAAGGCAAGTTATGCACTCGTAAAAAAACTGTTTTTCTTACAATCGAACATGACATTTCTATCATAGAGAACACCAAAAAAGTGGGTCCCGCTATTACGTCTGTCTGTCTGCCTGTCTGTCTGGCACATCTGTCTGTCTGTAGAACGATCTACATCCTAAACGGCTGAACCGATTTGGTTCAAAATTACGAGTTAGGCGTTTTATGTGATTGTCCAAAATAAAGTTTTTGAATCGTTGTTATAGGCCCAAAAATAACGGTACTTGCCGTACAAATTTGTCTACCATCTTAATTATCTCAAAAACGGCTCTAACGATTATGATAAAAATTGGCGTGCGTACTACCTTGAGTATGGTCAACATTCCGGTCGAAAAAGTTTTTAAAATATTTAGCGGGGACACAACCAGTTTATTTATTTTCTACTTTTTTATAAACGGCTCAACGGATTTCAATAAAAAAATGTATGCTAGTTTTCCTTCAAATTCTAAATAGTATTGCATTTAAAAATTTTCGAAAAATATTTTTTTAGTTTTTGCAAAAGAAAATATTTTTTTTTTTTGAAAATTCAATGTTTCGAAAACGGGTTGACATTATTTTCTGAAATTTTGTTTTTGTATTTATATGATTATATATTTAAAATGTTCGTACCATTTTTTTTTTTTTTAGTTTAAGAATTTTTATTTATAAAAAATTAAGTGAACAATTTTAAAAATATATTTAGCAGTTTTATTAAGAATCTTTTGCATATAATGTGAACATGGGAGCAAGTATGTGCGATCCAGTCGTGCATTTTATTTTATTTTAGTTTATTATAATTTTATTTTATTTTAGTTCCTTTAATTTTATTTTATTCTTTTTTATTTGATTTTATTTTATTTCAATTTATTATATTTTATTCTTTTTTATTTTATATTATTTTATTTTAAGTTAATTTTATTTTATTTTTTAAAAAATGGCTAGTAAATTCAAAATCCCCAAAATAAAAATTTCCAAAGAATGAGGTTTAATTCTTCACAAGTCTTAAACAAAAATGTTTAAGGTACTTCTAGGAATTTTGTTAATTTAAAAGATAAGTAAATGTGTACGTTAGTGTGTCCGTAATTTCTCTATTCCTAACAAAATATTTGTATGTTTGGGCTCCCGGAAATTACGCCACAGGAAATTGCGTCAGAATTCGTTTTTGGAATAAAACACCAAAAATTTGGGAAAGATTATCAGAAAACCTTAGCTTAGTCCAGGAAAATTAGACAAAAAAATGATGAAACTGGAAAAAATTCCGACAAAGCTGAATTTTGATGGAGAGCTTGATTTCTATGCCCTAAGCATTTCCTTAAAAGTACCATAAATTAGGAGTGGAGCGGGAAAAATTCATTTTTTTTTTTTTCAAATTACTCGAAAACTATAGGCTATTTAAAAAAGAAGTTGAAGGTATGCACTGCACATGTTATTCTACATAAAAAAGATGTAATATACTTTTTATCGTACAGCTGATAGATTTGGAGAAAAATGGTCGAAAACATTGGGATGTAATACATTTTTCAAAAAAATTTAGTAAATTTATGTTTTTGAGTGGAGAATTTTTTTTTTTTGGTTTTGTTCACAAACATGATCTATTTTAAAAACCAAGTCTCAAGTTTGGAGCCGGAAGAGACATGATGCCATCTTAAAAATAATAATTTATTTTATTTTGTAATAGCTTCCCAAACCGTAATTTTGCTCAAAATTTTCCAAGAAAATTTCCCCCCTTTCCCCGCTGCTAAAAATGTTTGTTCCGCTTCAAATTTATGGTACTTTAAGACATTCAACTGAAGCTCTCCACCAAAATTCAGCTTTGTCGGAATTTTTTCAAAGTGAATGTCTTATTTTCCTGGAAAATTTTCCAGAACAAAAACCAAAATTTTGTATGATGAATTTTTGACGTTTTTTGTGCATTGTTGGTGCCCTGCATATGCCTAATAATCGTTTTAAAAATAAAATGCACGACTGGATCGCACGAACTTGCTCATATGTTCGAACACATTGTTTGCAAAAGATTTCTATTTAAAATTTAAATATATTTTTAAAGTCATTTTTACTTTATTTTTTATACACAGTTTCTTTAATTTTTTTCTGAAAAAAAAAATTGGTATGACAATCTTAAATATTTAATAATATGAACTTAAAAACAAAAAAATAAATCAGATTAATCAAAGAAAAAATAATTCAAAATTCTGAAACTAATTTGAGCTATACAAAATACGCCATTTTATTTCTTGGATAAATTTGAATTTATGTGAAAAAAATTTTTAAAATTGGTGGAGCGGTTCTTGAGAAACAAATTTTTTTTTTTAAACTTTTTGAAAAAAATTAAAAAAAAAAATCAAAAAGGCCAATTCATAGGTATTCAGCAAATACATATAACTATAATTTTTGAAAAAAAAAATTATTGAGCAAAATAAAATATAAATTAAAAATTTTTTTTTTAAATTCTTTTAAAAATACAAAAAAATATTAATTAAAAATATTGGTACGCAGTATAAATTGGGCAACCTAAGTCTATATACGCGTGAAATTTTGAAAGAATCGATCGTGCCATTTATGAGATAGTCGAAATAGAAAAAACGGTCCTATGGAAAGTACCGTTTTTGGACATTTAAACATTTTTTTTTCAATCATATAATCGGTCGTACCTAAAATTCTGCACTGATTTTTTTAAATCAAAATCGTTAGAGCCGTTTCCGAGACAAAAAGACATTTACGTATTGGTTATATGGCAGGTACCGTTATTTCCCTCTGTACAATAACTAAAAAACTCTATATACTGTAGGTGTCTATACATACATACAGACAGACAGACAGACTGACAAGCCCACATACACACGGACAGAATTTTTAGACCATCTTTTTTTGTCTTCGCTATCATCTTAATGTCATGTTTGATTGTTATCTCAAAACTTTTTTTTCGACGAATGCATAACTTGCCTTATAGTACCTATAATCGCAAGTAAAAATTTTGTCGTAAAGTTTATGAGAAATTCGACGTGTGTGCCAAAATATTGCTTCACGTTTAACCTCAAAACACATAACCTGAAAATAAAGCAATTGAAACAGATAGAAAGAAACGAATTATAGATTTGAAAAGGGCGCACTTAAATGAGTGAATTATACTCAGTATAAATTTTGAAATGGCTGAGTGTGAGTAGATATTTTTTTAAGAATAGCACACAAAATTGAATTCTAAACTTTAAATTAACTTTAATTTACTTGAAAGTCTCGTATTGAAAGGAACATATAAAATTACTGAGCAAAACTTGTACTTTATGTATAGATCTTAGGCAAATTAATCATTTTAAACTTGTTATTGTTTATACATCTAGTAAATCCAAAATATCAATCTTTAACGCCTGTATAATAACCGACGTACAGATATGTATGTATATTTGACTTTTCAATTCTCATGAAGTGATTGCGTATAATAAATTGGTCTACAAAACCTTCGCATTTGGCAGCCTTCATATAAGAATAGTAATCTCTCCACATAACATATTCCGTTCGTTGCTGTTGGTGTTGCTGGTAAGTTAACGAAACAAAATACATACATATAAACAATCAAATCCCGAAATTGATAAATTCCTTCGTGTGTAAACAAAATGGCTAGCCATTATTTTAACTTACGATAAGGACAAGAAAATATCGTTTGCACTTATCGGTATTTGCTTACATCTCCTGCCACATATGAATAAACATAATACCATTTATATATCTACTTATGAAATTAAATATAACTCCCACGGCACCACCCCATTATCATCATATCATATACACCCTGCGCCACTGCCTCCACAACACCAAGCGCCAAAACCTTGCAGCCAGACAAAAATAATACTAAGTTATTTTGTGAGAAGAATAATAAATCGTTCATTCATGACACATCACCCCTCTGTGATGCTGTGCGCACCAACGAGCTACAGTCGACTTTTATTTATTATTGTTTCGTCCTCCTTTGGCGTATATCGTCAGAGATAGTATATAGTTTTGCCCTCATAACATTCTCCTGTACCTATAGTTATCCTGTATAGCACCATAACTCGCCATCCTATATCCTGTCGCTTCCGATCCTGATCTACATATTGTACACGTCTTTTAAGGCACATATGTATATTTATGTGTACGTGTGTGTGTGTGTGTGTGTATGTGTGGGGGGAACAAAGTAGTTAATATTCCATACATTCGTTCAATTTCAGATCATACTGTGAGCGAGAATTTCGAGATTGCCGCCTGCAGACTTGCTACGTGCAGTCACCAGCATATCCAGGACTATATCCTAGGGCACTAAATTGTCGCTATAAACTTCACACTAGACAACCGTACATCAAACTTTATCTTCAAAATGAGCAATTTTCGGTGGATGGACAACGGTAAGAAACATTTTTTTTTTTTTTATAAAACAAAACAAAAAAACATCAATTTTTTAGGTCATGCTTATACAATACTAGTAGATTGTCCTCTGGTATATTCGATTCAGATGATAGTCTATGGAACTTTAGAGTTCCTCACTTCATATTTCCATGTCTTATATTGTGTTCCTTCGGGAGCAATGCAATTTAGATTTAAATGGATAAGATATATTGGACGGACACACACAATGTAGGTACTTATTAGGCTTAATAGTGTCATGTCAGATGAATAAAAACAGATACAATTGATATGGTAGGCAATTCCATGAAGCATTCATAGTTTGTCTTTACCTGCTTGGAAGTTTTTTTTTTTTTTTTGGCGATTTCATAGAATATTAATATCAAACGAGGGACGTGTACCTATGTCCTCTTTCTTAATAATGCTTTCTACACGAACAGGAAATACATATTTTTCGGTTTTAGTTTACCTAATAGGTCATTGATTTTGTGGAACGGACTTTAGTTTCTATTTCAATTCAATCACATATGTACGTCAAACTGAAATGTCATTCGTGACTGTGTTGAGCTTAGGGTTTGCGTTTCCGTACATTTCTTCCATTAGAGTTAAAGTCTTGTTCTAAGATTTCGCTCCCATAAAAAATTTTCTCTACAATTTATCCAAGCATTTAAGAACAAAATTACGAAGCTCTATCTGTCAAATTTTATTGCGTTAAGCAAATGTCATTCGGCACATTAGTTCTTAAGCCAAATTTTGCCAGATTCTTTTTTTGTAGAGGACTCCGAAGACTTGGACTTGAGAAACCGTTACATTTTAACAGTTATTACCAATTGTTTGCTTATCTTTTGTTGAATAAGACATAAAATCGATTAACTAAAAATCGAATGATCTTTACTAAAGTCGGGTTCGAAGACCCCTTTTGTGTTTCTATGTTTCCAAGTATGGACTTACTCGAAAAGATAGGGAATTTTTTTTGTTTCATTTTTTGAGCTATTGCCACAACTGCGCAGCTGCCCAAATAGAAAATATTCCTCAAGGTGTTCAATACTCGTTTCAATTATCAACCTTTTGAAATGTGAATAAAATTTTTTTACCTCAGCTGTTTTCTGGCAAATTATTTTGTGTCAAAATTCAAATTCTCCACAAATCTACCCTGTCAACATACATAATGTCGGGCGAAATTTTAGCTCGATCGTGCAGTCTTGATTTTACGGCGAGCAGATAATTTTTGTAAGCCAATTTCGCACTCTGAAGCCCTTCATCCACTTTACTTTTTCACGGAATGTTTTGGCTTTGATTTCAAAAATTTGTATATGACAAAATATTGGCATTTGAATTCAATGCCAATATCGAGTTATTGGCATGTGATGCTTTTTTCCAAAGGCTGAGGTAAGCTCGTCGGTGTTCAGGATATCCCGAAGAAAGCCAAATAAAACTCGGGTTTATGAAGGTTAGAACTTTTATTGCGTAGAATCTTTAACAATATTCTTACAAACTCTTCAATTTACGATAAATAACACGGTATTTCATATAAGTGGCAGGCCACCGTTCTGCTAAGAAGGAGCAGACAGGGAACAGCGAATATACACGCCTACCACTTACTCAGAAGGAGCAAGATGGGAAACTCGATTAGGAATCTAATTCCTGCCCAAGGCTAATCCAAGGGAAAACCTTGGAATGGCACACCAGTTTACCAATTAAGGTTAAACGGAATTGATCGTCCAGCTAGCTGCACCTCGAGATCAACGAAAACCTTATTCCTCAGCAAAGCCAAAATCGCAATCAAGCCTTGTTATTGAGTATACAAGTTTCTTCCTTTTCGTTGTCATTAACTTACTCTACTTGATATATTTGTAGCTTTTAGGCGGTGTGAACTGTAGCGATGACGAACGCAAATGTAAGGTTGGAGTTCAGGAAGATTGATGTTGCTCGAGTATATTGTTGGTAAGTGCGCACGACTAAGGGCCGGTACTGTGAGCATGCTGTTGCTGGGTTATGGTTACGTGTTGGTCGTATGGAATTGCTCTTACAAAATGTAGTATAGTATATAAACGCTTGGAATACTTTTTGTTAGCATTAGGATCATGTTTTATAGTACTTGGTGAAGTGAAAATTCATATCTAACAGTCGAATAACACTTCATCCAAACAAAATCTCACTAAAACATCCTTCTTCGAAAATGAGGATGGTGCAATTATAACTGGCAAATTTCATCGCTATAAAGCCAATAGTTAACAGAATCGAATATATAGATTTTGTTGACAAGTGGTTTCAATAAGACTGCGTGTTTGCAGTAATTTCGCGTTCTTTTTTGTCATATACATATAATGGCAACGAATTTTTTTTTTGATTTTTCGTTATTCAATGAAAAATATAGAGGTTTTCTACCACAATCCACAAATTGCTGACGTTTGAAAATGAATATACCCTATTATTGTTATGTTATTTTCCATAAAATGGATAACCCTAATGTGTTGCTTTTCGTTTTCTCTCAATTTTATATCCAAAAACCACAAACTTCAAAATTTTGAGAATAATTGCAACGTTTGGAGAAATGTAAACAAAAAACTATGTAATTGAACCCCATCATTCAACAACAGACGAGCATTAAGGTGAAGACAGTCATCTTCAAAAGTCCCATCTGATAAATAAAAACTGTAAGGTTTCTGACTCCTTGACGGATGTATTCAATTCCTAAGGGATGTAGTTTCGAAAGAAAGTCATAATTTTTACTTAACTTCTAATAATTTTTTCCGCGTCTCCATAGCCTTGCAATCAACCCAATCTGTTTTACTCAAGTCTGTTAGGTGTGTTACGAAAGATTGATATAGTTCGGGGGTATCATCGATTTGTAGGTCGATGCTACAAATTGAAGCGACTTGTTCATTTGGTTAATGGGTGTCCATGTGCGTCATTTGCAACAGCTATCTAGAAAGCTTCCATGACCTTATCCCAGTAGCAACATTTACTTCGGAAAGAGTTACCTTTAGTTTTGACAGCAAAAAAATAAAATTTGTAGGACAATCTGTATACAAATTTGATCCAAATCGACAGAACCGTTAATGAAGGAGTCGAAAATCGAAAAAAGGTTGTATTTCAGGTATACCGTTATTTTTTGGAGATAAAACGCTAAAGTCAGAAGTTTAAGGAAAATCGGTTCAGTATATTAAGGTTTCGATCGACAGACAGAAGAAATTATCGGACCCATTTGTTATGTTCTCTGGCTTCGTAATGTTAGCTTTGATCAAAATCTCATGTTCGAGAGGCATATTCTGTATATCTCCAGTAAAAAATTGTATAAATAAAACACATAAAACAGCTTGATAAGACTCGACTGAACAAAATTTAGTGAGTAAGCCGAACAGAGAAAGAATCCGACTTATTAACACTGAAAGACTGCTCCCAGCAATTATAGTGATATGGCGATAAGATTTAATATATAAACATGATTCCTCACCAGCATTTCTCAGTTTTGATGTCAAATACAATATAGCTGGTATTAAAAACAAACTAATGCAAGTTGATGTTTTCAAGTTAATTCCTAAAATATGAAATAATAATACAAATTGAATCTTTTTTGAGAAGAAGAACAACAACAGAATGAAATAACTAAATATTTCAAAGATTTAAATATCAGCTCTATTCCTGCAATAAGAATAGTAGTAATTCAAAAACGCCAATTCACAGGAATTCAATAAATACATATAAATTAAATTTTTGAAAAAAATTTAATGAGCAGTTTCCAAAATATAAATTTTTTAATTTTTTTAATGATTTGAAAAATACAAAAAAATATTAATTAAAAATATTCCTACGTAGTATAAATTGGGAAACCTAAGCCTATATATGTGTTAGATTTCGAAAAAATCGGTTAAGGCATTTATTAGATAGTCGAAATAAAAAAAACGCTCCTATGGAAAGTACAGTTTTTAGACATTTAAAATTCTTTTTTCAATCATATGATCAGTCGTACCTAAAAAGTTTTGATTTTTTTAAATCAAAATTGTTAGAGTCGTTTCCGAGAAAAATAGGCTTTAACGTAAGCGTTATATATCAGGTACCGTTATTTTTTGAGCTAAAAAAAATCCAATTTCCTCTCTGTACAATGCCTAAAAAACTCTATATCTCTACTCTGAAAGACTGATAGACAGACATACAGAAATACAGAATTTTTAAACCATCTTTTTTCGTATTCGATATCATCGTAAAAACTTTTCAAAACTTTTTTTTTCCGCGAATGCATAACTTGCCTTATGGTACCTATAATCTTCAGTTTTTGTATGATTACGTACTTGCTTTTTAAAGCCATTTTTCGTATAATTTAATGATTTTGAATGCGCAACAACAACTTGAGTGTGCTACCAACAAGTTTTTTCTCAATTATTTTTGGCTGGAATTATAGCTATTTCACGACCTGCCAAGGTCGATCAGTGGTGCTGGTCTACTTTTTCTTTTTAACTGAAAAACTTCTTGTGCCTTCATCGTGTATTGAACCATGACCAGCCGCTTAGTAGCCAACGTTCTTTCACATAAAAAATCTTCCTCCTTATATGAACAAAAAAAATTTTGCTTATAAACGAGTAAGGAGAAAATAAGAAAGAACCCGAATAAACAACAACAAA
Source organism: Philhelius pedissequus (assembly GCA_910595825.1). Taxonomy (NCBI): domain Eukaryota; kingdom Metazoa; phylum Arthropoda; class Insecta; order Diptera; family Syrphidae; genus Philhelius; species Philhelius pedissequus. The sequence goes on from OU343163.1 coordinate 32,803,733, forward strand.
CTTGTGTGGCTAATAAAAAAGCGCTAGTCGTTTCAATGCAATTGATAAACAGAAAAAAACATGCATTAGGTTGCATCTGATCATGGGGGCTCGGTGGCTTGATGCGAAGTGCGTTGGCTACTAAGCGGCTGGTCATGGTTCAATACACGATGAAGGCACAAGAAGTTTTTCAATTAAAATGAAAGTAGACCAGCACCATTAGAGCAAAGGAATCTGATGATCGACCTTGTCAAGTCGTGAAATAGCTATAATTCCAGCCAAAAATAATTGAGAAAAAACTTGGTGGTAGCACACTCAAGTTGTTGTTGGTACCTACAATCGCAAGTAAAAAATAGGAAACATTTTTTTTTTATTTTTTTTATCTTAAGCTATAAATCTTAAATATAAATTTAAATAACAACACTGTATTTTGTACTTACGAGTATCTTTGTTGGTTTCACCTTCTCAGGTTTTGACGGAGTTCTTATTTTTTTGGACTGGTCAATTAAGAAAATATTAATTTATTTTTTTTAGCTTTTATTTTTTAAATGTTTTTCATTTGTGTTCAAATAAATTTTAAACTATAAAACTAAAATTGTCGTTTGAGTACATTTCACCCCATTTGCCTTTTGACCGAAATTTGGTTTAATACATTTATACTATTCTACATTTTTGGCAACAAGGCTTTCTTTAGTGTAAAATTCATTTCTTAACTCATTACTCCAACGCAAAACAACAAAATAAAAAAAAATGCAATTAGATAATATTAACTTTCGGAAACATTTTTCACATGGACTTTTCTTATTTAGTTTCGTCTTTGCATACTCAATTTGAATTGATAATCTTCCGGTTGTTGTTGTTCGTCTTCTAACGTTTGATACTGTAAAATCTCTTATTATTATTTATTATTTATAAGAAAACAGAGTGAAGATATATAAACAAAGTTAGAACAATATTTATTTACTTTTCACCAATAAACCCAACCCAATTCATTAAAAAAACAAAAAAGAACAAACTTTTACTCGCCAACATCAACAATACTGCTCCTTTCTCTCTCATAATATGGCGAAAACTTCAAAAAGGAAAAACTTTTGAAAACTCATTCAAAATGTATTTCAAGTATTTTCAAAGACTTTTACCTACTACACGCTCTGTTTGGTTAGAAAACAAAAGTAAATATAGAGAGATAAAAAAAAGATATACATTTAGATACTTTTAGGAAAAAAAATTGATTCGATAGTTAGTTTGTTGCCAAGCTGAAGCTATATAGCTCTGTCTGAAGGGAACAGGCATTTGAAGTGTGTTTCACTGTGTTCGAGTGGTTTTTGGTACACAATTTATTGTTAACGGTTCAATGGGTTTGATGTGCAATTGAAAATACACTGTGTTAAGGCGGGCTTATTGAAATTTCAACCTAGCTTAATTTGTTTTTTAATTTTTTTTTTTGGTTACACAGTATCAGATTAGGATTGTGTTGAGTGCTTTAGTGTGGAGCAAACATACAATACAAAATGAGCAACTGGAATTAATATTTTCATATGATATTGTTGTTATTTTTTCAATAAAGTGAAGAGGATGACATTAATTATTTTTGAATTGTCTGAGTAGAAAGCGTCCAATACTTTTTTCAAGCGTATTAATGCATACAGTTTTTAATATTGCAAATTTTCAAGTGGAAAATCTATCATAAAAACTAAAATTCGATATCGGATCAACTTAATTGACAAATGCAGTTTTTATTGTTGATGAAATTGATCTCATAAATTTGCTGTACATTTGACTTATAGAAGAAATTAAACAAAAAAAAATAATACTATTAAAAAGTTCAAATTTATAAAAAAAAAACAAAATAGAAAAATAAATCTCTCGATTTTCTTAACTACTCGTAACTAAACTGCAGATAGAACAGTTTAACTAACAGTTTCAAAAATAAAATAAATGCTGGTGTGCAGCAAGGTTCTGTCTTATCTCCGAATTTTGTTTCCTAATTTTCATCAATGATCACATATCTGAAACTTTCAATCTAAATAACCTATTTTGCTGACAAAAGCAACCTCGTTCATCGGATGAGGACCATCCGCGGTAGTATTATGATAAGCGCATTAAAATCTGACATCGACAGCATTGCCCAATGGGGAATTAAAAAAAACACAAAATTTCATGACACAAAAACTCATTGATGTCTTCTCTTGTTAAAATCTACCCCATGCCGCTTACCGACATTTGCATTAAAGAAACTGCTCAGTTTTCAGTATTTTGTATTTGCATCACAGTTTCACAATTTTTGAAATTATCACAAATTCAGTATTGGTCAAAATGCATAATATTGTTACACAATCAATATTATTTTTGGCGATATTGTCGAACATTCGGCAGTAAATTGTTTAAGAAGGGGTTATCATCAGTAAATTTGGAAAAAGCTTTTAAAACTTTTTATAAACTGATGAACTATTGAACACATTCTGTGAGGAGGTGGTAATCAAAAGAAATTCATGTGACGTCTGCGATTCCATTGTGGTCTTATGGCCCACTTATCTACTCTCATATTTTTGATATAAAAATAAAATGCACGACTAAATCGCAACTACATCGTCACATATTACTCAGCAGATTCTTAAAACAAACAGCTAAATAAAGGGTTATCAATTTTGCGGCTTAAAAATTATAAGGCTGGAATTCGACATCTGTTGTTAAACCAATTTTTTTTTCAGTTGAAAGTCTGATATTTACGAAAGTGGATCGCTTAACTATCCAACAACGCATAAAAATTGTTAAAACCTACTACCAACTACGCAAGCAATTGGCAAAATTGTGAATAAATTTGAAGAGACTGGACTGGTTACAGACATTGTAAGGCCTGTGCCTCATCGATTCGGTCGTACCACTGAAAATATCGCTGCTGTAAGTGAAAGTGATGCCAAAGACCCGAATGTGTCGATTCCTCGTCGTTCTCGAGACTGTCTTACGGCACATTATGACGTATTTTGCATTTGGATCTACACCTGCATCCATATAAAGTCCAGCTCACACAACAACTGAAGCCAGCTGACCATTCACAACGTGTCGTAGATACGTCGAATGGGCGCTTGAACAACAGACGGTGGACGGCGATTTTTCGAACAAAATTTCTCATTCGGTGCGTGTTTATAAACAAAGTCGTATTTGGGGTTCTGAGAATCCTCAAGTAATTGAAGAGAGGCCCATACATCCACAAAAAGTCACTGTTTGGGGCGCTCTTTGGCCCGGAGGTGTGATTTGACCTTACTTCTTCGACAACGACGATGGAACGACTGTCACCGTCAATTCGGAGCGTTATGATCATATGATAACCGACTTTTTTTTGCCTGCTATTGAAGAATACGACTTAATATGTGGTTTCAACAAGACGGTGCCACATGCCACAAAACTCGAGCGAATATGGCTTTATTGCGAGAGACATTTCCTGGCCGCGTAATTTCTCGTCGTGGCGATATCAACTGGCCACCAAGATCATGGGATTTGGTACCGCTGGACTTTTTTTGTTTTTTTGTGGAGCTACGCGAAAGACCGTGTGTATGCAGATAAACCTTTAACTTTTGAGCACTTGAAAACCAACATTCGTCAAGTTATGGATATATGTGTCAAAATGTGGTCGAAAATTACCTCAAAAGAGTCCATGCTTGCAACAATTCGCGTTGTGGTCATTTAAAATATGTAGTGTTTCACACTTAATGTCAACGTTCAAACTTTAAAATAAAAAAGAAATATAATGAAAAAAAAATATTTTATATGTGTTTTATTTACGTTTACTTTTGAAACCGCAAAATAGATAACCCTATATATTTTTGAAATAGGTTTTTCTAATTTTCGTTTATATACAAAATATGTCAATTGCAGTTATTTAATTAATAGAATAATTTAAATAATATAATAATTAAAATAATTTTTCCAATTAATATTAAATAAAATGCTCTTATGTTCGATCACATCATATGCAAAAGTTTTCTATTAAGTATTTTACTTAATTTTGTATACACAATATTTTTTATGAAAATTTTAAATATTTAATAATATAAGCTTAAAATCAAAATTCCAACTAAAAATCACGCACTTGTTTTCGAAATATTGAATAAAAAAAAAATTAAAAGCTATTTTGGAAAAAAAAATTTTCAAAAATCCAAAAAACAAATATTTTTCCAAAATTTTGGTATGCAGTATATCTAGTAATATATAAAAGGGTAATTTTGTTTCGATGTCAGTTTGTCTGTATATGACAGGAATAAAAATGATTGTATCTTCTTCTGTTGTCCTTTGGGCAACTTGTAGGCTATTAAATTTAATATATAAGTTTTGTTTTATATGCTTAATACACAAATATTTGCACTTACCTCTTAAATTTATCCTGATTTAAAAATATAATTTCCGAACTTATATTTCGTTTTGTTTACGTTTTGCTGTTTCCATGGATTTTGTATCCAAATTGGTTTTTGTTTTGTTTACTTCCCCAGTTGTTATGTATTTTATTTCCAAACTAGCATAAAGTCCCCGGTGTTGCCCGGGCACCGCCAAATCTTGTATTTTCACTGTTAAAGGCGCCGCTGAATTCATGCAATATTCCTTGCATTTCAGCGTAAGGTCGCGTGTGTTTGGCACCATGTTAGAAATGAATAGTTTGTTGAGACTATTGAAATAAGCCTATTAACCGAGCTAATATCTGTCAAGATTCCCCAGCGTCAGTGGATACTTTTGCGAACGTAAAAACTAACTTGCAAGTGTAAGCTCATGCTTTCGCGTAAGTTGATATATGCATGAAAGTAAATCAAAATTTGGTGGGTCCCAACTTTTCATGTGCCAGCTATAAGAGTTGATTGGATTTTACACTTAACTGACATCTTTTTCATTGGCACATGTTAAGTTTACAAAGTAAATCAAGTTTTCCATGTAAACTTTCATAGTCCCAAAATTTTTACTTTCACAAGTATTGTTTTTTTGTGCTTAGCCCATTTCACCCTACAAACCAAACGAATTTTTTAAATTGTAGATGTGGTTTCCGAATTTAGCCTTAGCAAACGAACTGATAAAGATGAATTTCACTTAATGAGAATAAAATTATTAAGATCTGTGGAGCGGTTTCTAGGTTTCTAGGAATAAAGAATATTGTGTATACTTATCATTTGAAACAAAAAATTATGAGCTGTTTTGGAAATATTAAATTATAAAAAAAATTAAAATATGCTTTTAAAAGTACAAACAAATATCTATTAGGTAATTAAAAATATTGGTATGCATCACAAGTTGATGTATCTAAACCTATATAATATATGTAAAATTTCAAAAGCACGAAAGAAACATCTAAGATGTTTTCCAGATATTAGAAAGCAAAAAAATCGGTACCGTTCTTAGCTATTATTGGTAATTTATTTTCCAACCCTATAATAGTTCATATAGAAAAAATACTCTGATTTTTTTAATCAAAATCGTTAGAACCATTTTTGAGAAAAATGAGCTTAAACATAATGGCAGTTACACAATAAAAAAAAAAACTATACCAAGTTTGAAGGAATTGGGCCCACCCATTTGGACTGTAAGTGGCTATACTAACATACAGGCGAACAGAATTTTTAGACCATGTTTTTTTTACTAGATAATTAAGATGGTAGAAAAAATTGTATGGCAGCTAGCGTTAGTTTTGGACCTAAAAAAAGATTAAAAAATCTATTTAAAAACTTCTCGCTTAAAACCAAAAATCGTACATGTCAAAATCTCGTATGCAAAAATCCGCATCGACCAAACCCGAATACCCAAATAATGAATGCCCAAATCGAATGGCTGAAAATCACTTCTGGTGATGAGAAGTGATGATGATCAAAGTTAGGATGACGATGTCGGTAAACCGGCTAACAAGATTATAAAATGTATTTTTTTTATTCAGTAATATATATGATGGCCGGCTTTGTAAGTTTACGCGATTTAAAATTTTTCTTCTATTCTATTTTTAATTTCACTAAAAGTACTCTAATATTAAGAACTTAAGTACTAAAATTCTTCCTTCAATCCTAAATGTATCCGCTGTGTATTAAATAAAAAAAACTTTTTTTCAGCATTTACGGCACGCACCCAAAGGTATCTTCTAAAATAAAAACTGACTTTGTGCTGACATAAAAGTCAAAATTCGATGGTAATAATAATCAATAAATATCAAATCAATGAACCCTCATAAGCACTTATCAGATAATGATCATGTTCAAAGCCGTTTCAATCCAGCTTCAATCGATGAGTGATTTTATCACTCACCTTCCCACCTAAAAAACAGCTGCACGCGTTATAGTAGTAAAAAAAATAATAGATTACGTATATAACATAGCTTATGTGCGGAAATTCGAACCCGATGGGAATCTATGGCATGTCCCGGTTTAATATCTACTTGGGCACGGAACCCCGTACTTTGCCTTATTTTATTTTTTTATTTTACTTATTCTTTGTTACTTGCAAAGTTAGTACGATTAGGGTCAGTTAGGAAAATCATAAAAAATTGAGGTTTAAATTTTCATAGAACATGGATTTAATTGGAAGAGAAACAAGTTTTACAGTTGATTCCACTTATTTGGTTATCCACTCAGGTTGTGGGACAGGGGGGTAAACTACCCACCTCGTATTTGTAAAAGAGAGACTCAGGTCCCGTACCCGCGTATTTCCTTCAAAATTTATAGGAATACCACATTTCTTGCCTATTCATCCTTCTTACTGCTTACCATAGTGATTAACTCACTCAAATGGTCTACATCCCTTTGCTATATGTTGTCATAGACGATCTAGGAAAAGGCGGCAATCACCCGCCTTATTTTGACCAATTATTTGGCAGCCACCTGAAATCCCAACAAAAAAAAACAAATTTCCATCGGACGAAATCCCAAAAAAAAATTGTATCCAACAAGACGAAATCCCCAAGGGGAAAAGCCCTATGGACAAAATCCCCAATATACTTTCTTTTTTGCCAAAATCTCAAATACATAATCCCAAATAAATTCCAATATACATTCAGTTAATAAATTAGTTTTTATTTGATACTTTTTAATTCAGTAGGTAAAATAAACTTTTTGAAGTGGATATCTATATTATATATATTTCCTGATTAGTGTCAAAAAAATGTTTTTTACTTGCGATTTAGGTACTATAGGGCAAGTCTTGCATTTGGAAAAAATCGAACTGCACCAAAGTATGGCCCGCAATTCGGTCTGTCTGTCTGTTTGTCTGTACAACTCTCTACAGCCTAAGCGGCTGAAGCGATTTCCTTAAAACTTGGAATTTAAGCGATTTAGGTGATTCTGCAAAACAGATTTTTGAATCGTTTTTTTAGCCCCAAAAATAACGATTCCTGGCAATACAAATTTGTCTACCATCTTAATTATCTCGACAACGGCTCTAACGATTTTGATCAAAATTGGTGTGTGTACTGCTTTGGGTATGGTCTACATTTTGGCCGAATATTATTTTTTTTTGTTAATATTTTGTTATTACCGGTAACTGCCATACACCCATTTTATTGATTTTCGACTTTCTCATAAACGGCTCAACGGATTTCGATTAAAACAGGAGCTCCTTCAAATTCTAAATAATACTACATTTCAAAATTTTCTAAAAGTAGTTATTTTCTTGGAATATATATTTTTTTTTCGAAAACGGGTGGACGATTTTTTCTGAAATTTTGTTTTTGAAATTATATTATTAAATACTTAAAATTATCTTACCAATTTTTTTTAGAAAAAATTAAGAATTTTCAAATATAAAAATTAAGGGAAAAACGACTTTAAAACATTTAGCCGTTACTATTAAGAATATTTTGCATATAATATCGAACATAGGAGCAAGTGCGTGCGATCCAGTCGCACATTTTATTTTTTCTAGAATTGACAGTTTTTATAATAAACTGTTTTTTTTTTAATTGTAAAATCATGTTATTTATTTGTTTAAGAAAAGTAAAACAGATTAGAAAGCACTGTGTTTTTATTTTATCAACAAAGGAGGATGAAGACAATAATTATATAATCATTACATAAAAGAATAAATGTTGATAGGCTTGACCCCAACTTCTTGAACTGCTTATTTGGGGATTTTCTCTTGGGGATTTTTTTTTTGTTAGGATTTTTCTTGGAGATTTTGTCTTTGCTCCATTTTCACTTGGCCATTTTGTGTTTGGGGATTAAGTTCTTGAAGCAAACATCACCAACCCTGATGAAAAATGTCATATAATTCTTCTTTTTTTTAATAATTCGCGCACTAAAAGGGTTTCGACTACCCTCAAAATGATCAAATACTAGCGTTAGGAAAATAGGGATGAATTAAAAGCTGATACCGATGCACATTTGTTTTGAATTTCTGAATAGCAAAATGGGAGGGGAAAATAGAGCCAGGTTGAATTCCTTGAGGCAGGTACATGCGACCCTGTCGTGTACTTTATTATATTTTTTTTTTGTTTTTGCTTTTAAGAACATCCTTTTCCCCCTATAACCGTCCATATCGCTAAGACCCGGTGAATTAAAATAAATTTGTTCATCTGGCATTCCTTACAACATCCGGGCAGTTTATTACTCAGGACATCAGCTACCAATCGAAAAAAAAAATCTAAACTCAACCTAGAACTTCCGATATCTATTTTACACATATAGGTGTGTAGATATACTTACTACTAAATGTATAAATGTCAGAAGCAATTTTGTTTTCCATTCCTATAGCCGAATAAAAACGAAGAATTATGGAAGAGAAAAGGTGTGATAAGATGCCGAACAGGAAAAAGGGAATTAGGTGAATTTTCGCTTGTGGATATATCTATTTGTTATAACTGTAATTTTATTTTATGGACCATCTTCTTCAACGACCAATGAAGACCGGTTCTGGGATAGGTAGTACTAGCAATCGTATATCTATATTAGAAAGTGGATTTCGAAAATAAAAAAAAATTACTACTAATAAAAGAACAGATCATGGAACAAATTATTGCTTAAATTATGGCTATTAACTTTTGTCGGGTGTTGTTTTTTTTTTTTTATTATTATTTGGCCAATTTCCTAAGGGTTGCTATGTTTGCTTACCTTGCTTAATTTGCTTATTGCTAACTTTGAACATGAAAACAAAAATGGTCTAAAAAGCAATTGTGAGAAAGAAAGGCTTTTATGGCCTCTGTCCCTGTTTGATATTTTGGTGTGCTCGTGGGATTATTTTTTTTTTTTTTTAATTTTAAGGATCAAGTCCTTTTTGTTGATTTTGAAAGTGTTTAAGTTCATGGGAAATACTTCAAGAGCCATAAACAAATATTTGAAAACTTAATGGACGAGTAGCTTGCCCATAAGGATGTCATTAAAGTATATGAAATATGAATTTAATAACAAAACTGAAAAGTTATCGCCCCATTTCACTTCGCTGCTTGATTGTTGTTGTTGTAGATTATATATATTTGCTGGATAGTTCAGGATGTTCATTTTTTTCTTTTTTTCTAAATTAATTTTAACTGAATTCACCACATATCCTTAAGTATTGCTATAAATTTTCCTTACGAAAACATCATCCTATGTTACAATTATTATCCTTTAAAATAATTCAGATATTCATGTAAAATTCAAAAATTCCCCAAAATGAAAGGCCACACACATCACAAAATTAAATTGCAAAAATTCAAACAAAATTTCAAGTGAAACCGACCAGAAAGTTACTCTTCTTTCCTGCACCCACGACCTAGTACAAGTATGTGGTCCTTGCACCTATTCGTATATGAAAAGGTAGAGAAATGTAGGTATATGTATATTTCTTGTCTATAAGGACATGCATATGGATATATATCATTTATGTAGGTGTGTTGGAAAATGTATCAATGGCACGATATTTTCCTCTTGGGTGAATGTGTAATTTATAGTAAAAAGACCGCAATAAATCCTTTTCGAAATGTGAAACCAATGTATTTCATTAAAAAAAAAAAAGTTGCGGGTATGACCTTTTCGATTATCCAAAAGGTTGAGACTTAAATGTTGACATCACACAATTACAGAGAAAAAATTATGTAACAATTTTTCAACAGAAGAATATGCTTTTAGAATTCCAATATGGCCACGGAAAATAAATTTTTTTAATATCAAGAAGTATTTGTGCGTCGTTGGAAATGGACAGCTAAAAAATGTCAAAAGTAAAAGAGATTTTTTTCTTTAAGTTTGGATTTAATAATCTCCTTTATAGAGCTTTTCCTGGAACATAAGCCTTTAACAAAAGTACTTTTTTTCAATCTAAATGTTTTTTTTTGTCTAAAGAATACTTTTCAAGCAAAAAAAAAAAATAAATAAATTACTGTACTTCAGTCAATGAAGTCATTAAGTAGTTTGGTACATAAGACTGATTTGAATAGAATGCTTATAAAATACCTTTTTGTAAAATAAGAAAAAAAATACGAAACTTGACTTTGTTTATGCAGCAATTTTAAATTAATCAGTCATTGTCAACCATTTTCTTAGAGTACTTTAAGAGCTTTTTTTTCTATTATTACTTGAAAATGGGTGTACATGTGTAACCAGAGGTTTATTTAAAGATTTAGCGCCCGTGGCAAATAAGTTTTGCCGCCCTATAAGTAAATTTTCAAAAAATCGTTGAAATCCTTCTTCGTATAATAGATAATTTTTAATTCTTTTTAGAAGGGAAAACGAACGTTCTGCATTACAATGTATGACTGCAGTGCAAAGGAATATACGCAATGCTATTTCCGTATATGGAAAAGCTTAATTCAAATCTTTTTTTTTTGGTTTAAATACGAAGCTGAGTTGTCTTAAGCTCATGTTGTTATTGAACGATACGAACATCATCCGAATTTTTTTTATAAGATTATGTTTTTCAAAACATAACTAAAAACAAAAAATTTAGGAATTCAAAAACAAAAATTATAAATTTTTTTTGTTACACCCCAATGTTTTCGACCATTTTTCTCCAAATCTAACAATTGTATGATAAAAAGTGTCTTCATCTTTTTTTGTGTAGAATGACAGGATCTACAATATTTACCAATAGCTTTTTTCAAAGAAACCTATGGTTTTCGAGTAATTTGGGAAAAACTGAATTTTTGTTTAAATACCTTTTTAAATTATTTAAAAGATTCACGCTTGTATTCTACGTCAGTGTCAACAGCTTATACAAATTTGGAAACTGTGTTAAATGGGTTAGGTATAGATACCCAAATTTAAGGATTCCAAGGATTTTAGTTCAGCTAAATGTCATGTAGTTTCATTTTTTAAGAAATCCTTTTGTTGAACATCACTTTGAAATTTGAATAGCTTCAAAAGCAGCTAATACCTGATTCCAATTTTTTTTTCGGCTGGAACAGATATCGTCCTTCGCTGATCATCGCGTACTTGACAAATTTTTTACAGTAACATTATCTGGTTTAGTCAAAAGAGATTGCAAAAATTTTGCACCCGAACCGGGAGGTTCTGACATTTTTCTTTAATCTTTACTTGTAGGCCATTATATTTACTTGACTCTGATATATGAGCAATTAAGCATGTGTAATCTTTTTGTTTGGGTAATTCTCACAGTTGCACATTTTTTTTTTTAAATTTAACAATTGCAAATGGATAACAAAACGTAGCTAGAAACTGATCGAAAGTGGGTATGTTTTTTTTACTTATACATGCATGGATACCCTATGCCACGGGTCACTTTTGCAAACATAAGCAACTTGATTATTTAAAGAAAGGCGTTTCGACAGAATATCCAGGGCACTATAGTCATTTGATCATCATCTTCGTTATGTAACCCAAACAAATAAACCAAATTTTGTTTTCTTTTCAATAAATTTAATTTTTTATAATTCAATCAGAACTCGCCAACTTGTTCTCTCCCGCTTATATTGCCTTACATCGGAACGGCAGGTTTTCATTAAGTGGAATTCTCTACCCAGGGATGTTCGACAGACAGGTGGCACTGGTCGCAGCGAACTGAGATCTTTTTTCACTAAGACTTCTGACTAGCTGATTTGTATTACCTTTACTTTTAATATATAGTCTCTTTAGGTTTTGATATTTAAAACTGTATCAATAAATAATAATAAAAAAAAAACAAACGTTAAAAGTAGGTCCGGCTGGCGCCGCCCTGGGCCATGGCCCTCTTGGCCCTAGGATAAATACACCCTTGTGTGTAACAGCGTGGTAAATTGTACATACATTAAAAAGGCGAACTTAAGATTTCAATAAAACTAGACATTTCGGAAATATACAAAAATGTGACCCACTCGCAATTCCGTCTGTCTAATCGACTGGATCGAGTTTCTTTGAAGCTAGAGCATTCGATTGGTTTTTTTTTTGTATCATACCCCCGAAGGTTTTTTTTTTGGTCGATAGAAATTTTATATAAGACGATTTTTTTTAATAATACAAATTCTATATACTACTGAAATACATCAGCCAAGTAGAAAACTTAGGACTATAATATTTGGACTTGTTGAATTATTGATTCAAAATAGCTTTTAACTGCCTTTAGTCCAACAAAAATTGGCGCTTCGTCCCGGCGATCTCACATGGACTCATCAGTTGACTAGTGAGGACCTTTGTCAATACGCAATTTCAGTAGTATATAGAATATGTATTATTAAAAAAAAACCTTCTTAGTTCACACTAGATGTTCTTCACGAAATCTATGTAAGATGATCTGAACTTGGCAAAAATTGTGTATTGACAAAGGTCTTCACTAGTCAACTGATGAGTCCATGTGAGATCGCCGCCGGGACGAAGCGCCAATTTTTGTTGGACTAAAGGCAGTTAAAAGCTATTTTGAATCAATAATTCAACAAGTCCAAATATTATAGTCCTAAGTGTGTAAGAGTTTATGCCGGACTTTTTTCAATGAATAGCAAATTGTTTTGTGGAAGCACCAAAAAGCAGAGGTTTTAAGGATTATCTGAATTTGTTTGCATAAAAAAATGGTACCTACTAACCATATCATATCGTAAAAACGCCTCCAACGAATTTGACACAAATAGCATTATATGCACTATTGTATAGGTAAGTTCTACATTTTGGTTAAACAATTTTACAAGACAGACAAACAGATGGAATTGCCGGACCCACTTTTTTGGTGTTCTCTATCATCGTAATGTCAACTTTGATTAAAATCTCGAGTTCGATTTTTTTTTTCAAATGCAAAACTTGCATTATAAATAGTACCTATATGGCAAGTAAAAAAAAGACGACTTTATATTGAGCTGTTTCTACTAAGAATATAGTGATTAAAATATGATCGAACATAAGAGCTGACATTTTTTTTTTTAAATTAAAATATCAGGTTATGAAAAATGAAATACAAAAATCTCAAACTGTAATTTCTTGTGCGTGATTTTGATTTACTCACTCGATGTATGTTTAATTGCGATATATGTAAGTATAGGTACTAATGGCAAGATTTGGATTCGCAAAAAAGCCAAACTTAAGATTTTGATTAAATTTATTGACATTACGATGATAGCGAAAACGAAAAAAGTGGGTCTCACAATTATGTCTGTCTGTTCAAGATGCAAAAGTCTGCATCCTCAACAGTTAAATGGATTTTCTTCAAACTTAGTACATTTTGTTATAATTATTATACAAAATATTACCTATATGCCGTCACATTTTTTTTTATTTTCTTAACACCAAAATTAACGGTACGTGCCATGCATTTTTTTAGCCAGAAAGGTAATTCTCATTTTTCTTCTCAAAAACGACTGCAAGAATTTTGATTCTTACGTTAGTGCAGTCCATAATAAATACAACAATATTTCTTTTAAATCCCGCTCCAAAGATTTATGATTTTATGTTTTATATATTCGTATTTTTCAAAGACTTCAAATGAAAAATGTTTCCTTTAAACTATAACACGTAAGCAATCTCAGCAATTTTATTATGTCTATCATCCTTCTATTTTTACAATGTTTAAATACATTGTTGTTAGCTACAAGACCAAGTTCGTACTATCCAGCCGTGTATATATTTTTTTTTTTCAATTTTCTTAGAGCCGAGAAAAAAATCTCAACAGTTCTTAATACGAGTATTTTGTTTTTGTTTCGTTTCGAAGATTTGTGAACTTTCGAAGATTTTGATAAATAAAAATCAACGAAAATGTACATTTTGCCATTATTAACTGAATTTTGTATACACATTTTTAGAGCCGTTTTTTTGAGAAAAATAAGATTTACTTTTTTGGTTTTCAAAATATCAAGAAAAATGTGTGGCCATAAGCAAGATAAAATATGTATCAAGTTTATAGAAAATCCATTCAGCCCTTTGCGTTGTAGATACGAGGACAAACGGACAGACAGACAGAATTGTGAGACGCACTTTTTCGTCTTTACTATCATTGTAATGTATGTAAAGTTTGATCAAAATCTCGCGTCTCGGAAACCATTATTTTTATGAATGTTGGAACGAAAATGAGAAAATTCAGGTCTTTTTTCGTGAGAAAATAGCTAATTTCTATCGAAAACATTTCTGTTTTTTTTTTACAAAAAAAAAAAAAAAAATGGTATAATTTCCAGGAGTTGGCGAGCCATTTAGCAGTTCAAAACTAAGTCATACGGAACACTCAGTTTTCCTATGTTAACGAGATCGAAAAGTTATTTAAAAGTCTCATATTTGCAGCCTCGTTATTAGCCATACCCTTAGTTCTCTTGGAAAAACCAGTATTTTTCACAATGTTTACTAACAGCCTTGGCATATTGCAACAAAAAACCATAGTTTTACATAGTTTTGAGGTTATGTCGTATCAACTACAAAACAAACTCAAATATTCGGAAGACCAAACCAATTGCGCGTTTTAATTTCTCTTCCTTACTTTAGACTTCTGATGGAGTTATTTAAAGACCAGTGCCATTAACTTGGTTTCTTGTATTGTGGGTGTGTCGATTGAAAAGCTTTTTCGAGTTTTTTGATTTTTCAAGAGTTATTACTAATTTTGAAAATGAAACTTATCACATAATTTAGGTACCTTCAATGACGTAATTTTTTAATTATTTATTAATGAATACAACCGTTACTTCCAAAGTTAAAAAAATAAAAGAAAATAATATTCATTCATATAAATAAAATGTACAAACAGCACACCAACTTCGTAAATAAATTCGACGTAAAAACACAATAAACCATATTGTTATCCTTCTGAGGCAAAAGTCCACTATCCTTCTCCCTGGAACATGTCACCTTATTTTTTAATTAAAAGATACATTTCTCTCGTGATTCTTATAATTCTGTATGAAGCTTGGTGCTTTTTTTTTAAATTTCAAATTTCCATGTCAAAAATCGAACACGTGTTAATGAAATGAAAATTTTAATTGTTATTATGCAGCCATCCAGTAAATTAATAAAAACACTCATTTCCGTTGATTACTTTTCAATTAAAATCTTTTAATTAAAACCTTAAGGTATTTTTTTTATTTTATGTTGTGTTGGTATTGGTGTAGGAACTGCGATGTCAATAAGGACAACGAAACTCTACTTTTAGCCAAACAACAACAAAACTGAATATTTACCAGTCTCATAATACGTTCCTTTATCTTTCGTATTACAGGTGCGAAAACGTAATGACGTGTCCTATAAGGCCAATTGGCTCTGGCAACGAGCACTGCCCCTACGATTGGCTCGCCGTTTACGATGGACGTGATGAACATTCGCCACTTATTGGAAAATTTTGCGGTCTGGGAAAGTTTCCATTTAGTATAATCGGTAAGTTGGTAAAATTTTTGTACACTTTTCTTTTATATTTTTTTTTTTTCATAAATTTTACAACAAAAAACTCTACCCCTTTCTGACTGTGTTCTGTTTTCAATGAAAAAATATTATTCTCTTGTAATTATATTAATTGAAATATTAAACTGAATAACTCACAGTCTGGGTGTAATGGGAGGATGCATTTTGCGAGACCTCTTTTACATTTTCCATTTAATATGATTTTGTATGTATGAAAAAAGGGTCTTTTTCTGCCGGTATTTTGACGCTTTCGTGTATGTATGTTTGTTTGTGGAATATGATGGTATGACAACGTTGAGGTCCACGTAAAAAAAGCGGATGTTGTTTTTACGTATTCTGTCGGAAACTTTAATGCACCAATTACTTTTGAAATAATTTTTGCAACGATTCTTTTTTTTTAATTTTTGTTATTTTATAAGTTGATGTGGAAGGTTGTTAAATATTTCATAAGGAAGGATATACAATTTCATTAATCCGTGTTCCTCAGGGCCTGCGAAGTAATTTCAATGACAGAGAATATCCAAGAAGCATTATGAGTAAAAAATAAAATGTAATAATAATAAAAAAGAATGAAGTGAATGAAAACAGAAATTGATGGAGGCCACAGAAATATACATTGATCGTTAAAAGTCTTGTAATGAACCATTAGTCAAATTAGTATCAATTTTTCATCTTGTTCCACTGGCGAATATAGAATCTGTAGTAAGTGCAGTAAATGGCCGGCCACCAGCGAGTTAATTTTTCAAGTTAATTTCGAGAACGCATTTTTCTGCTTTTTCTGTTAATTTTTTGATGAAGAGACCAAATATTAAATAATATTATTTAAAATATTTTCAATTACAAAAATATGCATTTTAATATTCTATACCACACCAAAACATGGCAATCTGCCGAATATATATTTACAATCCACGAGGTCAAGATGTATTCCACAAACACGATGCCAACGAATACAAGATTGAATTTAAAATCAAGTAGGTACAGATTTTACTTGTTTATGATTTATGACAATTCGTAAATTGTGCATGTGAAAATTCAATATTTTCCCCATGGGTACGATATGTGTGAAAAATTCCATAATGTGAATATGCGATATTCATACTTAACAAATGGCGCCAAATGTTATTGTGAATTCACTTTTATGTTGCAGTTAGAATAGAGGCAGAAAAACAGTTGTCAAAAAAAATCACACCTAACACACCGGTTTCATATTGCGATTGAACTCGCTATTTCAAAATCGAAATGGAGAGGTAAACATGGTCGAAATCTATTTTTCCATAGCGTCATACATTTCACAAGTTTTTGACAGGAAAAGCTTCTTTTAATTAATGAACAGTTAACTCTATGAATTTTTACTTTCGATTATAGGTACTATAAGGTAAGTTATGTATTCGTAAAAAAAACATTTTTTTTCTAACAATCAAACATGACATTACGATCATAGAGAACACCAAAACAATTCCGTCTGTTTGTCATTCTGTCAGTCTGTCGGTCTGTCCTCGAGTCTACAGCCTAAACGGTTGGTTAGATTTGCTTCAAACTTGGTACATATTGTTTCTTTTTCATTTTTTTTAAGACGACAATTAACAGTAGCTCCCATACATTTTTTTTGCCAAAAACAAAAATCTCATTCTTCTCAAAAACGGCTTCAACGATTTTTATTAAAAAAAAAATCAGTGCATTAATGAAGGGAAAGGGTACCTTTTGATAATTTTTTTTTTAAGCAAAATTTTTATTTTTGGTATTCTAGAAGAACCATTTTTTTGGTTTTCGATTTTCTCGTAAACGATTAATTTGATTTTTTTGAAATTATTTGCGCAGAAGCTACTAGAATGTTTAAACATTATTGTATACCTACATTTTTCAAAAAAAAAATTTTGGAAATAATTTTTTTTTTTTTTTTTGAAAATTCAAAATTTCGAAAACGACTTAATAGATTTTTTCGAAACTTTGTATTTAGTGGTTTTTTTGACATTATTTTGAATAGTTAAAAAAACTATTTTTTTCTAAAATAAAATAAAATAAAAAACAACTTCCCAAAAAAAAAATTATTTCTCGAAAACGGCTCCAAGAATGTTTATTACAAAAGTTTGTGTTTTCTTAAATTCGTACAGTTCACTGTTAAGTATAAAAATATTTCTTTTTGCGTACTTATTAACGGTACTTCCCTTAGAAGCACTTTTCATATTTTCGAGTTTCTCAATATTGAATGCACGGATTATAATAGATTTTTTAATACAAATGCCCCCTAAAATTGTTCATAAAACGGAATACTGAAACTTTCCAAAAAAAAAGTTTTTCTATTTTTAAAAAAATAAATAAATTTTTTTTTTTTTGAAAAATCGATTTTTCGAAAACCAGTGACAGAATTTTTTTTTGAAAAAAAAATTGAATTTTATATGTATATTAATAATATCTTCAAAATGCAGTTTCAAATTTTTTTTTCTAAAAATGTTTTCAAAATTTTATACATAAAAAATTAATTTATTAAAAATGCGCTCCAACGATTTTTGAATTTTTTTCATATATTCTTATTTATCCATGAATTCAAACGGCATCTTTGTTTTCCCTCAAACTATAACGACTAAGCAATATAAAAACATTTAAGTATGTGTATTATCCGTTTATTTCTACCTTATTATTATTCCCTATTTCGAATTTTTGCGTACGTCACGGAATACTGAATACAATGTAGGCCCTAATACATTTATATATACATATGTATGTGCTTTAAAAATCACATGTATCTTATGTATGTATATTGTAGCTAAATTATGAAGTTGCATGTTGTAGCTACCTACTCACCTACATCCTTCATTTTCATTATTATATGTACATGTTTAAATACTTAGGTTCCATCTAAATGTATATGATTATGTATAGATGTGTACATTTTACTCTCCGAACTAACATAATTAAAATCCAAAACTTTAACTATTCCTTAAATCATCCATTCCACAATTAATTTTATTTTTTTTTTAACTATATGCCTGTAAAACCTAAGGTCTTTTAAATGCAACCTGAATTGCACGGCATTTGTTTGGCACAGTGGATTTGAGAAGCAGGTATTGAATGTCTCATTTTAACCCATTATCATTATACTTCGAATCAAGTTAATCTGCATAGGATAACTACACCGAACTAACTAAACCTCAATGGTTAATTACATTAAAGTTGTTAGCTACAAGAGCAAGTGCGTACGATCCAGTCGTGCAGGGGTGTAAATTGACTTAAAAATATTGCCCAGGATTTTATTCAAGTATAATCTAAAACTATTATGATTTCGCATTGAAAAATTTGTGCAATTTCACTCATTCAAATAAAAATGTGCATTCAAGCAGAGCCCAATCCTTTTCTAACAAAATAATAGCGTTGAATGAACATTTATACATATTCGATATCTAAACGCTTCTAGTAGAGGACTTAATTCTTTGAAACTGGAAACCATGTTAGACCTTTAAAGAGGGACATATTTATGCAAGCCGATGCAACAACAAGAGTGAGAGCCGAAAGTCCTTTCTTCCCTGTACTGACAATTTTTCTTGGACAGAGTAGGTATATATATAGTGCTCTTAGTAACTGAAAATTTGTTCAGCAATCCGGAGCTCGCTTCGCTGATGAAATAAAATGCACGACTGGATCGCACGAACTGCTCTTATGTTCGATCACATTGTATGCATAAGATTTCTATTTAAAATCTAAATATATTTTTAAAGTAATTTTTTACTTTATTTTTTATACACAAAGTTTCTTTAATTTTTTTTCGAAAAAAAATTGGTATGCCAATCCTAAATATTTAATAATATAAACTTAAAAACAAAAAATTAAATCGGATTAATCAAAGAAAAAATAATTCAAAATTCTGAAATAAATACTTTAACCAATTTGAGTTCAAAAAAAAATACGCATTTTATTTCTTGGATAAATTTGAATTTATGAGAAAAAAATTTTAAAAATCTGTGGAGCGGTTTTTGAGAAAAAAAGGTTTTTTAAAAGAAATTCTTAGGTATTCAGCAAATACATGTAACTATAATTTATGAAAAAAAAAATATTGAGCAGTTTTCAAAATATAAATTTAAAAAAAAAAATTTTTTTAATTTTTTTAAAAATACAAAAAAAAATATTGGTACGCTGTATAAATTGGGCAACTTAAACATATATACGTGTGAAATTTCGAAAAAATCGGTCGAGCCATTTATGAGATATTCGAAATAAAAAAAGGTTCTATGGAAAGTATACCGTTTTTAGACATTTAAAAAAAAAATTTCAACCATATGATCGGTCGTACCTAAAAAGCTGCACTAATTTTTTTTAAATAAAAATCGTTGGAGACGTTTCCGAGAAAAATAGGCTTTAACGTATTGGTTATATGGCAGATACCGTTATTTTTTGAGCTCAAAAACAAAATTTCAATTTCCCCACTGTACAATACCAAAAAACTCTATAACCAAGTTTGAAGCAATTCGGCCCATCCGTTTGGGCTGTACGTGTCTATACATAAAAACAGACAGACAGACATACAGACGGGCAGAATTTGTAGACCATCTTTTTTCGTCTTCGCTATCATCGTAATGTCATGTTTGATTGTTATCTCAAAACTTTTTTTTTCGACGAATGCATAACTTGCCTTATAGTACCTATAATCGCAAGTAAAAATATGGTGTGGCAATTGCTAATTCAGGTAAGCGGTGTTGATTATAGTTCAAGTGCTTATTACAGCACAAAAAAGTGTAATAAATCCTATAGTCACCTATAATAGAAAGGTAGAAAAATACTTCTCAAACTTAATCTACCTCCACTTCTGATGCTGAATGTTTCTAATATATGCAAGGATAGACTAGCAATAATATAGCAATTATTATAAAAGTGGCAGCAATGCAAAAGAGATTAAATAAAAAACCAAAAGCTTACATCATTTTTCTCCTATTATAATATAGTTACATGTCATTCACTCATCCCGCAATTGCCTTGATTCAAAATTATAAATGAAGCCTTTATGTCCTGTAAGTTTAATACTATATTGTATACACACATAATGAATGTAACGAATGTGACGGTCGTCTAGGTATACACAACTCGGTCTCACAACAAAAGGATGGTCTATACTATCTATGGAACGATTATATCGCCTGAACACTCCAATGAATGCTAATTAAAATTCCATTTTGACAAATATGCGAAGTTGAATGAATGTCGTATTACTACCCATTATCCATTATGATATGTAGGTATATGAATGTATGGAAATGGATGCGTGTGTAGGAGGGTATGTGTGTGTAAATGCAATATAAGCACGCATGAAACATCAACCCTTTTATAGGCTAGCTATAGAAGAATATAAGAATCGTTCATTTTATTACGAACATCGCGCCAACTACTAGTCGATTGCCATTGCAATCACATTCATTTGCATATTCAATGTGGATGTGCCACTGCCACCTTTATCTGTGCAGAGTGCAGTGAATCCATTTGGCACCCCATTCATATGATGATGATGATGTAACTCATATCGAATTTTCAGTTGTTTCAGCATTTATATATCTATGTATATCGATCTATCTGTATGATTTGTATATGAAATTGTATGTATGTATGTAAATATTTTCAGGTACATCGCAATATATGTATGTTGAATTTGTGTCATCTCCCGCCGGACCATTGCTGAATACGGGATTCCATTTTAATGTTGGAAATTGGCCAGGACACGTGGAGACAGCAGGCATTAAACATGGTATATGTGATTGGCTTTTAAGTTCGGATGCTTTAAAGGACAGCAGTGCATCGGAGGGAATATTCCTTAGTATCGCGCATTGGTATCCACCGAACACATCTTGCAGTTATCACATTAAAGGACGAACCGGAGAAATTGTCAGATTGTATTTTCCAAGGTAGGTAGCTAAATGTGGTTTTATGGTAAAATGTTGACGTTTGACGTTTTGATTATATATATTACATATTCATATGGGTTTCTAGTGATGGTCACATGTTGGGTATTTATCATGCTGCTGAATAGAAACCATATCGTTGATTTTAAATTAAAGTGAAAACGTGCTTTTGGAATATATTTAAAGCAGAAAATAAAAGATTACCTAATTAAATTGCATACGATAATTGATCTTTAACAAATTCAGATAAACAAACAAGAAAGCCAAACCTAAATTGCATACTCTAGGAATTTAGTTAATAGATAATTTTGTTCAATTCTGAAACTCTCCTACCTGAGGCATTTATGAAGACTAAAAAATTAAAAAAAAAAAGTAATTTATTATGTATATTATAAACGGTGATTTTTTAAGAGCTTGGTTTTTGAAAATTCAAAAAAACACAGAAACTTGTAAAAAGTGAATGAAATTTTTATTTGGATCGATAAATCAATGTCTGCCATTTACTTTTTCAAAACAATTTCACTTAAATGTTGCCCGCGGCTACGCTTCAGGTGGTCCATTCTGAAGGTCCAATTTTGGCAAACTTTTTCACACATTTCGGCCGGAATCGTGTTTGGCTTGTCCCCATAGACAATAGACTTAACATAGCCCCACAAAAAATAGTCTAACGGGGTCAAATCACATGATCTTGGTGGCCAATTGACTGCGCCAAAACGTGAGATCAACTGCTCACCAAATTCGCCTCTCAATTGATGCATGGTTTCGCGTGCAGTGTGGCATGTGGCACCGTCCTGTTGGAACCACATGTCGACCGAGTTCAATTCTTGCATTTCCGGCAAAAAAAAATCTGTTATCATCGAATGGTACCTTTCTCCATTGACCGTAACCCTGCGGCCTTCATCGTCCTTGAAGAAGTACGTCCCAATGATGCCGCCTGCCCATAAACCGCACCAAACAGTGCATTTTTCGGGATGCATTGGTAGCTGCTGAATTGCCTCTGGCTGCTCTTCTATCCAAATACGGCAATTCTGCTTATTCACGTATCCATTTAGCCAAAAATGAGCGGAAAAAAAACGGACGTAGCTTGCGAAACACATTTTTTACAGAGCACGAATTTTGATAATAAATTTCAATAATTTGCAAACGTTGTTCAGGCGTAAGTCTATTCATGATGAAATGGCAAACAATACTGAATCGAAATGTCAAATGTTCGTGGAATTTGTCATGTGTGATCTGTCAAAAATATAAACGCCAAAAACCAAGTAGCAAAAAAATCACCCGTTACTTATACATAAGTTTTACCTATTCATGTTCTCATTGAAAAATCATAATGACTCTATTCTTCGAAAGCACTTTGAGTCTGCAACATCGAAACTTGAGTGAAAGTTTCTAAATGTTTTTCATATTTTCAAGATGCAGATACTTATAAGAAGGTACTAAAATATATATACAGTGCATTTAGTATATATACCAAAGTACTCTATGCATGCATCTGGTCGAAAAGTGCTGCTTGATGGAAAACCATTAAAGATGTTGACAAGTTCTATATGGAATATGCATATAAAAAAAAACTGCCTGCAAGTTACACATAAGTGCATACAAAAGTACCTAGTCATAAGTGCATAAGTCAAGTTTTGAAATTTAAATGGAAGGGGTTATGGAAATCATAAAAAGACATAAACCCTAACAGTGTCGTTCTACATTATGGTGTATAGTTTGACTAGCGGAATGTAGGGTAAACGAGTATACCGAAGTTCGATTAAGCTTTTGTAAATGGTAATTAGGAATTTCGTATTTAAATTCATCACATGCCATAGGCTTGAAAAAGTAATTAACCGTTAAATGTTAATTAGCCTAAATTGTAAATTATTTTTTCTTCTAAAGTCGACAATTCTGCAAACCGCACTTTAGGATTTTTTTCTTAGAACGAAAATAACAATTGTTGTTGGTCCCATTTAACTGTTAATTCTACGCAACTGGTCATTCAGCTTCAAGTTTTGTAAGCTTTTAAACCACTATCATAGCAATGTCCAAGCTCTTGGTAACGATGCGCCGAATCGCTAAATTTAGATACTTTTCCTTTTCACTACGAATTCGTCTTGAACATCTCAGTGGCATTGCATTGTGCAAGAAAAAAAAATGTTCCAACACTTTCAACAACACGTCGAAAAGGAGCCTCAAATTGTCAAGTATTACAGATGTAATTTTAAACTGTAATTTTGAATTAAATTTATCGAAGCACAAAACATAAATGTTAAAAAAAGAACCAAGTTCTTTTATAATACAAAATCATGTGTGTAAGAACAAGTTAGTCGTGAAAATCTCATTTGATCTAAATCTAAACATATACCTAGTTCTATGTTTATAAAAGTTTTAGTTTCAAATATTTAAATTAGAGATATCGAAAAACTTTAAATTATGGGAGAAATCTGTTATGATAAACCTACTAATTAAAATTTGATAGGCCCACTGAATCAGTTCACTGGTTTACTACTGGTCTAGTTATAAAAACCTTTAAAATTTGAGGAATTTAGTAATACAATTAAACCTTGCAAATTTATATCATATTATTAATTGACACATTTTTTCACATAATTTGGAATTATTTTTTTTTTGTCCAATTTCAATTCTATTTGCAAATATATTGTTATTATTCTGATAAAATTGCTGAATAACATGACCTTTAGATATTTAATATTTTGATTCCCTATGTACAGGAACACCTCTAAAGTCAAAAGATCATGATTCTACGTGAAAGTAGCTACTTCTTATAATATTGATACAAAAATCTGAGAATCGAAAATCTCCAGTTTTCATTTTTTTCCTTTTAATCACTTTACCAAATTTCATTTTACAGCAATTCGAAGTGCTTCATAATTGATATAGATTCTAAGACAGCGGGTGGGTACGACGCCCAGAAACGGAAGACCTGTACTTTTCGATTTTTCTTTTATAGATATAATTCACTTCAAGTCAAGATCTACCATTCTACCGTATTTCATAATCCTACAGCAGTCTGAAGAGCTCTTTATAATTGAACCACCAGTTGGAAGAAGGAAATAAGTTTCCAAAATTTTTATTTTCATGTTACGTCGAAAAAGGATAGAAAAAAACACTTTCTAACAGAAATGGCGGTGGGCAATATCGCCCAAATCGATTTATAAATACCAAATATCACCCAAAAAAATCTGACCAAATTGTTGTTGTATTTATTCCCCCTTTTGGACGTTATTTCTTTCTATTATTTTTAAGGAAAGAAATATTCAAATGAAAAGAAACCAAACATTTGAAATATCGCCCAAATAAGGGAATAACCTCCAAATATTAGGAAATAACGCACAAATATTAAGAAAAAAGCCCAATTTCCAAAAGCACCCACTCGTTTTCAAATAAATATAGCCCAGAATAAATTAAAATCGTTTCAAAATGTTGATAAAAAAAATATTTTTCTATATATCACATTTAACTTATAAAAAATATTTTTAAATTTGAATCACCAATTTAAAGTCCATTATTAATAAATTTCATAAAAACTTTAACATTCCGATTTTTTTTAACGAAGAAAACATTTTCTAAAGTTTGTGTGTTAGGTACACATATTTTGTGTTAAGGAAAATGGGTGTTTCGATTGAATTTTGAAAAATTGAGTTTTCAAACTAAAAATTGTTGATGTGTACCATCTTGCCTTTCGCTTGCTTGCAATATGTGGGAGTGATTTCGTTTGAGCACACGAACGAGTTGGTCTGTCTCTTTCTGTGTCTGGTTGATCGCCAGCCTAAATGGCTGGAACGGTTTTTAGCAGGCTTAGAACTTAAGCGACTTTTTATTTATCCCCAAAAATAACGGCTCTAACGATTTTGATTTTTAAAAACTTCAATATAAATGTATTATATAATTTCGTCTAAAATTATTTGTTACATGAAATATGTTATTAGGAGTACCTGACATAGAACGATTTTTTTTTCCACTTTCTCATTCGAATTAATTAAGATGGTAGAAAAAAGTGCATGGCTAGTATCGTTACTTTTGGGACTAAAAAAAAATAAATTCAAAAATCTATTTAAGACAGTCACCTAAAACGCCAAGTGTGTAGAAAATCGCTTTAGCCGTTTACACTGTATCTCGGACAAACGGAATTGCGGGACCCACTTTTTTTTAAGAATGCATAGCTTGCTTCTTATACTTAGTGTTAGTACCTATAATCGCAAGTAAAAATAGTTATATTCATTAAAAAAAAACAAAAAAATTTACTGTGAGAAAGGATGGGCGGACGAAATTCTTTTACAAAGGATTATCTTCTTAACCGCGCGCCGCTAATAATGTAGTGGAATTCTTTGGAACTGCAAGCTTATTAGTGTGCGTTTGCAAAAAAATTTGTTGTTAAAATAAAAATCCAAAAAAGTCCACTTTTCTAAAATTAAAATAAGGAAAACCATAGTTGTTATTTTGAATTAATATTTCAAAAAAAAAATAAAATAAAATAATAGCACACAAGGCAATAAAGTAAACAATATATTCAAACAAAAACAAATATATAAAAATAAGAACTAGTAGTCCATTTTTTGCATGAATAAAAATTTGAAAAAAAAATAAAAGATAACCTTGCTCTTTATTTGTTCACTCTTGTTTAGAAATAAAAATAAGAAAGTTAAAAAGTTGCGTGGTTTAGCAAAATCACACTCCCAATTAAAGTCAGTCTATGCTTACGAAAATTTAGTCGGTATTTTTTCTTTCATGGTCAACAAAAAAAAATTAAAAAATGCCATGTTTTAGCTGTTTTTAATACCAAAATAATTAATTGTATTTCAATTAATTATGCCTTGAACCGTAGAAGTTATCTATGCGCCCAACCATTATTTGCATAGTCAACTCTGCCTTAAGTACCAAGGTTGTAGAGCATTGACAGACGGGATTGCAGGACCCACTCTTTCGTAATGTCAAATTTGGTTAAGATCTCGATTTCGATTTCATTTTCAAATTCAAAACTTGCCCTTTAGTATCTATATCGCAAGTAAAAACAATTTGTACCAAGTTGGAGGAAAATCCCTCCAGCCATTTATCATATTCGCTCGCGTTCAGACAGACAGGATGAGCAAGTTTGACCAAAATCTCGAACTGAATTTTTTTATGAATCCAAATTTTGCCATAACAAAATAAAATACACGTTTTTAAATATGGGTGGCAATGGCGCAGTGGGTATATTTAGATATACCTCCAATTTTAATTGGATGCTACCCGTGGATTATAATGAGATAATAAACATCAATTCTCAAATCCACTGTGCTAACAAAAACTCTTTCCTTTTTTCTATTCTTTCCCCTTGAGTGCGCGCATTATTAAAAAAAAATATCCATAAACTTTTGTATTCCAAAATAATGTATGCACAATTTTTTTTATTAAACTATGTATTTTTTGCATTTTAAATACTAAATTGTAATGTACATAAAAGTATTAATACGTAACCAGACTAAAAAAAAAGGACCCAAGTTACTTTTAATTGAAATAAGCTGTATACAGAAGCTTCTAGATATTTTTACAGAATTTTTGAATACAGAATATTGCAAACTGAATTTTGGCACATACCGAATTTTGACACCCCCCTTTTATGAAGTGTTCACAATATAAAAATATAAATAAATACACATAATTGATTAAGGGTCAAATATTTTCTAGATAGGTATGTCTATACTCTCATCCAATACGAAATAGCATCATCATTCATTTTAACAGGCAGGAAACTAATTAAAATTCTATGGCCCCCGGGTAGTATGACCTAGAAACATGTGAATATGTAGGCCTCATCTGATGGCCTGGTGTTATTGCCTTTGGGGAAATAAGATATCTTAGGTCTACTAACCTCAAATTATATAACAACCAATGAATAATGATGACAATAAAAACCTGCTGCCATGTCCCAAAGAATAAACTAAAAAGTCCACAAAGTCAAAGTATATATGTATTTCTATTTCAAAAATAATATCTCTTAAACTCATTCTGTAAATCATTGTTAAAATAGCGCAACATTTTAAACCATTTCAAAATTAACTATGACAAAATTCTAACTCAGCAGTTGTTGCATAAACGATATACAAAAATGGACCCAGTCGTGTGGCCAATTTTGCCTAACTTTTGATAAAAATCAACTTTATCTCCCTCAGCTGCAGTCATAGCAACATTCTCATAAGGAATTCAACATTGCTTCGTAATACCATCCTGACCCACATAAATTCCTCCTATATAAGATTCGCTCTGCATTGCAAAATCCAATTTCACTCAATTTCTTCCAGTCAAGTTGGCCCCGATTGTAGGTGCTGTAATAGCACAAATTTCATTTCCTACCTGCTCTGTACCTCCAGCATCAAAAAATAAAAATAAAATGGAAAATATAAGTTAGCAGAGAAAAAACTGTTTGCAAACATTACAGCAGCGGTTTCAACAAACTGTGTCCATGCAATGTCATCTCGTTTACCTTTGCCACTATACCCTCCTCGTTTTTCAATAGATCCAAAACTCTCCATATCGACCAAAAATGAAAACCGTAAAAAGGGCAGTCAAACGTAAGTTGCACTGAACCTAGTATATATCCATCGCCATCGCTTGAACGACACGACACGAGACGAAGCAATGAAAGCACCCGCTCTATATCAAGAATTTACGTTCCAAGGGTGCCATACAAATACGCCTGCCACGTCGCTCGTTTCGCTAGCGGGGACCCGGCCGCATGAAATGGGCAAACAAGTTTCTGGATCTTAAGAATGGCAATGAGCCAGTGTAACCGAAGACATCGACGGACAGAAAATCCTTAAAGAAAAAATGAAGAAAGTTTAACTGACAACAAAAAAAAAATATTGGAAAATAAAAAGAAAATGGTTTTGGCAAAACTTTCGACTTCGTCGAAGGCCTTTCCAGCTAAGGTATCTTCTATACATTTGTTTGTCATCAAATATGTCTTTCTATAAAAAAAAAAGATTTTTATTTTTTCCCAGTCGAGCATGGAGAGTAGCTCAAAAACGAGAAAAACATAAAATCAGATCAAATTGTTTTGGGACGCATCCGGTAGCAGAGAGTTTTATTTATATTTTGTTACTGCAACAGCAGAGTTCAATAGAAACATGGTTTTCGACTAAAATTGTGTCGGTTCCACAAACAGGGTGACCTTCTGCTGCAGATGTTTGGGCAAGTTTATATTTTAAAAAACACATCTGTCAACAAATTCAGTTACAAAATATGAAAAAATTAGTCTTGTTTTATCGAAATATCAGTTACTAGCCGACCCGTGCTCGCGTTGCTTCGCAATGTTTTAATATGATTAAAAGCATATCAAATGATCAATGAGACTGATCGCAATTTCTATTATATTATTACGTAACAAAAAATTTATATATATACTTACATATGCTTTCCGTAACCAAATACAGAATTTTATGTTCTCTCACTGAAGCAGCTTTTAAAAAAATAGACGTTCGGACATGCACAGTATTACCTATGTTAATTTTATTTATTTTTTTTTTCAATGATTCTGGATATACAATATTAGCATGTTTATTATTTTCAGGAAGAAGAAAAAGACTGATTATTTTTTGAGCACTCTTGAAAGGGCGACATAAAGTTGATCATAAGAAATATGATTGAAAATTTTCCCACACGGAACGATTCTAAAATAGAACAAAGCAAAGCAGCAACCCAGTCGATTGAATCGAATTCATAGATGCAAAAGTACAATAAAATAATGAATTTTTAATTTGTACATAGAATTATTTCTCAGCATATAAGTACAGTTAAAAAATCATTTATGGCTTAAAATTTGCACAAAACTATGGACTTTATAGCAAAATTCTCATTTTTGTAAAATATCAAGCCGGTTTAAGAGCATAATTGAATATGTTGGTCAACTTCGAAAAGAAAGTTAAAGGTCTTTTTTAAAGTTACTAAACTAATTCAACAAATACATTTAACAAATGAAAAAATATTCTGAATCATTCTCTAAAGAAAAAGGAAAGTTATTAAAATGGTTTCAAGAAAATTGGTTGAATAATTTCTGAGATTAACCCGTGACAAAGTTAATAATTGTTTCGTCCTTATTTAAATAGTTAAAATGAGTGAAAACTCGTTTTTAAAACACCTCATTATGTACGAATATCCAAAAGCGAGATTTAGTACTGCCAGATTTTCAAAACGAGATTTTTTAAAATAATTTTGTTTCGTAACCGATTATCGTCATAGAAACGTTGCGAGAAATTGATGCATAGTTGCTAAAATAAGGACTATATTTAGTGCAAAGTCAAACCATTACTCAGGAAAATAACTCAAAAAATAGCACAATTACGCCTAAAACTGCGAAAATACTGAATTTTGGTATAGAGCTTAATTTGGTTTTCCCGGATCTGTTTTTTAAAAAGTTCTCTGAACTTAGACCGGTGCTAAAATTTTAAGAGAGCCCAACATTTAAGGGGGTATGGGGGAGGTAAAATACCATTCTTTTAAATATCTTAAAAACTATAACTATAAAAATCAACTAAAATTGTTGAATGCTATATTTATCGTCACAGTGTGGAGCATATTATGTTTGTCGTATAATCAATAGATCCGGAGAAAAATGACCCGGAACGTTATCATAACTAATTTGCTACAAAAAAATTAACATTACACATATAATTGTACATTTTTACAAATTTTGCATTGAAAACAAAATAGAACTGACAATTTTGATAAAACTGCATTACCATTGTATATACATTTCTATCACAAAATGAATTAGTTGCATACTACACTCATCATTGAACGTCAAAATTTAGTTCAAACAAAAATTGAAGGCAATGAAAATATTTGTATTAACAGAAAACGAACCGATGTCAAACATAAATGCAATACCGAAACCAAAACTGGATCAAAAACAAATACAAATATAAATAACAAACGAATACTTCATAGGTTTTTTCTTCAATTTTAAATAAATATGAAGAAAGAAAAATCCAAAAAGTAAATCTTGTTTTATCTTGCTTTAACTTCAAGCATTCTTCTCACTCATTATCTGTTTTGCTTACCTTATTTTTTATTCCTCAATCTTTCACATTATTGCTCTCCCTCAGACTGCAAATGTGTCCGATATAGTCGTTCTTTTGCTATCTGCCTAGGGGCTCCCCGGGCGTTCCTCTTCATGATAGTACTATAGAAATGTATATACAATGGAATTACGATGAAAGGGAACAAATAACGGTACCTGCCATCATAAAATCGTTTTCTTCATTTAATAATTTCTCATCAGCGGCAAAACGGATTTAGATAATTTTTTTTTGCATTAAGTCCTTCAAATTCTAAATAATACAGCAATAAAGTGTGTAAATTTATAATGTTAAATTGTATAAATTGACATAGGTACGAATATATTAAAAAAAAATTAAATACATTTTGTATTTAAAAAAAATTCAGTATAGAAAACGACTTTAAAAATCTTGTGCCTTGCATTTAATTTCTTTATGGCATGAATCTATTGAAAAATTTATATAAAAATAAAGTTTTCCAGATATTCTAAAAAAAAGAGATTTCAACCCATTTTTACCTGAAATCTAAATGAATTTTGAGAAATTATTTAGGACAACAGTTTTCTCAAAATAAAAGTCCAATTTTTCTGGACTGTATACAATTTAGAATCACAAAAAAAACACACACAATGGTCACCCTAATATAAATGTGACCTGTATATGATGAAAACAATAATGTCGTACACAGTTTCTGCATCACACAATTTTATCTACAAACACAGCTGTTGTTCGACTTGGCATCTGGGAGGCATGCACATGCACAGCCAGCACAGCACAAATTTTAATAATTTCATATTCACACGTTGCCATTGGTTGGTTGGTTGGACGTCCGTCGCTTGTTTTTTGTTATTGTTGTTATTGCATCTGATATTTTCTTGTTGTTATTGTTTCTGTATTGTATAAGGATGTGGTGATTGTAGAATGGTGAAAGGGAGAACCCCATATGAACGATGAACCCCATGACCATGATATGGGTTATGCGGCAATCAGCAAGTGCATAACGTGGTAACAGCATGTATTAAAGGGCTGAATTGGAAAATGTACATTGTTGCAATGGATAACAATGAACTTTAATTTTAAAGTTAAATGAAGAGCACAAACTTCTGTTGAATTTGCAATTTTTTCTTTTTTTTTTTGGTTTTGGTGCTTTGTGATAGGTGATGGGGCAGGGCGAAGGCTCAAACTAGTAAAACACAAATGCAATTGAATGTTTAGAATGGACATTTTGCAATGCAGCTTTTCTATGGTTGTTTTGGCGAAATTTGTAATAATCTGGTAGAGATTGTCGTGGAACACTATTAAAAGTTATTCAAATTGATAATCAACGAAATTGAAATTGTTCGTTGTGGACAAGAGTGCAATTCGGATAATCGTATAGATATTGTTTTCAGTTAGTTTCGCGGGTGTAAAGTGTAAAACAGGAACAATATTGGCAATGGGTCTAGAATACAAATAGGTAGTTGATAGTTGTTTTGAAATTCTATAGTTATAATCAATTGGTGTATATCTAGATAATCTCCAAGAACAAAATGTCGGACAAAATCCTCAAAACGAGGAATGTAATAGCACAAGACAAAATCTCAATTATATTATTTGCCATCTTATTGTTTTAGGATTTTCTTTTGGGGTTCTTAAGAGATTTTTTTTTGGCGATGTTGGTTACGGAAATTTTTTATTTGGGGTTATGCTATATGGGCAAGCACCACTAACTCAATTGAATAAAGTGGTATTGAGGTTTCAACAATCGACACAATACCCTAAAAATATAAATCTCCAAAAACAATATAAGAGAAAATTTCTTTAAAAAAAAATCACTAGGAGAAAATTCCAAAGTATTCAAATAATGTCCACTATGGATTAATGCTCATAAAAATAGATTCTCGAAAAAAAACAACCCGGATCGGATACTCCGTTAATGATCTTAGGGTATGTAAGGTCTTCAGACAGGGTCTAATGTAATACAGTAGAATCTCAGAAAGATGAACAGATATAAAACAGGCCCCGTTTATCTTTCTAAGCATACAATTTCAGTTAGAGAAGAAAAACATATATCCACACATTATAAAGTTAAAACATGCCCGAAAATACTAAATATGTACCGTAACGTAAATATACCCAGACGAACTGGAGTCAATGAAATAGGAAATAATAAAATTGGTTATTTATTAAAATTGGAAATCGAGTGTTCATCTTTTCGAGTACCTACCTAAATTTCAAACCCGTTCATCTTTAGTGGAAGAAAACGTTCATCTTTCCAAACTGTTCCTCTCATAGAACCGTTTATGTTTCCGAGATTCTACTGTACTTGGAAATTTGGTTCTGTTTGGGGACTTTTGGAGATTTTGAGATAACGGGTGTTTTTTTTTGACGTGTGATTTTGTGAGAAGAAATAAAACCCATATAATTTAATTTTATGGCCAAGAATTAAGCTTTATTATAAAGATAAAGGTTTGCCATTATGTTTTAAAAATGATTTAGGATAAGTGGACTCAGCGCTGGCTCAAATAAATTCCAGTCGAGATGCAAAATTTTCTACCACTTTTTGCAGCAATCGGGTATTTCAGCAATAACGACCAGAATATTCTCTTCCAAAGCGTCAATCGTCTCGGGCTTATCTGCGTAGACAAGCGACTTCACATAACCCCACCAAAAATAGTCCAGCGGTGTTAAATCGGACGATCTTAGAGGCCATAATACAGGCCCACGACGCAAGAAAATGCGCTCACCAAAAGTTTCCTTATCAATAAATTAATTGTTTCGTTGGCTGTATGACATGTAGGGATCGGTGGCCATCTAGTTTTGGGCCCATTCGCCGAACGTGCGAACAAACTGAGCATAAATCAAGTGACAGCTGTCAAAAAGACCAACTCCTAAAAAAGTATTGCCAGATTAAAAACACACCCGGCAGTAAACAAATAATTGTTTGTTGGTCATCTTTTTCCATGAGGCTTTCTTATTTTAAGGATTTCGTTCTAAGACGAATGTTTAATTAGGAAAAAGCCAAATATATTTCCAATAGAAAATATCTGCAAAAATAAAGATTCCTTACAAAATACCAAAAAAAGGGTATCGTATCTTACGCCCAATTTTATTGCTTGACTTACTACTAACCTCAAGTATCTTCTGTTGGGGGAACACGGAAATCCCATGGAAAATCTTCCATTAGAGATCTGTGCTCTATTCGGGTAAACTCAACCAAAAAGCTTTACCAGCCAGCTCGGTCCTAATGTAGCTGCCCTCATTTTCACCTGCGAGATTTTTGGAGGTAGCTTTCCACTTTCTTGAGTCACATGAAATTTGGTCTTCCTCCACAACACCCAGCCATCTAAGCCTTGTACATTAATATTAAATCTTCTAGCTAGGTCGATGTCACTGATACACTGTAGAGCCCATACAACCAAGTCTTGTAGCTTCTGCTAAACTCACCTCTTATGCAGGCGGGACTTAAAATCACCCGAAGAAACCTAAATCATTCTCAGCCACCATTGATAAATTCCAAGCCCCTGAACCATAAATCATGACTGGGATAATAAGGGTCTTATAAAGCGACACTTTAGTTGCAGGAGAATGCCTTCTTAGCTATAAAAAAGAAGAGATTGGTAATAGTTATTCTTCATTTGATCTCAAAGCTGGTATCGTTAGCCGCATTTATAGTGGACCCTAAAGCAGAAAAAGTCTCCCCAGGCTACATCATAGTTAAAGCTGCCTATGTAACTGATTTGTCAATAGAAATCGGTGCTGTGTATCGACAACATATTACTTTGTCTTTCCCTCAATACTCACAAAGACCTTATTGTCATAACGCTGTGTCCTTCCGATTATGTAAATATTGTCGGCGTATGCAAGTGGTTGAACGTACTTTGGAAAGATATTGTACCTGGGATTTTCTCGGGAATTTTGCACTATTTTTTCAAGTATTTTCCCAAAAAGTACATTACAGCCTATCGCCTTGTCTATATCCTTTTTTAACGTCAAAGGTGTCGGTGAGGGCGATTAATGAATGAATATTTTGGGGTTTAAGGTGACGTCCCAGATGTCTATGTCTTTGGTGCATAAGTGTTATGCAACTACCTAAAATTTGGTCAGGTGTTTCCCCTTATATGTTGCAGTATCTACAAGTAGGGCTGCTTACTAAGCCAAGAGTACTAACTAAGGTGTTTTCTTAGTTTGCGGTGGCCGGTGAGGATACCCGTTATTTTCCTTAAGTTATTCCTACTTAAGCTAATGCAGACTATAAACCGTTCTAGGTTGTAGTTAATGAGTAGTAGTCCCTGCTTTGGGAGTTCTTTCCATGTTTTTTGCTTTTAGCCTCCTCTACTGTTTTGATTTTAATTTTAATCACATTCTCTCCCAGTCCGTAATATGGATCTGGTCCTACTGGTCCTAGTGTTGTTGCCCCAAATTTAGCTAAGGACCAATATAATTTTAATTAAAAGAAAAAGAAATAAATATAAATTATTAAGTACTAAATATGTTTTAATTAAATTTTTTTAAATTTCAAATTTTACACAACTTTAATTTTAGCTAAGGAGCATGCCTCTGCATTGCCTTGGACACCAACGTGACCTGGTACCCAATAGAGTGTTACATTGTTGTTCTTGCCCAGTTCCTTCGGTTAGGGGTTTCACCAAACTTGATCGAAGAGCGTGAATTTTCCACCGATATCATACAGAAACAGTCGAGCTAGGCAAGAATGCCAAAAATAGACATTGCCCTTATAGAACGTCTAGTATAGATTCGGTCATACGAGGCTTTAAAATCGGCTCCCGTGTTTTTTTCCAAGATCTGCCGTATTGTAAATATTTTGGCGATGGCAAAACGTCACAACGAGATGTATGTATTTGTCAGCTTGTCTCCAAGCCCGTGAATTTTAAAATTTCAAATTCCTACCTAAAGAAGATACCTTATTATGTGTCAGTGCATTGTGTTTGGTACAAACCAAAACAAAAGGAGGTTAGTTTTGTGAATATGTCCACGTCGATTTGACTTTGCATTCAGTCAATTACTCAGTTTTCAGTTCGGTTCTTTTATCGTTCGCCAACTGGGTTTGAAAAAATGTAGGTTAGATTAGATTAGGTTGTATTGGCCGTCAGGAAAACAACTGCCACACTTAGACCTTAGATAGGTTGCAAAAATGTAACATGTAACCCGAGTTAACTCGGTATGGGCACAACACCTCAACTTGACTCGGTTTATATTAAACCGGATTGACACATCACTTCTTAACTACCAAATTGGTCTTAATTTTTTTTTCTTTAAAATGAAGACATTTGACTGCCCTTAAATTGTCTCAGGCGCCACTTAAGTCGATGGTGGCTTTTTCTGTCCATTTTGACAAATATGAAAAAAAGATGGCTGTTAATCAAAATTGAATTCCGGAATATTTCTGCACAACTATCGTACCCTTCTAAGACGCAATATTTTTTGTTCGATGATTTACAGCATTAACACGCTGCAGTTTGGACTACAGATCATAAAAATCTTCAATTTGGCCACAAAAACAAAAATAATATTAGTTTACTATTTCCGTTTTCTTCAATATTATATGTACTAGACAAATACAAATTTAAATAATACCTGAAACATGTGACAAGACTCAACGAAAAAAAAAACTTTTTATTGACATATAAAAGTATTTGCATTTCTTGAATTCTCTCAAAATATTTTACAAACGTTGTTTAAGCATTGAATACAAAAACAACGTGAGCTTTATTTATTTGTCATTTATGCCAAAAATACATTTTTTCCATGGAAAAGTCAGCATTTCAATAAACAAACAATTCAAATTGTTTCGTCGCAAAAAAAAAACACCCAAGTTAAACTCAATGACTTAAAAAAGTAAACACACCAGATTACCCCTCTTTTTCATTTTCCTCTTAACTTTTTTAAATGATTATTTCCATTCCATTTTAAAGGTTACTTTAATTGCTCAAACTCAAACTACAAAAAGCTCAAATAAAAATACCCTCCATTAAGGCATTAATACTGTTCTTTTTTTTATCTGCTTTCAGTTTCCGAATTAATCGCATCGAGTCACCCATTCTCAAATACGATGGCGATTGCGGTGAGTCGCTCACCATATATGACTCCTCGAAGCCAGATCCTGCCAGAATAATAAAAACGTTCTGTGATACATTTTCACGACCGATGGAAAAGGTGGATTTCGTTAGCACTAGCCCATCGCTATTCGTACAATTCGAGAGCAAAACGGGCTCATACAGTGGCAGTTCATTATATTACTGGGCGCACTATGACTTCTTTAATAACACTCGTTTTGGTGACCCCGTTCCGAATACCCTGTGCGACGAAGTTATGTACGCATGGAAACATCCGGGCGGAAAAATTCGCTCACCCATGAACTCTTTGATATTCAAACGGACCGGAGGCAGTGATGTGCGCTGCCAGTATAAATTCGTCACCGACAAGCGACTCTATGCACGTGCGGTCATTGAGGTCACATCAGTGTCATTCAAGGAGCTGCCGTACAATGTGAACGCCTGCACACGCTGCCATGAAGAACGTGTAGACAAATTGGTCATCTGGGATGACAGGGACAAATTCCAAAATAACCTAGCCTGTTTCTGCGATAACATACCACGTGCGGTACGTGTCATCTCATCCAGCGATAATATGAATCTCGAAATGATTGTCCAAGGCCAGCATGCGATAACGAGCTACTTTAAGAATCCAAATCCACTATTTGAGGCAAATTATGAGTTCGCTCACGGACCACTTTGTGGTCCAATTACATTCGGGCCATCGCCGGATGGCGAGCTTGTCTTCCCCTATCGCAAAGCACTCGGTTTAATTACACACAACAGTCCAGACCATCAATACCGGCGTGAGAAGTGCATTTGGGAATTGAAGGTTGCCGCCCAGCGTGACCTGTGGTTGCATTTGGAAAAGGCTCGTTTTGGCGACCACACATGCGAGAGTGCAAAAATCGAAGTGTATCTGGCTGGTCGACTCGAGCCACGATTCATTGTATGCCCCGAAAATATATCACTAGCCCGCGACCTACCTATTTTATCGGCAGCCGATTTAGGCGCTCTAGGCACGGATCAGGAACCACTGCCAGTTCTCATCCAGTACACAGGCGATGGCCAGCCTGGCAAAAATGCATTCCGATTAGTTTGGACAGAACTATTTCATTTACCGCGAAATCCTGATGGAAGCCTTGCATCGTCCCTGCTGCAGGATGGCGATTGTGACTTCAAATGTCCGGGCGATACGCTAATTTGCATACCAAAGCATTTGGTTTGCAATGGGGCAATGAATTGCCCGAATGTCACTCACCTCTCCACCATCGAGCAATTAACACAGCACATCGAGGAGAACCTGCAAAAGTTGGGCATCATCAACGATAAGTTTCCATTCGACCATCAAATTGTCCTACATGATGAATCACCAGAAATTTGCCTGCGGAACACTCAAATCGCCGAACTACCGTATGGGAAACTCAT
Source organism: Philhelius pedissequus (assembly GCA_910595825.1). NCBI lineage: Eukaryota > Metazoa > Arthropoda > Insecta > Diptera > Syrphidae > Philhelius > Philhelius pedissequus. Next base: position 32,841,826 of record OU343163.1, read on the forward strand.
ACTAATTACAATAGGCCTTAGTCTTGTCCTGTCATTATTTTTGGCAATTGTTTGCCGGATGTGCAGAAGCAGGAGATATTAAACAAGGATAAATTCCGCCGAAAAAAATACATATACATACATAGATACACACAAAACACACTCTGACCCAAATGTTCGTTGTCAAGCACATACTGTCTTAGCTATTAAGTGACATTATATACACACACAAACATCACACAAACATACATCCCCGAATAAAAATATATTATATATATAATAGATATACATACATACATAAATTCAAGCATAAAACAAAACTTATATTAGGAAACTGGAATTACCTATAAGATTTAGGCATAATGTGTGGCAGTTGTGCTGCCGTGTGTGTGCGTTCTTCAGTTGTAAAATCGTTGATTGTATTGAAATTTTCCAGTTTATTTTTTGCACATAGTCGTAGTATATTTAGAATTAAAATTTTAAAAAAATTATTAAAATTGGATAAAATATATAAAAAAAAAACAAAGTTGAAAAAGAAAAAGAAAGTGAATGAGAAAATAAGGAAATTGGAAATAAAATGTAAAATAAATACAAAAACAAAATCGTAGCGATGTAAGAGTTGAATTAAAATTTTAAGAAAAATTATTAAAGAAGAACACAAAATTAAAATAAAAAAGAATTAAACACTGAAAGTGATAAGAAAATGCAAATAAAGCTGACATGATTATTATAAAAAAAAATGGAATGGTTTTTTAATGAGATTTTTCATAATCCCTCTTTATAGCAATCAAAGCAAACAACAGCACATCGAAGAGAAAAAAATGTTCTCTTAATTTTTTTTTTTATTCAGTGAATTTATTCTAAGTTCTTAATTAAATCAATAAAATTTATATAAAACGACGAAAATAACCAACATTAAGTTTAAAATATGTAGGAACTAGACGGAATTTAATAAAATGCACGACTGCGTCGCTCGCACCTACCACCACCACCTAGACGATCAAATGGTAAGCACAACATTTTTAAGAGAAGTAAATATATTATTAAAAACGTTTCTTAGTTTATTATTAAATTTATTTTAATATTTAATTAAGAACTATTATTATGGAATGTCAAGTTTAATTAATTGGTTTTCAAAAGTCAGATAATATATTTTCTTTTGGAAATATTGATAATATGGTATAAAAATGGGAGCGGGTCAAAATTAGGCTTTTCAAAATTCTGTCGGTCAACAAAAAAGAAAGAAATTCTGCTCATTTTTTTGTAAATTTTTAATTAACCTTGAGATTATAGGTATTATAAGGCAAGTTATGCATTCGTCGAAAAAAAAAATTTGAGATAACAATCAAACATAACATTACGATGATAGCGAAGACGAAAAAGGATGGTCTAAAAAGTCTGTCCGTCTGTATGTCTGTCAGTCTGTCTGTATGTATGTATAGACACCTACAGCCCAAACGGGTGGACCGAATAGCTTCAAACTTGGTATATAGAGTTTTTAGGTATTGTACATAGGGGAAATTGAAATTTTGTTTTTTTAGCTCAAAAAATAACGGTACCTGCCATATAACCAATACGTTAAAGCTTATCTTTCTCGGAAACGGCTCTAACGATTTTAATTTTTAAAAAATCAGTGCAGCTTTTTAGCTACGACCGATCATATGGTTGAAAAGAAATTAGAAAAATGTTTAAAAACGGTACTTTCCATACGACCGTTTTTTTTTGCTTCCCACAATTTCATAAACGGCTCAACATATTCTTTCGAAATTTCACACACATATAGGTTTAGGTTGCCCAAATTATACCGCGTACCAATATTTTTAATTTATATTTTTTTGTATTTTTAAAATAATTTTTAAGAAAAAAATTTCAAAAATTTATATTTCGAAAACTGCTCATTAAATTTTTTTCAAAAACTATATTTATACGTATTTTCTCAATACCTATGAATTGGCGTTTTTGATTCTTTTTTAAATATTTTCAAAAAGTTAAAAAAAAAAAAACTTTTTTCCTCAAAAACCACAGTATTTTAAATTTTTTTTTTGTAAATTCAAATTTATACAAGAAATGAAATGATGTACTTTTTTTTGAGCTCAAATTAGTTGAAGTATTTATTTCAGAATTTTGAATTATTTTTGCTTTAATTAAACCGATTTCATCTTTTGTTTTAATGTTTATATTGTTAAATATTTAATATATTGTCATGCCAATTTATTTTAGAACAAAATTTAAAAAAAATGTATATATATATACAAAATTGAGTTAAAAATTACTTTATTAATATATTAATTTTTTAATAGAAATTTTTGCATACGATGTGATCGAAAATAAGAGCAAGTTCGTGCGATCCAGTCGTGCATTTTTTTTATTTACAAAAGCAAACGAGAAACAAAAATAAAACAAAACATTCCACTAGGTATAAGTATAAATAAAAAATTACAGAAAAAAACAAGCAAACACGAAAGAGAACAATGTTTTTTGAAATGCGTCTAAGAATCTAAGATAGCCAATGTGGCTTAGATCGGTTCTCTTTTTTAATTCTTTTTATTTATTATTTGAAGTTGACCGAGAATTTTTTTTTATTTTATTAAACTCTTAAGAAAGTAAGAGTATGCTCTGTCTATCAAAACTCTGCAAATAATTAAGAAAGCCCGCGCTTTTTAACATTTTCCAAACCTTTTTTTCTTTATTTTTTGAAGAATTTTGATGGGCAGAATTTTGAAAGCAGAATCTTAAAAAGCAGAATTTTGTTAAAAATAATTTGACCCCGGCAGAGTTTTGACCCCAACCCTATAAGAATCAATCAGTAGAGTCGTTAATGAGAAAATTGGAAAAAAGCGTTTCATGGCAGATACCGTTGATAACATGTTATGTGAAATTTTGTTTGTCCAAAATGGAGACTAGGTATGCATTTTGTTTATCAAAATCGTTTGACGCAATTCTGAGATAATTATGATTTTAACGTAACGGTTATTGTTTAGGTAACCTAATTTTACATAAGCAAATCTAAATTTCTATTCTAGGAAATACCTTAAGACGCTTATACCAAGAATGATGAACATCGTTTCTGTGGTTAAGGCGTTCACTAATTCCAAATTTGATCAAAATTTCGAGTTCAGTATTTTTTTTTTCAAATAGAAAAAAGTTCGTTCAAAGTTGAGAAATTAACAGACTTGTGAAAGAATTACACAAAATGTGAATTGAAACCCAAGATCATATTGGCTGGGATGAAACTTAAAACAATCTGGCGAAAAAAACTACGTTAAAAAAGTAAGTTTTTTTTGTATGATTTTAAATAAGTAATTTTTTGTTAAGCCGAGTTAAAGAAAATTAAAACACAGTTGCAGCGATGACGACTGATTAACAAAACGATAAAAATAAAAAAAATTTCAGAATTTAATGCTCCAGGAAAAAAGTAATTTAAAGACAACTTTGGTTTATTTGGAACTAAATACACTACTTATCCCAAAATATAGTTCATCGACCATCTGTAAAGCTGTAAAGTGTCAAATTCCATGTAAGGATGTCATAGATATCAATGGATTAAAATACCTTCAGCAAATTTAAGCTATTAATAGTTTTTTTCTGCTCCTGAAAAAAGGTGATGTTAAAAACAATTCACATTTGACGATTCATCCGCCCAAAAATTATGGGCTTACGCGTTCATGTTCCCGCCGTATCATCTATCTTTAACGTCTTAACACCAATTGAAAGAAGTTTCGTTCACAAATATTAACATATAACATGTCAATGCATCTTGCGACATTATTTTCGGAAGCAAAAATAAAAACACATAAACCACGGATAACTATATTTTTTCAATTTTCATGGGAAATTTTATGCAAAGTAAATTCCGTGTAATTATCTGTTCACTAATCGCAAGTTTTACTCCTAATGTGCCTGAAGAATCAAATTTTATTTTAAAAATATTTCTTACAACTTGCCATTATGGAGAAATATAGCAATTAGGTGTGTCCAGAGGATTTTTTACTGGACTCGATTCAGACAGTGAAATTTTCGATAGCTTTTCCGCACATATATGGCAAATATCAATAAAAAAATTAACTGATAAAAATCACATGTAAGTGAAGCAGCGAAATAATAACATTTCGATGTCAGAGAACACCAAAAAAGTGGGTCCCGCAATTCTGCCTGTCTGTCTGTCCTAAACGGCTGAAGCGATTTTCTTTAAACTTGGTGCTTAAGAGTTTTAGGTGATTGTCTAAAATAGATTTTTGAATCGTTTTTCTTAGGTCCAAGACTAACGGTACCTCCCATACAATTTCTTCTACCATCTCAATTATCTCGAGTACGCCTCCAATGATTTTGATAAAAATAAAATGCACGACTGGATCGCACGAACTTGCGAACTTCGATCACATCATATGCAACATATTTCTATTAAAAATCTAAATATATTTTTAAAGTCATTTTAACTCAATTTTGTATATACTCGTCCATATACAAATATTTTTAAATTTTATTCTAAAATAAATTGGTATAACAATATCAAATATTTAATAATATAGACTTTAAAATAAAAGATTAAATCGGTTTAATTAAAGAAAAAATAATCAAAATTCTGAAATAAATACTTAAACTTATTTGAGCTCAAAAAAAGGACGTAATTTTATTTCTTGGATAAATTTGAACTCAAAAAAAAAAATTTAAAAATCTGTGGAGCGGTTTTTGAGAAAATTAAAAAAAAAAACCCAATTCATAGGTATTCAGAAAATACATATAAATATAATTTTTGAAAAAAAAAATAATGGGCAGTTTTCAAAATATAAGTTTTTTAAATTTTTTTCTTAAAAATGATTTTAATATGGTGAAATTTCGAAAGAATCGGTTTAGCCGTTTATGAGATAGTCGAAAGCAAAACAAAACTGTCCTATGGAAAGTACCGTTTTTAGACATTTAACTAATTTTTTTTCAACCATATGATCGGTCGTAGCTAAAAAGCTGCACTGATTTTTTTTATCATAATCGTTAGAGCCGTTTCCGAGAAAAATAGGTTTGAACATAACGGTTATATGGCAGGTACTTTTTCATAAACGGCTGGACGGATTTCTATCACAATATTCATACATGAGGTCCTTCATATTATAAATCATACTGCATATCAAAATTTTCGAAAAATATTTTGTTGGGTTTTTGAAAACAAAATATTTTGTTATTTTATTTTTTGGTTTTTGAACATTCAATATATTTCGAAAGCGGGTGGATGATTTGAAATTACATTTCATAACTGATGTTTATGAGTAATTGTTGTGTGTTTTTAAAATGAAGCTGCAATGATCATTTCGAACTGTGATCCCAGCATACAAAAGCATGGATTGTATATTTGAAGCATTTATCAATCAACAACCTTTTTGAGATAATAGAATTCAAGAGAGTATAACGAAGCTCTAAAATATAAACAAAAACACAGCAACTGTACAATGACTATACTCTGTCCATCAAAAAATTGTCAGTAAACTGACTTACAAGAAAGCTTTCAGGGCATTATGCGCACAAACAAATCCCCTTAAATACACACTCAACCCACACTCTAACCACAGCATTGTTTTTGTAATTTTTTTTACAAGTGAATTTTATCGCCACATGATAACTTATTGCACTGGACAATATAAATACCAATAACATCTTCATGTTGTTTTGCTTATTAAAAATACACACACAAAATTAGAATTACCATTTCTTACCTTACCCACATCAACTACTCCTATTTTGTATGTTTTGTGATCAAGAGCTTACAAAATTAATGCTTTTATAGCTTAAAGCTTTAAGAGCCAAATAACGGCATATTATGTATAGTATGGCATCAGGGAAAGAGCTCATATATGCGATAGAGTTAAGCAATAACTGCAGTTAATCTGAAATGCAAACATCCAATTTTCCCAGTACAGCCAACTTTTGTTAGACAAAGTTTAAAGTACTACTAAAGCTACAATTTCATACATAGTTATTATATTCTGTTCAACAAAGGTTTTCAGTACAATGCTAAAGAGGCAGGTTTTTCAAAACAGAGTGTTTGTACTTTTTAGCAGCACCGAATAAAAAATTGCAAATGAAATAATACTAAACTCTGACTAACCCAACGGAATTGTTATTGTAACTTTTAGCCAAAGGGCTAGGGCACTATATACATCATTATAATATGATCGTAATATTTTTTGGCAAAGAACTTTTGGAACTTGCAGCTTTTTGAAGCTTTTAAGAAAAAAACGGAAGCCCTTCTAGAGCTTTAGAGAGGGACAATCTTATGCAAGTCAATGTAAACAGAGTAAGAAGCCAACATCATATTTTTTGCTGAAACACAACTTAAGCATTTAAGTTCTATTTAAGCACTTATGTGACGCAGAGGAAAAAGTTGCCCATAAGCTTTTTAAGTTGAACATAAATATTTATGATTCGTACCAGCAAACGGGCCTAAGATCCATTTACAGACACAATATGTATTGCAAACTGTTTCAAGATCTGTTCAAGCAATCCTACAAAACTATTTCATCTAACTGAGGTCATCGTCCTAACAGAATCCAAATTTATTTATTTGTGAATCAATTTGGTATATTGATCTGTATAAAATCTTTGTTAACAAAGTTAATAAAAGCTTGATGTATATACATTCACATATCCTTTCAGACAACAACAAATAAAAAAAAAAATAACCAGCTAGCAAATTTTGCATTCATGGTCCATAGTTGTTCATATGTTCATATCAATTCCATTATCCAATCAAAATGCCCTCTTCTGGATATGATATCCGCTTCAATAAATCCTTCTAACATAACCAACCATCATGGTGCTTATATTGCTGGCACAAAACATTGCAAGCTATGGATACTACTTACGTTTGTATTTTTGGTATTTGCCTTCCTCCATGTATGCGGGGTGATTTTTAAAGCTGAGTACTAAATCCAAGTGCAAACAATAACGAGATTACAATTGGATTGTTGAGGAATATTTAAAACACAAAAGAGGACTTTAAAAGTACAGAAAACAACACACCGAAAAGCTGCCACTTATAAATGCATTTTATAGTGAAATTATTGAAAGTAGACTTTCATTTATTTATAGCGGCGGTTTTGAATTGCTGAAGCTGTTATTATAGTTAAAAGTCAGTAAATTAAGCTTGATGATCAGGCTACAAGGGTTAACCAGCTTTATGTTTCTTGAAGAAATTTCTATATCAAATTATTATCTATTACAGTCGAGTCCGCATATCTAAAATACGCTTAACAGAAAAATTCGGTTAGTTGAAATACAAAATTTATCATGCAGCATTTTTTCACAACTTTCATACAAGCTATATCGCTTAACTAAAACCCGCTTAATTGAAAGATTCGGTTAAATAAAAAAATAATTACGGGAACGATCATTTCTTTATACTGAGATTATCTTTCTTTAACTGAACGTGACCAATAAACTTCACACTTCACACTTCACTTTGGTCTGTCAGTTTGACAACAAAAATATTATTTTTTTTGTTTGTTACGCATGACTTCTGACCTTGGCAAATATAATTTGTGGAAAGTGCGAGTAAAATAATTTAAAATGATGGCACAAGTGGAAAATTGTTTTGTAAACCAAAACATAAATTCTTATTCTTAGATTGGTTTGGGAAATTGTATTTTAGTTATCTAAACTCCGGTAAAGTATTTTTTTTGCAGTTATTTAAGTGAAAATACCGCTGAACTGCAAAAAAAAGTATGGGATATGCGTTTCAGTTAAGCGGACTCGACTGTATATATAATTCTCGTGCCACTTTGTTGTGCACGATGGACTCCGAAAAAATTTAACTCATTTTCAGGTTTTTTATCTTAATGTTTTATTTGTTGGCGTGCCTAAGATATGATAGTTTGTAATAATTAATACTTAAAAACAACGGTACTTACCATATTATTTTTTCTACCATCTTGATCATTTCGAAAACGGGTCTAACGATTTTGATAAGAAACATTTTTTTTTGATTTTCGACTTTTTCATTAACGCCTACATATATATGGGTGTTTCAATCAAAATGTTTATATAAGGAGGTTCTTCGAATCATAAATAATACTGCATACCAAACTTTTTGAAAAATATTTTTAATTTAATTTTTTGAAAAAAAATATATTTTTTTTTTGAAAATTAAATATTTAGAATTTTTTTCAAATTTCGTTTTTAAGTTTATATTTTTAAATATTTAAAATTGTCACACACATTTTTTTAGAACAAAATTAAAGAAATTCACTTAATTTTTTATATTTAAAAATTCTTAAATTTTTTCTAAAAAAAAATTGGTATGAACATTTTAAATATTTAAAATACATAAAAACAAATTTTTAGAAACAATCGTCCACACGTTTTCGAAATATAGAATTCCAAAAAAAAAAAATGTTTTTTTTTCAAAAATCAAAAAAAAACTATTTTTCGAATATTTTGAAATGCAGTAGCTTTAAAAATCACCCCGTATACATTGCCCTATAGTATACCTATATCGCAAGTATAAAGGGAAACGTCAAAACAAAAGAAATGCACGATTCCCTGTGTCATTGTTTTGAGCCAATCAGAGCTAACACTTCATTAATTTTATTTAGTACATAATTTAATAGTAATAGAATAAAACCACCTTTTTGAGTATGAATGTATTTTGTAAGGGAAATTAAGTTTTCCTAGAACCAAACAAATATTGTTACATTTATGTTAAATTTTTGTACAGATTTCGTATCGTATAATTCACAGAAGAAAATTTAATGATTGGCAACACTGATCAGCAAGGAGTAAAACCAAGATGACTGCGCGAATTAAATAACCACTTAAGCTTGAATGTGTACGTACTCTTATTTGTTAGAAAATATCCATATTTTTGGTCATTGTGGACCGAATTTCATGAAACTTTGAAAATTGAGATTTACTACACAAACAAAATATTCTCATTACAGGGTGTCTGAAAAAATGACACAAGCAAACTTTAACTTTAATTTTATTTTATTCAATTATTCTACCGGAAATACTCCGCGGTTATAGTTGCCGATGTCGTTGATTTTGTTAAAGGTCCGGTATCTTCAAATTCATCCAATTCTTCTATGCTTCTCTCTCTGACACTTTGACACAAATTAATATTCATAATATTGGTTGTGTGTTATTACCATAGCATTGTCTTCATCCAGCGTCAAAACGTAAAATTGAGACATTCATTTTATTCTTTTCAAATTTTTATTGCCAGGTAAGTTGATGACTTTTAAGTCAATTGACACTATTATTGATGAAAATAAGATTGTTGATTTTCCGATTGAATAAGAAGAATTTACTTGAAGCAACAATGTTGACTGGAAAGTTTAAAGGAGGAGTCATCCTATTACCTCGAATACCTATAAATCCATCAGAATCAACAATACCCCGTATGTTTGGCTTTCGCTATGACGATAAATAAGTCGCAAGGCAGACAATGAAAATTTGTGGCTTGGACTTGGAGAATCCGTTTTTCTCCCACGACCATCTATATGCTGCATGCTGCAAAGACAGATTACTGAGTAATATTGTTCATCTTTCGGTTCTTAATTAATGGAAAGCACTAATTGCTTCCTTAACAATATACCAATTTAAATATCTATTAATTGAACACAATACAATAAAGTCGCAGCAACGAGCGGCCGGGTCTGCTAGTTAATTTACAAATGCCTATACAATCTGTTTGTATTCTTGGAAAAGTTGCGATGGGAAACACGTATGGGAATCACGCATGGAAATATCACCCATTGGAATCACAAATTGGAACCAGGAATGGGAATCACGAATTGGAATTATAGTCCCGAATGCAATTGCATCTGGTTATGGAATCTAGTGACGAATTACGATATATAGTGAATAAATTTTAAGAGAGAATGTTTCGGACTGATTTAACTGCAAATTGAAGATCTTTTGCCAATTTTTTTTAAGCACTCGTTTTAACGTAATATACCCTATGTTAGGCACTGCATGATTATAAAAACTAGGATGAACATCAATTTAAGCAAACAATGGAAACATCAAAAAATAATTTTCCTCGCGATGCGGGTTGTAAGCACCAACTAGCAGTTTAACGATTGAATGCTTTACTTAATTCCTGAGAATTGGTGTGTTACCACAAAAATACGTTTTCGAAACTCGTTTAAACAATTTATTTTTTAGCTCACCATTGTTTTTGTTTTTTTTTTTTGCCACAGTCGCGTCGGCATAATGGTCGTGATGTCTATTTTTTGTCGTGAATTCTATAAATAAAATAAAACAAAGGGAAATGTGTGGATTAAAATGCATTTTCTGTTGTTGTAACTTTTGAATATGCGGTTGGAAATTGCGTTTAATTAAAACCCTGTTTTGCCGGATTACTATAATTTGAAGAGTTAATTAGGGAGCTTCGAGTGCGTATACAGTAGACACATAAGCATGTATGTGTATTAAAATTTACATGCCCGATTTATTACTTTAACAGAAAATTATTAATGAATCGAATTTATTACATTGCTGTGGTTAGCCAGTTATTCCGTTCTGAGGTTTTGGTGTTATAATCCGCGTTGGTTAAATAAATAAAAAGCAGATTTATTTTATTAATGTTTATTTTTTCATATGAATTGCATATAGGTACATAAATATGTATCTGCATATATTTTAATTTTTGTCTAGGATTTGTTAAAATTAAATCCAAATGAATTACAAATTGTTTAGTAAGTATGCAGTAAATTGTGGTATTAAATATGAAAAATAATGTGCGAACATAATTAAAAAAAACTAAAATATATCTATTCTAAAAGGACATGATTTAGGGAAAATTATTAATTTTTAATACTGTTGATTTGTGTTCTTATTGTTTTTATATTTTAATCACATATTAGTCTCATAGAGAATGGCTGAGGTCTCTAATTAAATTTTCTGATTTACTGACAGCTACAAAATTCGGTGTAGAAAATCAGTACCGGATTAGATATGAAGCAGAATGTACCTCGTGCCGTTGGGGCCCTCGGTTATGCTCAAAAAAATATTTCCGTGGATAAGTGGATGAAACATAATAAAGTCATAAAATAATTAGATTGCTTAAATGTTCTATTATATTTTGAGGAAAATAAGATGGCATTTGAATATGAATATACAAGCAAAAGTTTTAAAATCATTGCTGTTTTTTTTTTTTTTTATATTTTTATATGTTAAGGGTTATCCATTTTGCGGTTTCAAAAGTATAGGGCTGGAATTCGACATCTGTCAAACTAAGTTGTTTACGAAAATGGATCGCTTAACTATCGCACAATGCATAAAAATTGTTAAAACCTACCACAAAAATGGTAATACTGCCACAGCCACATATCGTGCTTTAAGAGGAGATTATGTTTAACATAATCGTCTAACTACGCAAGCAATTTCACAAAATTGTGAAGAAATTTGAAGAGACTGGATTGGTTACAGATATTGTAAGGCCGGTGCATCATCGTTTGGCTCGTACCACTGAAAATGTCGTGGCTGTAAATGAAAGTGTTGCCGAAGACCCGAATGTGTCGATTTCTCGTCGTTCTCAGGAAGTAGGAATGTCTTACGGCACATTATGGCGTATTTTGTATTTGGATCCACACCTACATCCATATAAGGTCCAGCTTACACAACAACTGAAGCCAGCTGACCATTCACAATGTCGTAGATACGTCGAATGGGTGCTTGAACAACAGGCGGTGGACGGCGATTTTTCGAACAAAATTTTCTTCAGCGACGAAGCACATTTCTCACTCGGTGGGTATGTTAATAAACAGAATTGTCGTATTTGGGGTTCTGAGAATCCTCAAAATTGAAGAGAGCCCATTACATCCACAAAAAGTCACTGTTTGGGGCGCTCTTTAGTCCGGAGGTTTGATTGGACCCTACTTCTTCGAAAACGACGATGAACCGACTGCCACCGTCAATTCGGAGCGTTATGGTCATATGATAACCGACTTTGTTTTTCCTGTTATTGAAGAATATGACTTGGAGAATATGTGGTTTCAACAAGACGGTGCAACATGCCACACAACTCGAGCGAATATGGCTTTATTGCAAGAGACATTTCCTGGCCGCGTAATTTCTCGTCATGGCGATATCAACTGGCCACCAGGATCATTCGATTTGACACCGCTGTACTTTTTTTTGGGGGCTACGCGAAAGACCGTTTTTATGCAGATAAATCTTTAACTCTTGAGCACTTTAAGACCAACATTCGTCAAGTTATGGCTGAGATACAAAAGAAAGAATCGATGCTTGCAACAATTCGCGTGGTGGTCATTTAAATGATGTAGTGTTTCACACATAATATCAACGTTCAAACTTTATAATAAAAAAGAAATATCATAAAAAAAAGTATTTTATATGTGTTTTATTTACGTTTACTTTGAAACCGCAAAATGGATAACCCTTTATAAAACATTATACACATTTTTAGGAATATTTTCAGGAAATTCGATTGTCAATGTAGAGTTGTTATTTATATCCTTCCAAAATTTTAGTTTAAAAAAGAAAGTACTAAAACGCGACCACGACTACTGTACCCTGTGAAACAATCAAAAATAATTTTAAGGCGTGGTGATTTCGTAACATATATGGAGTGGTATACAGAAGCCATCTTGTCAGTCTCATGAGATTGAGCTCTGGCACTGAGCTCCAGATAGTGAGATTGAGCATTTGCAAGGAGACAAATCTCAATTTGGTATTTAAGAGGCTTATCCCATCTCACTATCTCAGTCTGAAAAAAAAACATTAATTTAAAAATGTCTTCATCACGTGAAACTGACAGGATACTAATCGCTTACTTGTGAGGATTTAAAGAAAAATATTACAAAAAGTCAGATTCCGGAAATAAAAAAAAGGGGAAAGAATTCTTTATGAGCTTTTAAATTAGAGTAAAAACAAAGAATTGGAAAAAGCAATAGTTTTGAAGCAAATTATTACTAAAAACAAAAAACATGTGCGTCTCGGGACGCCCGACATAAGTGATAAATTGAACTAATCAAAGTTGAACTATTTAATATTGAAATTGTTAAGCTTGAGAAAAGCTGCAAAAGTTCTTTGTTAATTTTATTAATTTCAAAAGTTCTCCGTATGCGTGAGAGAAAGTGAAGCCAGGCAGACTAGCGCCGTAACGCGTTACGTAACGAAGCGGTTTACCCTACCATAAGAAGATATTACTTCAATAAATAATATTAAAAAAAAAAGATTGAAAAGGTGTGTGACAAAAATAAGACATAACAGAAGAATAATAATTAATGTAGCTGAAGGCTCACAAAATCCAAATCATGTACCATATAATGTAAGAAAATATTTTGTATAGCACATTCATTATGACTTTTTTTTGATTTATTATTAAATAATAACATGTAGGTAAATTGAAATTACTTTTTTAAACAACAAAACAAACTATAGATTGTACAAACGAAAATATATTTCCGATTTCATATTCATCACTATGCCGTATTTGCTTTTTAACAAAATTGAACGTGAGTACAATCTATTGCCCAAATAAATATCTTAAAGGAATAGTTTTTTAACCAAAGTGATTTTTCAGACTTTTTATTGCATTGTGTTGGAAATTTAATCCGATCCCCTTTTTTATTTACAATTATGTCCGCAGCTTCTACGATTACTCTTAAAATGGAACTCTGAACATGGATGGGGTTAAACATATAAACAGTCTTATAGTCCCTTGTTGGTTCAAAGGGATACAAATATTAATGTATTTAGCCATTGTACTTTCTGAGATAACTAATTTACAGGCTCAACATTTTGCTAGCTTTATCTCATTGGACTGTTTTTTTTTCTGCATACGGAAATCTCTAAAATGAGATAGGTATCTTACATGAGATCGATATCTTTTTTAATATATTTTTCTTAAAATTTTTCATCATACAAAAGCTACCAATTGCTCAAAAAAGTGAGATCTTAGACTGAGTAAATGGAGCCTGCATACCAATACCACCCATAGTATCATTAAAAATTTCTCTTACATAAAAAAAAAATTGGTATGACAATTTTAAATATTTAATCGAAAAAATTTAAAAATAAAATTTCAGAAAAAATCATCCACCCGTTTTCGAAATATTGAATTTTCAAAAAAAAAAAAAACTATTTTGCGAAAATTTTGAAATGCAGTATTATTAAGAATTTGAAGGCCCTCCTATATACAAGTATTGGTTAAAATCCGTTGAGCAGTATGGCAGCTACCGTTAATAATAAAATATGTAAAAAAAAATGTTGACCAAAATGTAGACCATACCTAAAGTAGTACCGATACTTTTTTTTATCAAAACCGTTGGAGCCGTTTTCGAGATAATTAAGATGGTAGAAAAATTTGTATGGCAAGTACCGTGATTTTTGGTGCTTAAAACAACGATTCAAAATAGATTTTAGACAATCACCTTAAACGCCTAATCACCAAGCTTGAACAAAACCGGTTCAGCGGCTTAGGCTGTAGATCGTTATACAGACAAACAGACAGGCAAACAGAGAGACAGACGAAATTGCGGGACCCACTTTTTTGGTATTCTCTATCATCGTAATGTCAAGTTTAATTAAAATCTCGTGTTGGATTTTTCTCCAAATGCAAAACCTGTCCTATAGTACCTATGTTTATCGCAAGTTAAAATAATATTTTAATCGGTTCATCCAATAATGTGAAAGTGGAAATAAGAAAAGTGGTTCCATGGGAAGTACTGTTAATAGAAATGCAAAATAAACTGATTAATTAAAAGTGCATTGCACAGATTTTTTAATTAAAAATTTTGCAGACGTTTTCGGGAAAAAAATATCGTTATATTTTCAAAGTCTTAAAGAAATGGATTAAGTCATTTTCAAAATACATTATGAAAAATATTTTTTTTTTATTTCAAAAAATAAAAGTTCTAGGTATACAATTTTGTTTTATGAAGAAATCTTCATAAGCACATTCAAAAAAATCATCTAAAGAGTTTTCCAAAAAATCGAAAACAAAAAGAAATCGTTCTACTAGATGAACCTTGGCAGAAAACAAATGAAATAAATGCCTTTTCAATTTATTAACTTAAATTCTTTCATAGATATAATTGGGCCGCTTAAAAAAAAAAAGATTTACCATTTTTGCTAAGAAAAATAAAATGCACAACTTTACTGCTCTTATGTGCTTACAATGTGAAGCATAAGATTCTTAGTTAAAAGCTAAATATATTTTAGAAGTA
This sequence comes from Philhelius pedissequus, assembly GCA_910595825.1. NCBI lineage: Eukaryota > Metazoa > Arthropoda > Insecta > Diptera > Syrphidae > Philhelius > Philhelius pedissequus. The sequence goes on from OU343163.1 coordinate 32,856,990, forward strand.
ATTTTTTATTTATTTTTTTCGTATTTACGAAATTTCTCTATTTTATCCTAATTTTTTTTTTTAGCAATTTTAAGTATGTATTTAGTACAAAATAAAACATTATTTCAAAACTATTGAGAACTATTGAATTTTCAAAAGAAAAATGTTGTTTTTTTTTTCAAAAATCCCCAAGAATTAATTTACGGAAATTTTAGTACGCAGTCTTATTTTAAATTTACAAATGTTCAATATTTTTTATTCAAATCTGATGAACCAATAAAAATAAGAAAATAAAAAAAACGTTATATTGCAGGGACCGTTAATAACAATCAAGTAAATTTTTTTTGTTGAAAAAAAGACAAGAGTGTACTGAATTTCTTTATGAAATTCGTTAGAACCGTTTTCAAGATAATTAAGATTTAGTATTTTTGGTAAAAGAGTTAGTTTAAAAAAGGAATCCTGTTCATCACCTAAAACGCTTAAGTAACAAGTTTGGAGGAAATCATTTGAACCGTTCACCAACAGACAGACAGACGGAATAGCTGGATCCACTTTTTTGGTGTCTATATCAGCGTAATGTCAAGCTTGATTAAAATCTCCAGTTGGATTTTTTTTCTAAATACAAAACTTGTCCTATACTACATTCATACATGGCAAGTTAAAGCAATATTAATTTTGATGAAAATCCGTCCACTTGCATGAATGTTATACAAATTTTTTCGTCTTGGCTATCATTTAACACGTTTGATGAAAATCGGCAAGTTCAATTTTGCTTATACGAATCCAAAACTTGCCTTGTGAGTAAAACAGCAAAAATCTCGAAACTATGTGCTTTGAACAAGGCAGTGACCCAGTGATTCTGATTTAGTTGCATTTCTGTCAAATTTCTGAATTACAAAAATAAAAAGTCTTAAAACTGAAAAAAACCTTTTTTTTTTAAATCAAAGAAACCTCATTCAAAACGTCATATGCTCGAAGACGAAAAGAACTCCAAAACAGATCTAATTGGTCCTTTCGCGAATTATCCAGGGATTTTCTTTTCATACGAAAATTTTTCCTGCGAACGTGTATCTCCCACGAAATAAATTTCCCTTAAACAAAAAAATTTTTCCCAATAACAAAAATGTCGAAGGAAACTTTTGAGCATCAGTCACGTTCCCTACAATCGAATGAGGAAAACTCTATTTTACATAGAATTGATATATCAATCGGCCATTTTAAAGATTTTTAATAATTATTCATGAAATCGTTCTCAATAAATGAATCGTTTTCTTTTATTTTTGCATATCAACAGAAAACATTCTTACGTGGAACTTTCGAGCAATCGATCATATCTTACAACATTCAACTTTTGCATAGGCTATGTGCTTTTTATAAGCCTTTCTTGAAATCTAATATTCAATAATTGTATTTATTTGATTTTTTATTAATTTCCCTAAAAATTAATCTCTAAAAAAAATACGTTTTTTGTTCATAAACAAATATAAAACACAAAAGCAAGCTAGTGCAATCCATTGGTGCATATTTTTTCTACGCGTGACGTATCATAATAAACCACAAGTCCACCAACTCCAAACACATTATTATAAAATCAATTCTCAAAAAAAAAAACAAACAAAAAAACAAAAAAAAGAATCAATTTGGTGATTTTTTTGGAAATGAAGCTAGCAAGAATGTTGGAAAAAAATATTAATTAAAATAAAATCATTTGCCGGCAAACACAAAAAGATATTTCTGACTAAACAGAAAAATCACAAAAATATGACGTGTCCCAGAAATTTAATATTTCAAAATAATATTCGTTATCTGAATTTTGAGAGCGAGTTGAAATGACACAGTCCTCCTCTTCACGATAGTCGGGCTATGCAATAATGGACGTTGTGACCGTATGCTTTATACTTTTTTCGTGCTATAGTTTCAGAAGAGAAAAGAGGTTCTTTATTTTCCATGTCAACCAACTTCAAAAAGAGGTGGTGGGTGGGTGAAATACTACAATGGCATTTTTGTGCATTTCAAAATTAATTCCGTTGATTTGTTTATTTTTTTTCACTTTGTGTATATGCATGAATAGGGTAAGTTCTGGTTTCGTATACAGATGGAAAAAATGTCAAGGCTTTAATCAAAATTAACGTCAGAATCACGATTTTTAAGAAGTATAAAGAGTGATTTTCATATTATATAGTATCATCCGTCCACTTCTGAGTAGGTACCTTGACCATTGAGCCAACAAAGCGAACGGACATCGTTTCGAAAACCAATACAATTTCTTTAGATAGAGGTTTTCTTGTGTTATTGTATCAAAAACTGATCTAATGATTTTGATTATTCATGACAATACATTTGGTTTTTACTTGCGATATAGGTAGGGCAAGTCTTGCAATTGTAAAAAAACGAACTCGAGATTTTAATCAAAGATGACATTACAATGATAGAGAATACCGACAAAGTAGGTCTGTCTATCTGTCTGTCTGTACAACTATCGACAGCCTAAACACCTGAAGCGATTTTCATCAAACTTGATATTTAAGCGTTTTAGGCGAATGTCCAAAAAAAGATTTTTGAGTCGTTGTTTTAGCCCCAAAAATAACGGTACTTGCGACACAAATTTTTCTACCATCTTAATTATCTCGAAAACGGCTAAGTGATTTTGATAAAAATTGGTCTGTGTACTACTTTGGATATGGTCTACATTTTCACAAAAACATTTTAAAATATTTTGTTATTAACGGTACCTGTCATACCACCATTTTATTGATTTTCGAATTTTTCATTAACCGTTCCACGGATTTCGATCAAAATTTGTATACAGGATCTTCTTCGAATTCTAAATAATACTGCATTTAAAAATGTTCGAAAAATAGTTTTTTGGATTTTTGAAAATTCAATATTTCGAAAACGGGTGCACAATTTTTCTGAAATTTTGTTTTTGAATTCATATTATTAAACATTTAAAATGTTCATACCATTTTTTTTTTAGAAAAAAACTAAGAATTTTTATATATAAGAACGATTTTAAGAATACATTTAGCCGTTTCTATTAAGAATCTTTTGCATATAATGTAATCGAACATAGGAGCAGTTACGTGCGATCCAGACGTGCATTTTATTTTTTTTTTTGGATTAGTTAAATTTGGGAGAGAAATTTGTATGGAAACTGGAGATCAACTCTCTATGACCTCATCCATACATCTTGTTATTTTTTTGTTGTGAAAAACTATCAAAATGATATTATTTATTTTTGAAACAGAAATTCAATTAAAGAATAAAAAAGAACAAAATGAAAGAAATGCATGGTTTAATTTATGAATTCCGCAAACAGGTAATATTGACCTTCATAAAAACCTGCCCACGTCTGGGCTCACAAAAAATAAATTTCTTCAAATCACAGGGTCTTATGTGTCTAAGCTTAGAGATAGATAAATTATTATTGTATTTCATTTGTCATAGATATAAAGGGTTATCCATTTTGCGGTTTCAGAAGTATATGGCTGGAATTCGACATCTGTCAAACTAAGTTGTTAAACTAATTTTTTTTTTCAGTTGAAAGTCTGACAATTACACAACGCATAAAAATTGTTAAAACCTACTACCAAAATGGCGATTCTGCCACAGCCACATATCGTGCTTTAAGAGGAGATTATGGTTTACATAATCGTCCAACTACGCAAGCAATTGCCAAAATTGTGAAGAAATTTGAAGAGAATGGATTGGTTATAGATATTGTAAGGTATGTGCCTCATCGTTTCGCTCGTACCACTGAAAATATCGCTGCTGTAAGTGAAAGTGTTGCCTATGTCGATTCCTCGCCGTTCTCAGGAATTAGGACTGTCTTACGGCACATTATGGCGTATTTTGCATTTGGATCTACACTTACATCCATATAAAGTCCAGCTCACACAACAACTGAAGCCAGCTGACCATTCACAACGTCGTAGATACGTCGTTTGTATGCTTGAACAACATGCGGTGGACGGCGATTTTTCGAACAAAATTTTCTTCAGGACGAAGCACATTTCTCACTCGGTTGGTATATTTATAAGCAAAATTGTCGTATTTGGGGTTCTGAGAATCCTCAAGTAGTCAAAGAGAGGCCATTACAACCACAAAAAGTCACTGTTTGGGGCGCTCTTTGGTCCGGAGGTGTGATTGGACACTACTTCTTCGAAAACGACGATAAACCGACTGTCACCGTCAATTCGAAGCGTTATGGTCACATGATAACCGACTTTTTTTTACCTGCTATTGAAGAATACGACTTGGAGAATATGTGGTTTCAACAAGACGGTAAATATCAAAATTGACATCTTCGATTTATGTGTCATTTGACTGTATTCACAGTGACCTCATTCAACCCATTTACAGGCGTTTTTCTTTTTTAGTTCAGAGCAGAGTCTGAATTGTCAAAAAATGTGTTTGTGTTTCTTTTTGTTTTTAACTCAGAGCATGCAGAGCTCCAAATGTGTTTCTTTTTTCGTTCTGAACATGTGTAGATCGCTATCGACGTGCTCGAATATAATTGACTGAGCATGTGAGTAAATTGCTGAGCGCACCAAATGCCATGTGTGCCAAGAAAGAACATGTGAAGAAAAAAATAATTAGATACATAAGTTTGCGAAAGAAGTTGATCGCTTGTTAATTTTCTGTATCCTGTGTGTATCAGTGTACAAAAAAGGGTAGGTATTGCTTTTTATGGTTAAAAATGAAAATGTATTCTGATTTGTATGGTTCTAGTGTGTTTAAAAAACATATCAGTGTTCAGAGCGCGCTCTGTTTGGAACAGTTCAGTGTATAATCTATGTGTTCGAACTATGTTCAGTGCTCTCTCTGAACGAAAAAAGAAAAACGACTTATGTTGACGTCTTTGAGTCCTAGCATTCTCTCTCTCCTTATAGTTAGAGAAAGATGACGAATTATATCAGATTTTTAATAGGCTTTTCACACCAAACCCAAAAAGAGGTTTTCAGCTAAAAGTTTCCGAAAACTCGAAAACCGTTCACACTGAACATTTACAAGTTTTCGTTTGACATTTCAATTATTTTGACACCACAGACAATAACAAATACATTGTGAATTGAAATTGAAATTACCGCAGAGAGCTGTTTTTTTTTCGTTTTTCCTGGCAGCAACCCGTCAGCTATTTATGTGACGATTAATTGAGCACTGAATATTTCACAAGGTGTGTTTGTTTAGTTCATCTTGCAAATCCAATATGTTTTCGAGTATCGACAGGTTTTATTTAAAACTTGTAGTTTATTAAAACTTGTGGTTTATCAAAAATGTATATGGGAAAACTTGTGTTTTCACTTTAGGCTTTCAGGCAAAATCGATAATTTCGTGAAAACCGTGTTTTGGGTTTGGTCTGAAAAGGCTATAAAGGTCAGTTGTATTAACGTGTTTTAAAAAATATTTTAGCCATGGTTCAGCAATTTTAACTCACAAATTTGTTCGAATTAACTGATGTTTAACTATTGTTCAAGGCTCAAGTATATGATAGAAGCTTAAACCATTGTTGAAACTCATTTAATGGCCCTTAGATCTCACTGGATTCATTTGACATTTGATATTCTGAGCATTGTTGGTTCAAATAGTTACCACATGTTTTTGTATTTGGTTTGCTTGCTGCGGAATTGAAATAAATGTTCAATTGGAATAAGATACAAACATCGCAGCTTATTGTGTTCAATTAGGAGTGTCCAATTGTATACGATTTCAATGACCGTCTTCGTTTCTTGGAGAAAATCAAAGGGAATGGCACTCCAGTTTGCAATTGCGATTAGTGCAAAGCATCACTACTAGAAGTGAATTGGATGACGTCAAAGAAATTCACACTATACAATATATTGTCTGATAGATTGTTCTTACGTCAAAATAAATCCATTGAGTGGGGCCAATGTGAACAATGTCTTTAAGAGTGAACTGATGGTTTATGGACCATATTTTCCTTTTCTCTCTCAGAAAGTTGAAAGAAGGTATCTTATTCTCATAAATGCAAATACTGACGAATAAACTATCAAAACGGAATAGTACACTACAAAGTGAGCAACATTTTACGAATAGCAATTTATTAAAAAGTTAGTACTAAATGCAAGTAGAAATTCCTTTCATATATCCTCTCCTAACTTAATTCCTCTATTGATTTCTGTTACAAAAGGGTTAATTTCTTTAATCAGAATTACTTGGAATGTGAAATGCCCTCAGTTGAATCCGTTTTCATTTTGTATGCTGCATCTTTTGGTTTTTCAGTGTGATATAGCTATTGCTATCCACCAACACGATATACCTCATTCAAAGGATATCGATTTTTCTCTTTAGCCATCGCATCGATGTTAGTTTCTACCATTTATACCATCTAATATCTACACCTGCATATACCTATAGTCAATTAAAAATTCCATCTCTTTTGCAGTGAGCTTAGCTCGGGTATTCTTTACATAGCTTTAATTAAATTTTATGTTCCTCTTTCCCACTAGCAAATTGGATAGAGTCTATCCAGAAACCAGACATAGTCCTGTCGCTCATATCTATCTAAGCCGTTTATTTAAATAAATTTATCAAAAGAACTATTCAAATAAATAATTTAGATACATTTTAATCAAAATCCGTTTGAATGAAATCACTGAAATAAAAGTTTACACCCATAATAAATAATTACCTACACATCACCATTTTCGAAAAAAAAATAAAATCATAAGCGTAAACAAAATCTCTAAAATTGAAAATGATTATTAATAAAAAATAAATGATATAAAATTCAAGTTAGGTAGTGCATATGATTCACATTACATGAAATATTCTAACTAAACATGGATATTTAATTATTAACAGTAATTTGCAATATTTGTGGTTCAATATTCCATTCAATATAATCGCATAATAAAAGATAATAGTAATGGCAACCACCATAATCTTAAATAGAATATAAACTGTTGCATTATTCTATAATTTCAGTGGACGAGTCGAGTAGACTCTTACGGTTTTATTATACGCCTATTCCTATAGCTTGTGTGGAAGTTTGTTATACTTTTTAAGAGGACTTGATGATGTTTTGTTAATATTTGTTTAAGTTCAAAATATAACCAGACTTTTAACTCAAAAATATTTTCGTATTTTATGTATCCAAAATAATATCATTGTTTGCTGAATAAAAGAGCACCGCAGTAGATTACAGAACTGAAACGCCAAAACAAGATAGAACACTCAATTAAACGTCAGATATAAATTACCGAATGTTTGTGACTTTGCTTCTTGTTAATTTTGACGTTTTTTTATTTTATTATCAATACATTTAAACGATGAAGAAGAATCGGTTAACTTTACCATACATACCAAAATTAAACAAAAACAAAAATGGCGCATAGTTTTAAGTGATTTAGTACGATGGTTAAGAAGTTTAAATATCATAGGTACTTATCTAAAAAGATGATTCTTCTAATCTTAAAGAAGTTAATTATCAAGCTATATTTAAACATTTTACTAAAGTTAAAATCATCAGAAGGTTATCCATATTAAACGCCAAAAAGTTATGTTCGCCTACTTTTTTGGAATAATATAGTAGTGCTTAGGATGGCTTCTGGCTCCCGCGCGCCGCCGGTTGCAGACGGAAGTGTTTTTCCCTCTCGAAAAGTAAAATAAAATGCACGACTGGATCGCACGAACTTGTGCTTATGTCACATCGTATGCAAAAGATTTCTATTAAAAATCTAAATATATTTTTAAAGTCATTTTTTACTCAATTTTGTATATGCATATAAAAAATTTAATTAATTTTGTTCTAAAATAAATTGGTATGACAATATTAAATATTTAATAATATAAACTTAAAAACAAAAGATTAAATCTGTTTAATAAAGAAAAAATAATTCGAAACTCTGAAATACATACTTAAACTAATTTGAGCTAAAAAAAACACGCTATTTCATTTCTTTGATAAATTTGAATTTACGAAAAAAAAAATTTAATAATCTGTGGTGCGGTTTTTGAGAAAAAAAGTTTTTTTCTTAAACTTTTTGAAAATATTTTAAAAAAAGTCAAATATAATTTTTGAAAAAAAATTTAATGAGCAGTTTTCGAATAATAAATTTTTCAAAATTTTTTCTTAAAAATGATTTTAAAAATACAAAAAAATATTAATTAAAAATATTGGTACGCGGTATAATTTGGGCAACCTAAACCTATATTTTTGTGAAATTTCGAAAGAACCACTTAATCCATTTATAAGATAGTCGAAAGCAAAAAAATTGTCCTATGAACAGTACCGTTTTTAGAAATGTTTCTAATTTTTTTTCAACAAAATGATCGACGTAGCTAAGAACCTACACTGAGTTTTTTTTATCAAAATCGTTATAGCCGTTTCCGGGAAAAATAGGTTTGAACGTAACTCGACTACAGTGGAGTGCCACTACCAGCAACAAACGACAGCAACAACGTACGACCTTATCACCACCTTAACATTTACGTTCGTCATCCTTACAATTCGCACTTCCTTAAGGAAAGAATTATAATAAGTGGATGTAAGGAATGACGATACGAGCGGAGGAAACTTGTACACTCTGAAGCATACCTTGATCTAGGTTTTGGTGATTGTTGAGGAATAAACAAAAGTATTGCCCTAGGGTTAGCCTTGGGCTGGAATAAGATTCCTAAAGCGTACTATTCCCCGGTTCGCTTCTTCAAAGTGATAGTCTTGGGACTGAGTTTACTCCTGTAACTCAAATAAAATAGCTTTGTGATTATATGAACTACCTTGTTAGTTATTTTAAGAAAAAGAAAATTGTAATATTGTAAATCACCCGCTTTGAATTTAAATAAATAAATAATTATAACTGGTAACTGGCGAGTTCTTCCGTCTACATCCGAGTTTTACTTTGCTTTCTTCGGATAAACTCTGGACACGACGAGCTTACCTCAGCCTTAGACAAAAAAGCATCACACATCATTTTTACAAATGGCGTCAAAAGAAAAATTAGCTTTGGTTACTGCGAGATCAGTAAATAATTGAACAGAGCACAAGGGAAGAAGAGATTAGAACACAGAAATGTGAGAACAATATCGAGTGTTGTTAACACATTAACAACCAAAAAAACTATAAAAATATTATGAGTTTTTTTTTTCTTGTTGATAAAGCAAATTATTGATTTTATTACTAATAAAAGGAAGAGAAGTCGATCAACTAAAACCACAAATCAGACAGTAAGCATATCAACAAGTAGCGAAATCAGAAGAAAAAACATATTTTAACTTTTCTCACAATTTATGTTCTAATTTGATTTTACTCAACAAAAACCAGAGCAAAAAATCCTGGTATTTTCTGTTATAATCTGTTCTAGAACACTTCACTGGACATCAAATCCGAATTAATTAGAACATAAAATTTCCCACTAAACAGCAACGTATTATACTTTTGTGCTTTAATTTAGACATTTCTGTTGATGACAAAGTTAACTTTCAGACGAGGCAACTGAGTTACTAGCAACATTTAGTTTTAGTGGAGAGAAGGGTAAAAAGTAAAGGCAGTGAACAAAATCTCCAATGTGAAAGATTTGGAGAGATTTGTTTGACGTGTGTTTTCATGATCACGATTTACATAGGGCTAAGATGTCAGAGCAAATCAAGATATTTTTAAAGCAATGATAGAATTTTTGTGTTTACACTACTGCCATAAACGAACCAAAATAACCGGATTTTTTTACATTATCAAGAGAAAAAAAAAGCTTAACACATTCGACTAGATATAAAAATGGAATCAAGAACTAATGTTGATTTCGTTTCAATTTTTCTTCTGAAAAAACTGATCCGTATATTGAATCTCTTTTTGGAGACGGATTCGAAACATATTTGTAAACAGATTCTAACACACACTACAATATTTGTTTGAAGTTTCTCAATTGTTGTGTTGTCTATTAATTTTTATTTTGTAGCAGTATACAGAAAAAACAAAGTAATGTTATTAAACAGTAAAAAAAATTGTTAAAAACTTCTTGGGAACAAACATTAAAAAAGTGGAAGTGGATTTAGAAACTCCCCCGCCACCGCCGCGGAATCAGAAAATAAAACGAAATAATGATGTATTAACGAATTGAAGATTTTTTTATAGCTGCCAAGCAACACACACAGTCACAAAAAGAGATTAGATCCGTAATCCTTATACTACGTTTCCACCGACCACTAAACTCAGATTTAAGTAGATTTAGCTAAATCTCCTACAAATCTTGAGGATTTGCCATACAAATTTTAATCTTCTCAGATGAAGATTCAAAATATTTAAGTTTAAGTCTTCAACCGAACTACCGTATTTCCATATCGAAATGAACACATTCATCGGGAAAGTGAATTTTTCTCTTCGGTTGACAGTTTGACATTGATGAAACTGCCTGTCTCACTTCTACATCATAAGAGAAAATGAAACGATATATGTATTGTGAATAGTACTGTAAAAACTTATCTACCAAGTTTTTTGTTAATAAGTTTCCTTGAAAAATAAAATAAAATAAAATAATTAGATTTAATTAAAATAGTTTTTAGGTCGAAAGACATTAGTTCTAAGAGTTATTGTTTAGTTTAGATCCCCCGTAAAGGGCCAGTAAATTAGTTGTAAGTAATTGATAATTAGGATAGTTTTAAACATTTTTGTCTAGCTTTAAAATAGTTATAAGTTAATATGAAATAAAAATGAAAACTTATCTACTTTTGGAGCGGTGGAAACACTTTTTGAGAGTAGTAACTCTACAAGAGATTAAAGTTCGGTGAAAACGTAGTATTATAGTTTCAAAGCCAAAAAGTATTGGTTTTAGTAGTGTCAGTTCAGTTCAGTTCAAATTTATTTGCAGTTTAAATTTTAGGTTATTTTACATTGATTAATTAAGTTAAGAGTTACAGAACCTCATTCTTTACATCTATAATATAATTATTTTATAACAAGACTTTAGTATTAATACAACAAAAATATATTTATATATTTAAGGGAAAATACTACAAGAAAAAAACCCTTACATAACAAGTAGTGAATCTTATTTATTTAAGCGAAATCGCCTTTAAACATTATTCTTAATTTTTTCGATCTTTAAAAAAAAAAGATCAATATTTGTTTTTGTTTCTGATTCAAAACATAGTACATATCTAGATAATAATGCCAATTATTGTATTAAAAATAAATAAAAAGATATTGACATATTATTATTTCTTGGTAATTTAAGTAACAAAGACAGTTTAAATAATATATAGAAATATCATTTTTTAGGGACATAGAAAAATACATTTACCGCTTTCACACGCCACATCGATCTATCATGTCGACGAAGTAGTTCATTTATGCATGAGCATTCACACGCACATAGTCGATGTATAATTTTGTGTTAAAACCAGCTGGCAAATAGAAAAGTTGTCAAATTTACTTTAAAACAATAAATTATTGAAGTGAAAATGTTTGTACGCCATATTATTTTCAACAATTATTTAAGCAGATTAATTTAATATGAAAGAAAAATGCAAATAAGATAATTTCAAATTGTGAACATGAGCAGACAACAACAACAAAAAAAAAACAAAAACAAAATGTATACTGTGCCGGTGTACTAGTTCGATCCTTTTTACATGCCATTTCGACTCGACGTACCACTTCGATCTCCAGAAATCGAACTGCTGTGTCGACACAGTTTCTTTTCACACTAAAAAACCAAAAAACCGTACCGACACTATAGATCCATGAAGTAGTTCGCGGCGTGTGAAAGTGGTAATTTGCAGTACTTTTTCGGTGACACACGACGTGATAGTTTTTTTTTTTTTTTTTTGTTAATTTAACTATATGCCTGTAAGACCTAAGGTCTTTTAAATGCTACCTGAATTGCACGGCACTAGTTTGGCACAGTGGATTTGAGAATCAGGTATTGACTGTCTCATTTTTAACCCATGGGCGGAATCCAATTAAAATTGGAGGTATAGAAAAGAATGCGCCTAGCGTGAGGATCGAACCCACACGTCCTAGTTAGCAATCAAGCACTTTATCCACTGCGCCATTGCCACGCCATTGGTTGTTTTAAGAGGTAATTTTGGTTTGGCAATTCAAATTCAACATGAATAGACTCATGGCGAAGAAACGTTTGCTTATAGCGAGTTTCATTTACGAAAACATCTCCTCTTTCTCACAAAAGATTTCATCTTCTTGAATTTTGAGAGTTTCATTTCAACAAAAAGAGCAAATGTAGATCAGATCCCAGATTTGATCTGAATACACACACACCTGTAAAAAGTCTTTTCTGTCAAACGTCAAATGGAAAATATTTTGTTATTAATTTGTTGCGAATTTGTGAACTTGCGCCAGTGCATGCTAAAAAATTGAAAAAAAAAATAAACAAATAATGGACGAAGAAGTTAACAAGAACACAACCTGCAAATTTTAACTTCTTCCTATTCCAATTACAAATGAAAACAACTGAATCCAATATAGGGATGCAACAATGCACGATGTATCGTTCATAAGAATCGATGTCTCAATATCGATATTTAAACCGATAAAAGTATCGATACATCGTTCTTGGTGAACCTATGAACTATTTTTAATAATGAGTATGTTTCTTTATTTATTACGGAGAAGGAATAGGATTAATGGAAAAGATGAAATGTTTATCCAGAATGGAATGAATAAAAAAACAAAAAAACTTTTCGGAAAAATAGAAAAGAAAAAAATGACATCAATCAGCTGAAAAAACAGGTAATAGTATAAAATACATTAAATATTTATAATATATTATAATATATATATATATATATATATATATATATATATATATTATATATATATATTATAATATATTTTTGATTTATTAATTAAGACAATTCGCATTTAATTATTATTTATATATTTATTTCAATAATAAGAATATAAAAAATGTTTGGTCATCAATTTTGTTTACTTGGTTTCCGTCTTTGTCTGGTGTCATTTTTTTGACATTCACATGACTGGGATACATGAATCAAAGAAAACACGATTACGACACTTCTTTTTTGTCTTATTTTATTGACGTCACCAGAGACCAAAAATCTGGAAATTGTTGTTTGTCCGATGTGGATTAATGGATTTTGGTCTCTGTTGAAGTCAATAAAATAAGTCAAAACCAGAAGTGTCGTAATCTTGTTTTCATTGATTCATGAGTGGGATATTCCTAGTATATTCTTTTCATTCGGTGTTTAACATTGAATAAAAAAAATGCATTCAAAACGTTCCGGAACGAATAAATAAACAACAAAATAGTTTATCCGGAATATTTTGTTTTGTTTTTTACTCATAATCACATTGTTGCTAAGTCGGAAAGTTTCTCTAGAATTACAGCTGACTCTCATATATAATACATAATAAAATCAGTTCATAAATATTTTTTCCTTGGCATCGATTATCATCATCATAATATCGATATTCAATCATCGATGTTTTCATGAACAATGTTCCATCCCTAAACAAAAATGTCAGAGGAAGCGTGTAATGTCAAAATATTGTGTATGTCATCATTCACCAATACTTTAATTATGTCTGTCCACAGAGATTCATTTAAAAGATCAAATCTTGATTTTGAGAGGAGATCTTAGAAATTTAAATGAAACTCGCTATAATTGTTCAAATTTATTTGAACAAAAAAAAATGTGATTTAATTAATCGTAATTAAATTACTAAATGAAATATTTAACGAACGATTAATTTCACGAACAAGTCGTCGTAACTGACCACCTTCTGTAGACTATTAAACCATTAAATTATTTTTCTGCGATTAAAGTCAATTCGGCACGGTGCGGTAGTGCAAAAATGCAGCCGGTTGCGAACGCAGGGGACGGGGTTTGGGAGTTGTTTATTTGCTTCTGAATTTCAGTCCACTCATTTTGTCGCTCATCGATTAACGTAGGAACAGCATGTAATAATATTTCAAGTCGAGTGGCTTTAAATTATGTATCATTCATTTTGTATTCGGACAACAAAATAACAGATAGGTATATGAAAAATTAATAAAAGTTGCAATTTTTGTAAAGGCAACAATTGGGCTAAGGAATTTAATAACATGTGTTGTATACTAATGATAAAGTAAGTATTCCTTTCTTCAATCTAGGAACTTCCTGGATAATTTAAATTTATATAATACACTTTTTAAATGACATCTTTCAGTGCAAAATGATCTTAGGAATAGTGTGTTTTCTCATGGTCCACTGAATGTAGCCCTTTTAAGAGTGGGCTCAAAAAATAATCAGTATTTACTTTTTCGTGAAAATAATAAAACTGCTAATATTGCATACCCAGAAGCTTTGAAATATTCATGTTCGGATGCATGTTCCAACGACTATTATTTTGAAAACTGTTTCAGTGAGAGAACATACAAATCTATATTTGGTTATACGGAAAGCATGGGCCAAATACCGCAAGCGTGAGTTTCTCTGTGTACACAAAAAATCGGGTACACATACATATTTGCGATTGTTTTTTTCTGTTTTTGACAGATTATGTGTACACAGATAGGCAAATTTATTCACGCATATTTTCAGGGTGAATAATTTTTTTGCACGGAAAAACATTCACGCTTGAGGAATTGGGCCCCATATGTCAGTATGTATATACATTTTTTGTTAAATAAAAATATAGTAGATATTAGCTGCGTTTTATTATCTACGAGTCTGGGTCTGGGTTATGTTCTAACACGTATTACAAAAACAACACGAGATCCAGGTTTCTATCGTGGTTTCTATCTGGGCTTGCAAATATTAGTTTTAAATTCGACAAACAGAGTGTACATGTTAGTACATAACCCAGATCGTTTTATTTTCACGGGGTGAACCATATGGGTTATAGGCGATAATAAAACACGGCTATTGCGGTCAATCTCATTGATCATTTATGATATACTTTTTGTCATATTAAAAAAGATATTAAGAGCTTGCGATGCAACGCGAGCACGGGTCAGCTAGTACATACAAAATTGTTCGTTAATATTTAGTTAATATATTTTTTGAAACACCCCCCCACAATTTTTTTTAAATTGCACGTTCATTATGTCAAATTAAGTTACATTTCATAAATATTAATTCTTTGCCATAAAAAAAACACTTCATATTTATTTCGAGCTAGTTAGTAAATAATACTTAATTTAAAAACAACCAGTAATTGAATATGATAAACATTTTTTTTAAGTTGAAACTCTAATTAAATTTTAGACATCTGTAGGGAGCTCCAATTGATATATATTTAGGTTCGCTATTTCGTCCGGCAATTCATTATTTCCACAATGCAGATTAAGGAACAAAAAAAAATTAAAAATTAATATGCAGTAAGTCAGAATAGTAGGGAAACTAGGTTAGCACATGATTAAATGTTTTTCGCCCTGCTGACGGAGGCGAAAAATTTTAACGGTAACATTTTCTGTGGCACAAATTATTATATATTTTTTTTTTTTGGTTTTAATGATTTAAAAAGGATAAACTTACAGCGAGAACCACGAGAATTGGAGTGAGTCCTGCTCATAATTTATACTCTCGTTCTCGTTTAAATGTGAATATATACTATATGTACGGTACGGTGTGTACGGTATGTGTTCTACATAGGTACGTTTGGTTTTAAAATAATTATTATTTTGCTTGTTCATAACATAAAAAAAGTCAAGCATTTACATTTCCAAAGAAGATAAAAGAAAAAAATGTTTTTGTAGGGTGGAATTCTTGGAAAACTTTATTTAATTTTATGTTATTTTGTGTTTTTGTTTTAGGAAAATAATTTATGCAAAACAATATTTTGCATGCATTCATAGTAACGATGTTATTTAGGTGTTTCTTTTTTATATTTAAATATGTAATGCAGTAGTTCTTCAGAAAAGTAATATTTTGACAGTGTTGGTTCAGGTTAGGTGTTTGCAGATTTAAAATAAATTTACTGCTTTGCACTATGTACCTATATGTACCTGCTTAATTTTAAAGTTTATTTTTTAGTGTTGGTTTTTTAGTTTTTAAAATAGGAGTGATGTTTGAGGATTTGAGGGTAGGAAAAAACCAAAATGGTTAAAGTAGTATAATTTTTGATGATTATTTTCCAATTTTTATTCATTTTGAAGTTGATTTCCATACAAAAATATTCGCTTTCTCTTTTACAGAGTGTCCGCCGGGAATGTAAACTACTTTGATTGTTTATAATTTTTGATTAAATGAAAGAGAATAGATCTTATATTGATAAATGTTTCCTTTAATGTCGTCATTTATGTACGGAATACAATATCAGGTAAATGTGCGCCTCTGTTAGTCTCACAAATGCGAGCCCTTTTGAGCACATTTTTGATTACATTCTCACACATTTAACGCGGTAATTCATTAATTTCATAACGAATATTTTGTTTGAGTTGCTCAAGCGTTTTTGGTTTGTTTGCATAAACCTTGCTTTTCAGATATCCCCACAAAAAGAAGTCCGGAGCAGTCAAATCAGGCGACAGTGGAGACCAATCAACATCACCATTTCTTGAAATAACTCGTTGTGGAAAGAGGTCTCGCAGTAATTCCATTGTAATCCTGAGTATATGCAATGTGGAACCGTCTTGTTGATACCACATGTTAATCAAGCCCAAGGCATTCAATTGAGGCGTTAAAAAGTGTTCAATCATATCACGATATCGCTCCCCATTCACAGTTGACGTTACGGCATTTTCATTTTCAAAGACGTAAGGTCCAATGATTCCTCCTGACCAAATTGCACACCAGATACCAGACTGTAACTGAAGAATAATCTTAGGGTTTTCCATTGCCCAGAACAGACTATTCTCTTTATTCACATATCCATTCAAATGAAAATGTGCCCCGTATCTCATTATGATTTTTTCATGAAAATCTGGGTTGTCATGGGCTAGCTGTATCATCCTATTGGCATATGTACGGCGGAGTAAATGGTCTTGTGGAAGAAGCTCTTGGGTCAACTGAATCTTAAATGGAAACAAATGCAAATCCTTGTGCAAAATTGTGGCCAAAGTTGTTCTTTGAAGACCAAGAGCACGGCATCGAATTGAGATTGATGGATTGTTTTGAACACTTCCTTGAGCAGTAGTAATGTTTTCTGCCGATCTTGCAGTACGTTGTGGCCCATGTTTGGGCGTATCACCTACAGACCCTCTTTCTTCGAAATCATTCACTACACGATAAATAGTGCGTTTTGTTGGAACGTTGTTTCTCCCAAAAATTTCACGTAACTTTCTCATCGTCACAGTAATCGATGATTGATTTTGATAAAATGTTTTAACGATTAAAATAAGTTGGTTTATCGAATATTTTTCCATAATTAATTTGCCACGTGTCTATTTCACGACTGCTAAATATGAACTGTCAAGACTAATGTTTACCAAAATGGCGGCAAAACAAAGTAGTATACCTTTCCGGCGGACACCCTGTACTAACCGCCAAAAAAATAAATTGTTCTCTGCAAAAGAGCTGCTACACACAGTGTGACCATGAAAATGGGTTTTTAAAATAGCATTTTTAGCAGTTTTTGTATATTGCATAAATTGAAATGTTTCAATTGGTCACATTGTTTACACCCCACACGACATAGTTTTCACATCACAATTTTGGCATTTGACATCCACTTTGCTAATTCACCGACTTTATCATTTTATCTGTAAGGGGAAGCCCAGCTCGCGTTAAATTTTTGCTCACATACAAAACTCTCAAAAATATATCCTAGGAGCTGAAATTTCGCCCACAATTTCGTTGTGTATATATAAAATATTTAGCTACAACTAAAACAAAAAAAGTTTTAGGTTGTTATAGCTATTTTGTGCAAAAATTTCTGTATACCTTATATTCGGCGTTGACAAAAAGAAAAGAATTTTGAGACGTTTTTCTTTTTGAGCTGAGCAACGCACTGAGCAGAGCTTGAACATGTCAAGTACGCTCTGGGCGAGCAGAGTTTAATCAGAGCTCTCCGCTTTATTTATGAAACGCACTGGAGCACTGGACTGGCGAAATAATACATACTTATTCCATACAGAGGAAGTGGAGGAAACACTTTCACAATTTTTGTGATGAAATTTGAAAGATTACCTTAACAAATATTACAAAAAATGAGATATGCGGGTCATTTCTTGTTGGACCGGGACCAAGGGCTAGAATCAAAATAAAGGGCCAAATGGCTGCGCTTATATCTACTAAATACTAAACTTTGGATGAGAACTTCGCCATATATTTTCATGGACAAAAAGTATATTCTTCTTGGAGAGTTTCGAAAAGTTCTGTCATTTTTTGAGGTTTTTTTAAACAATTTTATTTTCGATTTTATTTTACTGACTATTGTATTCCTTCTACTTTGATCATCTTAACAATTTTATATTACATTTATTTTATTTACCTAAGAAACATTTTGCCAAATAAAATCTGTATAATGACCTGAACATAACAAAATGTAAACAAACTCTCTATAATAATAATATAGAAATATAAATACCTACCAAAAAATGGTGGCGGTGTGCCACTTTTCTTCAGTGATCAAAGCTTGAATGAGTCTTATTTTTTTTTGGATTTGTTAAATTTTGGAAAGAATACTGTATGGAAACTGGAGATCAACTCTCTATGAACTCATCCATACATCTTGGTTTTTTTGGTTGTGAAAAACTATCAAAGTGATATTATTTATTTTTGAAACAGAAATTCAATTAAGGAATAAAAAAGAACAAAATGAAAGAAATGCATGGTTTAATTTATGAATTCCGCGAACAGATAGTATTAATCGTCATAAAAACCTGCCCATTCGTCTGGGCTCACAAAAAATAAATTTCTTCAAATCACAGGGTCTTATGTGTCTAAGCTTAGAGATAGGTAAATTATTATTGTATTTCGTTTGTCATAGATATAAAGGGTTATCCATTTTGCGGTTTCAAAAGTATGGGGCTGGAATTCGACATATTTCAAACTAAGTTGTTAAACCAATTTTTTTTTCAGTTGAAAGTCTAACATTAACAAAAATGGATCGCTTAACTATCGCACAGAAATGGTGATTCTGCCACAGCCACATATCGTGCTTGAGGAGATTATGGTTTACATAATCGCCCAACTACGCAAGCAATTTCACAAAATTGTGAAAAAATTTGAAGAGACTGGATTGGTTACAGATATTGGATCTACACCTACATCCATATAAAGTCCAGCTCACACAACAACTGAAGCCAGTTTTCTTCAGCGACGAAGCACATTTCTCACTCGGTGGCTATGTTAATAAACAAGATTGTCGTATTTGGGGTTCTGAAAATCCTCAAGTAATTGAAGAGCGGCCATTAGATTCACAAAAAGTACTGATTGGGGCGCTCTTTGGTCCGTAGGTGTGGTTGGACCTTACTTTTCCGAAAACGACGATGGAACGACAGTCACCGTCAATTCGGAGCGTTATGGTCATATGATAACCGACTTTTTTTTGCCTGCTATTGAAGAATATGACACAACTCGAGCGAATATGGCTTTATTGCAAGAGACATTTCCTGGCCGCGTAATTTCTCGTCGTGGCGATATCAACTGGCCACCAAGATCGTGCGATTTGACACCGCTGCACTTTTTTTTTGTGGAGCTATGCGAAGGACCGTGTTTATGCAGATAAACCTTTAACTCTTGAGCACTTGAAAACCAACATTCGTCAAGTTATGGCTGAGATACCTCCCAATATGTGTCAAAAAGTGGTGGAAAATTACCTCAAAAGAATCGATGCTTGCAACAATTCGCTTGGTGGTCATTTAGCTGATGTATTATTTCACACATAATGTCAACGTTCAAACTTTATAATAAAAAAGAAATATCATGAAAAAAAATATTTTCTATGTGTTTTATTTACGTTTACTTTTGAAACCGCAAAATGGATAACCCATTACAAAATTGTATAAAATTATTCTAAAGCATTATGTACCTACATAAATATTATGCAGGTCAGCATTTGATTCATGTCAACAGTGTGACAGAAAGATAGTGGTTATGCGGCCCCGTAGGGTTAAAAAGGCATTCAACTTCCGGAAATTAGTTGTTTACATCAGCAGCTCTCCAAACCGTTCGGTAATATTTCACATTTTAAGGGCGAACAACTGTTATAAAATTATTATAACGGTTATAAATTGACATTTCATTTTTCCAGATTCGGCCATTTATTTTATTTTTAGAAAAAGTAGATATACAGAAACAAACTTGAAAGAGCTTACTGTGATAAATCCACAATCAACAATTCAATTGAATATCTATAACTACTGAAAGGCCTTATACTACCTGCATCTAACCTTTTAATGTTCTTCGCTTAATTCACTTGTTGAAAAGCAAAAACTACTATTATGGGTTCAAATACGCTGATTAAAATTTAGATTTTAAATTGCCACAAATTCACAAAAAATGCTCCATCTACTAGCTACTTTCCACATAGGTGAGACTCCATACAACTCGTACAAACCATCGAGTTTGACAAAAAAGTACAACTGCATTCGGCACACTTCTTTTACCTATTTTAGTTTCTGTTACCAAACCTACCTTTGAATCCAAACGAATAACTTTTTCTTTGACGCATTCGAGTAAAGAGAGGTTGTGTTTCTATTTCTGTGACATACCTAAAAAAAGAACAAAAATAAAATACCGCCTTCTTTTCCATTCCCTTCTGCAAAAGAATAGACTACACCAGACCCAGGACCAAGGAGCAATTCTCATTTAATGCAAACTGTTAAAGCAATATTTGAAATAAGGTTTAACATTTTGTTTTTTTTTTTATTTTTTTTTATTTTGTAACGATGACGACAAAACAAACCTGTATTGGGGGTGGTGCATGTGTAAGTGTAATACTTAATAAAAAGGTTAATGTCCTTAAGGGATTTAAATAAAAGTTTTTGTCTGAGTTTCTTTGCCAAGGACAATAAAGTTGTGGGTATATGGTTTATGTACCACTATTTTGCAGTCTAATATCTACATGCATATCAGATAAAAAAAGTCATTCGTAGCTGCACATACATAATATTTAAGGTTCATAAATTAATAAATGTACAAATAGATTTTTTTTTTTTTTCTTAAACGGATGCGCGCACTAAAGGGGTTTTGACTACCCTTCAAATGAACAAGCACAGTGCGAGCGTTAGGAAAATAGGGAAGGATGCAAGAAGAGATACCGATGCACATTGGTTTTGAATTTCTGAATATCAAAATGTGAGGGGAAAATAGAGCCGTGTAAAGTATTCCACATTCGCGTTGTACGGCTAAAGAAAGAATCTCTGTACTTGACAGTACGTCCGAAGTAGGGCTCAAGGGTAAACTGATGAGCATTCCTAGAAGCGCGAGTATTACGGTTGAAAATTTTAAGGGGAGGAATGCAAGTGGCTATTTCGCTGGAACAGTGTTTATAAAAATAGCGATAAAATAGTGAGAGACATATAACATTTCGACGATGTTCTAGAGATGTAAATGTTTCCACTATAGTTCTATCGCCAATCAATCTTAGAGCTCTATTTTGAATTTTATCCAAAAGATTCAAATGAGTTTTGGGAGCTCCTGCCCAAATGTGCGAGTTATACTCCAGCTTTGGACGAATGAAGGCCTTATAGATTACAGCCAGATCAGACGGGGAGAAGAATTTCTTGCACCTTCGAAGAAAGCCCAAACACTTTGCAGCGTTTTTGGCGACATCAAATATGTGTTCATTCCACAAGAGGTGGTCTGTGATGCACATGCCGAGGACTGAAAGCTGATCGGTTTCTGCAATGCTAGTGTCGCTCATGGATAGCGGCATGGGGGGTGGGTTCTGCTTTAACGACAGAAGACAGCACTGAGTTTTGGAAGCATTAAGTTCTACACGGTTTTTAATTCCCCATTGGACAATGCTGTCAAGATCAGAATTTAATGAGCTTATCATACGCTGTCGTTCCAGTTGCACATCCGAAAAACAAGGAGGTGCATCTAAAAACGAATATGAAAAGCTAAGAGTACTATCGTCAGCAAAACAATTAAGTGGATTAGAAGTTCCAGATAAGAGATCATTAATAAAAATGAGAAAGAGGGTCGGAGACAATACGGAGCCCTGGGGCACACCAGCATTTATTTTGTGAGTATCAGACTTGAAACCGTCCAATACAACTTGTATTGAACGGTCCGAAAGGTAATTTCTAATCCAACGAAGAAGACATTCATCGATACCAAATGCACGCATTTTCGATAGGAGAGCTTGATGCCAAACTCTATCAAATGCTTTTGAAATATCAAGCGGAATAATCTTACTTTCTCCAAAACGATGTAAAGATTTGTGCCACTGTTCGGTGAGATATACCATCAGATCACCAGTGGACCTATTGCTACGAAAGTCATACTGCCGGTCATTAAGGAGCTTTCGTTCTTCAAGATATTTCTTGAGCTGATAATTAATCAGCGTTTCCATGACCTTGGAAAGAAGGGACGTAAGTGCAATTGGACGGTAATTAGATGGTGAAGAAGATGCGCCTTTTTTAGGGACAGGCTGGACACATGCTGTTTTCCATCCACTCGGAAAGAGACCTGTAGAGTAGGACAGATAGAAAAGCTTACGCAGTGGTTTTGCCAGCGTTGAAGAACACCTCTTCAGAACGATGGGAGGAATACTATCCGGGCCAGCGGATTTGTTTATGTCAAGATCTTTGAGGACTCTAGCAACTGCACGAGTGCGAAAGAAGATTCGTCCCATAAAATCGTTTACGCTCTCAAGTACTGGAGGAGTCATAACACTTTCTGGCAGCGTCGAATTAACAGCGAACTGCGCTGCAAGCAAATTGGCTTTTTCACTAGAGTTGACAAAAGGGATGTCATTAAAGACGAGCGTTGGAACCGAAGAAGAAGTTGAATTTCGAATAGTTTTTACAAATGACCAAAAATTCTTACTACCTTTGGGACATTGTAGTATTTTTTGCCTTAATTTTTGGTCATGCAAAAATTTGGTTCTACGAATTTGAACGTTGCAAGTCTTTCTAGCTTGTTGAAACTTTTTCTAAGGAAATAAATGGGGATGTTGTGCATTGTATCTTCGTACCTTCTTTAGGGGGCAGTTGTACAAACGTGGTTCAATAATTTTAACTCCCGATTTCGGCAGATTAACAGATGTTTTACGATGGATCAAGGTTAATTATATGGGATAAGAACTCAATAGATGTTTGAACCATCGTTTAATCTTAGGTTAATCCGCTGAAATCAGCGAGCTTACATTGCTGACTCACGGATCAAATATTTAGTTAATTGGCCCTAATGTCGGATTTTCACGACTGCCATAAGTTCGCAGTATTTTTGTCATTTTACTGACACAATATTACTGACATTAAATGAACCAATGACATGCGCTTACACGAAGCTAAACTAATGACAGATAAAAATACTACCAACTGGCAGAAGAAAATGAGCAATTTCATTATTTTTCGCAAATTGTCATTATTTGAAAATTGTTGTCAAAACTGATTTACACGATGTCAGTATAATGCCACAATTTAATGAAAATTCTGGCTGGCAGTTTTTTAATACCATTTACAACCATTTACACGACAATAAAAATGCCCAGATTTTGACGGTAATACTGTCACTTTGGCAGTCAATTAAGTCCGGCATAGTTATAAGTTTTAACCGGCGGGGGTTCCAAGCGGTTAGCATTTTTTGAACCCACTTATTTGATATTTGACCACAGCAAAATGGTTCTTATTTTTGGATTGTTCGTGATTTTCAAACTTTTTTATGGGTAAAATGACTAATTCTATGGGTGGACTCTGATACATGTAATTGTAATATAAATTGACATAAGATTTATTAATTTTTGTTAAAATTGTACCCGAAAATAACATCCAAATATCGAAACCGAAAAAAATAAAATGCACGACGGGATCGCACGAACTTGCTCAGCTAACAATTTTATGTAGCTAACCATTGAGGTTTAGTTAGTTAGGAATAGTTATCCTGTGCAGGTTTAAAGCTTATGTAGGTAAGACCCCTTTCACACAAGGAAACTGAGTTGCCGGCAACTGGGAGTTTGTTGGTGAGAAGGGCAAGAAGTAAGGGGAATGAAAAAAATCTCCCCGGTCGACGATTTGAGGAGATTTTTTTGACGTTTATGCTTTGAAATTTTCTAGGGTTTCTATTTTGACTTCTGTCTCTGATAGATGTCAAACATATTTTTCTTAAAGAGAAATTGTTTCTTACAATTATATTATTACATTAACCAAACCAAGTGAGCTACTTAAATAAATTCATTGTGAAAGAAAATTTCTAGTTTTAATTCTTGTAGGCAAGGCATTTAATTCAATCCATCACGAGTTGGTATACATTTCATACATACAATTATGCGCCCAGACATAGAAAATGGACAACAAAACGCACGGACCAACTTAGCTCTCAGCTTGTGGCTTCATCATCACATTTTGTTTATAATGACGTTCCAGTATAAGCGAGCAGCAGTAGCAGCAGGCAGCACAACAGGTATCGGTCATATCATCCTGACAGTGGTTTATGTGTCCAATTGTACCAATAAAGCTTCGGTGCATTCCAATACGCCCAATATAATCTTCCCATCATCATTATTATGTGTTGGGTCCAAGATTTGGATGGCAAGAGAAACGCACAACAAATCTGCACACAAATCAATTTTCTCCTGGTTCATTGTTTTTCCGTGACCTTTTAATATGTTAATTTAGCAAACCATTATTAACAACCACAATCAAGAAAACAACATTTACTTATATAATCGCACCAGGTTTCTTTATTTTGTATTTATTTTTCTAAAAATAAACTGCGGTTAATTTATAACTCAAAATTATGTAGAATTTTCCAGCCGCGAAGCAAATTGTTTGTTTACAAAACGCGAATGTCAAATCAAAAGCAATTCAAAAAACGAGCAACTCAGTTTCCTCATCAATTTCTTCGTGTGAAAGCTACAAGGCAATTAAAGGAAAACGTCAAAAAAATCTCCAGCAACTGGTTTCCCTGTGTGAAAGGGGACTAAGATTACCTTGATTCTTATTATAATGAATTGTCGAATGGACGATTCAAGGAATAGTTACATAGGTACCTACAAATGTATATTTAAATCTTAATTATGGATTTTAATTATTTAAGTTAGGAGAGTAAAATGTATCTACATATATATATATATTGATGGAACCTAAGTATGTAAACATATACATATAATAATGAAAATGAAGGACGTAGGTTGGTAGGTAGCTATATACATCCAACTTCATCATTTAGGTGCAATATGCATACATAAGATTCATGTGATTTTTAAAGACACATATGTACATATAAATGTATGAGGGCCTACATTGTATTCAGTATTCCGTGACGTACGCAAAAATTCGTAAAAAGGGAATAATAATAAGGTAGAAATAAATGGATAATACACATAATTAAATGTTTTTATATTGCTTAGTCGTTATAGTTTGGGGGAAAACAAAGATGCAATTTAAATTCACGGATAAATAAGAATATATCAAAAAAAAATTCAAAAATCGTTGGAGCGGTTTTTTAATAAATTAATTTTTTATGTATAAAATTTTGAAAACATTTTTAGAAAAAAAATTGAAACGCCATTTTGAAGATATTATTAATATACATATAAAATTCAAATTTCAAAAAAATTCTGTGACTGGTTTTTGAAATATCGATTTTTCAAAAAAAAAAATATTTATTTTTTAAAAATCGAACAACGTTTTTTTTTGAAAATTTAAGTATGCAGTTTTATAAACAATTTTAGGGAGCATTTGCATAAAAAAATTTTAATCGTTCCACCCAAAAGTGAGAAAGTCGAAAATATGCAAAATAAAATATTTTTATATTTTAAAGTAGAAATAAAAGCACACACATTTTTTTATAAAAATTCTTATAGCCGTTTTCAAGAAATACATTTTTTTCTTAACGGTTTTTTTTAACATCTGTATGGGAGGTACCGTTGGGTTTTATTTTAGGAATATATTTTTTTTAACTGTTCAAGTTAATGTCAAAAACTACCCAAGTACGAGGTTTCGAAAAAATCTATCCGGTGGTTTTCGAAATTTTGAGTTTTCAAAAAAAAAGTTTTTTTTAAATTTAAGAAAAATTTTTTTTTGAAATTTTTTTGCTCACATTAATGTTTAAATTTTGTAGGAACGTCTGTATAAAATTTTTTTTTAAAAATCAAATCAACCGTTTTTTTTGAAAATCGAAAACCAAAAAAATGGTACCAAAACTAACCATTTGTTTCCAAAAAAAAATACTAAAATGTACGCCTTCCCTTCCTTAATGAACAGATTTTTTTTTATAAAAATCGTTGCAGCCGTTTTTGAGAAAAATAAGATTTTCGTTTTTGGCCAAAAAAAATGTATGGGAGCTACTGTCATTTGTCATCTTAAAAAAAAAATGAAAAAAACGTGTTTGCATATTACCAAAAAAACAATATGTACTTACAAAGATTGAAGCAAATCTATCCAACCGTTTAGGCTGTAGACTCGAGGACAGACAGACAGACGGAATTGGGGGACCCACTTTTTTGGTGTTCACTATGATCGTAATGTCATGTTTGATTGTTAGATTTTTTTTGTTCACGAATTCATAACTTACCTTATAGTACCTATAATCGCAAGTAAAAATATGTAAAATATGTATTGTCGACCTATAATTAACACTAGTGTCATTTCCGATTGATAATCCGGAAAAAAACTTTCCGATCTAGGATTCCTATCGAACAAGTAAACGCTAGATTCTAGATTCTGTAGTGAAATGAGTTCAACTTTTTTGCGTCAAACTGAAAATTGTGACATTAAATAAGGATTTGTAGTGTAAAATTGCAATAATTTAAAAGTTACGAAAAATATCTAATATTAGGCACATTTTTTTGAAAGTCCGAATAAAATTGGACAAAAATCAGAATGGAATAGACTATGTACATACACAAATGTTCAATGCAACAAGTACAACCAATAAATTATTCATTTTGGGCTTAGCTAGGTGCACATGATTCTTTGTACTTAACTCTTATTTTGGAGAAAATTGTCGTATTGCGCGAATTGCCTATTTGTTCATATGGATAGTTTGTGTTTAAATGTCGTCAACGGCCTTGGCTACGATGAAAGCATCGCTTCCCATAGATCAGCGAAATCAAGCTTCGTTGCGCGTGGTTAGTACTTCGATGGATGACCGTCGGAAACCAACCACGTGCTGTTTGACATGTGTTTATCCTGTTGTGTTACTAAGTAGAATAAGAAACACCTTCACAAACGATTAGAAAATTAAATAATAAAAACAAAACAAAATTTGTAGGTAAAGTTTATGGTGTCGAACTCGGAATTGAGTGTATTTAAAACTGAATCTATTTCTACACTTTTTATCACCGCAAAAATATCATCTACATAACGAAACCAAATTCTTGGGAGTAATCCTCTTTCTTTCAAGTTTGCTTCGAAGGAAGACATGAAAACTTCCGCTATAAGTGGGGACAAAGGGTTTCCCATACTTGTTCCAGACTCAATTTTGTAGAAAACATTTCTGTATTGAAAAAAGTTTTGAGACATGCATACTTTAGCTGTTTTTAAATATGTAAGTTTCTTGTTTTCGTCGATCTCAAAATTTTCAAGATGTTTTTGGAGAGCCATTATAGCTTCAGGAATGGGAATACTCGGGAATAAAGCTTCGACATCGAATGAAATCATAATTTCGTCTTCTTTTATTAAGATGTTCTTAGTTTTTTCCACGAAATCAAAGGTATTCTTGACTGAGCAGCTTTCTAATGGGTATTTTTTCATCTCACTTACCAGCCATTTGGATATTTTAACCGAAGGTGAAGTTATATTTGAAATAATTTGTCGCATTTTGTTTCCTGGTTTGTGTACTTTTGGCAACGCATATAGTTTCGGTACATCTGGGTTGGATATATTCAGTCGCCAATTGGGAATTTCAAAAACCGAATTTATTTGTTTTATTAACGATTTTGATTCGCGAATCATTCCGGGCAACGGTGTTTTGTTTAGAATTTTAAAATTACTGGATTTTAAAATTACTGGATCGTCATATCAAGTTCAACAGACCCGAAAAATCCTCCGTCGCTGCACACGTCCTCACCAACAAGCATTTCAACGTAATTCTGGAAAATGTAAAGCTCATTAAACACGTCACAAACCACCGACGACTTGATGCATATGAAAGCCTCTATATCCACAAAAACAACAGCACCATGAATAGTGATAATGGCAATATTATGTCATCTTTTTTTAACTTTGTTTAATGTTCTCTTTTACTCAAAATGTAAAGCTTTCTTCTATTTCATTGTAATGTTTTGATTGTTACTTTCCTTTCTTTCTTCGTTCTTTTCCCAAATTAGTTTATTGCTGATGATGAACCACAGTTGGTTCGAAATGCATTCAAGTTTCAAAAAAAATTAAAATGTAATACCTACAAATTTTGTTTTGTTTTTATTATTTAATTTTCTAATCGTTTGTGGTCAATAAGGTGTTTCTTATTCTACTTAGTAATTTAACGTGACTACAAAATAAAAGTTCAAACCTTTTTGAGATCCTTGTTTGGGGTTTTTCCCTTTAAATACAATTTTCTTAAAAGACCTTAATTAAATCCTGTTGTGTGTTCTTCCTATCTCTGTCTCTCTCTGTTGTATTAATGTGTGTAAAAGCTTAAGCCAATGGTCTAGTTGCCAGTGCCTCATTGTCCCTACTTCGTAGATTTATCTGCGGAGTAGTATGAAATGTAATGTAATGTAATGTTTCCAACTTTCACTTGCGATATAGTTACTATAGGGCAAGTTATGTATTAGGAAAAAAAATCGAACTCGAGATTTTAATCAAAGTTGACATTATACGATGATAGAGAACACCAAAAAAGTAGGTCCCGCAATTCCGTCTGTCTGTTTGTCTGTACAAATCTCTACAGCTTAAACGGCTGAAACGATTTTCTTCAAGCTTGGTATCTAACGTAGGTGATTGTCCAAAAAAGATTTTTGAATCGTTGCAAAATAACAGTACTTGTCATATAAATTTTTCTACCATCTTAATTATCTCGAAAACGGTTCCAACTATTTTGATAAGAATTGGTGTGTGTACTACTTTAGGTATGGTCTACATTTTGGCCAATTTTTTTTTAATATTTTGTACCTGCCATACTTCAATTTTATTGAATTTCGACTTTCTCAAAATATTTATACAATAGTTCGTTTAAATTCGAAATAATAGTTTTTTTTTGATTTTTTTGAAAATTCAATATTTCGAAAACGGTTGGACGATTTTTTCTGAAATTTTGTTTTGAATTTATATTATTAAATATTTAAAATGTTCATACCAATTTTTTTTTAGCAAAAAATTAAGAATATTTATATATACAAAATTAAGTGAAAAACTACTTCAAAAATACATTTAGCCGTTTCTATTAAGAATATTTTGCATATAATGTAATCGAACATAGGAGCAAGTACGTGCGACCCAGTCGTACATTTTATTTTTGTTGGTTAAAAAACTAAAACACGTCTAAAATATCATTGTGTAGACGGCTTTTGAACCCTACTGTAAATCATCTATTATGTATATTTAATCTACTCCATATAAGATCTGTCAAAAATCTTTTGCTTGTGCGCATGTCACATTTCTGTCTTCTGTCCACTGCATAAACTTCAAAGTGACATTATTATCAGGTCGAGTAAATTGACTTGTTTATCTTCACCGTGCTAACATTTTTGTTAAACATTTTCTAAATATATCGTTATCCATATATCAAGTAAACACAATAATTAAGTTATAGATAAGCTAAGCGACAATAAAGAGCAAGAAATTCATTAAAATCTCATCGCATTATCTTGCAAATTGTAATATTTATCCATAAGGTTTGCCCACATCCACTGATTAATTAGAAAAAAAAAACCAATACGTTTCGACACAAACTATTTTTATTTAAAGTTTCACTGCGAACATACAGATGGCGTCGGCTTCAAGTAGCAGTGCCCGACACCTTTTTGGAGACAGCAAGAAACGGTTGTGTGAACGAGTAAGCGTTAACGTTAATAACATTGGTTCTGTGGCGCGCCAAGTGGTAAGAGGTTCCAAGTCAAATGAGGTAAGTAATAACTTAAGTTTAAAAATTTGAAATCAGTTTAAAAAAAATTCGATATATTATTTTTTTTTCAATAGATTTTGGCTCATAGTGCAAAATGTTTAGCCCAATCGGAATCCACAATGGATACTTGTGCACAGAATTTACGAAAAATGGAATTAATTCGACAACATGTTGGCTATCAGTGTGATGCCATTAAGGATAGTGTCAATCAATTGGAATATTTACAAGAGCAAGTTAGCGCCATGGAGAGATAGTTTGGGTTTCTGTCTAAGTTTTACAAAACATGGATGGAGAAATTCAAAGAACAAAAATAGTAATTTACCTGAATAATTAATAATATCACGACCAACTTAAGTTTGAAATATTTGTTTGAAGATGAGTTCGATTTTAAAAGATATTTTTTTTAGATTTAAATGAATAATTTTTGTTGTTTTTAACACCAGCAGTGATCACCTTGAATAGATAAAGAGAAAAGCTACAATGTTTTTGTATAAATTCATTTGTTTTATTATAATGCTTCTAATGTTGTATGTTTTATAATTCCATAAACATATTCGTATTCATTAATGTAAACAAAAAAATATGTGAGCTTGAAGCCCTTTTGGTTTCAAGAAATACAAGCTGAACTGTAAAAATTCTTACCAAATTATAAAATCAACACACTTTGTTGACCAATCAAAAATGTCATCTTATCTTTCTTTCGATTCAAATTCATGTAAACTGTCAACTATCATTGATAGATCTGATAAAATTTAAAATTGTGAAATGCTTTGACGAAAGTTGACGAAAATACTTCAAACAATTGGTATTCAGCAATATTTATCACAGGCCCCGCCATATTAGATTCGTAGGTACGTACTACAATCCGAAAATAGTATCATCGCTCCTGTCGTACTCTGTGATACCCTTTTTCGGAAATCGTAGAATGAATTTTAACCACCAGAAGCACGGGGCCTGTGATAATGCTGATTATGTATACACCGAGAGAAAAAACAACGTAAAATCAGATAAAACCACTTTGATTTAAGTATATTTAGGAATGATTCGGGGTTGAAGATGAAAATTTTAAAATCAAAGTGGAACATCATTGATTCAACGGTTTTTCCCATATGAAAACGAATATTTTTCATGCTTGATTTAAATACGTTGCCTTCGATTTAAGTTGGAATCATAGTAAAATTAATATCACCCAACTTAAAAACAAAATGAAACAAATTGGATGATACTGTGTGCCATATTAGATCAATGGCCTTGAAAGTATAATGATACAACTTTATTTTTATAATGATGCATCGTTAATTTAAATGTATTCCAGCTTAAAAATATTATGAACCAACTTTGAAATTACTATCATTAAATTTTAATTTCACTACGTTTCAATTTTGTTTTGAGTAATTTCTAATAGAAATTACTTTGAAATGGAAATGTTTTAGTTTTAATCTTACCAACCATGAACCGTTGTACAATTTACTACTTTACGTTTTAAAAAGAACGACTTAGAGTCACCCATGATTTACGTCCATCTGAACTTAATAAAAGTTTTCCAATTTTTTTAATAAAAAAACGATAATTGTGATATATAAAAACTGTATTTTTATTTTTTAATACATTGAATTTACTCGTTATTAATGTAGGGTTACACTTGTGCTTTATTCAAACCGCATATCCCAAGAAAATATTTACGGTCCACATTTCTTAATTGAATCGGGATTCGGGATAA
Organism: Philhelius pedissequus; assembly: GCA_910595825.1. Taxonomy (NCBI): domain Eukaryota; kingdom Metazoa; phylum Arthropoda; class Insecta; order Diptera; family Syrphidae; genus Philhelius; species Philhelius pedissequus. Next base: position 32,888,728 of record OU343163.1, read on the forward strand.
GCCACCAGAAAATGGTGTCTTGCTTAAGACTTGTTCCAAATAATCTAATGTATAAAAAAAAATAAACAAATTTCCATCAAACTAGGATTAATTTTCTTAAGATTTCACTAACACAAAACTTACTTTCAACGTAGGGAAAATGTATTCCATTTCAAGTTCTTTTAATAATTTTACTAAAAGTTCAACGTTTTTAATTGGTGCACCGACTTTTTTCAAAAAGACAAAACACGACTGAATATATGAAGCCAATGCTTCACGATCGACGACGCCGACCCGACACTACGTTGCAGGTAGTTTTTTTTTTTGCTGTTTTCATGATTCAACATGGAATCCAATTAAGATCAACTATGAATCCCTTTGATTTTACGTCGATCGTAGTTTGAATATGCAACATCAATGTTGCAACTTTGTTTCTACATCGCTTCCACTTTAAATTTCGGTATTACATTAGGTCCACTTAAAACTGGCTATGAATGAATTCAAATTAAAGTTGAATTTACATTGAAAATCTTTCATCAATGTTTGTGGAAGAATAATTTAATGTATAAGTGATATTTGTAAGTGGCTGCAACTTCGAAATGATGTTGAACAAAGTGGAACCAACTACTTGTATGTTACACTTTGAAAGTTGAGCATGGAATTTTAATTTTGGATACATTTTAGCATTTTCCAATTTAAATCAACGTTGAACATAATTAATAATTTATAAAAGTTGTTTCACTGTTGAATCGACTACGGTTCACGTTCACTTTAAAACCTGAATGACAGTACTTAAAACAATGATGCGTAGTTAAATCAATATATTTTCAACGTTAAATTAAATACGTCCGTGATACCATTTTCCAACGTTAAATCATATACGATTTCTTAGATTTAACGTTGCCTTTTTCCTTCAGTGTAGTATTCTTATGTTTTTTTTTAATGGAAAACAATTTACCACAGTTTTATATTAGTTGGTCGCTAATGAAAGTGTTAAATATACTTCCCTTCGGTTGGCTGGCTAAGAAAGTGAAAATTAAACCACTAAGTTGCGGAAGTTGAATGCCATTTTGAACATGTGTCCTGCAGGCTGCATATAAAAGACTTTTATTCTTATAAACCGATCTGTTATAAATTGACATGCCTGGATCCACATTGTTTTGTGGGAATACCAGAAGAAAAATGTAATATTTTCATTACGAATGTTTTTTGCTGGGAATAAATTTTTTTTCTCAGTACGAATTTTTTGTCGTTCAAAAGATCTGTAGATTATGATTTAAGCAAAAACTTTACCATTTTTTGTCAGAGTGCGTAAACAATTTCTAAATATGCTAAAGCTGAATAATTTCAGTAGTATATGGAATTTTGTTATAAAAAAAACACCTTCTTATTAACTATGTCTAGCCCAGGACAAAATCTTCCAATTTTAATGATTAAAATTTTAATCTTGTTGGATATAGTTCACAATGTTTTTTTTTTTTGGGTCAATAAATCCATGTTAGTTGAACTGAACTGAACAAAAAGTGCGTATTGGTAAGGCGCTCACTAGCCAACTATATGAGTCCAATTCAGATCGCCGTGACGAAACGCAAATTTTGTGGACTAAACGCAGTTAAAAGCTATATGAATCAATTATTCAACAATTAAATGTCTGGATAAGTTCAGTAGTATATAGAATTGTATTATACAAACAAAAAAAAAAACACCTTCTTATAACTAAATATTCCTAATTTGAAACACTTTTTAACAAGCACTTGTTTTCTTGATAAACTACAACTCACATACGTAAAAGAGTGCGAAAAGCTAGGGAACAAAACTTGTTGGTGTTCGTTATGTCGATTTTTTCATCTCGTTTTAGTCGTTTCGCATTTCGTTTATTCAGTATTTTAATCAAAATGTTTTTTAATTACTTTGTTTAAATTTGATTTGAAAAAAAAAAATAATTAGGTATTTTAATTAGGTCATTTTAAGTTCATTCCGTCGTTTATTATTTAGTTTGTCGATTATTTAATTTTTTGTTCATTTCGATTACTTCGCCAACGTTACGTCTTTACTTTTTTTTTATTGATGTAAGGGCTAAAGTTCACGCGAACAGTGCGCAACTTTCCTGTTTGGGCCAATTATAGGATTTGGGGTAGGGTCAAGCTTGGGTGTATGCAAAGTTTCGTGATTATCAAAATACACATCGGGCTAAGCGGGATTAACCGGGATTTTAAAAAGCGAGATTACAACAAACCGGGATTTTGAATATTTTATTTAACTAAAATAATCCCTTCATTATACAAAAACACTTAACAAAACATAAACAAGAAATAAATTTACATAAATTCTAATAAAGTTTTGTATTAGACGCCAATGACAAAAGATTCTAACAACAAACAAAATGCGAAATAAACCTTTGGCGAAATTACCTTGACCTAAATAACTAATTGCACTTTTAACGGAAATGCAAAACGAGTAAAAAGGGAAAAAAGAAATGCGAATTGTTCGAAGGGCGAAATGCTTGAAAATCAAAGAGATACAAAAACGAAGTTATTATAAACGAAGTAAACAGAAATCCATGTAAGAAATGGAGAAACAACGAAATGCGAAGTTAAAGAGAAGAAACAACAGGCACCCGTGGTAACTTAAACGTCAGACTGTTGTATGGACTTAGTTTAATTTTGAAAAGATAAAATAACTACTTGGTGATTTTAACTTTAGTAAGATGTTATATCATTATATTTATCTTCAATGCTTTAAACTGGCATCTCGACTCGTCCATAAAATTTTGCGCCATTGTCTTTAATTCTGTTTTTTTATCTATTTATCTACAGGCCATACTGTAGGTTAATGTATAATTTTTGCAAAACGTCAAAATCCTGATAATTTGGTCGAGTTACCAATTTTATTTTGTCACCTTATTGTGATCAAACTAACGCCTTCAAAATAAACTATCCTGAGCACATAGACCGAGTACCCGTATCAGTTTTTAAATACTAAATGCGCTAACGTTACCATTCCCTCATCTCATAGTAGTTCATTCGATCACTGATGGTATCTACCTACTCACTCACCCGATCACTGAGTGGAAATTCGTGCCCAGAATTATTATTATTTTCAATACTAACGAAATGGCAGAAAATTTTCATTATGAAATTACTATACACGCGGTAAAACGAATAACCAAACGATGAAAGATATATTCTAGTCTCTGGAAAAAATAAATTGATTTACAATAAATTAATGGGACTTTTTTAAATTAGATTAAAATAATCTCATGTCGTTTTCCATTGGTAAAATATATTGGCCTCATTCAATAACCGAACTATAGCTATTCGGATAGGTTGGTGTTATTGTATTCCCATGTAAGACCTCTTTCACAAAAGGAAACTGAGTTGCCGGCAACTGGGAGTTTGTAAGGGGAATGAAAAAAATCTCCCCGGTTAACGATTTGAAAAGATTTTTTTGACGTTATGCTTTGAAATTTTCTTAGGTTTCCATTTTGACTTCTGTCTCTGATAGATGTCAAACATATTTTTTTAAAGAGAAATTGTTTCTTACAATTATATTATTCATTAATCAAACCAAGTGAGCTACTTAAATAAATTCATTATGAAAGAAAATTTCAAGTTTTAATTCTTGTAGGCAAGGCATTTAATTCAATCCATCACGAGTTGGTACACATTTCATACATACAATTATGCTCCTAGACATGGAAAATCGACAACAAAAACGCACGGACCAACTAAGCTCTCAGCTTGTGGCTTCATCATCACATTTGGTTTATGATGACGTTTCTGTATTAGCGAGCAGCAGGCAGCACCACAGGTATCAGTCATATCATCCTGTCAGTGGTTTATGTGTCCAACTCTACCAATAAAGCTTCGGTGCATTCCAATAAACCCAATATAATCTTCCCATCATCACAGTCATGTGTTGGGTCCAAGATTTGGATGGCAAGAGAAACGCACAACAAATCTGCACAAAAATCAATTTTCTCCAGGTTCATTGTTTTTCCGTGACCTTTTAATATATTTATTTAGCAAACCGTTATTAACAACCACAATAAAAAAAACAACATTTACATATATAATCGCACCAGGTTTCTTTATTTTGAATTTATTTTTCTAAAAATAAGCTGCGGTTAATTTATAACTCAAAATTGTGTAGAATTTTCCAGCCGCGAAGCAAATTGTTTGTTTACAAAAAGCGAATGTCAAATCAAAAGCAATTCAAAAAACGAGCAACTTAGTTTCCTCATCAATTTCTTCGTGTGAAAGCTACAAGGCAATTAAAGGAAAACGTCAAAAAAATCTCAGCAACTGGTTTCCCCGTGTGAAAGGGGACTAAGAACACAGCTGACGACAAGGCAACTGCTGCCAAAAAAATCTTACATGGGTATACAACAAAACCAACCTATCCGGATAGCTAATAGTTCTGTTTCTGAATGAGGCACTTAATTCTCGTGTTTGAAACATATCTCTCAAAACCGATTGACAGCTGGTAGTCTGCAGTGTTAATACGCGTGTATTTTCTAAGTCCAGGGGATATTGGGCAAAAAACCATGAGTGGGATTAACAATTTGCATGTGTGCTTAGCTTAAACCCAGAGAATTCTCGGGGCTTAGTCCGCTTTCACACAGAGAAACCAGTTGCTGGAGATTTTTTTTGACGTTTTCCTTTAATTGCCTTGTAGCTTTCACATGAAGAAACAGGAACCAAGAAACTGAGGAGGAAACTGGGAAGATTTTGTTGGGCTAATTGCAATGCAAAAAAAAACGTCAAAAAAATCTCTTCAAAGCGTTGACCGGAGAGATTTTTTTCATTCGGCTTACTTCTTGCCCTTCTCGCCACCAAACACCCAGTTGCCGGCAACTCAGTTTTCTTGTGTGAAAGGGGACTTCGCTATTGGAGGTAATAAAAACTGTTCTACCAAATGATTTTTCACTAAGTTATCGATAACATGTATAGAAACTTCAAAACTGACATTTTGACATGTCAGATAATTATCAATTTTGTTTGGTTTGGTTGAGGATTGTGAAAAGAGCTTGAAATTAGTTCCAACACTGGTTCTTATAATAATTAAGTAATTTTTGTATATATTACCATTAATCAAAAACATTTTATCCAAAAAGTCTTATGTAAGAAGAGGATTGAATGACGATTCACTTCTAGGCCAAGCAGTTTCGAAAAGAAGAAGGAAAATGTTGATTTTGCCGATTTTCATTCATTAATTTATTGCAGTTGAAAAAGACATTGAACCCGTTTAGGAGGATGCAGTCGACTTAAAATCTAGTTTAGGATTTGCCAGATGTCAAACAACAAGAACTTTTTTTTGGGTAGCTCTTGCAAAAATAATGTGCGGGTAAGGTTTATGAAATTTCGCTCAGAAAAAAATCAATGTTTGAGTGTTTGAAATTCGACATAAATTTATTAATGTGTCAGTGGTTCTGGTCTCGATTCCAATTTCAAATCCAAAGGCAAATTTCTCTTCTTTTCAGAATCAGAAATGTCTTCTTCTCCAAGTGAAAACTATCAAAAAACTTTAGAGGTAGGCAAGGGTAAAGCTTTAGTATTAGACGGTCCTTGTAATATGTCATTGCCGTGACACTCTGACGTCACTATGACGTAGTTGTCTGTCCTAAAAGTGTCACGTCGTGTGATCGTCATTGTTTTGCATGTCATTGCCGAAACAAAAACAATGACAGGCATCGTGACACTTCACTTTTTGGTCATTGCAATGACAAATTGCCGTGTGATAGCCCTTTCATTGTTGATGGGACACCGTGACACCGTTGCCTGTCGCTGCAAGGAATGTGTAATTACGTAGGTACCTAATACACCATCTTCTTCTTCTGAATCGGTTGAAACATTTGTGGTTCTTACTTCCTGATGAATTTTAAATTTATATTTTATCCAACAAATGTATGTTTAATTCACTTTGAGCCGAAGCGTAATCGTAAGGAATTAGTTTTTTTTCTGTTTTGACTTTTGACAGAAATGGTTACCTATTGGGCTTTATACGTTCACAAACGCACAATTTATTTTTCAGCAATGTATCAGAAAGCTGTGCGACACCGAACGCCCCTATTGTTTTGCATGTCATTGCCGTGACATCGAGAAACAAATACCACCGTGACACACTTTGACGTTCATTGTATATTGAGACAACAATGACATACATCTGTCATTCGTGTGATAGTCATTGTGGCTAACCATGGCACGACTACCTGTGTCACGTCAATGACGGTGGTAGGACCTATTTTGTTGTGACGTCAGAGTGTGACGGCAATGACACATTACAAGGACCGTCTAATACTAGCTTAAGATTGAATTTTTGTGACAGATAACGTGTTCAAATTTATTCATGCATATTTTGAGGGTGAATATATTTTATACACGGAAAATTATTCTTGCTTGCGGAATTTGGCCCCAGAAGCCAGAACGCTTCCGGATTTCCGAACAAAAATGACATACCCAGCTAAGTTCCATAACGAAAGAAAATCAATTTAAATCACATTGCATTCGCCACGAAAAAAAGTCAACTTATCAATAGATACCAATAGAAAATCGCATCCGAAAATTTATAACTTACTTTAATTTAAATACGTGTAGGTACATATAAACGTTTTGATATGATTTAAATTAAAATATATTAAAAACAAAACAAAATCAAAAGCACTTACATTTTCTGATGGTATACATTTTTGCTCTGCAGCATGTTAAAAATCCACATCCACAGCTCTTTTATATATTTACGTTATTGCAGACAATTTTAACACATCGAGAAGGATGAGACACAGGCAAGTATATTTAGCTCAGGTTCTTCCCATCACTCAAACATTAAAAAAAAAAACTTCGAGTGAGATGTGGGGATAATCACGAAGTTACACGTTAAAATTGTGTGGTGTTCCAAAGGTAATATTTCCAAAACCTTAAGATGCACTCTACATAAAAATAATATCATATTTGCGTTAGTCTATAAGTTGGAAGTGGCCACATTTTGAAAATTCACCTGATGCGTTCATTTATTTTGAGTGCATAAGCATAATATTCAAACTTCAGAGATAGTGTATTCGTCTAACTTTATTTATAATATTATTAAACAATTTTGGAGTGACTGAAGAGGAGCACAAAATATAGGGTGGTTGGACCTTAAAGTCGATTATATTATGTACGTACCTAATTTTGTTACTTTAAATTATAAATCCCTAAAAAATTGAACTGCTATACATTACATGTAACTTGAATTAAACAATATAACAAATATTTTTCAGAATGGATTTAATTTTTTCTTGTAAGCTGTAGGTATATGATATAGTCCAGTCGGGTTAAACATTTTAAATGGGAAAAATTAATTCGTACAATTTTCTTTCACAGTTCGCTGCGGGAGGTCTAAGTCTCGGTTTTTGGGAAAATCGCGCTGGAGCTTCAGCCGCCATTTTGAATTTAATGAACATTTTATTTTGGCCAATAACTTCACTATTTTTGATTTTTGCCAAAAATGGTAAGGATAAAACCTTTGAAAATTTAACTTTCTATAACTTTAGACTTAATATTTTTTTCACAAAAGTTTTCGTTCGCGAGATATCAATAAAAAAAACTGTTTTGGGGCTTGTGATCCCCTTCTGGACTCTGAATAAATAATTCGTACAATTTGTTCTTAACGTTTTGCAAAGAGGACGTATAGGCTGAATTTGAGTGATGTCGCACTAAGCTGCTACTTAAGAAAACCATAGGGTATTAACGATCCGGTATTATTGTAAAAATACAAAAGTACAACTTTTTTTGCACCACAACACCAACTTACACTGACTAAGATTTTACAACACTTTTGCACTTTTGTTATACCCTAACCCCATTGCAACAGAAAAATACAATGCAAAATTTGTCTGGTGTCGTTGACAGTTTGGCAGCTGTTATGTTCTGTCAGAAATGTTTATGTTCAAACTAATTTTACATTTTCAATCCAGAGTTGCAATAGAATAGAAAAGGTGCGTTCACGATTTACAGAAAAAAATTAAATTTCGCAATTTTACACCTTTTCGTTGCATCGGATCGTGAATACACCTCATATAAATCCCATGATAATTGTGATGCAGTACACACACGCCCCGTCCCTGGCTTAGAAAACCGTGTCCTAAGATTACATGTGCACAATGTCCAAGAAAAATTGATACTCCATCATCAATTCTGTAGAAGTACAGGTACAGCCCAATAACTGTGTTACTAGCACCCTTCGCACAATACACAACAAAACAATTACTTTCTGGAAAGGCCAATTTCACACGAGGAAACTTAGGAAAATTAAGTTTTTTTTCCAATTTACTCGAAAACTATAGGTTCTTTTGAAAAAAGTTGTAGGTACGCATTGTAGCTATGTTATTTTACACAAAAAATATGAGGACACTTTTTATGGTACAATTGATAGATTTTTAGACAAATGGTCGAAAACATTGGGGTGTAGTACATCAATTCAAAAAAATGTAATAAATTGAACTTTTTGAGTGGGGATTTTTTTGGTTCTTATTTATGTTTGCAAAAACATATTCTATGAAAAAAAAAACAAATTTTAAGTATGGAACCGGAAGAGGCAGCCATCTTGAAAATCCTAATTTTTTTATTTTGCTTAATAACTCGCATAATCTTTATTTTTTCTAGACAATTTTAAGAGTAGACAGTAAAATTATCTACAAAATGACATATCAATGCCATCTTTATGTCAATTCGTTCTTAAGTTATAGCGTACCAAAGTTTAACTATAAAATAATTATTTTTAACGTTTAATGACGAACAATTAAATTTTGACACGCTATAACTTAAGAACGGATTGACATACAGAAGTCGTTAATATGTCATTTTGTAGATAATTTTACTGTCTTAAATCTACTTTTAGAGTTTTTTTTAGAAACAAAAAAAAGATTTTGGGAGGTTTTAAGCAAAATAAAAAAAAATTACGATATTTAAGATGGCAGCACTACTCTTCCGGTTCCACACTTAGAATTTGTTTTTTTTTTTCATACAAATGTTTTGCAAACATAAATAAAAACCAAAAAAATCCCCACTCAAAAACATAAATTTATTACATTTTTTTGAATTAATGTACTACACCCCAATGTTTTCGACCATTTTCATCTCCAAATCTATCAATTGTACAATAAAAAGTTTCTTCATCTTTTTTGTGTAAAATAACATTACGTACAATGCGTACCTACAACTTTTTCTAAAGAACCTATAGTTTTCGAGTAAATTGGAAAAAAAACTGAATTTTTCCCCTTCCCCCGCATACAAATTTTTTCCCGCATCAAACTTAGGGTACTTTTTAGGAAATGATTAGGACATTAAAATGAAGCTCTCCACCAAAATTCAACTTTTGTCGGAATGTTTTCGAAGTTTCACCATATTTTTGTCTATTTGTTGATGTTCCAAAAAAGCAACTCCAATATTTGTTTTTGATATAAAATGGCTATTTTAGTTAAACTGTACAAATTTCTTCAAATTCTAAACACTTTCACAAATTTCTTCGCAATCTTCAACATTATAAAATAAGTCTGCTATAGTTTGAGGAAAATATTATTTTTTTTCAATAATAATTAACTGCAAAAACAATTTATTTAAATCTGAGCTGGTAGATTATTAACAGATGATTAATCTGACATATAAATGCACTTGACGTGAATAGCTTTCCAGTTAAAGTTCTCTAAATTGGAAGGAAATTTTTTGGCGCCTGGCCAGTGTAGGTACAATGCAGAAAATTACCTTACTTTCAAGAATATATCTTTTGAACGTGGTCAATATTCTTGTCTTAGGCGCCACTTATTAGCTTTCATTGATAACTTTGACTATCAATTCAGAGGCACTTAAACAAACAAAACTGATGCCGTTTTGGTACCAAAATGAAGGTAATATCATAAAATAATATTTTTTGTCAATATTTTTATTGACTCTACCGCACTTTCTTGTAAATTCACTTGTGATTTTTCAATGATGGAAAGAGTTTTCAATTACAAGAAAGTGGTAGAGCAAATAAAATATGTTTTTGACATATTATTACCTTCATTTTTGTACCAAAACGATATCAATTTTATTTGTTTAAGTGCCTCAGAATTGATAGTCGAAGTTTTCAATGATGAGTTTCAATGAAAGCTATAATTGGCGCTTTGATTTGACGCAACGGGAGGGACGTTATCCTAGTTTTCAGAATAAAAACTGGCTAATTTTCTTACTTTTACTGAATATAGTAGATATAGCTACTTAATTTAAAAAGTAATTAACAAAATCTATTTTTACAGGTGACTTCCATTTACAATGACGAATATTTGTTATTATTTTCGCCATATCAATTCGCCTCGAACGAACGATAACTTCAATATTCCATTATTCAACGAAATAAATCATTGTAATGTAGTATGAAATTGAAATTTACACATATTATGCAGCTGCATTGTGGAGAGGGGGTTTGGGCGAAGTATGTCGTGTTTGTTTAATGCATGTGTATTTGTGTATGGGGAAGTATATATGTATGTATGTGAATTGAATAGTTTATATAGAAGACAAAACTAGCGCAGTATAAAATGTGATATCACAATAAATTGCAAAGCGGGGTGCAATTGGAATTGTCTATTCATGGAGTTCACTCTCTCAAATCGAAATCCTATACGTACTCGTCTCCATATACCAGACCACGTGATGTTGGTAGGTCGTTCGTTCGTTTGGTTTGTTGCTTGGTTAGGAACTTGCATAACAAAATATACACTTCCAACTATGTATATTGTGGTGACCATCGAGCCGTCACGTTGTTCCTGTCGTCGTTTGAAAAAAAAAATAATTCCAGAAGTGGTAATATTTATAAGTCAAAAAAGGCAATCTTTTCGATTAAAAAGAAAGTTACAATTCTATTTTTAAATATATATACATATATATGGAAAAATAGAATACCGCCGTTCGGTAAGCTTTGAAAATAAAATATGACGGTTAAGTACGCAAACTATTTTATTTCTAAATATTTGTTTTTTTTTTGATAGGCCAACACCTAGCTCTCAAATCGTTAATAAGCGTTTCTCTTTTTTGGCTCCGAGTTAAGAACTCGGCTGTCAAAAAAGGATCTGTGTTTCATTTTTAGCTAAGACACTTTTAATCGCTCAACGTGTGTTTCCTTTTTTCAATCAGAGCTAAATCGGAGCATGCTCCATTAGCTCACAATAAAATGACAGATCAAACGGAACGAAATGCAGTCAGCGGACAAATTTACTCATAATTTTGACAATATGAATTCGTAAGACTTGAATCTGCTGGTAAATAAGTTTTAATAAAAAAAAAGCAATTTATAATAATATATGACAGTTCTGCGCTTAAGTTTAGTTCGAAATTGAATCGGAGAGCTCTGATCATGCTCTACTTAGATCTAAATCGGTTCACTCAGGCTCTGCTCAGTAGTATGCTCGGAGATAAAAAAGAAGAACGCCTAATGAAGTATTATCGAGCTTTTGCCAAAACCTTTGAATATTGAACATTCGATACAAATTATAAACCTTATCATACATTCCTTTTACTAATACACAAGAAAAAAATTACATTTCAGAAATGTCATTTTACATCAATTTATAAATTAAAAAAATATTTGAATATAACATAAGGTATGGTCACCTTAACTATGAAGTATGCGAGTTCGTATATTTTTGACGCAACTCGACTTTTTTCCGTATTTTTTCGTCTAACATTTTACTATACCTCTGTCTCCACTCCAGCTCAGCCATCCCTATTTGGATGAAAATTGAACCCATTCTTCTTTTACTTTTAGGATCTCAATTTCTCTATTCGAGGTTTGATGAACAATCCAAACCAATTGATTATGTTTGATTATAAAATAGCTGGGTATTCAAAAAGTCTATCTTAAATCACTTTTAATTTTTTTATTTAGAAAAAATGGGTTTGTGGTATGGCCTCCTAGGGATTGTAGGTGTGTTAAGTGTCATCTAACTCATTACAAAAATAAAATGCATGACTGGATCGCACGTAATTGCTCTTATGTTCGATTACTTTATATGCTAAATATTCTTAATAGAAACGGCTAAATGTATTTTTAAAGTCGTTTTTCACTTAATTTTTTATATATAAAAATTCTTAGATTTTTACTAAAAAAAAAAAAACATTTTAAATATTTAATAATATAAATTCAAAAACCAAATTTCAGAAAAAATCGTCCACCTGTTTTCGAAATATTGAATTTTCAAAAATATTGATTTTTTTTTCAAAAATCCAATAAACTATATTTCGAAAATCTTGAAATGCAGTATTATTTAGAATTTAAAGGAGCTCCTGTATAAAAATTTTGATCGAAACCCGTTAAGTCGTTTATGAGAAAGTCAAAAATCAATCAAGTGGTTGTATGGCAGGTACTTTTAATAACAAAATATTAAACAAAAAATGTTGGCCAAAATGTAGACTATACCCAAAGTAGTACACACATTTTTATCAAAATCGTTAAAGCCGTTTTCGAGATAATTAAGATGGTAGAAAAATGTGTATAGCAAGTACGTTATTTTTGGGGCTAAAACAACGATTTAAGAATCTATTTTGGACAATCACCTAAAACGCTTAAATACTAAGTTTGAAGAAAATCGTTTCAGCCGATTAGGCTGTAGATACTTGTACAGACAGACAGACAGACGGAATTGCGGGAACCACTTATTTTATGTTTCCTATCATCGTAAAGTCAACTATGATTAAAATCTCGAGTTCGATTTTTTCCAAATGCAAAACTTGTCTTATAGTACCTATATCGCAAGTAAAAATTAAATGTTAGTCTTATTTGAATCTTGTGAATTTCAAATAGGACCGGTAGAGAGGCTGTCGCTTAATTAATTTATATATTCATTTCCACTAAGCTGTCGCTATTTCACACTCTCCTAGTGTGACCGTAGTATGGCAATGAACTATGATCATATCTCATGTAAATAAAGTTTATCCCTTGAAGTTGATTGTGTGTATCTTTCAAAATTAATGGTATGAGCAAAGAAATTTGAAGAGAGCTGATCAGTAGAATGGCCAACGCCAAGTGAATTGGTTCAAAATAAATCAAAAAAGAAAAATCACATCCATTAACGGTTTTTTTTAAATCTTTCTCATAAGCTTTAAAAAAGCACGGAAACGTAAAAGCTCAGTAAAAATCCAAAGAAAAAGGATGTATCACTGGGCTCCCGGAAATTACCCAGAGGAAGTTGCATTACAATTTAAAAAAAAAAAAAAAAAAAAAAAAACTGGAACAAAGGGCAGATTTTTTTTTATGGAAAATAAGCCTGAAATATTGGAAATTATGCCAGATACATGTGAGAAAAAAGCCTGAAAGCATAATGAAAAATACAGGAGGCTTTACATGTATCTTCATCTTCATCTGCATCGACATCTGCAAAAAAAGAGGAAACAAAATAAAAAAATCATACTTGTTTGATGGAAAGCGGAGACCAAAATGGAGATCAACTTCATTTATGAAGATTATAGGAAGTATGAACCTGAAGATTGCAGATTATAGTCAAGATGAACATGTTCATCTTCATTATAAAATTTTCATCTACACCCTAATTTGTTCCATTCAGGTAACGAATTTTCAAGTTTCTTGTACTATTTCACCTCAGTTTGCTTAAAAACAACGAAAATAGCGAAAAATTTCTTCTCAAAACTACATACCTGAACGCTAAGAACATGTGATTGTGAGATGTGTCAAGAAAGTTATAGCAGAGTTCGAGTAAGTTATTAGTGTGTACCCTTTCTTACTTTTATGTTTGTTTTATATTATGGTCCCTCTCTACTTTTCTTCAAGTCTGCAGATGCAGATAAATGTAAAGCCTCTTTAAGGCAGAAAATAAAATGTATATTCTGGCCTAATTTCTAAATAACGTAAAAGGACATAAAATGTTTGAAGGTTAATCCATTTTAGGAAATGAAAAAAGAGCCAGAATTTTTATTTTTTTTTTTTGGAAAAAAGCAAGATATTAGGCAAGATTATCAGGAAAAAGGCCATAATATGTTTTAAGGTTTTTCCATTTTAGAAAATGGAAAAAAAGACAGAATATTTTTTTTTTGAAAAAAGCAAGATATTTGGGAAAGATTATCAGAAAACGTTGGCTTTTTTTCCTACGAAAAAAAAGAAGCTAAATACATACATGTACTTATTTACTTAATGTTTGTATATACAAAATTTATTTATTTATTTTTTTAAATCTATGTATTGAAATTTTAAGTATATAACAATAACAAATTTAAATTTGTAAAAAAAATAATTACAAAAAAATCATTCATTCGTTTTCGAAACATTAATTCTTCACAAAATCCCCAAAAATTAAAATATTGGTATGCAATATTATTACTGACTTCCTGTGTAAGAATTTTGATCGAAATCTGTTGAGTTGTGAATCACAAAGCCGAAAATAAAAAAAGCACTTCTACTGTTAATAACACTTTACTTAAAATTTTGGATCAAAATGTATACTGTAACTACAATAGTGTACATACTATTTTTTGTCGAAATCATTTGAGCCGTTTTCGAGATAATTGATATTTACCTTTATTGTTGAATGGCAGCTACAGTTATTATTTATAAAAGAATATAAGGAATTCTTAAGACGCTTAAGAACCAGTCTCTAACATTGTTATGTCAAGTTTGATCAAAATCTCAAGTATTTTTTTTCACATGCAAAACTTTTTTTATATCGTATAAAAAGTTGTTAAAAAAATATTCGCCACTTTTGGAATATTACGTTATTTTAAAATGTTTAAGATATTTACACGACCAAAATGCAATAATCATCTTAATCAAATGACGCAGAGTGTAGTTATGTGTGTGTAGGGGTTGTGGAACCCAGGTTTTTGCTTCCCTTGTACATAAATTCTCTTCACTTTTAGTTATCGTAGACAAATGAGTTAATGGAACGAAGAATTCCATTCGACGTAGTTGATTGGTTCTAATGGTGGCTTTGCATCAGCGATTTGCAATCCCTTTACCCAAGTCAGACACTCTGACATGAAAGATAATGGCATACGCGAAAATTACTCCAACTCATGCGAATAGCAGAGAAAAATTGTAAATCCTTAACGAACGAACATACAGATTGGGATGAAGCTATGGGCTATAGGAGGTATGTGGCATCAGTTTATTTGCTCGGGAATCGGGAGCAAAGTCTGTTTCATTTCAAGCAGTAAAAAAAATTACAAGCAAAAGGTATTAATCATCGATATCAATGCAATCAACGAATTTTCAATAATTTTAATTATACAAACACAAATTAAGTGCCCGGTAAGAAATATGCAAGGGATAAGTTTCCGCAAAGCAATTGTCATATTCAGAATCATTCCATTTTCGGGTTCTAATCAGTTGCATGTCGGGCAAAGCTTAAAGTAATCACTTGATAATCCCATTTTTATTGAGAATTACCATTGACATCTTATCAATTTGTGTTCTTGACACTTTTTTGCTCATGCAATTATCACGCTTAAAATTTCTTTGGGGACAGTTAGGAACATCATAATGGTCCTCAGGCTCTACGAGTATACGATGATGGTAAAAGAGACTTTGAAGAACTATTTTCTCGCCAAGTTTGCAGTTAAAATTTTGTTTTTCTTGATCCATTTTAAGAGAATTGAATTAAAAAAAACTTTCCTTAAGTTAGTATAACGAAGGATTCTCCGGTCGCCCTCCTTGGTGATTTTATAAAACGTTGTATAGGTATAGTCTGAAAGTCGCTCGCAGTTCCATCTTCTTTACTTAATCAACTGCTGTGATAGTAATAATGAAAATGAGAACAACACACAACGCAACGCACAAACACGACCAAGCTTTAAGGAAAGGAAAAACAAAAATATTAGCTCAACTGAGGAAGATCTCAAAAGGACCAGAACCAGTACCAGAAGCTAGAGGAGTTAGTGGAGAGAGTTAAAATGCATTGAGATTTGTCTTCAAGCAGCCAGCAGTTGCAGTATACTCATAGTAGCAGATGTAAAAATGTGAGAATATTTTATCGGAACGCGCGAAACGCGGCTAGTCGTCAAAACTTTTTTTTTGTGTTCTTAAGTGTTGGAACGAGTTTTGACGGATTTTAAATTACGTTAAAAAGTTTTCGAGTTTAAAAGGAATTCTCACTCTTTAGGTGTCAGGTACATTTATTGGAATTTGAATATTTTTTCTTCTTTCATTCCTTAAATTTTTTTTTTGGATATTTAGGTAGAAAGTACTGGTCTGAAGGACGCTAAGGAGCTGAAAGCAAACAAAAAAAAAATATTTAGTTTAAAAGTGCACGAAAGTACTTTTTTAAATATCCTTGGTGGTGATGGCATCCTTAGTTGTCCAAATATGCATTTCATTCTTTTGCATGGACGCCAGAGTGTTGCAGAATGAGTGTTCTTCTTGGAGGGTATATTTTGCATCTGTTTAATTTAACTTCTAAACATTTGAAATCCTTAAATTCTGCTAAGTTTGCTAAGTTCGATTATGAAAATACTTCATTGAAGAATTGTTTTATTAATTATTCCCGTTTTTTGTTAATATTATCCATATGCTAGTAATTTTCTATAAAAAGCAACGAAGTAAGTAAATTTCCTTCAGGGTGTAAAAAGTTTTAAGGGAAGACGGTGTCTTTAAACCGAAATTTCAATTTTCCGTGCTCTGTATTATCCTTATTATGGAAGTTGATTGCAATCTTAAATCAATATTATTCAGAAGCCAAAGCTTTACCTATAGCACTGACCTCATTTTGTGTAAGAAACCAACACCTTGTTATAAGATTTGTGTTAATGTGTAATAATTAACAAAGGACTTGGGAAATATATTTGTACAGTTTTAAAGCTTCAAATTGGTTTGCTTTTCATAATTTTGTTTTTTTTTATTTTTTATTTTTGTAGAGGCCTTAAAACTGTTACAAGTTGAGTTTTTTTTATAACGCTTATGATATAAATATCGTACAGAAACATTAATTCGATTCATCAGAAATAACTAAATCAATCTTTTGTTTAGAAAAGCCACGATGGGATCTTAAGTGAGGAAGTTCCCACACTTTGAAAAATGTAGCTAAAAAAAAACAATTGTTCCATATCCTTTTACGTGCAATGGGTATTATAGGATTTTTGATTGTACCTACACTGTGTCCTACTTAAGGATATTAATTATAAACTTAAAACACCCATATTTAAATTTAGACGGATAACATGATCAGAAAACTCATTTCAAAAATACATAGTGTGACGCATGAATCGTGCTATAATAAGAAATTTAAATAACTTTTATTTTAATCGATGTATTTCATTAATTTTTTTTATTGGATTAAAAATTCAATTTTATTTTCAATAATTAATGGTTTGTAAAGATGATAGACCGCAAATGACCTCCACGCTCATCCATGCATATGCGGCACCTGATCAGAAATTGGTTCATTGCGGCCTGTAGGGTTGATTGGGATCAATTATTGTCTTAATGGACTGCTTCAATTCAGTCAAATTCCTGTGTGTCGTTTTGTACACTTCCTACTTGACATAACCCCATAAAAAAAAGTTTGGTGCAGTCAGGTCAGGTGACCTTGGGGGCCAGCGGAAAGTGCAGTTTCTTGATATCAATTTGTTTGGGAATTTTCGGTGGAGCTCCGCCATAACTTGTGTGGCTACGTGTGCACTTGCTCCATCTTGTTGAAACCAAATCTTGCTGAAAGGGATACGTCTTCGGCGAAGTTCTGGGTAAAAAAAAACTCCTTCAACATCTTTAAATAACGATCCCCGTTGACAGTTTGTGTTACACCGTTGTCTTCAAAGAAGGCCCGACAATACACTTTGATGAAACTGCGCACCACACAGTGACTCGTTCTGGTTGCAGTTCCGTCTCATTGAGCATTTCTGGATTAGATTCACTCCATATGCGGCAATTTTGCTTGTTACCATTGCCGTTTTAGTCAAAATGGGCCTCATCAGAAATGAACAAACAATTTATCAATGTGTTGTCTTCTTCGGCCATTGCAATCATTTTTCAGCAAAAATCCAAGCGAACAGGCAAATCCTGAGGGTTTAACTTGCTTGTAATTTGGGCTTTGTACGGAAACAAGTTTAAGTCATCATGAAGTGTCTGTTGTAATGACCGTCTGCTAACTCCAATTTGGCCCGATAAGTTTCGAGTCGAAACACTTGGATTTGCCTGTATTGCCGATGCAACAGCCACGATTGTATCCTGAACCCGAACATTGGGATCTCGATGATACGGTCTTCGTTCGATGATTCCAGATTCGGCTAGCCTCATAATGGTCCATCTACTCCGGGGAGTACCGCCAAACCCCACCTAAATTCCCTTTGGACGGAAATGACGGACTGCAAAGAATGGTATTGCTGCACTATCCAAATCCTTTTTTCAGTATCCCAAGCATTCATTTTGATAAAAATAAATAGTAGCCTATAAAATGAAAAAAAAAATGAGTCGATTACTCACACTGAAAAAAAGTTATTACGTTTTATTTTTGTAGCACGATTCGTGCGCCACCCTGTACAAATTTAAGAGGAATGATCTACAATGTAATTGTTCTCCAGTTCTTAATCTTAATAGCCAAGACAAAAAAGATAATTCTGTCTGCCTGTCTGTTGTTCCGCGAATCTACAGCCTTAACGGTTAGATGGATTTTCTTCAATCTTGGAACATAGTGGTTTATAGCAGGCGCGATTCCTCCTAGTTAGCTAGTTTAGCTCCTCATAGAACTTCAATGAAATATAATTACTATCAAATACAGTATTTGCTTGAGATTTAATTCAAAAATTATAAATTGACAAATACTCATTATATTTATATTCGTTATCTTATTTTCTTCATTTTGCATAACTATGTTCATTTACCCTCTAAATCTCTACTTTAAATTTTCTTTTATTTTTTGTTTATGCATGTACACATTACATATTTGAATTCAAGTTCAAGCATACCTAGCTGTTATTTAAAGTAAATCGTATCTTCATGCTGTTACTCTCTTATATTCTCTTGTTCTTTAAAGCCTATCATGTAAAATGTTTGTATAACTCCGTTCACTTGGATTTTGGTCACTCTCATGGTAACATCTCAAATAAATCTCATTTAAATTTACTTTTCGCATAATTTTTTTTTGTACTCGTCGTTGATAGTTAAATTGTGGGATTTTGAAAATTTGAAAAGCGTTTTCGGAAAATATTTTTCGTTCGTTACAAAACAGTATTAATACACAAAATAAAATGCATGAGAGACTTAAGATATATAAATATAATTTGTAACAAAACTAAGTTTCTATAAAAACCTATATTTTCGTTGCATGTTGTACTAAATTCCAATACAATAATCTCTCATTAAACATTGTTGGCACAATAATTTGCGGTACCGAATTCCCTACAATCAATATAATAGGCAGATATGTAAGGGTAATTCACCATCCGATGCAACGAAATAGTGTAAAATTGCGAAATTTTTTTTTCTTTAAATTGTGAACGCACCTTTTGTATATTATATTGCAACTCTGGAGCAATGTTGCCGTTTTAGCGACTTTGTCACTATATTTAGCGAAAAGTTAAGTGACAAAAATTTATTTTTTTGTCGCTAGATAATTATAGCCACTTTTATAGTGACTTTTTGTAAATATTAAAGCACTGGTGATGTTACATCCCTGGCATTCGAGTTTGGCACTTATGAAATGATATTCTAAAGGTTTATCCATTTTGCGGTTTCAAAAGTAAAGGGCTGGAATTCGACATCTGTAAAACTAAGTTGTTAGACCAAACTTTTTTTTTCAGTTAAAAGTCTGACATTTACGAAAATGGATCGCTTAACTATCGCACAACGCATAAAAATTGTTAAAACCTACTACAAAAATGGTGATTCTGCCACAGCCACATATCGTGCTTAAAGAGGAGATTATGGTTTATATAATCGTCCAACTACGTAAGCAATTGGCAAAATTGTGAAAGAATTTGAAGAGACTGCATTGGTTACAGATATCTTAAGGCCTGGTGCATCATCGTTTCGCTCTCACCACTGAAAATATCGCTGCTGTAAGTGAAAGTGTTGCCGAAGACCCGAATGTGTCGTTTCCTCGTCGTTCTCAAGAATTAGGACTGTCTTACGGCACATTATGGCGTATTTTACATTTGGATATGTATATGTTTGATTCTTGTTCTTTAAGTAGAGTATCTGTTTTTTCTGACTTGGGAGTTTTAGATTCGGAACTTACATTTACTGACATTATTAGGTTTGTAGTTAGAAAAGCAAATAGAATCCTTGGTTTCATTAAGAGATTTGGCAGCGATTTCCGTGACCTTTATGTTCTCAGACTACTTTTTGTTTCATTTGTGAGACCAATTCTTGAGTATGCCTATGTAGTGTGGGCACCTTATTATTTTGTACATATAATGAGAATTGAAGCAATTCAGAGGAGGTTCTTGCGCTTTTGTCTCCGTTTTCTTCCTTGGTTCCGTGGAAACCCTCTGTCCCCTTATTCGCAAAGACTTGTTTAATTAACCTTCCTTCCTTGGCAAATCATAGAAAATATTTACAATTTTGTTTTATCGCAGCAATAATAAATGGAGCATTATCATCACCATCGGTTCTTTATCGTCTTAACTGAATCAAATTTTTAGTAGATCGAACTATGGTGCTCATAGCCCTCTCAGTCAATTAGTTGAAATATATAATAAATTTTATTATATAGTGGCTTCACCAAATGAAAATTTAAAAAATTCAAAATTCAAAACATTGTTTTACAATAGCTTGGAAATTTAATGTTAAGTAGTTTTAAGTATTTATTTATAAACATATTGTTCACGTTAGGATTTAACGAATTGAAATAAAGTAATGGATCTACTCCTACATACATATAAAGTCCAGCTCACACAACAACTGAAGCCAGCTGACCATTCACAACGCCGTAGATACGTCGAGTGTGTGCTTGAACAACAGGCGGTGGACGGCGAGTTTTCGAACACTCTTTGGTCCGGAGATGTGATTGGACCTTGCTTCTTCGAAAACGACGATGGAACGACTGTCACCGTCGCGTCGTTATGGTCATATGATAACCGACTTTTTTTTTGCCTGCTATTGAAGAATACGACTTGGAGAATATGTGGTTTCAACAAGACGGTGCCACATGCCACACAACTAGATCGAATATGGCTTTATTGTAAGAGACATTTCCTGGCCGCGTAATTTCTCGTCGTGGAGTTATCAATTGGCCACCAAGATCATGCGATTTGACACCGCTGGACTTTTTTTGTGGGGCTACGCGAAAGGCAGTGTTTATGCAGATAAACCTTTAACTCTTGAGCACTTGAAAACCAACATTCGTCAAGTTGTGGCTGAGATACCGCCCAATATGTCGAAATTTACCTCAAAAGAATCGATGCTTGCAACAATTCGCGTGGTGGTCATTTAAATAATGCATTGTTTCACACATAATGTCAACGTTCAAACTTTATAATAAATAAAATGCACGACTGGATTGTACGAACTTGCTCTTGTAACTAACAACTTTAGTGTAGTTTACCACTGACACTGTTAGTAGGTATAAGTTGTTAAGTTATCCTTTGCAGGATTAAAACCGATGTAGGTAGGATTACCTTGATTCTTAATTAATAATGAATTGTGGAATACATATGATGCAAGGAATGGTTACATAAGTACCTACCTACAAATGTATATTTAAAGGGATTTGAATTATGAAAATTAGGAGGGTATTATATACCTACCTATGTATATATAGAAAACCTTGTTATGTGGATATGTACATACATATGTATAAATGAAATTGAATGCTATATAGGTGGGTTAAAATCGTTTTTTAAACATATAAAAACTGCCAAGACCATCACTTTAATCGATTTCTCGAAAAAATCAAGAAAACCATTATATGCCACCAATCAATGAAAATCTTATAAAAAAGTATCTCGAAAATTGTAGAACGGATTTTGATGAACTCCGGTTTTTTATTTTTAGTTTTTTGTTTTGTTTTTTAAAAATTTGATATGCAGTTTTTTCGAGTTTGTTAATATACATGTGAACATAATTATTTTTTTTGATTAGTTTTAAAAATATTGATTTTACTAAATAAAAAATTCAAAAATTAATTTTAATTATAAATAAAAAGTTATTTAAAATTTTAATATGCAGAATTAGTTTGGCTATCTAGGTCTGCTCAGTTATAAAATTTGACAGAAATCCAATGTACAGTTACCGAGAAGGCCAAAAATTAAAAAAAAAAAACCGTTAGGTGAAAAGTACCGTTAATAAACTTTTCCCGTAAGCTTGGTTCATATCAAATGATAGCTTTTATCAACAAAACAATTCTCAAACATTTTTATCAAAATCGTTGGAGCCGTTTTGGAGGAAAATAAAATTTTCCTTCAAGGTCATATGGCCGGTACCGGTATTTTTAAGCCTAAAAATAAAATTTCAATTTCACCTCCGAGGAATGAAAAAATAATCACACATACCAAATTTGAAGATAATCACTTAAGCCGTTTAGGCTGCAGCTCGTTATACATACAGACGGACAGACAGACAGACATTTTTTGTCGATCACTTTTTAAGGCTCCTCTATGATCTTAATGTCATGTTTGATCGCTTGAATTTTTTTTTTTAACAAATGTTATAACTTGCCTTATAGTACCTATAATCGCAAGTAAAAAGAAATATCATGAAATAAAATATGTTATATGTGTTTTATTTACTTTTACTTTTGAAATCGCAAAATGGATGACCCATTATTGACTATTTTTTTACCACGACCACTGAACTGAGAGTTCGAAATCCCCAAAAATGTTCCCTTAAAAAATAATTATAAAAAATAAAATAAATTAATAATAAAATAATGGAAAATGAAATTGATGGAGATGCAATGAATATAATTATTTGTGATAGATTATTTCTATAATAGTTTGAAGTTATTATTAAAACTTCTTTCCTTTTTAATTTAAAAAATGATTACACATTAACATTTTTCAGACTTAATTTGTTTTTGATTTTAAGATTTTTTATTTTAACTTAATGTTTAAAAGTTTTGTTTTTTGCTTATAAGATTGATTGATTTTTTTTGAACCGAAATTTTTTTCTAGCGACTTTTCTACAAAATGTTACCATTTTTGAGGTCGATCTAGCAGCTCTATTTTCGTCCTGCGGTAACACTGCTCTGGAGTAAAATGCAAAATCTGTTTGAACATTTCTGACAGAAAATAACAGCTGCCAAACTGTCAACGACACTAGGCAAATTTTTGCACCTGTATTTTTCTTTTGAAATAAGGTTAGGGTAGGTATAGCAAAACTGCAAAAGTGTTGTACAATCTTAGTCAGTGTAAGTTGTTGTTGTAGTGCAACAAAAAAGTTGCACTTTTGCACTTTTGCACTATTACAATGATACTATAAATTTTAATGAAAGCCTCTCGAAACAAATAGAATGGTAAGCGTAAAATAATGGGCCAACATGGAACGTGAACGACAACTTTGGACTGTGTTGTGTAAGCACACATACACTTCTGTTTGCTTGCCTTCACGTTGCACTCTGTTCTTTTTTAAAAAGTTCCACCAGAATGTGGAATGTAAGTTCCAACAGAACATGGAATGTAATGTGTATGGAAATATATCCATTCTCAGTTAGTGTGATTATTTTTGTTAGTTGTTTACTTTTATTATCGGTTGTAAAGTGCAAATTACAATAGTGTCTTAAGTGAGTAAATAACAAATTTCATTGTAAGTAGTGCTGTGCTTTGGAATATGAGAGTGAGACCACAAAGATGTTTAAAAATATTAAATTATAAGAAAACAATCGCATTGATATAAGACCCCACAGCAAATAATTAGTATTGAAAGGTAAAACAAAATTCAATAATGCAGATTTATTGGTGACAATTTGTAGATATTTTTTGCTATAGGTAGTTTAATGGTGCAGATTGGACCGCGGGGTTCAAAGCTCTATTTCTACATCTTTTCTACACCAGCATCGCTCCGCTAAACTTCACTAGAAGAATAATATATAAAAGTAGTTTCACTGAGTTTTCGTCTGAAATTCAAAATTATTCTTGCAAACTGATTGCAGAATCTATTTCTTACAGACGTTTGTGAATGATGATGTTAATGATGATTTGAACCCAGTGCTCAATTAGGTGTACTTTACATATTCCTCAAAGTGATTATTGAGTTTTGACGAAATTTACAAAAGAAAAAAAATAAAGATTTTCAATTCTTTTGAATTTACTAGGTAAACAAAAATCACCCATAAATCTGCATTTTTGAATTTTGGTTAGCTTTCAGTAGGTACCAATTGTTTGCTGTGGGCTGTGGGTCTTTTGGAATTTACAAATGTATGAAGTAATAAGGTTTAAGTTTGTGTGACAATGAAGAGGATAAAAACTTCCCTTCGAAACACACAAGGTCAGGGACGTTTGAATAAGTTGGCTCTCATGTCAATCGAAAAAGGAGTTTAAAAAAAAGTAATGGGGCATATTCAAAGTCGCAGATAAGCCCAGGTTTTACTAAACTACATTTTAGGACAATTTCAGCTCAATGAATAGAGACCGACTTTCCTTACAAATTGTTAGTTTTGTATTTTTATAAGATTACTAACTTGTTTTACTACACAATATTTTGAAATGATAAACTTTAAAAAATAGAATCAATGTCCGAAAATTCAACTAAACCTAGTCTTAACTTTGACACAGTTTAAAAATGATTATGAACACGCCCCAATGACTTTAATGAGCAAGTCATTGAATGAATAAAATAAACAAAGGCAACATTTTTTTTTCAGTATTATTTTAAAATTTCTCAGGGAACGTAGCTAACCTAATGGTTGAGATGATAATGGTACCCACCTGCTATATGTTTTATGTTGTAATAAAAGTAAATCTTATTCTTATCAAAAACGCCTTGGATTTTTATAAAACAAAATTTTGTCATATAATAAGGATAATTTATATTTTCGAAAGTTTTTTTTTTTGTCAAAAAATTGTCTTCGATTTTTTGGAAAATGGAGCATTTGATTTCTTTGAATTTTGTATGAAGAATGCCCTAGAAAGCTTAAACAATATTGCCAGGCAAAATTTTTCAAAAACTTTTCTTTACACAAAAAAAAACGAACGTCGCATATAATGATTAACATCTGACATTTTAACTTTTTTTTTTGATTAAAATTAAAAATATAAAATTACAATTTTTACTTTTTCTTTTTTTTTTAAGGATCATAAAAATACATAAAATGTGCTGAAAGAATTTTCTTAACATCTCGAAAAATTACAAAGTTTCAAATTTAGAATAGTTTTGCTTAGATACTATAATTTTTGAGAAATATTTTTTTTTGTAAAAAAAAATATTTTTTTGTTTGAAAATTAAATATTTAGAAAAAGAAAACATTTTTGTAATAATAATTGTTTAAAATTTAATATGATAAATAATTTCAAATTGCCAAAATAGGAAATTGCAAATAAGGAAATTTTGTATATAAACAAATTAAGTAAAAAGAACTTCTAAAATATATTAAGCTTTTTACTAAACAATGTTTTCCCATTAATTGGTGGAAAGCAAGAGGAAAGATGTTACGCTACACATCCACATTTTTTTTTGAAAGCTCAATATTTCAAAAACCACTCAATGGATTATTCTTTTGACATTAACTTGAATTCTTGAAAAACAAAACTAATTTCCCAAAACAAAAAATGACTATCCTATACAAGTTTTAAAGAGTGCAAGAATTTTTAATAAAAAAATGTGAGTTCTTAAATTACTGCAGTTCGTTCTAAGTAAAATGCACGCATGCATCGTACGTACCTGCTCTTCTGTTCGATCTCATCTTAAGCAGAATATTTTTAGCAGAAATAGCTAATTATATTTATAAAGTCGTTTTTAATTATATTTTTATAGACAAAACTATCTTTAATTTTCTTGTAACACATTTTTGGTATTAAGTATTTCATAATATAAACTTAAAAAAATTAGATATCTAAAAAAAAATCGTTCCGTTTTCGAAATACAGTGAAAGCTCTACTTGTGGACAGCTCCAATAAGTGTACAATTCCCTCAAACAGAACAAACTTCTTTTTTGAATTTCTCATACATTAGTTTCCTAAAAACGGAGACTTTTATAAATGGACGCGGACACTTTTTCATGCTCACTTTAGATACAAAATCTGCCATACGCGGACACACAATTTTATTTAGTGAATATTTTTTATCAACAAAACAAACAACCAAAAAAAACGATAGGACTGTTTTCAATATAATTTCTCTTTTATATATAATGCATAAGAAAATCTATATAAGATCTCCAATAAGCAGACGCGAAGCTCTGATAAATGGACAGAGCGTTGTTTTGTTGAAAACTTATTAGGAGACTTCCAGGGTAACTAAGTTAATGTAATTTTGTAATTTTGAAAGTGTATGGTTCCCTTTTCTGGTGGTGTTCCGATATTGCATATGTCATTTCTTTAACTTATACTTTTCATTTTATCAGATTTTTAATTTCTTATTCTTTCCCTTAACCAGCAGTTCTCATAACCGGACAAAAATTAGGTGACCATGAGTGTCCGCTTATTAGACATTTCACTGTATTTGAAGTTCCAAAAAAAAAATCAATGAAATATTTAAAAAAAAATTGTATACATCAGTTTTCGCGATAGTTGAGACTTATCATTCTTGCCCCAAAAATTTGCATGGCAGGTACCGTTATTGTTATTTTTGGAGCTACAAAAAAAAAAGAATTGGGCCAGGCACATAAAATTCTTGAGTACTAAATTTGAAGGAAATCGCTACAACCGTTAAGGCTGATGTGGAGCGATCTATAAACAGATAGACGGATTTGCCTGACCCAATTTTTGGTGTTTTTATAATCATAATGTCAAGTTTTATTAATGTATTCAGTCGTTTTCGAAAGAAGTATTTAATTTCAAAAATGGGTTTAAAAAATTTTGATTTGCAATAGTGTTTAAACTTCTTAGAAGCTCCTTCATAAACAAATAAAATGCACCACTGGATCGCACGTACTTGCTCCTATGTCCGATTACACTATATGCAAAATATTGTTAATAGAAAAATATTTGTATGTAAGTGGTTTTTCACTTAATTTTTACTTGCGATTATAGGTACTATAAGGCAAGTTATGCATTCGTCGAAAAAAAAGTTTTGAGATAACAATCAAATATGACATTACGATGATAGCGAAAACGAAAAAAGATGGTCTAAAAATTTTGTCCGTCTGTATGTCTGTCTGTCAGTCAGTCTGTCAGTCTGTCAGTCTGTCAGTCTGTCAGTCTGTCAGTCTGTCAGTCTGTCAGTCTGTCAGTCTGTCAGTCTGTCAGTCTGTCAGTCTGTCAGTCTGTCAGTCTGTCAGTCAGTCAGTCTGTCAGTTTGTCAGTCTGTCAGTCTGTCAGTCTGTCAGTCTGTCAGTCTGTCAGTCTGTCAGTCTGTCAGTCTGTCAGTCTGTCAGTCTGTCAGTCTGTCAGTCTGTCAGTCTGTCAGTCTGTCAGTCTGTCAGTCTGTCAGTCTGTCAGTCTGTCAGTCTGTCAGTCTGTCAGTCTGTCAGTCCGTCAGTCTGTCAGTCTGTCAGTCTGTCAGTCTGTCAGTCTGTCAGTCTGTCAGTCTGTCAGTCTGTCAGTCTGTCAGTCTGTCAGTCTGTCAGTCTGTCAGTCTGTCAGTCTGTCAGTCTGTCAGTCTGTCAGTCTGTCAGTCTGTCAGTCTGTCAGTCTGTCAGTCAGTCAGTCTGTCAGTTTGTCAGTCTGTCAGTCTGTCAGTCTGTCAGTCTGTCAGTCTGTCAGTCTGTCAGTCTGTCAGTCTGTCAGTCTGTCAGTCTGTCAGTCTGTCAGTCTGTCAGTCTGTCAGTCTGTCAGTCTGTCAGTCTGTCAGTCTGTCAGTCTGTCAGTCTGTCAGTCTGTCAGTCTGTCAGTCTGTCAGTCTGTCAGTCTGTCAGTCTGTCAGTCTGTCAGTCTGTCAGTCTGTCAGTCTGTCAGTCTGTCAGTCTGTCAGTCTGTCAGTCTGTCAGTCTGTCAGTCTGTCAGTCTGTCAGTCTGTCAGTCTGTCAGTCTGTCAGTCTGTCAGTCTGTCAGTCTGTCAGTCTGTCAGTCTGTCAGTCTGTCAGTCTGTCAGTCTGTCAGTCTGTCAGTCTGTCAGTCTGTCAGTCTGTCAGTCTGTCAGTCTGTCAGTCTGTCAGTCTGTCAGTCTGTCAGTCTGTCAGTCTGTCAGTCTGTCAGTCTGTCAGTCTGTCAGTCTGTCAGTCTGTCAGTCTGTCAGTCTGTCAGTCTGTCAGTCTGTCAGTCTGTCAGTCTGTCAGTCTGTCAGTCTGTCAGTCTGTCAGTCTGTCAGTCTGTCAGTCTGTCAGTCTGTCAGTCTGTCAGTCTGTCAGTCTGTCAGTCTGTCAGTCTGTCAGTCTGTCAGTCTGTCAGTCTGTCAGTCTGTCAGTCTGTCAGTCTGTCAGTCTGTCAGTCTGTCAGTCTGTCAGTCTGTCAGTCTGTCAGTCTGTCAGTCTGTCAGTCTGTCAGTCTGTCAGTCTGTCAGTCTGTCAGTCTGTCAGTCTGTCAGTCTGTCAGTCTGTCAGTCTGTCAGTCTGTCAGTCTGTCAGTCTGTCAGTCTGTCAGTCTGTCAGTCTGTCAGTCTGTCAGTCTGTCTGTATGTATGTATAGACACCTACAGTCCATACGGGTGGGCTGAATTGCTTCAAACTTGGTATATAGAGTTTTTTAGGTAGTGTACAGAGGGGAAATTGAAATTTTTTTTAGCTCAAAAAATAACGGTACCTGCCATATAATCGTTACGTTCAAACCTATTTTTCTCGGAAACGACTCTAACGATTCTTTCGAAATTTCACACATATATAGGTTTAGGTTGCCCAAATTATACCGCGTACCAATATTTTTAATTTGTATTTTTTTGTATTTCTAAAATTATTTAAGAAAAAAAAAACATTTTTTATATTTATATTTCGAAAACTGCTCATTAAATTTTTTTCAAAAATTATATTTATATATATTTATTGAATATCTATGAATTGGCGTTTTTAAATTTTTTTTGCAAAATGTTTTCAAAACGTTTATAAAAAAAAAAAAATTTTTCTCAAAAACCGCTCCACAGATTTTTTTAAATTTTTTCCTCATAAGTTCAAATTTATCTAGCAAATAAGATAACGTACTTTTTTTTGAGCTTAAATTAGTTTAAGTATCTATTTCAGAATTTTGAATTATTTTTTCTTTGATTAAGCCGATTTAATATTTTGTTTTTAAGTTTATATTATAATATTTAAGACTGTCATACAAATTTTTTTTAGAAAAAAATTAAAGATATTTTGTATATATAAAAAATGAAGTAAAAAACTGCTTTAAATATATATTTAGATTTTTAACAGAAATCTTTTGCATTCGATGTGATCGAACATAAGAGCAAGTTCGTGCGATTCAGTCGTGTATTTTATTTATATATGTATAAAAATTCTTAATTTTTTCCTGAAAACAAAATTGGTATTAACATTTTAAATATGTAGTAATATAAATTCAAAAACAAAATTTCAGAAAAAATCGTCCACCAGTTCTCGAAATATTGAATTTTCAAAATAAAATATTTTTTTTTCAATAATCCAAAAAAAAACTATTTTTCGAAAATTTTGAAATGCAGTATTATTTAAAATTTGAAGGAGCTCCTGTATATAATTTTTTTATCGAGATCTGTTGAGTCGTTTATGAGAAAGTCGAAAATCAATAAACTGGTCGTATGGCAGGTACCGTTAATAACAAAATATTTTAAAAACATTTTTGGCCGAAATGTTGACCATAGCCAAAGTAGTACACACACCAATTTTTATCAAAATCGTTAGAGCCGTTTTCGAAATAATTAAGATGGTAGAAAAAATTGTATGGCAAGTACCGTTATTTTTGGGGCTAAAGCAACAATTCAAAAATGTATTTTGTACAATCACCTAAAACGCTTAAATACCAAGTTTGAAGAAAATCGCTTCAGTTGTTTATGCTGTAGAGAGTTGTACAGACAGACAGACAGACAGATAGTAAGACACACAGGCGGAATTGCGGGACCCTCTTTATCGAAAGCAAAAATCAACTGAACCATTTGCAAAAGAATTGAAAACCAAAAAAATGGCGCTACAACCGTTTAGGTCAACAGACAGACAAGAGAATTGTGGGACAAACTTCAATCTTCTTCTCTGTCATATAGTAATTTCAAGTTTGATCGAAATCTTCCGTTTCGAAATACATTGCTTTGCTCATGCTCATGAACATTTTAAAAAGGATCAGTCAAAGAACGTGGAAATCTATTTTGCAATTTAATAAAACGAAGTTAATGTAAGAGATTCCTAAGTGAGCTAATGAATATTGGCCAGTGTATCTTTTTTAGTTCACGTTATACCTAGTTAATGCATATTTTTAGAAACTGCTAGGAACTTAATGAAATAAGTGGAACTTTACACTCGTATTTACAGTCTGAATAAGTCGGATTAAAGTGGCCAAAATGGGGAACTTATAGTACCACTATGCAGATTTTAGTATACACTTAGAAAATGGGCCTTAGTTTCCCATATTTGCCACTAGAATAACCCTTACTTTGAATCTAAAATAGTAATTTAAACATAGTAATTAAACATAGTAATTTAAACATATAAATAAATATATAAAATTGTCAAACAACTGCAACACCATATTGTACTTTACATTCTGTCCATTTAAACTCTTCCCTTAAGCTGCAGCTCAGTATGCGTTGTCGCGCAAATATCTAAATGATGTACAGTCGCTCTTCAGGCCTCATTGCATTAAGCTTCTCCGAAATTATAAATTAAACAGGTATTTTTTTTAAATCTCGATTTTATCATTCAATTCGTCCTCGAATATACCCGACTATCAAATTCCATAAATAGGTAGGTACATAATAATAAATAAATACAACTGATTGAGCATTATGCACATTTTTCATGATATTTACTGAAAAATTTAAAACAACCTAAATGAAAATGATGACAAAACATTAATAACGAACAAAATCACACATCCACGGCAGACAAAAGCCTAAAAAAAGTTACATAATTGCCTGTCTCTATATACCTATACCGATACTGACTCTATGTGTATTTGTATAATAACAAATTAAAAAGGGTCGATTGATGCCGTACGGAATTTTTCACAAGTCTTTTCTGAAAATAATAATTGATGAAAGCGCACAAAAGCATTAATTCATAATATAAATATGCTTTGTGTTACAAATTGACATTCATGTAAATGTCCCATGAGTGGTTTAAACGTGATTTATTATTCATATTATTCATTTGATTTTTTACTTCGATATTTATATAAATCAAACATTGTGCATGGGGTGTTCGAAATAAATAATTAATTTCAATTAAAACGCAAATTAGGTTAAAAGCCAATTGAAACAAACAAAAAAATGGGTGGTATTAATGTAAGTAGACAGATAATATAACTACTGTCCATTTAAAATTATTTTAAACAAAAATATGATTAAAAATAAGAAATAATAAAAAAAAAAATACAAAATTTATTTTCCTTCATCAAATATTGATAGGGACATTTCTAAGGCATATAATTTATTACGTAATCCGTGGTTTTGCACTAATTTCAAAAACTTTAAACTGATTTCAGGGCGTAGGGGGTGGATGTTAGGAGTTGATTGAGTAAACCCTTTGACATTTTCTCGAGGCCCTTATTTTCGGAGCACGATTTCATCCTATAATTTGTTAATGAAGTGGATTGCCAAAAAGTTTCCTAGAAAGATTTTTGATCCTGTATTGTTCAAAACTATCCTAAGAACTTTTGGGAGAGTTCTCAACATATCTTTATATTTGAGGTAGTAGCATTTCGAAAGTTCCTCAATTCTTTCCATGAATTCCAACGCATTACCCGAAGCCATACTTTAAACCTCATTCTCTAAGCCTATTAATAACGTAAGCAACGTGGCTAATTTGCGACAAACTTGACAAAAATGTGGAAAGACGGAGGGTGTTGAACAATATTAATACTGCCTGAAATAGACACAGGGGTATCTCAGGTGGTTGGAAAATACTTACGCTAGTGCCTGCCACAATTAGACGAAAAGGCACTTGGAAATATATATATCTCCGGGAAATTCTGTGACTTTGGCAGCTTTCTTTCATCTGTATTCCTGGTATTATCGGGCTTGTTGGTTATATCATATTTCTATTTCCTTTCATTCATTGCCTGCCTGCTTTAATATAAGCCTTGAAATTGGCTTTTAAAATTGTTATAGACCATTCTGTCTTAATTCCTTGAATTGCTCATCAGCTTTAGCAACTCCTTCTTCTCCTTATGAGGTAAATAGCTTCAAGCTTAGCGAAAACCTTGAAACCTTCTTTGTTATCGGATATGGTAAATTGGTTCTTTGTTTTTTTTTTCAGCCGAGATTTTTTTCGCCGGTTAGCGAAAAAAAGTATTAAACTTCATTGTAAAACATTTATTTAAGAGAATTCTAGAATTTATAATTGCAGTCTGGTACCCAGGTATTGTGGTTGAACGAGAACTTCGTTATATGTACTGTAAAGCTTGTTAATTGGGTTTAAACTTACAAAAAATTGTATTGGAAGAGAAAGAGATCCCTGTTTAGACGGAAGGACTAAATTCATCATTATTTATTTAATGCATTAAGGACTAACGTGAAAGTACTTATAATATTTCTTAAATCTAGTACATATAAAATTTTCATTACAATAATAAATAAAAAAAGGTTTGTTTGAATTTAATAGTTTTAAAGTTATCATTTACTGAAGAGATCATAAAGTAATACTTATTAAATAATTAATGTCTGATTTCATAAACATTAACTATAATCGCTTTTATCTAAACTCCTTTTTAATTATATCAGACCATTAATTTTTTTTCGTTTCACCGATGTAGAAAAGGGAAATTGTTGGGATATTTTAGTTAAAATTGAGTTTGCTTATATCCCTGTATATAAAAGATAGGTTCTGCTTCTCTTCCATATGAATTAAACGAGAAAAAGTGAAACAACAGTATTCATAAATGAAAATGAAAAAGAACGCTAAACGAGTATCTAAACTTCAAACTTTTCTTCCGAAATCCAAATATCGGCCGGCCGAAAGATTTTTAATTGCAATAACCTATCTTAATTGAAAATGAGTGCCAACAATAAATCAAATAAAAGAGAAAGAGACAAAAATTATACAGAGCAAGAGGAAAACCAGCTCATAGGCATTGTAATCAACTTCAAAGGCATAATTAAAAATAAGGCGACCGATGGAATAACTGTGGCGGAAAAATATAGTGCCTGCGAAAGAAACACATACGAATCCCTCAAGCATAAAGCAAAGAAGATGTCAAATCAAACATAATGGATTACAAACAAAATACATTTCATGCTATTTTAATTATTTACAGCTTGAAATGTACAAAACTGGAGGTGCTCTATCTACCACAACGCTCACTTGCCTGGACGAAAAAATCGCTGCAATGGGAGGTATAAAGTTCACTTCAGAAGACAACACATATGATTCGAACGCAGACTTTCCTGTAATGGAAGCTACGGCAAGAAATAAAAAAAAAAGCAAATATAAAAAGTGAACGTGAATTAAAAAAAATTAAGCAGGAAAAAGAGCTCGAGATACTTGATTATGAGTTAAAAATAAAGGAAATCGAACTTCAACTAAAAGAAAAAGAACTAAATAAACGAGCCCAGTAATAGATTAGTTTAGTTTTTGACTGTTATGTTTCAAAGAAGAAGTGAATTGGGGGTGGCCGTGGCGCGATAGTTGTGTGCTCGCCTGTCAACCTCGTCGTTGCCAGTTCGATTCCTTCCGTTGTCTATGTCTTCTTATATTCCATTAAAAACCAATTCTCAAAATTGTCATAAAATAACTTGCTGCTTTGCTCATTACATGCTGTTAAGGCATAACACTAACAATATGTGATTGAGTAAACTAGCATACCCATAAAATATGACAAAGAACTTAATAAAATAATGCGAATTATAAGCGGCATAAATAAATTAGACACGGTAATTTTCTCCGCATTAGTTCAGCCGCCATCCCTAGAGATAAATCTGAGACAACAACCAGCTCTAGTCTCAGAACATCGCGCCACACATCTTTCCTATCCTACTTTCTCTTCTTCCACCAGATGCCCGCGCTGTGTTAAGAAAAACATATAACGGGTATGCTTAATCCTTGAGCGCCTGCAAAGTTATATAAAAAAAAAAAAAAAAAAAAAAGTGAATGAAGAAGTATTTATATGTTTTGTTTTGTGTTGTATGTTTCAAATAAAAAGTAAAAAAGAAGTACCGTCATATTGATAATAATACCTACATATGTGTGTATATTTTATTAATATTAAAATTAAATGAATTATTTATGTTTTATATCAATTTTTTGTTTCATTTTGGACCTCTGTAGTAATAGAAAAAAAGTATGTATATTCCAATAATATTCTTTTATTTAAACATCTCGATCACTCAAGAGTTATGTATATAGGCGGCTTTACATGGATCTGCATCTGCAAACTTGCAGAAAAGTAGAGCGGGCCAATAATATAAAACAAACATAAAAGTAAGGCAGGGTACACACTAATAACTTACTCGAACTCTGCTATAACTTTCTTGACACATCTCACAATCACATGTTCTTAGCGTTCAGGTATGTAGTTTTGAGAAGAAAATGTTCGCTATTTTCGTTGTTTTTAAGCAAACTGAGGTGAAATGGTAAAAAAAAAACTTTAAAATTCGTTATCTGAACGGAACAAATTATGGTGCAGATGAAAATGCTATAATGAAGATGAACATGTTCATCTTCACTATAATCTGCAATCTTCAGGTTCGTACTTCCTATAATCTTCATACATGAAGATGATCTCCATTTTGGTTTTCGCTCTCTATCGCACAAGTATGAATTTTTTATTTTGTTTCCTATTTTTTTGCAGATGTCAATGCAGATGAAGATGAAGATGCATGTAAAGCCTCCTTATATTTTATCAGGTATGTGGATTCTTGATTGTGGGTAGCAATTGTATTTTATTTTATTATTGCGCAAAGTTTTCGAGAATCTTACTTCTTTTCGGATAATTTCAAACGTATATTTGACATTCTTTATAAAAGTAAGTCGATAGTGGGGAAAAACTTTCAAATACTGGGCCTTGGCGAGCAAAAGCTCAACTTTATTTATGATGAAAGTAGTAAGCAGGTAAAAACTGTTATTTTTAACCATTAATTAATTCTTATCAGATGACATGAAACATGAATTTTTAAGGAGTATTGATTCATTTCGGGACTGCGAAGATACAAAACTAATGGACGAACCCGTAGAGCTGGAGTAATTTAGATATTAGAGAACAAATAAAAATAAATAAAAAAATCAAGCTTTAGCTTCTGTTGATAATAATTTTTAATTAATACATTTTAATTAATAGCTACATAGAAAAACTAAAAACATAGAAGATGATGATGACCAATCAACTCGCATTACTCTTAAAAGAAAATCAGTAAAGTTATTATTGTTCACAAATAAACCCAAAATGTATTACCTGTTCATAATTTATAGTTGCAATCTGTCAAAAATGCAAAAAAAAAAAAAACACAAATTAGATAAAACATAGATGTATGTTCACGGGATGTTATTACTTTCACGACACTTAAAATTTAATGAGACGAAAATGAGCCTGTAGTTTATAAGGGTGTTTAGAAGCCTGTTAAATTTAAAAGTTGTTGGTGAAACCAAAAATCCCCATTTTAAGGTTAAATGACCTTTTAAATATTTAAAAGTCCTTTATGAAATCGGCCATAAATCAATTAACTTAGAGGCCTTTTAAATCCATAATTTACTCTACTGAATGATGGACATAAAGGTATTTGTCTTCTTATGTTAGCTTGACTAAAACTGAAATGCAAACGATTCATTGTTGATGGCGATGTTATATAACCGTGTTTTTTTTTTTGTTACAACTTTGCACGCGCTCAAGGGATTATGAATACCCTTTATATGTTTTTCTTAACACAGCGCGGACATCCGGTGGAAGAAGAGAAAGAAGGGTAGAGCTGGTTGTTGTATCAGATTTATCTCCAGGGATGGCGGCTGAACTAATGCGGATAGAATTACCGTGTCTTACTATGTTTACTAATTTAATAATGTAACAAACCTGTAAGTATTCTCTGTTTTGAAAGTAGAGGGAGATTCAAAAGCTTAAGTCTTTGAATGTAAGGGGAGAAAACGGAGAGAAAATCGCATAAATCTTTTCTGAATACCTACTATTCTATCAACATGAATTGAATAATATGGTGACCATACAATACAGCCATATTCTATATTTAAGACGACGAAATTATCAACGAAAAATTTCGCTCTACTTTTCCAGTACCTTTCCTTCTAAATGATGAAATGTGTTATTCAAGTCGATTGATGTACTAGATTTCGTAGTGCAATTGTCTGCTCTATTTGCTCTTAATTTAATTGCCTCGGACATTAATCGCTAGAGCTTAACGCAACTTAGAGGTTAAGGGCGCGCTGCCGGAGAGGCCCTTTAAGATCCTAGCTGTGAATGTAAATTCATTGATTAGGACCGAACGTAGAGCGAATTTATTCCAATTGCTTAAAGACATAAGTCCAGATGTGTTTATGGCTAGCGAAACTAAGCTTAACCAGAAACATAAATTGACTAACAACAATTACAATATCGTAAGAAGAGACCGACCCAACTCCACGCAAGGAGGAGGCGTCGCAATCTTTATACGTAAAGGCATTAGTCATAAGGTAATATATAATAGTGATGTGCGAAAATTTCGGACGTTAGAGGCATGCATCATATGCATTCATCTCCAACAGGGGAAGCGAATGTATGTGATCGCTGCCTATGCACCGGAAACACCTCAGCCCACGCAGTTTATAACAGAGCTTGAAAAGCTTTTTGAATGCTTAAGATTGAGCTCGGAAGAGAATTACTATATATTGGCGGGTGATTTAAACGCCAAGCACACAGATTGGGGAAATCAAATACAAAATCCTCGAGGTAACCATCTATTTAATTGGATGGGTCGATACAACCTTGAGTATCACATCGATCTTCTAGCCACAGACAGGCCATCGTTCCCAAGAAGCGGTGCCTATCTGGATCTATTGCTTAAAGACGCAAGACTAACAATTACTGACGCTGTGGGTCAACGGCCAAGAAATTGTTTACGAACGATCGAGTACGACAGTGACCACTGCGGACTCGCAGCCGTAATACAACTTCCGAACCAGCTTATGGAGTTGGAGGAGTATGTGCCTGTGCATACTTACAATTACAGTAAGGTGCGCTGGCCACGTTTCTCCAATGCCTTATTGAGTGAATTACGTTCAAATGGTATATCCCCACCAAATGACAGGAACCTAACAAATACTGAAATCGACAGATACTTAGAACAAATTGACGAAACGATTCTACGAACAATGAACAGAACAATACCGAAATACAAAGAACGTAACGCAACTGACATGTACCGTAACGCGACAATTGACGCACTTCACAGACAAAAAAGTGGACTACTGACAAGACTAAAACGCTTGTACAGGCGGTTTACTGATACACGAGACCTGGAGATTAGGACACTGAAGTCGTCCATCAAAAACATCAACCAATTGATCAAAGAAAATTATAGATTGGCTATTAATTCGTTCTGGGACAATAAAATTCGTGCCGTTAACTCCAGCGACCCAAGTATGTTCCCAAAAATTAATAAGATTTTTAGAAGAAAGGATCAAAACGATCTTCCGTGTCTTAAGCTCCAGAGGACGACAGAGAACAGAGACGTACTTCTGACAGCAGGCATAGACCCAGAGGATGCCGTATTGGACGATGACCTCTATATAATCGAAGATCCGCAGGAGAGAGTGGAGGCTGTGGGGGCTGCTTTCCAGCAAGTGTACAAGGTGAATGCTAGCATTCGCCCGAATCATGACCTGGAGAACAGAGCTCTGCTTCATCACTTATGGCTCCGGAACGATATAACCGAATGGCGATCTGAGAACCTTGGTTTTACCAGGTTTAATGATGAAGATTTGGCAAACGCCATAATCGCCGACTGAAATGGGCCCAGCCCCCTGTTAATTTCGAAGAATGAGCTCCAGCTCATCTTCGATTCATTAAAGAAAAAGAAGTCTGCAGGACTCGATGGTATATCCAACGTTGTACTACGACATTTGCCTCAAGAAGCAGTTGACATTTATACCACACTGTTTAACAACGCGCTGAATAATGCATATTATCCAGTGCGGTGGAAGACAGCTGTGGTGCACCCTCTCCCAAAAAAGGGAAAGGACAACTCCAATCCGGCGAATCTCCGGTCGATAAGTCTTCTTCCGAGTATCAGCAAAGTATTTGAAAAGGTTATTAATAGAGCCCTGTTCAAATGGGCGGAGGACAAAAATATCATCCCGGATAATCAGTTCGGTTTTAAGGCGGGACATGACACAATTCATGCCGCGTCTAAACTTGTTTCTGATATCCAATGGAACAAAACTAAAAAACAGTGTACGGGTGCCTGTCTGGTTGATTTGGAGAAGGCCTTCGACACCGTATGGTTAGAAGGTCTCTATCTAAAGCTAACCAGACTAGGTATAAGTAAACCTCTATTGTATATGCTTTATGACATGCTAAATGGTAGAAAGTTTGTTGTCAAGAGTGGCAATGTAACTTCTACTGCAATTTTTAATATTAATAATGGTCTTCAGCAGGGAGCGGTTAACTCGCCGATTCTATTCAACATTTACACCAGCGATCTGATAGGTAGTCTAACTCAGGCAATTGCGTACGCCGACGATCTAATTGCGTACAGAACAGCTCATACAGTTGAGGTCATCAAAAGTCTCTTGCAGAGTGACTTCGACAAGATTCAGCGATATTGTGATGACTGGAAGTTGAAAATCAACTTCCAGAAATCGGAAACTATTTTGTTTAGGACTCCGCTGTCTAGCGCCTCAAGGGATACGAGAAAGAACTGGCGCAAGCTGGTGATCGTAGGGCCACATGGACATCCACTGGCGAGTAAAAGTGTAGTAAAGTACCTTGGCATCTGGTTGGATCAGTACCTGTATTTCGACAGACATATAGGTGCTGCTTTGGCCAGGGCTAGGGGAGCCTTAGCCTTGACAAAACGACTGTTTTATAGCAGCCGTCTTGACAGCAGGGTGAAGGTGATTTGCTACATGGCCCTCATCAGGCCGATGATTGCCTACGGATGCCCGGTGTGGTTCAACGTTGCCCCATCTCAAATGGAAAAGATTCGGGTGTTTGAGAGGCAATGTCTTAGACGTTGCCTTGGATTACACAGAACACCAGAGTCGGAGTACACAAGATATTATTCCAACCAGGTTCTATACAA
This sequence comes from Philhelius pedissequus, assembly GCA_910595825.1. NCBI lineage: Eukaryota > Metazoa > Arthropoda > Insecta > Diptera > Syrphidae > Philhelius > Philhelius pedissequus. The sequence goes on from OU343163.1 coordinate 32,928,031, forward strand.
CGGAGCCAACATAAACAGAATAGATAATTTTTTGTTCAATCTGATTCGGGGTCACGTTGCAAGAGCGATGTCCTCAACTAACAGCTTAATTTTTGGGGCTTATTACCCCAATAACGAATATTTTGAGAGTGCGCGGTTAAGTGGTTACATCCCTCCTGAGGCATTCCTCTATTTAGACAGTCGAGGGCTGATACAGGATGGAGGGGCGGTTCCGCTCATCTACCACGTCAGCCGGAAAACTGTGGATAGGCGACTCCTGTATAGTCGAGACGTCATCGCTCAAGGTGGAGAAGAGCGCCTTCGGTTCAGTAGGACTGTGTCCGATCGGGACCGGAGGGATAGGGCGAAACAGGAGAACCAGTTCTGGTGGCTCTCTGAACAGCATCGTGATATTTAAAGTCGATGAAGATGATATATCTTGGCCGACTTACATAGATTTAGGGCATTAGGTATAGGTAACAGTCAGGGTGGCACCAAAAAAAAAAATTAAAAATATGTATGTATGCGGGGGCATGCGTGCATGTATCTGCGTGTCTGTACATGTGTGTGCGTACGTATATGTATGTGCGTATGTACATGTGTGGGTGGGTTGCATGCTAGTGTGTGTCTGCATGCATATAAAAAATAAACAAAAAAAAATTAAAAAACGAAAAAAATGCTGCTGTGGCTGTTCTAGTTTTTAAGTAGTTATAAGTATTATTAGGTATTTTAAGTAGCTTAAGTTATTTTTAGTTAGTATAAGTTAGTTTTATTTAGTTTTAATTATTTTTAATATATATTTAAGTTTAGTTTATAGGTAAAAAAAAAAAAAAAAAAAAAAAAAAAAAAAAAAAAAAAAAAAAAAATGATCAGATACCAAGTTTTCTGTATAAAAGTTTCTTGAAATATAAAATAAATAAAAAAAAAAAAAAATTTAGATTTAATTAAAATAGTTTTTAGGTCGAAAGACATTAGTTGTAAGAGTTATTGTTTAATTTAGAGCGCCCGTAAAGGGCCAGTAAATTAGTTGTAAGTTATTGATAATTAGGCTAGTTTTAAACATTTTTGTCTAGCTTTAAGATAGTTATAAGTTAATATGAAATAAAAATGAATTTAAAAAAAAAAAAAAAAAAAAAAAATAAAAAAAAAAAAAAAAAAACATTAATCGCTAGCCAAATTTTGACATTACACAACTAGGGATAGGTCAATATTTCAGTAACAGGTACTCAGTAACCGGTATTAGCAGATATCAATAACAGCTTATTATTGAAGATTGAAATTATGTGTTATTGAAATAACATTTAAAATGTCTAATTTTTTATTTTGCTTAATAATAATAATCGTTTTACATTAACAAAAATATTAGACTTTCATTACTGATTTGGATTAAAATTTGGTTCTTACAATGTGATGTAACAAAAATGTTATTTCAATTTTTTTACTGGAGATATTGCTTAATTTTGATTTTAAATATCGTTGATTTCTGGGCAACCGTACAACATCCGAAAACTGAGAAGGATAAAACGAGCTACTTTGACCCTTTGTCTATCCACAACTTGTCAATTGCGTTTTTGACAGCTGACAGAATTCTCCACAAATACTTTCCCGTTGTCGATTTCGCTTATATGTCTCTAAACATTTAGGGATTGTGTTTCTTCTTCATTAAGATTTAAAGTTTAGTAAACATTGGAAGACAGGATAGAAGAAAAAAAGTTAATTCATTTCCAAAAACAAATTTACATTCTGGTGTAGATAGAGCAGCTGTTTGATTTGCATTAATTGTGCAGTCTTCACTGTCAAGATTGAGATTCTTCCGCAATTTTGATAAAACCTTTCACGTAGTAGGTAATATCTACAATTTCTTGGGTCGGTTTTCATTTACATTAAATTGATTTATTTGGAATCTTTGTCTATTTCAGAATTTTAGTTTATATAAATACCTATATCTTATCTACATATATAATGGGTGATTTTTTTGCTACTTGGTTTTTGACGTTTATATTTTTGACAGATCACACATGACAAATTCCACGAACATTTGACATTTCGATTCAGTATTGTTTGCCATTTCATCATGAATAGACTTACGCCTGAACAACGTTTACAAATTATTGAAATTTATTATCAAAATTCGTGCTCTGTGAAAAATGTGTTTCGCAAGCTACGTCCGTTTTATGGTCGTCATAATCGTCTTCAGCGACTAGGCTCATTTTTGGCTAAATGGATACGTGAATAAGCAGAATTGCCGTATTTGGAGTGAAGAGCAGCCAGAGGCAATTCAGTAGCTACCAATGCATCCCGAAAAATGCACTGTTTGGTGCGGTTTATGGGCAGGCGGCATCATTGGGCCGTACTTCTTCAAGGACGATGAAGGCCGCAGGGTTACGGCCAATGGAGAAAGGTACCGTTCAATGGTAACAGATTTTTTTTGCCGAAAATGCAAGAATTGAACTCGGTCGACATGTGGTTCCAACAGGACGGTGCCACATGCCACACTGCACGCGAAACCATGCATCAATTGAGAGGCGAATTTGGTGAGCAGTTGATCTCACGTTTTGGCGCAGTCAATTGGCCACCAAGATCATGTGATTTGACCCCGTTAGACTATTTTTTGTGGGGCTATGTTAAGTCTATTGTCTATGGGGACAAGCCAAACACGATTGCTGCCTTGGAAGCCAACATTGAACGCGTCATTGGTGAGATTCCGACCGAAATGTGTGAAAAAGTTTACCAAAATTGGACCTTCAGAATGGACCACCTGAAGCGTAGCCGCGGGCAACATTTAAGTGAAATTATTTTTAAAAAGTAAATGGCAGAAATTGATTTATCGAGCCAAATAAAAATTTCATTCACTTTTTACAAGTTTCTGTGTTTTTTTGAATTTTCAAAAACCAAGCTCTTAAAAAGTCACCGTTTATAAGTCGTAAATGATGTCATTTTCCCAGGAAGCGAATAACTTTGAGTATTCATACCGGCTCTTCTATCGTGAAAGCAACGTAAATGCTTACAGTTATAGAATTAACTTTTCACATAAGCATCGTCTGGGCTTCTGAAATTGATACTAAAGGCCACCAGTGAGTGCATCAAGAAGCAACAAAATGGTGATGTCTGCATGAAAGGTGAAATCCTGAATGGGCAACTGTAAGCACAATGAACCATATCCCACCTAAAGCTAAAAATGTTAACTACCGTTAAATGAAACCGTTCCATACGCGAGGAATGAAAGTGCTTGAAGTGACACTAATTTGTGCTTGACATCGGTAGACGGATTAATAAAGTTTTAGACAATAGCGACTCCGTTTGTAAAGGTCAAAGTAGAGTATTATTGTACTATATGGGCGAATGCAGAATGTCTACGCCAGTTGCGCGGAATAAAAGAGATAAATTACTTAGCTTTCGTGGTGTTGGATCTGTATGCGGGACGAATAACGATGATATATGCCTTCATTTTTATTTATCCTACTTCTGTGAATTAATTGGTATGGTAGTAGTGGTCCCGAAATTAATTATGGCACAAAACTAAACGGCACAACAAAATTTTTCGTTTTTGACTTAATGTTGATAGTTGTATAAGATTTTTACTTGCGATTATAGGCACTAAAAGGAAAGTTATGGATTCGTGCAACAAAAAAAAAATTCTATTAATCAAACATGACATTACGGTCATAGAGAACACGAAAAACGTGGATCTCTCAATTCTGTCTATATGTATGTTTGTCTGTCCTTGAGTCTGCAGCCTAAGCGGTTGAATGGACTTGCTTCAAACTTGGAATAGCTCCCATACATTTGCTTTGGCCAAATAAAAAAACTTAGTTTTTTTCAAAGACGGCTACAACAATTTTTATAAAAAAATATTAGTTCATAAAACTAACATTTTGGTAATTTTTTTTGTCAAAAATTGTTATTTTTGGTATCTCTACTAGTAGGTACCATTTTTTTGGTTATCGATTTTCTGAAAAAAGCTTGATTTGATTTTTTACATTTTTTTATGAAGACGCTCCTATTAAGTTTAAACACTAAATTAAAGCAAAAAAAATTCTTTTTTTATTAAAATTTTTTTTTTTGAAAACTCAACATTTCGAAAACAGCTTCATGGATTTCATCGAAACTTCGTACTTATGAGTTTTTTGACATTATCTTGAACAGGAAAAAAAACTGTATTCCTTAAATAAAAACCAACGGTACCTCCCATACAAATGTTAATAAAACCGTTGAGAAGAAATGTATTTGTCGAAAACGGCCCAAGAATTCTTATAAATAAAATGCACGACTGGATGGCAAAAACTTGCTCTTATTTTCGATCACATCGTAACAGACTAAGAGCCTAGGGCCGGCAGACATATGTCATTTCATTATAGTTGTTTTTGTTTTCTGCGTATAGATACCAAAGTAGATGAGAACGAATGGCCATTCTGAATTTTCAAAGCTTTGGCTTTTCGGAGATATGCAGTTTTAACAGAACATTCCCAACTATGTTATTTTATCAAAGCTGATTTTTGGATATGTTTAAGGGGATAGTGTCTCAAACTTTGTTTGACACTTGTCAAACCCTTGATAAAATAACGTAGTTGGGAATGCACTGTTAAAACTGCATATCTCCAAAAAGCCCAGCTTTGAAAATTCGGAATATCCATTCGTTCTTATCTAGTTTGGTATCTATACGCAGAAGAAAAATCAGCTATGATAAAATGACGTATGTCTGCCGGCCCTGGACTCATAGTCTATAAGCAAAAGGTTTCTAGTAAGAATCTAAATATCTTTTCAAAGTAATTAAATTAATTACTTAATTTGTTATATACATTTTTTTTTTAATTTTTGTCTAAAAAAAACTTAGTTCGACAATTTTAAATATTTAATAATATGAACTTAAAATAAAATTTAAAAAAAAAATCATTTACCGGTTTTCGAAATATTGAATTTTCAAAAAGAAAAAAAAATATTTTTTTTTCAAAAATCCAAAAAATAGTTTTCGAAAATTTTGGTGTGCAGTAGGTATTATTTATAACTCGAAGGACCTCCTATATAAAAATTTTGATCAATATCCGTCGAGCCGTTTATGAGAACGTTCAAAAGCAAATCAAACATTTGTATGGCAAGTACCGTTAATAACAAAATATTAAGAAAAAACTTTAAACCAAAATGTAGAATACATACTTATATCTAAAATAGGGCACACACTTTTTTATCCACATCGTTAGGGCCGTTTTCGAGAGATGGAAGAAAAATTGTATGGCAGGTACCTTTAGTTTAGGAACTAAAAAAGCGATTCAAACATCCGTTTTAGACAATCGCCAAAAACGCTTACATATCAAGTTTGAAGAATATTGCTTCAGTCGCTTAGTCTGTAGAACGTTGTACAGACAGAGGGAATTTGGGGATACACTTTTTTGGTATTCCCCATCATCGTAATATCAAATTTTTATTAAAATCTCGTGTTCGATTTTTTTTTCTAAATGCAAAAATTGCCCTCATAAAAAAAAAAAAAATTATGTGTTCTTAAATTAGTTTAGTCCACTTTTAAGTATAAACATATTTTATTTTGCGAACTTATTAACGGTACTTCCCAAGGAATCACTTTTCATATATTCGCCTTTCTCACTATTGGACAAACTGATAAAAATTAATTTTTTTTATCCAAATTATCCCTTAAAGTGTTAATAAAGCTACATACTCAAATTTTCTAAAAAAATGTTGGTCGATTTTTAAAAAATAAATAATTTTATTTTTGAAAAATCGATTTTTCATAAACCAATCACTTACATTTTTTGAAATTTTAATTTTATATTTATATTAATAATATCGTCAAAATGGCGTTTGACTTTTTTTAAAAATGTTTTCAAAATTTTATACATAAAGAAATGAATTTATTAAAAAACCGCTCCAACGATTTTTGATTTTTTTTGATATATTCTTATTTATCCATGAATTCAAATGACATCTTTATTTTCCCCCAAACTATAATGACTAAGCAATATAAAAACATTTAATTATGTGAATTATCAATTTATGTCTACCTTATTATTGTTCCCTTTTTACGAATCTTTGCATATGTCACTAAATACTACATACAATATAGGCCTTCATACATTTATAATATATATGTGTCTTTAAGATTCACATGAATCTTATGCATGCATATTTCACCTAAATTAAAAAGTTATATGCATATTGATAGCTAAACACCTACATCTTTCATTTTCATTATTATAAACGGTGATTTTTTAAGAGCTTGGTTTTTGAAAATTCAAAAAAACACAGAAACTTGTAAAAAGTGAATGAAATTTTTATTTGGATCGATAAATCAATTTCTGCCATTTACTTTTTAAAAATAATTTCACTTAAATGTTGCCCGCGGCTACGCTTCAGGTGGTCCATTCTGAAGGTCCAATTTTGGTAAACTTTTTCACACATTTCGGCCGGAATCTCACCAATGACGCGTTCAATGTTGGCTTCCAAGGCAGCAATCGTGTTTGGCTTGTCCCCATAGACAATAGACTTAACATAGCCCCACAAAAAATAGTCTAACGGGGTCAAATCACATGATCTTGGTGGCCAATTGACTGCGCCAAAACGTGAGATCAACTGCTCACCAAATTCGCCTCTCAATTGATGCATGGTTTCGCGTGCAGTGTGGCATGTGGCACCGTCCTGTTGGAACCACATGTCGACCGAGTTCAATTCTTGCATTTTCGGGAAAAATAAAATCTGTTATCATCGAACGGTAGCTTTCTCCATTGACCGTAACCCTGCGGCCTTCATCGTCCTTGAAGAAGTACGGCCCAATGATGCCGCCTGCCCATAAACCGCACCAAACAGTGCATTTTTCGGGATGTATTGGTAGCTGCTGAATTGCCTCTGGCTGCTCTTCACTCCAAATACGGCAATTCTGCTTATTCACGTATCCATTTAGCCAAAAATGGTGGGTCGATTATGACGACCATAAAACGGACGTAGCTTGCGAAACACATTTTTCACAGAGCACGAATTTTGATAATAAATTTCAATAATTTGCAAACGTTGTTCAGGCATAGGTCTATTCATGATGAAATGGCAAACAATACTGAATCGAAATTTCAAATGTTCGTGGAATTTGTCATGTGTGATCTGTCAAAAATATAAACGTCAAAAACCAAGTAGCAAAAAAATCACCCGTTATGTACATACTTACATTCCTATGTTCCATATATGTATTTGTGTAGGTATATATTTCTCTCCTAACTTACATAATTAAAATCCATAACATAGCTTTAAATATACATTTTTAGATAGGTACTTACATATGTAACAATTCCTTGAATCTAAGAAGGTTTTTTTTTGATATAACAAATTCTATATAGCTACATACTACTGAAATACATCAGGTAAGTAGAAGACTTAGCACTATAATATTTGGACTTGTTGAATTATTGATTCAAAATAGCTTCTAGCTTGGCGCTTCGTCCCGGCGATCTCACATGGACTCATCATTTGACTAGTGAGGACCTTGAATCATCCATTCGACAATTCATTGTACTAAGAATCAAGGTAATCTTACCTACATCGGCTTTAAACCTGCATAGGATAATTAGACTACCTACCTACTAAACAGCATCAATATTTAGCTACATTAAAGTTGTTATCTACAAGATCAAGTTCGTACGATCCAGTAGTGCATTTTATTTCTTTCGCAACAACAACTTACTCGTAGTTGCGTTTGGAGACTTAATGACAAGAAGCAATAAATTAGTTTATGAAAAAAAAATACATCTCTTAAAATTGATTTAAATTTTATAGTTAAAATTCAAATTTTAGACTAAACTGTATTATTATAATAAACAATTGAAATGTCAACTAACACACAAATATTTTGGTTCAATGGTGTTCAAGCTTAAGAAAATCCCTAACCATTTCATCCTTCGTTAGACCTTAATTTGCAATTGATTGGCCATTACGGTAGAGGCAGACGTTTACAAATGCTTTATCTATTTACGAGTGTTTTCGTATAATTAATTGAGTAATTTAATTGACGCATATATACCATGTACGTATATTATGTATGTATGTCTGTTATATCTGTTGCTGGTTCTACACTCAACATGCCTTTTAGTGGTTGTTACTTGCCTATAATGTGGAATTGTCTTGTCTTATTATGTCAAGTGCTATGCTAACGCATTAAACGTATTGACAATTATATAATTTTAGACCAACAAGCATACACAGATGCATACATGGCCTAAAAGTTTCCTTGGTAATTTATTTCAAACACGCGAAGTACGAGGTGACGAACTTTAATTTTTTCAAGTATTTAATAGGTATTTATTTTATCTACGATATTATATTAGGTTTGTGGTAATAGATAAATAAGGTTTCAATTAAAAATTCTTAAACAAAATATTTGGTCATTATTTTGGACTTAAGAAATGCATTTTCAAACCACTAATAAATTTCTCTCCAATTTTTGTTTTCATTTTTAGGCATGCCAAAAAGAAGTCATTTCTGACCAATTAAAAATGAAATTGAAAATTAGTCACAAAAATACAAGCCGTTTCACAGCCCTTTAAAACGACTTTCGTCGTTTAAAAAATTCTAATTGTTTAGGTAAATTTATGTAGGTGTATTTACAATATTTGATTATAACTGATTGATTAAAAAACGCCTTCCAAAAATAAAGAGGGGAATTTGATATTATTTGACCATTTTCGTATCAGCGGGTTTTTTTTTTTTTGAAACATTTTGCTATTTCACAATTACTGTCATTATTTATGCTTCAGGGGTCTACCTTCGGGTCAAAACAAAACGCCTTCTTTTGTATTATGTGGGTAGGCATTCAACTAATTACGGTTGGAATTAATCTATAAATAATGGCGCAATATGTTACAATCAATTGTTTTGAAGAGTTTGTTTTGGTCTCCCTTGAGTAGAAATAAATGAAGGGCTATTGTTTTAAATGCTTCATGTAAATCTAAATATTATAGGTTTGTTTAGATACTATTGTATTGTATAAGCAAAGGTCTATTGTAGCTCTTAGAATTATATCGAATAAAGAAAATTAATAATTAAGGAAATAAAATAAAGTAATTGTAGATTTTATTAGCAATACTTGACTAAATTATTTTTAACAATACTTCCTGCTCACTAATGGCAAGTAATTTAAATATTTTGTGTTAAAAATTACTCAGGAATATGTTTATTAAATATTGTTGGACCTTTCCTTTACTAATTTCTAAAAAAAACCTTAGCACCAAATTCAAGCAAAATCTATTAAGTAGTTACCGAAATGTTGAATTTTATTATTTTTCTGAACACGCAGGTTATAATACAATATCTACTTTTTTTTTTAAGTAAAACAACTTTTACGGCGTTGGGGGGTAAACATTTTGTGTGGAGCTGTCAGTGGCATATCAAAAATAGTTCTCTAAAAAAATTGTAAGTAAACAACAATAAAAATTAAAAAAAAAAAAATATTTTTATACCGAATAACAATGGGGCGTATTCATAGTCATTTTTAAGTTCTAAGTTAAACCTTAGTTTAGTTGAATTTTCGGACGTTGATCCTATTTTTTAAGTAAATCATTTCAAAATATTTGAAGTTATTTGAGTAGTAAAGCAAGTTACTAATCTTTAAAATACCAAGAATATGTAAGTACTGTATTCATTCAGCCAGCCAAATTGTCTTAAACTGTAGTTTAGAAAAACCTGGGCTTGTCAGCGACTATGAAAATGCCCCCATGTATTTTTTGCAAGAGAACAACCAGACACTAACCGACACCACATTTAAGTACATATTTTCACAAGAGAACCACATGAAAATATTTTTGAAGTAAAACTTCTTTTGCTGCGTTGGCGGTGAATCATTTTTATGGAGTGTCAAACCTACTGACTTGAACCGACATCTGAAGTGACCATACACGACAAGTTCGCACAATACCCACGATATTGTACTACCCTTTAAATGTTACAACATATCTCGAGCTTGAGGTTAAGGAAGAGAAAGAAGAATAGGAAAGATGTGTGGCGCGATGTTCTGAGACTGCAGGTGGTTGTTGTCTCAGATTTGATCTCCAGGGATGGCGGCTGAACTAATGCGGAGAAATTTTCCGTGACTTATTTATCTATATCCCTTATAGTTCGCATTATTTTTTTTATTCGTTGTCATATTTTATCGGTATACTAGTCTTACTCAATCACATGTTGTTCGTACTATACCTAAACAGCATGTAAAAAGTAAACCAGCAACTCATTTGGCCTTACTAGTAATAAAACGCTAATGTCGACTATTAGTTAACTTAAAGTTTAAAAAAAAGTGCTGAGCTTTAACAAAGTACTACCAATAAACAATTTAACCCTTTAACTAACTAGTCTCAAGACTTTCCTTAAATCTATTACAAAATCTGCTACAAATGAGAAAAGAAATTGCATGAACTGTCAGAACTGTCAAAGATCATATTTTTGTTTTCTGCGAAAATATATATCTAATTTATTTCTTTAATTATATGTCTTTTTGCTCTCTTGAATGATGATATTTTATTCCGCGATATTTGTTTTTGTCGGCTCCATTCATCCCTCAATTCCTTGGTGGGAAGTCTGATGCCCATTTGCCTCGAAAGCTTATTTATTTTATTTCCAAGCCTCACTTTTTTTATCATAGGCAGGCTGTTAAGCTTGCTATCGATTATGTGACCTAGGGGTTTTACACATGAAACTAAGAGCTCTTTCATTTCACGCGTCCAGTTGCTGGCTCGTTTTTTTTTATTTGTTTATCCATAATAAAAATGGGACGTTCACTCAATTATTCTCAGCAATCTGGAATAACTTTCTGTTGTAATGCGTGCAAAACCACATCTGATGAAAAAACAGCTTCTCTCATGACAGTTATCTTGAGTTATCCCAAAAAAAATGGAATAACTAGCTATCCGAGACCAAATGTATAGAACCAGCTGACTGCAAAATTCGTTGGTATGCGTTTTGCTTTGATTTTTTGACAGCTTTCAGCTAACCTATCTGATTCGTCCACAGATATACCCCGATAGCTTGGTATCCGAGATAACATATCTAATAAGTGAGTGATCGCCCCCAATATGTAATATTTTCTTAAAACAAAGTAGGGACTGTCATAATTTGTTCTTCGAAGTTAAGTATTGCTGTGTTCTTTTCAACAGGAAGTATTTTAGTACTAAATTAAAAGGCAACAAACCAGACAAAGCCAAAAATCATTTTTGTTTTGACAATTAGTTCTGTTTTTTTCACTTTATCGAAAAAATAGTATAAAACAAAATTTCATGGAAAATTGATGTGATTTGAGATGATTTTGAAATTGCGTCATTGCATGGGAAATTGTGCAATTCCGAAGATGATATCGGCAAAATAATTTAAAATTGCGCAATTTCGTTCAGTGGGAACATAGTATTAGTCCAAAATAGCTCATACAATTTTTTGCTGCGACGTGAAGTGTAGTTCCGCAGCAGTTGTGTGCGGTCTAACCTTAAAGCTCAACTACGAAAATAAGCGAATACAATTAAATCAAAGAATGCGTATATAATTGTGGTTAGTTGCTTTTTGTTCAATTTCGTTCAGTTTCGTTCACTCTTTGCTTTCGGAGGGGAGCAAGCGCACCTTACTTAAGAAAAACTGACATCTCGCTAAAGTAGGAATGAAAAAAAAGAGAAAGGTGATTCATTTCGCCTTTTGACTATCCTGAAAGCTACTTTTCGTTGTTTTTTGACATAAACTTAAGTGCCCAGTCGACAACTATAGCTCGCCTTAAAGAAAGACAACCAGAATTGCAATAAACAAAAATAAGTTTAAAAGAAGTGGGAGTATTACATTATTTCTTTAAACGGATTTGTCTGGTTTTATTTTCAGGGAATATTTGGATCATTGGCAATAATAAAAACATGTTGCACTTCATAAACAACAATAAATAAAGTATTTATAAATTAAGTATTTCATTTTTACTTTAAAACAAAAATCTGAAGATTGAAATCAACTCATAAATATAATCGACCTGATAACTTGGGATTAGATTTAAGTATTAAATACAAATTTACGTATCATAAAACAACACCAAGGCAACACTTTCCATTTAATGTTCGACTATAAACATGGATTTCGGTGTATTAAATTTTGACATTTTGCTAACGACTAAACTGGAGATCAAATTCGTTATTGGTATGTGGATTTTCTAAAATCTGGAGATTTTCTTTTAACCTTAACACTAAATTTGATTATTAGTAAGGCCCATTGTATGACATTTTATTTTAGAATTGGTTTTAGTTGAAAAATAAGAGGACATATACTACGGCAGGGATCGAACCTGTGACTATGAGGTTGACAGGCGAACACACAACTATCGCACCACGGCAAGCCCCTTTAACCGGAACAACACACATTAGAGCAAAACTTGCGAAAATAAACTACAAATACCACTTCTTTTTCGCCATAATTAACTTATGTATATGTTTACTATATACATTAACAATAAACATTAACAATAAAATTATGATAAATATTTGCATTATTTATCTTCTTTTTTGATTTTATTAGAACGAAACGTCAATTTCAACAACTGAAAGGAATGACAGTCAATGAAATGTTAAAGGAGTAAACATAGCATAAAACGCAGTCGCTGTAAAATTTTCAAGTGGGATCTAAACGGTACGTCCGTGTGGATTCCAATAAATTGGAACCCGTTTGCCAGGCGAGCATTTGGTATGCTTAAAATATTAAAGTAATTGAAAATCAGTTACCTTCAATATTATTTTCTTAAATCTCGTCGCAGAAGTTTAATTAATTAAATTAAATTGAATTGGGAAATGGTTAAATAATTACAAAATGCTTACAGTGAATCTTGTCACGCTCTTGTCTTATTATGAATCATTTTCTTTTGGCAAATCTCTCCGGTAAAATGTTCGGTTCAATGTCAATTGTGTAACATAAGCAACTATTAAGTTCGTTTATACAATTCGAATATAAAGTCGTTATGGGGGTGTATTAATGCAATTACGGGGCTAGTATCCAAAAATGTCAACTTTGTTGTTCATTGACATGTTTCCATAAAGTTGAAACTGGGTGAAACCAGTTACATGTTGTAGCGGAATTAGAATTACGAAAGAAAAATTGTTTCATATTAGAAAAAATTTCTTTCTGGCACGTGTACATAAGCACCCAGAATCTTTTATTTAAATAAAATTCAACGAAGAATAAGCACCAGAACGAAACATGTATTTAAAAAAAAACACAACAAACACCAAAAAATGTTTGCAAATGTTGTTTTATTTAAATTAATAAAAACTTCATTCCAAATAATACTTTTTAGTTGTTTTTTTTTATAACTTAACTACCAAATAACTACTTAAACTTACTAAATACATTTTCCTAAAATAAAATAATAAACAAAACTGCTTTGACAGATATAAGAACCGCATTGCCATATCCTAGGAATCCTCAGTCCGCTGACAAATCCAAAATGGCATTGTCATGCATTTGGAAGAATTCTTTATTCTTAAACAGAATTGATGCAATAATAAAACGATATTAATGTCAAACCACGGATTAAAATTTGAACGACACGGTGACGTTTGTGCAATTGGAAGATGGGGTCCATATGGGGAATATATTTATGCATGTACCAGGTTTAAAACAAAATTCCAACTTAGTTGTTCTTTGACAGATTTAAATGAAATTGAAATATGATGTAGCTGACAAGGAATTATGAAAGAAAAATAGTTTCAAATTAGGATGTGGGATAAAATATATAAAAGAGAAATGGTTTTTAAAAGCACTAAGAATATTTAATTTAAAACTAGCAAATACTTCAATCAACAAAATAAAGTAAACAGTTTTAACACCTCAGCGTTTGGTATATAACTGTTATAAAAATTTATCATACTATTGCTTATAAGTGATATATACAAAACGCTGTCATTTTAAGACTACTTACTTGATTTGGATTATTAAAATGGTTTTGTATTTCTTATAAAGTTTTCTAAGTGGTAGCAACCGTCATTCAAAAAGAAATCTTACTTCCACACTTTCTATCTTCAAACTGCCTCTCTTCTAAACTTTGTAACTTGCGCGCATTTAGTACTATCTCTTTTTTATACTGTCTTTCTAGCACTATGGCACTATACAGTTTTTTCATACTGTCGCCTATAAAACATAATTCACACTTTTGCAGCGCTGTTATTTTCAACAGGTGACAAATACAAGCACTATATACTATCGCTCTGTATAAATGTTATACTATCACACTCTAACACTGCCAAGTTTCAATTAATGTATACACGACAGTGACACACTGTGTCACACTGTTACAATAAGGACTGAAGGAAATCGACACTGTCGCACTGGTATGTCTTAAATCACATCTTTTGCAAAAATCAAAGAACATGTATATCGCAAGCTTAAATATATGTATGTACATATATAACATAATTCAACAAAGCTTTTTGAAACCTTCTTAAATATTAACCATGTTTTCGTGAGTTTCCTCTACTCGAGATCAGTGTTGGTAAGTTACGCGAGTTTTACAAATTTTAATTAGTTACGCTTAATTAATGTAACTTACGTAACTAATGTAACTAATTGAACTAGTTACGTAACTAATGTAACTAACCAATTATTTTTACCGTTCTCCAGAAAAATCTTCACATCAAAATAAAATTCGAAGCAAAAAGTCACGTTTTTGAAAGATTTTAAAGTTAAAAAAATAATTAATAATATGTCGTGGTCAAAAAATTAAACAAAGTGCCAATCCGGAAAGCCTGTTACACAATTCGTATGAGGATCTCGGATTTATTCCAAAAAGGCGTCCAACAAAAAATTGAGTTATTCGATCCAGCTAATAAATAATTGCAAACAGTCAACAACTTTATTAGCTGACGGTGTCAAGTTTTGGTGGCTAGAATTAAAAGTTCCAGCACAGTTCGAAAATCTCTACAAATCTCTTCTTAATAATTTGCTTAATGTTTATGCACTGGCATCTTACTATTTACGTCCTTGGTACACTAATGACAAATTAGAGAACAATTATAATTTTCAAATTAATAACTTTTTTCAAATAATTAAAAAAAAAAACTAAAATACTTAACGAATGGGATCTTTTTAAATGCAAACGGACGGAATTTTTAAAACTTTATATGTATGAAAAAAAAATATTGAAAATCCAATTTTTGTTTGGAAGACAGCCGATTTCTATGCACTTATCTAATCTTTCTAAGCTTGCACTAAAATTGCTTAAAATTCAGAAATAAAGCGTACTTTTTCGAAATGGTCTTTAATTCACACCCCTTTGAGAAATCGGCTGTGTTTCGAACGTTCCAAAAAATTAATCTTACTTAATGGAACTTTAAGAATGGAAGACATAAATTTATCTTTGGAATACTTTGAGTTTGACGAGTTGAACTATATTAATACCTACATATGTATTTGGGTTACATACATGCATTTGAACTCTGAAATCTTTTATAATCTTTCTTTTGTTATTTATTATTTATGGAACAAAAATTTATTTAATTTTAAATGTTATTATTTATTTTTTTTTTCAATTTTCAGTCAGTCAACATTTTTTTGCTATATCACATTAGTTACAGAAGTTACATTAGTTATGCGGAGAATGAGATGTCACTAATTGCAATTAGTTAGGCGTAACTATATGGGTAACTCACTCGGAGTAATAACTTACATTGCCAACACTGCTCGACCAAATTTTCTGTCATTTGATTTGGTTTTCCTTTTTTCTGCTGACAAAATATTAGTCGCTAAAATTATGTTTTGGAAAATTTAGAACTATGAAATTCAAATATATATTTTGAGCTCGATTTACTCAGATGAAAAGCTATTAACAGTTCTTTAATAAAAAATGACCACTGTCTAACTAAATTTAATTTTATCTCAGCACAATTCATTCAACAGATACTATGTATTTAAAAGCTCTATCCGGTCGAGAAGAAAAGTATCACAAAAGTATCATCTTTGACTAAAATAAATCAAAAAATCATGGAAACCACCAGCTTATTTCTGAACCGTCGTCATATGCGATGTCCATTAGGCTTATGCCTTTATGTATTGTATACACAATACACATATACAATGAAAGGATACCTACCTATCTCTAGGTTAATAAATGGGTTTTCTAAGCAAACGTATTATTATACAAAATGTTGCAAGTGTACCGGCTGCTGTTTTGGTGGCAAAAACAAAACCAAACCAATACCAATTATAATTAATAGGATTTCAGAATTTTTGAAAACCCAACTTAGAGATACAAACATAATATCTATCCAAATAAATTTGAATAGAAACAAACATATTTATAAAGGGAAACCGCACAATTTATTATTCTTCGTTTAAGAAAATTTATTCGAAATAAATGAAACTCTATTACGAAAATTCAATGCTAATTGTTGTCTAATTGTTTTACCGAGTTAAAATTCTATTAAAAATGGCGAGGGGAGAAATATGATCAATCGAAAACGAGTCAGCTTGTTTAATATTATTAATTCATCTCAATTTAAAATGGTATCCTTTACAAATAGTATTTCAATACAAATAGGTTCTTGGTTTGGGATTTTTGTTTTGAATAACAAGAAGAGAATATTTGAAATTGGAAAAAAAATTTAAATAAACTCAAAAAAGTAATAATATAAAGTAATCAAATGTGACAATAAGAAAAAGAAAAAAAAAATAGAATCATGGCAAATTTATTAAATCGATACCTATCTGATTGATTACCAAAGCAAAAGATACATGTGTATCTATATATTTTCACAGTATCTTTCTCCATTTCGAGATGCTAAAACAATGTTCTATAGTAGGCATCACATAATGATGTAATTGATTCTGATTTATAAATATTTTCTTCTATCGTAATGCCCTTTCTGAAGGATTTTGTCGAACCCAGAATCCAGTAACTGAATCCGAATTGAAATGATCAATCTTTTTATGGTATAAATGTGATTTATTGAATTTTTGTAATATGTATGTAAGCAAATAAAACTAACCAGATATATACACAGTCAATCTGTCACGTATACTTACATTCAAAATATGTATAATAATTCCCATAAATAGATTTAGTTTCATGTTTTAACTGAAGTAGCTTTGTGTGTAAGATTGATTTTATATTTTCGATATTTTAATGAGTTGAAACAAAATCTGACAAAACTTCACCGTGGTATACAAGAGCATGTATTATGATTTTCATAATTATAATTGATTACATGATTTACATAAGCTAAATGTATCTTCTGACATTACTTACCACATCGCTGATTGTTGATTTCTACGTATGTATATTCAAATCATTCATCTCGAGGGAACTTGAGATTTTCTTATATTGTTAGGCGGAAGTCATTTTGTATATAAAAACCATTAGTTGTCACTTCTGAGACCTGAGATTTTTATCTGTCAATTTGACTTAGGAAGATAGAATACTGCATCCCTTAAGAATTTGAAATACCTACTACCTTTAAATGCTGTCACTACGAAATTAAAAAAAAACATTGTTTTAAAACATTTGGGATAAAAAAAACATGACGGAACTATCTCGTAGTTAGATACGCGTTAAATGAAAAACAAAAGAAAGAATTCAAATATTCAATTTGGAAATCATATCATGAGTATTAAAACAAATAATATAGATATTAAATTAACAGTTTTTTATGCAATTGCTGAAGCTGAACTCAATGTTCAAAGCAAAATGGTATCAGGAAAATAAAAATGATTGAAAAAGGAGAGAACGATTGAAGCTTTTAATAATTGAAAAATGAAAAAAAAAAACACAGTTTCATCCTCTTTTCTCTTTTACTCATCATCATGCGTTACTCGAGGTGATAGCCGAGTTGTCAAAAATATTGCATTGAAAAATAATATGTGTTCTCTTTACACAAAGGTCCTACCTATATGAAAATAAAAAAAAGCAGAGTAGGTATACTTACAAATGAAGTGTTCATCCTGCTCTTTGCTTTTACTTTCGTATTTGTATTTATGTAGGGAAGGTTTGGACATGGTGGGTTGTGCGATTATAGGGACAAAATTTGTGTCAGAAAAAAACATGATTTTGGACTCAAAAATATGAAAACATTATCTGGGTCTAAAAAACATGAAAATCATGATCATGATTTCTGGCAGCCCGGACCATTCTCTTTTTTTTTTAAATTATCAACTGCGACTTAATAATAATGTTTTAGTGTAAATGGCGTCATTAAGTTTTGAGACATATTACAATCAGCTGGAGAACGCGGAATTATTAGTACCGCCAATTTGACAAATTTACTTGAAACATGCGTCAACTTTCGTCTAAGCTCCATCCTCTGCTACAGATGTCATAAAAAAGTTGCTGGTTCGTATTTAAAGAGAAAACAAATATCTTTTACTAACAATAATTATACATCAAATTAATTTTTAAAAAATAAAATGCACGACTGGATCGCACGAACTTGCTCATCGAATGCAAAAGATTTCTATTAATATATAAGTATATTTTTCAAGTCGTTTTTTACTTAATTTTTTTTATTCAAAATTTCTTTAATTTTTTTCTAAAAAAAAATGTTATGACAATCTTAAATATTTAAAAATATAAACTTAAGAACAAAAGATTAAATCAGCTTAATAAAAAAAAAAAATTCAAAGTTCTGAAAAAAATATTTAAACTAATTTGAGCTCAACATTTTATTTTTTGGATAAATCTAAATTTATGAGAAAAAAATTATAAAAATCAGTGGAGCAGTTCGAATCGAAATCGAACTCGACATTTTGAAAAAACTTAACATAACTATGATAGCGAAGACGAAAATTTATCGGTTTGATGTATTTTCTTTAAAATTGGTAAATAATGATTTTTTCGGGCCACATGTTTTTTTCGTCGTTCTTAAGATCAAAAACAACATTATATGCCATATGTACATTATTTTTCCGAAAACGTAAATTTTGCTTTTCTCAAATACGGCTACAACGACCTTATTAAAAAAAATAAAAGTTAATCAACGAAAGGAAAATGTACTCTTTGATAATTTTTTTTTTTGGAAAAAATGGTTTTTGGTACCTCTGCTACACACATTTTTTTTATTTTTCTAGGCTCCATGAAATTACGCCATAGGAAATTACGCTCAAAAGGTTTTTGTAGAAAAAAACCTAAAAAAATTAGGTACACATTTTGGAAAAAAGCCCTAACATATTTTAGGAAAATTCAACAAAATGTATGCTAATTACAACGAAAATGAAAATGAATATTACGCCGCAAAATATTAACTTTTTGGCTTAATTTCCTAACTTTTTTTGGAAATAAGATCAGAATGATAGCTTTTTCTGGCGTAAATTCCAAACCGGTTTTAGAAATTAGGTCTAAAAAATAATTACATTGTCAAATAAAGCCGAATTCAGACAGAAAATTATCGTTAGACAACAAACTTTGAATACACCCAAAATCAACCCCACTCCAATCATATATTTGGCCAAGTGGGGGGGTTGCGTCGATCTTCTTGCGCCTTGTGTTAATTCCAAATAACGGGAAATTTTCTGGCGTTTTTTTTCCTTTTCAATTTGGAAGAAATCGAAAACTGAGTTTTCTGGCGGTTTTTCCTTTTTGATTTGAACAAAAAAAGCCAAAATGTTTTTTTCTGGAGTTTTTCCAAATTATTTTTATTTGCGATATAGGTACTATAGGGCAAGTTTTGCATTTGGAGAAAAATCGAACTCGCGATTTAAATCAAAGTTGACATTACGAAAAAGTGGGTCCCGCAATTCATCACCCCACTTCTCGCAAAATGTATCCAGCCTGTTGATTTGTAACTGAAGAGTCAAAAGGGTCTCAGCCAGTAATACCAGATCTTTAGCATAGAGCAAGACTCTCACTAAAATATGGGCAAAAAATTTTCCTCCTGGAAGAACATCTCAAATATCATCTACAAATAAGGCAAAGATAATTGGGCTTAAGACACAGCCTTGTGGGACGCCTGCTGTAGTTTGAAACCAATCTGACAAATCTGATCCATCCCATACCGATGCACTCGCCGAGACAAGGAAGTTGAAGTAAATCATCAACCTTGTCAAATGCTGCTTTGAAGTCAACCAAATAGCATAATAGTTTTTTTTTTATTGATTTTCTCGCAATGCTTGTTAATGAGAATATTTATGGTCTATCGTCGAATAGCCCGAACGGAAGTGCTTAGAATGTTTTTGTCTTCGATTCATTTGGTCAGCCTTGTGTAGAGAATTGAGGTGAAGATCTTCTGCAATATGTTTAGAATAGAGATTCCTCTGTAGTTTTCAAGTAGGTTTACATCTCCGTTCTTATGAGTAGCAAAAACTAACTGCTTTGTTGAAGTTGTTAGGGACATTATGTTTCATTAAATAATCTGTTGAAGTACATTAAAATATAAATCCATAATTGCTCAGTACAATTTTTAAAAAATTCTACCGGAAATCCATCAATGCTAGGTGCTTTTTTATTTTTCATCTTGTGTGAACTGATTCGAGTTCCGCCAAAGCTATAGGGCAATCCAGTTTATCTATAATAAGGTTGGGTAGAGTGTAGGAGAAAGTGTTGAGATTCACGTCAGCCGACAAGAGAGTTTTAAAATGTGCTCCTAGTGTCTCAGCTCCGAGATATTAGACTATATATCTACTAGCAGATACCCGTGCGATGCTACGGACCCACGGGAATCTAATGAAATAATCTATCCACCTACAAAATTTCATTAAAAACGGTTCAGTCGTTGAATGTAGGCACAAACGACGGACATGCTCGCCCAGCATTAATCAAAGAAAACAAGATTACGACACTTCTATTTTGTCTTATTTTATTGATGTCATCCGAGATCAAAAATAGTGAATTTGTTGTTGTTTGTCCGATGTGCAATAATTGATTCCGATCTCTGGTGACGTCAATAAAATAAGACAAAAAAATATGTGTTGTAATCTTGTTTTCTTTGATTCATGCTCGCCCATAGCATGTTTGCGCTCGTTGTGCTCTTCTTGTAAATGGGCTGGCTTGCGAACAAAGCGAAGATTTTGTATTGGATTCAAAAAGTTAGAACTACAAAAATAAAGTTGGGAAAAATAAATCATGGCTAATCCTTCAGCTACTTACCAAATTTAAAATTACAATCCATTCAATAGATGAGGAATGAATGCGGAACAAACACCCAAGTATATATTTTTTTCATATTTAAGTCTCTCCCATAGGAACTGTTAATTTTGTTCGGGATCAAAATGACCTATGTGATAATCCAGTATCCCATTCATCTACCAATCAAATTTCATGCAAATCAGTGTGCTCTTAGACGCCTAATTAATAAAATACTTGTAGAATGAGCTCTATGAAAATTTAAAATAAACCTATTCCACGGGAACCATACATTTTCCGGTATAAAATGTAGCCTGTTTGCTATTCCAGACAATAATCTATCTCTGTACCAAATTTCATCCAGATTCGTTCAGCAGTTCCGGAGTTATTGACCAAAAAACATCCATACATCCAAACTTTCACATTTATAATATTAGTAGGATTACGCCCCCCTAGATCACGAACATTACTCTAGAATTCCCTCGAGCTCTTACAGTCTGCAAGATGTTTTGTTAGATTTTTGTTGTAATCCTTTCTTTTTGCTGCACACAATACTTGGTATTCCTGGTTTACGTGTAGATAAGTATTTTTAAAGAACTCGGTATTTGTCGATCGAAATAGTTTGAGATACACAAAGGATAGGTTGCGGAGTCGCTTTACAATCCTTATCGTAAAAAAATTTATATATTAGGTTCTTCGAATTATAACTAATACTGCATACCAAAATTTTAGAAAAAATATTTTTTTGGAGTGTTGAAAAAAAATTATGACTTTTTTTTTTGAAATTTTGTTTTTAAATTTATATTATTAGATATTTAAAGTGACCATACTAAAATTTCTTTTGGAAAAAAAATGAAAGAAATTTTGCAGGTAGTACAAAATTAAAAATATATTTAGCCATTTCTTCTAAGAATCTTGTGCATAAGATGTGATCGCACGTACGTGCGATAAAATCGTGCATTTTTATTTTTTTACGTTTGTAATAGCGGATAATATGACCAGCACTGTTATTCAAGAAATAATCAAGAAGTGTAGCTGAGCGAGGGCATATCTTCCTCAGATAAATTTAAAAAAATTTTGTTTTTACTTAATTAACTAATTAAAATTAAAAAATCAATGCTTGTGAATTTTTAGTATTTCGAGACTTTATCTCTTAATATTAAATTTAATTATGTAGGAAACCATAAACAAGGATAACATTTATTTTTAGTTGATTAATTACTTCATTATAAGAGTGTAATATCCAAAATTAAAATTTAACCTCTTTTAGGAGAATATACAAAAATTTAAATCGATTTAAAAAGCAAACAAGAAAAAAAAACACTAAACTATGGTTCGACGCTCCTCCCAAGATACTCCATATAGCTTTTGCCGTCATGCATCAAAAGTAATGCTTACAACTTACTACTATAAATCATCTCAAAGGATTTCAAATATCCCTCCTTCACACACACTCTCGTGCACATATGTATACACATGGCAGCTTTATTCTAAAATTATCAAACTCTCGAAAAACTATTCGCAATATTTATGAGTATGGTGTCACTGTTGTCTGCTGGTGCTGATGCTGGTGCCAACGAAAAACTACTTTTCCGCTCCTTGTATGCTTACGTGTGAAACACATAATTCGTATAGCTGGCATGCAGTTGTTGTACAAGGAGTACAACCACCCCACACGATATAGTATAGTACCCGCACCGTTGACACTCCTTAAAAGCATTGTTTGTGCCTTTATTTATGTACATGAAAGGAAGTTGAGGAGTGTGTGTTGTTTTTTTTGTAATTTTACTCAAGCGCTACTCTACACTTAGTATCTACACAAAGTGAAAATAAGTACAAATTTTTTAAAGAAATTTTTGTTTTGCTTTTAATGCACGTTTTAGAAAAAAAGCAAATGTTTTAGCATATAGTGGTCATAATTTTGATTTTAAATTTAACTTTTTCATAAAGATATTTATAGTCTTTATATAAAGACAAACAAAAAGATACAATTTTAATTGCACATCTGTATTTTGGGAGAAAAAACTTTGAATTCGGATAAAAATGTTTTCAATACTTCACATATTTCACAATTGCATTTGGTAAAACTTACTTTTAAATGTAATTCCAAAGTTGATTTTAGTTTTGTTGTTCGTCAATGCAATTTGGCAACTCAAAAGTATAACCCAAATAAATCTAATGGACTCACACACTAGCTCTCATTCTAATTGTTGCATTTTATTTTGAAAATGGCCTTTTTTTAAGTTCGCATTTCGACCCGCTCTGGGAAATTTTCGTTACTCGTCTAACACCAAGCAAATACAACTGCACTCACCAGAAGTCACAGGTTGCCCTTATTTTTGCTTGCGATATATATACGTACTATAGGACAAGTTTTGTATTTGCAAAAAAAAATCGAACTCGAGATATTAATCAAACTTGACATTACGATTACGAAATCGTTTTTTTAGGTCCAAGACTAACGGTACCTGCCATAGAATTTTGTCTACCATCTCAATTATCTCGTAAGCGGCTCTAACGATTTTGATAAAAATAAAATGCACAACTGGATCGCACCTACTTGCTCCTATGTTCCATCACATTATATGCAAAAGGGTTCTTAGTAGAAACGGCTGAATGTATTTTTAAAGTCGTTTTTCACTTAATTTTTATACATAATATTTTTTAATTTTTTTCTAAAAAAAATTGGTATGAACATTTTAAATATTTACTAATATAAATTTAAAAACAAAATTTCAGAAAAAATCGTCCATCCGTTTTCGAAATATTGAGTTTTCATAAAAAAAAAAAGAAAAAATATATTTTTTTTCAAAAACCAAAAAAAAAACAGTTTTCGAAAATGTTGAAATGCAGTATTATTTAGAATTCGATATACATCCAGCATAAAATTTTTCATCGAAATCCGTTAAGCCGTTTCTGAGAAAGTCGAAAATCAATAAAATGGTAGTATGGGAGGTACCGTTAATACCAAAATATTTAAAAACAAATTTTCGGCCAAAATGTAGACCATACCCAAAGTAGTACACACAACAATTTGTATCCAAATTGTTAGAGCTGTTTTCGAGATAATCAAGATGGTAGAAAGATTTGTATGGCAAGTACCGTTATTTTTGGGGCTAAAACAACGATTCAAAAATCTATTATGGACAATAACCTAAAACGCCTTAGCACCAAGTTTGAACAAAATCGGTTCAGCCGTTTAGGCTGTAGATCGTTTAAAGACAGCCGTAATGACAACTTTGATTAAAATCTCGAGTTCGATTTTTTTCCAAATGCAAAACTTGCCCTATAGTACCTACATATATCGCAAGTAAAAAGTGTGTACAGTACACTATAAATATTAGATATACGCTACATTTTGGTAAAAAAATTGTTTTTAATATTTTGTTAAGGCCCGACGGAATTCGATAAAAATATTTGTAGGAGCTCCTTCAAATAATAAATAATACTGCATTCCAAAATGTTCGAAAAATAATATTTGGATTTTTGAAAAAAAAAAACATTTTTTTGTTTTTTGAAAACTGAATATTTCGGAAACGGGTCGATGCTTCTTTTTTTAAATTTTGTTTTTAAGTTTAATTTATTAAATATTTAAAACTGTCCTACCAATTTTTAAAAGAAATACTTTTAAGATTTTGTATATAAAAGATTTTGAAAATATATTTAGATTGTTAATAGAAAACCTTTGCATACAATATGATCAAACATAAGATTTTTTTTGACGTCGCCAGCTGCTATGTAAGATTTATGACCCTCAATTATTGCAGAAATTGAGTGAGCCGAATAATTTGGAGGTTATTTTTAAAAAAGACGGATGTAGTTGAGACAATTAGTATTAGCTAACTCCAGGTGGGGTTTTTGTGATCTTTTTCTGTAATTTTTAAATGCAAACCTCTTTTTTTGACAACTTTTCCAAAAGTGGTATTATTGACGCCACAGACATAATATCGTTTGATAAGCTTAACATTTTACCATTTTACACGAAATCAATACTTGCCACATAAAGTAAGTAAAATATATCCAGAAATTTTAGAGAACTCATTTTATTATATTTTAAATTATTAAATAAACAAATGAAACTCTTTTTACATTGCAAAATTGTTGTCGTTTTTTTTTTTAATTTGCGGTGATGTGTTACATACCCATTAATTTATTAATTATCCTTGTTGTGAGCGTTAACCTTATTATAATACTGAGATTTTTAATTTGTCCCTAGGATACTTAATGAGATGAATTAATTATTCCACCCAATTAACCAACGATTAAAAATAAATTCATATAAATGTAGTATTGTTGCACAAAAAATCACACTGCAAACTGGCATGCTAAAAATTGCAGTTAACAGCTATGAATATCCTTTTTATGTAGGATGTATTTCAAGGGCGTTAAATATGTTAAATATTGATCTAAATAAAAACTGGATTTACTTGAGTTATTTACTGGATTCTTCAATTACGTATATACTAGAGAAGTAAAAATTTACATCTTACGTAAAGCCTATCAAGTTGTCAACTCTCAACTTTAAATCCTACTCTAGCCGTTTCTTGTCCAAGATTCGAGTCCCTCAAAACAGCACTTGGACCGTCATCTTTTTATTTAAAAAAAATTAAATTCGTTTATTTAGCAAGTGGATTAAGCTCTTTTTTGCTTTTATTTAACCTGTTATCAGTGGGAAAGGTGACTGTGAAGATCGGTGTCTGTAGCACATGGGTTAAAAGTTATTAAAGCACCACTTTTGACAGATTGTTGTTTGTATAATGTTGTGTAATATAAATGATAAATTATATTAACGCAATACTACTAAAGAATTAATAAATATTGCATAGCATGCAGAATATAATAATAACTAATATGACAATAAACAAATAAAATAAAATGAACGAATACTCTGCCCCAGAAAAATAGGCAGTGTAGGGAAGATAGGACGTTTGCCTCTCATTCGCGATGCAGTGGATTGCATAAATCTGTCACTCAATAAAGTTCTCACAGGGATTACATAGTGTGTATTTTAAATAGATGGAATTTTTATTTAATGGTTTTTTTTTTCAAGAATTAAAACACATTTATATTTTCCAAACCACCATGAGGCAAGATAAAAGGTGTTTTTTTAAAGGGTATCCCCAGTAGGCCTAATTCCTTTTAAATAAAAAACAAGCAAAAATAAAGAAAATATTGTTTATCAGACTTGTTTTTATTCGGTGGCGAGTTTTGGCCTTGGTATCTGTTTTCGTTAAGAAGTCTGTAAGCTGTTCGTTCACCTCCAGGAAAAATATCAGCTACTAGCTTCACAGCTTCTGTTTTATTTTGCAAATGCTTATGATTTTTCTTTGTGAGAACTTAAATCTTATGAAATCTTCGACGCCATTTCGAAATATTGTAAAACAATACATGAAATATTGTAAAACAATACACGAGTTAAAAATACAAACTGCAAAAAACTTTAAAATAAATACACAATTTAAATTACATTTTATACAAAAATACTTTATTTCAGATTAATTTAAATCTACGCAAATAATATTCATTTTCAAAGAAAACAGCTTAAAATTTTGTTCCTGCATTTTAACGTATTTTCCACAAACTAAGAGAAGTACAAACATCATTTAAAACTTTTTTTAATACTCTCAAATCAAAAGCACCTCAAGAGAAACCCAAGAAAAAAGCGAACGAGTTAATAAATGGACACGGGTAACTCTGAACGCACATAAATATTTAATGGGGGTTGAATTGCAGCAGCAGCCGCAGGCCACAACAAAAGCAATTTAGTCCACACTCAGATGTGCGCTGAGTACGACGTTGGGTTTGCTTTAGATGCAAGGTTTTTTTTTTTTTTATTATTTTATATAACTTCTTATAACTAATAAAACTTATAACTAACTTTTTATAACTATATTATTTACGGGCGGGCAAACACTTTATATGGAGAAGATCTTTCGATTTAGTATGCTGCAAAAATATGACACGCTAATGATTTTGGAAAAGCTTTCCCATAAGACGTGTACTGCCAATTTTTCTAGGACAGAGTATAGATAGCAATAATTGCTCTTATGTTCGATCATCGATCACATCGTTTGCAAAAGACTCTTAATAGAAACGGCTAAATATATTTTTAACGTCGTCAGTCTGTCTGCCTGTCCTATAGTCAACAGCCTAAACGGTTGCATAGATTTCCTTCAAACTTGGTAGATATTGTTTTTTCGGTAATATGCCCATACATTTTTTCATTTTTTTTAAAATGACCAATAATAGTAGCTCCCATACATTTTTTTGGGCTAAAAACAAAAATCTCATTTTTCTCAAAAACGGCTCCAATGATTTTTATTTAAAAAAAAGTGCATTTATAAAGGGAAAACTAATATTTTGGTATTTTCTTTTTTTTTTTTTTTAATTGTTATTTTTGGTGCCTTTAGTAGTTTTCTGGAAAACGATTAATTTGATTTTTTTGAATTTTCTTAAACAGAAGCTCCTAAAAAGCCTTAACACTATTGAAAGCCAAATTTTTTTTTGTATGAACCCAAAATTTCGAAAACGACCAAATGGCTGTTGTCGAAACTTCGTATTTTTTAGTTTTTCTGACATTATCTTGAAAAGTTAAAA
This sequence comes from Philhelius pedissequus, assembly GCA_910595825.1. Taxonomy (NCBI): domain Eukaryota; kingdom Metazoa; phylum Arthropoda; class Insecta; order Diptera; family Syrphidae; genus Philhelius; species Philhelius pedissequus. Next base: position 32,955,650 of record OU343163.1, read on the forward strand.
AACTATATTCCTAAATAAAAAAACAACAAACAAAAAAAAAACCGTTAAGAAAAAAAATTATTTCTCGAAAACGACTCCAAGATTTTCTTATAAAAAAATGTGTGTGTTCTTAAATTAGTGCAGTCCACTTTCAAGTATAAAAATATTTTTCTTGTACTTATTAACGGTACTTCCCACAGAACCATTTTTCATATTTTCGACCTACTCAACATTGGATGAACCGATTAAAACAATTTTTTTTAATACAAATGCTCCCTAAGGTTGTCAATAAAATTGCATACCAAAATGTCAAAAAAAAGATTTTCGATTTTTTAAAAATAAATAATTTTTTTTTGAAAAATCGATTTTTCAAAAACCATGTCACAGAATTTTTTTGAAATGTGATTTTAGATGTATATTAATAATATCTTCAAAATGGCGTTTCAATTTTTTTTTTCTAAAAATGTTTTCATAATTTATACATAACAAAATAATTTATTAAAAAACCGCTCCAAGGATTTTTGAAAGTTTTTGTTGATATATTCTTATTTATGCATGAATTTAAATGGAATCTTTGTTTTCCCTCAAAATAAGTCGGTGACAATGGCGCAGTGGATAAAGAGCTTGATTGCTAACTAGGATGTGTGAGTTCGATCCCCACGCTAGTCGAATTCTTTTCTATACCTCCAATTTTAATTGGATGTCGCCCATGGGTTAAAATGAGACAGGCATTACCTGGTTCTCAAATCCACTGTGACAAAAACTAGTGCCGTGCAATTCAGGTTGCCTTTAAAAGACCTTAGGCCTCACAGGCATACAAAAAATAAATTTCGACTAAGCAACATAAAAACATTTAATTCTGTGTACTCGTATTATCCATTAATTTCTACATTTATTATTATTCCTTGCTTACGAATTTTTGCGTACGTCACTGAATACTAAAACCAATGTAGGCCCTCATACATTAACGTGTGTTTAAGAATCACATGAATCTTATGTATGCTTATTGCACGTTAATTACAAAGTTATATGCATATATGTAGCTAGCTACTCACCAACATCCTTCATTTGCATAATTTGCATAATTATATGTACAAGTTTACAGACTTAGGTACCATCTTTATGTATATGCATGTACATACATTTCACCTCCCAACTTACATAATTAAAATCCATTAATAGATTTAAATATACATTTGTAGGTAGGTACCTATGTAACTCTTCCCTGAATCATCCATTCGACAATTCATTATACTAATAATCCTACAGGGTTTAAGCCTGCAGAGGATATATACACCTAACTAACTAAACTTCAATGGTTAGCTACATTAAAGTTGTTAGCTACAAGAGCAAGTTCGTACAATCCAGTCGTGCATTTTATTTATTTTCAGGCAAGTTTTAATTTAATTAAGCTGCAATATATTTTCTGGAGCTGCCATTTTAAATACTACTGATATCGAGCTCTTATGTTGGTCGTTTCAAAATTTATTGTACATACAAATGGCAGTTTCGTCTGTTTAACTTTATGTTTATTGTTATAAGGTAGGCTGCTTCATTAAAAGTCAAGTAAAACAAATAATAAAAACAAAAATAGAATTCAATTTTTGACACATCAAATTAGGGGGTGGCCGTAGCACGATAGTTGTGTGCTCGCCTGTCAACCTCGTGGTTGCAGGTTCGATTCCTGCCGTTGTCTATGTCTTCCGTTAAAAACCAATTCTAAGAATTGTTATAAAATAAGTTGCTGCTTTGCTCATTACATACTGTTTAGGCATAACACTAACAACATGTGATTGAGTAAACTAGCATACCCATAAAATATGCCAACGAAATAAATAAAATAATGCGAATTATAAGGGACATAAATAAATAAATAAATAAGGAGATAAATCTGAGACATCAACCAGCTCTAGTCTCAGAACATCGCGCCACACATCTTTCCTATCCTTCTTTTTCTTCTTCCACCGGATGATCGCGCTGTGTTAAGAAAAACATATAAAGGGTATTCATAATCCCTTGAGCACGTGCAAAGTTAAAAAAAAAAAAAAAAAAAACGTGTTTGAAAATCAAATAGTTTTTAATAAATAACATAAATTGTATAAAATGCATTAGGTAGGAAGTTTGAATAACTAAACGTTGATAGAGCTAAATGTACGCTTAAACTTCAATATAGATCATGATTTAAAATAAGATTACATTGAGTTGTAAAGTTATAAATTATTAACAGAGCTTTCGAATTCACAAATTTGGAGCTTGGAAGAACACTTTCGCTTCTAATAGCTGCGACGATGTTTCTTGGGTATGCACTTTGAGGATTTTAGTTTTTAATAGGAAAAAGTGCGCATACGCCATAGTTAACAATTAATATTGAAAATGCCAAAAAGGTACATCTATGCACATATCGGGCTCAAATATCGATTTTTTCATAGGTAATTGACAAAGCAAAATTCTGCGGGATAAAAATTGTTTGGATTTTTTTTGTAATATGTACATATATTAAATGTATGTTTTTAAGCATTTTGGGAAATTTGGATTTACTGTCAGAAAAAAAAATCCACCGCTGAATCATTATCCCTTTAAACCTAAAACTTTCTTCAAACTTAAAACTTAAGCTTCTTAGGTAAATGACTCAAATCTTTCTTTTAAACCCTTTCCTTAGCCCCAAAAATAACGCCATTGCCAAAGAATTTTTGTACCTAAAATGGGAAATCTTAATTTTCTCAAAAACAGATCTAACGAATTTAACAAAAAAAAAATTCAGTGCACTATTATAAGAGTAGTCTAAGTTTAAATAACATGCACGCCTGGATGGCACGTACTTGCTCCTGTATTCGATCAGATTATATGCCAAAGGTTCTGAAGCAACATTTTTGAAACATACTTTTTTGGATTTTCGGAATAAAATCAAGTTTTTTTCTATGAAAATTCAATGTTTCCAAAACGGATAGATCACTTCTTTGAAATTATATTTTTAGAGACTTAAAATTAGAATAGCCAACACTGTTTTTAGAAAATAAAAATAAAGAAATTTCAAATATTAAAATTCAAGTAAAAAACAACCTTAAAAATATATTTAGCCGTATCGGTGCCGTGAAATAAGGTAGATGCCAATAAGGTCGGTCGAATTTATTTCCTTCGAAATGGAAATAAGACCGATTTTACATTGTCTGCATTATTTGATAAATCGAAGGAAATAATGTCGAATGAAAAAATCGGCAATAAACGCGACTGAAATTTTTGCAAAACGTGTTTTAGTGAGCAATTTGTAATTGGTAATAATATAGAAAGATATGGAAATAAAACCGAAATATCTTTAACATAAATGGTAATAATGTCGAAATTTGTGGTTCAATTCTGCATGCAAGTAAATGGAAATTGGTGTTGTTATTTGGTCATACATAACAGTGCACTTAAAAATTGTGAATTTAAATTAAAAAAAAAAAAAACTTTGTATACATCCAAACTGGACCCCACCCCAAATCCTATGACCAGCGAACGAAATGGAAATAACATCTAACAAAATTTTATGTCCACTGACTGGACATAAGGTCAAAATGCTGATCGACATTATTACCATTTTTGTAGGAAATAGAGTCGACTAAAGAAAAAAGCAATTTCGCCTCTACTTCATTCGCCAGTCGTATCTATTAAGAACCTTGTGCGTATGGTGGATCGAATATAAGAGCAAATACATACGATCCAGACCAGTATTTTTTTTTATTTTTTTAAACCAAAAACTAATAGTATCTGCAATGAATTTTGTTTGTGAAATCCTCTATGACAGAGGTCATATATGAAAGGTAATGCAGTCGGTTACCAGTTTTCCAATAGACAACAAAAAAAAAACTTTAATGAAAGCACAATCCTTTTTCATATGCATGAATTAAATGCAAAACCGAAAGCGAAGATTTCTTCCATAAAAAGATTTTTGACCCGCCACAAAAAAATAAATGATGGGAAAATGTAATCTTTTTTTTCGTTTTACCCTCGTTCGGTTCACGCCTATAACTACGTACTGATTTTTGCGGGATAGAGTTCTTTGTTCTAGAATGATTTCATTTATAATTATTTTGTGATAAGAGAGAACAGACGTCAACCAATGTTATAAGTGTTTTGGTTTGAAAAATAAAATATAATATAATTTGTTGTTGAATATAAACAACTAACAAATGAATGAATGCTTTATTTAAAATACTTTGGATGTATACGTTTGTATGTAGGTACAGTACCCGACAGACATGTAATCCTTTTCTGTGACTATTTTATTATATCTCAAGAATCTGTATTTTCAACCAAGAAATATAACATATGAACTCGAAGATTTCAAGACCACATCGATTTCATATATTATTTTTTTTTACTAAATCATCACATCTCAAACATTAGTTTTTTCACCAAGAAAATGAACTCATGAATTTCATGGATGGGTGCACCTACTTACTTCCTAGGCCAGGCCCATGTTATATCGCTTATAGAATTCCCCAGAAAATTCATTGGTGATACTTCTTTTCCTTGAGTAAAAAGCTACTTTTTCAGTTGCGATTTTTAGAACATTTCCCACAGGCTTAAACAATTTCGAAGTATTCCAATGGTATCTTTTATTTCTTACGGTAACTATTAAAATTTTAATAATTTTTACTTGCGATATAGGTACTATAGGGCAAGTTATGCATTTGGAAAAAAAACCGAACTCCAGATTTTAATCAAAGTTGACATTACGATGATAGGGAACACCAAAAAAGTGAGTCCCGCAATTCCGTTTGTCTGTCTATCTATCTGTCTGTCTGTAGAACCTTCTACAGCCTAAACCGATTTTGTTCAATTTTGGCGGTTACGCGTTTTAGGTCATTGTTCAAAATAGATTTTTGAATCGTTGTTTTAGCCCCATACAGATCTTTCTACCATCGTAATTATATCGAAAACGTCTCTAACGATCTTAATAAAAAATTGGTGTGTTCTACTTTGGGTGTGGTCTACATGTTGGCAAAAACAAATTTTAAAATATTTTGTTATTAACGGTACCTGCCATACAACCATTTTATTGATTTTCGACTTTCTCATAAACGGCTCAACGGATATTTCGAAAACGGGTGGACGATTTTTTTTGAAATTTTGTTTTTAAATTTATATTATTAAATATTTAAGATATTCATACCAATTTTTTTTTTTAGAAAAAATTTAAGAATTCTTATATATAAGAAATAAAGTCAAAAATGACTTTAAAAACGCATTTGTCCGTTTCTATTAAGAATCTTTTGCATATAATGTGATCGAACATAGGAGCAAGTACGTGCGATCCAGTCGTGCATTTTATTTTATGTGCCATTAAAAATGTTTGTTGAAAATGGTCCTAATCACAAATGATCGAATATTCAAATCAATTGAATTTCATAGAAATTATCTAAACAAAAAAAAAATAATGCTCTAGCATAACTTCATAAATCACATACATTTACAATATTTTGTAAGATGGATTATCTTAGTCAAATGGAATTTCAAAGGCTTGACTGCCTTTTTTCTACAAAACTACAAACATGTATTCTTATTCAATAAACTAGCATGATACGGCTTTACGTTGGATCCCTATAATGCATATGGCTTATATTCAGACGTGACAAAATTATATTCACCGCACAAAGATCTTCTTTCAAAAATTCAATTTAAGTTTTCTCTTTTTGTTTGCAATAGCTACCTACATTACGATTATAGGCTAAAATGTAGAAGTGTTTGTTGACCGAAAATTTAATGTAGACGTTTCTATTGAAAACACTTAGAAGGAGTCACCGAGTCGTAATGCTTCAACATTAGTCCTTTGTTGCAAAAAAAATTGTGATTGCGGTGGACTGTCGCATCAGAATTCTGTGGCTCAAATTTCCTACAGGTACTGCCTCTTGCAAAGAACAGACTACTCTCTTACTGAGTTCTACCTATTGACAAGCAAACATAAATAAAGGAATATATGAGAGTTGTAAGTCTCCACCAACTATTGTACCACCAAGTACATTTACTTATTATATTTTCTTAGATTTCTGAAATTTCAAACGAAACTGTAGGTGGTGTTTTGAATTTAGTAACTTAATTTTAAATATTCTTAAGGTAGCATGCATAATGAAAGAGTTAGAGATGGAAAGGAAATTTTTGCTCAAATTTCTAAGAATTGAGTTGTGGATTATATCGAAAAGTTAGAAGGAGCTAAGAATATTTTTGTTTTATTAAATTTTAATTAACTTCTCAAACTATACAATGCCAACACCATTGCAAACTTGTAAGTTGGAATTGTGTAAATAAATAATAAAAATAATAAACGCGTTCGTGTATAAGAGAGGCCCGTCGATAGTCTCCCAGGCCGTCCCACCATGCCTTAAAATAATATCCTGTGTTCCCTTAAAATTACTTGTCAAAATCACTTGTAGGCAAAGCAGGAAATATTTTTGCAATAGTACCTAATTCAATTTGCATAAAGTAATTTCAAAAACTATTACTTAAGTATTTACATATACATATGTATGTATTCCCATTGAATAGAATCCCTCAGAATTTGTATCCAATTGGGGATTGCCAGGATCCATGACATCTTTATGGTGTTCAATTGACTTTACATTATTCATGGATATATCGAATATAATTTGAGGTCAAGTATCAACCAATGTACGTGTCACAAGGTGAATTATATTTTTAACCTTTCAACTCTCTCAATCTCACTCAAGTCTGAATAACGAGTCACCAGAGATTATAATATGTATGCATATGTTTGTATGTGTGTATATATACAAAAAATTATGAAAATTTATTGGAAAAAATTGACATTAAGTGCATAGGTACCTTAATGTTATTCAGGATAATCAGCGCGATGTAACGGTGATTTTTTAAGAGCTTGGTTTTTGAAAATTAAAAAAACACAGAAACTTGTAAAAAGTGAATGAAATTTTTATTTGGATCGATAAATCAATTTCTGCCATTTACTTTTTAAAAATAATTTCACTTAAATATTGCCCGCGGCTACGCTTCAGGTGGTCCATTCTGAAGGTCCAATTTTGGCAAACTTTTTCACACATTTCGGCCGGAATCTCACCAATGACGCGTTCAATGTTGGCTTCCAAGGCAGCAATCGTGGTTGGCTTGTCCCCATAGACAATAGACTTAACATAGCCCCACAAAAAATAGTCTAACGGGGTCAAATCACATGATCTTGGTGGCCAATTGACTGCGCCAAAACGTGAGATCAACTGCTCACCAAATTCGCCTCTCAATTGATGCATGGTTTCGCGTGCAGTGTGGCATGTGGCACCGTCCTGTTGGAACCACATGTCGACCGAGTTCAATTCTTGCATTTTCGGCAAAAAAAAAAATCTGTTATCATCGAACGGTAGCTTTCTCCATTGACCGTAACCCTGCGGCCTTCATCGTCCTTGAAGAAGTACGGCCCAATGATGCCGCCTGCCCATAAACCGCACCAAACAGTGCATTTTTCGGGATGCATTGGTAGCTGCTGAATTGCCTCTGGCTGCTCTTCACTCACGGCAATTCTGCTTATTCACGTATCCATTTAGCCAAAAATGAGCGGAAAAAAAACGGCCGTAGCTTGCGAAACACATTTTTCACAGAGCACGAATTTTGATAATAAATTTCAATAATTTGCAAACGTTGTTCAGGCGTAAGTCTATTCATGATGAAATGGCAAACAATACTGAATCGAAATGTCAAATGTTCGTGGAATTTGTCATGTGTGATCTGTCAAAAATATAAACGTCAAAAACCAAGTAGCAAAAAAACACCCGTTATAAGAAATTATTTATCGAAAATATATATATGTATGGTAATATACCCATCGCGGCTCATCCATTGGGACTCTATTGACTAAGTAGTGTAATTGTATACGTATAATATATAGGGTCAAATTAGCGAAGGTAAATTTGTATATTCCCTGAGAACTTAAAGTTAATTTAATTTAATTTAATCAGATCCACGTAACAACATGGTGAATATGAAACATTATTATACCAAATTAAGACCTTCTCGGTGGTTTTGCCTTCCTTTATCCGACCCTGGTCGCGTCATACCTACTGTTTGTGAAATATCCATGAAGGCTCGTTGTACTCAAATGTAACTAAGTGTTGTAGAAAAAATAATAAAAAAAAACACACATACATACGAGTATATATAGCCACAAATAAGAAACATGCATATTATACTTCAATGTTACACGGTAATAATTTATGCAGAGTCCTGTAGGGGCGCTGTCTGCTGCGGTGTGGAATTTACTCCTGTGAGACGTGACATTATTACGTTCGCACCAAAAGATAAATTACATAAGTTTTTAGTATTCTTTTACACTCTTTCTTTATTAGTCGGTATTATATTATAGCTACATGTTGTGTGAGTGTATGGGTGTGCGTGTGTGCCTATGTGCACTCATGTGCTACAAGGATAAATCTAAGTCGTTGAAATGTTATGAATTGTTTAATTACATTACATCGCGTAACTTAAATTGTATACGACGACTATACAAGACTCTACACTAACTCTGCTACAAATAAGGACAATTTAAAGCGTTTAATTTTTGCAGATAAGATTCTTTTGTTTAAGTACCTACTTGGATATGGTTTTTTGTTTTGTAATAAAAATGTAAGAGAATTTAAATAAAACTGAATGGATGTACCTACGTGAATTTGACTATATGTATAGGTAAGTACGCAGTAAACAATGTTAAAATAACACGATTGAACACATGGAAGTGTGATACGTTCTATTTTGGGGCCTTCTTTTTTGTAGGTTGTCTAAATATTTTGGCAGGGTTGAAACTTTAATAAATTTCAAATACCTTCCTTTGTTTGTATTATTTATTTGTTGCCATAAAAACGTCATTCAAAAACTCAGAACAGACAGATTAACAATCGAATAGAACTCTTAACTATGATGGCATTTAAGGTTTAGTTGAATTTTTTGTGTCGACATTAGTAATGGGTTCGTCAACGTTGCCTGACGGATTTTGACTTGATAAGCGTTAGATAATTAATGATAAGTAACATTGGTATTATTGTGTTCCCCTTGAGTGGTTTAGTAACAATTAGCATATGGGATCAGATCACACTCAACGTGACAGCGAATTTTTTTTTATTTGCTTATGTGTTTGGCCTAAGCTAGGTATTGAACCTAGCTTAGAGCAACCACATAAGCAAATAAAAATTTATTTTGACAATTTTGATGTGTAACATCTTTCCTGCAATCAGTAGTGATTTCTGTCTGAAGCGATCTTCGTCAAATTTGGTATATCAAATAGTCATCCGCGGAAAAAATTTTATTAGTTTATTCAACATAAAACGCAGGGCAGAAAATTGGTTGCAGCCGACATGTAATTTGATTTTTTTATATTTGTATTATTTTATACTCTCTTACTCACTATAGAAATTTTTCAGTGTGTTACAAAAAGTTATTACGGAAAGAAGTTATCGCCTATTTTGCCAAGGGAAATAATTTTATATGATAAGTAAGTGTTATAAGAATACGTTGGTGATTTTTTTTGTTTAGTTTTTTTCATAAGATTTAAAGGGTGGTGCGGCATCTCTTTCCCACTTTAGGAAGAGATGCTGCAGTTTTTTTTTTTTTTTTTTTTGAAAGGATGCCGCATGTTAAATTTGTTAACTATTTTTTTTTAAAGCAAATTATAAGGCTACAAGTGGTAATTGGACTTAAGAGGCGCTGGAAGAAGCCCGAAAAAACAATCATACTGGGATGTCTCTGCGAAAAGCAGACAAGCTATTTGGCGTACCAGCTAGAACACGAATTGGGAAGATTAAAAGATGGAATTTTTTTTAATATTTTTTTTCTGAAAATACCGTGTCATGTCATGAAACATTCTTGGAACCAGTAATTCCAACCACCAGGAATGGATCTCATGATTGCGTGGCCGTGGCGCGATACGATAGTTGTGTGTTCGTCTGTCAACCTCATGGTCACAGGTTCGATCCCTGCCGTAGTCTAATTTTTCCATTAAAAAACAATTCTAAAAATAAATGTCATACAATGAGTTGCTGGGTTTACTCATTACATGTTGTTTATGCATAAAACTAACAACATGTTATTGAGTTAAACTAGTATATCGATAAAATATGACAAAGAATAAAAAAAAATAAATGCGAATTATAAGGAACATAGATAAATGAGACACGCACATTCCTCCGCATTAGTTCAGCCGCCATCCCTGGAGATAAAATCTGAGACAAGAACCACCTACAGTCTCAGAACATCGCGCCACACATCTTTCCTATCATTCATTTTCTTGCTTAACCTCACGTCCGCGCTGTGTTGAAACATTTAAAGGGTAGTATAATCCCTTGAGCGCGTGTAGATTATAAAAAAAAAATTGCACTCATTCCTAAAATGAAACACACACTTCATTATCTTTCGAAAACCCAACGCCAACAAAACGACTGCCTGCAATTTCACCACTACCTAAAACTCCTGTGCCGATTTTTCAAGACAGATGCAGTTAGAAGTGGTTTTAACTTCTCCCAGTTTATAAAGAAAACCTCCAAGTCTCCAGAAGAAAAAAAAGATAAAGCGATATTAAGAGGAAGGTTGAATCGACTGAAGATTCCAATATTTGTGTTGAATGTTGAGAAAAAAACGAGAAGACTGCATGCACAAAATGTCAAAATTGGCTGCAAGAAAACTGTACACCTTACAAAACAATACAATCTACGCTTTGCACAGACTGTGGACGTGAGCAAGAACGAAAGAAAAACCTTTCACAATCAAATTAATTAAGTTCAATGAATTTATCATGTGGCATCTCTCCCGCACATGCAGGGATGGGAGATATATTTATCTTTTTTATATTTATATGAAAATTGTTATTTTTTTAATTTTAATTGTTTTTTGTTTGTGGTAGAACATAATTCCATTGCATAAATAAAGTTAATTTTACTAAAAAAAAAAAAGCGCACGGTCAACATGACTCTGAATTCAAAATGACGTAAGATCGTGAAAATCTGATTTGAAACGAATTTTAGAATGAAGTTAATTATCTACGACATCCATCAATAAAATAAACTATATTTTAAAATATTTAAAATGTATTTCTTGCCTAATTTCGCCGAAAAGCTCTAAAATATCACCCTTTTCCGATCTGATAATTTCCAATTGTTGGTATAAAAAATTAAGATTTTTTAAAAGAAATCTTAATAATATTCACAATCGAATTCGACATAAGTGCTCTATCGATAACATACAACCACCAGTACAGTAATGAGTGCTTATTTATTGCTAAATATTAGGTATGTACTGACTTGCTCCTTAAATGCTTTTTGCAATTTAAGATATTTGGTAGGGACGCTGCTCAAGTTTTTGTTTGTTTATTTTTAGGCAATTTGACAGCAGCTGACACAAACCACTCAATCATCTTTTATTAAAGTATCTTTGATCTGGCAGTTTCGAATAAGCTAACTTAAACTTTTACTGAGAGTGGAAGAGCGGCCCCTACCTAGGCTTATTAATATGATTTATAAAGCAAAATAAATAAATAAAGGGCACTTTCAGCCTAGTTGGTTGCTTTAGTAACTTTTATTTCCCGTACGTAAATAGGTGTGCAATAATTTTTTTAATAAAAAAAATTATTGATTTTTGACTGCTTTCAGTTAACCGAGAATGTGCCCATTGACAGAGAGAAGAACTGTACGAACATGGACTTCGAGATTCATCAAAGTCACTCACTTTTATCGACAGCAGGTTCTTGTATTTGTAATGTGTGTAAATTCTGCTTTGCTGCCGATGGCTTTTGCCAAAAGAAAAGAATTTTATTTAAATTTTTTTAATAAGCATACATTTTTTTTACATAATTATGCCAGAATGTAATGTAATTTGTTTGTTTAAAAGAAAGAAAATAAATCCAATAGAAAATACTTAAATATTTTTGTTTATTGACCAAAAAATAATTTCCAGTTTTCTCGATTTATTTTTGAAGCTCGAATTATATAAATTGTTCATTACTCAAAATAATCATGCCGAGCATTGTACATCTGACTCTTAAAACTTACTGAATTGAATAGCAAGTCAATCTTAGATAGGTATTATTTGAATCGCCCAATCAATTCGTAAGAAATGTGAATATTTTTAATAAAGGGTTATTCATTTTGCGGTTGCCAAAGCATGGGGCTGGAATTCGACATCTGTCAAACTAAGTTGTTAAACCAATTTTTTTTTCAGTTGAAAGTCTGACATTTACGAAAATGGATCGCTTCAGTATCGCACAATGCATAAAAATGGTTAAAACCTACTACAAAATTGGTGATTCTGCCACAGCCACATAATGTTCTTTAAGAGGAGATTGTGGTTTAGATAATCGTCCAACTACGCAAGCAATTGTCAAAATTGTGAAGAAATTTGAAGAGACTGGATTGGTTACAGGTATTGTAAGGCCGGTGCATCATCGTTTGGCTCGTACCACTGAAAATATCGCTGCTGTAAGTGAAAGTGTTGCCGAAGACCCAAATGTGTCGATTCCTCGTCGTTCTCAGGAATTAGGACTGTCTTACGGCACATTATGGCATATTTTGCATTTGGATCTACGCCTACATCCATATAAAGTCCAGCTCACACAACAACTGAAGCCAGCTGACTATTCACAAGGCCGTAGATACGTCGAATGGGTGATTGAACAACAAGTGGTGGACTGCGATTTTTCGAACAAAATTTTCTACAGCGACGAAGCACATTTCTCCCTCGTTGGGTATGTTAATAAACAAACTGTCATATTTGGGGTTCTGAGAATCCTCAAATAATTGAAGAGATGCCATTATTACATCCACAAAAAACACTGTTTGGGGCGCTCCTTAGCCCGGAGGTGTTATTGGACATCACTTCTTCGAAAACGATGATGGAACGACTGTCACCGTCAATTCGGAGCGATATGGTCATATGATAACCGACTTTTTTTTGTCTGCTATTGAAGAATACGACTTGGAGAATATGTAGTTTCAACAAGACAGTGCCACATACCACACAACTCCAGCGAATATGGCTTTATTGTAAGAGACATTTCCTGGCCGCGTAAAAGACCGTATTTATGCAAATAAACCTTTAACTCTTCAGTACTTGAAAACCAACATTCGTCAAGTTATGGCTGAGATACCGCCCAATATGTTACAAAAAGTGGTCGAAAATTACCTCAAAAGAATCGATGCTTGATCAATTCGCGTAGTGGTCATTTAAATGATGTAGTGTTTCACACATAATGTCAACGTTCAAACTTTGCAATAAAAAAGAAATATCAAAAAAAAATGTATGTGTTTTATTTACGTTTACTTTTGAAACCGCAAAATGGATAACCCTTTATGTTATAAGCACTTTAAAATAGTAGTTAATTTTTAATAATTATACTTATCTTTTTTCGTTTAAATTTTTTTTTCACAAGCAACGCATGATTGGTCATATAGTTCAAGGTAGCTTTTAGCTTAAAAAGCGAAAATTGTCAAAAATTCTTTGAGCAATAATATGCCTCCATTTTGCTGCCATCTTTTTTGATCATTTTCGTTATTAAATTTATTGAAACTAAAAGCTCCTTTTTCGCATGTCTTATGTTTTTAACTTCAAAAATTGTTTCCCATCTAAAGAACTTAACATACCGTGTCTCTCAACTACTTCTCTGTAAAATATTTTTACTTCCAATCACTTGAATTGAATGAAAAAAATGATAAAAAAAAAACTATCTAATTCCCACTGACAACCAGAAATCCCCGAATGGTTTTAAGACTCAAAGTCCAAACTCAACTCTCGCACGTATTTACTTAAATCAGCTATCATTGGTTTCGAACAACTCTTAAAAGGGGTGTTGCTTGAATTTTATTAGATCAAAAGGAAATCCCATCAGAAAAGCAAAAACGAAGAAACCAAAAAAAAAAAAACAAGTCTTGTCGAAATAGAGAGGAGAAACCGACAATTAACATCACCTTTTGAAAAGTTTCCTATCCGAGTCGGAGTTGAACCCAAAAAAAAAAAAAAAAAAAGAAAATAAAAAAAGCAAAGCAAAAAAAAAATAAACATCATGGCACCAAGAATGTTTGCTTATCCAAACGTAAATAGCTCAAGGGATTGAAAGTTCTTCGATGATTTTCGCTTTGACTGTCTTTTCCGGTTTCTGCTTCTGCTGCTCCTTGACGATGTTGTTTTGTTGGACCTGATCTGGAAGGGCAGCCATAAGCCTGGGCTATGTCAGGAGTCGTGTTTGGTTTTAGTGTGGTTTTCGTTTCTATTTCTATTGAAAGGACATTCCTACTTCAGCTTTTTTGGACTCACCGTCATCCTCCCCTGCATCCCAATTGCCGCTGGCGACAACTCTCTTGGCGTAACGTGCTCTATACATTGTTGTTTTATACATACTTTGTTTGTGTACCGTATTGAAAGTAAATGTCAGGGACTTTAATTGACTCTGGAAATACATATATAAGTATAGGTAAAAGGCACTCTCTTCTAATATGACTGGCTGTTGAGTTAGTGGTTTCACGAATGTTCAGTGTTGATGGGGACGTTTGGATAAGCATAAAAGACAGTCATCATATATAGTTGGTATCGGATTAGGGAATATTGAAAATAGGAGTGCTTGTGACAAGTAGAGATAGTCCTTCAAGTTTCGATTTCGATTGATTTTCGTCTTAGTTTTTTTTTTTGCTGCAAAATAAGACGCATTAGTTTTGTTGGAAAACGATACCGTAACAGGTGCGTCTTCGGTTACTTAGTCTGAGTAGATAGATACCTGTATTTTAGAAATTTTATATTTCGCAATGAATAAATAAATAATGGCTTTGTAAAATGGAGTTTCCTTAGAAAGAAAATTCTTGTGTTCTCGGTTTAACGTTTAACATGTTATTACATTCTTTTATGGCATTCATTGCACTTCAATTATGGGGAAAGGAAAGTTTTTTATAGCAACATCGGATGCATTTAAAATACAACTGAGATCTTGTGTGGATTTTAAAACCGAAATGAAAATTATGAAATAATTACCGTCGATTTACTCTAAGTCGAATTTTCACGGGATATCAACATTAGTTCGACTTAAAGAGATTAATATACAGTGAAATCTCCCTTAGGCGGACACCTCCATTAGGCGGACACATTTTATTGTAGGGAAATCACTCCATATACGTTTTATTGTTCTTAGTTTCTCTTGGACGGGGGCTCCCTTGGACAGACATGGACAGGAACTTTACATATGAATGATAAAATTTTTTCTCCTAGACGGACACCACAGCAGGACTGAACATGTCAGCACGCTGATAACTTTGGCAATAGCATTTTTTTTAAGTTGCAGTCGAGCATCAAATTATTTTTTCTAATTCTTGCGTGGTAAAAGTAATTTTGTTTGGACGTAAAAAAGGTTTATTTTTGGAGCTTTAGATTTTTATTTATTTGCGCTCAGGTAGTTTCAATTTCGAAATTTGGAGGACAATGAATTCGATCCAGAAGATGATTCGCCTCTAACAAATTTAAGAGAAATTTCTAAACTCATTCATGAATGCAGATTGCATATGGAGAACCTTAATGTTTGTGTTGATAGATGAAACTGTTTATGAGGATGATGAGTTTGACATGATCAGGGAAAATATTAGAGCTGTTAATGTTAATGAAATCAACGAGTCTGGCAGTGAATCTGAGGAAGAGGATCAGGACCTGGTGGGAACATCAATTAATTACTACCAAGAAAACTTAAAACATTTTCGCGGTGAAGAGAAATGACGGTGAAGCTTTTTAACTTTTGGTTGACCTAAAGATTCCAGATTCCAAAATAAATCCGTCTTTTCTAAAACCAAACGAATATTGAAATATTTTTTTTAAATACATAAATACGAATCTTCTTATATTTTTCTAAAGTTCTTAGAGCCTCATTTTTATATGTTAAATCTATCATTTCATTCCACGTGATGTGATAAAAAAGTACTGCATTTTATTCATTTTGTTTTTCTGCTCTTAATATATTAATATACCCATTATTAGTTAAGTAATTTTTAAAAAAGTGAAGTTTATTTATGTTTGTTATTTATATTTTTTGTTTATAAATGAATATCTTAATTTTGAAAATTATTGTTTTTGTTTGTTCATTTCCCTTAAGTGGACAACTCCCTTAGACGGATAAAAATGTCTGCCTTATGGCTGTCCACCCAAGAGAGGTTTTACTGTATTTTTTTTGTGCAAGCCTTTGTTGTGTTTTAAAAGTAAGTTAACAAAAATTAAATAGTGAAGAATAAGTTTCTTGCTTCTTCGCTCATCTATATATACGAGTATATATAAAAAGAATGCTTGTATGTCCTTTATAGAATCGTAAGCTATGCATTTGGTCATGTGAAGATATTGTTGTTGCAAAGTTGTTGTGTATGAGCCAGAAAAGTTTTCTGAGTTGGTACGACCAATTTTCGACAGATGGTGCCACTGTGATTCCAATGTAAATTGTAAAGTTCATGTTCTGCTCACATTTTCTGCATCCGTGTAAATTGAGTCTAAAAGAATATCAGCTGACTCAATATATAGAAACACAAATGACAATTTTGTCTTTCCTTCAAATTTGTATTAGTTGGTGGCGTAGCAACGCACGCAGGGTACAGCTAGTTTATTCATTATATCTAATCAAAATATTGTTTAAATAAAATTACTAGAAAATTTAGTAATTTTTGATTGAAAAATCACTTGAAGAGTGACAGTTAATATTATATTTTTGCGTTAGAAAAACGATTATACATATGTATCTTAAAACGGAAGTGTTGGAGTAATTTCAATTGCAGATTTCAATATTGCAATTGCGTTTTCAATGTTTCAGGGTATTCGAGATTTTAGTAATTTTTTACTTGAGATTATAGGTACTATAAGGCAAGTTATGTATTCGTAAAAAAAAAAAAAATTTCTAACAATCAAACATGACATTACGATCATAGAGAACACTAAAAAAAAGTCGTCAGACAATTCCGTCTGTCTATCTGTCCTCGAATCTGCAGCCTAAACGGTTCGGTGGATTTGCTTCAAACTTGGTAGGTACATATTATTTTTTCGGTAATATGCCCACACGTTTTTTTCATTTTTTAAGACGACATATAACAGTAGCCCCCATACATTTTTTTTGGCCAAAACCAAAAATCTTATTTTTCTCAAAAACGGCTGGAACGATTTTTATAAAAAAAAATCAGTTCATTAATGATAATTTTTTTTTTGGAAAAAAATTGTTATTTTTGGTACCTCTAGTACAACCATTTTTTTTTTGGTTTTCGATTTTCTCGGAAACAGTTAATTTGATTTTTTTGAAATTTCTTACGCAGAAGCTCCTAGAAAGTTTAAACACTATTGCATACCAAAATTTTTCAAAAAAAAAAAAATTTTTTTTGGAAATTAATTTTTTTTAAAACTCAAAATTTCGAAAACGACTCCAAACTTCGTATTTGGAGGTTTTTTGACATTATCTTGAATAGGTAAAAAAATATTTTTTTTAAATAAAAAACAACGGTACCTCCCATACAAATGTTAAAAAACCGTTAAGTAAACAAATTTATTTCTTGAAAACGGCTCCAAGAACTTATATAAAAAAAATTGTGGGTTCTTAAATTAGTACAGTTCACTTTCAAGTATAAAAATATTTTTTCTGCGTTCTTATTAACGGTACCTCCCATAGAACCACTTTTCATATTTTCGATTTTCTCAATATTAGGTGAACCGATTAAAATATTTTTTTTTAGCAAAATGCTCCCTAAAATTGTTAATAAAACTGCATACGAAAAGTATCATTAAATAGGTTTTTCGATTTTTTAAAAATAAATAATTTTTTTTTTTAAATCGTTATTTCAAAAACCAGTCACAGAATTTTTTCGAAATTTGAATTTAAGATGTATATTAATAATATCTTCAAAATGGCGTTTCAATTCTTTTTTTCTAAAAATGTTTTCAAAATTTTATACATAAAAACTTAATTTATTAAAAAACCGCTCCAATGATTTTCGAATTTTTTTTGTTGATATTTTCTTATTTATCCACGAATTCATATGGCATCTTTGTTTTCCCTCAAACTATAACGGCTAAGCAATATAAAAACATTTAAGTATGTGTATTATCCATTTATTTCTACCTTATTATTATTCGCTTTTTACGAATTTTTGCGTACGTCACTTAATACTAAATACAATGTAGGCCCTCATACATTTATATGTACATATGTGGCTTTAAAAATCACATGAATCTTATGTATGCATATTGCACCTAAATGATGAAGTTGTATGTATATAGCTACCTACCCACCTACGTCCTTAATTTTCATTATTATATGTACATGTTTACCTACTTAGGTTCCATCAATACATATATATATGTAGATACATTTTACTCTCCTAACTTACATAATTAAAAAGATTTAAATATACATTTGTAGGTAGGTTCATATGAAACTATTCCTTGAATCATCCATTCGACAATTCATTATAATAAGAATCAAGGTAATCTTACCTACATTGGATTTAAACCTGCATAGGATAACTACACCGAACCATCTAAACCTCAAGGGTTAGCTAGATTAAAGCTGTTAGCTACAAGAGCAAGTTCGTGCGATCCAGTCGTGCATTTTATTTCTTTTGGCTTCAGCTTCTTTTTTAACTTTATTTCGGATTAAGACTTAAGGCTAACAATATTTAAAATTTATAAGCAATAATTAAATAAGAAATATCTACTATTATGTTTCAAATACAAAAGTGTAAAGTGGATGCAGAGGATCATTCATAATGTAAGAAAATTTATAAAATTATAATAAAGCAATTCAACAACAGAATGAAAATTCTAAGCAAATCAAAAACAAAATTCAAGATAGGAAATTAAAGTTTTTTTATAATTTTCAAATAATTACATGCCATAATATATTTACTTCATTGTAGTCCAGAGAAAATAAAAAAAGCTTAATATTTCTTAAGAATATAGGTTCAACTCTGTCGTATCTAATATCTTCAGGCAGGTTATTGAATA
Organism: Philhelius pedissequus; assembly: GCA_910595825.1. Lineage (NCBI taxonomy): Eukaryota > Metazoa > Arthropoda > Insecta > Diptera > Syrphidae > Philhelius > Philhelius pedissequus. Next base: position 32,974,613 of record OU343163.1, read on the forward strand.
AACGAGCTACTTCTTCTTCTTCTTTAAAAGAAAACAAATCGACTAAAAGGGTTTATAGACCAAGATCCCATGGCCGGCAGACATACGTCATTTTATCATAGCTGAATTTTTTTCTGTGAATAGATACCAAAGTAGATAAGAACGAATGGACATTCCGAATTTTTAAAACTGGGGCTTTTTGGAGATATACAGTGTATAAATATGTTTAAGGGGATATTGTCTGAAATTTTGTTTGACACTAGTCAAACACCGACAGAGGTGCTTTAAGGTGACATCTTAAAGTTATAGTTTGAGGGAACAGAAAGATGCCATTTGAATTTGTCAATAAATAAGAATATATCAAAACAAAAATTTAAAATTGTTGAAGCTGTGTTTTAATAAATTATTTTTTTATGTATAACAATTGTAGAAAAAAATTGAAATCCCATTTTGAAGATATTATTAATATATATATACCAACTTCAAATTATAAAAAAATTCCGTGACTGGTTTTTGAAAAATCGATTTTTCAAAAAAAAAATATTTATTTTTTAAAAATCGAAAAATTTTGATTTTGAAAATTTGAGTACGCAGTTCTATTAAAACTCTTAGGAACCATTTGTATAAAAAATAATTTTAAACGGGCAATCCAATATTGAGAAAGTCGAAAATATGAAACGTGGTTCTATGGAAATTATCGTTAATAAATACGCAAACTAATATATTTTTATATTTAAAAGTGAACATACTAACATAAGAACACACACATTTTTTATAAAAATTCTTGGAGCCGGTTTTGAGAAATAATTTTTTTTCTTAATGGTTTTTTAACATTTGTATGGGAGGTAACGTTGTTTTTATTTTAGAAAAACAGTTTTTTTTTTAACTATTCAAAATAATGTCAAAAAAAAAACAACAAATACGAAGTTTCGAAAAATCTATTTAGTCGTTCTCGAAATTTTGAGTTTTCAAAAAAAAAAATGTAATTTCTAAAAAAAATATTTTTTTTTTTTTGAAAAAATTTGGTTTTGTTTAAACTTTCTAAGAGCTTCTGTGTAAGAAATATAAAAAAAAAATCAAATTAACCGTTGCCCAGAAAATCGAAAACCAAAAAAATGGTTCTACTAGAGGTAACGAAAATAACAATTTTTTTTCAAAAAAAAAAATATCAGAATGTATCCTTTCCCTTCGCTAATGAACTGATTTTTTTGTATTCAAATCTTTAGAGCCGTTTTTGAGAAAAATGAGATTTTTGTTTTTGGCCAAAAAAATGTATGGGAGCTACTGTTATTTGTCGTCTTAAAAAAAAAAAAAAAACGTGTGGGCATATTACCGAAAAAACAACTAGAGACATTCGGAATTGGGGGACCCATTTTTTTTGTGTTCTCTATGCTCGTAATGTCTTGTTTGATTGTTAGAATTTTTTTCTTACGAATACATAATCTTGCTTTATAATACCTATAACCGCAAGTGAAAATAAAAAAATACCCGTCTCTCAAAACCGTTGGAAAGTTTAAACAAATTTTTTTTTATGTAGTTTTAAGTAATATTAACATTTTCTTTTTATAATTTCTTTAATACGATGATAAATCATAGAAACAAATACAATTTTTTCATTTCAGTTGTTTATTCTGAAAAAAATATTGAAACTAATAAAATTAGAACAGAATTTTGTGTCATAAGACGAGCAGAAAAATGTACATCAAATATTGTTGCTTGTTTTGAAATTATCATCAATTTTACATCTCCAAATAAACTATCCTTAAAAACAGCCTCCATTTATTTTTCATTTCAAAAAAAATGGCAGCTAATCCTCATGCTGAATGTAACAATATAAATCAGTTATTATTGCTGTCAATGTTCCGTACTGCTAACATTTAATTAGTATGAATTCATTTGGTGTACCATTCGTAATAAAATTCCAAATCCGTCACTCCTTCTGCCCCGTTTTCCATAGACACCTTTGGATGTCAATGCATATAGGTATTCCAAATTTAATAAAGTTCTAAAGCCAAAGTAAAAAATTCTCTCAGCTTAGTTTTTTTTTTTTTTTGTGTGAAAAACATAATGCCTCAGTTTATTGACATGAAACAATTTGAAAATGCACACCAACCATGTCCCGTTAGTAAATAGAATTATTAATTTACAAAAATAGCTTGAAATCAATGAGAGGTTCCTCTATGTCCGTATACAAATAAATAATAATAAAAAAAAACTTTTTCTAGAAACTTGCAGCAGGATCATGTAATCAAGTACATTTTTTTTTAGTTTTTATATTTTTACTATGCTATAACCTATAAGAGTGGTCTGTATTAATTATTTAGAACTTTATTGAATTGACGTTGCTGGGAGAAATAGAGGGATGTAACAGTTACGTGATTCGTTTTATTTTGTATCCTTGGGTAAATGGACTTTATTTAGTTTAAATGAAAAATATTTGCAGTCATTTGTTTGGAATTGTTTTCGCCTTTGCTCAATTACATTGATATCGTTTGCTTTTGTTTGATCAAATCAATATTGATTTTTATTTTGTCAAATTAGGATATTCATTGAAATTGTTGGGCATACAGTGAAACCGGCTTAAGGGAAACTCGTTTAAGTGAAAAACCCGCTTGCGTGAAAGCATTCACAAGCTCCCGTATATATTTACATACAAACTACCTCGCTTAACTGAAAACTCGCTTTAACGAAAAACCCCCATAACTGAAAAAAAAATTACTTCAAGTTTTCTATATTTCTATAGAAAACAACTCGGTTAAGTAAAAAATTTAAAATAAAAAAAAGTCAGGTGCTGAACTGTTTCATTTTTGTATACGTTCACATCCATCCTCCACCACTCCCGCATTCATGACACATGAAAATGCTAAGTTTTAAATAAAAGGGAAAAAACCGCATTTCCATTTATTTACATACATTGTTGTTTTTGTAACACGAAATGTATTTGTGAATAAAAGAAACTGTACTCAATGTAGCGTTGGTTGGGTAAAAATTCGTTTTGTTTAAAAATAAATTAATTGTTTGTTAGTAAATAGTTTCTGTTTTTTTTATTTATATAAACCAAATTTATTTATAAAAGCAATTGGTATATAAACATTTAACATGAGTTGTTTTCCAGCTGTTAAACTTCAAGATATGTAGAAAAATTGTAACGTGTTACATGATACGAAGCCTGTCCTACTGAAATATTTTTTTCAGTTATCCAAAACCCGTTTAAGTAAAATATATTTTTCACTTATCCGAGATCCGCTTATCTGAATTTTTACTTCAGTTATCCGCGTTCAGCTTAAGTGAAAGCCCCCGCTTAACTGAAAAAAAAATCCTGATTTTTCGTCGTTTCGCTTAAACGGGTTTTACTGTATTCAAATGTAGATACTCTCTGAAATAGCCTCAAATGCAATAGCCTTGTAAACTTCAGATTTGTTCTTCATATTGCGAGTTATATACATCAAACAGGTCTATTATAAAAAAAATATCTTTCAAAGGACGATTTGATTATTAAACATTTCATTCAATAGCTTGTTGATGTTTGTGACATATTGTCTTCTAAATATTTTTTTGTACATCAAAGGAATAAGCTGAGAAAAGTACAGGACTTGCTTTTGTTGAATTTGTTGGACCTATAAACTAGGTATTGATAACTTGTTCATATCCGTAGAATTCACATTTGGTCTGCTAGACCAAATTTCTGGCTCAATCTAGAAAACGACTTTCTTAATGACCATAAATAACCCAAATATTTCAACGAATATCTACAAATATTAGAAGGAATACTTACCTCCTAGAAATTCAGATGTAGCCAAAGAAACAAAGGCGATAAGGAGTTGTAGTCGCTTTGGATGCTCCTACAGGCATGAGCAAGTTTGAAGAACACGTCAGTGGAGAGCGAATTGATGATATATGAAGGGTGTATTAACCGTGGACTACGAATATTAATTCCCCATACAATGGGAATGGCCCAAGTAATATTTTTCCTCTAATTACATTCTCCAATAACATAATGAGACTAATTTAAGGGAGCAAAAAGTAATCTTGAAGAATACTTCTAGATTAGTATAACAGTGCTAAAAGCGTTAAATGGCCTAGCTATGAGAGCCTCTTAATACTTCCTAACAGAGTTGTACAGTAAAAATCCTGTCAAATTGGACCACCCTTGGGACCGAAGAAAAGTGGTGCAATTAGTAGGTGGTCCAATTGTAGAGGTTCCTTTTTAATCGGGCCGGTCGACTTAGAAAGGTTTTCTCTCATGCATACATGTCCATAAAAATACGGCTGCCAGTGCATATACCGCCCATACATTCCCAAAAAATATGCAATCAATTAGATTTGTTAGTATAGCCAGTGCTTTTGCTTGGTGAATTGAAGGTACCAGAAATTGGCATATTCTTTTGCCTAGCTAAGCAAAACAATTTGAATGTCAAGAAAGACATCAATTTCGGCAAAAGATACGAATGCTTTCATATGTTTTGTTTTCAATCAAATGAGTTTTTCAAATCACTGTTTGATGTCCTCATTCGCGCTCAAAATTCCTTGGATTTTCTTTGCAATATCTCTCTGAGATAAATGTGCATGTTCCAAAATCTCAATAAGTTCAACTTTATTTTCTAGATCAATATCACTGAAATTTCGTTTACTCATGGTTCTTTAACTTTTTTTTTAAAAATTTAGTAGCTTTATTAAAAACCAAAAACAAACATTTTTAACAAATCAATTGCTAATTCCACTGACTTACCTGAAACATCTGCCAATACGCAATATAAGAAATTCTAATTGTTTTATTTGCCAACTAACGAAAGCTAAAATTACAAACTTATTATGGGAAATCACCAAATACGTCTAAATTAACCCGCGGCCGCGGCGGCGCGCGGTATAACAATCAACAATAAAAATGCGATGCTTACATATTACGTATTTCCTACGCTTGGACCAATTAGACAGGTGAATACATTAATAAAATGCGTTATGTTATCTTAGTGGCCCATGGTGCGATTAGCAGGTGCCCCGATTATAAGGGGAAATTTGTATGAAAAATAGCAGGGAATGCCTAAGGTGCGGTCCGATTATAGTGTCCCGATTAGCAGGTTTTACTGTATTCCTCTTATGCGATGACAGATGTAGAATAATGAGAAAAGGCCTCTTATATGACTAATACAGATCGGCAAAATCTTGTTGTGATAAAGCGTTTCTCGCAATGGGAAATGGGAGTTGCTAACAGAGAATAGAGAAAAAGAGAAGAGAAAAGAGAATAAACCTTACCAAATTATATATATTTCTCATTAAATTTTTTTTTGAAAGAAGCAAACTCACTTAAAGTTCTTACGTGTATAGGTATGTCATGTGGCTAAAAACTGTTGGGCTTGATATGTATTTGGGATAGATTTAGTTTGTGAATTACTCATTATTTTAAAATGGCGATACATTATTTTATTTTATTGTTTGTTCATATATGGGAACTTAAAATTAATGCGGTTGAAATTGTATCTACTAATTCTTAGATTTTAAATTGAAAAAAAAAAAACAAATTGCCTTCAAAATAATGCATATTTAAATTAATTAATTTATAGCTTTTATCATTTACAGGGTTACCATGCATACTTGGGAATCAATTAATTTTTGAAATTATAGTGGATGATATGCAATCCTAAATGCATACAGGATTAAATCTGAAAAGCAATCCATATGACACATTAAGAGCCTTATGCTGCATTTACACAAATGATAAAATAATGTTTTGGTATTTTTATGTCACAAAACTGCATTACCCAAGTAACATTTTCCATCTCACAAAAAGTTTCAATAGAGAAACGTCGAAAAGTTAAAGTAATACCCATTTCGATTTTCAAATATTTTATATCGCGACCAGAAAGAATCTTTTACAATTAATGCTATTGTTTTGCCATTTATGTTTGTGATATTTATAATGCACATTATAAATTGTTTTAAAAAAAAGAGTTTTTAAAATAAATAATTTTTAGAATTAATTTCAATATATCCACATTTTGTATGGTGTGGTAACCCTAAAAATACGACAATATCTTCTGCGTACCGAAATATGGCTGCTGTTGAGATGAGAGAATACTTTAATACTTACAATAGGACCATTATAAGAGTTTTGTTTCCTCTACTTTCATTCACCACGTACTATTATTAAGTTTATTTTAAGTCTTCTTATGGGATTAATAGATACCTATCAAATATTTTTTGTTAATTTGATTTACAAAATTATAAAAATGTGTGCTTTTTAATGACACTTTTTAGTCGCCACTACGCGACGGCCGATCTTCTACTAAGATCAGCCGACAGCCCTTTGAAAACAAATGCTGAATGTTTCGCTATTTACTATGTATTAATTTTTGGTCGTTGAACACTTTCCAAACATTTGAAAAAGCCTTTGGAACAATAAACATTTTTCGGAAAATTAAAAAAAGAATTCTTATCCATTTAATAATCTCAACTGCATTGGCATGTGAAAAGGAAGTTTGTGATTCCATGTGCCAAATGGAAAATTGCAACTCCTTTTAGACTCCTGTAATAAAATTTTGTATACCTTAAATTCTATAAGGTTAGTTATAGAATCTTAAAAGAGCTTAGACTCCGATAAGTCAGTTGTTATGGGACTTAAGATATATAGGCGTTTTTAAATTTCATAACAAGATTTTTATAAAACTATAAGTTCTTGGAATCTTGTTAAAGGAGGAAAATTTGTTTTATGTATAAGATTTAAATTATTTGAAAATTTTAGAGAGCTAGCTAAGTTCTTATAAAAAAAAAAACGTTATGAGAATAATTTAAGTTTCGTAACAAGAAATTAACTCTAAGGATAGTAATGAGAACTAAAAGAGGTTTACAGGATTGTTTTACAGATTTTGGGAGCTTAGGTCTGGATAGTATGTTAGTTGGGGGACTTACAATCATACCTTTTCTGCATTCCGAGTGAAAATGAATTTAAAACGAATTTCAATTTCAATTAATATGAAATAACGTGTTCTGCATTTCGAGTAGTTACAAGGCCTTCCAATTCACTTCTAATTAATTTTCGATCTGTCAAAATCATTCGTTACAGACAATATGTAAAAACGGTTCATTTTCGGAATGTAGAACACGAATTTTCATATTCAGAACCCTAAAATTCCACATTCGAAGTGATCTATTAAAAAACTTTTTTTTATCTGTAGTGCAAAACAATTGTATGTGGAATACCGAACGTCTAAATTCACTTTTGTTCCTCAAATTCACAAAAAGTGAAATACAGAACATGTGAGAATGAGTCGGATCACGAGTTTCTACACCATACGAGCGAGAGAAATTTTCGCTAGATTTGGAATTCCACAAATTATTTTGCCCGATAACGGAACAAATTTCATGTCGAAATATTTTCAGGATTTTTTTAAATCGAACAACATTTGTCACAAGCTCACTTCACCAGCACAGCCATCAACAAGCGGACCGGTTTGTTCAGATCCTAAAAAACGACTTACGATCCGCAATGAACAATCCAGGTGATTTATTTTCCCAGGAAAAAAAGCCTAAGTTTTCTAATAATCTTTCCCAAATTTCTGGCATTTTTTCCAAAAAAAAAATCACGCATTTTTTCCATTTTATAAGACACCAGAAAAAAAAATTCGGGCTTGTATAAAGTGTTTTTTGAAATTATGTTCGCGGCATACTACAAGCTCGGGGCGTAATTGGGGCATGGTGCCCCTTCTGCGAATTGACAAACAGAAGCCATTGATATATCATTTTGTAGATAATTGTATTGTCTATAAGCTGTTCTTAGAAAATTTTGAGTAAAATAACGGGTTGGGAGTTATTGAACAAAATATAATAAATTATTATTTTTAACGTTTAATGACGAACAATTAGGCTTTGACACGCTATAACTTAAGAACGAATTGACATACACAAGTCGTTAATATGTCATTTTATAGATAATTTTACTGTCCTAAATCTGCTCAAAATTAATCTCAGAGCTTTTCTTAGAAAAAAATAAAGATTTTGGGAGTTATTAAGCAAAATAAAAAAAAAATAGGATTTTTAAGATGGCAGCATTACCCTTCCGGTTCCGCACTTAAAATTTGTTTTTTTTTTCATAGAATATGTTTTTGCAAACATAAATAAAAACAAAAAAAATCCCCACTCCAAAACAGAAATTTATTACATTTTTTTGAATAAATGTACTACACCCAATGTTTTCAACCATTTTTCTCCAAATCTAAAAGTAAAAAGTGTCTTAATCTTATTTGTGTAGAATAACATTAGCTACAATGCGTACCTACAACTTTTTTCAAAAGAACTTATAGTTTTCGAGTAATTTAGAAAAAAAACTCAATTTTTCCCCTCCCCGCCCCCATCAACATTTTTGCTCCGCACCAAATTTAGGGTACTTTTAAGGAAATGCTAAGGACACTTAGCACTTTTCGAAGTGAATAGACTATTTATGCAACTAAAATATAAATAAAATTTTAATTATTTTTGAGATAAAAAACAACAAACATCCCATCGGCAAGACTTTTGTTTTTTCTTCAGTCGTTTTATACACCTCACACATCCATTGTGGACATGACAGCTGCTCCTCAAACATTTGCGGGACTTTAGAGAGGATCTTGTGAAAACATGCAAGTATTTAAACGCTCATGGTTGTCGATATCGGTATTCAAACTGTTCTTCATTCAAAATTCTAGGTGCGATGCTGAACATTTTGGATATCTATTATATTTATTTAAATTTTCACTTTATTTATTTAACTTTAAGCTTTCACATTGGATAATAAATTGTTTTTATTTCCATTTAGTTTTTTTTTTAATTTTAATATAATATAATACATTTTTTTAATATTAATATAATATAATATTATGTCAAACAGCTGTTTCGAACATTCAGATTTCTCTTTCCCGCTTACGAAAGAAAAAAATAAAAAAAATAGTTTCCCGGGGAATTCATAATTGGAGAATAATACTCTCGGGAGAACAATCTCCCAGAGAGTGATTTTCTTGCGGAAAATTTAGAATGTGGCTGAATATTTTATACTGAAACGGGGAAAAATATTAAATACCTATTGTTTAAATAAAAATAATAAATTCTTAAAATTTAAAGATAAAAATTTTTTAATGGAGAGAAATTGTTCGGAACTGAAATTTCTTCCTACACTTACTTTTGGGACTAACTAAAATAAATTATCTACTCTCACACCAAATTCATGTTCCACTCAACAAGTTCTTGTTTTTTTTGTATAAGAAAAGGTATATACCAATGCCATTTCTTATATAATACTACCAAATACTTATAACTATTTGTCTTTTCAACAACAAATATATAAACCACCATGTAATGTACAAGAAGCGGCTCCAGCGGAAGGGTCATGAGGTCTTGAGCCCCCAAAGGTAGGAGAAAACAATAAAAGGCATTAAGGCATACACCATTTAATTTGAGGATAAAAGCAATCAACTTCTTATACTTACTAGATCTTATTATAAAATTAATTGCAATAGTCTATACGCAATACCCCTTTGCAGCATAAAAAATATTTGACGGGTTCCCAGTTTTAAAACTTACGTTCTTCGTTGACATATAAGGGAAAATTTATTTTCTCCATACAAGTATAGTAAACTCTTAGTAATGCAATTTGGCTCACAAGAATTCTATCAAATTTACTAAAAACAATGACATTTGACATATTTCGAAAATACTACGGCCGCATTCAAATTCCTCACTTCCAAAAAGACAACCGGGTCCAATAACTTTTCGATGTTAGCCCATTCAAATACGATCCTTCCATAGTATTATAAAAAAGGGGCGGTAGGCACTGAGCGTGCCTCAGGGCGCCATTAAGGTTAACCCGCCACTGCAAACGCATTTACATACGTAGGTATTGTTCTTGTTCCTTATTTTGTGGACTGTAGTTATGATTTTAATTGAGTTTTTTTGCGACCTTCAGTCCAAATTAATATGCGTTTCGCCCACTACAGTTGGGCTCATCAGTTATATGCGGTAGTAACTTTCTAAGACGCAATATATTAGTCGATGGCTACCAACACAAATAAAATTTACAGCTTTTAAGCACTGTGAATTATATTCTTCTAGGGGAGTTCGGTTGAAAATTTATTTAACTACTGAATTATCAATTATTTGTTAAACATTTATTGTTAAAACGAATGAATACGAAAAAATACAAACGAACAAAGTATTACCTATACAAAAGACTTCATGAATTAAAATCTGTTGGTATATACTAGAAGTTAACTATCCAATTATATTTAAGTCAAAGCCCTTGTAATTACAAACTCAACTCGAGCGAACGATGCCAAATTGCAACTCACCTATACAAAGTCTATCAAAGCAGAATAATAACATAACGACCATCAGACTAGCTGGACTATACCATTTCCCCAAAAACCCTAAGTCAAAAGGCGTATAATTGAAACTTTCCTGTATGAATGCTATATGCAACACACATCAAAGAAAGGATTGGTTTCTAATCAAAATTTAGTTGCAGGGCATATGTGCATGCCAACAATTATAGTCCTAATTGAGAACTGTTTGGATAGAAAAGAAATAAAAATCAGAAAGGCAGGCACACCACGACTAGCCAATCTATCCAGCAAAAGCAAATATTGGAAATATTATTAGGTAGAAGTGAAATTAAATTACAAACTAAATTTTTATATGAAAAAAAAGGATAAAGTTTTGCGTTCAATAGAGTTAAAGTGCAGTAGGTATATTATAATGTTGGGTACCTTTGATATAATCTCGGTAAAGACAGCAAAAAACAGGACAAAAGAAAAGGCAAACAATTATTTATCGGTATGATTGGGTGCATTGCAAATTGTTGGCGTTATACATATTTTATAGGAACCCAAAATATCGATCTGAAATTTCAATAATCTTTTGATTTACTGTAAAATGAAATTTGAAATAAGAACACTCCTGGCTGTACATATTAGAGTATTTCATTGAAATCTATATCAACCAACCTTACAATATGAGAAGATGGAAATATTATCGTACTGTAGTTTTATATGTATTGTGTTGTCAATATTTAATCATTTATTTCCTTTGAAATTGTTCTTATCATTGAGATAATTTGTCAGAATATTTTATTTATTCTAAAATTATTATAAATATGTATTATGTTTGTTAATGCCGTCTATAAAATGTACATCAAGGTAAGAGCCAAAACTTTTGGACCGATTTTCATGAAATTTGTTAAAAACCATTTTCATTGATTTCCTGCATGTGACATTATACTTGCGATTATAGGTACTATAAGGCAAGTTATGCATTCGTAAAAAAAAAAAATTCTAACAATCGAACATGACATTACGATAATAGAGAAGCCCAAGAAAGTGATCGGCAAAAAATGTCTGTCTGTCAGTATATCCGTCTGTATGTATAACGAGCTACAGCCTAAACGGCTTAAGCGATTACCTTCAAATTTGCTATTTGTGATTATTTTGGCATTCCTCAGAGGGGAAATTGAAATTTGATTTTTAGGCCTAAAAATAACGGTACCTGCCATAAGACCTTGAAGGAAAATCTTAGTCGAAAACGACTCAAACGATTTTGATAAGAATTTTTGAGAATTTTTTAGTTGGTAATAGTTATCATCTGATATGAATTAAGTTTACGGGAAAAGTCTATTAACGGTACTTTTCATATAAAGGTTTTTTAAATTTTTGGCTTTCTCCGTAACTGTTTATTGGATTTCTGTCAAACTTTATATCTGAGAAGATCTAGGTAGCCAAACTAATTCTGCATATTAAAATTTTAAATAACATTTTTTATATAATTAAAATTATTGAAATTTATTATCAAAATTCGTGCTCTGTGAAAAATGTGTTTCGCAAGCTACGTCCGTCTTTTTTCCGCTCATTTTTGGCTAAATGGATACGTGAATAAACAGAATTGCCGTATTTGGAGTGAAGAGCAGCCAGAGGCAATTCAGCAGCTACCAATGCATCCCGAAAAATGCACTGTTTGGTGCGATTTATGGGCAGGCGGCATCATTGGGCCGTACATCTTCAAGGACGATGAAGGCCGCAGGGTTACGGTCAATGGAGAAAGGTACCGTTTGATGATAACAGATTTTTTTGCCGAAAATGCAAGAATTGAACTCGGTCGACATGTGGTTCCAACAGGACGGTGCCACATGCCACAGTGCACGCGAAACCATGCATCAATTGAGAGGCGAATTTGGTGAGCAGTTGATCTCACGTTTTGGCGCAGTCAATTGGCCACCAAGATCATGTGATTTGACCCCGTTAGACTATTTTTTGTGGGGCTATGTTAAGTCTATTGTCTATGGGGACAAGCCAAACACGATTGCTGCCTTGGAAGCCAACATTGAACGCGTCATTGGTGAGATTCCGGCCGAAATGTGTGAAAAAGTTTGCCAAAATTGGACCTTCAGAATGGACCACCTGAAGCGTAGCCGCGGGTAACATTTAAGCGAAATTATTTTTAAAAAATTAAATGGCAGAAATTGATTTATCGATCCAAATAAAAATTTCATTCACTTTTTACAAGTTTCTGTGTTTTTTTGAATTTACAAAAACCAAGCTCTTAAAAAATCACCGTTTACAACTTCCAAGAATTCAGATGATATTCTTTTTGATTGTTTTGTAACTGGTTTTACAATTCGCTGACTTTTCAAAATTATTTAGATTATTTTGTTGATTGAAGCGTTTGTTAGTTTTAAATTATGTATTTTAAGAGCCGATTATTCAACCTCCACATCAACATCCAGTTAGTTGCCAGAGGAATTAACTTACTTGACTGTTAAACAACCGGATAACAACATTGAATTGATTCAAAATAGCTTTTAACGGCCTTTAGTTCAACAAAAATTGACGTTTCGTCCCGGCGATCTCACGTGGACTAATTAGTTGACTAGTGAGGACTTTTGTCAATACGCAATAGTCTTGGTGGATATAGGTCACACAAGAAGTTCTTCAGGAAATCTATGTAGGATGAACTAAACTTGCTAAAAATTGCGTATTGACAAAGGTCCTCACTATCACTGAGGAAAAAAAGGCAACGTAAAACCTAATAAATCGTATTTGATTTAACATTGGAAAATAGTATCATGAACGTATTTCATTTGACGTTGAAAATATATTGATTTAACTACGCAACGTTGTTCTAAGTATTGTCATTCTTGACTTAAAGTGAACCGTAGTGGATTATACAGTGAAAGAACTTTCATAAATTATTAAGTACGTTCAACGTTGTTTTAAAGTGGAAAATGCTAAAATGTATCCAAAATTAAAATTCCATGCTCAACTTTCAAAGTTTAACATAGTTGGTTCTACTTTGTTCAACATCATTTCGAAGTTGCAGCCACTTTATCACTTATACATTAAATTATACTTCCACAAACATTGATGAAAGGTTTTCCATGTAAGATCAGTCTTAAGTGGATCCAATGTAATTCAGATTGATGTAAGTCATTTAAAAAAAGTAAAGTAATAAATTTTACAACTTTTCATGGTTGGTAAGATAATAAAAAACTAAAACGTTTTCATTTCAAAAACAACATTGAAACGTATAGTGATATTAAAATTGAAAGATAATAATTTCAAAGTTGGTTCGTAATATTTTTAAGCTCGAATACATTTAATTTAAAGTTGCACCACTCTAAAAGTTGGAGAATTATACTTTCAAAGATGTATGCCTTTGAATCTAATATGGCGCACAGTAGAATCGGAATTGTTCCATTTTGGTTTAAAGTTGGTGGTATTGATTTTACTTTGATTCCACCTTAAATCAAAGGAAAACGTTTTTAAATTAAGCATGAAAACTATCCGTTTTTATATAGGAAAACGTCGAATTAATGATGTTCCACTTTGATTCTACAATTTCCATCTTTAACCCCTAATCATTCCTAAATATGCTTAAGTCAAAGTGGTTTTCTGATGAGTCCATGTGAGATCGCTGGAACGAAACGCCAATTTTTGTTGGACTAAGGGCCGTTAAAAGCTATTTTGAATCAATAATTCAACAAGTCCCAATATTTTATTCCTAAGTCTTCTACTTGGCTGATGTATTTCAGTAGTACTCGTATATAGAATTTGTATTATTAAAAAAAACTTCTTAAACATCGAATTTTTCAATCAAGAAAAAACAAACTATAGAACAATTTAATTTGAAATTCACTTTTATTTCGAGTATCGAAATTTTTTTAATTCTAAATTTATGCTTAACGTTTATTTCAAAGCAATAATTATCCAAAGAGTTTTTGGCATCGAAAATAGCTATTTATTTTATTCCTCAGATAAATCCTTATACTAATCCGTTCTAAAATGAGCAGATAACTTTCACTTAAGTTGTAGCTGACTGTAAAAAAACTGATTTTTGCTCTACCTGCAGAATATGTACCAACTGACTGCTTAACTGACTATTGAAAAATTGGCCCTAAGTGTTTTTAACAACATTATATTTTTCTGACACATCCTGCTTTGAAATTAATTTTTCCTTTCATAATTCCATGTCAGCTACATCATATTTCAATTTCATGGCAATCGGTCCAAGAACATCTATATTGATATTATTTTGAATACGGCCCCATACATGCATTATTACATTCCACATAACGACCCAATATTCTAATTCTACAAACCTCATCTCAGGTGTCTGTCTGTCTGTAGAACGATATATACCCTAAACGGCTAAAGCGATTTTCTTCAAACTTGGTACTTAAGCGTTTTAGGTGACTCCGTTAAATGGATTTTTGAACAGTTTTTTTTTTAGCCCCAAAAATAAGATTTTTTTCAACCATATTAATTATCTCGAAAACGGCACTAACGATCTTTATAAAAAAAACTGTGTGCACTAATTAAGGTCATTTTGGTTATTTTTTTTATATTTTGCTACTAACGGCACCAATGGCTATACGGATTTTGATCATTTTTTTTTATGTAGAAGGTCCTTTAAATTAGAAATAATATTATGCACCAAAATTTTCGGAAAAATATTTTTTTGAATCTCAGAAAAAAATTTTTTTTTTTTTTGAAAATTCAATAGATATTTCGAAAACGTTTCAATATTTTTTTTGAAATTTAGTTTTTAAGTTTAAATTAAAGGAATTTTGTATTACAAAATTAAGTAATAATGGCGCAAAATTTTAAAAGATTTAGTGAAATGTTAAACCCACTTTTAGCAATTTACTAAGCTAAAAAGATGATTGAGCTAATTTCAAACGATTTTAACATTTTACTAAAGTTAAAATCACGGAATGGCTACTTTAACTTCAGCAATTTGCTAAATCCATTATGGAATCTGATAGTATATCAGCCTTGCACGCGGGGTGCCCCGGTTTGAGTCTTGCTGGTGCACAGTTTTTTTTTGTTTTTTTTTTTGTAAATAATGATGCTAAAATGGTGAAAATAGAAATAATAACTAATACATTTTTAGAGCACATATTGGGTTTTCATCAACATATAATTAATTTACAACGCGTAACAACAATAATTGTGTTCATCAAAATTCAAACCCTACAAATGCGCAGGTTTCTGCTTAATTAGAAATTTACTAGTTTAGAAAAGTTTTAAAAATTTTGAAATAGTTATTCAATCAATAAGCACTTAGGAAATTACTAACTAGTAAAATGTTAAGCCCTTAGCAATGGGTTGTTTAAAATTTTGCGCCAATGACTTTAAAATTGTATTCAACCGCTTCGACTAAGATCTTCTCCACACGTCGTGATCGAACATAAGAGCAAGTACGTGCGATCAAGTTGTGCATTTTATTTTTTGAAGACGAAAAATACCGGTACCTGTCATACACTTTTTTTGCCAAATAATAAATCTTATTTGTCTCAAAAACGGCTTCAACGATTTTTGTAAAAAAAAAAACAGTTCATTAACGAAGGGAAAAGTTACATATTGGTAGATTTTGTCGTTGAAAAAAAATGGATATTTATGGTACCTCTAGTAGAACCATTTTTTTGGTTTTCGATTTTCTGGAAAACGGTTCATTTGATTTTCTTCAGACGCTCCTAGAATTTTGGAAACAATTTTTTTTGGAAATTAAAAAAAAAATTTTGAAAACATAAAATTTCGATAACGACTGAATAGATTCTTTCGAAACTTCGTATTTGATAGTTTTTTGACATTATATTGAATAGTAAAAAAATTATTTTCCTAAAACAAAAATCAAGGGTTACTCCCATACAAATGTTAAAAAGCAATTAAGAAAAAAATGTATTTCTCTAAAACGGCTCCAAGAATTTTGTATAAGAAAATGTGTGTATTCTTAGTACAGTCCACTTTCAATTATAAAAATATTGTTTTTCTTGCGTATTTTTTAACGGTAGTTCAAATAATACCACTTTTTATATTTTCGACTTTCTCACTATTTGTTGAACCTATTAAAATTATTTTATTTATGCCTATATGTATGCTACCTAAAAGTGCTAATAAGAATGCATACTCAATTTTTTTCGATTTAAAAAATATAAATACCTACTTTTTTTTTTTTGAAAAATCAATTTTTTTTGCCAAAATGTAGACCATACGCAAAGTAGAGTAGTACACACGCCCATTTTTATCAAAATCGTTAGAACCATTTTCGAGATAATTAAGATGGTAAAAAATTTGTGTGGCAAGTACCGTTATTCTTCGGGCCAAAAGAACGATTCAAAAATCTGTTTTGGACAATCACCCAAAACGCCTAAGCACCAAGTTTGAACCAATTCGGTTCAGCCGTTTAGGCTGTAGATCGTTCTAAAGACAGACAGGCGGAATTTCGGTACCCACTTTTTTATTGTTCTCTGTGATCGTAATGTCATGTTTGATTGATAGAAAACAAATTTTTTTTTTACGAATACATAACTTGCCTTATAGTACCTATAATCGCAAGTAATAAGTTCATGAGTTTTCTATTATACTAAACGTCTTGATTTTTGTTAAAGCGCCCAAAAAATGTCTATGACATTGAAATAACCAACCAATTGCTGCTATCGTCAATGCTCTTAAAAATTAAATATCCTTGCACCATGACAGCAAGCAATCGCTCATTAAATTTTAATTATCATAATTACACTTAGGCAATCTCGGAAACGATTACGACAAATACGATTATCAGATGAGATTGTAAAAATAAATCATTTTAATGAGCCTTTTTTTAAAAAACCATTTAAAAATCCATAAATTTCTAAATCTTCTAACAACTCATTCACACAGTATGTTAATGTTTTGTAGAACTTAAGGAGCAGTAAATAAATTTCTTCGCAAAATTATTTGCTCCCGCTCCTAAGGAAACAAAATTACAAATAAATCATAATTTTAAACAGCATATTTCCGTAAGTACCTTGTGCCCACCTATTCGAAGCTTGTTTTCACGCTTTTAAGAAAGCAAAGCGTACATAAGTCATATAATAAGTCAATGTTAATGTTGAAAATTTATAATTAAGTATTCACATTTCTCAAAACTAAAAAGACATTATAAGCATCAAACCAGAAGCAATTCGCAGAAGTTCGGATAAAATAATTATGTGGTAATTATGTTTTTATTGTTGCCAAGTAATATGTACTAAAAAATAAAATTACATTTCAGTTGTTGGGTTTTTTAAAGAAAATGTGTTTTTTTTTTGTATATTTCTTAGATTCATCATAATATTGTGGTAGATACTTTGTCTAGTTCAGCCCGAAGGAAGAAGATGACATGTATTATTATGATTAGGGGAAATTTTTAAATTTATTTTGCTTCTGAGGTTGTTTTAATTAATTAAAAAAAAACGTCGCAATTCTGACAGTCAATAGTTTATTGACTTCTTTGTTCTAAAAAGGTAACATGACCACGATAACTTCGGACATTTTGAGAGATATTTAAAAAAATTAGTTTTGATCGAAATATTGTTCATAAATATGATTTTATAGATCTTTCTTAAGTAATCAAATTTGACAGATATACCGGGTATTTTTTTAGACGTGTGGTTTTTAATGTGGCAATAATTTTTTCCGAGTTGGTCTTTTTGACAGCTGTCACTTGATTTATACTCAGTTTGGTTTGCCATTTCATAATGAATAGACTTTCTGCTGAACAACGTTTGCAAATCGTGCAAATTTATTACCAAAATAATGGTTCGGTTCGCGCGACTCATAGCTCGACTCATGACGCTCTTGCTGCTGTGTAGCAGAGTCTTGAAGAAGACCCGAATAAGTACATCCGCAATCGAGGGCAATAATTGGAGCTGTACCCATCTACTTTATGGAACATTTTGCAAAAGGATCTTGGTTTGTGAGCTTACACAATCCAAATCGTGCAAGAATTGAAGCCGCACGACCATCAAGCCCGCCGCACGTTCGGTGAATGGTCAAATGGACCCTAAACGAGACGGCCGCCGATACCGATTTTCACAAGAAAACTTGGTTCAGCGATTAAGCTCACTTTTGGTTAAAACACAAGTAGCACATGATAGTATATTTTCGTTATCAAATATCTTAATTCATACTTTATTCATTCTTGAATTAGTATGCTTATTTCCGGGTTCCATATTTAGCCCCTTTTGCTGATACGTATCACAAATATATATGTTCAACTTAAAACGCGTATGGGGCACTTTTTTGTCTGCGTAAAATGTCACATAAGTTCTTAGATAGAACTTAAATGGTTAAGTTGTATAACAGCAAATGAGGCTTGATCTTTATTTCTACTTTATTAAATGTTTTATTCAAGTACTTAAATTGGGAAGTTCACTTCTACTTTCTTAAATACTTCCTAAATTGACGTTTCTAAACTTAAGCTCAGTAGCGCAACAACCCATTGTTAAGGGCTTAAAATTTTACTAGTTAGCAATTTCCTAAGTGCTTATTGATTGAGTAACTATTTCAAAATTGTAAAACCTTTTCTAAACTAGTAAATTGCTAATTAAGCAGAAAGCTGAGCATTTGTAGGGTTTGAATTTTGATGATCACAATTATTGTTGTTGTGCGTTGTAAATTAATTATATGTTGATGAAAACCTAACATGTTCTCTAAAAAGATATAAGTTATTTCTATTTTCGTCATTTTAACTTCATTATTTACAAAAAAAAAAAAAAAAACAAATTTGTGCACCAGCAGGACTCGAACATAGGCACCCCGCCTTCAAGGCTGATATACTATCAGATTCCATAATGGACTTAACAAATTGCTAAAAGTTAAAGTAGCCATTCCGTGATTTTAACTTTAGTAAAATGTTAAAACCGTTTAAAATTAGCTCAATCATTTTTTTATCTTAGTAAATTGCTAAAAGTGGCTTTAACATTTTACTTAAACGTTTAAAATTTTGCGCTAGTTTTTTTTCGTTTCCTTAATACATCTTAAATCCTTCTTTATTTGATTTTGGTTTTAAGGCATTAAATCGGTATTTTTGAACACACTTCATTTTTATTGTGGTTTTAGTGGAACCAAATTTATTAATATTGTGGAAAAAAAGAGATACTGCCATTATTCTATGCAAAAAGTAATTCAAATTGCTAAAAGATGTAAAATAGTGACTCAAGATACATTTATTGTTGACAATAAAACCACATTATGTAATGTGACCAAACAATTATCCATTGATACAAACGAAAATATGTATCAATGTGAGTAACAAGGAAATTTATTCTGAAATTAATTAAGTCGAGGAGTAAAGAATTTGTGATCGAAAATATCTATAATGAATCAGTTGAAACTCAACCTGATACATTTGACAAAGAAAAAATTATATCGGCAGTGGTTATTTGGGTCATCAAAACTCGTGTGAACAACGTTCAATTAAAAACGTTTCTTGAAATCTGGAACCAACACGCACCGTTACCAAAATTGCCAAAAGATCCGAGGACGCTTCTTACGACGCCTAGAATTTTTAACATTTTCTATGATCCAAATGAAAACTAGTCACTATTCACTAGCCACTAGTCACTAGTCACTAATCACTAGTGACTCACTAGTCACTATTTGCAAGAGTGTACTAGAATAGGTCGTAAGTAATAATGTAAGATGGATAGTTTGATGTCCATAAATATCGCACTTACACCCAAGCACACAAGTAATGGTCTCGCGCTCTTACTCACATTGAAGTTTTAAATGTGTCTAGGAGATATTTGGCCCATAGGATTTGTCTGGCTGCTTACAAAATGTTTGAAATAGTTCAAGCCAAATCCTCGCTACTGGAGCAAGAAAAGAACAGAAATCACAAGCGGTTTTTAAAGGAGCTATATCGACAGATATAGCTCCTTTAAAATTGATCACAGCCGCGTCTGAGAAATTTTACTGGATCTTAGAAAGTGTTTTAGAAGCTTTTACCTCAAGTCCCAATGGGTCACAAGTTAATAAGAACCCTCATGAGCAGAATGGGTATAAGTAAAGGGTTATCCATTTTGCGGTTTCACAAGTATAGGGTTGGAATTCGGCACCTGTCAAAATAAGTTGTTAAACCAATTTTTTTTTTTCAGTTGAAAGACTGACATTTACGAAAATAGATCGCTTAAATATCAAACAACGCATAAAAATTGTTAAAACCTACTACAAACATGGTGATTCTGCCACAGCCACATATCGTTCTTTAAGAGGAGATTATGGTTTACATAATCGTCCAACTACGCAGACAATTGGCAAAATTGTGAAGAAATTTGAAGAGACTGGATTGGTTACGGATATTTTAAGGCCTGGTGCATCATCGTTTCGCTCTCACCACTGAAAAAATCGCTGCTGTAAGTGAAAGTGTTGACGAAGACCCGAACGTGTCGATTCCTCGTCGTTCTCAGGAAGTAGGACTGTCTTACGGGACATTAGGCGTATTTTGCATTTGGATCTACACCTTTATCCATATAAAGTCCAGTTCACACAACAACTGAAGCCACCTGACCATTCACAGCGTCGTAGATACGTCGAATGGGTGCTTGAACAACAGGCGGTGGACGGTGATTTTTCGAACAAAATTTTCTTCAGCGACAAAGCACATTTCTTACTCGGTGGGTATGTTAGTAAATAAAACTGTCGTATTTGGGGTTCTGAGAATCCTCAAGTAATTGAAGAGAGGGCATTATATCCACAAAAGTCACTGTTTGGGGCGCTCTTTGGTCCGGAGGTGTGATTGGACGTTACTTCTTCGAAAACGATGATGTAACGACTGTCACCGTCAATTCGGAGCATTATGGTCATATAATAAAGGACCTTTTTTTGCCTGCTATTGAAGAATACGACTTGGAGAATATGGGGTTTCAACAAGACGGTGCCACGTGACACACAACTCGAGCGAATATGGCTTTAGTGCAAGAGACATTTCCTGGCCGCGTAATTTCTGGTCGTGAAGATATCAACTGGCCACCAAAATCATGCGATTTGACACCGCTGGACTCGCAGATACGCGAAAGACCGTATTTATGCAGATAAACCTTTAATTCTTGAGCACTTGAAAACCAATATTCGTCTAGTTATGGCTGAGTTACCGGACAATATGTGTCAAAATGTGGTCGAAAATTACCTCAAAAGAATCGATGCTTGCAACAATTCGCGTGGTGGTCATTTAAATAATGCAGTATTTCACATATAATGTCAACGTTCAATCTTTATAACAAAAAAGAAATATCATGAAAAAAAATATTTTATATGTGTTTTATTTACGTTTACTTTTGAAACCGCAAAATGGATAACCCATTACATCAACTTGTAGAGAGGTCGCCAGAATAAAAAAAAGTGAAAGAGTGATCATTTTACTTCCTTCCTTTGACCGCGTTATAGGCAGAGTCAGAAATTCGGACATCGGAGATTATGTACTCCTTCGATCACTTGGGCGACATCATCTGCGTTGCAAAGGAACAACCTGAAATTCACTCATAATTCAGATTGGTTCAGACGTCAGAGAAACACAATTTCTAAGAATCCATATAATTATTTCAAAAGCTGTGGACAATAGGTCCTTTGATAGCTCCAACCTTTAACCTGACCAAAATATTAGTACAAATCTATAACTGGCAATTCAGGCTAATTTATTTAATTTAATTTCGCTTAAAGTATGATTTATTTAAAATTACTAACTCTTACTCCAATTTATAATAGAAAATACTGTTTTGGATCTAAACATTATTCGTAATTCAAGCTTCATTAAAAAGCTCTATATTTTCAGAAGAAACCAATTGTTTTTTTTACCATCTGGCTTGTATAATGCCCCTACAAGTTTATTAATTATTACATCACATACATACGCAATAACAATATCTTATTGATTTCAGTAGATAATAATCAGTTATCAAAAACCACCTACGCTTTAGGCATCTTTCATTAACCGCGTTATGACTGCATAAATCCCGAATTCCGAATTCCAATTAAAACCATCCATCAAAACGCTACCAGAAATCAGATACCAAATGCTGCATCACTGTTTCATGTTTCATCATAAAACAAGAATCCTTATGATGGAATGGAGCCAGGACCATAGCCAGCCATCACACCAAATATTCCAAACAATGTTTAGTAAAACAAAATGAGGTTATCGATTGAATTCGCTGCCATTGAGGCTTCCATTTTTTTTTTTTTTATTGTCATATCTTTTTATGTGTTGAACATTACATTATACCCCTGATGGTGTGCTTGGTGGTGGAACATTGAATTTTCAGAAAAAATCACAATTTAAATTTATGGATATTGGTTAGACTTAATGGCCAAATATGCTAAACAACTTTCGAGAGTTGGAATCAGAGTTGGAATAAGGAAAAAGGAATACAAACTCCATACACGCACAACATGTTCGTTCACAGTAAATTGCTGTTTTCTCCGTTTAACATGATGAAACATTAATACAAAAGCAAAGGACTTCTTCTTCTACTTCTGCAGCAATCATCTATGGCTTTTATATATTAAATGAAAACCACAATAAAAATGAAGTTTTCCAGTAAATTAAGTTTTGGAATTTATTGAATCTACTATACCGATTCATAAAACGAATTCGATTTTATTTATTTTTTTTTTTATTTTTTTTTTGTTTTCCTTGCTTATTCCTATGACAAGACTGAACGACGAATATTTCTCAGTTTGGGAGGCGAACGAGGCGATTAGATAAAAAATTGAATCCAACCAACAATATTCCTCTTGAGAATTTTAGAGAAAAATACTGATATTCTTGTTTAAATTGACGATAACGATAACGTTGGCTATCAAACCGATGAATTTCGGACGAAAGTGTTCTTTAAAAGGTTTTACACTCAATTAAGTTGATGGGTTGTGTTAGTATTTTGTGGTATCTCAAGCAACTTTAACTTTTAAGGTTTATTTATATATGGTGACCATTTAAAAAAAAAAAAAAAAAAAAAAAAAATATGCCAACCAAAAACTTATTATTTGAATAAAAAAAAATAAATCAAAGCCTGGTTCGAACGTACTTGCTCTTATGCTCGATCACATTTTAAGTAAAAGATTCTTACTAAAAAAATTTAAATTATTAAAAATACGAATATTTTGTATTTTATTGTTATTTATAAAATACCTTTAATTTTTGTATAAAAAAAATGCAATAACATGAATTTTAAAATTTAACTTGAAAAAAAAATCGTCCACCCGTTTTCGAAGCATTGTATTTATCAAAAAAAATGTCTTTCAAAAATCAAAAAAAAATATTTTTACAAAATTTTGGTAGGTATGCAATATGATTAACAATTTGAAGGACCGCCTGTAAAAAATTTTGTATCCGAATCCTATGAGCCGTTAATATGAAGTCGATAAAAAGAAACAACAAAATTAACAAAAATTTCAGCTCTGAATGCTCTGAGTTAAAAGGAAGAAGATATAATTCATAAAATTTTAGTATGCAGTTTTTTAACAATTTTAGGAAGCATTTGTATAAAATTATAAAATGATTTGAATCGGTTAGTGTTGAGAAAGTCGAAAATATGAAATAAATTGATAAGTAATAAAAAAAATTTAATACTTGAAAGTGGAATGTACTAATCTAAGAACACACATATTTTTTTATAAAAATTCTTGCAGCCGTTTTCGAGAAATACATTTTTTTCTCAACGGTTTTATAACATTTGTATGGGAGGTACCGTTATTTTTTATTTTAGAAAAATACTTTTTTGTAACTATTCAAAATAGTGTCAAAAAAACACCAAATACAAAGTTTTGAGAAAATCTTGATTCGTTTTCGAAATTTTGAGTTTCAGAAAAAAAAAAATTTCCAAATAAAAGGTACCCTATCCTTTCATTACTGAACTGTTTTTTATAAAAAGTCGTTGGAGCAGTTTTTGAGAAAAATTAAATTTTTGTTTTTGGCAAAAAAATGTATGGGAGCTACTGTAATTTTTTGTCATCTTAAAAAATATGAAAAAATCTTGTGGGCATATTACCGAAAAAACAATAGTTACCAAGTTTGAAGCAAATCAACTGAACCGTTTATGCAGACGCGAGGACAGATAGACAGACATACGGAATTGGGGGACCCACTTTTTTGGTGTTCTCTATCATCGTAATGTCGAGTTTGATTAAAATCTCGAGTTCGATTTTTTTTCTAAATGCAAAATATGACCTATAGTACCTATATCGCAAGTAAAAATGGTCGCCGTAACAAGTATTGCATTTGATCTCGAGATTTTAATCAAACTTGATAGAGAACACCAATAAAGTGGGTCCCGCAATTAGTTTTTTCTTGCTGTCTGCCTGTCTGTAGATCGATCTGCAGCCTAAACGCAGCTGAAGCGATTTTCTTTAAACTTGGTAAGCTTTTAAAATGATTGTCTCAAATAGATTTTTGAATCGTTTTTGTAGCCCCAAAAATAACGGTACCTGCCCTACAACCATTTTTTTTCTTATTTTCGACTTCTCGTAAATGGCTTGACGGATTTCGATCAAAATTTTTATGTAGTCCCTTCAAATTCCAAACAATATAGCATACAAAAATGTTCGAAAAATATTTTTTGGATTTAACAAAAAAAAAAAAATGATTTTTGAAAATTCAATAATTCGAAAACTTACAACGATTTTTTTTCGAAATTATAGTTTTAAACTTATATTATTAATAATAGCATAAACTTAACATAACAAATTTATTCTGGAAAAAATTATTCTTGAAAAAATTAAGAATTTAATAAGAAACCACTTTAGCCGTTTCTACTAAGAATCTTGTGTTGAAATTGTTTAACTAAAAAAGCTTTAAAAGTATGCGTGAGAGAAAGGGATGCCAGACAGAATGGCGCTGTTACGCTTTAGGTATACGTCTATTTATCGATAAATTTATGCCAGCACTTTTGTAAACGATGGCTGGGGCAATAACTTTGTTGAATACTGTTTTTAAAAATATTGAAATTTTATTCATCACCTTTGCATTTAAGCCCGTTTGCCGATACGAATCATAAATATTTATGTTCAACTTAGAACGCTTATGGGCTACTTTTTCCTCTGCATAAAATGTCACATAAGTGCTTAAGTTGAGCTTAAATGCTTATTATTTTTATACCGGCATACAGTTTTACATCAATTTTAAGACCTTAACCTTAAATGTTGAACTATTAAAACAGACGATATAAGCTCAAAGCAACTACATCTTTTCTTTTTAATTAATGTTCAAACATAACTGTTCTTCTACACTGAACATCGATGATAGGAGTAGGCAGGTAATTTTGAATATTTTTCTTCTGTTTTGAAATAAAGATTTTCTTACGGTAAGTTACATTCTAGGAGTCCAACATGCTTACAAAACATTCAACTCCTTAAAAATATCAAATTCTTTTCTTTTCGTAACGAAGCCGTTTACCCGCCCATAAGAAGTTATCACTTCAAAACAAAAAAAAATTCAAATGTGTGATTCGAACCAACGCTCCCTCTCGGGAACCAGAGCTTGAATCTAGCGACTTAGACCGCTCGGCCACCCTGAGTTATCAACGATGGCTAGCAAAAACAGGTTTTATACTTTTTGTATATTAAATTTGCATTCATTTAACTAGTTAAAATAAAACCAGGCAGACACTTCAATAAGAACTATGTAGTTATAATACTGCATTCTATTAGAATTGCATTAAATTTGTTTCTGTCAACAGGTAAATGAGATAAGTTTATGAAATCAGCTTTAAGAATGCGTTTGCTAAAACCCAATAATGTTTCAATCCCACGATTCCTCTCGAAATATATTTTCTTTCTGCTGTAAATTTTAATCTCCATTGCATTATTGGCTTCCATTTTTAGAGATATGGTAGAATTGCGCATTAATAATTCCTTAGCATTATAGTATAATGCAATATCAACAATTTCATATGACCCTACTGGAATTTCAATTTCATGTTCTCCGATATGAAACAAATTGTTTTGCTTATCAACATTGGGCATTTAATTATATGTTTGAAAATCAACTAATGTATAAACGTATAATCTTGCTCCAGATTCAAGGGCTTTTTTTTTCTTTTTTTTTTTTTAATTCATTTTTATTTCATTTTAACTTATAACTATCTTAAAGCTAGACAAAAATGTTTAAAACTAGCCTAATTATCAATAACTTACAACTAATTTACTGGCCCTTTACGGGCGCTCTAAATTAAACAATAACTTTTAAAACTAATGTCTTTCGACCTAAAAACTATTTTAATTAAATCTAAATTTTTTTTTTTATTTCAAGGAAACTTTACAAAAACTTGGTTTCAGATTCAAGGGCTTATAGGTATCTCAGTTCAAATTTATTATTATATTTCTCATTATCGCAATATTTAACAAGTTATTACTACACACCATTTAACTTGCAAATAGCCTAGTGGCTAGAGCATACAACTATCAGCGATCTGATAGGTAGTCTAACTCAGGCAATTGCGTACGCCGACGATCTAATTGCGTACAGAACAGCTCCAACAGTTGAGGTCATCAAAATTCTCTTGCAGCGTGACTTCGACAAGATTCAGCGATATTGTGATGACTGGAAGTTGAAAATCAACTTCCAGAAATCAGAAACTATTTTGTTTAGGACTCCGTTGTCTAGCGCCTCAAGGGATACGAGAAAGAACTGGCGCAAGCTGGTGATCGTAGGGCCACATGGACATCCACTGGCGAGTAAAAGTGTAGTAAAGTACCTTGGCATCTGGTTGGATCAGTACTTGTATTTCGACAGACATATAGGTGCTGCTCTGGCCAGGGCTAGGGGAGCCTTTGCCCTGACAAAACGATTGTTTTATAGCAGTCGTCTTGACAGCAGGGTGAAGGTGATTTGCTACATGGCCCTCATCAGGCCGATGATTGCCTATGGATGCCCGGTGTGGTTCAACGTTGCCCCATCTCAAATGGAAAAGATTCGGGTGTTTGAGAGGCAGTGTCTTCGACGTTGCCTTGGATTACACAGAACACCAGAGTCGGAGTACAAACGATATTATTCCAACCAGGTTCTATACAACGGAGCCAACATAAACAGAATAGATAATTTTTTGTTTAAGCTGATTCGGGGTCACGTTGCAAGAGCGATGTCCTCAACTAACAACTTAATTTTTGGGGCGTATTACCCAAATAACCAATATTTCGAGAGTGCGCGGTTAAGTGGCTACATCCCTCCCGAGGCATTCCTCTATTTAGACAGTCGAGGGCTGATACAGGATGGAGGGGCGGTTCCGCTCATCTACCACGTCAGCCGGAAAACTGTGGATAGGCGACTCCTTTATGGTCGAGACGTCATCGCTCAAGGTGGAGAAGAGCGCCTTCGGTTCAGTAGGACTGTGTCCGATCGGGACCGGAGGGATAGGGAGAAACAGGAGAACCAGTTCTGGTGGCTCTCTGAACAGCATCGTGATATTTAAAGTCGATGAAGATGGTATATCTTGGCCGACTTACATAGATTTAGGGAATTAGGTATAGGGAACAGTCGTGGAGGCACCAAAAAAAAAAATTAAAAATATGTATGTATGCGGGCGCATGCGTGCATGTATCTGCGTGTCTGTACATGTATGTGCGTACGTATATGTACGTGCGTATGTACATGTATGGGTGGGTTGCATGTTTGTATGTGTCTGCATGCATATAAAAAATAAACAAAAAAAAATTAAAAAACGAAAAAAATGCTGCTGTGGCTGTTCTAGTTTTTAAGTAGTTTTAAGTATTATTAGGTATTTTAAGTAGTGTAAGTTATTTTTAGTTAGTATAAGTTAGTTTTATTTAGTTTTAATTATTTTTAATATATATTTAGGTTTAGTTTATAAGTTAAAAAAAAAAAAAAAAAAAAAAAAAAAAAAATGATCAGATATCAAGTTTTTGTGAGTTATAGTTTAATTTAGAGCGCCCGTAAAGGGCCAGTAAATTAGTTGTATGTTATTGATAATTAGGCTAGTTTTAAACATTTTTGTCTAGCTTTAAGATAATTATAAGTTAAAATGAAATAAAAATGAATTTAAAAAAAAAAAAAAAAAAAGCATACAACTATCTATACACATGTGCCCAGTTCAAATCCAACAAACTCTCGGAGCAGTTTCATTTCATAATTTTATTCAGAGAAAGGAATACCCACAGTAACGCGTTACGTAAAACATCGGTTTACCGTCCCATAAAAAGTTTTCACTTCAAAAATAAAAAAATATTTGTTTAAAATTTCGAAAATTACTTATTATATTTTTTTGCTTGTATGCAAAATTATAACAAAAAATCGTTTACTTATTAGCAAGATATACACGAGATTAACAATTTTCTCAAAGAATTACATTACATACATAAATCGGTTTATATAGGGAGTTGTTGGAGGAGTTTTCTTAGACAAATCAAACTAAGTTATCTCTTTTTTTTTTTTTTTTAATTTAACTATATGCCTGTAATACCTCAGGTCTTTTAAATTCAACCTAAATTGCACGGCGCTAGATTAGCACAGTGGATTTGTGGAAACAGGTATTGACTGTGTCATTTAAAGGTACAGAAAAGAATGCGCCTAGCGTGAGGATCGAACCCACACGTCCTAGTTAGCAATCAAGCACTTTATATACTGCGCCATTGCCACCCAAGGTATCTCTCTTGTTATTTTGTCTAAAAACCAAACGTCAATTTTAAAACAATACTTAAAATCATCATTATTAAGTCGGTGACTTTAACTTTATGGTCAATTCATTTTTAGTTAGGAAGCACATATTTTTATAGACGGCTTCGTCAAGAAAAATAATATGTGTTATTTCGTTGATGAAAACTACAATCACATTACAGTTCCGATTTTTTTTTCTTTGATCAGTTGTTAGACCAGACATTCCTGCCTCTCTAAAATTGGATTACCTAAGTTTTTTTTCCAAGAACTTGAAATCCATTTTTTTTCATTGAATATTACACGAAGTGGCCTAAATCTAAGCTTTATTAAAATATGTCTTTGGCTTTTTTTCACAATACCTGCTTTAAATGAGCCTAAATAAAAATTCGAATTTCACCAAAAAAACCTGCACAAAACTTACCCATTCTATTATATATTGCTCTAGTTTGATAAATATTATTGGGTACATGCAGATGCATATACTAATAGAAGCTATGAGTATTTTTTACATTGACAATGTAATGTTTTTGCCTTCCACAATACCAAATAGATTCCCAAGAGGATATGTTCCTGAAATCGTGTTTAAATGCTTTTTATAAAAAACCTTTTTCAATCTACTTCTAATATTTCAAAAATATTATTTCTTTTCAAAAAAAAAAACTATAATTGGTCACCCTAATCCATAAAACTTCTATCTATGAGGGTTAACAACAAATAAAATGACCACACAAATGGGATGAAATTTATTTTCGTAGATAATTTTAAATTTGTATATATGTATATCTTTTTTTCTTTGTTGGGGCATTAGGGTTGTGATGACTTTAGTTTTGAAATTTTTGAATGTGATACATTAGGATATTCTTATAAAAAATTCTCTAAAATAAAAAAAAATGATTGTAGGAGCAGGACACCATTATTTTTTTTAAATATGTAGATAAACCCATATGAAAGCGGGTGCTTGTAACTTTTGTTCAAGTGCTTGACGTGGAATAAATGACCCTTGCTAAGTTTTTATAAACGAAAAACTGAAACCTATTGTCATTGTCAAGAAGAAAAAGAGAATTTTATGGTAAAACATTAGTTAAAAAATCATTGAGCTGTGTCCACACTATGTCGAAACTTTTAAAAATGTTTATGACAAACCAGAGTAAAAAATATTTGGTTTTGTGAACAATAAAAATAAAGTACATAGACTGACCAAAGTCAAGCTTACCATCTTAATTTATAAGAAAAGAATAAAAATTTACAGTGTGAAAAACAATTTCGAGAACTTAAAATCTGATTAAAGGGTTGTTGTTGATATAAAATAAGTCATGGGCGATAAAACAATATATCAATATCGTGCTTCAAAATTCCAAGAAAAAACACCAGTTCCAGAAAATATTGCAAGAAATAAAGTCAGGAAATTTTAAACATTAAAAATAAAATGCACGACTGGGTCGCACGTACTCGCTCCTATGTTCGATCACATTAGATGCAAAAGATTCTTAATGAAAATGGCTAAAAGAATTTTTGAAGTCGCTTTTCACTTAATTTTTTATATATATGAAAATTCTTAAATTTTTTCTAAAAAAAAAATTGGTATGAATATCTTAAATATTTAATAATATAAATTTAAAAACAAAATTTCAGAAAAAATTTTTAAATTTTGAAATGCAGTATTATTTAAAATTTGAAGGAGATGCTGCACACAAATTTTGATCGAAATCAGTTTAGCGGTTTGTGTGAAAGTCAAAAATCAATAAAATGGTTAATAACAAAATATTTTAAAATTTGTTTGGCCAGAATGTAGACAATACTTAAATTAGCACACACAACAATTTTTATCGAAATCGTTGGAGCCGTTTTCGAGATAATTAAGATGGTAGATTGTATTGCAGGTACCGTTATTTTTGGGGCTAAAACGACGATTCATTAATCATTTTTTTTTTCAAATTACTGGAAAACTATAGGTTCGTTTGAAAAAAGTTACAGGTACGCATTGTAGGTCATGTTATTCTACACAAAAAAAATTAACACTTTTTATCGCACAATTAATAGATTTGGAGAAAAATGGTCGAAAACATTGGAGTGTAATTCATTTTTTCAAAAAATTTAGTAAATTTATGTTTTTGAGTGGGGAAATTTTTTGTTTTTAGTTATGTTTGGAAAAACCGCTCTATTAAAAAACCCAAGTTTTATGCGTGGAACCGGAAGGGAGATGCTGCCATCCTAAAAATAATAATTTATTTTAATTTGTTCAATGAATCCCAAAACCTTTATTTTTCTCAAAATTTTCTAAGAACAACTTGTAGACAGTACAATTAATTATCTACAAAATGGCATATCAATGATTTCTGTGTCAATTCGTTCTTAAGTTTTAACGCTTAAGCTGCTACGCCCTGCCTGGCCCAATATAGGAGTTGGGGTAGGTACAAGTTTGATTATATGCAATTTTTTTTTTGGATTTGAAGATTTCTTTTTAAAAAGTTCCATAAAATATACACAAACCCACCCTAAGTAATATATTGCGCCAAGCAGGGGTAATGCAGGGATGCAGCATGGAATCCTCAAGCGACGAGCTTTTTTAAATTTATTGTTTACATTTGAAATCAATTTTATGTTTTGAATAAAGATTTTTAGTTATTTAAAGAATATTTTTTTCGTTTAAAATTTATAACTTTTCAGGTACTTTTTGGCAGTCAAAAAAATTAATAAAAAAGGGTCATTTTGCCATAATAGCCAAATGACTCTTTAGAAAAGCCACAAATGGTCATAATGGGTTATCCATTTTGCGGTTTCAAAAGTAAACGTAAAAAAAGCACATAAAAAATGATATTTCTTTTTAATTATAAAGTTTGAACGTTGACATTATGTGTGAAACGCTACATCAGCTAAATGACCACCACGCGAATTGTTGCCAGCATCGATTCTTTTGAGGTAATTTTCGACCACTTTTTCACACATATTGGGCGGTATCTGAGCCATACCTTGATAATATTGGGTTTCAAGTTCTCAAGAGTTAAAGGTTTATCTGCATAAACACGGTAATTCGAGTAGCCCGCAAAAAAAGTCCAGCTGTGTAAATTCGCATGATCTTGGTGGCCAGTCGATATCGCCACGACGAGAAATTACGCGGCCACTAAATGTCTCTTGCAATAAAGCCATATTCGCTCGAGTTGTGTGGCATGTGGCAACGTCTTGCTGAAACCACATATTCTCCAAGTCGTATTCTTCAATAGCAGACAAAAAAAAAGTCGGTTATCATATGACCATAACGCTCCGAATTGACGGTGACAGTCGTTACATCATCGTTTTCGAAGAAGTAAGCTCCCATCACACTTCCGGACCAATGAGCGCCCCAAACAGTGACTTTTTGTGGATGTAATGGCTTCTCTTCAATTACATGAGGATTCTTAGAACCTCAAATTCGACAATTTTGTTTATTAACATACCCAACGAGTGAGAAATGTGTTTCGTCGCTGAAGAAAATTTTGTTCGAAAAATCGCCGTCCACCGCCTGTTGTTCAACCACCCATTCGACGTATCTACGACGTTGTTAATGGTCAGCTGGCTTCAGTTGTTGTGTGACCTGGACTTTATATGGATGTAGGTGTAGATCCAAATGCAAAGTACGCCATAATGTGCCGTAAGACAGTCCTAATTCCTGAGAACGACGAGGAATCGACACATTCGGGTCTTCGGCAACACTTTCATTTACAGCCACGACGTTTTCAGTGGTACGAGCCAAACGATGATGCACCGGCCTTTCAATATCTGTAACTGATCCAATCTCTACAAATTTCTTCACAATTTTGCCAATTGCTTGCGTAGTTGTACGACTATGTAAACCATAATCTCCTCTTAAAGCACGATATGTGGCTGTGGCAGAATCACAATTTTTGTAGTAGGTTTTAACAATTTTTATGCGTTGTGCGATTGTTAAGCGATCAATTTTCAGCGATCCATCCACAGTCCTATAATTTTGAAACCGCAAACTGTATAACCCTTTATTTCACAATGTGTCATATGGCCATATTTATGTCTTTTAAAATTTGGGAGATTTGTTCCATCAGCACCAAACAAAAGTAGTTTGGACTTATGCGCCACCGAGGTGGGATATTTGTCCCAAATTAGTTTTTGGGTCTTGTGTCTGATCTATGTGGGAGATAATAAGTCCCAAAAATCAAATTTGGGAATTATGTCCCTGTGCCGAGCCTTACGAATTAATTGCCTCCTTAGTAAAAATGAGCGATTGGCAAGAGTGATTCTTCGTTCATTTCTTGTCGAATATTATTTTCAGAAGTTTTAATGGAGTCCATACCGATTTCTGGTACAATTGAATTCCATTTTGGGATGTAAAGCTCTAAATCCAGTTTTGACTTTGAAGCTTTTTCGGTTTTTCAAACCAAACTTGATGAAGGAGCGCAAATGATCCATTATCATCTTTAACAAGTGGACGTGCTTGGCAATAATAAAATAATACTTAATTCATTGGAGTGAAAAAGGATGAAGAATTCCGAGCAACCAAGAGAACAGAACATTTCCATTGGGACAATATTTTATATTTAAGCCATTTTTTTGCGATCAGCTTGCGCCACTTGAGGAAAAAGTTGAACAAAAAAAATAAAATTCATATAACCACCATCCATAGAAAAGCAGAGGCACTACTACTTTGTAGCGAACTACCACTGCTCTTGCGGGCTTGCGGCTATAGGACGATTACCTTCTAATTTATTTTTTAATTTATTGAACATTTGTCACCACAAGTGCATATTGATCATTTCATCCGGAAATTTTGTACAAAACATCCTCTTCCGCAACAAAAGTTTTTTGTGTTTTTTTTTAAATTTTCTGTCACATAAAAAAACTCATCCACACGTGGACAATTTTAAGCACTGTTCCCTGTCAGACTTTAAAATGGAGGTAATATCCCGCTAAAGTTTATTTCATCCGCCCATAAATGGTATCCATTTCCGCTAATAGACCGTGATAGAGTCAAAGTTGTTTGCACTTGCACCGTCCTTTAATGTATTTAACACACAATAAATATACAACATATATTACGAGTTTATATACAACAACGTAGTTTTTTGGTGAACATGTGCTAAGGGAGCAAGGAGGTTTATTTATTTATTTATGAATAAGGATAGCATAACCATGGGAGCAGTTGTAGTGTAGAGCTTCGTTGTTATGCATGCGGAAAACCCAATATGCATCGCATACAATGACATTCACCGCTTCGTTTGAACCTTTATTATATTTTGCAATTTCCTGATTTATCAGATGATATTTCCGTTTTCATTGAAGACCTATTATATATACCTACGTATATTTTCAGTCTTTGTATTTATATGTGTATTATTATGTTAGCAGCATCCAATATAGCCAACAACAACATGACAATAGTAGAGGTATAGCATTCGATACAAAAGAGTATTCCCATCAGGCCCTTTGTGCGAGTTAAATAAATTCCTGGGAGAGCGAGCTCCAACTCCAACGTCATTTGAATATTAAATGTTGGCTAGGATTGGGAATAAAATATCCAAATGTGGTAGACCTACTTATTTTGTTGATATCAAATACAAACGTGCTGGTTAGTTTAAACCCTTTTCCATTGGGTAAGCTTGTTAATAAAATAATAACGAAAGCTTTACACAAAATATGTACATACTAAATCCAATAGACCCATGAAAAGAAAAAAAAAAAACTAGGTATGTGCCATGAAAAATTTTTTGTTGAAATTCAAAGTTAGTTTTAGCTTTAATCAAATCGTTTTTTTGGAAACTATGTTCTTCCATAACAAAGATTATTAATTATTGTTATAGTTTTACGTGTCATAATTTTTGGCCGGGTTTCTGGTTTCTGTATTTTACACAAGCTATATGGAGGATTTAGAGATCTTCAAAAATAAGACATCTTATATTAGAACTCAATTTTAAAAGCGAATATATTTTACAGGGTGTTTTTTTTTTAGCCAGTACTGATATTTATTATTAACACAACAAATGAAATTGTTGCTCGTTTGCCAGCGTATAAGTTAGTGGCGTTATGCGTTAATCGAATGTTTTCTTCAATGAGTTCATTTTTATTCAGTGCCAAATTAAGCCAGCGCCGGGCCTGTAATAAATTCTATCAAGGGGCCCTTAGACTGTTTTATGTTAGGTACTTATCGAGTTTATGGTATTAAATAAAACCAAACTGTTACAAACAAACTTTTCTTGATTTAATTTGTGCAAGTTTATATATAATGCTGTTGATATCGACTTCTCGGAGTAAATCATGTTCAATATTCATTAAAGTGAGGTGATTAAGACGTTGTTGGCTAATCGTGTTCCTCAATCAATTTTAACACGTTTTAATGTTGAAAAATATCGTTAACCACTGCGGTTGGTGATCAAGAGAGACAAATAAATGCGCAAAACAATTTCAAGGTTCGGGAAACAAGATTTTAAAGAATTATTTACAACAGCTTGTAAACCTGCATTTCCAGAGCCTCATGATTCCTGCGGTCAATAATACAGGGTGGCGCACGAATCGTGCTATAATAAGAAATTTAAATAACTTTTATTTTAATCGATGCATTTCATTAATTTTTTCTTATTGGATTAAGAATTAAATTTTTTTTAAAAATAACTAATGGTTTTTAAAGATGATAGACCGCAAACGACCTCCACGCTCATCCACGCATATGCGGCACCTGATCAGAAAATTGTTCATTGCGGCCTGAAGGGTTGAAATTGGACTGCTTCAATTCAGTGAAATTCCTGTTTCGTTTTGTACACTTCCTGTTTGATATAACCCCATAAAAAAAGTCTGGTGCAATGCGGTCAGGTAACCTTGGTGGCCAGCGGAAAGTGCAGTTTCTGGATATCAATTTGTTTGAAATTTTCGTTGGAGCTCCGCTATAACCTGTGTGGCTACGTGTGCACTTGCTCCATCTTATTGAAACCAAACCCTGCTGAAAGGGATACGTCTTCGGCAAAGTTCTGGGTAAAAAAACCTTCTTCAACATCTTTAAATAACCGTTCCCATTGACAGTTTGTGTTACACTGTTTTCTTCAAAGAAGTATGGTCCGAAAATACACCTTGATGAAACTGCTCACCACACAGTGACTCGTTCTGGGTGCAGTTCCGTCTCATGGAGCATTTCTGGATTAGATTCACTCCATATACGGCAATTTTGCTTGTTAACATTGCCGTTTAAGTCAAAATGGGCCTCATCAGACATAAACAAACAATTTATCAATGTGTTGTCTTCTTCAGTCATTGCAATCATTTTTCGGCAAAATTCCAGGCGAACAGGCAAATCCTGAATGTTAAACTAGCTTGTAATTTGGACTTTGTACGGAAACAAGTTCAAGTTATCATGAAGTATCCGTAGTAATGACCGTCTGCTAACTCCAATTTGGCTCGATAAGTTTCGAGTCGAAACACTTGGATTTGATTGCATTGCCGATGCAACAGCCACGATTGTATCTTGAACCCGATCATTTGGATCTCGATGATACGGTCTTCGTTCGATGCTTCTAGATTCGGCAAACATGTTCACCAGCCTCATAATGTGCCATCTACTCGGGGGAGTACCGCCAATCTCCAGCCTAAATTCCATTTGGACGGACTGCAAAGAATTGTATCGCTGCACTATCCAAATCCTTTTTTCAGTATCCCAAGCATTCATTTTGATAAATCTAAATAGTAGCATATAAAATTTAAAAAAAAATAAGCCGATTACTCACACTGAAAAAAAGTTATTACGTTTTATTTTTGTAGCACGATTCGTGCGCCACCCTGTTTTCATATATTAATAACTACCAAATCTCATAAAAACGTGTTAACACTAACATTTCCACACACCGACTGAAGAACTAATTAATAATTAATCAAAACAGAGTTGGATTGGAATTGGAGAGACTGTATCCATAGAGTATAGCAGGCACGAGGAACTATTTGCATGATGAGAGGTCGGACCGATTAACATTTCTTCATTGTTCCACGTGCACACTTATTACTGGGTATGGATTATAGTTCATTTGTTGTAGTTCCTTTTGCCTTCATGTTCGGCTGAATGTAAATTGGTCCGATCTGTTTATCATTCCCTTAATATTTCCCGGACATGGTTCCACGAACTAGTTCCGACCGAAAAAAGAACCGTTCCATGTTCGTTCCGCCTTTGGAACTCTTTTGCACAACTCTAAATTGATTGGTAGTCAATATAATAATTTTCAAATCGGTCGGGTTAATACTACTAGCACGGAGAATATATTAGGGAATTCCCCGTTTTGCTTAGCAGTATTGCCAGCTTGTTTGTTTTTTTACCTTTTGCTTTGCAGTACCCTCCTGAACGATGAAATGTGTTATTTTAGAGGATTAGCTGTATTAGATTTCTTAGTACAATATATCTTCTCAATTTCATAGTCAGGGACATAAATTGCTTACGAAATTTTCACATTTCGCAAGTAGGGATGGGCAATTAGCATTAACAACTTTTAATTGAAGATCGAAAATGAACTGAAATAACAATAAAGCAGCCAGAATTTTAATTTTGTGTGTGTTAATATTTTTTTTAAACAGAAATATATCAAAGAGCAGCGGTAGTGCATTTCTGGCAATACATCCTTTATTTACATGAACAAACTCAGGCGAATTTTACCCCATCTATCTTCAGTTCCAGTGGAGTCAGAAGCTTCAAATTGGGAATATTTGCTTAACTAGTGAAGCACATGTGCCTCACAAAATTTAAATTTTTAAGCGTAAGTAGTTCTAAGAATTACAAAAAAACCATATATGTAAATGGTTTACTCACTTGACAGATCATCAAAGTTGGCCTATACTGACTGATAATCGTTGAGTTTTTCAAAACGTTAGGTCTTGTGATTCAAGAAAGAAAACATCGAAAATATAAGGCGTGGTATCCGCCCATTTCCTTAAAATTAGGGATTGTTGTTGACTTCCAATTCCCGCAGAACGATGAAAAGCGATAGGACTTCAATTACATAAAAAAATCAGCTTATTGTCATTTTAAAATTATGCGTGCATTTGACAATTCATCACTTTTCTAAAAACTAGAGGCGTGTCAATGTGGTAATAATGATTTGGTCTAACATTTGCATACCTGCAAAAACTGTGAGTTTACATAAACAAAAAACTCTTAAATTATTATGTATATATGCATGATGTGAACTAAAGTCCATTGGTGGACTACCTTCATTTAAGAAATGCGATTAAAATTGCAACAAAAACATCATCGCATCCTCAACAATTATTGCATTAAAATATTTGCAAAAAGGAGTGAGATTAGACCAAACATATAAATGTTTAAAAAAAGAGCAATTTCCTTCTAAAGAAAAACCTCTGTTTAACAAATCTGCAGTGAAATGTAGTGAGATCTAAAATTACGTCAAGTTCTTACTTCATGAAGTTTTAATTAAGAGATAAGTTTAATTTTTTTAATTAAAACTGACTAAGTTTTGGGGGGTTCTCTGGTCAAGGTTTTCGACTTGATACACAATAAAATTTACCTAGGCCTCTTCTGATTTAACTTCATTTACTAATTTTACTTAACTCATATTACAGTTGAATTATTGGTTTCAGTCACCTGTTTTCAGATTTTGCTTAAATTGATTAAAGTAATTATTAATTATTGAGGAATCGTAACGGGTGGCATTTTTTAGACGTGTGGTTTTCAAGAAGAAATAAAAGGCATATAATTTAATGTTATGGCCAAGAACTTAGCTTTATTATAAAGATAAGGGTGTGCTCTTATGTTCTAAAATTGATTTCGGAATTTTCGGAATTCCAGCCGAGTGGCCCAATTTCCTACCAGTTTTTGTAGTAATTGGGGCCGAATGTCTCTTCCAAGACGTGCATCTTCTCGGGCTTATTTACCTAGACAAGCGACTTCATATAAAAAAACGACATTCTCACCACGCGAGGTAATGCGTTCACCAAAAGTTTCCTTCAATAAATTGATTGTTTCGTGTGCTGTATGGCATGTAGCGCCATCATGTTGGAACCAAACGTTAATCATGGCTCTATAGAGTTCCCCCTTGACTGTAACATTATGGCCGG
Source organism: Philhelius pedissequus (assembly GCA_910595825.1). NCBI lineage: Eukaryota > Metazoa > Arthropoda > Insecta > Diptera > Syrphidae > Philhelius > Philhelius pedissequus. The sequence goes on from OU343163.1 coordinate 33,013,562, forward strand.
CTGCATTTTTGAAGAAATGTGGACCAATAATTCCCTCTCCCCTAGATCACAAAAAACAGTGATTTTTAAAGGATGTAACGGCGTCTCAAATCTCAGCAATATAAATATGATCACTCCAAATACAACAATTTTTCTTATAAGGTACCCATTTAAGCCTATTAAGCAGATCGCGCTTAAATTTAGCTCGCAATTTCTCTCCAAGCATCAGCTAAAACCCTAGCTAAAATTTGACATTAAAGAGTTGTGAATAGTTTGGAATTTGACACGAGAGTCCTGTGGAGAATATGTCATTAAACATCTGTTCCCAAAAAAAAATATTATTTAAATTTAAAAAGTTCAAGTTATAAAGCCAATTGTTTGATAATTTATAAGACAAAACTTACAGCGGTCACTCTCTTTTAAATCGGGATCGGTGACCATGTCGTGGGCACATTCACCGAACGTGCGATGCGCTTGATGGTCATTCCCGTTCGGCTTCAATTCTTGCACGAGTTGGATTGTGTAAGCTCGCAAACCAAGATCCTTCTGCGAAATCTTCCATAAAGTGGATGGGAACAGATCCAATTGTTGCTCGCGATGTCGGATGGACTCATTCGGGTCTTCTTCAAAACCCTGCTACACAGCAGCAATAGCGCCTGCGTCGCCATAACCGAACCATTATTTTGGTAATAAATTTACACCATTTGCACACTGAGCATAAATCAAGTGACAGCTGTCATATTGACGAACTCCGAAAAAAGTATTGCCAGAATGAAAACCACACGTCGAAAAAAACACGCATTATATTAATTCGAAATCTTACAAGAATACAAACTAGGAGTTTTGGCAATACCTAGTCCGATTTGTCAATTGTGTTTTTAAGACAGCTGACATTGTTATTGTGTGAATTTATTTGTTGCTTTCTTGTGAAGTGGTTTAAAAGCTGGTATTCAAAGGCATGGTTGATTTTTCTAATTATTAATTTTGTATGCAATTATTATCATCAGGTTTGATTCTATACTATGTTTGTATATATTTTTAATTATTTCCAAATCATAAAACAAAACTAAGTACTTTAACAAGCTACTCGTATCAAACAAAATCTCAACAGATTTTACCTGCCACATCGCTTAAGTTTAGAAATAATACCAAGCAAAAAAACAGTTTTCAATATCAAAAATTCTACACCTGTACCTTGTGCCACTACATAAACAATACACATCACGCTCATACACACACAATTGCTACTATATCGCCTTGATAACTTTATTATTAACTTCTTTTGGCAATCAACATAGCTTAAAACTTTTAATAATGCAAATAGTTTTGCACGAGTCTCTGAATTCATATTTAAAATTCTGCCAAAGTTTCACATAACTGTATATAATGGCTACAAAAATATACCAAACATTTTCAAAATTCTGTAAACGAACAACAAGGATAAAGTAGCATTGTAAGAGTATAGAAAACTTTTTGCAAAATCAAATTATATCACCCATTCAAAGCTTTGTTTCTATACCTATTTTAAAAGACTGCATCATGTACGAGTACCCCTCTACCACTAAGTATTATTAGGTATGTCCAGGGCCGGACCCACCATATGTGCAGGATGTGCAAATGCACAGGGCGCCAAACCATTATTCAACAATAATACAAAAAAAAACACAATTATGTGTACATATACTTTCATTCTTCAAATTTAAGTTTGTCTAACCGGCCACATATGCCTATGTATTTCTAAAAGTTATTTGAACGCAATAATCATCTTCCAATAATTCAAATTAAGTCATTTCATCTGCTCACAGGAAAGGCCATTCATATAATTATACGAGAAACAACATAGTGTGAATAGATTTGAAATAAAAACAATCCCATCAAGATTACGTTGGTAAAGGCTTGCAATATAATTTCGTGCAAAAAACCCCACAAAAATCCATAGAAAATCAGCTACCTATACATTTACATAAGAAACAAGTTCATAGGAGCCAATCGCACCAAGGAAGTGCAAGATTAATTTCTTGCGCAAGCACTCAAAAATGTTCATAGGATAAAATCTGAAAATAATAAACTCAATCTACAATTCCTTTGGAACCATTTGAGTGAAACGTGCAGATTTTAATTCTGCACGTATTGGATATTCGACTCAGAATTTGTTTGAATGGAATATTGTGAGCTTAATACATGTTTGATGCCAGAGAAGAAAAAAAAGATAAGAAACAGAATTCTTTATAGAAGTTTGGATGAATATAGGGAAATAAAATGCACGACTGAATCGTACGAACCTGCCCTTGTATCTAACAACTTTAATGTTGTTAAACATTGACGCTGTTTTTAGGTAGGTAATTTGGTTATCCTATTTCCTATGCAGGCTTAAGCCGATGTAGAAAAGATTACCTTGATTCTTAGTAGCTTTAATGAATAAATGTCGAATGGATTATTTAAGGAATATTTACATAGGTACCTATAACCTACCTACAAATGCATATTAAAATCAAGATTATGGATCTTAATTATCTATGTTAGGACGGTAATATGTTGCTGTAGCTACATGCATATAGATGGAGCTTAGGTATGTAAATATGTACCTACATATAATAATGAAAGCAAAGGTGGGTAGCTATGCACATAATTTTATAATTTAGTTGCAATATGCATACATAAGATTTATGCGATTTTTAAAGAAAGGCATATGTATATACAGGGTGGCACACGAATCGTGCTTCAATAAGAAATTTAAATAACATTTATTTTCATCGATGTATTTCATTCTTTTTTTTTATTGGATTAAAAATTAAATTTTATTTTAAATAACTAATGGTTTTTAAAGATGATAGACCGCAAATGACCTATACGCTCATCCACGCAAATGCAGCACCTGATCAGAAAATTGTTCATTGCGGCTTGAAGGGTTTAAATTGGTATCGCCTCAATTACTGTCTTAGTGGACTGCTTCAATTCAGTCAAATTCCTGGGTTTCGTTTTGTACACTTCCTGCGTGACATAACCCCATAAGAAAAGTCTGGTGCAGTCAGGTCAGGTGACCTTGGGGGCCAGCGGAAATTGTAGTTTATGGATATCAATTTGTATGGGAATTTTCGTTGGAGCTCCGTTATAACTTGTGTGGCTACGTATGCACTTGCTCCGTCTTCGCCGATGCAACAGCCACCAAACCCGAACACTGGGATCTCGATGATACGGTCTTCGTTCGATGCTTCCAGATTCGGCAAACATGTTCACGAGGCTCATAATGGTCATTCTACTCGGTTAAGTAATGCCAAACTCCAGTCTAAGTTCCCTTTGGACGGAAATTACGGACGGCAAATAATGGTATCGCTGCACTATCCAAATCCTTTTTCCAGTATCCCAAGCATTCATTTTGATAAATCTAAATAGTAGCCTATAAAATAAAAAATAAAATAAGCCGATTACTCACACTAAAAAAAGTTATTACGTTTTATTTTTGTAGCGCGATTCGTGTATCACCCTGTACAAATAAGTATGAGGGCCTACATTGTATGCAGTATTCAGTGATGTACAATCCGTACAAATGAAATATAATATAAGGTAAAGATAAATGGATAATACAAATAATAAAATGTTTTTATATTGCTTAGTTGTTGTAGGTAGTTTAAGGGAAAACAAAACATCCCATTTGAATTCCTCGATAAATAAGAATATATCAAACAAAAAATTCAAAAATCTTTGTAGCGGTTTTTTTTTTTAATTAATTATTTATGTATAAAATTTTAAAAACATTTTTAGAAAAAAAAATTGAAAAGCCATTATAAAAATATTTTTAATATATGTACATATAAAATTCAAATTTAAAAAAAAATCAGTGACTGGTTTTTGAAAAATAGATTATTTATTTTTTCAAAATCGATTTTTTTTTTGAAAACTTGAGTATGCCGTTTTATTAATAATATAAGGTAAAAATAATAAAAAAAAAAAGAATAAACAATTGTGCGTAGCGTCGATGCGTTATTGTCTTGTCCTTCTGAAAGAAGACAATTTGGGGTGGCCGTGGCGCGATAGTTGTGTGTTCACCTGTCAACTTCATGGTCACAGGTTCAATCCTTGCCGTAGTCTTATGTCCTATTATTTTTCCATTAAAAACCAATTCTAAAAATAAACGTCATACAATGAGTTGCTGGTTTACTCATTACACGCTGTTTAGGCATCGAACTAACACATGTAATTGATTAAAAACTAGTATACCGATAAAATATGACGGAGAATAAAAGAATGAATGCATATTATAAAGGACATAGATAAATTAGACATGGAAATTTCTCAGCATTAGTTCAGCCGCCACCCCTGGAGATAAAATCTGAGACAACAACCACCTACATTCTCCGAACATCGTGCCACACATCTTTCCTATCATTCTTTCTCTTCCTTAACCACACACCCGCGCTGTGTTGAAACATTTAAACGGGTAGTATTGTAATAAAAAAAAAAATTGTTATAGTTTTTGAGTTCGTCTGTATAATTCGGAGTTCAGTTGCTGTGTAATAGAGAATACACTTTTTAATATTAATTGTGTTTTTTTTTAATACCTACATACATTTGAGGTTTTCAAAGTCGCGGCTTATTTTTTAGGAAAGTGAAGTGAAAGGTGGAAAGTAAAAAGTGTGTGTGGTGAAAAGTGTTATTAATTTGAATATGTAAATTGAAGAATGGGGCGCTAAACGTAGAACTTGCACAGGGCGCTCATTTAGCTCGGACCGCCCATGAGTTTGCCAAAGGGGGTATGTTGTGTTGTGTTGTGGTATATATTGTATCTTTTTGTTATAGGAATTGGGGGAAATTTGAACTTGGTATAAGGTAGCTAGATTATTATTTGATGGGTTCTAAGTGAAATACAAAATTTCTTACGGTAACATGAATTCATACACAAAAACGAGAAAGTTTTCATTTGTACGAGCCTCTGGAAGCTTATATTTATTTCATTATAGTATGAGTGTAAATTCAAACTAACTGGCTTAGACACATCAAGAAGTATAATTCAGATTTATAAACTAATTTCCTCAGGATACAGTCAAACACGGTTATGTGTATGAATAATTTTAATAATGGAATGAGACAATATTAGATACGAGTATAATCCGATTGTTTTTTTTGTCATTTAATTTTGCATAATGGTATATTGGTCAAATAGTGTGCACCGCCATTTTCAATGACAAACTAGATTGGCTTTTCAATTGAACAAAGCCCTTGAGCGCCAAAATCAATGTCGAATTTTTCCATTAAAAAATCACCCGTATATACAGCTATCTTTAGAAGTACAAAATTCCATGTATTGTTGATGTGGATTTTGCTTTTGTTTGCTTCACAAATTTAAAATCAAAACATAACTGACAATTGCCGCCATTTGCAAATATTTTTATGAATTTCTTTAGTTACACACACATATTGGAGCACCTTGTATATGGGGCATTTTGCATGAAGCAAACAGCTATGAAATTGGTGAATATTCTAGTACCTACCTAATCAATACATATATACAATATATACATATATATGAGACTTTCTCATGGATTTATAAAGGCATTTATGTAGGTATATGTGTTTAACCTACTGTGTTGCTGAATTAAATAAAGTCATAAGTAAATAACATTGGATAGTTTTAAAGGTAGTAAGGTACACTCTTTTCAATAATCAGAAAATAAAAATTTCATATATAATTTTAGTTACATGCAACGCAACGATTTTGGTTTTTTAAGTAAAATTTTTATTACGGCATTGTATACCAAAAAAAAAATGATTTTTTAGCAAAAAAACACATGAAAGTAGTTTTTTAACTTGCGATATAGGTACTAGGGCAAGATCTCACGAATTTGCTCTTATATTTGATCACATCGTATGTAAAAGGTTCTATTAAAATTTTAAATATATTTTTAAAGTAATTTTTTACTTATTTTTGTATATACATACTCACCTATACAAAATTTCTTTAATTTTTTTCTAAAAAAAAATTGGTATGACAATCATAAATATTTAATAATATAAGCTTAAAAAAAAAAAGATTAAATCGACTTAATCAAAGAAAAAATAATTCAAAATTCTGAAATAAATACTTAAACTAATTTGAGCTCAAAAAAATGTATGCCTTTTTTCTTGGATAAATTTGAGTTTATTAAAAAATAATTTAAATCTGTGAACCGATTCATTGAGAAAAAAAAGTTTTTTTTCTTAAGCTTTTTGAAAACATTTTTCAACAAAAATTCAAAATTCCAATTCATAGATATTCAGCAAATACATATACATAACTATAATTTAAAAAAAAAATTTAATGAGTAGTTTTCAAAATATGTATAGAAATTTAAAAAAAATTTTGTTAATGCTTTGAAAATACAAAAAAATATTTATTAAAAATATTGGCATGCAGTATGAATTGGGCTACGTATACCTATATATGTGTGAAATTTCGAAAGAATCGGTTACGCCATTTATGAGATAGGCGTAAGCAAACCAAACGGTCATATGGAAAGTACCGTTTTTGGACATTTTTTTAAAGTTTGGTTGTTAACCATATGATCAGTCGTATGGGTTATATGGCAGGTTCCGTTATTTTTTGAGCTAAAAAAATTAAATTTTCCCTCTGTACAATACCTAAAAAAACCTCTATATACCAAGTTGAAGCAATTCGGCCGAACCGTTTGGGCTGCAGGTGTCTCTACCAGACCGACAGACATTTTTAGACCATTTTTTTCGTCTTCGTCGTCATCGAAATGTCATTTTTAATTGTTATCTATCAATTATCTCGAAAACGGATCTGATGATTTTGATAAACAAAAGTATATTTTGGTCAATTTTTGTTTAGAAATTTTGTCATTAACGATACCTGCCATTCAGCCATATTTTTAGAATTTCCCATTAAAGACTGAACGGATTTGGATCAAAATTTTTATGTAAGAGGTCCTTTGAATTGTAGATAATACTGTGTACCAATATTTTCGATTTTTTTTTTTGGATTTTTGAAAACAATTATATATTTGTTTTTGAAAATTTAATTTTTCGAAAATCGTTTTTTTTAAAATTCAGTAAATACATAAAATTGTCATACTAACAAATTTCTTATTAAAAAATTTACGAAATTTTGTATATAAAAAAATTAAGTAAAAAAGAATAAAAAAATATAGAGCTGTTTCTACTAAGAATCTTGTGTAGAGATGTGATGGAACATAAGAGCAAGTTCACGCGATCCAGTCGTGCATTTTATTTTATTTAAATCAATAAAGACTCAGACTATTCACTCTTTTAATAATTAACTTACAATCTTACAACTTAAAATTAACAAACAAATATTCGTTAATTAAAAAAAACATTCTTTATTCTTTATTCTTGAACAGATTGGATGTGATTTGAAAACGAAACGTAAGTGTGACGGGATCTCGTCGTTCTTGTTAAATGACGAAGATACACGTAATAAATCATTTCATGTCATTACGTTACGTAACGTTAAGCTAAATTAATAAATTACGTAATTAAAAATCAGTTAGCTCCAATATTATTTTCTTAAATCTCGTCCTGAAATGTTTCGTCCCATTGAATTGGGGAATGGTATTTTAATTACAAAACGTTTGCAGTGAATTATATAAGGCTCTCGTCTCATCTTCTTGCTCATTGTGATTCATTCTGTTGTTAAATATCATCGGCCCGATATTAGAGGTAAATTGGTGAGATTAAATCGTACCACGAATCAAATATGGAACGATGGTTACTCGACGCGACGGTGAGGTTTGATCAGTTGAAAAATGGGGTCGTTTGTGGGGGATGTTTTTCTACACGTTTGGGACCGTCTTTAAGAAATGTCAAATAACTACGTTGTTTTTTAACCGATTTTAATTAAACTAAACCACTGACATTAAATTATTAAGGAAAAAAAATATTTTCAAAATAAGGTTGGCCAAAAAAAATATATTTTTTAAAAGAATAATGAAGCTTGTTCTACTTCAACATATGTACATATATGCAATTTTTTACAGAATTTAGTTAGAATTAGAAAATTGTCTCTAAAAGAACTTAAAATACTTAATTTAAGACTGACAAATTAACAAATGAATTAAATCGTTGTAAAATGTCAGTACATATTGTTTTAAAAAGAAAATCATACGAATTCTTGTATAAGTGGAATAAACAAGACGCTGTTATATTTAAAAACTACTTTCTTGATTTTGATTATTTTAAAGTTCAAATTAAATACTTTAATGCCGGATTTACACGACTGCCAAATTGGCAGTATTACTGTCAAAATCTTGGCATTATTTTTATTGTCGTGTAAATGGTCGAAAATGTGGCACTATCTTTGTAATTAAAAAACTGCCAGGCAGAATTTTGTTTAGTTGTGGAATTATACTGACATCGTGTAAATTCAGTACTGACAACAATTTTCAAATAATGACTATTCGCAATAAAGAATGAACTTGCTCATTCTTTACTGCCAGAGTTGGCAGTATTTTTATTTGCCATTATTCTAGCTTCGTGTAAACGAATGTCGTTAATTAAATTATTGACAGCAGTATTTTGGCAGTAAATACTACGAACTTGGCAGTCGTGTAAATCCAGCATAACCCTCTACCGCATACAAACCCATATATGGTTTACCATATTCAACATGTTTTTTTTCTCGTTATATTGCACGAGTTAGCCAAAATTTATTCTACGATGCGACTTTCTCTATTTTTTTTATAATAAAGCGTTTTTTTTTTATTATCAATAAGAGAAGAGCGATTCCGAAATAACCTCATTGTTTCTATAGCAATTGTCAAGTGCAGTGCATTACATAAAAGTACGTTTTTCATACACGTTTATTTTTATTATAAACAGGAAAGTTTCTTCCAAATAAAAAAATTGTTTCGAATGTATTTATTCTTCTTTTTTACATTTCTGAACTTTATTTTATGTTTTTTATAATAATTATCGCCTTTTTTACTTTTGTCAAAACCCCATCCATGGGTTTTCATGCATTGGCGAAATAACTCAGTAAGTTTCTTAATTTTTTATTTTTTTTAGAATTAATTCAAGGGCGTTTTATGGAAAGTACAAAGCATGTTTAAGCTATACGTGCGGATGGCTTTCAAAGTGATGATAATCTGGCTTCCGATAATCCAGAAACATATAGGTATGCCTATATTTGATTTCAAACAAGCCGTCTGTGAACACCTATGCAGATCCAGTAAAACTGCAAGGAAGAGAGAACGACCCACTAGTTTTGCAGGTAATCAAAGTATAGATTGAAAGCCACAAAGGTGGAGAAGTTAGGCAAGTCACGGAAGTCCAGCTCTCTCCAATCCGGCAACACTAACTCAGCCATACAGATCAAAAAAGCTAGGAATCAGGATATTCTGCTGAATTCAGTACGAACTGATAAATTTGGTCATATGCTTGAATGGCAAGAAAAATAAATATGAAAATTTTTGATCAAAAAACTTACACAAAGTGCAGAAAATGTAACGTGTTCTTATGCTGTAATGATAAAAGAAACTGTCCATGCATACGTTTAAATATAATAAAACTAGCATTCAATGCATACTAAGCCATATATGTCCTGTATTTTTTAACCGAAAAATTCCTTACTGCATACATACCCATTTATGGGTTATGTAATGTATTTATAAAAATGTAGGTATATCTGTAAAAAAAATTGTATGTACTACCTATTTTCAGCACATAATAAAGTAAAATAAATGAAAAAAAAATTATTCCATTTCGTTCATAATTCATGCAGTAGAGGGCTAAGTGGTAGGAGCCTAAAATAAAAAGAAGTCTTACTCCTAGCCCGTGTACATTCGTTGTCTCACCTAAAAGTGATTTTTTTTTTGTAAACTTCTAACTCATATAAATAAAATAAATTTTGTTTTAATTTGTCACATCAGCGCTTTTAATTAGTTCAAACAAATTAAATATTGTACTTCAGGTAACGAGCTTTCCAAAAACACCAATAATAATTGTTTCGATTTTTTTTTTGCCGAATAAATTGTCATTGGAGTTGGGGCAGCACAAAAATGTCGCCAAACTATTCAACCTACGATAATGTTTTGCCATTCTTCTGAGAATATTACAGCTATGCGTATCTGGAGATCGCGAAACACTCCAAAGTATAGACAAGTCGACGGCTATGTACCACATAATTGACTATTAATCGTTGGTCTTCAAAAAAAATGTTTGTCAAATATTTGAAGATGTTCCAGATACAGCCATCGGCCAACAGGCTAGAGCAACGCTGCAATCCACATGAGCCATAACCCAAATTCTTAGGTCCACATTTGTGGGTCGCCTTATCTCTCAAAATCGGCTCAATTAACTGTTCCAGACTGTTTGCTTTTTACTTGCGATTATAGGTACTAGTTATAAGGCAAGTTATGCTTTCGTCGAAAAAAAGTTGTGAGATAACAATCAAACATGACACTACCATGATACTCGTAGCGAAGACGAAATTTTTTTTTTAGCTCAAAAAATAACGGTACCTGCCATATAACCATTACGTTCAAACCTATTTTTCTCGGAAACGGCTCTAACGATTTTAATAAAAACAAAAATCAGTGTGGGTTTTTAGCTACGACCGATCATATAGCGGAAAAAAAATTAGAAAAATGTCTAAAAACGGTACTTTCCATAGGGCCTTTTTTTTTGCTTTCGACTATCTCATAAATGGCTTAACCGATTCTTTCGAAATTTCACAAAAATATAGGTTTAGGTTGCCCAAATTATACCGCGTAGCAATATTTTTTTGTAATTTTAATATCATTTTTAAGAAAACTGTTCATTGAATTTTTTTTCAAAATTTACATTTATTTGTATTTTCTGAATACCTATGAATTGGCGTTTTTGAATTTTTTTTTAACTATTTTCAAAAAGTTTTAAAAAAAATTTTTTTCTCAAAACCGCTCCACAAATTTTTAAATTTTTTGTTCATAAATTCAAATTTATCCAAGAAATAAAATGGCGTACTTTTTTTTGAGCTCAAATTAGTTTATGTATTTATTTCAGAAGTTTGAATTATTTTTTCTTTAATTAAACAGATTTAATCTTTTGATTTTAAGTTTTTACTATTAAATATTTAATATTGTCATACCAATTTATTTTAGAACAAAATTAATGAAATTTTGTGTGTACATATACAAAATTGAGTTAAAAATGACTTTAAAAATATATTTAGATTTTTAATAGAAATCTTTTGCTTGCGATGTGATCGAACATAAGAGCAAGTTCGTGCGATCCAGTCGTGCATTTTATTTTTTTAGTCAGAGTCTATGTCGAAAAGTCTTTCATTCATGAAGCACTGGAAAAGAATTTCTGTCAAGATGCTGGGCGACCTATTCCCGGATTTTCTGGAAAAATTGATGGAAAACTACAAAAAAAAAATATAGTACATTTCAAAAAATTCAAAAATAGTGTTACCAGGTGCAGTGGAATGTATATTATACATTTTTTTTAAGGCCACTAATTTTCAACGACTGTTAAAATTTACTTGATTAATTTGTTGCTAATTTATAATATTCCCACCGTGACTTGATTTTCCCTGGGGATCTGTTCAATTAAAAATAAAAAGATGTGTGGTACGTACATAGGTTTTCGAGGGCATTTAATTAAAAGAGTGCACCTTTTGAGTACGAAGAAAAACGGATATTATTGGTTGGAGCATGGAAACGTAATTAAAGTAAATGGAACTTGAAACTTACAGTGAGTCTGAGCTGATCCAAGATTTAGGTTTATTCCAAAGCCAAAAAATCCCCAACCTGGTATTAATTCTCTCTAAGGGTCAGTCTGGAAATATAACATTTTATATTGGATTTATATCATTTCTCAAATTTGCCAATTATTTATTTGAAATTTCATTTTACTATATATACAATAATGCTACAAGCGATTCTGTTGTTGAAAATTTGAAAAGTTCTATACAAAAACCGAGAAATTCTTCTTTTACTTTGCGTTTACACTATTGACAGACACAAGTAGCTATAAGCTATACATAGTTTACTTCTATATCGCTTGAGAATAGAGATGTTTCTTATGAACTTTTTCTTTTTTATTTTTTTTTCTTGATTCTTGAAAAGTTTTGTAATGAGAAAAGTTCTCGCCAGAGATGTAATCATAGAACAGACACAAAGTACTGTGAAATGTGACAGAATGCAGTATAGAAAAAACGGATCTATAGTTCATAGAAACGCACATAATGTTGTATAGCGCGTAGAGTCTTGGTAATAGGGACTATCATGTCGATGGAGGAGGGGATTGTATAAAAGTCAGGTTCTTTTTTAAGTTTTTTTTTTCTTTCTTATTTATTTTTATACAATCTGACCTCTCTTTGTTTAAGAATAATACTACGACAGTGTTAAGATGAGTTACTGCGCACATTACAAATTTTGAATTGTTTCAAAGTTATTCCAAGTAAGTTAGCTCTAATAACTAAGGATTAGTTTAACCCGGCAATTATGAGATATGTGGAAATATACCTTAAGTAGTTCCTAATATACAAAACCTCGTTTGGAGGAACACATTTTTAATTCTTTGCGGGTTTTTGCATCAAAAACATTAAATTTTCAACAACAAACTTTAGTTTTAATGAAATCCTCTTAATCGCAATTTAATTAGCTAAGAACGTCTTTTTCTAAAACCTCACAAAGTGCTCGTAGCCTAGTTGTGCTAAAGTGTATAATGCCTAACTATCCACTTTGGATACCTTCCTCTCATACATAATAATGCCTCCCGCACAAGAGACAACAACAACAACAAAAGAAAAAATAAGAATTATCTTTTTGAGTATTATTACGCAAAAGTGTAATCTAAACTTATAACAGGATGTAATTTATGATCAAAGTGCACTTTATATCTTTTCATAATATTGCAGAGCCAGAAGCAGAATCCGAAGCCGTGGCAAAAGCAGTGGCAGTAAAACTTTTAGTATATTTATATGTAAGTAAAGTATAGTGCGCAAAAGAGAACACTTTCGTGAGCTATAATGGCCACATGACCCTCACCCTTGTTTTGTGTGAATTCCTATGTTGCACACAAAATTTTCATGAACATGACTCTATTATTACAACCAGGACATATTATACCTAGCTACTATACTTATACCACCTCTTCTACAATACAACAAGGATCCACTTTCCTCCTCTCTCACTCTCTAGCGTATCTCTGGGAAGTTTATGTTTATTTTTTTTTTGTCATAGTTTACTACCGAGACAGGTTGGTTACAAACGCTGTCGGAAAAAAAGTAGCCCCTTGACATCTTCGTGATAATTGCAACGTACGTGGCCTTCTGTTGGCGACAATTTGATGCAGTGCGACGGAAAAATGAATATAACGAGCTCAGAAAGCAATGAAATCAGAAGGATACCTTTTGCAAAAGATCCCTCTGTGAGTTTCTTGTGATGAAAAAGAGTAAAAAAAAATTAAAATTTATGTAAATATTTAAAAGGCAAATGCGACGAGTTTTATTTTTTTTGTGTTTTGTTTCTTTTGCGGAAGAGGATGTCATCATTGTGACCTGTTCATGGATTAAAGTTGATTTTCCGAAAAATAAGATTTTGTGTAAAGGAGAAATTTTATACAAATTACTTTTTTTTAACCTAATCGCAATAAAATTTCAGATAAAATGCTATTTTCTTCATAAAATTACAAAACTTTTCATATAAGTTGTTACAAACAAAAAAAAAAACCGTTTATAAATATACATTCATTGAGGCAGTGAAGTTGTTTATTGTGCAAATTAATTTTTTCATTGGTTCAACGAAAAGTTAGTTAATTCAATGATTTTCATGATTTAAATGCCCAAAGCCGCCTTTAGATTTTAATTAATATATGTTGTGTTATGTTGTGTTGTTCTTGTGTTTAATGTTGAACATCAGATTCTTTATTGGTGTCATAACCGGACAAAGGCTCTTAGGCAAGCACACAACGAGGCTTGGCATTTATTTAAAAGATTTTTGCAGAAGCTGCATGGACGAGGAGGAGGTGGAGTCTTTTCCTCATATTCTGTGTACATAACCTGCTCTATCTCAGCGATAATTTAAGAGGATTTTAGTGATTTAAGTAAAATAAACCTATAGATGTGTCTTACACTCCATTAGTAGCTCCAAATGGTTCATCGAATAGGGAAAATGTCTCTAGATTCCTGTGGTATCACAAGAGACAAGCTCTGGTCTGACTGTGTCATCTGCAACTCTGACACCGACATCAACCTGACCCAACTATGTAAAGAAGGAGTTTCCATTAATTGTGGAAATATTATGTTGCAGTGAAATAAAATAGCTAACATGTATGTCAGGTATTGGGGAATAGTTTCATAGTTTTCCCACCCTCACAAGGATCCCAGGAGTTTCAATTTCTAGAAACGTTGCCGCTTAGATCGGGGTGAAGTGGAGGGATGGGCTTTTTACTTGCGATATAAGTAGTAAGGGTCAGTTTTTCAGATATTTGGAAAAAAATCGAACTCGAGATTTTGAACAAATTTTACATTACGATAGTGGATAACACCAAAAAAGTAGGTCGCGCCATTCCTTCTGTCGGTATGTTCGTCTATCTGTAGCCTAAACGGCTGAAACGATTTTCTCCACACTTGGTGTACTTATGAGCTTATAAGGCGATTGTCGCAAATAGATTTTTGAATCGGTTTTTTACGCGCAAAAATAACGGTACTTGCCATACAATTTTTTCTACCATCGTAATTCTCCCGAAAACGGCTCTTACTATATTTAATAAAAGCAATTTTTTGATTTTCGACTTTCTCATAAACGGCACTACGGGGAGGCCGTGGCGCAATAGATGTGTGGTTGCCTGTCAACCTCGTGGTCGCAGGTTCGATACCTGCCGTTTTCATCGTCTTATTTTCCATTAAAAACTAATTCTAAAATTGTCATAAAATTAGATGCTGGTTTACTCATTCATGCTGTTCAGGCGTAACACTAACTGCATGTGATTGAGTAAACTAGTATACCCATAGAATATGAATATGTAATAAATAAAATAATGCGAATTATATGAGAGACATAGATAAATAAGACACGGTAAATTCTCCGCATTAGTACAGCCGCCATCATTGTAGATAAATCTGAGACAACAACCAGCACTAGTCTCAGAACAACGCGCCACACTTCTTTCGTATCCTTCTTTCTCTCCTTTCGCACGCTCGCGCTTTGTTAAAAAAAACATATAAAGGGTATGATCATATTCTCTTGTGCGCGTGTAAATTATAAAAAAAAATACAGGGGGTCCTTCAAATTTTAAAGAGTTTTGACTGCATACCAACATTTTTGAAAAATATTTTTTTTTTTGATTTTTGAAAAACAAATAAATTTTGTTTTTGTTTTTTTGAAAAATCAATATTTTGAAATCGGGTTTGTGATTTTTTTTGAAATTTTCTTTTTAAGTTTATATTATTAAATATTTAAAATTTGCCATACCAATTTTGTTTTAAAAAAAAAAATGTAATTTTAAGTAAAAAGGACTTCCAAAATATATTTAGATGTTTCTATTAAGAGTCTTAAACCTGGGACTCAGTAGAGGATTTTATTTACATAAAACCCCACAAACCAATGCCTTACCAAAATACAATTAAAATACACGACTGGATCGCACGTAGTACATGTTCTTTTTTTCGGTCACATGTAAAGCCCAAGATTCATAGTAGAAACAGCGAAATATATTTTTAAAGTCTTTCATAATTAATTTTTTTTATACGTTCATACAACATTTCTTCAATTAAAAAAAAGTGCTTATATGATAATCTAAATTATTTAATAATATACTTTATAAATAAAATTTCAAAAGAAAAGTCGTCCGTCCCTTTTTTGAAATATTCAATTTTCAAAAAAATGTTTGTTTTCAATAATCAAAAACAAAAATATGTTTGAAAAATTTTAGTCAGCATTTTTATTTATAATTTGAGGAACCTCCATAAACATTGAGAAACTTGAAAATTAAAAAACCGCTCGGTGGAAGGGACCGTTAAAAACATTTAGTGTAATTTTTTTTAGAACATATTGTAGACTATGCACTATGTGCACTGATTTTTTGTTTAAAACTCATTTAAGCTATTTTGAAGGTAATTGAAACTTTCCGTTTTTAGGCAAAAAAAAAAAAGATTAAAACAAAGGAATCGAGTCAATCAACTAAAACATTTAATTACCAAATTTTGAGCAAATTGTTCCATCATCGCTTCAGCGGCTTAGACTGTAGATCGACCCAAAGACAGACAGAATGAAATTCGGGCCTTACTTTTCATTTTCTCAATAATCGTAATGTCAAAATTTCGAGTTAGATTTTTTCCAAATGCAAAGCCTGTCCTATAATATCTTCGTTTATATATGTGCAATTAAATAAATAAAATTTTCCCCTGTCATTGGGTCAATGAGTGTGAATGTGGTCAAGTTGTGTGGTCGTTACGGTTTTTTAGTAACAACGCATTGACATCAGCGATGCATAAAAGTCACATTGGATCACCTGGTACGCCAACTCACTTTGGGCTAACATTGGTTAACTTATGCCATTCGATTGATCGTCAAAGTTTATTTCATTGACGCTCATGATCGTTGACGGTGTAATGGCGAAGTAAAAATACATTTTATAGTGACGTCATTAATCATTATATTTGTGGGCATATACTCAATAGGTTCTAGGATCTATGTCCTTGTCTCTTCCATAATCTTAGGATCTAGTTCAATATACCTACATACATTAACGTATTTGTAAAATAAAAAAATTCTACGAAAACGAACATCATGCCAAAGATCACGTTCTTAACTACTGCATTTATGTTTGTTTTTTGTTTCTGACGCAAAACCAATATAGATTCACTAGAAGGGTGTGGAATTTTAAACTAGGAGGAATATGAATGGAATATGGAGACCAATTCGATTCCCTGAAAACTTATTATAAAACTCTCGACACAAAACACAAACTGTTTGCCGATATAAAATATTAATCAAAATTACAACGAGCAGAGAAAAAAATCCACACTAGAGGTCTAAGCAAACCAAAACGAAAAACAACAAACGAAACATTTCTTGCTAATCGCAAACTTTGCAAAATTCATCTCTACGATTATAACAACCTAGTTTAACTATGTATCAGCATTAATTATTAAACCATCAAGTCCCACAGAAAATGTTCATAATTGCAATATTGACCGCATCACAACACATTGATTTTATGTTGGGGTTATGTCGAAAACCCCTCAAAACAAATTCAAAATTTTACCACCTTTGGTTTTTCCGCACCACTAGAATAATATTATAAAGGAGCAGGAGTCATAAGTCAGGATATATCTCAATGAAAATGGCTCAATTTAAATCTCGTCACTCAACTGGTCGTCTATATGATGCTGATCTACTAATCGATGTAGGAAAGCAAGGTACGTTACATAGTATAGGTTAGGTAGATCACTATGTAGGTACATTATCTGCATATAAAATAAGAGATACCATGGGTAGAAGGATACCCTGTGCTACTGACTGCATTTTGTGTCCAGAATTAAGTTTTGCAGTCTCATTACACACTAGGTTGAGTAACGCCCACAACATGACACAAATAGAGAAAATTATTTTCCAAAATTAGCATATAAATTAGTTTCCTGTATGATGGTACCACAATGCGCGACCAACGAGACCCGATTCTCGCTCGCTCGTTTATATGGTGCAGTTCAGTTTGACAGTTGTAATGGTTGTGCGTTAGACGGTTAGTCGGAGCCTGAAGTGCTAAATTAGAATTAAAGTGACATACATGAGATGGGTGTGCAGTGTGCAGCAGGAGCTTAAAATCACAGAAGGGGATTTGACGCGAATACCTTCACAAATTAGTCACACAGGAGGCGTTTACATGGCGACCGGGTATTTAAGCTCCAGCAATTTCCTATAAATTCCAAATCACAAAATTCCATAACCCCTTACACATACAGATTGTATATACTTCGAAAGCCAAACAGTACAGTTACGCAATAATTATCAAAGGTTGGCCATATTCGATTTGGTGTCTGGTGTCGTATCATTTATGAACATTAGATATTGGAGAGATAAATGATAACATCATTTGTATAAACAACAATATGTGTGTTTAATTTGGCAATTCAAAATCAACCAGAGTTTATTTATACGTTAAACACCAACCATTAGGGTGTTTCTGGTTTATGAACAGTAAACATCATAGGTATCAGTTTATATTTGTACAGGGTGGCCCACGGATCGTGCTACAAAAAGAAATTTAAATAACTTCTATTTTAATCAATGTATTTCATTAATTTTTTCTATTGTATTAAAAATTAAATTATATTTTAAATAACAAATGGTTTTTAAAGATGATAGACCTCAAATGACCTCTACGCTCATCCACGCAAGTGCAGCACTTGATCAGAAAATTGTTCATTGCGGCTAGAAGGGTTGAAATTGGACTGCTTCAATTCAGTCAAATTCCTGGGTTTCGTTTTGTACACTTCCTGCTTGATATAACCCCATAAAAAAAGTCTGGTGCAATCCGGTCAGGTAACCTTGGTGGCCAGCGGAAAGTGCAGTTTCTGGATATCAATTTGTTTGGGAA
Organism: Philhelius pedissequus; assembly: GCA_910595825.1. Taxonomy (NCBI): domain Eukaryota; kingdom Metazoa; phylum Arthropoda; class Insecta; order Diptera; family Syrphidae; genus Philhelius; species Philhelius pedissequus. Next base: position 33,032,081 of record OU343163.1, read on the forward strand.
TTTTCGTTGGAGCTCCGCCATAACTTGTGTGGCTACGTGTGTACTTGCTCCATCTTGTTGAAACCAAATCCTGCTGAAAGGGATACGTCTTCGGCGAAGTTCTGGGTAAAAAAACTCCTTCAACATCTTTAATAACGGTCCCCATTGACAGTTTGTTTTACACCTTTTTCTTCAAAGAAGTATGGCCCGACAATACACCTTAATGAAACTGCGCACCACATATCGACTCGTTGTGAGTGCAGTTCCGTCTCATGCAGAATTTCTGGATTAGATTCAATCCATATTCGGCAATCTTGCATGTTAACATTGCAGTTTAAGTCAAAATGGGCCTCATCAGACATGAACAAACAATTTATCTATGTGTTGTCTTCTTCGGCCATTGCAATAATTTTTCGGCAAAATTCCCGTCGAACAGGCAAATTCTGAGGGTTTAACTTGCTTGTAATTTGGACTTTGTACGGAAACAAGTTTAAGTTATCATGAAGTATCCGTTGTCATGAACGTCTGCTAACTCCAATTTGGCCCTATAAGTTTCGAGTCGAAACACTTGGATTTGCTGTATTGCCGATGCCACGATTGTATCCTGAACCCGAACATTGGGATCTCGATGATACGCTCTTCGTTCGATGCTTCCATATTCGGCAAACATGTTCACCAGCCTCATAATGGTCCATCTACTCGGGGGAGTAACGCCAAACTCCTGCCTAAATTCCCTTTGGACGGAAATGACGGACTGCAAATAATGGTATCGCTGTACTATCCAAATCCTTTTATCAGTATCCCAAGCATTCATTTTGATAAATCTAAATAGCAGTCTATAAAATACAAAAAATTAAGCCGATTACTCACACTGAAAAAAAGTTATTACGTTTTATTTTTGTAGCACGATTCGTGGGCCACCCTGTATCTATAATATTTTTTGTGGATCAGATAGATATTTTGTTTTACTTAAAACGTATTTAAAATATTAAACATATATTACTGGTAAGGTTATGTACTTAGTTAAATCGTGAGGACTTCTTAGTAGAACATATAGTTACTTTTCAAAAGTGATTTTTTACTTACCATATAAAGTGAAAACTTCCTTGGACGGACAGCCATTGAGCAGAATTTTTTGTCCGCCTAAGGGAGTAAAGTTAAATCAAACAAAAACACTTATTTTCAAAATAAAGAGTATTTAAAAATAATAATAATTTTAACTATATTTCTGTAAGGCCTAAGGTATTTTTAAATGCAACCTGAATTGCACGACACTAATTAGAAGGAATAGAAAGATAGTAAAGAATTTTTGTTGACACATTTCATTCATTTATTAACAGAAATTAAAGATAACAAAAATAAATTAACTGGACTTCCTTATAATTAAATTAATTAATACTGGCCATATTAATTTTTTAACAGAAAAAAAAACAAAATAAATAAGTTTCAGTTCTTTTTTATCACATGACGTGGAATGAAATGATTAGATTTAGCACAGAAATTCATATAAAAAATCAGAATCAAAAGACTGCGAAAATATAAGATGTATTATGATATTTATGTACGAGTATTTAAAAAAAAAATTTTCAATATATTTTTTGTTGTTTTAGAAAAGACCGATTTATTTTGGAATCTGTCCTGTAGGTCAACCAAAAGTTGAACAGCTTCAACGTCATTTTTCTTGGCCGCAAAAATTTATACATTTTCAATACAAGTGTTTGCTTCTTGGTAGCAATTAATATAGATGTTCCCATCAGGTCCTGATCCTATTCCTTAGATTCACTGCCAGACTCGATTATTTTAACAGAAATTGCAATATTTTCTGGCATCACGTCAAAGTCATCTTTCACATTTACATTTTCATCCATCAACACAAAAACGTACAGGTTCTCATTCAATTTACATTCATGAAGCAGCTTCAACATTTCTCTTAAATTTGCTGGAAGAAAGCCATCTTCTGGATCGAGTTCACCTCCTAATTCGAACTTTTTCCAAATCCAGCATGTTTAAAACAATTAATAACTGTTTTTGCTGTTACAAGCTTTTAAGCATTAGTAATAAAATAATATAAAAAGGATCCAACAGATACCTAAAATCCTTCAAATACATATAGATTTCATTTCCATTCAACACATATATATTTATAATAGAGTGTCTGGGATGTCAACTTTCACGCATTTATTTTTCCATTGCTTTAAAAGAGTTTGATGCTCGCACTCAACTTAAAAAAAATACCTTCGAAAAAAATTATCAGCGTGATGACATATTCAATCCTGCTCTGGTGTCCGTCTAAGGGAAAATATTTGTTCATTCATATGTGAAATTATATGGATCAATTTCCGTACAATAAAAAGTTACGGCCTAAGAGAGGTATCCGCCTAAGGGAGGTGTCCGCAAAAGGAGATTTTACTGTATATGTATGCCCACACGTTTTTTTTCATTATTTTTAATGACCTGAAATACATATTTTTATTTTTTTTTGCCAAAATGGTAGATCTTATTTCTCTCGAAAACGACTCGAAAGATTTTTATAAAAAATCAGTTCATTAATGAAAAAAAGGTAAAATTGGGATTTTTTGTGGAAAAATTTAGAAAATTTAGTAGTACCATATTTTAGTTTTCGATTTTCTGGAAACGGTTTATTTAATTTTTTTTCCATTTTTTTTTTGTGCAGAAGCTTCTAGAAAGTTTAGGCACTAACGTAAACCAAAATTAAAAAAAAACAAAAATTTAATTAAAAAAAAGAACATTTGCGTCTCCGGACGCCCAACAGAAGTGTAAATTAAACTAATCTAAGTATTGAAATTGTTTAACTTGAGAAAAGTTCTTCGTAAATTGCATTAATTTAAAAATATTCCGTATGCGGGAGAGAAATGGAATTCAGACAGACAGGCGCGCGCCGTACCGCGATACATTATCACTCAAAAAATATTTTTTTATAATAATTTGGAATTATTTAGAACTTGAGGGACATCCTATGTAAACATTTTGATCGAAATCCGTGGAGCTCTTTAGGAGAAAGTTGAAATTAAAAAAAATGATTGTATGGAAGGTATCGTTAATAATAAGATATATACAAAAAATTGTGTACCAAGATGTAGAATATGCCTATAATAGTACACAGATTTTTTTTATAAAAATGGTTAAAGCCGTTTTTGAGATAAGTAAGATGGTAGAAACAATTGTACGGCAAGTACAGTTATTTTGGTGTTAACAAAACGATTCAAAATCTATCACCTAAAACGCTTAACTACCAAGTTTGAAGAAAATGAATTTATACTGTAGACGATCTACAGACGGAATTGCAGGATCCACTTTATAGGTGTTCTTCATTTACCATCGCGAGTTCGATTTTTTTTTTCAAATGAATAACACGCCGTCAAGTAAATCTCAACGGTACAGTTGGATATAACGTGCATATTTTAATTGAGTTTGAACTTGCATAGATAAGAGAAGGCTAGATGACACCAAAAGCCTTAATCTCTTTCAAAATCATTTCCTTAATGAGTTTCATATTATTTATTCTATTTAACTGCACTATAGTTGTCTCAGCAATGTTTGGTAGTTAAATACCTTTTAATTTAAATTTTTAATCAAAAACAAAAAAAAATATTTTTTAATATACCCTATAAGGCTACCTACCTCCATTACTTCACTAGAAAGAATCAAAAGGACCTAAATCGAATTCAGGACCGAACAAAAAAAAATTGGAATCACCAGAGTAACTGAAAAGAATTTTCCACGACAAACGACAACGATACAACTTGCGGATAGACGGAAAACACAGAGCGAGCGCTTAATTTACGAATTTGTGCATCGATGCACATTTGAATGCCTCCGGATATTTGGCAAATAATTTCGAATTATTCCTCTCTCTTTCTCGGTCTCTATCTCTATTCTACCTTTTTAGGTTTGAATGTGGAAAACCGATGTGCTCTGATTCTGGTTTCGATTCTGATTCCGATGCTGAATCACGATTCGAACCAATGTGCAGTGCAGCGTTGCCGTTGTTTGATTCACTTTTCGAATAAAAATCGTTTTTTTTTTGCAGGCACTGCTATCTTTAAATCACAAACTGTAACAATCCTCAAAATCTTCTTTGGCATAAGTCTATGTTTGGCGAGACAATTTTCTAAACAAAATTGTTCATTTTCTTTACTTGTGATATATGTACAGTACATACGTTAACTATATGGCAAGCTATGTATTTGTAAAAAAATGTAACTCGAAATTTTTTTATTTTTTTTTTCAAGCCTTTACTGGCCATATATTTATTTTAGCAAAAATTGAGTCTTATTTTTTTTCAAAAACGGCCCTAACGAGTAAACAGTAAAAAACAGTTTATTAATGGAGGGAAAATGTACTTCCTCTTGGTATTATTTTTAAATAAACGGTAAACTTTTTTACATATAGAATAACCATTTCGCTGATTTTCGTTTTTCTGGAAAACGGTTTATTTGATTCTTATTATTTTATTTGCTTCTCCTACTAAAAAGCTAACAATAAAGCAAAATGTTTGAAAATTCAATATGTAGGTATTTCGAAAACAACTCAATAGATTTTTTCGAAACTTCGTAATTGGTAGTTTTTTCAAATTATCTTGCATATTTAAAAACACAATTTTTCAAATGTGTGTGTTCTTATATAAATACAGCCAACTTTTAAGTACAAAAATATTTTATTTTGCGTACTTATTCCCACAGAACTAATTTTCATATTTTCGACTTCCTCACTATTGGATTACACGACTAAGATAATTTTTTTATGCAAATGCTTCCTAAAAGTCTTAATAAAACTGCATACTCAAATTTTCAAAAACCAAGTTTTTCGATTTTTGAAAAATAAATAAAGTTTTTTTTTGAAAAATCCATTTTTTAAAAGCCATGAATGAATGAATTTAAAAAAAATAATGTTAGATGTAGATTAATTATTTCTGCAAAATGGCGCTTACATTTTCTTTTCTAAGAAAATATTTTCAAAATGTTATACATAAAAAAATATTTTTTTTTAAAAAACAGCTCCATCGATTTTTGAATTTTTATTTATCCATGAATTCAAATGACATCTTTATTTTCCCTCAAACTATAGCCACTAAGCAATATAAAAACATTTAATTATGTGTATTATCCATTTATTTCTACCTTATAGGTATTTCCTTTTTACGTATTTTTGCGTACGTCACTGAATACTACATACAATGTAGACCCTCATACATTTATATATAAATATGCATCTTTAAAATTCACATGAATCTTATTTACGATATTGTACCTAAACTATTTATTAAGCTATATGCATATAGCTACCTACCAACCTACACCCTTCATCTATGTATGTATGTACATATTTCTCTGATAACTTATATAATTTAAATCCATAACCTAGATTTAAATATACATTTTTATGTATCTACGTAACTATTCCTTGAATCATCTATTCGACAATTCATTATACTAAGAATTAAGGTTGAATCTTCCTTACATCGGCTTTAAACCTGAATAGGCTAACTAAACTACCTACCTACTAAACAGCTAAACATTAAATTTGTTAGCTACAAGAGCAAGTTCGTAGGATCCAGTCGTGCATTTTATTACTTATGTCAACATTTTATTTTTAAACAAAATTTTTATTCAGAATAATTTTCAACGGTAACGCTGGATTCGGCGTGTAACCAGCCGCCTGGCAAAACAGTTGCCAATAGAGAATTTTATAAAATGTGTCTTCTCTCCAATATCTAGCGTTTTATAGAGATAGAACACAGACAAATATTTTGTTGATGACCAAACCGAATTGACAGTTTGTTGGGAATGTTTTTTTTTTTTTTTTTTTTTTTTTTTTTTGTAAAAAAAATATCAGCTAGCAAAATGGCCTAAATTGCAAACAGTTGAAGTCGATTATAAATGTGGAATGAATATTGTAAGCTTGACGATGCTAGAGGACATTTTGAATTCTATCATTTATTGCAATCTATTAGAGAACATTTAAAAGGGTATCTGTTGATAATTGATGATATCACTGGCTGGGTGGATAAGTTTTTTTTGCCTTCCTAATACAGTGCATACAATTTTGTGTGCTCTTCATAATTTACGCCTTCAGTCCATTTAGCTGTTTGTTACAGAGATTTGAATAGGTTTGAGAATTTATTGGATTAGACAGGCAATTAGATTGGTACATTTTTAAATTTCTAACAAGAATTATATCGATAAATAAACCAGGAACGCATTGATGATTTTGTTCAGAGAGTTAGTAAGGGGTATTCTTCCTTTAATACTGACACTTTTTTGTTCAATATGCGCGCACTCAAGGGGTTATGACTATACCCTTATAATATTTAAACGAATGTTAAAATGGGATAGGATTAGACAGGAGATACCAATGCACATTGGTTGTAAATGCTTGAATATCACAATGGGAGGGAAAAATTCGGTTGGGTAAGGCATTCCTCATTCGTGTAGTACGGCTAAAAAAGGAATCTCTATACTTGACAGTACGTCCGAAGTTGGGCTCAAGGGTAAATTGATGAGCATTCCTAGAAACGCGAGTGTTACAGTTGAATTGTTTGAGGGGAGGAATGCTACTGGCTATTTCGCTAGGACACTGTCGATAAAAATACCGATAGAATAATGAAAGACATGAAATATTCCGACGGTGTTAGAGAGGTGCAATTGTTTCCATTATTGTTTCATCACCTATCATTTTTACAGTTGTAATGAAGCTTTGGACGAATATAGGCCTTATAGATTATAGCCAGATCAGAAGGGGAGAAACATTTCTTGCATCGTCTCAGAAAACCCAAACACCTTGCAGCGTTTTTGGCGACGTCGAATATGTGATCATTCCATAAAAGGTGAACGGTGGTGCACATACCGAGAACTGAAAGATTTTCGGCTTCCTCGATACAAGCGCCGCTCATGGACAACGGCATTGTGGAAGGGTCCCACTTTACCGACAGAAGACAGCATTGGGTGTTTGAAGCATTAAATTCTACGCGGTTTTTTAGTCCCCATCGGACAATGCTGTCTAGATCAGAATTTATTGAGCTTATCATACGCTGCCGTTCAAGTTCTACATCCGAAGGACATGGGTGTGAATCTAAAAACGAATATGAAAATCTGAGGGTGCTGTCGTCAGCAAAACAGTATAATGGATTAGAAGTTTCAGACAAAAGATCATTAATGAAAATAAGAAAGAGAGTTGGAGACAGAACAGAGCCCTGGGGCACACCAGCATTTATTTTAGGAATATCAGACTTGAAACTGTCCAATACGACTTGTATTGAGCGGTTCTAAAAATGTGGATTACTGTAAGAGTTTCGCTTCTCAACCGCACAACACGAATTTTAATTCCTTAGACAGCTCTATTTCCCCTCCACAATTGTCCATTTTGATACTCGGGCATTCAAACTCATTTTGAATCAATACTTCCTACGAAATGATTTCTTATTTCGCTACCGATGGCAATGTGTTGTCCAATTAGTTAAGGGTAGTTAAGACCCCTTTACCCCTTTACTCAAGTTATATAAAAAGATTGCTGTTTGAATTTCGTCAAACTGCATACAACAATAATTTATACCAGCCATGTAATATTGTTTGGTTTAATTTATCTGAAATAAATCATTTCATTTGTTTCTTTTATTTAATTTATACCATTCGAATTAGTATAAACAAACAATATACACATTATTATCGAAAACAAATAAACTTGTACAAATCAGTTTCTTCGAGTTTTATTTGTTTTTTTTTATCTTGTATCTTTAGATTTATTGCATTATCTAAATAGAGATAAGACCAACAAAAACGATAAATTAATCATTAAGTTCGACTGTCATCGCTGCTGTCTCAAAGTATTTAACTGCAAAAGCTTCTTCGAGGGACATTTCATTATTAATTCAAGTTGCTGAACATAAAACAGTCATTAACAGGATCGCTTAAACGTGCGCTACTGCTGATGCTGCTGCTGCAAGAATAAGAAGAAGAAGATGTTAAAAGCCATTGCCCAGAGCTAGAGCCAAAGCCAGAGCCATCAGAAGAATTCCAAGGAGTAGGATAACACACAGGCACATACACTGTCGCACTAACCGACAAAACACTAAAAAACATACTCTTGAAACTTTAATGCCATGCCCCTTCTTTAACTGCGATGATGATGATGATGATGACGGTGATGGTGAAAGATTGGCCAGCCAAAAGCAAGAGGGCGACACGAATCAGCTTTCATTTTGCGGAATGCTGCAAGATACATACCTAAGTGAGGATAGGATATACTCGTAGTTGTGTGGATTGGGGATATTCGAGTAAAATTTAATGGCGATGCATTTTAATGTCCTTGGTTTGTTCTAAATTAGATATTCGCAGGAGGTTCAGCTTTTACGATGAATTTAATGGATGAAATAAATTCAACTACAAGCACTACTTACTTACAAGTATACTGTGATGCTGCTGCTGCTGCGTATCCTTGATTTTTTTTTGTTGTAGAGTTCGGTTTGTTTGTTTTGTCATTGTCAACCGCAGAAACAATTGAGTTTATTTTTTTTTAATTTTTGTTTTTGACATTGTAAATACGGAAATCTTCTCCTTGAATGGATGGATGATAAGTTTATCGCAATTGGCTTTTTTGATTGAAAACCTAAAATAATGGATTTCGTGATTTAAGAATTTATGCAAGAAATTATTGAATCTGTAATACCTACGTTAAGTAAATTGAGAATAAAATATTCAATAGATTTGTACACTCGAACATTTGCGAAAGAAAATTTAAGGATTTCTTGCAAAAAGTTATCTGATTTTTTTTTTCATGACAAAAACCGTAAAAACTCCAGAAAAGAAGAACAACATTTGAAGAAATATTGTTGTATTGAAATTTGTTCAAACTATTTTTTCTTGTCCTTTTTCCATTTAAAAACGGGAAAGAAAAACTTCAGAAATCTCAATTTTTTTTTATAGAAATTTCCTGAATTTGTTCAAAAATGTAATTTGCTTAAATTTCGGAGGTCTACAGAATCGTCCTAAAAGAATCATTTTTGAAAAATCGAATTTAAAAAAATTAAAATACAGTTGAAATTGTTAAAAATTCAATAATTATCGGCCGTGGTCCATACAAATTGCAGCAACATTAAATCGCTTTTAAAGAAAAATCGATTTTGATGTTAAATATTGAAATTTTTCGGTCTCAAGCTAGTAATTCCAAACAAAATATTGCCAGTAAAATATTGGATATCAACTTCAACAATTTTTTACAACTTTTAATGATAGAAATACTTTCTACTTGCGTTATAAGTATTATTAGGCAAGTTTTGCATTTGGAAAAAAAATCGAACTCGAGATTTTAATCAAAGTTGACATTACGATGATAGAGAACACCAAAAATGTTGGTCCCGCAATTCCGTCTGTGTGTGTGTTTGTCTGTACCAAGCTCTACAGCCTAAGGGTCTAATGCGATTTGCTTTAAAATTGGTACTTAGGCGTTTGGTGTGAATGTCTAAAATAGATTTTTGAATCGTTTTTTTAGGTACAAAACTAACGGTACCTACCGTACAATTTCTTATATCATCTTAATTATCTCGAAAAATGCTCTAACGATTTTGATTAAAAACAGTGTATGCAATACAAAGTATACTCTACATTTTGGTCAAAAAAATTTAAAATATTTTGTTTTTAACGTTACCTGCCATATAAAATCAATTTTTTATTTTAAACTTTCCCAAAAACGGCAAAACACATTTCAGTTAAAATCTTACATAGGAGGTACTTCAAATTATAAATAATACTGCAGACCAAAATTTTCGAAAAACATTTTTTGTGGATTTTTGAAAAAAAAAAATATTTTCTTTTTTTTTTGAAAATTCAATATTTCGAAAACAGGTTGATGATTTTTTGGAAGTTTTGTTTCCATACAAAGTTCTTTTTAGAAAAAAATGTTGTACCTATATAAAAAATTAAGTATAGGAAACGACTTTAAAAAAATATATTTAGAGTCTTAATAAAAAACTTTTTACATACAATGTGATCGAAGATAAGAGCAAATTCGTACGATCCGGTCGTGCAATTTATTTTCTGTGTTAAGTACAACTAAATTTACCGCAGCAAAAGTGCTTTTCTATTGATTACATGCCGTAGCTCGTTTCTTCCTTTATTTCTTTCTACATGTTATTTCTATTTTGTACACACTATCAGAATTGGCCGAAGAGAGCTTATAGCAAGCCCCGTCTTCCGACCAATGGTTTGCCAATACAGAAAACTGTCGTATACCACAGGCTCATCACTTAGTGCAGTGTTAATTGTTAGTAGGCGAACTCTATTACAAATAACACTTACACAAGTACAAAATGAAAATATAAACAAATTATATTACGTCAAAAACAAAACAAGAACATAATATGATACAAAAAAATTTAGGAGCGGGGAGCACTGGTTTTGAGTATATTCTTTAATATAATTTTGCTGATATTGAAATAAAAAATGTTTGAATTCCAATTTAAAAGTCTACCCATACGTGTCAAGGGCTCATGCATCCCATAGTTGGTCCTATGTGTTGGGACTTTAATCAAGTCGAGGCCACGGAGATAATAACCTCCTCCCGGATAACTGAAAGAAACTGAACATAGTAGGTCAGGTGCATCTGTGACGCCAGATATTATTTAGTGGAAGAATACTAAATCATTGTTAGTTCTTCTCTGTGCAAGTGTTTGCATTTGAAGAATAGATAAACGTTGGTTGTAAGGGAGATTATTAGAAGGAACACTCCACTGAAGCCCTTTAATGCGAAACGAGTAAAGTTTTTTGAACATGTTCTTATCTCTCAATATGAATATCGTAAAAAGGAGTCCAAACCTGCGATGCATACTCAAGATGGGGACGAGCCAAGCAGTTTTATAAAGCACGGGTAACATTTGGATCAACAAATTCCTTGGACCAACGCTTCAAAAAACTTAACATTGAATTGGCTTTGTTAACGATGATATTAATATGGGTAGAAAAGTCTAAATTGGGCGTAAAGAGAACTCCAAGGTCTTTTACAGTTATAACACGAGTTAAAATGTGCCGTGAGATAACATAGTCTTGAGAAGAAGGAACACGTTTTTTCGAAAATGTCATTGTTTGACATTTTGCCGGGTTAAGTAAGATTCAAACTGTTCTTTTCACACCACAAGGCAAAGTGGTTAATATCCTCCTGCAATAGAGTTCGATCCTTTGGAGATGATATATTTGTATAAATCTTCATATCGTCTGCAAAGATAAGAATTTCGCTCGTGCGTACACAAAGAGGAGCATCATAAATAGCCAATGTAAAGAGTAATGGTCCAAGATGGCTTCCCTGCGGAATACCTGATTTGGTAATAAAGGGCATTGAGTAAGAATTTCTGAATTTGACTTGATATAACCTAATTCTTATAAGCTACTGAGAGAGAAAAGGACAAATGGTAACTATATGATCCGTAAATTATTCTTGACTTTGTAGTGGTTTCTTCATAAGACCCTGGCTACGACCCTGAATAATATACTGATCTAGATAAACTTGAAATGTAAAATATTATATATAAAATCGATCGAATTTTACTTAGACTATTTTTTTTTTAGTATTTATATTCCGTAATATGTGCAAACTGTAATACAGTAAATGACGCTTATAAGAAACACGCTTATAAGAAACCTGAACAAAAGCACGGCGCACGAGCCCATTTACACCAATGTAAAAAAATACATTTTAAGATACACGTTTATAAGAAATACACTGATATAATGAACTGTTCTTACAACATCGATTCCCACTTTTGCAATAAATTTAGATGTATTTAAGAAACTTTTTATGACACAAGGAAATTCCTTCACGTTCTTTTAATGCCAACACACCCTTAGAATCATACATGCATTTCTGAACCCTCAAAGAAATGTAACAAAAGTCAGTCTGAAATAAGTTTAGTTTGTGTTTTGCTAGAATTGAAAGCAAAATTAAAATGTTCATTTGGACAACAATGAGGAATATGAGGGCTTCCTAGAAAAAATTGAAGTTCTTCTTTTCACACAAAAGGAGGAATCTTTAACTCAAACCACCATTGAGCGATATTTTTAAGAAACCTAATTTTTTTTTTCAAAATAATGCTTGCCGCTTACAGTCTGCTTTAGAATTATTGCAGTATACCCCATATATTTTTTTTTGTAATTAAATTTTCTCGATTTTTTTCTTATAATGAAGCGCGCACTAAAGGGGTTTTGACTACTCTTAACTAATTAAGCACAGAAAAACTAAAAGGAAAGTAGCGAAAGATGCAACAGGAGATACCAATGCACAATGGTTTTGAATTTCTGAATATCAAAATAGGAGGGGAAAATGGAGCCGAGTAAATCATTCCATATTCGAGTTGTACGGCTAAAGAAAGAATCTCTGAACTTAACAGAATGTCCGAAGTTGGGCTCAAAGGTAAACTGAGTGATGCGCATTCCCAGAAGTGCGAGTATTACGGTTGAATAGTTTGAGGAGAGGAATTCAACTGGCTATTTCATTAGACATTAGAGCATTATCAATAATATATCGATAAAACAATGAATGGCATGAAACAGTGCGACGGTGTTCAAGAGATGTAATTGTTTCAGTTATTGCTCTATAACCTATCATTGTTATTTTAAAATAAAGTTAGGCGTTTTTTAGAGAACATTTTTTAAGAATCTTCCGTGTTTTTTTTTTTTTATGAGAAACTTGTTTTATGTTTCGAATCTGTATTAGCTTTATTAGCCATAGGAAGCAGGCCGTAAGTTTGAATAATAATTTGTCAGATTTTCTTCTCCCGTACAACAAGGAGTTCCCCAAAGATCAATTTTGTCCCCACTACTATTCACACTTTACATAAATGAAATCGTGTTCATTATAACTAAGACCTCTAAGCAATTTTATGCAGATGACATCCAAATTTATCACAGTTATCCCTTTCGACTTATCGAAGATTGTGCTTCTATCCTTGCTTCGTGCAACGGGCTAGGTCTTAATCCGAATAAATGTAAATGCTTAGTTATCTTTAAGAAGGAATTAGATCTATCATACTTCAATTCGGTAATGTTAAACGGAACTGTTCTAGAATTTGTCAGCACATATAGACATCTCGGAGCAATATTCAAAAGGTCCTTGACCTGGAATGATCATATTAATTCATTAGTGGGTGAGGCTTATGGGACGTTCAGACTGCTGTGGACTGCTTAGGAATTTACTCCGCTTCATACGAGAATAATGCTCGCGCTAGGACCCTGGTGATACATGTGCTTACTTACGGTTGCGAATTTTTTTACATCTGCGATGTAATTAGTATAAATAAATTAAAAGTGTTCTGTAATAGCACCATTCACTACATTCACCGGTTAAGAAGGTATGACCATGTCTCACATCTGCAACATAGCCTCCTCAAAATGTCTTTTGATATTTTCATCCAGTTTCGAACTTTAATCCTCTTCTTTAAAATATTAAGAACACATCAACCCAACTATCTATTGGAAAAACTCAGGTGAACGTCGATTAGATCTAATATTACCACGCTTTTCTTGTCTGACCACCGAGCGACAATTCTTTGTAGCTGCATGTCGCCTCTGGAACTCACTCCCCACTTATTTGCGAGACATCAGTCACCACCTACACACATTTCAAAAAAATCTCAATACTTTCTTCTCGAATCAAAGCAACTAACTTCCTTAACTTCATTTAAATTAAAACTATATTTTTCATCTGTACCTTTCACTCTGATATTTCTGTTTTCCCTTTCCTGCTCTCTTTCTCTATTTATTCTTAGTAAATTATTATTTCTTATTATAGTACTATTCTAATATGTTTAATTAATTCTTATTTTTCTTAAGTAAAATAAAATAAATAAATATCCGTAGTAAAGCTATAAGAAACACACGCTTTTAATGTCGTTCTTATTTGGCAATCCGGAAGCCTTCCGGACTATTCTCAAAGCATTCACTTCGGAAAATATGACAGTTCTAATTCTGAAAAGAAGAGAATTTTGCTTTTGGATTTGAAATCAGAATCAGAACCAGAAGCACTCACACATTCATATACTTAAACGTCAAACTCGACTGTTGTCATTTTTTTGTTTCATGATTGTGCAACAAACAATTTTTTCTGAATTTGAATATTTACACGTACACAAATATTTTCGCACATACAATCTCATTAAAATTCAGAATCGTCAGAATCACACAAAAGTGTTCAATTGGGATCACGGATCGGCGAATAATTCCGGATTGCCAAATAAAAATTGTGGCATTTTGCAGTTTATTATAAGAGTCATTTACAGTAGTTTCTTCCACATCATAAGAGCCATTGCCATAAAAAACCAACCGACACAATAAAGTAGACGATATAGGGGCAGGAGTTTACAGAAACCAGTTTTTTTTTTATCCACATATATAATAACAATTTATGAAAAATTTAATTGAAATCATTTGATTCGATTGCGATAGAAAATTGTCGTTTTGTATTTAATCCAGTATTGTTGAATGCTTTTCTCGATCAAAAGAACAATCTATAAATGTTCTTCCAAATCGACACAGCAGTTTACGAGAAGCCAAATAGTGATAAAAGTATCGGAAAGGCAGTGAGCGGAATTCACTAAAATCATATTCTTGATTTAAAGATAAGCTCTAAAAATTTCATCCAAATCGATTACCTTACTAACTTACTTACTAAGGTGGCGCTACAGTTCGGGACGAACCTGGGCCTCAACCAACATGCCTCCCCAGCTAGCTAATGATGTCTATGTCATCAGCGTATGCGAACAATTGCACAGACTTGAACAAAATTGTGCCAGCAGAGTTAACTTGGGAATTTCTTACAATTTTTTCAAGTATCAAGTTGAAGAAATCGCGCGATAGCGCATCACCTTGTCGGAATCCTTTCTTGACATCAAAAGCTTCTGTGAGGTCAGTACCAACCTTGACGGAGCAGCGAGAGTTCTCCATCGTCATCCTACACAGTCGGGTGAGTTTTGTGGGGATGCCAAAACCAGACATGGCTCTGTATAGCTCGTCTCTATAAATGCTATCGTACGCGGCCTTAAAATCGATAAAGAGATAGTGGGTATCGATTTGGAGTTCTTGGATAGTTTCCAGGATCTACCGTAGAATGAACATTTGATCGATTGTGGACTTTCCTGGCATGAAAACGCACTGATAGGGTCCAATCAGGTTGCTGAAAAATGGTTTCGGACGTTTACATAATACAGCAGAAAAGATCTTGTACGCGATAGTCAGGAGACTTATTCCTCTATAGTTGGCGCAGCTTAGAGGGTCTCTTTTTTGTGGATCGGGCAAACGATGCTGAGGTTGTATTCATCAGGCATACTTTCTTCTGACCAGACTTTAGAGATGAGTTGGCTTATGCACTGTACCAGGTCATCTCCGACTGCCTTAAAAAGTTCGGCGGGTAGTCCGTCGGGGCCAGCAGATTTGTTGTTCTTTAGTTTGGATATTGCCAACCTCACTTCATTTTGTTCAGGTGGACGGAAGTTTTGTGTGTCATCGTCCATGTTGAATGGTTCATTCTGCCTGACAGAGGGATTTTGATCTTCATCGCCGTTTAACAGTCTGCAGAAAAGGTCCTTCCATATACTCAGCACCGACATGCTCTCTCTTTTTCTTCTGGAGAAGCCGGTGTTCTTCCCGTCTTTTCAGATCTCGTCCTTCTTTGCGGCGCCGCTTTATATGCCATTTGTTTAGCTGCATGTGCCTACCTGCATTCTTCATCGAACCAGAGGTTTCGTGGTGGAGGTCTGGTGAAACCTAGCACATCAGTTGCGGCACGTCTGATGGCTTGGTGGCAGCGTTGCCACTGGTCGTCGGCACTTGATGCTGGCGGCAATGGATTTCTTGAGAGGTTACGGGATATTCGATCGGCATTTGTTCTGGCGGTCTTTTGCGATTGCAGTTTTCCGACGTCATACTTCCTCACAGTATTACTCCGTTGTTGGGACATTCGGGTTATTCGCATTCTTAAATTGGCTGAAACAAGGAAGTGATCCGAGTCGATGTTAGCTGCTCGCAAGGTGCGAACATCCAGAATACTGGACGCGTGCCTTGCATCGATCGCAACGTGATCAATTTGATTCACGGTTATTTGATCTGGATGCCGCCAAGTCCCTTTGTGTATCTCGGGATGAGGAAACTGTGTGCTTCCAATGGTGACGTTACGTACCGCCGCAAAGTCAATTAGCCTAAGTCCGTTTTCAGACGTTGTGTCGTGTAGGCTATGTTTTCCGACAGTCCTACCAAAGATTTCCTCTTTACCTATTTTGGCGTTAAAATCGCCTAGTACGATCTTAACGGCATATTTAGGGCAGTGCTCCTAGGTTTTGTCGAGGAGCTCGTAGAAGTCATCCTTGGTGGCGGCATCCTTTCTTTTGTGGGGGCGTGAGCGCATATTAGACTAATATTGGCGAATACGGATTGTCACAAGTCGCTCACTCACGTGTCGAGCCCAAGACTTCTTGCATAAGTCTGCCTCTTATGACGAATCCGCAACCAAATAGACGCTGTGGTCTTCTTTCACAATCACCGTAGAATACGTCACAGTTTTCGAATACCTACTTATTTAAATATTTACCTACCTAATTGATTTATATTTTTAAAAAATTAAAACAATAAATCTTTAATAATTATCTTACAAGGCTGTCTTGTGTCCTGGAGAAGAGCACTAAGATTGTTTCCATTAAAGTTTCCCCCGGAAAAATCTGACGTTTTTTTTTTGTTCATTACAACATCAAATCTAAAAGAAAAAAACATTTATTATTTATGAACATTCCAAACCATTTTGATTACACAAAAAAAATAATAATACAAAATTTTACGCTAAAACCAACAACGGTTATTTTCCAGCATCCAAAGATCTCCACGAATAGATATGTATGGATATAACAATCTTTAACCAGAATCAAATTAAATTAACCGCCTTTGGCAATGACTATCAAAAAGTTCAATATTTTCACAATATCTCATAGTTTAAATCAACATTTACTCTGGGTTAGTATCGTCATTGTGGATCGTTGCGTCGCGTCGAGTCAGTCGTCTGCTTCATCGTCACGGAACTGAAAAGAAATAATATAAAAAAAAGGAAGAAAATCCACAGTGAACTTTTTCATTCTTGATTTTCGTTTTCATTTGAACAAATAATCCCCCCACCCACCAGCAAGCGACCCCATCGTTGCAATCTCAGTTCACAGGATTGTCGTACAAGCCGAGTAATTGATGCAAATAATATTTCGCTTGCATATTGTACTTTGCATTATAAGAGTTGTTGTACACGGTTAGGGGTAAGCCTTCAGCTTCAACCCTACCCTCTTCCCTCCGCTCCGTCACAATCATGCTCATTTTCACCATTTTCTCGAATCATCGCATACCAAGCACAAATTTAGAATTTCAATTTTGCTAGAAATTCCTGTGCTATTTATTCAGCGTCGCTGTTCATCCTAGAGAGACGAGTGCATTTCTTATTTCGTTTTCCTAACAGACTTTCTACTCCAAAACTAAATCAAAGTATAACTTTGTACCTACCTATTTTAATATTTGCATCAGCAAAACAAAATGTTATTGAAACTTTTCGCGCAGAGATTTAATTTTCAGGATATAATGATTTAAATTTAATTGTTGCTAGGTATAACCTAAAAAAAAATAATAATGAATATGTCCTTGATATTTACAAAAAAAAAAAAATATTTTGAAACAACAAGCTCTCTCGATGACATTGACATTTGTGAAGAATTAATTATTATAATTCTCAGTCATCCATTGCAGTGAAAACAGAAAAGAAAGCATGCTAGTGGAAATTTGACTTGTGCAACACAATTGTAAAAAAAATTTGTCATGGAACTTCTTTCTTTTTATTCCAAAAAAAAAAAACTTCGTTGGTTATAATAAACGCACCCACTTGCTAGTCCTGGCACTGCTGGCATTGACATGACACCAGCAGCTGCACCCCAGCAGCATCAATATCCTCTCGTTGGTTGCTGCGGACTTAATGTGCAACTCCTGTTTGGGAAAAAGAATAGGTCACATGCAAAGAGATATAATTTACCCATTCTGGATTCTGCCTGTTCTCTCGGTCAAGTTGAAAGGAAGCATGCTTCTGCGGTGTGTTATGGTGATCGGATGACTGAACGAACACTGGAGGCCGGACCGTAGCTTTTTATTTCGAAGGACATTGTGTTCAGATACATGGGATTACACACAGAAAAATAACGAATATTTTTCGACACAAGATATTTGCAATGTCAGACAATTATATTTGGAAAAAAAATAATTGAAAATGATTTTAACTCCCGGAAAATTGTCAAAACCCCGAAAAATTTAACGAGCGCGAAAAGATCAAGAGCTTCAATCTCTAATTTAATACAGTCCATAGTCAAGGGGGCCAATTCCCGATCTGTGAAGTTTTGAAATGAAAAAAAAAATATTAGCTATTTCAGTTTTCACGCACACGCCTAATGGAATTCTCAATGATTAATCATAAAGTTTGTACTAAGAAGTACTAAATGAAAAATTCTGTAATTTCTGCTTAGTTTTTCTTATTGGGAAAAATAAATATTTCATTTCAGTTTCTAAATTTGATTAAGAATAATGTCCGGAATAATAATTCATTTAATTTTTATGAACAATAGACGATTTATTTAATCGTGTCTCCGTTTTTTTTTTAGGAATAATGTGAGGATATTGCGGCGTTCCCTTCGAGATGGGCAGAATCCATTCGAAGTTATAACAGAGGAGCACTTGCTCGAACTTTACAGATTCCTTAAACATTCATGCATGAATTAATAGCTTCCATGCCAGAATGAAGGTGTTAATAGCTCTACAATTGTTTACCACGATTAGTTTCCAATAAGCTGTTGGACAAGATTCTTTGTCGTATTGTGTCAGACATCAGATAGTCGCTGTGCTACATTTCAACTGCGTTAAATAGAACAACACATAGAAATGTGAAGTTTCCTTCGAGGGATTCATTTCCAGCGATAAAAGCGAAATTCTATCAACAATTTGATACAAAATCAATTACACAACAACAAACTTGGTAAATAAAGTGTTATCCATTTTGCAGTTTCAAAAGTATAGGGCTGAAATTCGACATCTGTCAAACTAAGTTGTTAAACCAATTTTATTTTTCAGTTGAAAGTCTGACATTTACGAAAATGGATGGCTAAACTATCGCACAACGCATACAAATTGCTAAAACCTACATCCATATAAAGTCCAGTCCACACAACAACTGAAGCCAGCTGACCATTCACAAAGTAGTAGATACGTGGCCTGCGATTTTTCGATTAAAATTTTCTTTCACGACGAAGCACATTTCTCACTCGGTGGGTATGTTAATAAACTAAATTGTCGTATTTGGGGTTCTGAGAATCCTCAAGTAATTGAAGAGAGGCCATTACAGCCACAAAAAGTCACTGGTTGGGGCGCTCTTTGGTCCGAAAGTGTGTTTGGACCTTACTTCTTCGAAAACGATGATGGAACGACTGTCACCATCAATTCAGAGCTTTATGGTCATATGATAACCGACTTTTTTTTGCCTGGTATTGAAGAATATGATTTGGAGAATATGTGGTTTCAACAAGACAGTGCCACATGCCACACAACTCGAGCGAATAATGCTTTATTGCAAGAGACATTTCCTGGCCGCGTAATTTCTCGTCGTGGCGATATCAAGATCATTCGATTTGACACCGCTGGACTTTTTTTTTGTGGGGCTACGCGAAAGATCGTGTTTATTCAGATAAACCTTTAACTCTTGAGCACTTGAAAACCAACATTCGTCAAGTTATGGATGAGATACCGCCCGATAAGTGTCAAAAAGTGTTCGAAAATTACCTCAAAAGAATCGATGCTTGCAACAATTCGCGTCGTTATCATTTAAACGATGTAGTGTTTCAGACATAATGTCAACGTTCAAACCTTATAATAAAAAAGAAATTATGAAACAAAATATTTTATATGTGTTTTATTTACGTTTACTTTTGAAACCGCAAAATGGATAACCTTTTACTATTTTTTGGTTTTTATTTCGGTAAATAATTTGTCCAAAGTTCTATTTTGTTTCTTTGTACTCTTCTTCACAGAACAATTATTGACTGTGATAAAAAAA
The DNA here is from genome assembly GCA_910595825.1 of Philhelius pedissequus. Lineage (NCBI taxonomy): Eukaryota > Metazoa > Arthropoda > Insecta > Diptera > Syrphidae > Philhelius > Philhelius pedissequus. The sequence continues at coordinate 33,052,175 of OU343163.1, forward strand.
TCTTCATATGAAATTTTTTTGACATTTCACTCTTCACGTATTGAGAATCGAACTGGACGTGAAAGCGTGATAAAATTTATCACTTCACAGCTTTACAGATCGTGAATTGACCTCCAGTGCGTATGAGCGAATGGATTTAACACCAGTCCACAGATCGAGAAATACCAAAATGGGAATCCTCGTTCCTCGGCTGTCAAACGGGCTTGTAAGCTGTTAACGCACACGACTATATTATAGAATGCACACATAGAGACTATCATCCATCAGTCAGCCATTTTTCTTATAATATTAGCCATCTGGAATGTTAAAATCGGTGGGTATGTTCAAAAACTATAAAAACGTAACATACTAGTACTTATTTTAAATAAAATAAGTAGGTAAAGGTATAAAATATATTAAAACAATATTTGTAAAGTAAAATGCATATCGAATATGTTTAACAAATGCTTATAATGATACAATACAACTTAGATATTTGTGAAAAATCTTGGAAAAAGAATTGGTTTATTTAAACAATTCAAGGGCTCTTCTTTAATGAATTACAATTTAATTATTTTGCAAAAGCATTTACTTGAATTGAATTGAATTAAAGAAAAAACAACAACAAATTCTGTACATATAATGGTTAATTTAACTACACTCCGTATTAAAAAGGGTCATTTAAGACTAGCAGTTTTTTGTGGAATTCCCGGTTCATCATCAATTTTTCTGAACAAAATCGATTTTATTCCGTCAAAACAATTTTTGCATTTTTAGCAAGAACTTAGGTATACGTATACATTACGCACAAAGGCACAATAGATCTCAAGGTCGCAGTGCAACAGCCCCATAGTAATATCATTCATACATTACTCAGACTAGAAATATTGGACATTCCTCTAACGTCAAGTTCTTATGTTCCATTTTATCTTTATGAAATTTGTTTTGAAGTTTTGTTGTAATATCTTATAGTAGTGATATAATTTACTATAAATAATTAGCTGCGTTGTATTTTCACATGATCTTACTCGGATTAATTTTTACAAAAGTAACACGAAAATAAAAATCAACACCAAATCTTGCTTTCTAATAACTCACGAAATTTCGAAGTCTTGCTGACAAAGTATAAGACGAGCATAACAGAGAACACAATAATCAAAAACTCAGCGGAGAGTTAAGTCTAAACTTCATTTGTACAACAATTCATAAGAGTTACACCGAGTTAAAATGTTGAACCCAGGCGGAACCACGATTTTTGTTCCAATTAATCGAACATCAATTAATATCGTTGTCAATAAAATTAGTAAATCAATAAATTAGTAGTTTTGGGATAATGTTGTTTTAATTTCAAACAAATACTTGATCCCTCTTGAATTTGTTGATCCTGGACCAGTTTTCATGTTCTTTTCGGGATCAAAATCACAGATCCAGATTTTTACATAAAACACGCACTTGCACATATTAAAAAGTTAAGCTAAATTTGTTAAAACGTCAAGCGTGTTTTTTTTTAATTTACAGAATACAAACATATTTAGTGAAAGCTCTAATAAGTGGACACTCATGGTCCGCAAATTTTTGTCCGGTTATGAGAATTGTCCGGTTATGTTAAAGAATAAGAAAACAAATGAAATGACTGTAAAAATTAATAGCAGAAGGAAAAGAAATACTATGTGGAATTATGGAATGCAAAAAAGGGAAGCAAACACTTTCAAAATTACACCAACTTAGTTACCCGGGAAGTCTCCAAATAAGTTTTCAATAAAACATCGCTCTGTCCTGTTATCAGAGCTTCGCGTTCAGTTATCGGAGATTATCTATTGATTTCCTTACGCATTAAAAACAAAAGATAGATATACTGAGAACGGTCCTTTAGTTTTTTTTTTTTGGTTGTTAGATATGTACATAAGAAAATAGTCCCCCAATAAAATTATGTTTCCGAGTATGGGAGGTTTTCTATATAAAATGAACATGAAAAAGAGTCCGCGTCCGTTTATGGGAGCATCCGTTTATAGGAAAGTAATCTGTATGAGCAATCCAAAAAAAGAAATTTGTTCCCGAAAATATATCTGTTTAAAGGAACTGACCGCTTATTGGAGCTGTCCGCAAAGAGAGCTTTCACTGTAATTAAGTTACCTCAGAGCAAACAATTCTGGGTAGCACTATCACATATCTTTTTTCACGCAAACAAGTTAGTACTATGTCGACCCCATGAATTTTTTTTTCAACATTTGTTAACCCATCCCTAGTAAATTTGTTTTTTGGTTGTTCGATTTCACATCTATTCATGGATAGAAAGTTAAATATACACAAACAACAAAATGGGTTTTGGAAGGTGAAACGTATACAAAAGACTGCCACCTTGGGATTTCAAATCTGTGCATCAAATCGCTATTGCTTATGGGCGAAAGTTAACAAATTAGTAGTCTAAATCTCGGTTTTCGGGAAAATCGCGTTGTAGTTTCAGTCGCCCATGTAAATTTAATTAAAATTTTATTTTGACCAATAACTTCGCAATTAACTTTTTGATTGCTGACAAAAATAATAAAGGTAGTAAAAACTAAATTAGACTACTTATGATCCCCCGCAACAAACTATAAGAGAAAATTGTGCGAATTAATATTTCATAGTCCCAACAGGGGATCACAAGCCCAAAACAGTTTTTCATTAATATATCGCGAACGGTAGCTTTAAAAAAAAAAATACTAAGACTGAAGTTGTAGAAAATTAAATTTCTGTGAAAGTCAAAAAGAAGAGAGAACAGGCGTGTTTTATGTCTCTCCACTCCAGTTATACACAAGACCAGGGGACTATTCTCATTCTAAGAAAAGTTGAAACAAAATATCAAAACTATTCATATCTGAATATTTTTCTTTCACTCTCACGCTCTCGTTGTAAGGCGCCAGTAGTTATATAGCTTTCATTGAAATTCATCATTGAAAACAAATCAATGAATTTTTTTTGCCAATTTGGTTATAGCTATCATTGAAACTTGGTTGTCATTGCAAAGATCGTTCATAGCAAAATGTAATTTTGAGGTTAGATTTGATTTAAAGAAAAACTGAAGTGTGAGAACAAGAAAAAAAGGGAAACACAAATCATTTTAATGGTTGTGTTCCACTTTTGGGAACAAAATGGCAGCTGTTCATTGAAAACGATTTTAATCATTAAAAAGTCAAAAGAGAAGTGGTAGAGCAAATAAAATATTTTATTGACAAAAAATATTATCTATCTTATAGCCTTCATTATGGTACCAAAACGACATCAGCTTTATTTGTTTAAGTGCCTCAGAATTGATAAGCAAATTTCAATGATGAGTTTCAATGAAAGCTGGCGCATTAGACATTATAGGTACCTACTAGGTACGTTTTCTAAATACAAAATTTAATATACAAAACACCAAGAAATGTGACTTTAAATCTGATTTGAATTTCATAAATATCTTAAATTTTATAAGCAAAAGTTCAATGTACAAAAAATGGCAGATTTTCTAAGTACACAAGGCAATGTGCCAAAGCGAAAGTGAATATTTTGTTGAATCATAATAACACCCCAGTGCAATTTTAAGCAACTTAGTCATCGAACGCTAAGAATTCTGTTGGCTTTTTGATACGTGTGCGTTTGACATGTCACTGACAGCTCCATAGAATATTCTAACATCCAACCCTACAAAAATGATTAAACATCGATATAATTGAATGTGTACAAAGTCTGTCGGGATCATCGAATGTACTTAAAAATAAAATTCCTTTCTTGTTATAAAAAGAAGCAACATCATCAAATTCACATAAATTGACGAGTGTGCAAAGTATAAAACACAAGGACATTTTGCCGAATTTCTGCCACAACCACGTAATGTTAAATTTTTAAGTCTATACAATAATATAGATATTGAATTGAAAAATCAAAGTAAATTGTAATTAATAAAAATAAATTTGTACCTACCAACTAACATACTCTCCATAGCTATAAGCTCCCGAGATCTGAAAAACAATAATGTAAGTCTCTTTTAGGTCCCATTATTATCCTTAGAGTTAATTTTTAATTACAAAACTTGAATAATTCTCATAACGTTTTTTACTTGCGATTATAGGTACTATAAGGCAAGTTATGCATTCGTCGAAAAAAAAAGTTTTGCGATAACAATCAAACATGGCATAAGGATGATAGCGAAGACGAAAAAAGATGGTCTGAGAATTCTGTCCGTCTGTATGTCTATGTGTCCGTCTGTATGTCTGTCAGTCTGTCTGTATGTATGTATATACACCCACAGCCCAAATGGGTGGGCCGAATTGCTTCAAACTTGGTTTATAGAGTTTTTAGGTACTGTACAGAGGGCAAATTGAATTTTGTTTAGCTCAAAAAATAACGGTACCTGCCATATAACCGTTACGTTAAAGCCAATTTTCTCGGAAACGGCTCTAACAATTTTGATTTTAAAAAAATCAATGTAGCTTTTTAGGTACGATCGATCATGTGGTTGAAAAAAAAAATTTAAATGTCTAAAAGCGTACTTTCCATAGGACCGTTTTTTTGCTTTCGACTATCTCATAGATGGCTTCACCGATTCTTTCGAAAATTCACTCATATATAGGCTTAGGTTGCCCAATTTATACTGCGTACCAATATTTTTAATAAATATTTTTTTGTGTTTTTAAAAGCATTTTTTTTTAATTTTAAAAATTTATATTTTGAAAACTGCTCAATATTTTTTTTTAAATTACATATGTATGAATTTGCTGAATACCTATGAATTGGCATTTTTGACTTTTTTTTCATTGAAAAAAAATTTATTTTCTCAAGAACCGCTCCACAGATTTTTATAACTTTTTTCTCATAAATTCAAATACAAGAAATAAAATGGCGTACTTTTTTTTGAGGTCAAATTAGTTTAAGTATTTGTTTCAGAATTTTGATCAAGTCGATTTAATCTTTTGTTTTTATATTTATATTATTATATATTTAAGATATTGAAACATTTTGTGAGATGAAAAATGTTACTTGGGTAATGCAGTTTTGTGATATAATAATACCAAAAATTACATTTTGTCATTTGTGTAAATGCAGCATAAGGCTCTTAGTGTGTCATATAGATTAGTTTTCAGATTTAATTTGACCCACAAGTTAATTTTTTTGCATTCAGGATTGCATATTACCACTATAATTTCAAAAATTAAGTGATTCCCAAAAGGTAACCATGTAACTGATAAAAGTTATAAATTAAATAATTTAAATATGCATTATTTTGAAGGCGATTTGTTTTTTTTTTCAAGGTAGAATCTGAGAATAATTAGATACAATTTTAAACGCATTAATTTTTAGTTCCCATATACGAACAAACAATAAAATAAAATAATATTTCGTCATTATAAAATACATTTGGGGGTGGCCGTGGCGCGATAGATGTGTGCTCGCGTCAACCTCGTTGTCGCAGGTTCTCGATTCCTACCGTTGTCTATGTCGCCTTATTTTCCATTAAAAACTAATTCTAAAATTGTCATAAAATGAGTTGCTGGTTTACTCATTCATGCTGTTCAGGCGTAACACTAACTCCATGTGATTGAGTAAACTAATATACCCATACATTTTAAAAACTCAATAAATAAAATAATGCGAATTATAAGAGAGACAAAGATAAATAAGACACAGTAAATTCTCCGCATTAGTATAGCCGCCATCCTTGGAGATAAATCTGAGACAACAATCAGCTCTAGTTTCAGAACATCGCACCACAAATCTTTCCTATCTTTCTTTCTCTTTTTCACCGGATGCCCGCGTTGTGTTCAAAACATATAAAGGGTATTCATAATCCCTTGAGCGCGTGCAAAATTATAAAAAAAAAACAAAAAAAAAATGAATAATTGACCTACAAACTAAATACTATCAGAAATACAAGCCAATCAGTTCTTAGCCACATGACATAAACACGCAAAAACTTTAATAGAGTTTGCTTCTTTCAAAAAAATTTGAATGAGAAAGATATATAATTTTGTAATGTTTATTTTCTTTTCTCTTCTCTTTTTCTCGATTCTCTTTTAGCATCTCCTATTGCAAGAAAGGCTTTCCAACAACAAGATTTACCCAAGCTTTATAAGGGTCATATAAGAGGCCTTTTTTCAATATTCTACATCTGTCATCCTATAAGAAGAATACAACTCTGTTAGGGAGTTAAGTGACTCTCATAACTAGGCCATTTAACGCTTTTAGAAGTATTCTAATAATCTAGAAGAATTATTCAAGATTACTTTTGGCTCCCTTAGATTAGTCTCATTAAGTTATTGGAGAATGTTATGAGAGGAAAAATGTTATTTGGGTACGAACATGTATCGAATCAAGTTATTTCCCCATCTGAGGACACAGTTTCAAATATTACGTGCGGTGTTAGTTGGTACGAGTATGTGTATGGATAACTGGGGCCGAGTTATGAGAACGATACCTTGATAAATGTGCCAAATTTGAATGTGTACACCATTTTATGCTTTTCTAAAAGGTGAAATTACTATTTTAAAAGAAGATACCTATATTGTTTGGTATCCATTAAAAATCAAATATTACAAACACCACTTTTGTATTCAAAGTCTCAAATTCCATATAACAAATCTTGTAGGTTTATTGACCTTTCTAAAAAAAAGGCTTAATCCGAAGAACATAAATCCGATGTTTATTAGAATTAAGGTTATAACGTTGATATAAGGTTTTGGCTTTTCAAATTTAAAAAAAAAAATACTTAGGTAGGTACGTACCAGTTATAAAATTTCTCCGTAAAGGACCTACTGTTTCTAATCTATTTTTATGGCCCTCATAAAAAAGGACTCTGCCGGCGATACGTATTCAAATTAATTAGAGGACAACTAAGCACCGGATAACATTAAGGATACCTCAGCTCGTTTGACCTTACAAACAATCACTTAGATTGAATTAGGCTTGTTGCCAATTAAACTAACGAGCTCATTGAAATCAAGATCAGAGGTAAAATAAAGCCCACAATTATTCAATCTAAATGAACAGTGAACACATATAGAAATATAATATGTTACTGTATTCTACAATCCCACACACCAACACAGGAATTTATGTTTTTTTTAAATGGTTGAAAGGATACATTGTGAAGTTCAGCTTATTTAGCTCTTTCGTCGTAAATTTTCTTTGAGTGTAGTTTTTAAAGTCCAGACTACACCCGGCACTAACAAAAACTTTCATTGAAAAGAAGGAACTGTAATCCTTTTTACTGTGCATATCACACCAAAGCAATCCAACATGATAACGCTATTATGTAGATACTCTTAACACCATGGCTTTTGTGTTATGGACTTATTCTTTATTTTTGTTTTTGTTGTTGATATGTGTGTTGTGCATGTGTTTGTGTACTGGAACAGTTGTTTTTCGTCCTGGGCGTTTGTGTATTTCGGTACTTAAACCCATCGCTAGCTCTTAACTTCGTGAAAAGTATTCCTGTTTCCAGAGCTAACCACAGAAGGCAACCGCCATTCATATTGTTGTTCTTTTCTCCTTAGAAGATGTACAATACACATAATAATGTAGTAGAGAGGAATAGAAACTATACTATTCTCTATATATCGCTATACAATATTTTAAAGCTTGCTTCTACGATGTATGAATTTTTAATTTAATTTAAGGCTAAGCTTTTGATGTTTTACGCCTTTATAATATTTAGCAGTTGGTGGGATAAATTTAAGAGGATACACTTGCCAAGGAAGCACTAAGAAAAAATGAAAGATAATGAACAGCTTGTTTAATTCGTTAATGTTGTTTTCTAGAAAATTTCAAAAACAAAAATCGTTTACGAATAAGCTTAAATAAAAAAATCTATTTCTAGTGAATGTGTGTAGCCGACAGCCATAATTGGCCTACCTTGGCTTCAGCTTGAATTTCGGTTAGGTGTCATGAAAATATCGCATTTTTGGATTTCACTGGAGATGATCATAACCTTAAATTTGATAAAAAAAATATTTTTATTTTCACGAAACCAATACTTAGCATTTAGAATGTTGTGCAAAAACAATATTGTTGATATTTTGTAAGAGATTTATAAAAATTACCTACCTACTACGACCTACTTCAATATTGTACATATTTGAAAAGTTGAATATATGTAAATGTTCTTACACGCTGCAACCAGACTTATTTTGGTTAGGCGTATGCTTTAGGAAACTGTATACATCAATAAAACTGTCATTTTGATGTCTCTTTTGATTTATTCTTTTTACCAATTACTGTTTCACCTTTCCCAATGCGAATGCATAAATAATTAATTCATAAAAGTAAAGAAACCGGCCGAAAAAGAATTCACTTTTTATGCAATTTGAATCCTTTTACCTGGGCTCTTAGACACCAATTTGAATCATTGTAATGATTCATTTATGATCTGAAAATTCGTCATTTAAATGAACGTATATAAGAGCTCCATATATTCATTTAAATGATTAATGCCTGAATCTTTTCTAAGTCATAAAAATAATTCCAATAAAATTCAATTAAGTGAAGGATTTCTAAGTATATACCTTCACTTTAATTAATCGTACAGGAATCATTTTTGCGATTCAGAAAAGGTTCAGTGATTAATCATTTAAAGGAATATATGGAACGGCTATATACGTTCATTTAATTGCAGAATTTTCAGATCATGAATGAATCATTAAAATGATTCAAATCGGTGTCTAAGAGCCCAGGTAAAAGGATTCAAATTGCATCATCAGTGAATTCATTATTTCTGATTAATTTATGATTGAATATTTCATCGGTGAGCCTCTGGAACAGAGGCTTCCAGGACTTCTTAATTGTTACACGATGCTGTAATTAAAGAAATGATTTTTATGTTTCTAAGAAAATTAAACACAATTTTTTAAATACCTTTATGTTTTATCATTTGCTTTTTCATATATATTTTTTTTAAGTAAGTAGGTACCCATTTACTATTAAAACACAAGCTGGTTATATACCTATTTATACCGATCTTTCAAAAAACTTTTCCGAACTGTTAATCGACTATGCAAACGAAAATTTTGTCATTACAATGACCCGTCATCATTACCCCTTGGTAAAAAGAAAAATAAAAGGATGAACAAGAAAGGATCTCCATATGAAGGATCCAACAACAAAATCTGAGTGCTGTTTTTTGTTGACACAGAATACATATCTCTTTGTGTCTCTCTGGTAAGAATTTGTAGGATCTTTGTATATATTCATAATTCATTCAAAAAACTGAAGGTTTCCTGAATATTATTCTTCATTTTCAGTGATTAGAATCTGAACCTTCAGATAAATGTTTGCTGGGAGCACACTAACTGCACAACACTATTACACACCACACGAAGCAAGTGTAGGCTCAGCCTTAGAGCCATTTTCTTCACTATTTGTCAACTTCATATATATGTATATATATATCCATTAGTTTGAATAAAATAATAACAAAACTTTTATTAAGCTTTTTCACCTACTACAGTTTCTAGACTTCACTTTTTTCGACATTTTAGAAAAAAATCAAAGCTAACCCCTTGCAAAAAAAATTTCAACAATGTTCCCCAAACCCATCGGTATATACATCAAAAGCAACGTCTGTTCAATACCTATCCACGGCTGGTGACAAAAAGTATCTGCGTCACCTGGTTCTTGAGATATTTCAATTTGAAGTTATTCCAATGATTTTCCACCCAACTGCATTTATCTTGCTTTGGATGATGATATCTCCGCAACTCGAAAGGGATTTCACAGACCTTTCCATTAGTGTAAAATTTGTTGTATAATTCTTGACTTCACTTTTTTCGAAATTTTAGAAAAAATCAAGGCTAACCCCTTGCAAAAAAATTACATTTTCAACAATGTTATCCATACCCAACGATATACACATCAAAAGAAAGGTCTGTTAAATACCTATCCACAGCGGGTGACAAAAAGTATCTGCGGCGTCTGGTTCTTGAGATATTTCAATTTGAAGTTATTCCAATGATTTTCCACCCAACTACATTTGACTTGCTTTGGATGGTGATATCTCCGCAACCAAGCCCCGCAAAAATCTGCGGCTGCCAATGCTCGAAAGGGATTTTGCAGACCTTTCCATTAGTGTTCAATTTGCTGTAAAATTCTTGACTTCACTTTTTTCGAAATTTTAGAAAACAATCAAGGCTAACCCCTTGCAAAAAAATTTACATTTTCAACAATGTTCCCCAAACCCATCTACATATATATACATCAAAAGAAAGGTCTGTTCAATACCTATCTACAGCTAGTGACAAAAAGTATCTGCGTCATCTGGTTCTTGAGATATTTCAATTTGAAGTTATTCCAATGATTTTCCACAACTGCATTTGACTTGCTTTGGATGGTGATATCTCCGCAACCAAGCCCGCAAAAATCTGAGGCTGCCAGTGCTCGAAAGGGATATCACAGACCTTTCCATTTGCTTACAACTTGTTGTATAATTCTTGAATTCAGTTTTTCCGAAATTTTAGAAAAAAATCAAGGCTAACCCCTTGCAAAAAAAATTACATTTTCAACAATGTTATCCAAACCCAACGATATACACATCAAAAGAAAGGTCTGTTCAATACCTATCCACGGCTGGTGACAGAAAGTATCTGCGGCGTCTGGTTCTTGAGATATTTCAATATATAAATATAGAGGGAAATGTAAACGAAAACCATAGCGGATAAATATTTGTGGTTCTAGGTATGGGTCAAACTGCTAGTTTTTATTCTTCTAAGATTTCAAATGTACAGTGAACCCCGCTTAAGTGAAACTCGCTTAAGTGAAAAACCCGCTTACCTAAAAACATTCACATATCCCCGTATATATTTACTCGCTTAACTGAAATCTCGCTTTAGTGAAAAACCTCCATAACTGAAAAAAAAATTCCATCAAGTTTTCTATTTTTCTATAGAAAACAACTCAGTTAAGTGAAAATTAAAAATCGAAAAAATCGAGTTCTGAAATGTTTCATTTTTGTATAAATTAAATTTGTTGTTTGTTAATAAATAGGTCCTGTTTTCTTATTTAGATAAACCAAGTGTATTTATAGAAGCAATTCGTAAACATTTAACACAGTCCGGTTTTCAGCTGTTAAAGTTCGATATACGAGTATATAGTAAAAATTGTTTTGTAACACGAAGTCTGCCTTACTGCAATATTTTTTCAGTTATCCGAGAAATGTTTAGGTAAAATATATTTTTCACTTATCCGAGATCCACTTAAGTGAAAAACCCACTTAACTGAAACCAAAGTTTCTGATTTTTGTTCGTTTTGCTTAAGCGGGTTTCACTGTATACGATTGCTCAGAAATCACCGATAATTGGAGTCACAGCAATGAAATTGAAATAATTTCTTGTAACGGATTGGAATTTATAATATAGATCGGAAATCTATAATTACCAAAATCACATTCAAGTAAAATATGTAAAGAGTATTAACATTACCTCGAAGACTGAAATCTGTAATTTGAGTAATTTGAGTTTTTTTTAGTTTTTACGTGGGAAGGTGAAGAAGCTTCATAGGCACTTTGTGCTGTGAGATTCTTATTCAGTAAAAAAAAACTCCTCGCTTATTTTCTTTATTTGACTACAACTAAGGGCCAGTTTGTTCACACTTGATAATCTTTAATCAAGTATTATTTCCAGTTGATAATCATGGAATGCGATTGTTCAGTAAAATTTAAATCAATAAATCCATGATTTAAGCAGTTAATTGAAGATATTTAATTATCATTTATCATTTAGTCAATGATTTACCAGAAGGGTTTTCCCTGTTTTGGAATCATTACTACTTCTGCAACTTTGATACGTTCAGCCACGGTGGTGAGCTTACGCAGGGTCAGCGTAGAAGGGAATGATCTCTTCGTCGTTGGTTGAAATAATATCCAGATATAGCAGTTCCATCGCTGCGAGGTACCGCTGGTTGGGATGTCTTGACTGGTTTACAATTTCTCCTATCAGAGGGTTCGGGTCGGGTGGTTCAAAAGGTTTTGTAGACATTTTCTGCCGGATTGGATGAGGTATCTATAAAGTTGAAGGATGTTAGCCTCTTCATAGAGCCTCTTATTGCTGACATGTTTCTTTCGTATTGCTGTGCAGATCCACAGGATCTTCCTCTCAAGTAATGCTATTTTCTTCATGTGTGTTTTTGTCGTCGTGTACCAGATTGGATAGCAGTAGGTGATGGCAGGACTTATGATCTGTTTGTATAGAAGAATCTTCGTCTTTTTTTTGGCTTAGTCCGTTCTGCTTTCGCATTAGCGGGTGAATGCGATGAAAGGCGAAGTTGGCTTTTCTCAATACAGCTGTTGTGTGGGGATTGAATCTGTATAGCTCCTTAAAATGTATTCCCAGGTGTTTAACGTTGTTTTTTGTTGACAGTTGCATTCCATCAGGAATGGTGATCTTGGTGTTCCTGCATTTGGTGGCTGAGCCTGCTATTCTACTTCCCGAAACATATCAGTTCGGATTTGGCCGAATTGATTTTAAAGCTCCAGCGAAGGTAGTAATCGTGTAGTAGTCTGATCTGGGCTTCAACTCTTCTAACTGCAAGTATAGGTGACATGGACTTGGCGTATGTGAGGGAGCCTTCGGCAAACAGGAGAGTCTGGGCGTATTCTGGTTGTGGCTGGTCTGAAGTGTATATGTTAAATAGTAATAGACCTAGCTTGGAGCCTTGTGCAACTCCGTCTCTAGTTGTCCTCGTTGTTGACTTGCAGCTCCCCACTTGAACGAAGAACGATCTGGATTGAAGAAAGTTGTGAATAATTTTAATTAGTGAGTGTGGGAATCTGAGTTGGATAAGTTTGTGAATAAGTCCCTGTATCCATACGCTGTCGAATGCTTTTTCGATATCGAGAAGTGATTTGATGACAATTTAGGGATATGGCAACATCGTGCTGTTGCTTTAGAAGTGGATGCAGTGTTGAGTGATGTTCCCGGAATCCAAACTGCATATCTAGGATTATGCGGTTTTCGTTGCAGAAAGCTTTAAGTCGTCTGAGTACTAGCTCCCCGAGTATCTTGCTCATGTTGGACAGGAGTGAGATGCGCCTGTATATAGAGACGGAGGCAGACCCCGATTTGCCATAATTTGTTGACCTACCCTTTGGTTCGCAGTGAGTGGGAACTATAAAACAGTAGAAAAACTCATTACTTTCCACTTTTTAATAACTACTGATGAGGAGAATGTAGACGACGCAATGTAGTGTTTCATGACAGTATATATAGTTACCTAATCAATTTGCAAAAAGAAAATCCACGATATAAGTGGGTCAGTATGTTCGTTTTCAAGCCGAGAAGAAGTCATAGTCCGATTACATACAAGCTTTGGATAAGTGTATTCTTTTTCTTGATATTCTCCCAGAAATTGTATTTCATATCAGTAATAATAGTAAAACAAAATAATAGGATTATAAAAAAAAGATTAACACAAAAAAAAATATCAGCTATTTTCGATCTTCAATAACAAGTTTTTATTGCTATCTGCTAATTACAATTACTGAATACCGTTTGCTGATACACGACTTAAGCATTTAAGTTCTACTTAACAACTTGTGGGACAGCTTACGCAGATCAAAAATTAGCCCTTAAGCGTTTTAAGTAGAACATAAATATTTATTATTCGGAAATTAAAAGGAAATCTTATTTATACTCTCTTCAATTTATATTTTCAGTACAGGCCTTATGGTAGAGCTTTTTCAAACACACTGGTGCCGGCTGGTGTTTGCATGGCACACAATTTAAGAAATTGGTACTAAAAAAAGCCCACGCACATTCCACCATAATATGTCTCATTCCCGGCTGAGAGGAGATTTTGTTTAAGGAGAAATTACTAGTTGATCAAGTTTTTAATGTAGTTCGGCTTATTAATTAATTGCAACACTAAATTACCAAATAGTTTTTTGTTCATGAAAATAAAAATAAAATGGAGATGGTTTCCTCTATATAAATATAATATTTAGAATAGGTCGGTGCAATTTGAGAAGATATTATTGATGTGTTTATTTACATTTAAAACTCTTAAAAAAAGCCGCCTACTATCTTACTTCTTGGTGGTGTGGAGAAAGTTAGATTTATTTTTATTTGGATTTAGTCTAATATTTTTTTTTAGATTTAGTTTACGATGTATTGTTTCCAATTTTTTTACTGTTTTTTTTTATATGTTTCTGTTCAGGAAATCTATATTAACAATTGGTAACCCTACCGACATTTTTGAGAGAAATATGCCAGTTTATAATGGTCACTACGGCCAGGGTTGTCAGGTTTAAAAAAGCGAAATCGCCAAACTTAAAATAAAAATCGCCAAGAAATCACAAAATTTAAAAACTTTCCACCCATATATTACCAAACTCAAAAATCGTAAATTAAAATATAGCAACTTGCAATTTTGGAGTCAAAAAATTTATTTAAGAAACAAACCAAAAACATGTCATACTTATGTACGTACAACGTATTTACATATATGAATAACGAACTTCAACAATATATTAATACTATTGGATACAAACAAACAAGAAACTTAAAAATTAAAGAAAATTTTGATATAAATTTGATGCATATGTTTTCACAAAACAGTTAGAATTTGAGGGTCTACATACTGCATTGCAGATGATATTTGGTTAAACGTTTGACGTACGTCATTGGGACGTTCACTTAGTTATTCTCAGCATTCTGGATGAACTTTCTGTTGTTGTATTGCGTGCAAAAGCACATCTGATGAAAAATCAGCTGTTCTCATGAAAAGCTATCTTGAGATATCCCAAAAAATTTGGAATATTTTGCTCTCTGAGAACAATTGTATAGAACAGCTGACTGCTTCAGCAAAAAGTATTGGGATTTCGATTAAAAAAAAAATCGCCAAAAACGAGAAATATCGCTTTTTCTAGGGTAAATCGCCAAACAAGTTTATAATTCACCAAAAAAAAAGTTCGAATCGCCAGTTTGGCGATAAATCGCCACATCTGACAAGCCTGACTACGGCAAACATGAAAAATCCAAAAGCTTTATAGAAATAGACCTGGCTTATTGAAATCCATAATAGTAAGCCTGAAAGGCAAATATTATATCTGCCCTGTACTGAAAATATAAATTGAAGAGAGTGTAGTGGATTAACACTTAAATATCACATTCAGTTGTTCAACAGGTTCAGGGCACTGGGAACGAAATAGGTAACCGATATTTTCAGTAAATCATTTTTTTAAATAAGCGGAGTTGACTATATGCTTACATACATATATTAAAATGTAATAACGTGCCGTGACCTAATATAGCTGCTAAACAAAATAAAGGGATAATAAAACTTACAAAAAATACCCTCTATACCGACAATCCTATATCCTTATTGTTTGTTGATAAGTACCTACACAAAACAACTTAAAAAACAATAACATCCATGTTTGTTCACATATAATACATATATACTAAAAAAAAGAACATAATTTAAAATTTTCAAAAATTTAATGTTTGTATATATGTCGTTTTTTAATAACAAACTTCAATAATATCAATTTATAGCATGTAGGTACGTCGTAAAAATACATTTTTAAACGATTTTCCTTTACTTTCCGATACCTATCTATGAGTGCCTTGCCTATATAGATTTATTTTTTTGACAGAGTGACTGGATACCGTCATTTAAGAAATAAGGAAACATTGCTTAATGTTTTCGTTAACTGTTTCTCATCAATCTGGCAGGAGTCTATATAGGTATAGCAACTGACTGTAGGTACCTATGCTGTGACTTCTTTCGGAGACGCCAGTCTTAGCTTACGATGTGACATTTGCCAGATTGAATGAAAAGTTTTTAATGCTTAAATATATATCCAGGCTTGAGGCAATGTCGTGATATCGTGATGCTTGGATAGGTAGACACAAACATATACATACACCCATACCAACTTCCATCAGAAGACCGGCGGAAGTCGTAGGAATTTAATGGATTTTCGAATCCAAAGTTCAAATTTTTGTTTTTCTTTTTCGTTACTTACGTAGAAACACACGCGATGTGTGTATGTTTGTATTACCAAGTCGATCCAGTATGAGATTAGTACCCGTTGCCGCCGCAGCAGTGGTATAAAGTAAATTGTAATCGCATGCGATATGTATCTATCAGCACATTTCGGAAATCCTTAAATTTTCTCAACGTTCATATTCCAGAACCAGAACGGAATCTCGAAGACAAAATCTCTTCGTTTTATTTGAGACATTATCCTTTAATTTGATAATACCTCCTACACTCATACGAGACTGCACCATCTATCCCTTTCACAATGAAAAATATTGTCTGCTGCGGCAACATTGAAACGAAATGGCTTAGTGGGCCAGCATTTAATTTGCCAATAAAATACATAGGTACTTTGAAAATTCCAATTCGACACAAAACTTGATTTCAACTGATTTATAACCTTTGTTCAAAAATAAAAATCATTTTTATGTTTTTTTTTTTTTTTTGATTATACTTCTACAAATGAATTCGAAATACCTATTTCCCAAATTGAAACACTCTTTACTACCAAGTTGTTGTTGCTCTAATATATCTATATGCATTTTCAAAATAAAGGACGACCGAAGTTTTGATTTCTGACTTTTCAACAACATGTCATATTAAAAAAAAAAAAAAAATACCAACTTGGATTTGGCAATATTCTGTCTATTCAGAGATTTTTCTGTTGTATATTTTTTGTGCCCTCTGAAATATTTAACAGCAACCGTCAAACTGTCAACCTGTTCTTGTCAATATCTTTTTTTTTGCAGAGGCAGCTTTTCCTATAGAATGCTGTTAACAAGGATGTACGTACATCCTCTTTCGTTATTATTAGCAACAAGTAACTTTAAGCTACCTATATTCATTGACTAAATAAATATACATACCTTACCTATATATAACACAGGATACATTCCTATAACAGGGAGATCTAGAAAAGACACTAACACTAAGATTTTGTTCAACACTTCCCCAATATTACAATATGTTAAACTTACTCTTGAATGCCTAACAACAAAAAAACGTGGTTAGGCTTACACATATTGTGTAGGAATGTGAATATTTTTGCCGCCAGCCAAGGACAAACAAGACAGTTTTGATGATGAAGACATATTGGCACCTAAAATTTGACATTGTCTGCAAAACTATGCGTGAAAGAGGACATAACTTTTTGATAGATAATGTTTTTAGTTTTTTTTTCTTCCACCATTTAGTCATAATTTGGTAAAGCTAAGTAAAATGTGATATATTTTTTATTACCACCACGGTTTTTCTCAGTTTTTTCGGCAGTCGAAATGGTAACCATATAAGTAATTTATTGTTCAAAATTCGGAAGCGGAGTGCGATATTCGAGATGAAGGGCTTACATTTATTGTATTGTCAAAGGGGCCCAGGACAATATCCAAGCAACCATCTATTCATAATAAATTTAATGTTTTCAGACATTAAATTTCTGATGTACTGTATGGAGAAAATCTTTATCCATATCACCTTATGAATTCAAAACGAAGGAGGACACTTGAGTTTGAATATCTTAAAAAAATAATATTTAAAACCAGACAAAATCATTTTTTTCATTCAAAGCCTCCAAAGGCTGAAGCAAATAATACTTTTTTTATCTTATATGTTCCAGGTTTTCCAAGTATCATAAAATTTACGGGATTTTAATCAAATTTATCATTGATTTTTACTTTTATTATTGATGCGTTGATTAAAAAAAATACTAAAATGTTTAATGCACATTTTCTGATGAAAATTTAGCCTAAAGTCAAAAAAATTAGTATACGCAAGCAAACTGGAACTGGCTAGAAACTGGATATCTCAATACTCAGTCAACATATGAAAACTCATTTAAACGCTGTTACAAATGCTGGTATTTCTTCTAAAAATTAAGAGGCGATAGTATACGGTTTATATGGATAATAAAACACTAAGGTAAGCATTTTCTTTAATCCCCGATAAATGATATCGCAAATATAAATAGGACCTCTATAAAGGTCTACATTTGAGTCTAAGGATACGTTCAGGAAAGTGTTGAAGAAAATTTAAACTCAACCAAAATAATTTTACTCGAAGGTATCGGTTCGGTTTAAGGGATTCCAAATTCTCTCTTTAAAAAAATACCCTGAATTAGAAAAAAACAAACAGAGAGGAAAGAATATTTTTATAATTGATATAAGGGTTGGTGATGTTTGCTCCAAAAACATAATCCCCAATATATTTTTGTTGGCCTAGTTAATAAATTAGTTATCATTTGAATTAAGTAAGTAAAATAAGTGGCAATGGCGCAGTGGATAAAGTTCTTGATTGCGCATTCTTTTCTATACCTCCAACTTTAATTGGATGCCGCCCATGGGTTAAAATGAGACAGTCAATACCTGGTTCTCAAATCCAATGTGCCAAAAACTAGTGCCGTGCAATTCAGGTTGCATTTTAAAGACCTTAGGTCTTACAGGCATATAGTAAAATTAAAGGAAAAAAGTGCATATCATACACCCTGTCTTTTTCGTATCTTCCTTGATTAATGTGAAAAAAATGTTTTTTTTTTCTAGAATTGGCAGTTTTTATATTTTGCTTTATTTTATGATAAACTCATTTTTTATTTCAAAATCAGGTAAAACGGATTAGAAGTGTTTTTATTTTATAAAAAAAAGAAGTATTAATACAATTATTATAAAATTAAAAATCGCTCGATTTTATTGCGTGATTCACTACTTGCACAGCTTTTTTGGGGATTTTATCTTGGGGATTTTTTTGTGAGATTTTCTCTTGTATATTTTGTCTTTGGGGATTTTTTCTTGGGGATTATGTTCTTGGAGCAAACATCACTAACCCATAATTCACTACTTGAACATATTTGTCTTAGGGATATTGGCATGGGGATTTTTGGGCATTTCAGTTGTGGATTATGTCTTGGGGAAAATGTGACCAACTCGTTAAAAATACAGGGTTGGTGATGTTTGCTCCAAAAATATAATCCCCAAGAAAAAATCCCTAAGGACAAAATCTCTAAACGAAAATGGAGCAAGGACAAAATCCCCAATAGAAAATCAAAAAAAAAAAAAAACAAGAGAAAATCCCCAAATAAACAATGCAAGTGTTCAAGTAGCGAATAAAGCAATAAAATTGCGCGATTTTATTGCTTGATTCAATACTTGCACTGCTTATTTGGGGTGAAGCATAACAAAATTTATTCCTTTATGTAATAATTATATAATAAGTGTCTTCATCCTTCTTTTTTGATAAAATAAAAACACAGTGCAAAAAACACAACAATTTATCATAAAATTGAACAAAATATAAAAACTGTCAATTCTAGAAAAAACCGCAATTTTTACTTCCTGAATTAAAATGTATCAAATAATACTAATTTATGAAAACTGAATCGCCCTAAGCAAAAAAAATATATTGGGGATTATTTGAGATTTGGAGATTTTGGAAAAAAAGATAGTATATTGGGGATTTTGTCCATAGGGCTTCTTTCCCTATGGGGATTTTGTCTTGTTGGATATTATTTTTAGGGGATTTCGTCCGATTGAGATTTTGTATTTGGGTATTTCAGGTGGCTCCCAAAAATACATAATTAAAAACAGTTCCCCAAAATACAAAGTTTTATTTTATAAAGCAACATACCTCATAACTCGTATGATGGTAGACACCAATTGGTAATTTGATCAAAACCTAAATTAATCCTTAATTGATTACATTTTTAATTTTTTTGTGCACCCAAATAATGTTTCCTGCAAAAATTTAATAATATTTTTCTACTTAAAAAACGTACATATTCCAATTTCAAAAACTTAATCTTTACTACTGGTTAATTAAAAAATATCCCTATTTGAAGGAAATATTACAAGTAATTTGATAGTGGACATTTTTAACGTGTTTCTTATTTTAATAAATTAAAGATTTTACATACTCGTAATTAAATAAAACACAAATTATTTATTTATTGCTCAAATGTGTTTTTGATATTAATATTAAAATTCACTACAAACAAAAAAATGTTTACAAAAACAAATTAACAGTGAATTTAAGGTCTAATATAAAACTTTTTAAAAATTAGATTTTTTATTTGCCCTTCGTCACTATTCATTAAATTATTTTTATTTTTAAACATATAAAGAGATTCAAAAGCATCTAGTTCATAAGGATTATTTACATTACGTATTAGTTTCAAATTTTGTAAACTAAACCAGTGAAATAAAAATTAAAAATCTGATTAGTGGATCAAAGGACAAAATTGAATCATTACAACAATCAGGAATTTACTCAATTGAATTAACAATTGTAATAAAGATTATATTGGGCAGACACGAAGACAAAGTCTTTTGCGCATATAAAATACAATTAACCAGAAAAATCAAGTGTATCACCACACATGCTAGATAATAATCATAATTTTAGGATGGAATCTGTGATAGGGCTGAATAATCGGCTTAAGTGAACCTCGTAATAACTGCCTTAAGTTTTTATCAGTCAAAAGGTAAGATTCCTATTACTTCAAATACTCCTTGATATTGAACATATCTAGCTTCGACTTCCGAATCTAATTGCTTTTGTATTCAACTTTTGTACCTATTTCACGTCGTGTTTGTTTAGTTTCATTACGATCAACTAACTTTCATTTTATATGCACTTTCTCTACTTGAAATTATATCATCATCAATGGTTCTTAATTTAATTGAGAAAATAAAAGTCCAACTTGTGGAGTTCTGCTATTGATTCCAGTAAGTATTTTTTATGGAGATAGTTGTCTTATTTGTTGCTATGCAATGTCATCTGTATTCGACTAAGATAAGTTATCGAATATTAGCTTGTATCAAAATTGGTTCTTAAAAGATTTGCAACTGTATCTAAATCAGCATATCATTCTACTTGGCCATTTGCCCTTCTTATTCCTGGAGCTATCATATGGCGTTCAATTCCATTTGATATGTACATTGCACATTTCCAATATTAATACAAATTTCTATATCTAATAAAATAATTTATATTTTATTCTAAAAAAAATTAAGGGGGGGGGGGTAGGCAACTGCACCCCTTCTTCTTCTCCTGCCTACGCCCTTGGTTGCTAGGCCACCTACTAAAATAAATTTGAAGTAAAGACATTACACAAATATTCAATTCATTTTGAGTCATTTTATTGATTTTGATGATTTCAGTGGCGCCATCTGTCGAAAATTGGCCGTACCAAGTCAGAAACCTTCGCTGGCTCATGCACAACAACTTTGCTAAAGATCATCATACCTATGCTCAAAGGCATATTTTACGATTCTATAAAGGATATTCATACAAACATTCATATTTATATATATATTTAGATTTTGAATGACCAACAACAACTTGAGTGTGCTACCACAAAATTTTTCTTATATTTTTTTTTGGCTAGAATTATATAGATCTTTCACGACTTGCCAAGGTCGATATGCTCAGATTCCGTTGCTTTAGTGGTGCTGGTGTACTTTTTCATTTTAATCGAAAAAATTCTTTTGCCTTTATCGTGTATTGAACCATGACCAAGCTGCTTAGAAGCCAACGCACTACGCATCACGCTACCGAGCCCACATGATCAGATCCAGCCCAATGCAGGTATTTCTGTTTATCAATTGCATTGAAACGACTAGCGCTTTTATTAGCCACACAAGTTGTTGTTGGTCATTCGGGTTCTTTCTTATTTTCTCCTTAATCGTTTATAAGCCAACCTTTTTGTTGTTCATATAAGGAGGGAGATTTTTATATGAAAGATTTGTCACTAGTCATTTTTATTTGTATTATATTCAATTTTTGTATGAACACATACTTGCTTTTTTTAAGCACATGTCAAATCCTTAAAACTCTGTTAATACAAATCCGTAAAATATTAAGTTATATTACGTTTTCACCTACCATTTAATCCCCGATTTAAGTGGATTTACCATAAATCCTCTTTGAAATCTCCGGAAAACTTGAAGATTTCCTATACAAATTTTAATCTCCTCGAAAGAAGATTAGAAATTAATCTCATTGAAATCAAAGTTGTTATTTATTTACGTGACTCTCATTGAAATCTTCTTCGAAGTAGAAGATTTTCAAGAGAAACAAACGTTATTTCATAGAACGCGCCTATTCTAATGCCATTTCCTCCATTGACATTATACATGTTGCACTTTATTTTGCGGTGGTGTGGGTGTTTATTTTTAATAAATTTAATAGTTGTATATTTTAAGATTTGAATCGAAATAAAATATCGCAAACAAATTTATATTATTATCAAAAAAAAAAAAAATTAAAGGGGCACTTGCGCGAACCGAACACGAAATGAATTAATTTATTTTGACAGCTAATTTCCTAGCAACCGAAGAAGATAACAAAATAGAATTAGCACATAAACACCACGATAAAAAAGCTGCCACCACGACTGCTCAGGTAAGGGTTGGGTACCTTGTGGATGAATTTCGTATGTACAAATAAAAACAGAATATTGCTTACCAAATTGATACTAATTAAGTACAGTTTTATTGCAAGTACAGTGGTGCACTTGTTATAATTTGTGGGCGCCAGGTTTTTTAATTAAGCTAAATTAACAAGATTCCAAATCTAATTTTCAACACAGAATTAAATTACAAATAAAAGCGAAAATGGAATGAAATGCAAGTTTTGTTATGTGCCCAGAAGGGGACTTCAATAATTTATTTTGGGAAACCGTGGACAAGCCCTGGATTAAAACCCAAAATTTGTTCGTTAAAAATTTACAATATCGATATGATTTTTAAATGGCTCACTACCAGTCGTTAGGTAAAACAAAAATAGCAAACAACAGAACAAGTATATTGAAAATAAATGGGCCGTTAACGCACAGTAACATGAATTCCCGTACCCCACAATTAACTGGGATAAATACAAAAAAAACGCACTAATTAAAATCGGATTATATAAAAAAAACCTATCAGAATTTTCCTTTTAAAAAAAAACATAAAGTAGACAAAATATTATTTAAAGTATAGACACAATGTCCGATCTACTTATCTTTTCCTTTTTTTCTGCTCCTTCCTCGAAATTTCTCCTCTACTCGTCGATGATTTAAATTTTCCCGATTTTTTCCTTTTTCCCAAAATATCCTCCAAAAACAATTTTTCCTCGATTTCCCAGTAATCAATATACAACAGATTTCTCTGATAATTTTGAGGTTCTTCCATATTACTTTACTTAAAATATTTCATATTTAACATTAATAAATTTAGAACTTGGCGTACTTTTAGATCTCACTAATTTTCACGGCTGACTTTTTACGCAAAGGTTTTTGTATACCTATAGAAGAACTTGGCTAATTTTTTAACATTTATGTTTTTAGTGTGATTTCACTACTTTTTGCAAAGATTCTTTTTATCAGGAAAGGTGTGTGGAATAAACGCCCAATGAATGTCTCATAAGGTAAAGTATGTTTTTAATTTAAGCCGTTTGTATGTACTACACTTCCTACCCTCTACCAATTTTCATAAGTTAGAAGTGATCTATTGAAACGGTAATAATTGATAAGAAGTGGGTTTTCTTTCTACACGCCTGAAAGATGACTGCTCTAACAAACATAATCCTGCCCCAATCGGAAGTGCTCTCAATATATTTAGTATTAGTTCTTTAAAAATTGGTGTTTATCGCTATCATATAGCTCTACCAATTTTCATCATTCTACGACAATTAGTAGTTCTCTACATTCCATGTCAGAAGTGCTCCAAATAATGTATATCAATTCTATGAAAATGGGTGGATACCACGCCCCTGAATGAAAAATCTTAAATTTTCGATTTTTTCCTTTGTGTATACCACATGCCCTACCGTTATGCGAAATAACAAGATTGTACGATGTAGGGAAGTGCTCCATAATTTTGATGATCTGTCAGTGAGTGAGTGAGTCAGACAGTTACGATTTTTGCGATTTTTGCAGTCTTATATCTCGGGAACCACTAAAGCTAAAGAATTGAAATTTTATCGAGTTGCCTAACCCTGGTAGGGTTAATAAATGCTGAAAGTTTTAAGTTCCTGACTTTATTGGTAGTAAAGTTAGATGGGGGTCGAAAATCACCTGAGTTTGTTCATGTAAATAGGGTGTAGTACAAGAACTTGGCTGGGCACTACCGTGCCCTTTGATTTAGAATGTTGTGTTGTTGAATTTATAGTAGGTAAGAGTCCGCCTGACTCGTTACCTCTTCAGTTCATCCATTGGCATTATTCTCGTTAAGTTGAATTTTGATAGCCGCCTCTGTTCCAATTGCGAAGCCAAAATATCTCCAACACCTGGTTTTGTTCCTTTTGCAAAACACTGGTTAAGTCCACCAATGTTTGATGATACCATGGTTGCCCTCAATCTCGCCAATATTTTGCAGCCGCAACGGAAAGTAAAGCGGAAAAGAAGGAATCGGAGGATTACCTTAGTTGCAGTAAATTTTAATTTTAATTAAATGTTTGTCTAGCGAAATTTGCCGTTGCCTTCGAATTCTGTTTTTGTTTATAAAAATGTATAAAAATATAAGATGCAATAAAACTACAAAGACTAAAGTGGTGCCTCGAATTTGTAATGGAAAATGTTTTAGCTATCCTACATTACATACAGTAAACAGTAATACATTCAAGTTGTTCATTCCCAATTATATAAAACCGAAAACCGTGCATAAAATCGATCTCGACGACGAGTTGCAATCTCATAAGCGAGTTGTGGCTTGTCTTCGAGTTTTTGAGGCATTTAGGTTGACAGGGAATCCATTAGCTGGAAATGTTGGTCAGATAAAGCTGCAAATATTATTCATTAAGCAAGTTGTTTTTTTTTTCATTTTCCTTCTAGATTACCGACCTCATATCCTGACCAGATTTCATGCACCAGGAAAATTATTACTGCTTGAATTTCGAACGATAAAATATTGGGATAACAAAATTTTTAAGTTATTACTCATTTTTATTTATTGAAATTAAATTTGTTCATCGCACAGAAATTTGTATTACTCTTTCCAATTGTCATTCTGTTTCACTCTTGATATATTGACATTTGAATGACAATTCAGAGTGAAAACGTCAAACTAATCATTTTTTCTCTGGTGAAAACACTTCAAGATTAATTTTTAATCTACTCAATTTAAACCGGATTATCTTTAGGTGAAAACGTAGTATTAAAATGGTTCAACCAGGGATCAAATATTTAAACCGCTCTTAACCCTTTGGTTTATATTTGCAACCAGTTTGATTTTTTTTATGACAGATGAAAGTTGCTATTAGTGTTACATGAAATTTCTAAAATTAAAATCAAATTTATAAGTTGTATTTTAATTTAAGCCGTAAACATTTTTATTATTTCCCGGTGAAGTCATGAACCAACAATTTTACAGCCTGGTGATCTGAAAAACATTTTTCCTCTACAGCGCCAAATGATGTGTAGTGTATGGCTTAAAATTTTTCTATTTTGAATTTTGCATTCTAATCTATTCGAAACTATTTCATTATGTTATGGTATTTTCAATTATATTTACATACAGTTGGTGTATTTTTTTTTTTTTTTGTGAAATCTAATCAATTTTATATTTCAATCACAATATCCTATAACAAAACAAAATCAACATTTCTGTGGAATATAGAATTCGAAATTTATTCACTTATTGTATCCGTTTCACATAAGGTATTGTATACAAAAGCATAACGAAAAAAAATAAAATCGATTCATAGTTTTCTATATATTATTTGTGTAATAAAGGGCGCGGTATGCACATAAATATGTATTTAATATCAATAGCATAACAATGTGTAGCTTTGGGAGCACGTTAGCATTATTCATCATTTATATTCTAATTCAAGCAACAATCGAATTCGATGATTAATGATACCTTTGATGAGTCCCCGCCCACCCCTCCTGCGTAAAAACAACAAAAAATAAAATGCACGACTGGATCGCACGTATTTGCTCCAAGTTCGATCACTTTATATACAAAAGATTCTTAATGAAAACGGCTATAAGTATTTTTAAAGTCATTTTTAACTTAATTTTTTATATATGAAAATTACTTAAATTTTTTCTAATAAAAAATTGGTATGAACATTTTAAATATTTAATAATATAAATTTAAAAACAAAATTTCAGAAAAAATCGCCGACCCGTTTTCCAAATCTTGAATTTTCAAAAATCCTAACAAAGTATTTTTGGAAAATTTTGAAATGCAGTATTATTTAGAATTTGAGGTATTTCCTGTATGCAAATTTGTATCGAAATCCGTTGAGCCGTTTATGAGAAAGTCGAAAATCAACAAAATGGTAGTATGGCAGGTACCGTTAATAACAAAATATTGTTAATTTTTTTTCGGCCGAAATTTATCAAAATCCTTAGAGCCATTTTCGAGATAATTAAGATGGTAGAAAAATGTATATGGCAAGTACTGTTATTTTTTTGGGCTAAAACAACGATTCAAAAATCTATTTTGGAGAATCAGCTAAAACCCTAACCACCAAGTTTAAACAAAATCGGTTCAGCCGTTTAGGCTGTAGATCGTTTTACAGACAGGACGACGGAATTGCTGGAACCACTTTTTTGGTGTTCTCTATCATTGTAATGTCAACTTTGATTAAAATCTCGAGATAGATTTTTTTCCAAATGCAAAACTTGCCCTTTAGTACCTAAGTATATCGCAAGTAAAAACAACATATTTTGTGTTGTATAAATGTATATTAAAATATAATACTTATAGGTATGTAATTGTATCTACACATAAAAGCTAAATTGATAACCATTTGCCAAAACTTTGACTGATTATTATTCAAAATGTCTGCTCGTATATATGAATTTATGAATGCTTGTAGGTCATTGGACTTCTTTGCTATGAAGATACTTGTGATATTTAATATATAACATTAATCATTCAAATTCAAAGTATGATAGACGAATTATTATTCAATTTTGGAAGTCTGTAGGCAAATTTTTAGATATCTACGGAGCTATTAATAAAAAGCGCTTAGTCCACCTTTAGTCCAGGGACCTACAAAACCATGGAATAAGAGTTAGACTATGGACTAAAATTTTCTATTAATAAGAAATCGAACAAAATCTACTACAATAAGTATCAACTCTACCTCTTTTTATTCTATGTCCCTGCAAGTTTTATTTTTAATTGTCAATTCTTAGTCCATCGCTAGACCACCGTCTACGATGGTCTTGTGAAGGACTAAGTTGGTAAACGTCAAATAACAGAAGTTGTGTCTTATTAATAGTATTTCGCACTTAGTCCACGGAATATGTCCTGAAGCTACCCTAGTCCATTTTTATTAATTTGGGTACTAGTGTCCATTTCAAAATTATGTGTATCTACTTTTGGATAAACCAAAAAACGGCTTGCACTACATATTGCAGGGTAAATAAATGAATGAAAAATGTTTATAGCGTACTTAACTTAGCATAATATATCCCTTATAATTATGTATGAGCCTGGGTCCAATACGACCTTAAGATTGATTGTAACGGGTGATTTTTTTGCTACTTGGTTTTTGACGTTTATATTTTTGACAGATCACACATGACAAATTCCACGAACATTTGACATTTCGATTCAGTATTGTTTGCCATTTCATCATGAATAGACTTACGCCTGAACAACGTTTGCAAATTATTGAAATTTATTATCAAAATTCGTGCTCTGTGAAAAATGTGTTTCGCAAGCTACGGTGCCACATGCCACACTGCACGCGAAACCATGCATCAATTGAGAGGCGAATTTGGTGAGCAGTTGATCTCACGTTTTGGCGCAGTCAATTGGCCACCAAGATCATGTGATTTGACCCCGTTAGACTATTTTTTGTGGGGCTATGTTAAGTCTATTGTCTATGGGGACAAGCCAAACACGATTGCTGCCTTGAAAGCCAACATTGAACGCGTCATTGGTGAGATTCCGGCCGAAATGTGTGAAAAAGTTTGCCAAAATTGGACCTTCAGAATGGACCACCTGAAGCGTAGCCGCGGGCAACATTTAAGTGAAATTATTTTTAAATAGTAAATGGCAGAAATTGATTTATCGATCCAAATAAAAATTTCATTCACTTTTTACAAGTTTCTGTGTTTTTTTGAATTTTCAAAAACCAAGCTCTTAAAAAATCACCGTTTATATCTCCAATCTTTGGAGCAACTTATAAGTAAACCGTTACAGTTTATGTTATTATGACAATGCGATAACCAGCGTTCGAAACTTATTTTTAATTACTATAAAATTACTCTGATTTTAAGACAAAAATAAAATCTACTGCAATTCTTTGAAATCTACTACTACTCTTCCACAAACAAAATAAAATGCACGACTGGATCGCACGTTTTTGCTCTTATGTTCGATCAAATCTTAAGCAAAATATTTTTAAGTAAAATTAGCTCAATTTGTTTTTAGTCTTTTTTACATAATTTTTTATATAAAAAATTTCGTAAATTATTTTCTAAAAAAATTTTGTCTATGTCAATTTTATGTATTTAATAATATAAATTTGAAGTTAATAAAGCTTAGTTAATATTGTTTTAATTTTTGTCAAATAAAAATTTTATATCTACATATTTATCTATATCTATAAATCTAAAAATTTAATTTCAACAAAAAAATGTCCAACCGTTTTCGAAATATTGAATTTAAAATAATATTTTTTTTTTTCAAAATCCCAGAAAAATATTTTTCGAAAATTTTGATATGCAGTTTTATTTATAATTCAAAGGACCTTCAATACAAAAATTTTGATCAAAATCCAAAGAGCCGTTTATGAGAAAGTCGACCCACTTTTTTGATGTTCTCTTTCATCGTAATGTTAAGTTTGATTAAAATCTCGATTGTTTTCCAAATGAAAGGCTTGCCATATAGTACCTATATTGCCAGTACAAATTCTGAAAAAAATATATTTAGAAGTTTCTACTAAGAAACAGCACTACTTGCCTGGCTACCAGACAAATCTGGCCAGAAATAGACCCAAGACGCTCAAAAGGTCTACTCTCTTTTAGCAGGAAACATATTGGCTCCGTAATAGGTGTTATAACTGGACACTGTTTAATTGGCAAACTCGCCAAAAGACTTGGCTTTTTCTCAAATGATTTTTGCAGAAGCTGTATGGATAAGGAGGAAGAAGAGAATATCTCC
The DNA here is from genome assembly GCA_910595825.1 of Philhelius pedissequus. NCBI lineage: Eukaryota > Metazoa > Arthropoda > Insecta > Diptera > Syrphidae > Philhelius > Philhelius pedissequus. The sequence goes on from OU343163.1 coordinate 33,081,235, forward strand.
CAAATGCTTTACCCATGTCCTGCTCTCTCCCAAGGACGTAGATTGCACCTAGAGGAATACTTTTTCGACGACACCAGTGATCTTAAACACATAGAGATGCACCGGCTACACCGCTTCATTAGAGGCTCCAATTGGTTTAATTAAAGAGTTAATAGCTCCTCAGGTGGTATCACAATGGACCTATCTATGGTCTAAATGTTTCAGTTGTTTTCCTGACGGCCATGTCAACCTAACCTAACCTACTAAGAAACCATAGGGTTCAAATGCTGGCTTAACACCATAGAGATCCGTGGATTTAGCGCACAAGTACTATACGTCTAATGGTGCATCAAAGGCGTTGCAAGATCTTAAATGGCTATAAGAGCAATCTCGCAAAAATTCTATGTGCTTCACTAAATCCCTAATTAGTTATTGTTGTACCTACTGAACACCCAATTAGTTTAGCCTGGTTTTTTTCCTTAAATTTTTTGAAAAGCGATAATTGAATGAAAAAACAAGGTTACACAACAATCTACACATTAAATGCGGGAACAACTAACCGTTTTCTGTCCACGGCCAATTTTCCAGCGCATACTTTAAAGAAAACTGTTTTACTTAATTTTTTACATTTGTATGGAAATGTCAACCTTTTTGTCATACGGTGCGCCGCCACTGATTTTTCGTACAATTTTCCCATTGCTTACAAGAATAAACGCAATCATTAGTACTATTTTAGTCAAATTGAAGAGTAATGCCTATAATGATTATTAGGTATTATCTAAAAATTGAAAAAAAAAGTAAATTTAACAGGAGATAAAACAACATGGTTGCCATGAACTGTCAAAATCTATACATTTCACGCAGATTTCGCATGCACTTAACACAAATTTGACTAAGGAATATAAACAAATTTTGCCATGTCAATTGTTGGACATTTCTTCAATCGTTTATCGTTCAAAAAACCTTCCACAATATTTATTTTGTTGCGACAAAAAACAAAATCACTTATTCGGTATGTTTTATATTTTTTTGTTTTTGTTTTTAAAGATTTCTTTCTAATTCTAATTTTAATATTTTTTTAACGAATGACAATTCAAACTTAATCGAATTGAGAGATAATTCACATCAACAGCTGATAATTCTGACACAAATCCATTTTGACTTGAAGTGAAGGAGTCACTTTCCAGTCAAAATCGCCATTTATTGGAAGCAAATTTTTTGACAGCTAATGATAATGAGAGAAAAGAAAATTATCATACTTTCCAGTAGTGTGTGTTCTGAATGGGAGACGCCAACATTTTCTTAATATAAACGGCTAAACATATTTTTAAGGTCTAGTTTAACTTAATTTTTTTTCTAAAAAAAATTGATTGGACAATTTTAAATATCTAATGAATTTAAAAACTAAATTTCAGAAAAAACCGTCAACCCGTTTTCAAAATATTGAATTTTCAAAAAAAAAAAAAAACATTTTTGAAAATTTTAAAATGTTGTATTACTTATAATTCGAAGGACCTCCTGTATAAATCTTTGATCGAATTTCGTTGAGCCTCTTCTGAGAAAGTCGAAAATCAATAAAATGGTTGTATGGCAGGTACCTATCGTTAATAACAAAATATGAAAAAAAATTTTGGCCAAAATGTAGAGCATACCAACACAGACTTTTTTTTATCAAAATCTTTAGAGCCGTTTCCGAGAAAAATTTGTATGGCAAGTATACGCTTATTTTTTTTGGCTAAGACAACGATTCAAAAATTCATTTTAGACAATCACCTAGAACAGCTAAGCACCAAGTTTGAATAAAATCGGTTCAACCGTTTAGGCTATAGATCGTTCGACAGAGGGACAGATAGAATTGCTGGGCCCATCTTTTGGTGTTTTCTATCATTGTAATGTCAGCTTTGATTAAAATCTAAAGTTCAATTTTTTTTCAAATGCAAGAAATGCCCCATAGTACTTACATTATGTCTATATCACAATTAAAAAGAAGTGAAAAGGCATCGGACTCAACCGATATGTCAAGCACAAAATTCTCCCTCGTAATAAGTCGAGTCTGGTATATGGTATCGGTTTGAGTCTGAATAAAGTCAAAATGAAATTAATTTATACTTGATACATTTATAAAAATGATCGAATCGAAATGTTGTTCTAGCCAAGAGCGCAGAAGTTCCAAAATTAATCTTAGTCCCAAAGCTCGCGACTATGCATTAGAGCAAACAACGCAACTTTTAAGATCCAAATTTAATTTGAATTTCACAAAAAAAACCTTTTACTTCTCTCAAAATAATATTACTGGCAATCGCATTTTCAATAATTGGATACTTGCATCTCTGCAGAGACGTGGTTTTTTTCTGTACCAAATTTTAAAATTTTTCTAAAAAATCATCTTCAACCATAATTTCAAATATCGATTTTGTTTTAATACTGTTGACGTGATATAACCAGACTTTTCCATGCTTCCACTTTATACACAAGGTCAAATTGCCAAGCAAATGCTCTCCCACTTTTTCCTTATCTTCATACATTCCACAAGGGAATTAGCTTTTCACTCCGAAAACCAAAAAAAAAAAGAATAGAAAACGATGAGATGCAAAAATATTTCCTATTCATAAAGAAACAAAAACAAAAAGATAAAAAAAAAAATAAATACCTTCTAACGAACAGAATTCTTCCATTACTGTTAAATTGAGGATTATCAATCAGGACTTATTTGAATAAATTTGCTTAAAGAATATGAATTTCAAAATCCCCATGCATATCTATCTATCTTTTTCTCCGCAGTATGCGCCTTGACTTGCCATTGCCATTGCCTTTGCTATGCTATTATCCATTATCATTGTCCTTTGTTCAGACAGCTCGGCCCGGATCGGCCCGCCATCACCATCATCACCCATAGATCCACAGAGTTCCAGTAATCAGCTAGTTGATTATAGAGAAATGATTTACATAAACGTTGATTGGAAATAATTTCAATTTATCCGATGGATGAAGTGTATCGACTTCAGCGTTAGTATTCTTGGCAAGCAGTAAAACACTGGCCCCATATAATAATAATCGATTCGGGCACATTATCCATCAGCACTCGAAGTCGAACTCGAGCTCGATATCAGAAGGCTCAAAGCTTGTTAAAAATTACCCAAAGAGTAATATTCCAAAGGGTCCAGTAGCAAGCAGAACGATAAGTACTTTATTTTTGAATATGTACAAGTATACGAGTGTACTATCTATCTTCTCTGCAATAATCAGATTCATAATGGAGAAAAAAAAATCTGAATAAGAAAAAGAAGAAGAACAAAGACCAGAATGAAATTAGGTATATTCGCCAGAAGCAGAATCAATGTTTTTTTTTCTATGCATTTTTCTATCGAAAGTCAGAGAATAGTTTGTGTTTTTTTTTTTGCTTTTTTTTTTGTAAAAAAAATAGGCATAAAGATCCTATAATTCAATTATTGATTTTAATTGAAACGTCAAGAGTAATTAATACTTCAGAAAAGTTTGCTCGAAAGGATATGCCCAGAAGTGCCCTTGTTAATAGACTTGAATGTTAAAAGACTGAATGGTCATTATAAGAGAGGGGCAGTTATTTCAAGATTCAATAATAAAAGGGTGGCTGGATATTAGGGGGATTGGTAATGCTAAAGTGAAAGTCGCATAATGGCTCTCCTTTTTCTTTGAGATAACTACTTTTTTTTTAACAACTCCAACAGCTCGCAAGCTATGTTAGATACAATAATGCATTCTAGGGTAGAGAAAATCAATTACGCAAATTAAGTTTTTTTTTTAACAAATCAAACAGAAATTTTAATCAATTCAAATTGCGTCCCTCTTAAGTGTATTCTTTACTTTCAAATGTAGAGTATAGCTAAAGAGGTCCAGTGAACTAAAGATCTTTCGTTTCTGAATTGTCGGTTTGTATCTATTAAGATTTTTGTTTATTTAAAAAAAAGTATCAGATGTTTAGGAGACAAAATTATGCATTGTACCAAAATTGGGTTTCCGAAAATAATGATCTTTAATATTTTTTTCGATAATACATTATGTACATGCTATGTGCACAGGTCTGCATTTGACAAAAAAACAACTAGAGATTTTTATAAACTTGACGATGATGATGATTGATGGGGATGATAGAAAATACCGAAATAAAAATTTTGATCGAAATCGTTTGAGCCGTTTATGAGAAAGTGGTAAATCAATAAAATGGTTGTGTGGCAGGTGCCGTTAATAAAAAAATATTTTAAATTATTTTTCATCCAAAATGTAGATCATACTCAAGGCAGTACTCTCACACCAATTTTTATCAAAATCTTTATGGTCGTTTGCGAGTTAATTAGGATGGAAAAAAAATTTGTATGGCAAACCGTTATTTTGGTGACTAATACAACAATTCAAAAATCTATTTTGGATAATCGTCTAAAACGCCTAAGCACCAAGTTTGAACAAAATCGGTTCAGCCGTTTGGGCTGTAGATCGTTCTACAGACAGACAGACAGACGAAATTGCCGGACCACTTTTTTTGTGTTCTCAATCATAGTAATGTCAACTTTGATTAAAATCTCTAGTTCGATTTTTTTTTTCAAATGCAAAACTTGCCCAATATAGTACATATATCGGAAGTAAAAATTAAAGAAAGTTTGTATATATAAAAAATTAAGTGAAAAACGACTTTAGAAATATATTTAGATTTTTAATAGAAATCTTTTGCATACGGTGTAATCGAACATAAGAGCAAGTTCGCGCGATTTAGTCGTGCATTTTATGTTTTATCGTACAACAAAAATTCAATGGCAGTTATCCTTATTTTCGTATAATCTAGTTGTCAAATTTAAAAAAAAAATACAATATTGGATGCAATTGTTTTTTAATAAAAAAAAATGGATACCGTTAAATGTTATATTCTTACTTGGTTTTTACCAATAATACATTGTCATTTAATGTGAGCTGCAACTATTCCACATTTTCGGATTTAAAAAGGACGCCTGTTGTTAAATCCAGGTTAGAAAAAAAATATTCCTGAAAGTAGGTACACAATAAAGGATGTCTTGCTTAAAAAATATGCAGATGAAACTACTTTTGTTCATTTATTCTTATCCGCTTCGCTCGAATATTGATCTAAAACGACTGTTCCTGATGCACTCTATTTACTCGGTGCTAATGACGCAATCAAATTCAATGCTTTTCCAGCATATCACCAATAGAGTGCAACAGTGTGATGAAGGCGGTGCAGTTCAGCGCGCCTCAATAGCAAAGCACCACCGGTCGGTGTGGTAAATTGCAAAATCAATTTCATTGCGGTTGTCCGTCCAGTTACCCATAGTTGTTGAATGTATGAAATCTGTTCGCACTTAACAAATCAAAAGTGTGAATGTGGTCAACCGTATTCGGCCAAAACTTATTCCAAGCATGGCCAGCCGGATACGGGTAACCATCGATCGTCAGGTGTTGAATGTCTCTCTTTATATTCAATCCTCAATAATGGTATGTATGAGATAAAGGTTTCTTCTTTTGTTTGGTATTTAGTTCTAACCATCAAAACCGATTGTGTGGGTTTTTGGGAAAATTCTGATTGAAACGCTGCTGACGGTGCTGCACTTTATATTGCTTTCACGTTAGCATCATGGAAAATATCTAAGGAAAATTGTTCATTCAAAAGGATTTATAAAGTTGAGCTATTGGATAAATTTATACACGGTCAAGTATATGGGAAGGTTTTACTTAAAATGCTTGCCTCTGCCTTATGTGTCATATTTTGTACTCATTTTTATTTTATTTTTATTTTTAAATGAACAAGTTTAAGCTGAAAAGGAATTTAGTTTTAATATGCAAAGCAGGCATTTAAATTTAAGAAATCTTTAAAATCACAATATTCGAAAGTATGTTTTTTTGTAAATGTTCTTTGTCAGCCAATTGATAATGAGTGCGTACGCAGAGCGGGGGCGAATGCGAGGGGAGGTCAAATAACTCTTAGGGCGAAGTCTCAAGTTTACTTATTTTGAGCATGTATGTCGTTTAAAGCTAGCTTAAGGTTTCCAATAGGTCTTAGTAACTATACGAGTATTTTACTGCAACCTTATGAAGATATACATTTAATTCTGCATTTGACATACTACTCAGAAATGTAGGTATTTGTTTTTTGTATTCACTAATGAATTATATATTTCACATTTCATATCTGCTACAAACAACATAAAGGAGTCTACAACATCAATTATTATTAATGCTCAAGTGATGTGTACGCTTGGCTTCTATCAAATCAGTTTCACTGCAATCGCCGATAACCCAGTGAGTTATTTTCTTTTTTTTATTTTAGAACAGCGTTGCCGGACAAAAAAAAATTGTAAGTGCCAATATTGACAACAGAAAGTGCCATTTAAGGCCAAAATTACACATGAAATCCACAATTCCGAGGATTTCATGTGTAATTTTTAATTTTATTTATTCCACCTCTAAACTTAAGGAATAATAAGAATAAATAAACACAAAATTATTAAATAATAAATTAATAGATAAAATAAAAAAAAACTTTACTAAGCGAAACATAATAAAAAATAAATAAAACCATCAATTAACAATATAAGTCTTTAAGTGACACACGATCAATGTTTATGGTCAATTTTTATCGAAAGAATTTTCTGTCAATAAACACTGAAGAAAAATCGGCACCACATGCCTCAACATTTGTTAGTTACATTCTTCCAAAATATGGAAGACCTTTTATTAATTGAATTAGCTGCAAACAACTATGGCGCAAAATTTTAAACAGTATGATGTTAAGGGCTTAGAATGATACTACTTAACAGTTTGCTAATACTAAAGCACATTACTAACATTTTCCTAATTTTAAACACTTTTTAACTAGCACCATACTAAATCTATTTCCTAATAAACTCCAACTAAACACACCTAAAAAAGTACAAACAAGTAAGCGAACATAACTTTTTGACATTTGTAAATGTCAAAGTGACATATGGATTTAGTACGATCCTAAAAAAACAATGTAGCCATTTTGTGATTTTAACTTTAGTAAAATGTTAAGAAAATAGTACGATACTAAACTGGTTTAAATTAGCAAAATCCTCTTTTTAGCCTAGTATCATACTAAAAATCATTTAACATATTACTAAATCGACTAAAATTATGCAGCTATGATTTTGTTTTATTTTTGTATACAAATGACACTTCAACGTTGACATAAAAATTGAAGCTACCACCACACGATCAAACATTGACGATAAACATTGACGACATTGAGGAAAACAAATCGATTTTGATTCCTTTCAATGTCTTCAATGTTCATTGACAATGACATTGAAGAGCATACAATGACTTGTTCAATCAAAATTGACAATAAAAATTGATCGTGTTTAGGGCTCTTTAGGTGGCATGAAGTGTTGGCAAGTTTAAGCCTTTTTATTTCATTAAACGACAAAAGTGATTTTATAACTTTATATAAGAAAATTGATTTTTTTATGGGTTTAATATTATTCAAGCGTGAAACCAGATTTTCAGATGAGTTACTACCTGATCTGATCATGAACTTGGATATATTGGAAAACATTTGCTCCATTCCTAGAGTGCCATTTGAAGCGCTTGAGTGCCACAGCCCCATTTAAATTACAAACTGCAAAAATTGCACTCTTGTCATATTTGTTTGGGCATTGTAAATCATTTTCTTTTGTCAAATCTCTCCGTTAAAAATGTTCGGTTCAATGCCAATTGTGTAACGATTATATAACAACTAAATTTTTAATACAGGGCCAGTTACAAACGTGGTTTAAATATTTAATCCGTGGTTCAGTGAACTTAACTGCCGATTGCGGCAGATTAACTGAGGTTCAACGATGTGTTAAGCATGTATGACACTTCTGTTATATATACTTGAAACTAGAATTATCGATGAACTCCGGTTAGTCCGCCGAAGTCATGAGTTAAAATTGCTGAATTATGGTTCAAAATATTTAAACCACGTTTGTACAACTGGCCTTCAGTAAACTCATGGATTAGGATTGCGGCGTTGGGGGTAAGAAAATTCTATGGGGCTGTCAAACCGACCAACGATATGACGTATGATATGCCCAATGACCATTACGATTTGGGAATTTTCATAGATGCGAGTGGAGACATGTATGTATCTGCATTGTGAGTATTCGCTGAGGATATTTTTTTGTTGGTACGTGTTGTGGATTCTCATTCTATGGGTACATAATATGAATTGTGTGTATTCATAGAGAAATTCTTTTTTTTTGTGGTTTTGTGTTTTTGTATGATTCAATTTTGTTTGCGGGTTTGTTGTGGATTTGCATAGATTAACGTAGTACGAGTAGGTACACGCATTGTGTGTATTCGAAGAGGAAATTTGTTGTTGGTCCGTTTTGATGATAAGATTAGATTGAAGCGTGTTGTGTGTATTTGTCGGCAATTTGATTTGTTTGTTTTGTTGGTCCTCATACATTAGTCTATATTGTGTGGTATTAATGTTTGTAATGTTAAAATCGATGGTCTCGTTGCCAGTGCTTCACAGATTTATATATACGGAGTAGTATAATGTATGTAATGTAAAATTGCTGAACCGTGTATCAAAGTTTCATTGACGCCACGGTGACGTTTGTACAATTAGGAGACAGGGTTGTTATGGGCGATATATTTATGCACTGGCGGATCCACGGGTGGGAGGGGGGTTTCGGGTCCAGACCACCACCTTTAGCATTGGAAACGTTAACATATTGAACTATTAATATGATAATATGACGGTTAGTTTCTCTTCGATCAATGTTTGGTAAGTCAGTTTCACCTGACCGTATATACTTATGTTATATGTGTTTTTCCGGTGTATGTTGAGATTCATTCATTCACTTGATTAAAATATGCATTTAGTTTGATTGTTATCTTTGACACGCGGACTCATATTTTTCGTCAATCAAATTTTGTTTGTTAATTTCGACTATTTGGTAAGAAAAAACCTAAAATGGGTCGAGGAAAAGCATTAGCTACGCAAAAAATGAAAAATCAAAGCTTATAAGGACGCTACGCTGGCTTATCTATTGCCAAAATAGCTAAAAAGAAATTGACAGGAGCCGAACACTTATATCCAGATTTTTAAGCAATAAGTTTAAGTATGGAAAAAACCGCAAACACAAATTTTCACCACTCTTCAGCAAAAATCAAAAGTGTGGTATCAGCCCAAGTCTCACAACTATGCGACCATAGTTGTGAGACTTGGGTTGATATAAGCTAAGCATATAAAAAGACTTAAAATCAAGAAGAAACCACCGCTTAACCCGGTTCGAAAACAGCAACGCAGCAATTTTTGTCGGGCACATGTGACTTGGATTTCGGAGTGGCATCGCGTGGTCTTCTCCAATAAAAAAAAATTAATTTTGAAGGCCCCGATGGCTACTATATTCATGACCTCCGCAAGAAAACTCCTTATTTGTACCAGCTGCATAGCAGAGTTGGAAGTGGGATGGTGTGGGCGGCAAATTTCCTATTATTGCACCTGTAAACTTCTAATTTTGTCCACTACAATGAATGAAGTGAATGAAAGTGGTATATTAAAAGATGCTTTTCGATACTTTCATACCCTGTTTGGAACTTTGCTGTGGATTTATCAACATGATAATGCACCAATACATAACGCACGGGAGTTAAAACGTGTATAAAGAGCCAAAATGTGAAACTTTGTATGAAGCTATGGCCGCTCTACTCACCGAATTTAAACATCATTGGAAATGTTTGGGGATAGCTGACATGTCCAATATATGGATAAACCCAAACCATCCAATCAGCTTGGTTCTCGATTTCCTTCCAAACCGGATGTAGCTATAAATTTCCTGGAGCAGATAGCTGGCTCAACAAACTATTTAAAAAAAATGTAATCAAAAATACTTTTAAGACCTAAAATTAAAGTAATGTTTAAATAAAAAGAATCAAAGTTCTCTAAAATGTTTTTTTTTTTTATTAAAGTGTCCTATTTAAGTGGCGCAAAATTTGGACCCCGCATTATGACGGTTTTTAGTAAAAAGTTTTTTGTAACTTTTCTGTTGGTAAAATAACAAAAATTAGATGAACTTGGATTTAAAAAAAAAATAAGTCTTTATACTCTGTCCAATTTATATTTTTAGTACAGGAAAAATAGGATATTTGACTTTTACTCCGACTGATAGAGAAGCCAATAAGTTCGTACTGTTTTAAAGCTCTTACAGGGTTGCAGTAGTAAGCATACTAAATTACCAAAATGTAGCAGTGGTAAATCTCATTCAATAAGTTTATTTTAAAAGCATACAACGAGGGTTGAGTGCATGTTGAAGGCACACAAGCAGCATTGTGCTCTGCACTTAGATTTGCAGTAGCAATTACAAAAGCAATTTGTATGTAACTCAGTGGTTATTTTCAGTGTGAATTTCAGCTACAGGCACCAGTGTGTTTGAAAAAGCTCTCCCATAAGTCCTGTACTGAAAATATAAATTGAACAGAGTATAGCATGCTTGGTTTAGGAGCAATGAATGACAGAAAACAGACCTAAGTGGTGTCCTATTAAAGTGGCGAGGAGTGTATGTATATGCAAGCAAACAATTATTCCTAGGGTTCTCGGCTATGTGTGTTTCTCTTTATCTTTCTTTCTGATTTCTCGCTTCTCGACCTTCGGCTTCGAGTTGGCATTGTTTGGGTACAAAGGTGAAGCTGAATCGTATCAAATGGCTACAATTGAAGTTTTAGCTGTAGAACAAAAAAAAGTTTAAGTTGCATGGTATAAAGAATACTGGTATGGTATTCCTCATTTCATTATCCTATCTCTCTCGCACACATTGTCACCGAGTGACATAGTTCACCCCACGTATGTTTTTGTTTCTGAATTTGTTTTATATACATTTTTGTCTCCAAGTGACGTAGGACAACGCTGAATATCATACCATGTATTCCTTATTATTTTTATTATTAAGAAGCCGTTTCAAATATTTATTGCTGTCGTTGCACAATCGATTTTCCATGGGATTGGTTTGAGACAAAATAGCTCCACAGTTAAAATAATAAGAACTATTTAGTTAGCTCGGTAAAATTTATGAAAATCTTAACTTTTAAATCGTTGGAGAAAATGTAGGTTGGTAAAGTATCTGAGATTTTTGGATTTATAAAGCGAATAAAAATGGAAGAATCGAATTAATTCATTTCATTGGATATAGTATTGAACCACGGGGATATGAGGATTTATTTTGCTTTTGTATATACATTTTTTCTCTATTTGTTTTTTCTTACCATAACCGCAATAAAATTAAATTTTTTACAATTTTAAGTGACATATGAGTAGTTCATATTATTCCTTTTTTTTTCTTTAGTTTGCGTAAACTAATTCAATTTTCCAAGTCTTTTATAATTCGAATGACCATTCGATTACTTTGATCACTCGAATACTAATATCTCGACTATTGAAATCATTCGATTATACCCATGACTAATATTATTATTGTAGTGTAACTTTAGAGTTCATGAAAATATGTTTTTCAAAAACAAGACCACAGACATTTTACACAAAATGTTATATTACTTTCGGCCATTTAGACTATTTAAAGTTCAAAATTGTCAATATTTCTGCCTTGCTTTTTTATTAAAACTTCAACTCGTTCCTTTTATTACCGCTGATGGAGACAATAAAATATAAATTACTTAATTAACTCCCGTTCTTTATCGAATCAGGTTTCCCTTGTTTCATCAAAGCTCAACCTTTAATAAATCAATTAATTTGAATTAAATTGCATACAATATTATAGGATTGAGAATTCACTCGTTTTTCTTTTATTCTTTTATACAACCACCCCTCGTACATTGTATGCATAATTTTTTTTGTCTCTTTATAGTCTCTCTTCAGTGTTGTACCTTTTGTATGCAAATTGCTTAACTTTCGAGTCAATTAACTGATTTCTGACACACGCCTCATTGCTTCGCAGCATTCATTTAACACGTTATTTATTTTATTTTTGTTTTTGCTTTTTAATTTACAAAGAATTCCTGTGGTATGTTTTCATCACAATTTGATTGACGTATTTAAATTCAAAAAAAAAATATTGAATCAATAAATTATGCATTTGATTGGGTAATTTGAACTCGGGTTTTGAACATTAAGCTAGCTTAAAGCAGGTGTATGCATTCGAAAGTCTATATTTTATGACATATTCGATTTGTAAGTACGGTAAAGTTACATTGACGATGCTGGTGCTGGTTTATTCTGTTTCATGCATGGTAGTTACAGAACAGGATCATAGTTTTAAAATAAACTGTTATGTTGTGCCCCAGAAATAAACAAACTTGTTGGGGAATATTTCTACATTTTGCCAAATTATGGTAAATTAATAAGTAACGAAGCGTTACATGCTACCTATTTTATTAAAACAAAAATGTATTTATTTTTTTCGGTTTTCGTTCATCATATTACAATTCACACTCGGTTCTTACCGAAAACATTATATGAGCACCTGCTATGTTGAACGAAGATCATCGACCACCACAGGACAACCGGGACCGAATACCCCGACAGCAGCAAACAAATCCAATTTTTTAATTTTAATTTGACATGTTTAATATATATTTTATTTCCTAAATCTAAGCCAATGTATAATATAGACCCCTCTATGTGACTTAAGATTATATTCTTTTCAATGTATTTTTAGTTGTAAGTTAACAAATTGTATATAATTGTTCAATAAAATCGTTAAATCATAAACGAAAATCATGGCCCCATCGACCACACTTCAAGTCATTGGTGATATTTTTTATTAGTCTTAATCTGGCCATAGACAAGGTAAGTCGGTCAGGTCATCATATCTTTGTTGCTCGAGGCTTCTCCCCACCAGGGGCTTCGGAACCTGCTGATCTACCAGAGCTTCGGCCTGTTATGTTGAGTACCACCAGGGGCCTTATACCTGCTGATCTACCAGAGCTTCGGCCTGCTGTGTCGAGTGCCACCAGGGGCCTAGTACCTGCTGATTCGTTCTAGATTAAACTGTAGTACCACACCGGACAAGTAAGGGCTTGGTAGACTACCAAAGGCCTGGCTACCTGGAATTCAGAAATTAGTACCAGATCCAGAGACCACGCTTGGGACTATTTAAGATCAGAATGTAAATACATTTTTAACGAGGAAGTGCATCCACCGCCGCTATAGGTATGGCTAGAATACCAGTATAACAGTACACCAGAACTTATTTGAACTAAATATCATAAATGTTGTAAACTATCGCGTGATTTTTAATAAAGAGTAAGAGAGTGTAATAAGGTTATGAAATCCTTTCATTTGGAGTTTCATGTTTTCTTCATTTTGACCCTGGCTATCCGATGAGCAAAACCTGGGCTGAAAACTAAAATTCACATCACAAGTGTAATCTTACAAATATGTACGTACATCCACAAATTCATGTGTAAAAAAATGACATGATTGAGCCATTTTGAAAATCGTACGAACTTGCTTTTGTACCTAAAAACTTAATGTAGCTTAATATTGACGTAATTAGTACGTAGGTGGTCTGCTTAGCATTAGTTAGGCCTTAAGCTTGTATATAACGGTAAGCTTACCTTCGTTCTACGTATTCCAATGGGTCAATATGTGTAAAAATAAATTGCTAAAAAAAGCAGTAAAGTTGTGTAGATTGCTGAGCTCGTATACGAATAGTTTCAAAAAAAAATGTCTTATGTTAAATATTTAAAAGAATTATTAATGTGCATATAAAATTTTAATATCAGGAAAAAATCACCAACCTGTTTCTAAAAAATAGATATCTCAAAAATTGATTTTTTTAGATCGAAAAATATTTTTTTTTTGAAAATTTGAATACATATGGAATATTATTATTATAGACCAAAATCCCATGGCCGGCAGACATACGTCATTTTAGCATAACTGAATTTTTTTCTGTGAATAAATACCAAAGTCATGTTAGGTGTCGTTTTTAGGTTTTTTTTTTTTAATATTAATATGATTTAACAGAGAGAATAAAAATAAGAAGCAAGTTTATCTCGGAAAGATTTAATTATATTATATTTAAGTGTTTTCCAATTCATGGTAATAAGAAGGTACAATCTGTTGCCTAAAGACAAGAATTGAAAGTACCGAGAAATCAAACTTAAAAATAATGATTTAACATAAATATTAAAAAAAAAAGAAAAACATTGGGGTAAACACTTGAAGAGAATCAAAATATATAAAAAATAATAGACATTTTTTTTAAGGGAAATGAAGAGTAAATTCGAAGTTAGATAAAAATCCTGATAATATTATAGATTTCATTGAGATCAAAGGTAAAGAGCCATTTTTTAATGTTTTTGATGAATAAATGAGTAGAGCGAATGCTACGTACGTCAGAGGGTAAAGCGTTAAGGAGTATAGGTGCTGTTGAAGAAAAAAAGCTTAAAAAATTATTAGTATTGTGAACCAGAATGAAGGCAAGGTTACTACTATTACTGCGCAATGAGTAAGTTGGTATATTGTGACTTAAAAGATAGCCACAAACAATGTATTTTTAAAACTTTACAGAAAAAAAGATGTTTCAGAGGCAAAATACGAGAGCTGACAAACAATGGAAAGCTATGTTCATACTTCCTTTTTTTCATATGGTTCTTAAAATATTCTTTTGTGTTACTAGAAGAGGCTGTAATAGGTTTTTGCAGCAACCACCCCAACAAATTATACCATATTGTAATTTCGATTGAACTAAACCATAAAAAAAAGTATCCATAAGTTTTTTACAACAAAGTTTTTTTAAATGATACATAATATAATTGGTTGAAGCTAAGCATTTCTTTAATGCTTTAGTGTGAACTTTCTAGTCCATTTTGTTGTCAAAATGTATTCCATGATATTTATATTCAGTAACTGTTTCAATATAGAAACAGTTTGGCGTACAATTATTAACTAAAATATTATCTAGAACTTCTACGGAAGTACAACATGAGTTACTACTAATTGGGATTTTTTTTGCAGTTATAACTATGCTGAATAAGAAGAGGAAGATTAAGATCTACTATCAGAAGTTTGAAAAACATAATTCTAGTTTTCTCACTAATGACGAGTTTATGAATGCCAAACCAATGTCTAAATAACTCTAAGTCATGATTAATATCAGAAACCATATCAAGTAAACTGGAGCTAGAATAAACACCAGATAAATCATCAGCAAATCCCACTAATTTACCTTTTAAATTCAGACTGAATATACTTTTAATATATATAAAAAATAAAAGTGGACCTAAGACGGAACCTTGTGGAACACATATATTAATATTTTTTACTTCACTGAACTTATCACCTATTTTGACCATTTGTTTTCTATTTTTAAGGTAAGAACAAAACCAATTTAACATAAAGTTTCTGAAACCGGTTTTTTCTAATTTTCTAACTAATATGTCATGGTCCACTGTATCAAATGCTTTTTTTATGTCGGTATCTGATGTAAATTTCTTATGGTTCAAACTATCATAAACTAAGCTACAGTGAGCTAAGAGTGCATTTTCTGTGGGGTTTCCAGCTCTGAAGCCGAACTGTCTATCGTTGAAAAAAGAATTACTATCTAAAAAGTTCACAACTCTAGATTTAACAACATTTTCAAAAAATTTCGAAAAAAACAGGTAGAATAGAAATAGGTCTATAATTAGAGACACATTTTTTGTCCCCTTTTTTCAAAAATTGGAGTAATTTCAGCTAGTTTTAAGCTATCTGGGAAAATACCTTGATAAATACTTTTGTTAAATAAGTGGGGCAAGGTATTAACTATATTTAGACACATTTTTTAATTAAAGTATTTGAAAAACCGTTAGATTTAGATGAATAGGAACTATCCAGATTTTGAGTAACTCAAAAAATTTCAATGGAGGAAATAGGTTCGAAAAAGAAACTGCAAGTCTGAACATTATCTTTGAAACAAGCTTCAGAACAATTAAAGGTAGAGTTAATAATGCCTGCATTGACAATTCTGTATGGAGCTTTTTTAAAAAAAGTAATCATTAAAGGTTTTAGCCATGTCAGCATGATCAAAGATGTTTTGAGAGTGGTGAGTCAAAAAAGGAGGAATATCAGAATATTTATTTCTGCCAAATAAATCATTAACTATGCCCCATTCCTTTCTTAGATCACCTTTCGCTTTATGAAACTTATCCATATATAAATTTTCTTTACAAATTGATATATCAATTCTTATTTCTTCACATAAATTATGATATTTTTCGCGGTAAACAATGTTATTCGGATGCTTCTTAAGCTTAATTCTTAGTTTATTTTTGTCATTTATTTTATTTAATAAAAAATTTGATATCCATGGCCTTATTTTTTTAAATTTAACTTTTTTGTTCACAAGAACTTCTGAATTCTGCTCAACATGATATTTTAATAGAAACACAAAATTATAAAAAGCGACGCAAGAATCAGGAATACTAAACAAACATGACCAGTTTTCTAAAAGAAGAACAGAATTTAGTGTGCAAAATTTGGTTTTATATTCGACCTATTCATAATCGGATTCCTAAACTGAATTTGATAGTTGTCGTTGAAATTGAGACATAAACATGTCATAAGATGATCAGAGATCTTAAGGTCAGCAACTGAACTAGTGAGGTCTAAATTAGTTTTTAAATCTATTCTAGCTAAAATATGATCGATACATGTTTTAGATGTGGAAGTTATCCTAGTTGCTACATTGATGCAAGATTCTAGACCATGCGATGAAATTAATGAAATATAATTATCTACTGCAGACGTAAATCTATATTAATGTCACCTACATTGAACAAGTGCTTTGCAATGAATTCAATTCCTCAATAAGAACCTCTTCATTAAATTTATGTAGTCTGTAAAAACACATACAAACCTTTTTATAGAATTAAACACAAAAGGTATCTCAAGTCTCAAGTATATCAGAACTCACAAGTTCCGTACTACAACAATCAGCATTTAAACCTTCATCATTAAATACAGCACTACCACCTGCCGCATAAGTATTGTTACACTTAGTATATAAAAAGTAACCAGGAATCTGAAAAAGATCTTTTTCTCATATCCAGATTTCGGTTAAGCAAGTGTCAAACAAAGTTTGAGACACTTTCCCCTTAAACATATCAAAAAATCAGCTTTAATAAAATAACGAAGTAGGGTATGCACTTTTAACAATGCATATCTGCGAAAAGCCCCAGCTTTGAAAATTCGGAATTTCCATTCGTTCTTATCTGCTTTTATATCTTTTCACAGGAAAAAATTCAGCTATGATAAAATGACGTATGTCTGCCCGCCCTGGGATCTTACCCTTTTACTTTTCAGGAGCATCTGCAAACAAAAAAAAATAATTGTAATCAGTACATCCAATTGCAGATAGTCAAAAATATGGAAATACCATTAATAAGAGAACCGAATATAAAATATTATTTTATTAAAAAGTGGACTGCACTAATTTAAAAATACATTATTTTTTTGTCGGAGCCGTTTTTGAGAATAAAAATTCCTTACAGTTTATTTTGAACATTTTTATGGAAGGCATACTGTTGTTTTTTGTTTTGGGAAAATGTGTTTTTTTTTTCAGCTATTCAAGATGTCAAAAAGCTACTAAATACAATGTTTCAATAAAATCGATTCAGTCGTTTTCGAAATATGAAAAATGTGAAACGTTTTTGAAAAATTAATGTTTAAAACTTTTTAGCTTTTCCATTAAATTACGACAGAATTTTTTTTTTGAAAAAAACGCCAGGATTTTTTTTCTGGGTCAATAATGAAAAAAAGAACAGAATTTTATTTGAAAAATAATCCAAAAATATTGGAAATTATGCCAGATAGGTGTGGAAAAGAGCCTGAAGGCAAAATGGAGATTAAGCCAAAAACGTTGTATATTCTGGACTAATTTCCAAATAACGTTTTGGAAAAAATGCCATACATTTATTTGCAAACAAGACAAAGGGTGTGGGTTCGCGTCTGGTCGGGGTGGGGCCACATGACACGTTGTGAGGCTTATTCAAGACATAAAATAGATCTCCAATTTAAACAATAAACCTTATAAGAGCTCGGCGCGTTAGGGGGGGAATGCTGCTCCCCTGAAGCGCCCCTGCATCAACCCTGCTTGACCAAATATATAATTTGTGGTGGGTACAAGTTTAGGTATATGCACATTTTGTTTCGAACTTTTTAAAAGGAAATCTTCAAATGCAAAAAAAAAATAAAATGCACGATTGGATCGTACGAACTTGCTCTTGTAGCTAACAACTTAAGTGTAGCTAACCAGTGATGCTGTTAGTAGGTAGGTAGCTTAGTTATGCTATGAAGGTTTAAAGCCGATGTAGGTAAGATTAACTTTATTCTTAGTTTAATGAATTGTCAAATGCATGGTTCAAAGAATGGTTACATAGGTGCCTACATATATATGTATATTTAAATGTATTTTCATTATTTAAATTAGGAGGGCAATATGTATCTTTCTATATAGATGGATCCTAGGTATGTAAATATATTCATATAAAAATCGTTTTTTAAACTTATAAAAATGCCAAAACCATCACTGTAATCCGTTTTTTCGAAGAAACCAAGTATGCTATTAGATTCCACGGATCATTAAAAATTCTATAAAAAAGTATCTCGAAAATTGTAGAACGGATTTTGATGAAATCCTGTTTTTTTATTTTTAGTTTTTTGAAAACAAAACTTTTTTGAAACTTTAGTATTAATTTTTTAGAGGTTATTTAATTTAAAAAAAATCAGTTTTTCAAAATTTTGATATGCAAAATTAGTTTGGCTACTTAGATCTATTCAGGTATACAATTTGACAGAAATGCTTGTACCAAAAAAAAAATCTCAAAAATTTTTATCAAGAACGTTTTAGCCGTTTTCGAGAAAATAAGATTTTCGTACCGTTATTTTTAGGCCTAAAAATAAAATTTCTAATATTCCTCTGAGGATTTGCCAATTTGAAGGTAATCGCTGCAGCTCGTTATACATACGGATTGACAGACTGACAGAGAATTACAGACAGACAGACATTTCTTGACGATCACTTTCTTAGACTTCTCTATGATTGTAATGTCATGTTTGATCGTTAGAATTTCTCTTTTTTGTAGGAATGCATAACTTGTCTTATGCCCAACGTTTATCTATTCTAAATAAGAACTAACAATGATTTGGTATTCTTCCACCAAATAATAACTGGCGTCACAGATGCACCAGACCTACTATGTTCAGTTTTTTTTAATTATCGGGGAGGAGGTGGGCTAGACTTGATTAAAGTCCCAACACATAGGACTAACTATGGGATGCATGAGGCCTTGACACGTATGGGTAGACTTTTAAATTGGAATTCAAACATTTTTGATTTAAATATCAGGAAAATTAAATTAAAAAATATACTCAAAACCAGTGCTCCAGGCTCCTTAATTTTTTTGTTTCATATTATGTTCTTGTTTTGTATTTGACGTAATATTATTTGCTTATATTTTCGTTTTGTACTTGTGTAAGTATTATTTGTAATAGAGTTCGCCTACTAACAACTAACACTGCACTAAATGATGAGCCGGTGGTATAACAAAGTTTTCTGTTGGCAAGCCATTGGTCGGAAGACGGAGCTTGCTATAAGCTCTCTTCGGCCAATTCTGATAGTGTGCAGTGCCTATATTCGCAAGTAAAAATTTGCATATACCCAAAATTGTATCCACGATAAATCCTATATTTGAGCAAGCAAACATTGCAAACAACACTTCACACAAGCCCGTTTTTATTAATTTTTTTTTTTTTGAAATATTATCAGAAAACTTTGTCTTTTTTCCCAGAAAAAAAGGCCAGAATTTTGTATGAAGAATTTTTTGGCGTTTTTTTCAAAAAAAAATATTCTGGCGTAATTTCCGGGAGCCAAAAAATAATCAACTGAAAGTTTTACAGAAAATCGAAAACCAAAAAATGGTTCAATATTATGTCCACACCAAAGAATCATCTCAGATTTCGACCGGAAAATGTTCTTTGTTTCTTAATCATTTACAAGTGACTGAGTGATTCTTCATTCATAAAATATAAAAATGTTGCAAAAAGTGTGAATTTTGTTTCATAATGATAAAACACGACGCTATCAGTGCTACTTCTTTTACAATTTATCTTCAAGGACAAAAACTGAATAGATAAAATTGGAAATGAAGAAACATTTGCAAAATGTTCTCAAAGTTTTTCTAAAATGTTTTTTAAACAAATTTGACAACATTTCAGAAACCTTTGAAAAAATCATATTTTGAGTGACTTCAACTCTGAACACAGAAGCACTTTACAAATTTCAAGAATTGTTTGCTCCTTCTTTAGCAATGACATTTGTGTGCAGATTAATGGTAGATAGCTAATCGCCAAAATAAATAAAATTACATGTTCTGATTTTGGAGATTTTTGTGTGTTTTTTATTAAATTATTTGGAAGAAGTTTTAAAGCAGAACTTCTTTATTGCAAACGCTGTTTTCTGTTACAGTCCATTTGACAAGTCTAGGATTATCTTGCCTTTTATTTTTAGTTTCGTATATCATCACGAGTAGACTCAGGTCGCACCACTGCCGGAGCAACGTTGTGTCAGTTATTGTTGAAATGTCATGAGCTCGTATTTAATATTAAAGCCATACAATTTATCTGTCGAATAAATACCACTTCATGGATATTATACACATTTGTCTGTGCTTCATTTCAATTAAAAGTTATCTGGCAGAAAAAAAATCGATACTTAAAATATGAAAATTTAAGTTACTTGAAAAGCATTGGATTCATATTCAACAGTTTTCCATGGTGCAGCGTGCACAGTTTTTCGGAACAAATTGGGTCTAAAATTTCATACATTTAATGAAAAAAAACTACTATATATTTAAGGTTGCTGTGTATTTGGCATTGACATCGTATTTCAATTTAAAAAATAATGAATTGGACTGATGTAGTATATATACAAGGAACATTCATACCATTATTATCGTATCAAAACAAAATCATTTTAAACAGCCGCAAGCACAAACAAACGACTATTATTGTAAATTTTGCATTTTACATAAACAATCAAATTTCGCATAGTTACGTAGAATAATAGTCGTTTTGCAAAAATTTTTTTTTAAATCTATAAATTATTAACACTAAGTTAAAAAAAAAACATATCAATTTCTAAATAATGTTTATAATATATTTTGAATGAATTTACCTAAAGTAATGCATTTCAAATTTAAATTATTACAAAATTTAAGCTTTTCCCGAACACAACCATATCCTTGCGTAAAATGTTAAATTATAATTTAAAGAGAGGAGAAAATTGACTAACAAATCAATGTCCTGTACTACCTGCTGCACTGATTTGCATTGTGAAGAGTTATATATGTAAATTAAAATATACTCCCGCACAAAAGACACGTTTGACATTTTTTTTAAAAAATATATGTATAAGTATACTCGTACATATATAATTCCATTCAGACACATTCCAATTTATTGAAATGTGTGGCATCCGCGTTCGATAAGTTTTTTTTTTTTTTTTTGTTAATAAATGTACAAGTGGCATATTTAAAAGTGTTTATTAATTTTATTGGTGCAAACAAAAAATCCTTTATTTTGTTCGTTATTATTTTTTTATATTTACTTTCAAACTGATATTTGGTTGCTGCAACTTGATTTTTGGTTTTATGCAGATGAATGAATTTGTCGTTGGGGTAAAAGTAAAATTATTGTGTGAACAGTGGACACAATTCTGACAACTGGCAGTTGCTATTCAATTCGATTCAATGTTCTTTTAATTTTTATATGAATTTTTATATTCAATGGGGTCAAAAGTAATGTTGAAAAAATAATATTTTGGTTGCTATTTTAAATAAGTTTTTTTGATTGAGGCTTGTTATACATTTTTTTTATCCGATCATCGTCGTTTCCCGGGTATCTCATAGGAACTAAATAAGTCTCGGGTTTGATAAGGGTATAATTATGTACAATAGTTTTTATTTTCTAAGAGCCTTATTTATTAGCGCATTATAGGAAGAATAAGACTATGTTCTCATTCTAATTTCTCTAAATGCAAAAATGTTATCCATTACTTCATGTAACTTTGCTAAACGCATTTTAAGATTGTATGGAACCTACAAAATTGATTTTGTATCGAAAAGACATTTTGCATCGCTCATATCAATTTTTTTTTTGTTCAATGTTTTATACAGAGTAGCGCATAAATCGTGCTTCAAAAATAAAACGTAATTACTTTTTTTCAGTGTGAGTTATCGGTTTATTTTTTTTTTTTATTTTATAGGCTTCTATTTAGATTTATCAAAATGAATGCTTGAGATACTAAAAAAAGGATTTGGATAGTGCAGCGATACCATTCCTTGCAGTCCGTTATTTTCGTCCAAAGGGAATTTAGGCTGGAGTTTGGCGGTTCTCCCCCGAGTAGATGGACCATTATGAGGCTGGTGAACATGTTTGCCGAATCTGGAAGCATCGAACGAAGACCGTATCATCGATATCCCAATGTTCGGGTTCAGGATACAATCGTGGCTATTCCATCGGCAATACAGGCGAATCCAAGTGTTTCGACTCTAAACTTATTGGGCCAAATTGGAGTTAGAAGACGGTCATTACAACGGATGCTTCATGATGACATAAACTTGTTTCCGTACAAAGACCAAATTACAAGTAAGTTAAACCATCAGGATTTGCCTGTTCGCCTGGAATTTTGCCGAAAATTGATTGCAATGGCCGAAGAAGACAACACATTGATAAATTGTTTGTTCATGTCTGATGAGGCCCATTTTGACTTAAACGGCAATGTTGACAAGCAAAATTGCCATATATGTAGTGAATCTAATACAGAAATGGTCCATGAGACGGAACTGCACACAGAACGAGTCACTGTGTGGTGCGCATCAAGGTGTATTGTCGGGCCATACTTCCTTGAAGAAAACGGTGTAACACAAACTGTCAATGGTATCCCTTTTAGCAAGATTTAGTTTCAACAAGATGGAACAAGTGCACACGTAGCCACACAAGCTATGGCGGAGCTCCAACGAAAATTGCCAAACAAATTGATATCCAGAAACTGCACTTTCCGCTGGCCCCCAAGGTCACCTGTCCTGACTCCACCAGACTTTTTTTTTATGGAGTTATGTCAAGCAGGAAGTGTACAAAACGAAACCCAGGAATTTGACTGAATTGAAGCAGTCCATTAAGACAATAATTGAGGCGATCCCAATTTCAACCCTTCAGGCCGCAATGAACAATTTTCTCATCAGGTGCCGCATATGCGTGGATGAACGTGGAGGTCATTTGCAGTCTATCATCTTTAAACACCATTAGTTATTTAAAATAAAATTTAATTCCTAATCCAATAAAAAAAAATTAATGATACATCGATTAAAATAAAAGTTATTTCAATTTCTTATTGTAGCACGATTCGTGCGCCACCCTGTACATTTACCCGTGTATTTTCGGCATGCAAAACAGAATACATGAATGCTTTCTTTTGACAAAACCCCATTATAACAATAAGAATAGAAAAATTTCTATTGTAAAGGATTTGCATAGCGGCTACATAAGTGCGTATGCACTGCATAAAGCATAACTATGCATGCGTTTAGCGTATTTTTTAAAACGAAACAAGACTGTAAAATATCAAAGTTTTGTTTCAGTTTTATCATTCACTCTTAATAAATAACACCAAACTTCCTATAAACTCAAAGCTATGGCGGTGTTGATGGAGTTGACTCAGCGACTCAGCCCATAATATCCACTTATAAGAAGTAAGCCAGAGAGAGTTACAAAACGGTAGACATTTTTTTTTCATCCCAAGTGTATTGCAAGAAAAATAACTTAAGCTTACATTACGAATTCACTCGGAAAAGTAGGAAAGACGAAGTAAGTATGAAAATCTTAGCTTAGTCCAAAGCAAATCTAACAACCTTTCTTATGACCATAAACGATAGATGATTAGATGATTCACAGATGCGGCAACTCAAGCAATTTGATATCTGAATTGAGTGACCTCAGACATTCAAAATGGAGATTAAGAATTACAATGGGCCTGCACACACGGGATGAACAATTTGTGGACTAAAACCGGTTTTCGTCTTTAGTTCATGCTCATACGAGATGATTTCAGTTGAGCGAAAATCTCTTTTTATATGTGTTAGTATATTTCTATCGTAAAGTGACTGTTTAAACTGTTGTGTATGCGTTACTTTTAGTTTTCCTTCATCAACGAAATGAAATTTCAGTCATTATGTAACAATGCACACTTTCCTTCCCTTGCCAACAAAACCGGTTTTAATCCTGTGGAGATAGTCTGGTGTGTGCAGCCCCAATTAATGCAAAATTTCGGCCCCAAACATATCCAAATTTCTTACCTCCACTTGTAATCAAATACAAGCTAACACACTGTGAACTGTAAGCATGGCAAATGTAAATATCTTACGTGATGGGTGCTTAGTACGATGACAACCTGTGTAGTTAACTGAGTGGTCGTATGGTTTTGCTGGATTTTGTGGTTTTGTGCATTCAACGTTTTATGTTTGATAAATGGTTATGTAATGCTTCGCCATAGGCCAGTGGCGAACGTAGGTTGGTGTTTAAGGGGCTGAAATCTCCACCCCTCCCCCAACCAAATATTTTTGTAGAGTAAGTAAATTTGATATGTCAATGGAGAAATTAGTGTTGAGTCACAAATAACGGCGTCTACGACTGAAACATACAAAATTTCACTTCCCTATATGTAAATATTTATATTTACTAAAAGCCAGACGCCAGAGAAATCTAGAATTTTCTAGAAATCTAGAAAATTACGAAGGTGATCCTGAAGACTATTTTCGTCGGTCTATCTATGTTCCTTTCTTGGGCAATTTATCCATGCAATTAAAAAATAGATTTCTCGATCGTCGATCACTCAAATTTTGTTTCCCTAAAAATGTGGCAAACTTGAAGAAGTAGAAATAGAAGTCTGCTGAGGTGTTTGTCCAAGAATTGCCAAATGATGTAAAAGTATGCTTAGATGATTTTCTGGTCGAATTGAAGATGTTGCGCAGGTAAAAATGTATTTCTTTTATTTTCGAAATATTGAATTTTCAAAAACAACAAAATAATTTTATTCAGTTTTTTTATGATTACATATTTGCTTTTTTAAAGCATTTTGGCAAGTCGTGAAATAGCTATAATTCCAGCCAAAAATGATTGAGAAAAAACTTGGTGGTAGCACACTCAAGTTGTTATTGGGCATTCAAAGTCATTAAATTATTTTTCTTAATTTTGTTTTCTATTTTAATTGTTTTCACCTAAAACGCTGAAATACAAAGTTTGAAGAAAATCGGTTAAGCCTTTTAGGCTGTAGCTCGTTGTACAGACAGACAGACGGAATTGCGGAACCCACTTTTGTTGCGCCTTGTAGTACCTACTTATACCGCAAGTAAAAATTGTTTCAAATAAGGGAAGTTTTACTTCCGGTGCGTGTACATAATTGCATACACTGTTTTTACTTGCGATTAAAGGTTCTATATGGCAAGTTATGCATTCGTCGAAAAAAAAAGTTTTGAGATAACAGTCAAATATGACATTACGATGATAGCGAAGAGTAAGAAGATGGTCTAAACATTCTGTCAGTATGTATGTCTGTCAGTATTTCAGTCTGTCAGTTTGTCAGTATATAGTTCTATAGTTCACTTCGTTCTACTAAAAAAAATACAAAAGGCTACCACAAGTGTCAAGTGTGTATACGTATTTCGCTGGCAAGCAGCGCACACCGGTTGTCAAATGGACACTCGCTTGATCGTTGATAAACTAAAACAAAATACGTTGTTTTTGTGAAATAGGTATACGAGATGAATATTTATTTTAGAAGAGTTTCAGGCTGTTATATGCATACATAAGATTCATTTGATTTTTAAAGACACATATGTATATATAAATTTACGAGGGCCTACATTGTTTTTATATAGAAGTAAATGGATAATTCACATAATTAAATGTTTTTATATTGCTTAGTGGTTACAGTTTGAGGGAAAACAAAGATGCAATTTTAATTCATGGATAAATAAGAACATATCAAAAAAATTCAAAAATCGTTGGAGTGGTTTTTTAATAAATTAATTTTTTATGTATAAAATTTTGAAAACATTTTTACAAAAAAAATCGAAACGCCATTTTGAAAATTTTGACTGGCTAATTTTAACCCATGGGCGGCATCCAATTAAAATTGGCCGTATAGAAAAGAATGCGCCTATCGTGGGGCTCGAAACCACACGTCTAAGTTAGCAATCAAGCACATTACCCACTGCGGCATTGCCACCCACATAATTATACTTAAAAGTGAACTGTACTAATCTAATCTTATCTAAGAACACACAAATAAATACATTTTTTTCTTAAAAGTTTTTTAACATTTGTAAGAAAAATAGGTTTATTTTTAACTATTCAAGATAATGTCAAAAAACCATCGAATACGAAGTTTCGAAAGAATCAATTGAGTCGTTTTCGAAATTTTGAGTTTTCAATTTTTTAAATTTTGGTATAAAATAATGTTAAAACATTCTAGCAGTTTCTGCGTAAAAAAAATCAAATGAACCGTTTCCTTGAAAATCGAAAACCGATAAAATGGTTCTACTAGAGGTACCAAAAATAACAATTTTTTTCCGAAAAAAAAAAAAATATCAAAAGGTACCCTTCCCTTCATTATAATGAACTGATTTTTTTTTATAAAAATCGTTGGAGCCGTTTTTGATAAAAATAAGATTTTTGATTTTGGCCAAAGAAAATGTATGGGAGCTACTGTAATTTGTGGTCTTAAAAAAACATTAAAAAAGGGCATATTACCGAAAAAACAATAGGTACCAAGCTTGAAGCAAATCTATCCAACCGTTTTGGGTACAGAATGACAGACAAGCGGAATTAGGGTACCCACTTTTTTGGTGTTCTCTATGTCATTTTTGATTGTTAGAAAAAATCATTTTTTTTACGAATACATAACTTGCTTTATAGTACCTATAATCGCAAGTAAGAAGTACCAGCTCATACGTCAAGGCGGTCTTGTCATGGCTATAGCCTAGAATCCAAGAATTACCTGCTTTACAGTATACCTCAAGACGTAGCGAGGAAATGTTTTCTATTGCCATTATTCTGATTTCTGACTTATTGTTTGTATAGTCTGTAAATGATTCCATTCAGTAACCTGTAAAAGTCTTCATTATTAATTCCGCCATCAATATTCCTAACCGTGTCGTCATCTCAAAACAAATTACTAAGAAATATAAGGACACCGAGGCCATCATTCCAGTTATTGTGAGTCATACTTGTATAGGAAATTGAGCCACATATAGATATAGAAATCTTCATTGGTTAAATATTATGACAAGCGCGTGCTCTCAATAGTTATGGTTTATACTATACATATATGTATATGGAAGGTATATCACCTTTGCTGGTACCGAAAAGCGAACGTCTGACTGCGTTGATGACGTCTGGCAACAAATTCTCTCTGGCAGCCACTGCTGCTAAACAAGCAAATGTCACCCTCGAGGATTTATAATACATTGCAAAATGTGTCCAGTTTCTGGGCTATATAGCTAGTATACTGATATAAGGGTAGCAAGAATGGAAACTGGACAGGACACGAACCCAGTCATGGAGCTTTCCCTAATTGGATGAACAATAAACGGGGTAAACTTACGGAATGCAACGGAGACGATGATTACTGACCTGTCCTCTGGGATTAAGCAAAATAACGTCATTTTTGGTTTGGTCAGTGTCGTACCATTGTTTTATCCTGGATCTGTGCTGTCTATGCGGTGCATTGGCTGCAATGACAGTAAGTGCATCGTTGATTTAGGCATTAGCGTTGCCTGTCTCTGGACTATGGGAATGGGAACTATAAAGAAGTATGAATATACGAGGCTATCTGATCTGCGATTTTCTATTCTCAACACTCTAAATTTTGTTTGTTTTTAGGTCTTCGACAGGTTTGTTTTGTGGAAATTTTAGCCAACAGCATATAACTACATACACTAATCTGTATTAAAGGTACCATTTCAAATTAGATTGTTGTTTTGGGGGAGGATTTTGAAAGCAAGCAAGCTAAAATGTCCCTTTGCACACGTAATTTGTTCAGAATCCGAACTTCAGTTTCTATATTTGGGTTTTCAATGAAAATTAAGATTTTGGGTTTAAAAGTTAATTTATTTGGCTAATAAATTAAACCCTCAAGTAAAATGCACGACTGGATCGCACGAAAGTGCTCTTGTAGCTAACAACTTTAATTTAGCTATACATTGACACTGTTAGTAGGTAGGTAGCCGATTTAGGTAAGATTACCTTGATTCTAAGTATAATGAATTGTCGAATGAATGTAAGTTAGCAGAGCAATATGTGCCTACATATATAGATGGAAAGGGTATATAAATATGTACATGTTGTTACAACCCGAACCATTTTATTTAATTTAGTCAATTTATTTTAGTCTCTCTAACCGAACACTAACCGCACCGAACCCTAAGAGCACTGAACCCTGGGTTATATCATCTCATCATTTATCGCCACCTACAATTTCACTAACATGCGGTCTCCATTAGCGATGAATCTAGAGCAAACTTTGTAGCATGCTTTCAGTATCGCAAATGAAGAAAGAAATAGCAGCTATATTTTCAAAGTAAGTGATGTGATAGATAGTAAGCGTTCATCGCTTGCTTTATCGCAAGGATAACTCTCATTTAGTTATGGCGTTTCCAAATATCATTTCTTGTTGTTAATTCTACCAACATCAGTTTGCCTTCGACATTCTTCAGTAACTAAAAAAGTATGCTCCGAAATGTCCACCCAAGAAAATTTGTCTGTCCTTCTGCTATCACTATTGCGTTTGCTTTTAAATTTATCGCTCATTAGACCACGTAACCATAAATTTACTTACTCTTATTCACCGCGCCACGCCACACCAACGAACCATGACTTAAGTTTGGCGTGTAGTGAACCCTCGCACCGAAACATTGTGTGATGCGATTATACGCAACCACACAGAGAATGTATTCAGACAACCAGATGATAGATGACTGGGCATCACAGGTTTTTTTTTTCGTTTGAATCTTTTAGTTCACATTTACTGGTGATGACATTGTTCATATAGGGAAGTACTAACTATTTCCGTACAAAAGGGTTCTTTTGTTTGCCGCTACTGTGGTAAGTACTAAGTCAGAGTACTTAAAGGAAAGTTCGGCATTGGATCCAATTGTATAATTACAAATACGAGACACTGTTGTGTACGAAATAGTGTCAGGTATGTTTCGATTTCGACCGAATTTTCGGGCTAATCAATGCATTAAGGAGGCTTTACATGGATCTTCATCTGCATTGACATCTGCAAAAAAAGAATAAACAAAATAAAAAAATCATACTTGTGCGATAGAGAGCGAAGACCAAAATGGAGACCATCTTAATGTATGAAGATTATAGGAAGTATGAATCTGAAGATTGCAGATTATAGTGAAGATGAACATGTACATCTTCATTATAGCATTTTCATCTGCACCATAATTTTTTCCGTTCAGATAACGAATTGTCAGGTTTTTTTTAACCATTTCCCCTCAGTTTGCTTAAAAACAACGAAAATAGCGAAAATTATCTTCTCAAAACTACATACCTGAACGCTAAGAACATGTGATTGTGAGATGTGTCAAGAAAGTTATAGCAGAGTTCGAGTAAGTTTTTAGTGTGTACCCTGTCTCACTTTTATGTTTGTCTTATATTATGGTGCCGCTCTACTTTTCTTCAAGTCTGCAGATGCAGATCCATGTAGAGCCTCCTTTAACCACTCGTGTGTTGTAGACGAGGCTTTGCCTAAACTTGATTCTTCTACTAGCCTTTTTGAACTAATTTAAGAACACACACATTTTTTTATCAGATATTTGGAGTTGATTTTGAGAATTTTTTTTTTAATTTGTATGTAGGTACCGTTTAAGGAAAACAGTTTGTTTTTAGCTATTCAAGATGATGTCAAACAACTACTAAATATTAAGTTTCAAAAAATCCATTAAGTCGTTTTCGACATTTTTAGTTTTCAAAATAAAAAGTTTTGAAAATTTTTGGCTAAAATAAGTGTTTAAACTTTCTAGGAGCTTCTGCATAACAAAATTGAAAAAAAAAATCAAATCAACCGTCTTCCAGAAAATCGAAAACTAAAATAATCTACTAAAAGAAATACCAAAAAGTAATTTTTCCCTTCATTAATAACTTATTTTTATGATAAAAATCGTTGGAGCCGTTTTTGAGAAAAATAAGGTTTTTCTTTTTGGTCAAACAAAAAATTATGGCAGGTGCTATTATTTTTCGTCTTAACAAATGAAAGAAACTTGTGGGCATATTACCGAAAAAAAAAAATATACCAAGTTTGAACGATCTCGCCCTCGGCCTGATTTGTTCCAACTAGATATTTCTGACCAACCAAATAATAATGGCGCGAAATTTCAAACGATTTAGTAATATGTTAAATCATTTTTATTATAATACTAGGTTTTGCTAATTTTAAACGAGTTTATTATCGTTATTATCTTTACTAAAGTTAAAATCGCCGCACATGTCTACTTTAATTTTTTAGTATCGTACTAAATCCATAATGTCATCTGATATACTATCAGCCTTGCACGCGGGGGGGCCCAGGTTCGAATCCTGCTGGTGTACATTTTTTTGATTTTTTTTTTGTAAATAAGGATTTTGAATAATGAATTTACAAAGCATAAACACAATAATTGTGTTCATTAAAATTCAAACCCTACAAATGCTTTTTTACTAGTTAGCAAAATGTTTAAGATTTATGCCAAGTTAGTAGACTACTATGTATATAGTAAACTAGCAGATACCCGTGCGATGATACGGACCCACGGGAATCTAATCATCTATCCGCCTACAAAATTTTATTCAAAACCCTTCAGTCGTTGAATGTAGGCACAAACGACGAACATGCTCGCCTAGCATGCTCGCGCTCGCTGTGCTCTTCTGGTATGTGGGCTGGTTCGCGAGCCGCTTGCTGTTGGCCAAAAATTTAGATTTTGTCATGTTCGTTGGCTTCGATGTTCGTCGTTTATGGTCATGTTCGAGAACAAAGCGAAGATTTAATATTGGATTCAAAAAGTAAGAACTACAAAAATAAATTTGGGAAAAATAAATCATGGCTAATCTTCCACCTGCTTACCAAATTTCATTAAAATCCATTCAATGGTTGGGGCATGAATGCGGAACAAACAACCAAGTATTTTTTTGTTCATATATAAGCCTCTCTCATATAGGCATAGGAACTGTTCGGTTCCATTTCTCGGGATAAAAATGACTTAAGTGATAATCGAGTATGTGTGTGTCCATGTGCCAAATTTCATCCATATCCGTTCAGCCGCAAAGGAGTTATTGAGCAACAAACATCCATCCATCCATCCAAACGTTCACATTTATAATATTCGTAAGATTGTTAACTAGTATCGTGTTAAGGCCTTAATAATAGGTTGTTTAAAATTTTGCGCCAATATCTCTACTACATATTTACTGACGACTGCATTTCATGTAGCGCATCAAGACGCTGGAGACATAACTTCTCCGAAGAGTGAATCTTCAGGCACTTGGAATCAAAATCAACCCTGATGAAACAGCATATTTCCATAATGGCTTAGTCATGAAATGCAATCTAGCTCCTCTCAATCACAAGCTACTAAACATAGGTTGACGCGAAATAAAACCCAACGGAATAAGACCAACATTTGGCCTCATTTCATTCTGAAAGTGGAAATAAAGCTTAATCGGTTTTATTTTAATTTTCAAAGCGAAATAAGGCAAAATTTAAGATTGAGAAAAAAAACAGTACATGCTAACCACCTGTATTACTATAGCTCTAAGCCAAATTGGACTTGTTTCCTTTTCTTCAGCGAAATAAAGCTTAATCGGAAATTGGGCGTTATTTCCAGATTTAAAATGAAATAGTTCTAAAGTTTTCATTATTTTTTCATTTCGTTGGACCTTATTTCACTTTAACTACATAAGATTAGGAAGCAAACTAATAATTTTAGTCGAACAGAACAAAGTTACATACCTATTACAATTATCTCAAGCTATCCTATAAAGACAGGAATCACATACCTTCAATGTTTGAAATAACCTTAACGCAAGGGTGTATTCGAATTTATGACATCACACGAAACGGCATCAACGATTTTGATACAACAAATCGTGCACTATAAATTGTGGGCCTACATTTTCGTTTAATAAATTTTTAACATGCATGGAACAGTTTTTTTTTCATTTTTAAGTTTTTCATTAACGGCTCCACAGATTTCGGTCAAATTCTTAGAAGATTCTTCAAAATCTAAAAATAACATTCTTTTTTTTGAAAACTCAATATTTCGGAATTTATTTTTAAATTTAAATTTATATAAACAATTAAGTAAAAAGGTTGTTTTTACTAATAATCTTGTGCATGCATATGATTCGATTGCTTATAATAGAAATTACATGCGATTCAGTCGTGTATTTTATTTGTTTTCTGTTTTATAGCATACATTTCTAATTTAAAAATTTAAGTAGTAATTTTTTTTTTTTTTTTTTTTTGGTAAAAACTGGTCATTGTGCGATAGCAGACTAAATTTTTTAATAATACGAAATTTTAATGCGTGAAGTAACGTCTTGTCAACTTTTAAGATAATTTCGAATAAAACTGTTGTTGAATACGTTCTGTTTTCTCAAGGTTATCTGTTGTTTCCTGAGAGTAAATTCCTCAAACTATCTTTATTGTCTCGAAAGTCTGCCGAACTAGAACTTGCACTACTTAGGAATTACTGAGAACTGTGGTTCATAAGGCCCTAATGCATGATGGGTTATTTATTTACCCAATATTCTAAAAATAGAAACCAAAAGATTTTCAATGATTCTGTGATTATTTTTATGAAAAAATTCATATAAAAAATTTATGATTCCATTAGCTAACTTTCTTGAATTTTCTGAGAAACTACAAGAGCCTTTTCAACTGTTTATTATTTTTCATACAAAAATTGACAGAATAATAATTAATTGCATGTTTCATTTCTGGCGGAAATGTTACAAATACTTTACGAAAGAAAATTTGCTAGCGTTCAGATTCATGAAAGTAAAAGGAATGCAGGAAATCAGGACAACGTACAAAATTAATTGAAACATTTCCTAATTTGATTCGAATAGCTATATTGAAAACTTTGTCTTCTATTGATAATTTTCAGTTTAGAAAATACACATCATCTGATGTCCTTGGTTAGTTAGTGGAGACTAAGTTCAAGAAGGGTTGGTTCGGCAGACAGTAATGATACAAGCACCGGTACGGCTTATTGGTGGACATGCTATTCGTAATTTTACTTCCTTTTGTTATATACTTGGTATTGGTTTCGTCTTAAAACATGTTCGCCATTTTCGGCCTTAATACTTGTTTTGCAATATTTTTTTTTTCTAATATCGTACAGAAACAACTTTATACCAAACCAAAGAAAAAAACGAGTAACTTTGTGCGATTAAGTCGTGCCTTTATTTTACTTTTGTTGTCATGACAATGACAGTTTTGATTATAAAATTACTTCGATAAGGAATCAAAAAAAAACCTATCTACTCAATTAATTTGAACCGTGTCCTTCAAAACTTTGTTTTCAAAGGACTCTCAATATTATTTCAATGAAAATGTTCGATTCACAAAACATCGAGCCTTTTACGGATAAAATAGCTAAAAAAAAACCAACGTATAATATCGAAAAAGGTTGCGCTTGCCGCCCGCTCATTTTAATTTAACTTTATTTTGTCAGTATGGTGTGAAAGTTCCACACTTAAGATATCACAGCATAGCTAAATGGGGTATGAAATGAACATGAAAGTTCCACACAAATTAACTACCAGTGAAAATGCTCTGTGTCTGAAATAAAACCAAAAAAAAAAAAAAGTTAATATTAAAAGCTTTTACACTTTAATTTATAATGACACAAAATTGAGTTCAAGTGGATAATTCAATAGATGCCTGATAAAAGCCTTTAAAGCTCTATGATGATGCTATACAGACTATAGAGGCTATAGAGGTAACAATGAAAGGAAAGAATAATGCAATTTGGCATGTACTTTATTTTATTTAATAACCTTTTCCCTTCGCTTGCCTCAATTTCACAGAAAGTGCTTTTACCAGCATATAATATGAAAGCAAAAATAGCTATTAGCGTAGATGTGTACGAGTATGTATGTAGAACAAACAATAATGATAAGTATATTGGTTTGGTAATATGGTAAGCGGTAAGCCTTACCTAGTTGCTCCTATAAAAAAGTGGAGCCTAGCATGATGGAAAGAGTATTAGACTTCGAGGAAAAAGGTTTGAGAAATTGAGTTGAGGCATAACCTACTTTTTCTTTTGTATTGTTATTATGCTTGGACCGATTCTGGTACAATTTTCTTAACAGGCATTCTTACAAACAGAAAACTGTTTTAGTTATGGAAGCAACGAAACATACCAAATGTACGAGTATGTTATAATAGAACTCGAACTAGGTTAAAAAGTTCAATGCAACGAGTTGCACACCTAATGTCGAAAAAATCAGTGACAAAAATTAAAAAAAAAAACGATGAGTGTAAAGTCATAGAAAAGTTTCTATTGGACTTCATTTTCAACACAGTCCACAAAAACTAGATTTTAATGTTACAAATGAAAGAAATGAGAACCGTTGTAAGGTTATTCTGGTATCTTAATCTAAACAATACTTTTTGTTGTTTAGATTAAGATACCAGAGGCATATAGATAATGGAAATATCAATAAAACCATTTGCAGCATAAAAGGTTCGTTCAGGGTTAATACTTAAGTACTTTTCTTGACAAGAAATTAAATTTAAGTCAACATTCCTTAGAAGTATTTCATTTCAAAGGAAAATTAAAAAAAATATTCACAAAGAAGCACTTGTGATCCACGGGGTTCGGGTGTGTGAAACACTACATCATTTAAATGACCACCACGCGAATTGTGACAAGCATCGATTCTTTTGAGGTTATTTTCTACCACTTTTTGACACATATTGGGCGGTATCTCAGCCATAACTTGACGAATGTTGGTTTTCAAGTGCTCAAGAATTAAAGGTTTATCTGTATAAATACGGTCTTTCGCGTAGCCCCACAAAAAAAGTCCAGCGGTGTCAAATCGCATGATCTTGGTGGCCAGTTGATATCGCCACGACGAGAAATTACGCGGCCAGGAATTGTCTCTTGCAATAAAGCCATATTCGCTCGAGTTGTGTGGCATGTAGCACCATCTTGTTGAAACCACATACTCTCCAAGTCGTATTCTTCAATAGCAGGCAAAAAAAGTCAGTTATCATATGACCATAACGCTCCGAATTGACGGTGACAGTCGTTCCATCGTCTTTTTTGAAGAATTAAGGTCCAATGACACCTCCGGACGCCCCAAACAGTGACTCTTTGTGGATGTAATGGCCTCTCTTCAATTACTTGAGGATTCTCAGAACCCCAAATACGACAATTTTGTTTATTATCATATCCACCGAGTGAGAAATGTGCTTCGTGGCTGAAGAAAATTTAGTTCGAAAAATCGCCGTCCACCGCCTGTTATTCAAGCACCCATTCCACGTATCTACGGCGCGCGTAGTGAATGGTCAGCTGGCTTTAGTTGTTGGGTGTCCAGCTCACACATATGGATGAAGGTGTAGATCCAAATGCAAAATACGCCATAATGTGCCGTTAGACAGTCCTAATTCCTGAGAACGACGAGGAATCGACACATTCGGGTCTTCGGCAACACTTTCACTTACAGCAGCAATATTTTAAGTGGTACGAGCGAAACGATGATGCACATGCCTACAATATCTGTAACCAATCCAGTCTCTTTAAATTTCTTCACAATTTTGCCAATTGCTTGCGTAGTTGGACGATTTACTTAATCAAACCATAATGTCAGACTTTCAACTAAAAAAAAATGGCTTAACAACTTAGTTTGACAGATGTCGAATTCCAGCCCTATACTTTTGAAACCGCAAAATGGATAACCCTTTATTGCATACCATTATTTTAGGATTTATTAACATATTAAAGAAAAATAATCGAGCCAATCACTTAAAACGCTTGAGTACCAAGTTTGAAAAATAGAAAGATAGACGGAATTGCTGGACCCACTTTTTTCATGTTCTCTATCATAATACTGTCAAGTTTAATTAAAATTTCTAGTCAGTTTTTTTTTAAATGCAAAACTTAGCATATTCGCATGTAAAAAATATAGACCGGGTTGGGTTTGATATCCCTTCTTTTATCCCGTTTTTTATAATCCCGGTTTTTTAATCAACACAAGGGCAGAAAGGACTGCCCTGCTTGCCTCAATATAGGATTTGGGGTGAAATCAAGTTTTGGGGTAGGAGTAAAAAGTTTGTTTGTGTAACATTTAACAAAATACAAAACGAGCTTTCGGAAGAGGGGGATTTTAAAACTCGGGATCTTAAAAAAGCGGGATCTTAAAACTTTTTTTTTGAGATTTTCGAAAAGCGAGATTTTAAAAACCGGGATTCCGATACGCTCCCATTTATAAAATAAACTCATTCCAATAAAATCAAGTAGATGGTTAACGCCGGCCTGCATTATTTATTTGATGGTACACTCCGGATTTGCGGATGAGGTAATCTTTATATTGTTTACACGCCGACCGGATCGGTAGGTTAGGTACGTTTTTGTGTGTTGGTGGTTTGATTGCGTTTTTGAAGTGTAAGACAATATTGTGCGGGTAATGTTTTCAAAAAAAGTGAATGTGCCCTTTTGCGATAAAAACCATATTAACTTGCTCTTTAGTCTAGATTTGCACTTATTTTTCTTTCTTTATTTATCTAAAAGCTTGTGTTGAGTGCGTAATCCGGACGATCCAAGATCCGGAATTCCAAGCCCTCGATGGCTTGGTACTTTTTTTTATTATAAACGCTTAGTGATCATGCACAATTTATAGGTAGCTTAACAATTATAAGCTATAAATGGTTTTAGAAGTAGGTAAGGTAGGCAATGCCTATATTCATCGTCTACATTGTGTCAGTTCTTCTGAAAGACACTTTAACTTAATCAATTTTAACCCACTCAAATTTATAAACTTTTGGACAGTGAACTTCTTTGTAATCCTGCGCGCCGTCTCTTCCATCAACATGTGTCCACTTATCAAAAGCCATTGATGGTTGCTTAAGTTAGAAGTTATATAAGTGAATTCCTTTGTTTTATTTCATCCATTGTCTTAGTATACAATAGGTTTGCTTCTTTCAACTTTTTTTTTGTATTCTACCTAAGAGTCAGCGCTTAATCTCTAGACTAGACATTGATTTCCATTACAAACCAACTTCACAGCCAACAGAACAAAAAAAAATATTCTTTTGACAACTCTTGAGACGTGAAAGATCCTATAAATTAAACCACAGACATTATAGGAGCTTATAGCCTCCGCAAGCTATACCCACACTCTGAGTTCTAATAATTGATATCTATGTGTTCTCATTTATTATTCACTGTGCCACAGAGCGTTTAATCGCGAAGCCAACACTAGGGACGTTTGTTTTTGTTTTTATCCAAGGCCATGTCTCTAATTAGTTTTATGTGGTTCAATAAACTTAAATGATCTCAGCCTTATGGCATCATTAAAGCGTAGCGCACCCCCCGGTACACACTGTTATGCGCGCTCCTCCGAGATCTCTGGCATCCCATCAAAATATTTATCTTTTTGTATAGAAGAAACTTGAGAAACAATCAAAAGTACACAAGGAGTGCTGTGCGCGAGGCAACAGTCATCACTTTGTAAAGCTATAAACATAGCTCTATACGGAAATCTACTTAGGGATTAGGCTTTTGAGGTATGTGGTATCTGTTGTATTTGTAAGTACGAGTAGTTAAGAGGAGTTTATGATGGGGCCAAACTTGTGAAAGTTTTTCTTTCATTTTACTTAAGCATATATCTTGTTTCATACTTTTCTTATAGCTTCCACATTTTAAAAATCTAAAAGTCTTTTTATATCCTCTTACATACCTAAATGTGGATTTGTGTGATGTGGTCAATAATTACCGTTTTGATTTTAATTAAGTGAAAATAGTTATTTTTAAGTGGGCAAAGACTTCTGAGGCAGAATCGCATTTTCATGGCCAATAGCTGCCGTCGATTGATTTCGTCTAATGTTATTTATTTTTAGACAAAAATGATGTTGATGTTACGAAATATAAAAATTGGACTAAAAACATTGGCGCAAAATTTTAAACGATTTAGTAAGATGTTAAATCCACTTTTAGCAATTAACTAAGCTAAAAAGATGATTGAGCTAATTTTAAACGATTTTAACATTTTACTAAAGTTAAGATCACGGAATGGCTACTTTAACTTTTAGCACTTTGATAAATACATTATGGAATCTGAGAGTATATGAGCCTTGCACGCGGGGTACCCAGGTTCGATTCCTGCTGTGCACATTTTTTTTTTTTTGTAAATAATGAAGTTAAAATGATAAAAATAGAAATAACTTATACCTTTTTAGAGCACATGTTGGGCTTTCATCAACATATAATTAATTTACAACGCATAACAATAATAATTGTGTTCATTAAAATTCGAACCCTACAAATGCTCAGCTTTCTACTTTATTAGCAATTTACTAGTTAAAAAAGGTTTAAAAAATTTGAAATAGTTATTCAATCAATAAGCACTAAGGAAATTGCTAACTAGTAAAATGTTAAGCCCTTAACAATGGGTTTTTTTTTAAATTTAACGCCATTGATGTTGGTATTATTTTTAATTAATTTTTAAAATTAAAAAAAACACTTATGGGTATTAAAAGATAGACACCTATAGCCGAAAAGGGTGGGCCGAATTGTTTCAAACTTGGTATATAGAGTTTTCTAGTTATTTTACGGAGCGAAAATTGATTTTTTTTGTTTAGCTCGAAAAATAACGGCACCTGCCATATAACCGTTACGTTAAAGCCTATTTTTTCAGAAACGGCTCTAACGATTTTGATTATAAAAATCAGTGCAGCTTTTTAGGAACAACCGATCATATACATAGTTGGAAAAAAATTTTTAAAATGTCTAAAAACGGTTCTATCCATTGGAACGTTTTTTTTACTTCGACTATCTCATAAATGGCTTAATAGATTCTTTCGAAATTTCACACATATATAAGTTTAGGTTGCCCAATTTATACTACGTACAAATATTTTTAATTAATATTTTTTCTGTATTTTTAAAAGAACATTTTGAAAACTGCTCATAATTTTTTTTTTTTTCAAAAATTAAAGTTATATGTATGTAATTGCTGAACACCTATGAATTGGCGTTTTTGAATTTTATTTTGACAAATGTTTTCAAAGAGCTTAAAAAAAACACTTGTTTTCTCAAAAACTGATCCACAGATTTAAAATTTTTTTTTTTTGTAAATTCAGATTTATCCAGGAAATAAACTGGCTTACTTTTTTAAAGCTCAAATTAGTTTAAGAATTTCTTTCAGAATTTTGAAATATTCTTTCTTTGATTAAGCCGATTTAATCTTTGGTTTTTAAGTATATATTATTTAATATTTAAGATTGTCATACCAATTTTATTTAGAAAAAAAATTAAAGAAATTTTTGTGTATATAAAAATTAATTAAAAAACGATTAAAAATTTATTTAGATTTTTAATAGAAATCTTTGGCATACGATGTGATTGAACATAACAGCAAGTTCGTGCGATGCAGTCGTTCACACTCGCTCCACGGCCACCCCCGTGCAAAACGATGTCATTCTTCGACTATTTACTTTAATTTATTGTGTTTGTGAAATTTAAATTTAGTATTCTAATTACTTAACAAAACCCATTTCTAATCCAAACAAACATTTCAAATTTTTAAATTTAGGAATTAATTAAATTTTTGTTTCTTAATTTTAAGTGTTTATTGATTTAAATAAAATAAAATTAAAACAAAAAAGGTTGGTCTTTTTTTTGTAAATGAAAATGGTTTTGGGTTCTGGTGGTTGTTTTCGTTGGATTTGTTTAAAAAAACACCAACAAACAATTAAGGCTCAGATAAAGCAGATTTTGCATTGAGACAAAAATTCAAAGTCGAGATTTTGATCTGCAGCCTAAGTCGATGAGGCGATTTTCTTCAAACTTGGTACTTAAGCGTCTCTTTTTATCTCCAAAAATAATGGTACCTACCCTAAGTCTTAGTTTGAAAAAGAAGGTAATATCAAATATCTTGGAAACGGCTGTAACGATTTTAATATTTCACATAAAACGTTATTAACGGCACTTGCCACAGAACCATTTTTTCATTTGATCTTTCTCATTAACGGTTCAGCGCATTTCGATCAACATTTTTCTGCTGCATACCAATATTTTCCAAAAAAAAAAACCTTTTTTTTTTTAATAAACATTTTTTTTAATAAATATTATGACGGGTCACCCACCTGGCTTTTTTAAAAGTATGTTTTTTTTTATTTATATGAATTATTCAGTGATTTTTATTTTTATTCTGTGGCCAAGACTATTCTATTGGCCAATCAGAAAGGCCTTGTTATTGCAAGCAAAACATTCCTTTAGAAACGACATGAAAATTGAATCGCCAAATTATTGGGACAAAATTTAGGAATTGGGACGTAAATTCTGAGTTTCAAAATTCTGTCTTCCAAAATTCAGTTTTTCATAATTCTAAAAATTCTGCATGACCCAGGAATAAGGGTGATTAAAAAAACAAACGTCTTTGAAAACAGTCATTTTTTTAAGGAGAGAATTTCATGGTGTTCGTAAGCAGAATTTTGAAAACTAGAATAATTCAGCTCAGAATTTTAAAGCCGCAGCTATCTCTTTTCATCATTTTTTTGTAGCATGTTTGTTGCTTTTCATTGGTGTTGGTAAGTTACGAGAGTCTTACACATTTTAATAAGTAACGCGTAACTAACGTACCAAATGTAACGAAATCATGTTTCTGATATTTCTTCACTGAAATATTCACATCAGAATATAATTGGAAGCAACAAGTCGTGGCTTTTGAGTTCTAAATTCTCACTAAAAACTATAAATGTCTGAACAAATTCACAAAACAAAGCATTAGTATTAAAGGCCTTTGTCCACTTCAATCGACGGGTTGGGACTCATAACTCAGATGCTCTGAAACCTGAAGATTGGAAGTGTTCTGCAAAATTTGCCAGAAAAAATTTGCAAGGCACTGCCTTGCGCAGATTAAAAGCACTATGTAATTTCATTTAAAACTTTCCAAGATGCCTGTAATGGAGTTAATCGAGAGTGTCAAAACAAATATTTATTTGTTTGATGCAATTTGTGAATTGATAAAAATAATTGCCAACATTCACTACTTCACTAGCTGACGCTGTCAAGTTATGATAAGATAATATTAACGGTTCCATTGGAAATTACTATAAGTCCCAGTTCTATTCAAAAGACAAATTAAATAGAAATTATCTTATTAAAATTAATAACTTTTTAATTTTAAAAATGTAAAATTCGTATGAGCTTGATGAATGGCATTAATTTAAAAACCCAAGGATGTCATTTTTAAAACATTGTACGTAAAAATGTTACGAGCCCAATTTTGTTTCGAAAGCCAGCCGATTTATATGTTTCCAATCTTCTAAAGCTTTCTCTGAAGTTGCTAAAAAATTCCAACTTCAATCGCGGAAATTGAGCGATCATTTTCAAAATGGTCGTTAATTCATACACCCTTGAGAAATTGGTTGTCATTCTAACCGTCAAAAAAATGTAGGTTTATTAGCTGAATAAGTTATAGAAGTTGCATAAGTTACGTGAAAAATGAGACGTTACTAATATCAAGTATTTACGCGAAACTATATGGTTAACTTACTCAGGGCAACTCACGTTGCCAACACTGCTTATCATTCAGATTAAAATGATGGTATTCTATTTCGGCGACTGAATTAATATTCCCGCGAAAGAAATGTGTATTCCTGGTATAAGACCTATTAATTTCCAGTGCCAGTTTCGTCCTTTGTGAATTTTGTGATGAAACGCTTAGAGCATCACTTTCTTTGACCAAGTGTAACGGGGTCAAGTAAATAATAAATGTAAACTGCTTTGAGGCATAGGACAAGTTTCAATTATTCAAGTAATGCCTTTATTTACTTTCTCAGTGATTCTATATATGCAACTAGCTATAGTTCGGTTCTTTTGTGCCATCACGCGTCAACCATATCATAGATATTGCACATTTTATATGTATGTACATGTAAATTGGTATCTGATGTTTGGCTTACAATCCTCGACTTGTCCTGCCACATTTTCATTTTCCAAATACACCAAAAATTAAAAACTTATTTAAAAGGTACTGGCTTTATATATTGGTCTAACTTTCAAGCTTATACCCATGTAGATGTCCATTTTGGAACTATATCCCACTTTCTTACTTGCAATTATAGGTAATATAAGGCAAGTTATGTATTTGTAAACAACAAAAAATTCTAACAACCAAACATGACATTACGATCATAGAGAACACCAAAAAAGTGGGTCCCCCAATTCCGTCTTTCTGCCTGTCTGTCTGTATTCGAGCCGCCTGCAGCCGAAGCCGTTTGGTGGATTTGCTTTAAACTTGGTACATATTGATTTTCAGTGATATGCCCAAACGTTTCTTTCATTTTTTTTTATCCCATACATTTTTTTGGCCAAAAACAAAAATCTTATTTTTCTCAAAAACGGCTCCAACGATTTTTATAAAAAAAATCAGTTCATTAATGTAGGGAAATGATACCTTTTGATAATTTTTTTTTGGAAAAAAATTGTTATTTTTGGTACATCTAGTAGAACCATTTTTTTGGTTTTCGATTTTCTCGGAAACGGTGAATTTGATTTTTTTGAAATTTTTTACGCAGAAGCTACTTGAAAGTTTAAACACTATGGTATACCAAAATTAAAAAAAAAAATTTTTTTATAGTTACACAAAACTATTTTTCTAAAATAAAAAACAACGGTACCTCACACACAAATGTTAGGAAGCCGTTAACCCTGCGCCTTCACAAGCAATTTTTATTTTTGTTTTTATTTCAACAATTGTTGCAGAAATTTGTATTTCTTCGTTCAGTCTGT
This sequence comes from Philhelius pedissequus, assembly GCA_910595825.1. Lineage (NCBI taxonomy): Eukaryota > Metazoa > Arthropoda > Insecta > Diptera > Syrphidae > Philhelius > Philhelius pedissequus. The sequence goes on from OU343163.1 coordinate 33,124,273, forward strand.
AACATTTCATGAAATCTTATTGGCAATCGGAGTGCCAAGCAAAACCCATTTCCTTACACTGTTGTATTTGTAAATTTAACTTTAAATCCATTGAATTCCAACCCCATCAAGATTCACATGTAAAGTTAAGAAGAACACAAATGTCAGTCAAACTGACATTGGACGTCAAATTATTTCTTAATTTATTTCCACAGAGATGGTATAAAATAAATGCAGAAACCAATTTCGTAAAATAATTCATTTCATAAAATTTGTGGTCTGCATTGGAAATTTCCATTGCATGTTCGATTTTATAAAAGAAATTATTGCCTATGGAGGTGCAGGATAAGAAAAAATGTATTTCTCAAAAAGGGCTCCAAGAATTTTTATAGAAAAAATTTGTGTGTTCTTAAATTAGTAGAGTCCACTTTCAAGTATAAAAATATTTTTTTTGTGTACCTATTTATTAACCGTACCTGCCATAGAATCACTTTTCATATTTTCAACTTTCTCAACAGTGGATTGCTCGATTAAAATAATTTATTTTTATACAAATGCTCCCTAAAATGTTAATAAAACTGTATACTCAAATTTCCAAAAAAAAAAAAAAAATTGTTTTTCGATTTTTGAAAAATAAATAATTTTTTTTTTTGAAAAATCGATTTTCTAAAACCAGCCACAGAAGTTATTTGAAATTTTAATTTTATATGTGTATTAATAATATCTTTAAAATATTGTTTAACATTTTTTTTTCTTAAAAATGTTTTTAAAATTTTATACAAACAAAATTAATTTAAAAAAAAAAAACGATGTTTGAATCTTTTCTTTTGATATAATTCTTATTTATCCAGGAATTCAAATGGCATCTATAGCTGATCATATTTTATAAATGAAATATATATATATAAATATTAATTGGTTATATTTTAATATGAAACACTCTGTACACAATTGAGTGCAATTGCAAATGCATTTACCTTTATATTTTAATATGTAATACAAATCATTTTTTTTTATGTAATACAACTCATAACTGAAACTGAAACTATTTACTCGGAGAAAAATCATATTTTAGTAACCATCAGTTCAATACAGAGATCATCTCAACTATTTTTCAAGCAAGGGGTGAGCTGATGGTATTAAACTTTGTGCCACATAGAGAGGACCTGCCACTGATTTGCAATCTTTGAAATGCCGGGGTAAGAGAAAATACAATTAATTTTCTAGGACAATGCGCGATATAAAGGGAAATAAGATGAGTATACTGGAGAGTCAATTATCTCAACAGGGACGAGGTGCTGGAACTTTTAAATGGGAAAGACTGGATGAAACTGTTCGAATTTTGTAAGGAGATGCTTAATTATCGTAAAAAATTACAAATCAACATTTTTAAGTACATACTTACTTTAACTTTTCGTATATTTATTTTTCAAAAATGCTTATATTTTTCTTTAATCATATTAAAATATTGTTCACTCAGGCAGACGGCTATAAGTCATTGCTTATGAATTTTATGAAAAATTATGTATTTGGATAAAACTACAATTTAAACTAAGCTAACTAACGTAACTGAAATAGATCGAATCATAGAACAGTATGCCATTTAAAGCAATCTATGTAAAATAGTATATACTAATTACTGTACCATGGTATCAATATTTGTTTAATATAAGAAATAAAATCAGGTTGTAATAAATCGTTGAAACGAATACATCTTTCTTTTAATTGCATTCTTCTATGTTCTCAGCGTCCTACACATCTTTGTTTTCCCTCAAACTATAACAACTAAGCAATATAAAAACATTTAATTATGTGTATTATACATTTATTTCTACCTCTTTATTATTCCCTTTTAACGTATTCTTACCTACGTCACTGAATACTACATACAATGAATGCCCTCTTTAAAATTCACTTGAATCTTATGTATGCATATTGCACCTAAACTATAAAGTTTTATGCATGTAACCTACATCTTTCAATCCTTCATTATTTGCGATTATATATAAGGCAAGTTATATATTCGTAAAAAATTTTTTTTTCTAACAATCAAACATGACATTACGATCATGGAGAACACCAACAAAGTGGGTTCCGCAATTCCATCTGTCTGTCTGTTTGTCTGTCTGTAGAGCGATCTACAGCCTTAACGGCTGAACCGATTTGGTTCAAACTTGGTGCTTAGACGTTTTAGGTGATTGTCCAAAATAGATTTTTGAATCGTTGTTTTAGCCCCAAAAATAACGGTACCTGCCATACAAATTTTTCTACTATATTAATTATCTTGAAAACGGCTCTAACGATTTTGATAAAAATTTGAGTGTGTACTACTTTGGGTATGTTCTACATATTGGCTAAAAAAAATTTAAATATTTTGTTATTAACGGTACCTGTCGTACAACCATTTTATTGATTTCCGACTTTTTTATAAACGACTCAACGGATTTCGAAAAGAAAATTTACAGGAGCTCCTTCAAATTCTTAATAGTATTGCATTTCAAAATTTTCGAAAAATAATTTTTTTTTTTTGGATTTTTGAAAAATAAAAATATTTTTTTTTTTAAAATTCAATATTTCGAAATTTGCAACTTTTTTGAAATTTTGTTTTTGAATTTATATTATTAAACATTTAAGATGTTCATACCAATTTTTTTTAGAAAAACTTTAGGAATTTTTATATATAAAAAAATTAAGTGAAAAACGACTTTAAAAATATGTTTAGCCGTTTCTATTAAGAATATTTTGCATATAATGTGATCGAACATAGAAGCAAGTACGTGCAATCCAGTCTTGCATTTTATTTCTATATTATATAGATCACCTTAACAAAGACAATTATCCATTCCCAGAACATTTGTTTAAAAAAGCTTAAGATGTCAAATTTCGTGCGTTAAAATAGAATAAATAATTACAAAATAAATTCAGCAGTTATCACAAGAGCTCACCAGTTCATTATTATTTTAGATCCCAACAAAATTATTAAGGTGCTTAGTGAAAAGTTATGATGACGTCTTAATGACCGTGACGTAAAATTATTTTCTATTACCAGCGCTTATACGTAGTATAGTTGTATCGGCGATAAAATCAAATGAAAACATTCAAGCCCACCGATGCGATGGAACCAGAGAATATTTCTTTTTTTTTTGCCTGAAAAACATGATAAACATTAACAACCCTATAGCAGCGTACAATACCCACCGTATCGCATCATGTCCCATGCACTGCCATAGTATATGTATCTGTAAATCATGTTAACACCTGCACATTAATAACTGCCGGTTACATCCTAAACACCTGCATAATAAATGGGCCAGCACATCCACAATATCTATGCCAAACAATATATATACAGGACGAATGTACCTATAATCCTTTTGCTAACGCCGAAGCTGATGCTGACGCCAATGTCACCATATCCGGATTTCTCCAACAACACAACCCTAACCATGCTTCAAGTTGCAGGATTATAGGTACATTCTGTTGGGAAGGTAGGGTGCTGCGCGTTCTATATTATTTTTTTCTTGCTTTTTACAGGATATCCCCTAAGCCCACGCACCAACATCATACACAAATGAATAGAGGGAGATATGTGTGATCCTTGCAGCAATTACAACTGCTGTAAATGTCAAAACAGTTATGTACACGGCGAACATTCATTTATGTAGATACCAACTTACCTTATAATATATTTTTATATCTATTTGCAAAACCTTTATGTTTAAAAGGCCGCTGATGGCTCTGAGTAATGTTATCTCTCGCGAGGACTAAACGTAATATGAATACAAGTAGGAATTGGATTTGAGTGCGAAACAAAATGCGCGTTAGAAAACAAAACCAGAAGGACTGCGTCCGAAATTAAGGATTTTATCACCAACTTGTTCTAGCGAGGAAAATACTCAACACCCTACAATAATGAATGTGCCCTGGGATTTTAGACACCGTTAATCCGTTTCTGTCATTATAAATCTTTCATTTGGGATATAATGAGCATTTGAAAATGGTTTGTGCGTTTTAAATGTCCATCAGTGTGTGTGTTTTATTGAAACCAAATTACAAAAAAAAAATTGGGTTGTCTATGGGTATGAGGCTTCTAATCCGATTTGTAGTTGTATTGATTTAGTTTTTTTTTTTAAATTAATATCTCAGAATACTGCTTTGTTCTTTTGGTGGGTCAGTCGAAAAACTCCAAGAATTTAAATTGTTGGACGATTTTGAGTTAATGATTTAGTACCGCGAGAGACGGTAAGAACTTATGCTGAAGACATATTTTAAAATCTTCCGGCAAAGTCCTCATCTGAAATACTAGGTTTCACTTTGGTAAAAAACAAGTCCTACCCACCAATTTATTTGGACAATTTTTGCTTATTCTATCTCAATGGTTCCAATTGGCTGTTCTTAATAAGTTCAGACATCCAACCTTCAATCTATATGAATTTAAGGAAATCAACCAGCTCAACAAGGGCCAACAAAAAAAAACTCAGTATTGGGGGCAATACTAAAATACTCAGGGTAAAGTTGAAGAATTTGCCGAATGAAATTTCTGGCTAAGCTTTCCCAGCGAATCTAAATTTCTAAGAGGAAGTCAACTCAACAAAAGAACAGTTGAAGCATTGAACGATAATGAAATTGACACTTTATAGTTTTTACTATGATAATACATCAGGTGATTCCGAACTCACTGCTGAAAGCTTCAGCAGTCTTGAAAAGGCTGAAATAATAGTACCGAGTTCATAAGCTGAACACACGTGATAAAGCAATAATTCTTTCTAATACCTCCAACCGATTCTTGACCCTCGCCAGAATAAAATGCCTTAAGCAGGCGAAATTCAGATGCAGTTGCTATAAAATGAAACATATTGCTTTTTCGTTAATATGCACACGCGTTTTTAGTTTTATTTTATACCAAAAATAACGGTAGGTAGGTAGCGTCATACATTTTTACTTGCGATTATATGTACTGTAAAGCAAGTTATGCATTCGTCAAAAAAAATGTCTAAGAACGGTAATCTCCATAGGACGTTTTTTTTTGCTTTCGACTATCTCATAAATGGCTTAACCGATTCATTCGAAATTTCGCACATATGAAGGCTTATGTTACTCAATTTATAATGCGTACCAATATTTTGAATTAATATTTTTATGTATTTTTAAAAAAATAATTAAAAAATTTATATTTTGAAAACAGCTTATTCTTTTTTTTCAAAAATTTCAGTTATATGTATTGTATTTGCTGAATACCTATGAATTGGCGTTTTTGAATTTTTTTTTTGAAAAATGTTTTAAAAAAGTTTAAGAAAAAACTTCTTTTTTTTCAAAAACCGCTCCACAGATTTTTCAATTTTTTTCTCATAAACTCAAATTTATCCAAGAAATAAAATTGCGTACTTTTTTTTTAGCTCAAATTAGTTTAAACGTGTCGTCAAACAATGAAAGGAAAGTAGTTTCAGAAAGCAAAAAGCTTTCTGAAACCTAAATTTTCATTGTGTGACAACCCGAAAAGTACTTGCTTGAAAGCGTTTTCTGAAATGATTTGCTTTCTTGAAAACGCTTTCGAATGAAAAAAAATATTACTGTGGTGACTATTTAATTTTTTAATAGTTTTCAAGAAAGCAAATCGATCCAAATAAATTTCTGAAAGCGCTTTCCGCTTTCACGATATGCCTATGAGAGTTTGTTGCTTTCGTGATAGCGAATGTTTGTTTTTTACCCGAATTGCTGGGCCAAATTGTTTTTTGGAGGAAAGGTAACATTGTGGTTAATATCGGTAAGTAGGCTCCAATAACAATGGTTTTCTTGGACAGGAGTATCTTGGGTGATCCCTTCACGGTTTTAAAGGATTTTAACTCCCTCTAGGGTCATCTGTCCCGCTAAAAAAAAACACACAGTAACAAATCACTTGCAACAAGCATTTGCATGGTGTATTTTAGTTTCTCAACAAACGATCGTACTTTATACAAAATTAAACTGCTACTCCAAAGCGTGAGCAAAATTACGAAAGAATTCAATTGATAAAGTCAATAAGCCACCTTATCGTCTTTTTTATTTATTTACTTATTGAAGCATTTCGGCTATATAGCCACCATCAGAAAATTCGACCTTTATATAAATTTTTAATATAATTATTGATTTTTAAAATAATAAAATAAGCAATAAAAAACAAATTTCAATTTAGATTTTTACAAATTTTAACAAGTGAACCGTCAGCAAATCCAAAATTATCATTTAGTGCTACGTTATGTAATTTGTTAATATAGGTTGACTCCCATATGTTTAATTGTCTGTATCCTTGCATTTCTTTTAATAAGGATATGCTATTAGTCATCACTCCGTATTGTTTTTGGTTTCTTCTTCCTCTATCCATTGCTTTATTTTCTTGGTGTATATTTTTACTAAAAGGCGTTTTTTGAGTTTTATTTTGTACATCCAGTTGATATTCTCTAAATCTTTTCTTGAGAGAACGAGATGTACGGATGTACTGCAGTACATCCATTACAGTTTAGCTTGTAGATTCCTGATTTGTCAAGTTGGTCTGTTTTTTGTTTTGTTCTTTTTATTGACTTTATCAATTTAATTTAATAGCGAGTTTCATTCAAGAAAAGATCTGCTTTTTCATTTCATCTTTTTAAATTTTAAATTTCATTCCAAAAAAAAGAGAAAATCTGGATCAAATCTAAACACGAATGATTGGATCTCTGATGGGTTTGACAGATTTGATCTGAATGCACACATAGATGTAAAAAGTCTTTTCTGTCAATGGTCAAAAGGAAAATATTTTGTAATTAATTCGTTGTGAACTAGTGACAATCCGTGGTAAAAAATAAACAAACAATTCACGAAGAAGTTAATAATTTTTATTTTATAAATTCAGTGAAGTTTTTGATTGCTTCGTCTTCCTCGTCATCTGATAATGACGATGTGTTTTTTTCATAAATGTGTGTGAGGCATTCAACAATACTACAATTAAATCTTTGAAAAAGATTCATTGAAAAGATCAAATCTGGATTTTGAGATGAGATTTTTAAAATTTGAATGAAAGTCGCTATAAGCATTTTTGGCTGAACTTCCTTTTAAACAATGAAAGAATTCATCTCCCTCTTCGCGCAAATCTCTCATAAGTGTGGCGTGGTACTGATTTCTAATAATTCTTCCTCGCAAAAAATATCCTCAGCGAACTCCATTTAGCAGCTATTCTGGATAAAATAATTAAAGAAACTAAGCCCAAACCTCAAAATAGCAAATATGACACCCGTTTACACACAAATATCTTTCAGAAAGCACTTTCAGAAAACACTTTCACTTGCGTGGTGTGGCGACCCGAAAAGTGCTGTCAGAAATTTTGCTTTCTTGAAAGTAAAAAGTCCATTTCAGAAAGCAATTTCCTTTCATTGTGTGACAGACAGCACCTTAAGTATTTATTTCAGAATTTTTAATTATTTTTTTTTCGATAAAGTCGATTTAATCTTTTGTTTTTAAGTTTATATTATTAAACATTTAAGACTGTCATACAAATAAAATTAAACAAAGTTTGTATATATAAAAAATTAAGTAAAAAACAACTTTAAAAATATATTGTGATTTTGAATAGAAATCATTTGCATACTATGTGATCGAACATTAGAGCAAGTTCGTTCGATCCAGTCGTGCATTTTATTTCGCAAGTAGAATTAGGACACTTGTATAAGCTTGGTGTGATACTCAAAACGACTAATGCGTTATAAAGGAATTTCCCCACATAAAATCACCATCATGGCCATATGACATGTCGATATGGGAGTTAACTGTCACCGAATAATATTATGCTGATGACCAGATAATGCTAATACAGTGAAAGCTCTAAGAAACGGAGACTCATGGTCGCCCAATTTTTGCCCGGTTATGAGAACTGTACGGTTAAGGGAAAGAATAAGGAAGCAAATGACTGTAAATATTAGTAACAGAAGGAAAGGAAATGATATGTGCATGTGCAATAATGGAACGCCACCAGAAAAGGGAACCAAACACTTTCAAAATAATACCAATTTAGTTACCGGGGAAGTCCCCTAATAAGTTTTCAAAAAAACATCACTCTGTCCGGTTATAAGAGCTTCGCGTCCGGGTATCGGAGATTTTCTATTGATTTTCTTACGTATTAAAAATATAAGGGCACGGTCCCTTCTTTTATTTTTTGGTTGTTTGATTTGTTGATACAAAATAATCCCTCAATAAAATTATGTGTCGAGGTATGGGAGGTTTTCTCTAAAAAATTAGTATGAAAAAGTTTCCTCGTCCGTTTATGAGAGTGTCCGTTTATAGGGAAGTAATTTGTATGAGAATGTGCCCGTTTAAGTGGATTGTCCGCTTATTGGAGGTGTCCTCAAGTAGAGCTTTCACTGTATATGAAATCCTAAAGCGGAGAGAAATTATAGAGAAAATTAGATTACAAAGACAAGCGGATATAACAAAGTTGAATAGTGTTACCAAATTTGTTTCCAAAATTATGATTTTAAGCCGTATATTCGGTATATGGTGGAGCGTTTTCGAAAAATAACATATTTCTCTATACAAGATGCAGTGGCTCCAATTTGCGACGAAAAGTACATATTTTTTAAATCTTCTACATCTTTTTTAATATTATGTCAAAACCTAGATGTTTCGAGACCATTTTGCACTCTATTGACCAAATTATGCTGCTTAAACAACAACATACCGTTTTCGACGATTTTACATTAAAAAGTTTTCTGTTTGTTTTCACAAGCAATTAAAGTGACTTAATATTTTTAATCTTTTCAAGTTGCCTCCCCAAAAAAAGGGCCCTCCAAAGAAATCATCAAAAGGAATAAAAAGACACATGAATAACACAGACTTTCGCTGCCGGGCTGCCTGGCTGCTGTTGAAGTATGAAGGCCTAAAAATATAAGAAATTGCTTCCAACAGTGTATTATATAGCTATGTTTATTTATGAGCAGGAGGGAATTTAATTACTTTAATGAACTCACTCTTCTGGAAATTCTAAAATTCTCTAAATATTATTATATTGAGCAAAAAAAAAAAAATCATCCATATTTTGTAAAAAAACAGACAATCTTAAAACGACCACCCATAAAAAGAAAAGCTTTTGAAAATATCGGAGTATTTAAGGCAACCTACCATCTTGCTACTTGAGTTGAGAGAAAAGAATTCGCGACTGTGGTGATGTATATAATTCTATAAAGCTACACACATATATACATATTTATATATTTATAGTATTTTTGAATGCCAAGGGAGGGAAAATTGAAAATGTCCTTATACATACCCTCTGCCACCACTCACAACCGTCACTCACTATATTATAAAACACAGAAAGGAGGGTTTGCTTTTAATTAGCACTCAATTTACTTTGACACACGAAATTTAACTTTTCATAGGAGCTCATTTTCTAAGTGTCGAAAATAAAATAAACAAAGCAGATGGTAAGGTTCTTTCTTCAAATTGACTTAATTGAAATTAAGATTCATTGCAATGATGGTCTTCTTTTTATGTTAAATTTTTAACTATACACACGCAAAATATTTTTTTACAACGGAATTATTTAAAGATACATTTTAAAGAGTCAGTCACGTTAGGTTGTTCTTTATAGGACATATTATAAAAATGTTCATCTTTACTTGACATATATGTACTATAGGGCAAGTTTTGCATTTGGGTAAAAAATCGAACTCGATATTTTAATCAAAGTTGACATTACGATGATAGAGAATACTAAAAAAGTTGGCCCCGCAATTCCGTCTGTCTGTCTGTCTGTAAAACGATCTACATCCAAAGTCGCTGAACCGATTTTGTTCAAACTTGTTACTTAGACCTTTTCGGTAGTTGTCCAAAATATTTTTTTGAATCGTTGATTTAGCCCGAAAAATAACGGTACTTGCCACAAATTTTTCTACCATCTTAATTATATCAAAAATGGCCTTAACCATTTTGATAAAAATTGGTGTGTGTACCACTTTGGGTATGGTCTACATTTTAATAATTTGTTATTAACTGTACCTACCATACAACCATTTTATTGATTTCCGATTTTATCATAAACGGCTAAACGGATTTCGATAAAAAAAATTATACAGAAGCTCCTTCAAATTCTTAATAACACTGCATTTCAAAATTTTCCAATAATATTTTATTTGGATTTTTGAAAATAATAATATTTTTTTTTTCTTTTTGAAAATTCAATACTTAGAAAACGGGTTGACGATTTTTTTTTTGACATTTTGTTTTTAAATTTATATTATAAAATATTTAAAATGTTCATACCAATTTGTTTGTAGGAAAAAATTAAGAATTTTTATGTATACAAAATTAGGTGAAAAATGACTTTAAAAATACATTTAGCCATTTCTATTAGAATCTTTTGCATATAATGTGATAGAACATTGGAGCAAGTACGTGCGATCCAGTCGTGCATTTTATTTTTACTATTTTCGTAAATTTAAAAATTCTTTGACAATGATGCAGCAGTAATTTATATTAAAATGTACAAAAACAACACCCACTTATATAGCAAACTAAAACCTAAAAAATAAAATACACGACTGTCGATTACATTATATGCAACATATTCTTAATAGAAACGGTTAAATGTATTTTTAAAGTCGTTTTACACTTAATTTTTTATATATAAAAATTCTTAAATTTTTTCTTAAAAAAAATTGGTATGAGCATTTTAAATAACAGTAATTCAAAAAAAATTTTGAAAAAATCGAAATATTGCATTTTCAAAAAAAAAATATATTTTTATTTTCAAAAATCCAAAAAAAATCTTTTTCGACAATTTTGAAATGCAGTATTATTAAGAATTCAATGGAGCTTCTGTATAAATTTTATTGTCGAAATCCATTAAGCCGTTTGTGAGAAAGTCGAAAATCAATAAAATGGTTGTATGGCAATATCAAAATCTTTCTTTAAAAAATTTATCCAAAATGTGGACCATACCCAAAGAAGTATTCACACCAATTTTTATCAAAATCTTTGGAGCCGTTTTCGAGATAATTAAGATGGTAGAACAAAATTACTTGCCATCAGTGGCGAGGCGTGAATAATTTAAAAATGTAAGTCGAAGAAAAATTAGTCGCCAAAAAATTAAATCTCGAAAGCTTACTTGAAATTATTTCGTTAATTGCATGTATCAAACCGTAAGGTTGTATAATTTAAAACAAATTTGTTATATCTTAAGTCATTTAAGTTAAATGTAACAATGAGCTTAACGCATAATAAAAGCGTTTTCAAAAGAAATTTTTTTTGCGGATGCAAATACAATCATGGCTATTATTGAATTCGGCGAATGAGATATAGCCACAATTCAACTAATTTTCGGTAGTTGATGCTATTAGTGAATCCATAGAAAGCAAATTGAACGAATGTTGTTAAAATTACTTGCACCACCGACATTTTGTTAAGCTAATTTGGTATTACTGAATCCTCAAACCTTTCGCACTCCATACAAACTTTCTCGTTTTATAACCGCGCCAATTGTGTCGCGAATCTTTGTAATGTACTTTTTGTTCAAAAATCATAATGGATACTACAAGAAATGTAAGCTTAAATTAGAATATGTATTTAATTCGGAATTAAAAAATATACACCTTTTAGGTACTCGTATTAATTGTTGGTTATAATTTTCTTTTTTTACGAAACACTAACCGAGACTAGTTTACGAAAATGGTGTGATTACCTGACATTGCCAAGAATTTAACCAATAAATTCCCAGGACAACAGTATTGGGAAAACCTAAAAAATTCAGTAAATGCTTTGGGTCATCCTTTTAAAGACTACAAGTCCTTAATCAAACAAAAACTTGCCCAAACAAGAGGTCCATGAATGCAACCGGTGATAAGAAAGAGAAAATCATTTCCTATCGCCAGTTGACGAAGATGTAGTTCAGCTTTCCTGCTTAAAAAATTCTTATTTCAAACTCTTCTGAAATATGAAACCTTAAACTTGACAATGAATCGGAAATATCAAATAAATACCTAGTTTGGTAGCGCATACAAATCCGATTAGTCCTTTGCGAATGATCCCGAAAATTAAAATAAAATGCAATAGTTTCGATTTCTTTATTTCGATCAACAAAAACTACTTCAATGCTTTAGCTACAATCATAAACTAATAACTTAAAGACCAGAAACCTCTGATTTCATTTGACATTTACCTACAAGCTGAAACACGCACACAAGTAACATTTCTGTTCCTCTTCCAATAGACCCATTGATAAAAACGCACACAAAAATCTTTTCTGTTCCTCTTCCTATAGACACATAGACAACACAGCCCTAGTAATTTGTTTTTGTTTTGCTTTTCGATTTCCCATCTATTCATGGATAGAGTTTCAAAGCTACAAATACAACAATGTAAACAAATGGGTTTTGGGGGGTGAAACGTACGAAGGTTTCCAATCTTTATTATGGCTTATTTGTGGCTACAATTTAACATTGAGTGTGACGTTTAAAATGTCAACAAATGACAGCAGCGATAATATAGTTCGGAAAATGGTAGGGTAGTTCAAGAATCGATAGTATAGTTCATTTGACGAGTTCACTAATTGAAATAAACGCGAAAGCGAATCTATTTCGAATCTCTTTAGCTACCAGGGAGTAGAAAATTGCGAATTCACTAATCGGCACGAATATCTTAAATAAATGTATTGTTAAGTTAAAAAATTGCGGGAATGTTTCACCCAATATTTCGTTTTTTAAATGGTTATGAAGTGCTAAAACGTCAAGTTGTCGAAGAGAAGCAGTTGTATGCAAGACTTTAAGTTCATTTCTTAAAGCTGTAAAATCAAAAAAATCCAGAAAAAGAATTTATTAAAGAAGATATTTTTTCATCTGGATTTGGAAATTATCATATCTTGATTTATTAAGTAAATCTAAAAAAATAGATTCGTGAAATTTTTACATCTTGTATTTATTTCGGATGTAAAATTGTCTTTTATTTCTACAAATAGACGTTTATAACGTGGAATCAACTTAATTTTCGTTGTAGTTCTGCGCAATCGCTTTTGCTTTCAAAAATGCATTCAAATTTATTAAGAAGGTCAGAGCTAAGCCAAGACTCAAAACTTTCGATTGCTCTTATTGCAAATTGAATATCACTTTTCTTATTTTGAATTAAATTGAAAACAATATCAGTCTTAGCCAAAATTTCGGAGAGAGTATTAAGAAAAAACAAAAATCTTTTGCCTCTAATTTAATTAACCAGCTCTCGGAAATAGAAAGCGAGGAAGTGTCCCATTCGTTAGGGTTTTCTAAAAATCTAACAAAAGTTACTATTATATGTATATCTAATCTAAAATTTAAAATGACGTTTATTATCCGCGAATGATAATGCCAGCTATCAACAAGAAAGGACACCCAGCACCGGCGTCTCGGACAGAACGGCACTATAGACAGCTATAATTTTGAAGTGGTCAGAAACTTAGAATGATACCAGTGCTGAGATCAAACGCAGAATTACTATTTCCAATCGCTGTTTTTTTGGGCTAGGAAGGTAATTGAGAAGTAAAGCCCTCTCTCGAGCAACTAAACTGTCCATATATAAAACGCTCATCATCCCAGTCCTGATGTATGGTGCAGAGACATGGACAATGTTAACGGTGGATGAGAACGCGTTAGGTTGTTTTGATTGGAAAATTCTCCGGGTGATTTTTGGTCCCGTCTGCATAGATGGGGAAGGATGGAGAAGACGATACAACAACAAACTATACAGGCTGTATAGCGATACCGACCTAGTCACAAAATTAAAAAGCCAACGACTGAGAAGGCTGGGTCACCTAGAGCGAAGGGACACCAATGCTTCGGCCCGGAAAGTCTTTGAATCCTGCCCCGTGGGACAGCGCAGTAGAGGTGGACAGCGTATAAAGTGGCTTACGCAAGTGGAAGATGAACCAAATTGGAGTGCGAAACTGGAGACAGATAGCTAGAAACCGAGCCGACTGGAAGAAGCTTGTTGGTTGAGGCCCTGGTCCACCCCGGTACTGTAGCGCCACCTTAAATAAGTAAGTAAGCAATGCCAGCGAGTTTCCGATACGGTTGGGATTTATTAAAAAAAAACCGACAATAGTATTAATACTGCCAAAAAAATTTTCAATTCCGATATATTTTCAAGTGATCGTGACAAGACTAAATTTAAAACGTGAGCATAGCAAGGAATAAAGTTAGCCATTGGACAAGCATCAAGGACTTTCTTTTCAACACCACCCACTTCCCCAGACATAATACGTGGAGAGATGGAAAAAAGAAGGCTAGGAAAACAAAACATTTTATTTAATTTACAACTCCCTGTCAATCAAGTATACTTTTGTTACAATGAAACGTTAAAATGGGAAACAAAACCATCTTTTCGTTTTTAATCTATTTTCATGGAAAGGTTAGAGGATTTGGAAAAAAAATTTTGCTAAGACAAATTTTTTGCTCAATTTAGCAGGGAAAATTCTAATTTACCACATTGGTAGTTTTTAATGTGTTAAGTGTTAAAAATTCTAACCAACTTGCAATATATGTATGCAAGAGCAGGTTCTTTAAACCATCATAATAGTCGTGATAGATAATTTCTCAAAATTCACAAAGCTACGGACGTGTGGAAAATATTTTGTTTTCCCACAAACATTTTTTCTTTTGAAAATATATATTATATTTACAAGAATGCATACGCAAAATAATTACTTTCATCTGAATACACTAAAATTTAATCTCTTATATTAAATGCACTAGTAGGCATGGTGTTTTTAAATTGAAAGCAATATCAACGATTTCATGGGAAATTCATTATCACTTTTCGCGCAGCAAGAACCGCGATTGGTAAGCCAAACGGCATTAATCGACAAAAATTTTCGTCCCCGAAGAGAAATCAATTTAAACTTTCCTTGACAAATATTGACATTCAACGTATATATACATATATGAAATGACGAACAGGCCACCGAAGGGTCGCCACAAATAACCAACTCATGGTCACAATGGCTTTGACGCGACAAGAGATGATGGTGAAAGGATTTGAATTTTTTTGTTTAACTACGTCCAATATGAGTGAATATAAAATGTTAGGTATAAACCAGCCCACAGAAGCCTATATAGACGTCATATAGTGATGATGGTTTAAGCCCAGCAAACCAGGACACTGAACCAAGTGATATAGTATTCTCATATGGATGTTATGTATAGATATGTATATGTAGTTGAAAGGATATAAAGCATATTGTGTTGGGACAGAGCAGAGTATATGGTCTGTGATAGGCAATGTCGTTAGGGCTTGGTGCCTGGCATGCAGTTGATAAATGGGGCTATAGGTATGCGGAATGAAATATGTTTCGGTTATTTTGGTCTGTTTTTTTTTTTTTTGTTTTTTTTTTTGAAGTCAAATTGAATCGATTCGAAAATTGTTGACTTAAGCTGATTTCCGCTCACCAATGGAAATATGAATCTGTTTGGCCGGAGCTTTGATATCTGATCATTTATTGTTTGACTGCGATGAATTTTATTTGCTTTGAGTTGGCAATAAATCGATGACGAAAATTGCATTGCCCATCGGGATTTTTTTTGTTGTTTGTTTGAAATAGTAATGGCAAATATGGTCGGAATTATTTTTAATTTTTGTTGATAAGCAATTATTTTTTGGAATGCAAATTTGATCTGCTCAAAACAGTACCCAAAACTGTCTGGGAGATTTGAAGGGCAGAATACAAATCTAACTAACTCTGTTTCATATAAATTAAAATGTGGCCCATTTTTATAAATATATCTCGTACAAATGAAACCTACATAATGTGCAGAACAAGGCAAGACATACCCTATTCAAGATTGTTGCTATATCAGAATGGTATACAGACCAATAGAAGAACATTAGACAAAATTTGGCATTGGCAGGCCTTATCCATGATCATAAGTTCCAAATTTTTTAGCAACCTTAGCGAACTTCCATGAAAGAAAGTCAAACATTTGATAGCAGTTTATAAAGTGACGAAGTGGATCTGCGGAAAACTAAGGCTGTGAAGTTGGTTGGTGCATAACGCTTGAAATCTCATCTCAGCCAGTGGAAAAGTGCAGTGTTTGGGGTTTGGCTACCATTTGACTACATGATCTTTCCATTTGATTTTTTCCACCTCCGGACCACCCACTTGGCTACCAAGCTTCACAAATTACAAGTAGTTCAGCGTGGAGCATTCAACAATGCTACATCTCTCAGTAGGAAGGCCAGTTCGCTAAAGGAAAACAATATTTCCTCATACTGGGTCCAAACACACAGAGAAAACGGATTTGTTATTAAGTGAAGATGATAGATTTAGCCAGTCCTGGGTCAAATTACCTGATGCCGAAATTTGGTTAATTTGTGGGTGGAACTTATATGCTTTGCCGGAGGCCGCCAAATCCAGCAATTTCTTACGACCACCGCTTAGCCATAATACAAACAGCAACAGCAGCATCGTGCGAGCACTACCGGCACTTATAGTCATACAACTACCGCTGAGTGCAACTACCAGCAATACACGCAAACAGCAACATACGATCTGAAAACCACCTTAACATTTTCATTCGTCATCGTCATCCTTACAATTCACACTACCTTAGGGCAAGAAATATTATAAATTGAGGTGAGGAATAACCATACAAAGTTACGAAACGTGTATACTCTATAGCAAGCCTTGATTTCGGTTTTGGTTTTTGCTGAGGAATAATATTCTCATTGATCCCGATCGGCAGCCAGGTGATCAATTACGTTAACCTTAATTGGTCTACCTGTGGTGAACCATTAAAGGGGCGGTCTCAAGAAAAACTGTTACATTTTGCTTTTGATTAGCCTTGAGCAGGAATTAGATTCCTTACCAACTTTCCCCTCTTACTGATGCTGAGTAAGTTGTGGGCTACCCGCCTTTCTTCTAGATTGGCCTTGGACAGGATTTAGAATCCTAACCAATTTTCCCCTCTTGCTCGTTCTGAGTAATCTCTTTGCGTATATATTCGGTATTCACTGTCTGCTCTTTTTGAACAGGAATGTGGGCCACTCACTTATATGAAATACCATGTTAAACACCAGAGACAAACAATCTCGATTCTATCCTTGCACTACCGGCATTATAATACATACTTAAGCGAGGATTTGATAGAAAGTAAATGTTTGTATGAGCGGACGCGGCTACGTCCTTGGGTTGTACATACTCGTATCTTGAACCAATATTTATTGGAAAAACGGCACTTATTTCCATAACTGACTGAATCCTAGAACTGCTCATAATCTCCTCAGAAGTTTGGTATTTTGAACGGAAGAGTATATCACCATATAAATATACTTAGATCCTTGCCCTAGTGATGTATCAACTCAGTTTGTTAAATCGAGTCAAACCGAGTTAAGCTCAAACCCAGTAGAACCGGTTTAATTTTTTTTTTCAAATCTAGTCAGCTATCAACTCACTCAAGAGTTTGTTGATATTTTTTATGTAACGGATTGGTAAAGTTTCATATTGAATACAGTTTTAAAATAAGTTGTAAAAAACCACAAATTTTCATAGTTTTTTTTTACGGCTCCGGGCAAAGGTGATTTAAGAGGAAGTTGGTGACACATGGACAAAATACACTTCCTTTAAAAAAATATATTATGTCTCCGATCTGTGAAGCTATTAACTCTCGTATTCCCTTGAAGGATGGCTACGATGTTGATGGATTAAAAAACCTCTTTAAAAAAAAAACGAAATTTGTTCCAGATAAATGTGGTTTTAGATCAAATTGATTTATATTGGTTTATATTTATATTGGTATGTTTATAATATGCCCCCATCCGTCAAGCCATACTGTTTTACCCGAAATTACAAGTTCGGACAATTTGTTTTAATTTTTGATTGTTGATTAGTAATAAAAGCAAGATTCGCCAAGCAAACCGAACCAAATACAAAATTATTCAAAAACAACACATTAAGAGTATTCACCGATTTTGCTTCAATTTGCATAAATTTCAACTCGGTTTAACTCGGTTTAAAAAATATTTGGTTTGATACAAATCACTGCCTTGCCTCATACTTCTTTAAAGATATTGTGCCTGCCCACACGCGATGAACAATTTTTTGCCTAAAACCGGTTTTCGTCTTTAGTCCAAGCACACACGAGATGATTTCAGCTGAGCGAAGAATTGTATACATGAACTTCTTTTTATATGTGTTAGCATTTCTATCGTATTTGAGCGTTTAAACTTGTGTATAAGTTAGTGTTAGTCTACGTTCATTCATGAAATTTAGGGTTGAAATTTCAGTCCGTTGCATACTGCACACTTCGCTTCTCTTGCCCACAAAACCGGTTAATAGTCCGGTGGAATTAGTCCCGTATGTGCAGGCCCATTCACCATACTTAATAATGGTCACGTGACGTATAAAAATGGCGTACTTAAGTGCTAATAATATTGCTGAGTATGACTTGTGGACTCTAAGCCGCTATTCTTAGCAACTTACCACGGAATTTACAATTCAGTGCAGCATTCTCTTTCCTTTTCATCAAAAGCGATAGTTGGCAAAAAAGAAAAGGCTAGGGCGAATTCTGGAAGCGAATGAATTATTCGGTTGTTTTATTCTCACAATGCTTTGAAAATTTAAATGTGTTTTAAGCAAAATTTTCTGAGTCCAAAAAATATATTTCCAGAATTATTCAGCTGTTAAAAACTAAATTATCGATTTTCATTCTGGCAACACACCACCAATGTTTTGACTTAAAATTTTGTGTCAACACAATCGCAACACTTTTCGTTGACAATCACAGCACGTTACACAATTAGAAAACATTTTGAAAGTATTTTTACGTCAGACAGCCAACACGTTGACCGGTTACGTTGACCGTAAAACTTAATAATTGTATGAGTTCAGCAAAATATTGTAACGTTCTGAGGATGTTATCCCACTCTATACTACAAAAAAAAAAACAAGCCAAACTATATTGTCAAAACTTTAACTTATTTTATTTAATTTCAGTCAAACTTAATTTTTATAACCATAGTCGTAAAAATATTGTTGATGGGCTGCCATTTAATTGCCGTTGCCGTCTTATATAAGAAAATTGTATCCAATAAGGCTTATCCAGCACCGAACTTAATATTAAACTAGCAATTTGTACTGGAAGTCGTGCAATTAGAAATAAGGCAATATACATGCTATGAATTTTTACCGTCAATTAAAATATAGAACAGCCTGAGGCCTCTAACTATATACATACCTATATGTAAACTGACCCTTGTGCCTGTTCCTGGTTTACATAGTCTCTGTTCTGCCATCAATTCACTTCACTGAAACCTTACCACATTCGAATAAATACTTTTCGGGGTAATTCCATTCAAATTGGAGAGAAAGGAAGGAATAGCATAAATATAGCTAACCACAAGAAGAATCTCTTGGTGTGTTATCCCATTTCTGTCCATTTCATACAGAATATGCGGGGATTGGGCATTGGGGATGTGAATTTGAGAGGTGATGTAGCCATTCCAAAGGAACTGATCTTTATTACCCAACATCGTCGTCGTCGTCCTTGTTGTCATTGTCGTCGCTCGTCGTTCGGGATGCCTTTCATTATTCTGGTCTGGTTAACATTTATTTAAATGAAACAAAAACGAAATCTACCCAACACCATATTCAAAGAGGGACACAGGCACAGGACCACTGCCACTGCCTCTGCCTCTGCCTCAGCCACTATGCCACACTATACAAGAATTCAAAGTTAGAGTCAGATTCACTTCCTCTTCTTCTGTCGTTCGTAATTGGATTCCAAAATACCCAAGTTTCTGGAATCTGGTTAGTTGAATATTTTGGTTGCTGACTTGCTGACTTTGTTCGACGACACGCTGGGACACATACAAATATGTGCCAAAGTATGGCTACCGAAATAGCAGGTGTTTAGCCACTCTCCATTATGAAGGTGTGTGCATAGAGTGTGATTGTGTGTTGAAAGACTATTTCATTAACTATTTACCCAAGCTAGAGAAATGTTAATGTTTTGCGGAGTAAAGCAAATTACATACTCCAAAGATAAACATGATGCACCTACAGGCATAGAGGTAGAAATAAATGAGTGAATCCACGTTTGATGATTACAGGTCGGTACCTTACCTACACTAAAAGGATCAGGAGGATTAGTTACTGCACGGACTGGGTAGTTAAGTAGGTAGTAAGCTCAGTATATAGCAATAAAATTCCCTTTGAAAAGAATTTTTCAAAAAAAAATTCCAATGCCAATTAGTTCATACCTGTAAAACAAACAAATAAAATAAAATAGACGACTCGACTGGATCACATGAACTTGCTCAGGCGATTCAAAAAATGTAACTCCCTCATTCTTTAAGTTTTAGAATACAATGCAACACGGATATAAGAAATTTTGAAAATCCAAGAAATTTCTTTCTTATATCCGAGTTTTTCTTATATCCAAACATCGGATATAAGAAAGAAAATTTCTTTAAAAAAAAACTATGGGCAAAGGAAAATATTTAGTACGTGCACCCACAAAATTTCATAAAAACGAAGTAGGACATACTAACTTTATATGCAAAATGAATGTATGTTCATATAAAAACTTCTTCTACAATATTTTTTAAGATAAAAAGCTTTATAGTCTAGGAAAATTAGATAAATAAAATGCACAACTGGAACGTACGAACTTGCTCTTGGAGCTAACAACTTTAATGTAGACGCTGTCTTGTAGGTAGACAGTCTAGTTATCCTATGCCGATGTAAGGAAGATTATACCTTAATTCTTAGTATAATAGGAATTGTCGAATGGATGATTCAAGGAATAGTTACATAAATATGCATATTTAAATCTAGATTATGGATTATATTTATTTATTTATTTATTTCATCATCTATCGAGTTCCCTCTTACAGATTGCTTAAATCTAACTTAATCTATTTCATATAATTTTAATTTGTATTTTTATTAACGTTTTCAGTTAAATGTAATTTAAATACATATCTTTCAAGACTTGAGTCTACATTGAAATCTAATTCATTATATACTTTCATACATCTTGTGAATGATTCATTAGAACCATAATTATATCTATGCAAGGGAATATAAAAAAATTTTCTTACTCGAACGTTTCTTCCTGGAACATAGATATTTAAAAGATTTAAAAGATTAGGACATTTTATATGGTATGACAATATATCATAAACAATCATTACACAATTAACAACCCGACGATTTTCCAGAGTAGATAATCCAATCAAAGCACATCTGATAAGATAGCTTGGCATTTCTGGCAAATTCCATTTCAATTGCTTAACTAAAAACCTTGTAAATGCTTTTTGAACTTTTTCAATACGATTTTTTGAAACTTTGTAGAATGAATCCCAAATAACTGAAGCATATTCCAAATGTGGGCGGACAAGGGAAGTATAAGTTTATGTATGTAAGTTAGGAGAAAAATATGTATGTACATACATGGATGGAACCTATATATGTACATAAATACATAATGTGTAATTATGATAATAAAAATGAAGGACAGGTTGGTAGGTAGCTATATGCATATAACCTTATAGTTTAGTTGCAATATGCATACATAAGATTCATGTATATTTTAAAGACGCACAGGTATATATAAATGTATGAGGGCATTCATTGTATGTAGTATTAAGTAACGTGGGTAAAAATACGTTAAAAGGGATTAAGAAGAAGGTAGAAATAAATGGATAATATATATAATTAATTGTTTTTATATTGCGAAAACAAAGATGCAATTTGAAATCATGGATAAATAAGAATATACCAAACAAATATTTTAAAAATCGGTGGAGCGGTTTTTTAATAAATTAATTTTTTATGTTAAAAATTTTGAAAACATTTTTAGAAAAAAAATTTAAACGCCATTTTGAAGTTATTACTAACATACATATAAAATACAAATTTCAAAAAAAATCAGACAGACTGACAGACAGACGGAATTGGGGGATGCACTTTTTTGGTGTTCTCGATGATCGTAATGTCATGTTTAATTGTTGGAAATTTTGTCCTACAAAGCTGAATTTTGGTGTAGGGCTTCATTTGTAAGTCCTTAACATATCTTAAGAAGTACCTTGAACTTGGTAAAAAGTACAAAACATTTCTAAGAGCAGCTTGTAGACAGTTACCTACAAAATGACATATTAACGACTTCTGTATGTCGATTCGTTCTTAAGTTATGCCGTACCAAAGTTTAATTGGTCTGGTTGCTTTAATGAAAGAATATAATATATATCAATTTTGATTTGAAAAAGAATTTGGAAAAAAATGATTTTTTTTAAATTCCAAGTGAATGTGTTATTTTTCTGGACTATTAATGCAACAAAGTAACAAAAATATAATCTTCTTCAACAGGTAAAAAAAATAAAATAAATAAGTAAATATAGGCTATCAGCAATTTAATATTGTACATTTTCTACACCCCCATTATGGTAAATGAATATTAGATTTTCTGCATTCATGGATACTTTTATTTATTTATATTTTTATTTTATGTACTTTTATGAATTAGAGTTTATAATAATAATGATATTAGACCAATTAATAATTCATTTGAAATAGAAAATAAAAAACGTAATTTACAATAAATATTAATTATTAACTTTAGTACATAATTAGTAGTTTGTTAATTTAATTTATTAACTCGACCAATTATTTTTATAACTTGATGTTCAAAGGCTTTCTCAGCCTATTTTGGTCACTTTCTTCTGTATGCAAATAAAATAACTTTGCTTCATAGTTTCGTTGGATTTTCCAACTCCTTCTTCAGGGATTGTTTATTTAAACATGAAATATTAAAATCTTACATAGATTTTTTTTAATTAATTAAATTAAGCATTAATCGATTAGTTGCAACGACTAGAAGTCGTTTTTCATTGTTATTCAAAATAATTTGTTAATATTGTCTTTTAATCTATTATATCTTATTGTAAAATTAATAATAATTAACAAAAAAATCAATGTAAAATTCTAACATTTCGTGTTATTAAGATAAACAATCGACCCAACATAATCAACACAAAAGGATTTTAATGAAGGATTATTTAAATCAAAAGCGTATATGAAACCTAACATGGAGTTGGCTTTATTAAAGTTAAAAATTTTGGTTTCAAAAATAACTCCAAGATCTTTTTAAATAAATAATAAACGGTTACGTTTGTTTTCGTATACGATGGCAATATTTTTTTAAGAATCCAGAAACTATTGAACTTCTCTTCTCAACTAGCAATCTCAATCTGTCCAGTATATGAAATGAAAGAACATTAATTACAACAAATGCGCCATATATTTGTTGTGTAAAAAGTAAGAACATGTTTAAGTTGGTTTTACTTGTACTAATATACTTCTCATTAGGGCAGATATCCAACCGCCGAATATTCGGTTATGTGGCCTAGCTGCTGGCCGAATATTCGGTATCCGGTATCCGGCCAAGACCACTATTCGGTACAACTCGAACTTCCCGTAGCTCCGTTTTTATTATTTCGACTATCTCATAAATGGCTTAACCGATTCTTTCGAAATTGCACACATATATAGGTTTAGGTTGCCCAATTTATACTGCGTACCAATATTTTTAATTAATATTTTTTTGTATTTTTAAATGCATTTAAAAAAAAATTAAAAATTTATATTTTGAAAACTGCTAAATATTTTTTTTTTCAAATATTATATTTATATGTATTTTTTAAGTACCTATGAATTTGCGGTTTTTTGAATTTTTTAAAACTGTTTTCAAAAAGTTGAAAAAAAAAACTTTTTTTTCTCAAAAACCGCTCCACAGATTTAAAAAAATTTTTTATCATAAATTCAAATTTATCCAAGAAATAAAATGGCGTACTTTTTTTGTGCTCAAATTAGTTTAAGTATTTATTTCAGAATATTGAATTATTTTTTCTTTGATTAAGCCGATTTAATCATTTGTTTTTAAGTTTATATTATTAAATATTTAAGATTCTCATAACAATTTTGTGTATATAAAAAATTAAGTAAAAAATGACTTTAAAAATAAATTTAGATTCTTAATAGATATCTTTTGCATACGATGTGATCGAATATAAGAGCAAGTTCGTGCGACCCAGTTGTGCATTTTATTGCATTTAGATAAACCAAATATATTAAACAATTAACACAGATTGTTTTTCAGCTGTTAAAGTTCGATATATGTAGTAAACATTGTTTCGTAACACGAAGTCGGCCATACTGAAATATTTTTTGAGTTATCCGGGGTCCGCTTAAGTGAAAAACCCGCTTAACTGAAAAAAAATCCTGATTTTTCGTCGCTTCGCTTAAGCGGGTTTCACTGTATTGAATTTTCCAAAAAGTTTTTTTTTTCAAGAATCCGAAAGTTTTTTTTTGAAAATTTTGGTACGCAGTATTATTTATAATTTGAAGGGCCTTCTATAACAAAATTTTGATGGGGAAACGGCTGTATGGCGTTTATGACAAAGTTCAAATTAAAAACATTGTTGTATGATAGGTACCGTTAATAACAAAATGTTTGATCAAATGTAGAGTATACTTAAAATAGTACACACACTTTTTTTTATCAAAATCGTTAGATCCATTTTCGCGATATTTAGGATGGTACAAAATTTTGTATGTCAGGTACTGTTAGTTTGGGACCTAAAAAAAAAACTATTCAAAAACATATTTTAGACCATTACCTAAAACGCTTAAATACCTTAGTATGAATAAAATCGCTTCAGCCGTTTAGGCTGTAGATCGTTGTACAGACAGACAGACAGACTGTCTATGCTTTCTAAAGAACATAATCTTTCTCTTATTCAAAAAACTAGACGCCAGGGACCCAAGAAACTTTAGGTTAATATCATTCCAAAATACGATTTTCAAATTGTTCACTAGCATACTATTAGTTCGCTTATCAGCTTGGGTAGAACGCAATGGTCTAATAAATAAATATCAAGCTAGATTTAGGTTTAGGTTGAATTACTCAACAGTTGAAAGTTTTTTTTGTAAAAAAGATATTGGAAGAAACATATTTCTAAAAAAAAAAATCATATGTTTTTTTTTGTTGATTTTCATGCAGCGTTTCAGTGGGTGGATAGGAGAACACAGTTCTTGAAGTCTATCAACAAAGGAATGTCATTCAAAATGCTTAGTATTATGGAGAGTTTGTAGACCAACAACTTAGCAGTAGTATTGTATGGATATTCTATCTCAGAGTGGCTTAACACTTTTTCAGGGTGTTAAACAACATTCCCAGCTCAGCCCTCTTTTTTGTCAGCCTATTCTAGGATGATCTACTTGGAGGCATGCCTGGAGGCATAGAATTCCACAACTCCAATATGAAGGAATTGTTGTTTGCAAATGACATTGTGCTGTTAACAGAACCTCTTGCCACACTGACGTAACATCTTTCTGAGTTCTGCTGTTGCTGGTAACTCGGTGGGTGCTGGGTTCTTATTAAGATGTTGACGATGATGTGAAAGCCTAGCTTAGTGGTCTATTGGTGTTGCTGGAATTCATTGGCGGTTTGAAGATGGGTTCAAAATATAACTATAACTCCAAAGACAAGCGAAATTGTTTTCTATCGGTTTGACTTTTTTCTTTTCTACACTATATATAATTTTATACTGAAATGAAAATGAAAACAGTATTGTGTTGTTGCTTACATAAAAACAAAGGAACACAAACGATGTCAACAAACGGCCACAACGCGTTAACGCCCAGTTCAAACAAATCTGTTATAATGTGCACTAAAAGTTCTGAGAGGGTGATTTGATTTGTAAACCAAAATAACACTAGGTATCTTAATCAAGGACAGCTGGGTGTAGACTTAATCCCAATGTTCAATCGTAAACCGACTTTTCATTTGTCTTACATAGTAGACTACAGGTATTAGGCAACATATTGATTCAAATTAATAAATCTCTTTGAGAAATTCAAAAAAAAAAAAAAAAAAAAACAGTGTTAGTGATGAAACGAAAATAAAAATCCAAACGAAAAAAATACAACATACCTAATAGTCGGTATAGGAAAAGCATGAAATTGAACAAAAGCTTCGTTAATTAACTTTGAACAACGTTTGGAAAACTCTAATTGATAATATACTCGTGTATAGTTTGAGCTATTAAATTGCCAGCCAGCCAGCTATCCGCTCCTGCATTGTGCGCATCCTTGTACTAGCTGATGGCTAAAGCAGCATAACACACCCCAAAGGGGAGGAAGCACTTAACAAGAGTTGCAATCGGCAACAGCTATTGCAACTATAAATATTCACACATACAAACCGACAGCCACACACATACACACCAATCAAAACCGTGACCTGGCTGAACAGTGGACAAGAAGAGAGTGCCCTTTAGGATGAACAGAATGAAGCTTCTTGTATGTTGGGTAATTTGGTCAAAACTTTATTTAGTTGACTGCTGGTGATGCTTTGGCACTTCTGCTTTCGAACTTGGCTTTACATAAAACGTTAGATACCTATGTCTATACAGATTTCAAAATTCATAAACGTTTCCATCAGAGACCATTAGGTGAGGGTGGTGGTGGTGGTGCGGCGGCAATGGTTTGATTTGGAAAGTTCAGCAAACTATCGGCCGGCCACATACAATGTTTTTACAATACAAACATGGACGATCGTTGCTACTAACCCTATACATATATGCATGATTGAACGTTCTGATATATTCTACGAACAGTTGAGTTTCAAGCTTCAAAATTATTTCATTTAACATTAAAGGGAGGAGGGATATGTCCAATTTCCGTTAATTGGGAACTTTGTACTACAAGCGTGTATTATAAATACTCGTATAGACTATACAGTGCTGTTTAAAATGTTTTCGTTTTCCTGATGCTGCTTTAGGCAGACCCCGCTGTATTGAGGCTTTATATCTTTCGACAAAATGTTATTGCTTCTTTCTGAATTTTCAATATTACGAGTAATTAAATGTTGCACTAATGATTTGCAGATATATTGGCATACCTTATTGTGGTGTTTATTAGTCACTATAGAGATGGGTGAATATTTTTGTAAGTGTTATTCAGTAACAGGTATTAGGAAATCGATAATATCTGTTATTGAAATAAGATTTTGTTTCTATTAATCTTTTAAAATTAACAAAAAGTTATATAAATTTGATGGGTTTGGGTCAAAATTCTGCCGGGGTCAAAATTCTTTTAACAAAAATCTGCTTTTAAAATTCTGCTTTTTAAAATTCTGCTCGACTAAATTATTCAGCTTTTCAAAATTCTCCTCATCAAAATCCTTCATTATTATTTGCAGAGTTTTTTTTTGTTATTTCTTCCATTCTTAGACTTAGGTATCTAATGGATTGTTTTGTTTTATTTTAGTTTCCCGTTTGCTATTGTAAATAAAAAAAAAATGTGAATTAAAAATTTAAAATAAAAGCTGATTTTTTTTTCTTTTTTCTTGACGGACAGTATTTTGAGAATCAGAATTTTGAAAAGCAGTAAAAATGATAAAAAGCACAATTTCGAAAAGCAGTATTTTGAAGCCAGAATTTTGACCCGCTCCCAATTTGATTACTGATTTTGTTAAACCCAAAGATCCTGGTAATATTATTGAAGTTTGTTTTAGAGAAAAAATTCTCATTACCTTTTGTGCTTAATAGTGATTCTGAAATCATTCTTTGCTGAAATAACTTTTTGTTACGATTTCGAATTTTTACGATGACTAAAATCACTAGTGAATCTTAATTATACAAAATCAATAAAGATATTTAAAGTACCCATCGCCATTCGTTGGTGCAAGAATACTTCCATTGGTTAATAGTTTATACAAATTGTTAAAGTAAAGAACCCAACATGTTCCTTTAATATAATCTCTATTTATGTCCCTGGATATATGCCAGCCAATATGCAATTAATTGAATCGAGAGCAAATTAAATTCCTAACACTTTTCTGCAAAACGCAGTAATGTTTAATCATTTTTAACAATATAAACTTATGTGAAAACTAAAGCAAATAGAATAAAATGCACAACTGGATCGCACGTACTTGCTAATTATGTTCGATCACATTGTATGCAAAAGATTCCTAATAGAAACGGCATATATATATTTAAAGTCGTTTTTTACTTAATTTTCTATATAATCAAATTGTTTAATAAATAAAATATAAAGAAAAAAAATTGGGATTACAATTTTAAAAATTTAAAAATATATAAACTTAAAAACAAAATTTCAAATAAAATCGCTTACGATTTCGAAAATATTGAATTTTCAAAAAAAAAAATGTTTGTGTTCAAAAATCCAAGAAACTATTTTCCAAAAATTTTGAAATGCTGCATTATTTAGAATTTGAAGAACCTCCTGTATACGAAATTTGATCGAAATCCGTTGAGCCGCTTATGAGAAAGTCGAACATCAATAAAATGATTGTATGGCAGGTACCGTTAATAACACATGTAGATAGATAGATAGATAGATAATTTCTTTATTTAAAAAATATAAATTATTTACATTATTTTTTCTTTAAGAATAAGGACATGGCTATTCTGCCGTCTGCCTGAACGACATTTTATAACAAAATACAGTTTATATATAAAGAAGTTAAATTCAAATAATAAACATAACATAAGTTAATTAACTATAGAAAGTTTAATTTAATAATTTATTAAAGCATCAATAGCGTTTTCAACAATTTTGAGATGATTCAAAAACACAAAAATAGATGTATCAATGATTTGAAACAAAAAATTATATCAATTTTGAAATGATTTGAAACACAAAATAATTATTTATCAATTTTATAATGATTTGAAACATAAAAAATTAGTAAGTATTTAGAAACATTGTTTGAAACTTCAAATTGCAATAACTGGTTGTAGAGCTATAGAAAACTATTGCGATAATTAAGAGCATGTTTGCAGTATCTATAAACCGTTGACCATCCAAGATCTCCATTAAGGATTTCATAGAGCCGAGTAGGGGCAAGATAACTCAATTCAAAATGCAGTCGTCGAATCTCTTGAAGTAAAGGACACGTTGCAAAGAAGTGGGTGATGTCTTCTGGTTCTACTCAATTACATAGCCTACAGATTTGTGTGAGATCAGTTCGATGCGGCATAGCGTTAAGATTCAAGATTTCGACTCGGGCTCTAAATATGTAGCTTATAGCTTCAGAAGAAAACTCGTTGTTGAAATAGTTAGCCAGCGATGTTATTTGGTGGTTGAGGTACCTGTATACATTTCTTGACACAGTTGTTGAGGCTCTTGAAATATGTTGTCTGAAAATATTTTCATCAGTTTTGGTGATAACATCATTGAACATATTGTGCCATTCATTCAAATTGGACTCCCTAAAAGATAAATTACTGCCATTTGAAGAAGCTAGCTGGTTCCATTTCTTAAACGGGGAGGCATTTATTTGCATGAGCCTTGCCATAATGGATTT
Source organism: Philhelius pedissequus (assembly GCA_910595825.1). Taxonomy (NCBI): domain Eukaryota; kingdom Metazoa; phylum Arthropoda; class Insecta; order Diptera; family Syrphidae; genus Philhelius; species Philhelius pedissequus. The sequence goes on from OU343163.1 coordinate 33,153,612, forward strand.
GTGAAGGCTTTTTTCATCCCTGTTCATAACTTTCAATATGTAGTCTGAATTGGTTTTCAGGTTTATAATGTAAAGAGGCGTTAGACCAGACTCCACATATATAGCATAATTGGGCGTTGAAGAAGGCAATCTGAACAAGCGTTTGAAGAAATATCTTTGCACGGCTTCAAACTCGTCCAGTTGTAAATAACCAAAAATTTGGGTACCGTAGCACATGCAGCAGTTCACTGTTGCTTGAAAAACACGATATTTGGATGTATGATCGATTTTTTGGTTTGAGTAGAACTTAGGCCACATTACGTTTAAAGCTAGTTTGGCTTCGTTGCTTTTCTCTTTCACGTGTTTCGGAAAATTAAGATTGTACGAGAGCAAAACTCCAAGATATTTGAAATAATGAACGACCTCGATAGGCGCGTTGTTTAGGGACCAGATTTCCTCCGGGAGCCTTCTTCTCTGACGCGGTTCAAATATCATTATTTTTGTCTTGTTAGAATTGACACATAGACCCCAGAATTCACAAAAGGAATTGAGTTTGTTGATTTGCAGCTGAAGGGTAGATGGATTGTCTGCCAATAAAACCAAATCATCGGCGTAGAGCAAAACCTTGACTTGTATACCGGCAAAGAGTATTCCTCCCGGAAGTACATCAATAAACAGGGCGAATAATATCGGGCTTAATATACATCCTTAGGGGACGCCTGTTGTGGTTTCAAACCATTCGGAGAATTTAGCTCCGTCCCACACTGATGCAGTAGATGAGGCAAGAAATTTGAAATAAAACATTAAACATTTTCGAGAAACTCCTAACGAAGACAATTTGTACATCAAGGCATTTCTATTTACATTGTCAAAGGCTGATTTGAAATCCACAAAACAAGCAAATAATTTCTTTTTCTGCTCGATAGATCTCCTGGCAATAGTCGTCAGAGCGAATATATGGTCTTGCGTTGAGAATCCCGATCGAAACCCTGCTTGGAACATGCTGAGTCGGTTGTTGTTCTGAATCCATACCGTCAACCTATCATAAAGAATTGAAGTTAGGATCTTTCTTAGCGAGTTGAGAATCGAAATTCCTCTGTAGTTCTCCGGCAGGTTAGAATCTCCTTTTTTAAAGATCGCGAATATAACCGCTTTGTTGAAGTTACTTGGAACTAATGAGTCTTCATAAAGTTTGTTGAAATATGCTAGTAGAAGATTTTTAAACGGTTCCGTACTATTCTTGTAGAACTCCATCGGAATACCATCTATGCCGGGTGCCTTATTATTTTTCATTTTACTCAGAGTTGTTTCGAGCTCAGATAGAGTAATTGGGTTATCCAGTTCGCAGAGAGTGACATTGGGTTGAGCGTAATAGAAAACCTGGTGATTCTCATCAGCCGACAAAAGAGTTTTAAAATGAGCTGCTAGTGTCTCAACTTCGAGGGTAGACACCAGGCTTCTACCACGCCCACCCAGCTCACGAACATTGGTCCAGAAAGTCTTTGAGTTCTTACAGTTTGCTAGTTCTTTTGCAATATTGTTAATGTAGTGAACTTTCTTTTTGGCACAAAGTCTTATGAAATCCTTGTTAATATGAAGGTAAATGTTTTTAAAAATTGAAGCATTTGTGGATCTGAACAGCTTAAGATAGACAAATGAAAGTTTACGGAGTTTCACACAATCATTATCAAACCACTTGTTTTTTGGTGTACAAGCGTGACTTTGGCTGTTGGTACTGTGGGCAAATGTTGCTGAGGCCTTGATAACTCTTGCAATATATTCATCATAATTTTCTATACTGTTGGATTGAAGCGAGGGAATAGAGCTGATGTTACGGTTTAGTAATGAATTTTATAGAGCGGTACAATTCTCTTTCCACATCAATTTTAAAAAGTTAGTTGATTGTCTCAGTACATTTTCATCGATAAACTGAACATTTACCTCAATCGGAAGGTGCGATGAGAAATTCGCCACGCCTACTTCAAAATCTACCGATAGTTTAAGCCATTCAAAAGATATCGCTGCAATATCAATAACAGATTGTCCTTGACCACTTATGAATGTAAACTCTCCCGAAGCGTCATCTTTAGAAGCCCCATTTAACACGGATAGTCCGAAGTTTTCAAAGAATTCCGTAAGCAGCCTTCCATTTCGGTTAAAGGTGTCATCTTTTGAGTTTCTGGTTAGATTGAGAGTGTTTTGCGAGAATGTATTGAGTACAGAAGGATTTTGATAGATCCCGATCCTAGCATTTAAGTCTCCAATTATCATAATATTATCCAAATTGGAGTTTTGAACGAAGTCAACTAGACTAGCAAAATCATGCTGCCAGTTATTGCAATTTAAGTATGTTGGGATAATGGTGTAATTTAAATTATTAATAACAATATTGAATATAATCCTGTTTTCAGAGTGATAAATTTTAGCGAAGTTGGAGTTTAAAGTTTTTTTAACACCACATAAAATCCCCCCACTAGCCCTGCCATGAACATTAGATCTTATTGCGGGTGACCATAAAATATTGAAATCCTTAAAATATTTCCAATAATTGTTTTCATTTTTTTCTGCTACAAAAGTTTCCAATAAAATGATAAAATCATAATTTTGAATGAAACTAAAAAAATCAGGTAATAATAATTTGCTTTTGAGACCAATAATATTATAAGATAAGATAGATACATTTTTAAAGTTATTAATATTAAAATTATTTAAATTATGGCAGACGACAGATTCATCCTATTGTGACTCCACCCTTAAAGGTGGTCGATGTTGATTTTGAGGTTGACGTATAGGTGGCGCGCGTCTCGGATAAAAGTTGGCAGCAGCAGAAGAATAAGAAGATGGTGATGGAGATGAAAGATCGCTGTCATCGAAGAATGCGGAAAATCTGTCACCGAACGTTTGGTTGAGAAATGACATTTCTATTTTCGTTTTGATAGCCAAACCTCGTGAATATTTGTAAACAAACGAGTTACCATTAATTAGTATTTTATCGCCTTTTACAATAATTATTTTTACGTTTGAATTTATTTCGAGCAACTTGGATCTTATTTCAACCAGTGTTTGTCTTCTCTTTCGGTACATAAGAGATTGTTCGCGGAATACACTTATCCCAGAGCCTTTAAGCTGATGCGCCGCGGCAATAATCTTTTCGACCATCTCTGAGGAAAGAAGTTCAAAGATGACAGTGCCGCGCTGAGCATTGTTGTTGCGAATTACCCGGGAACTTTTGATGGTCATATTAACACATGTATAACATGTTTGATTAAAATCTCGAGATCGATTTTTTTTTCAAATGCAAAACTTGCTCTATGGTACCTTAACCCGCTATGAATTCTGTGTTCGATCGTTCATTTTCTGTGAAGTGCAACATCGACAGTATTTATTTCTGTTTAATGTTCAATAAAATACCCTACCGCCTGGCACATACTTCACAATTATTTCATAGACTACATCATAAACACAAAATACCTAGAGAAAAAAGTTAATTTCTATCAACTAATATCGTTTTTTTTTATAATTCTTGTTTATTATTGCTAAATTAATTTATCACTGTTAAATAAATAATCCTCAAGATATAAATTTTGTTTATGTTTTACTTTAAAAACAATAAAGTGGTAACACCAATATAAAATCACACAAATCACTCAAATTCAAAATGGTTGAAATGCGAAAAGCTAATGTTAAAATAGTTAGAGTCACGCCCGGTAGGAAGTTCTCATTAGTCTGTCTAAGTCTTCCATCTCCTGGAATAAGTGCGAAGTTTTCACTAAATGTCCGCAAGAATTTTTTTTTTAAATAAAAACAGTGTTGGCATATGCATATAAATTGAATAATTTTATAAAGCAATTCTTTTAAATAATAAAAGAGATTTTCCCAATTTTATTAAAATATAGAGTTTATTGAATTAAATTGCATTGTCTGATTAAATTAAAATAAATACTTAGCTATGTTATCAAGAATATGGACTTGGATTTGAATCCAAAAAATATTTTTACAAAATTTTTGATATATGGTATATTTTCAAAATTTGAAGGAAAGGTAAATAAAAATATTTATCAAAACCAGTTGATCCATCAATGAGAATGCCGAAAAGCAAAAATACTATTCCATGACAGGCGACCGTTAATCATTTTACGTTACAATACTTGCTGACCAAACTCTTAAAAAAAAATGCACGACTGGGTCGCACGTACTTGCTCCTATGTTCGATTACATTATATGCAAAATATTCTTAATAGAAAAGGCTAAATGTATTTTGAAAGTCGTTTTTCACTTAATTTTTTTATATATAAAAATTCTTAAATTTTTCCTAAAAACATTTAAAATATTTAATACATTTTAAATATTTAATAATATAAATTCAAAAACAAAATTTCAGAAAAAATCGTGTTTTTTTCAAAAATCCAAAAAATTATTTTTCGAAAATTTTGAAATGCAGTATTATTTAAAATTTGGAGGAGCGCATGTATAAAAATTTTGATCGAAAATCAATAAAATGGTTGTATAGCCGTTAATATCAAAACGTAGATCATACCTAAAGTAGTACACACAACAATTTTTATCAAAATCGTTTGAGCCGTTTTTGAGATAATTAAGATGGTAGAAAAATTTTTATGGCAAGTACCTAAAACACATAAGTACCAAGTTTGGATAAAATCGCTTCAGCCGTTTAGGCTGTAGAGGCTTGTACAGACAGACAGACAGACGGAATTGCGGGACCCACTTTTTTTGTGTTCTCTATCATTGTAATGTCAACTTTGATTAAAATTCCGGATTCGATTTTTTTCCAAATGCAAAACTTGCTCTATAGTACCTACATGTGAATATCGAAAGTAATAATATCAAAATCTAGTTGTTTAGGAATCGGAATTGTGTGGTGTCGTGCGGTGTCGATATTTATTTCCATAAAGATCATTTTGGCAGAGTATTTTAAGATTGTAAGATATAATGCCCAAGCTGAGAAATTTTAAATAAGATATTTTAACTTACTGCAAAAGTTTAATTTATTTTGCTCCTAAATCTTAAAGACTAAAATAAATACTTAGTCCAACCAATACTAATAAAGCTATCATTAAAACAATTCTCATTTAACCAAAGAAGGATTTTTGGATTTACACCCAAAAGATATCAATTGAAGTTAAAAATCACGAGACTTAAAAAAACATTGTTTTCACAGCGCTGTGAGTAAAAAATGGTGGTTTTATGCATGAAATCCCTAAATTACACATTCGGCTACTACATGTTCACATCTACATAGATACATTGCTGCCTCCTAGGGCGCTATACTTATGTCCGGCGAACTCCGTTCCGATGCCGCCGACAAATGAAAACTGATTGAACTTGGCATTCGGGGGGCATCATTTGGTTCGTTAAATTTGCGGGATATTTTGTGGCAAGTTCAACTATTGGTCGTCATGTGTGTAAAGTTTACACATAGTACAAATACGAGTATGTAGATATACCTATATGTAGATGGATGTAAGGTAGGAATTAAGTTAATAGCATGTCCCGGGCAGAACGAAGAGGTAATGGTATTGTACTCGTATAAACGTATTCAAATTTAAATCCATATAAATTGGATGCTTAAGTTGATTTTTTGTTTGCTTCTTCTATTTTTTTTTGTTGGGTCGAATGTTTTTGCTGCGAGCAGAATCACACCATCTCCACTCTACTTTACTTACAATGATATGGTCATGGGGGTAAAAAAAAGGATTAAGTGATGCGATTTGTTGAGGATGAGGTCCTATCTTAATGGCTCATTGGCCCATCTGTCCCCTGATAAAGGACAAAAAAAAATAATAATAATATAATAATAAATCCCTTAAGTACTAATCGGTTAGTTTTATCCTTTAATCCATTGAAATAGTGTTTTGTTGTCTTAATTTTTCAAAGTCGGGAAAAAATGTCGGAATCGGACTCAGACTCGGACATGGAACTGATAATGATTTATCTGAAGGAGGTGTCTTATAATCTTATGTGACTTTTTATAATTTCATATAAAATACATAAAACATGTTAATTACAGATTAGAATTTATTATTCAAACTGAAATCCTTCACTATTTCAGTTAAAGTGATTTCGATCTTATACGGGACTTGTGCGGCTGATACACTGACATAATATTTGGAAATATTATGAGTAAGCTTCATTTATTAATGACATGCATCTCCTATATGTTTATGGCGACAGAAGAAATTGTGAAGAAGGATAGGTACTTCTTGCAATATGGTTTACCATAAATTGTAAAAAAGATATATCGGCACAATGTTTAGATAGATAGATAGATTTATTTCTGTATTTAGATTTACATTTGGTAACCAACCACATAGTTAAAACACAGAGATTTGATATACTAATAAAATATATTTCTACTGAATAAGTATATTAATTTATATTGAGCTTAAGTGAAAAGATACAAATTCTTTGAAGAAAAATACAAACAAAATCTTCAATTCAAAAATTTGAGGGCAGGTACATTTTGACTCGAAATAAATAAATAGCTAATTTCAGAACTTTAGTTATGAAGTATATGTTAGCAAAACTGGGTTAGTGATTAATAATAAATAAATATATATTATAAAAATTAGTAGGGGTATTCACGATCTGGTGTACCAAGTCTTGTAAAATTGTAAAATTTTATTTTTTTACAAGAGATTGTGAACACACCTTTACTAATCTGTAGAAACACTGAACCAAATGTCAAAATTTGTTTCACATTTGTTCTGAAGAAGGCTTAGTTTGTGTCAAAAAAATTACACTCTTGTATTTTTCTGTTACAATAGGGTTCGGGTATTGTAAAAGTGTAAGACTTCGACATTCAGTATATTTTGTTGTTGTATTGCAAAAAAAAATGCTAAGCTTTTACACTTTTACAATGATACAAGACCAGATACATCGGATCGTGAATACCCCAAGTATGTTGTTAGTAAGGATAAATAAACATGTTCGTTAATAAATAAATAAATATAAAAAAACACAAATTTAACAAATAAATAAATAGATAAATAAATTAACAAAAACAAAGTTAATTAACGAATAATTATAATAACAGGTAAATAAATAATTTAAAACTTAATAAATAAGTAAACAAAAAAATAACAAACAAATAAATAAATAATAAAATAAATATATAAATAAACTAGCGGAGCAGGTCGCGCGTTGCTGCGACTTCATTTTGTTGCGCTCATGATTATTAGATATTAAATGGTATTGTTAAGGAAGTGACTGGTAAAGTTTCTAATTAGTATTAATCATTGCTTTCCATTAATGAGGAACTAAATGATGAACAATATTACTCGTTAATCTGTCTTTTGTTAAAAGAAATAAATTTGATGTTTTTCAAACACGTGAGCATGCAACATATAGAGCTGACCGAGGGAAAAACTCGGATTTTCCAAGTCCAAGCCACAAATTGTCATATTGTCTGCCCCTGTGGCCAAACCTATCGGTAATTGTAGATATATTCTTTTGAAAGTTATTGTTGATTCTGCTGGAATCATAGGCATTCGAGGTAATAGGACGACGCACAGTGGGGCAATTTGTATGGGAGACCGAAAAAAAACTCCATAAAAACTAAACCACTGTACCGATTTTCAGGAATAATAATCAATGGTAAAAGATGGTTATTAATTTCCGCCCACTGATACGCCTACATTTTAGGAATGATAGTCAATGATAAGATAAATTTACACTATAAGTTTCGGCCCATAGCCCCTCCAAGTTTTTTCTCGTTTTAAAACAAAGCTGTTTTTATTTTTTTTTTTATTGACTTGTTTTTAGTTCAATAAAATTTGAGCTACTTGAACGATTTTTATGAAATATTCAGACATGTGGAGGATACTGGGTGGCACACGAATCGTGCTACAAAAATAAAACGTAATAACTTTTTTTCAGTGTAAGTAATCGGCTTATTTTTTTTTTATTTTACAGGCTAATATTTAGATTTATCAAAATGAATGCTTGGGATACTGAAAAAAGGGTTTGGATAGTGCAGCGATACCATTCTTTGCAGACCGTCATTTCCGTTCAAAAGGAATTTAGGCTGGAGTTTGGCAGTACTCCACGAGTAGATGGACCATTATGAGACTGGTGAATATGTTTGCCGAATCTGGAAGCATCGAACGAAGACCGTATCATCGAGATCCCAATGTTCGGGTTCAGGATACAATCGTGGCTGTGGCATCGGCAATACATGCAAATCTAAGTGTTTCGACTCGAAACATATCGGGCCAAAGTGGAGTTAGCAGACGGTCATTAGCAAGTGCACACATAGCCACACATGTTCTGGCGGAGCTCCAACGAAAATTCCCAAGCAAATTGATATCCAGAAACTGCATTTTCCGCTGGCCCCCAAGGTCACCTGACCTGCCGCACCAAACTTTTTTTATGGGGTTATGTCAAGCAGGAAGTGTACAAAACAAAACACAGGAATTTGATTGACTTGAAGCAGTCCATTAAGGGAATAATTGAGGCGATCCCAATTACAACCCTACAAAACGCAATGAACAACTTACTGATCAGGTGCCGCATATGAGTGGATGAGCGTGGAGGTCATTTGCGATCTATCATCTTTAAAAACCATTAGTTATTTTAAATAAAAATTAATTTTTAATCCAATAAAAAAATAAATTAATGAAATACATCAATTAAAATAAAAGTTATTTAGATTTCTTCTCGTAGCACGATTCGCGCGCCACCTTGTAGTATAAAAAACGAGCAGTGAAAATTTAAACCTACTTCTAAAAAAAAGTTTTTAACCCTGGTTACTATTTTTAGAAGGAAATGGGGAAAAACGGCAAGAAAATGGAATAACTCTTTTTCATTTTATTTTTAAGATTTTTATAAATCATTTTATTCTATAACAATATTTACAACTTAAGTACTGATATTTTCAATTACTTCTTTAAATTAAGTTTCACTTAATTTTAAATAAATTTAACTCTATCGTATTTCAATTTCACACACAGATCAGCATATTTTATTTGATTTGTCTCCACAATGATTAATTTTCAAACTCTTTAAGAACAAGTCTGAATCATAATTATATAAATTGACAAAGATATTTTTAACTGGCCTATACCAATCACCGGTGTAAACAATTTTGTTTGTTATTGTTGAATATAACAACACCAGATATACACTTTTCCCCATTCCTTTCGGGCTGTTATATAAATATTGAAAGTTCTTAATGCAACAACAACAACTTGGTGGTCTACTAAAATTGCCAATTTTCCTTGTAATAGACCATCAAATGGTTCTTGTGACATTAAAAACTTTCAATGTTAATATAACGGTGGGAAAGCAATGCAGCCTGCAATTGAATTTTTATAATTGTTAAGTGAGTTTTCAAAAGAGAATTTAAATACTTATAGTCATTTCCCAGAAAATTGAAAAAAAAACAAAAGCAAAATTGTTATTTTCCATATAATTTCATGTTTTCGCTTGTCCGATTTACAGGGTTCAGTTTTGTTTTAAACTAACTTCAACCACCTTAATTGAGCATTAGAATGTTGAGAAAATTATTTTATAGCCTTTTGAAAAGTAGCTGCTCAACTCTTATTTTTATTACTTTGTTCGACAATTGTTCGTAGTTGTCAATGAAATTTAAAAGGTTTAAGATTTAAAAGGTTTAAGAAAATAACAATTTCAGACCGGACCTTAGCGGAGCTTTTTTTGGAAAAGTTCACATTATCTGAATATTCTTTGCTACTCGCTCTATTATTTTTTTTAACGTCATATTTTAAAAATTTGGGCTATTTTATATTTTTTTATTTTTCTTTTGTATATGAACTACAAAAATGGGAAGTTCCATAATTGTATCTTTACAAATAAAACCACAGTAAGCCAAACTGTTCATTAATAAAAATAGATGATTTTTTGATAAAATAATAGTGTCGAACTTCCTAAGTCCCTCACAGCCACAAACAAAAATGAAATGAAGAAAACGAGTTAGAGCTGTTTTCTTTGATTATTGATTATTAATGAATGCAATAGTCAATCAAACACCCCAAAAAATAAATTTAAAAAAATTGGAATTATTTCCCTGTTTGCCACACTGTGCGACGTCTCCTTTAAACTTTCCCGACAATATCATTTATTCAAGTTCGTTTCCGTTAATTCTTCTGATGACTAATCGTACACCGTTTGCATAATTTTGGTGGATTTAAGTTCCGTAAAAGAATGAGCGGTGAACCAATTTTCAGACAGGCGGCATTACGGGCATATCCCGAGAATCTAACTCAGTCGGAAAATTTTCTATCTCATTTTCAGACAGGCGGCATTACGGGCATATCATATTAAAGTTTGAGTGGTTATTTAATTGGCGCAGTCATCTCGGATTTACTGGAATAACCTCGCTGGTGATCAGAGTTACCACTCATTAAATTTTTTTCTGTTAATTACACGATACGAAATATGTGTACACGAATTTCCAATAAATGTACTAATAATTGGTTGGTTCTATGAAAACTGAATTTCGCATCTAAAATACATTTCTGGTCATTCTTATTCTGAGACCAAAAGTCAATTGGTGCACCCTCTCCCAAAAAAGGGAAAGGACAACTCCAATCCGGCGAATCTCCGGTCGATAAGTCTTCTTCCGAGCATCAGCAAAGTATTTGAAAAGGTTATTAATAGAGCCCTGTTCAAGTGGGCGGAGAACAAAAATATCATCCCGGATAATCAGTTCGGTTTTAAGGCGGGACATGACACAATTCATGCCGCGTCTAAACTAGTTTCTGATATCCAATGGAACAAAACTAAAAAGCAGTGTACGGGTGCCTGTCTGGTTGATTTGGAGAAGGCCTTCGACACCGTATGGTTAGAAGGTCTCTATCTAAAGCTAACCAGACTAGGTATAAGTTAACCTCTATTGTATATGCTTTATGACATGCTAAATGGTAGAAAGTTTATTGTCAAGAGTGGCAATGTAACTTCTACCGCAATTTTTAATATTAATAATGGTCTTCAGCAGGGAGCGGTTAACTCGCCGATTATATTCAGCATTTACACCAGCGATCTGATAGGTAGTCTAACTCAGGCAATTGCGTACGCCGACGATGTAATTGCGTACAGAACAGCTAATACAGTTGAGGTCATCAAAAGTCTCTTGCAGAGTGACTTCGACAAGATTCAGCGATATTGTGATGACTGGAAGTTGAAAATCAACTTCCAGAAATCAGAAACTATTTTGTTTAGGACTCCGTTGTCTAGCGCCTCAAGGGATACGAGAAAGAACTGGCGCAAGCTGGTGATCGTAGGGCCACATGGACATCCACTGGCGAGTAAAAGTGTAGTAAAGTACCTTGGCATCTGGTTGGATCAGTACCTGTATTTCGACAGACATATAGGTGCTGCTTTGGCCAGGGCTAGGGGAGCCTTTGCCTTGACAAAACGACTGTTTTATAGCAGCCGTCTTGACAGCGGGGTGAAGGTAATTTGCTACATGGCCCTCATCCGGCCGATGATTGCCTACGGATGCCCGGTGTGGTTCAACGTTGCCCCATCTCAAATGGAAAAGATTCGGGTGTTTGAGAGGCAATGTCTTAGACGTTGCCTTGGATTACACAGAACACCAGAGTCGGAGTACACAAGATATTATTCCAACCAGGTTCTATACAACGGAGCCAACATAAACAGAATAGATAATTTTTTGTTCAAGCTGATTCGGGGTCACGTTGCAAGAGCGATGTCCTCAACTAACAGCTTAATTTTTGGGGCTTATTACCCCAATAACGAATATTTTGAGAGTGCGCGGTTAAGTGGTTACATCCCTCCCGAGGCATTCCTCTATTTAGACAGTCGAGGGCTGATACAGGATGGAGGGGCGGTTCCGCTCATCTACCACGACAGCCGAAAAACTGTGGATAGGCGACTCCTGTATGGTCGAGACGTCATCGCTCAAGGTGGAGAAGAGCGCCTTCGGTTCAGTAGGACTGTGTCCGATCGGGACCGGAGGGATAGGGCGAAACAGGAGAACCAGTTCTGGTGGCTCTCTGAACAGCATCGTGATATATAAAGTCGATGAAGATGATATATCTTGGCCGACTTACATAGATTTAGGGCATTAGGTATAGGGAACAGTCAGGGTGGCACCAAAAAAAAAAAAAAAAAAAAAAAAAAAATATGTATGTATGCGGGGGCATACGTGCATGCAGCTGTGTGTCTGTACGTGTATGTGCGTACGTATATGTATGTGTGTATGTACATGTATGAGTGGGTTGCATGTTGGTGTGTGTCTGCATGCATATAAAAAATAAACAAAAAAAAATTAAAAAACGAAAAAAATGCTGCTGTGGCTGTTCTAGTTTTTAAGTAGTTTTAAGTATTATTAGGTATTTTAAGTAGTTTTAATTATTTTTAATATATATTAAGGTTTAGTTTATAAGTAAAAAAAAAAAAAAAAAAAAAAAAAAAAAAAAAAATTGATAAGATACCAAGTTTTTGTAAAGTTTCCTTGAAATATAAAATAAAATAAAAAAAAAAAAATTTAGATTTAATTAAAATAGTTTTTAGGTCGAAAGACATTAGTTTTAAGAGTTATTGTTTAATTTAGAGCGCCCGTAAAGGGCCAGTAAATTAGTTGTAAGTTATTGATATTTAGGCTAGTTTTAAACATTTTTGTCTAGCTTTAAGATAGTTATAAGTTAAAATGAAATAAAAATGAATTTAAAAAAAAAAAAAAAAAAAAAAACCAAAAGTCAATACTCAAAAAATTGGTGTCATTATATTCTTACTATACTATGTACTTAATAAAATTAAAGAATTGTGGCTCTTGCGATTGGCTTACAACAACGACGCAGAGAATCGTAAATATCTTTTGTTTTGAAGTTTCCCTTTTTTTGTAAATGGGTTATAAAATAAAATGCACGATTTGATCGAACATACTTACACTTGTTCGATTACATCGTATGCAAAATATTTCTATTAAGTTTAGATTCTTAATAGATATATTTTATATACGATGTGATCGAACAAAAGAGTAAGTATGTTCGATCCAGTCGCATTTCTAGAGTCGTTTTTACTTAATTTTTTATATACAAAATTCTTTAATTTGTTTCTAAAAAAAAATGACTGTCAGTTTCAGGAATTTAATAATATAAACTTAAAATCGAAATTTCAAAAATCAAATCATTAACACGTTTTCGAAATATTCAATTTTCAATTTTTTTTCCAAAATCCAAAAAAATATTTTTCGAGAAATTTGGTATGCAGTATTATTTATAATATGAACGAAATCCTATGTTACAGTTTTGATCGAAATCCGTCGATCTGTTTATGAGAAAGTCGAAATAACAAACCATGTAAAAAAAAAATGTTCACCAAAATGTAGACTATACCTAGAGTAGTGCTTACACTTGTTTTTATCAAAATAGTGAAAGCCGTTTTGAAAATAATCAAGATGGTAGAAAATTTGTATGGCAAGTACCGTTATTTTTAAGTACTAAGTATTACAAACTATCCTATCTTAGGAACGCCAACAAAATAAACATTTCAAAAAAAAAAAACATGAAAATCGGTTGGATAGATTCGGAGTTCATTCAACACATCAACGTGACACGAGATTTATATACTCATATAACAGATAGATTGGTAAATAAACAAATAGATAAATACATAAATTATTAAATCAATGAGTATACCAATTAATAAATAAATAAATAACTGGTTAAATAAATAAATAAAACAAAAAAATAATTTATTAATTAGTAAATAAATATTTATTTAGGTACATAGTGAATTGACAGTTAGTTAAACAAAAAACAAATATAATACTTCAAGTTAACAAATAATGAATTACTTAACAAAAAAAATTATATAAAATATCAGAAATATGGTTAAGAAATTAGTTGGTTAATTAACGGATTGTCAATTTAATAAAAAGTTATTATATTAAGCTTCAACATTTGCCTTTTCATGCAAATCTGAAGTGGAGTGGTATCGAGGTAGGTTAAGCATCATTTTGTGTAATTTGTTCTGCGTAATTTGCAATTTTTAAAGATGACACTTTTCACAATTTCCCCATACTTGGCAGCCTCACAAAAGAATGGATTGAAAAATTACTTTGTGCATAATCATTTTATTATAGTTACTTAGGAATGACTTTCTATTTATAAATGGGTAGAAGATATTGGTTGCTATGTTTACTTTTTTCTACTGAAAAAGATATCTTGTAATTTCTCAACATTAAGTTTAATTTTCCATTTTTTGTAGTATTGAATCTTGAATCATCAATTGAAGTGCAATATTGAGACTAAATTCATGCGATTAAAAGATTTTTGTATCATCAGCGATATTTCACATTCTGGTAACCTGGGAATATCAGATGTGTATATGGTACACAAGAAAAGACCAAGCACTGATCCTTGTGGGACACCTTGGTTAACTTGCAGCACAATGTTTAATTTGGAGGCCAAATCCACGCGATAATGATACGAATGATTAGAAAAGGGAACAAATTATGATGGAACATATTTGGCGGAATTGAGTTATTATAGTATTATTATTTAATAGAACTTTTGTTTAGGTAGAAGCATTGGTAGAACGTAGAAGAGTTTTTGTCACTTTCTTCTTAGAAGCCGATTTTTAATTTTTACGCGAGAAATCTAAAAAATAATAATAATAGTCGTGTCGTATTTGTAAGTTGCGCACTTTTCCTTGAAACCAAACAACAATAAATAAATCTGCGACCTATGGAATCGATAAATAAGTGGCACGTACTTTTTCTTATGGTCGATTTAGATTAAATCGTATGCACAAGATTCTTGGTAGAAACATCTAAATAATATTATTAAATTAGTTTGTTGCTTATTTTTTTATATACAAAATTTCTCCAAACATTTTGGTAGGACGATTATCACTATTTAACAATGTAAATTTATAAGCTTTTTTCAAAAACAAAATCGTCTATACTTTTTCGAAATATTGAATGTAAAATAATGGATTTTTTTTTCAAAATATCAAAAAAAAATATTTTTCGAAAATTTGGGTGGACAGTGTTTTTTAGAATTTGAAGGACCTCCTGAATCATTTTTTTTTTATGAAAATCCATTGAGTCGAAAATAAAAACAACTATTGGTACATAATATACTATACGTACGGTGACCATCCGTCCCGTATTACGCTCGACTGTTCCGGCTAAATTATAAAAAAAACCCGGGATCTTCACAATAGAACACAATACCTTCATACATTTGAAATGTAAGTGTTTGCTTGTACAAACAAATGGAATTTGTTTCTTTTAATTATTTACAATAAATCTAGAAATTTGTGAAATGCCTTCAAATAGAAAATGTGAATTCAATGATGATCTTCAGAGGGATTTTTTTCTTCATAAACAACAATGAAAACGCCAATACCGTTACCTGTTTAAAATACGTTTCTACGTTTTCTATAAGCAGTAGTGGAAGATATGATATTGAACAGCACTTAAAACCAAAAAAAAAAAAAACAATCTGACTTTGATGCCACCTCAAGCTAAATGTATGATGCTTTTATAATTCGACAAATTTTCAAGGGTCTGCCAGGAATGATGCAATTAATGTAGGCACCTGGACTCATTCAGGTCTAATGATTGCACAATGCAAATCGAAACTTATTAAAGCTGTTTTGATCAAATATATTTCTGTGCACTCGTGGTTCAATGTTCTTCAACCAAATTATATCGAAGGAATTAAAACTTCTCTGCGCAGAGTAATTTTTGTGACAGTTTTTTCTGATTTTTCCAATCATGGCTATACAAAACTATGCACTCTTGTTTAGATATTTTACACCACAACAAGTTATCATTGTCAAGACTTTGGAGGTTGCAAATCTTCCAAGGGAAACATCGGACATCACTTTAAAATACATAAATAAGACTTTGGTAAAATTTTGGCAATTTGTGCTTACAACATAAACAATAATTTTGGCGGGTCAGCAAGGAAAAGGAAGAACAACGCTTTTTGATAAACTTCAAGCCATTACCGGTAATGATCTAATTGGAGTAAATGGCGCTGCTCACGACTTATATAACTATTTGTGTCGTTCGTTCGTGTTGAAAAATTTAAGAAAATTTTCGAAAGGTCTCAGAATAAATTTTTCCATCTAGTTGGTTGCAGAAAAACTAGTAGGCTATCTTTAAAACCAGCTATTGAGAGAATAATACAACTTTATAATCCTTTAAGAGCAGATCTTTCAATCTCCAGATAAACATCCAGTTAATTGCCAGAGGAATAAACGTACTTGACTGTTAAATAACCGGATAACAACATTGAATTTTTCAATCAAGAAAAAATAATCTATAGAATAATTTAATTTGAACGTCACTTTTATTTCGAGTATCAAACATTTCATAGAAATTAATTTTTGTATAACGTTTATTTCAAAGCAATAATTTTTCAAAGTGTTTTTGACATCGAAAATAGCTATTTACTTTATTCCTCAGATAACTCCTTATGTCGTTCTAAAATGAGCAGATAAGTTTATTCCTAGATTAAGTTGTATCTGACTGTTGAAAAACTGATTTTTGCTCTTTCTGAAGAATATGTACTAACTGACTGCTTAACTGACTATTGAAAAATTGGCCCTAAAATAATTTTTCTTTTTTTAAAGAACTTGTAGGAAACGATAATATCATCAAAGAAATCTGTCAGGCAAAAAAAAATATCTTATGTACAGCTCAATGGATTTCTATCAAAATGTTTTTGCGAAAAGTCCTTCAAATTCTGTGAACGATACTACATACCAAAATTTTCGAAATATATATTTGGATTAAAAAAAGAAAACATTTTTTTTTTGAAAATTCAATATTTCGAAAATCGATGGCAGATTTTTTTGAAATTATATCTTTAAGTTAATATTATTTAATACATAAGATTATCATACAAAACTGTTTGTAGAAAAAAAATTAGGAAATTTTGTAAATTGAAGAACGACTATAAGATTATTTTTAGTCGTTTCTACAGAGAATTTTTAGCAAGTAGGCGCGATCCAGTCGATAATTTTTTTTATTTCTTAGATGTATCATTTTTATTTTTTTTTTTTGAAAATTCAGTATTTCGAAAACTGTGCCGAATTTTTAAATGAATTTTGTAGAATGCATACAATTATTTTAGAACACTCACATTTTCTATTCAAATTTTTGGAGCCGTTTTTTGACAAAAAGGAATATTTCTTTACGGTGTATGGTAGGTAACTTTGTGTTTAGTTGAATGCAAATGATTATCTAATTCGATTACCACAATATTTTCGTTCCAAAATAAATTACACGAAATTATGATTGATTATGTCAGTTATGTATATTCAGAATTATTCAATTAGCTTTAATGTTTGTGTACGCAATAAACATAGTCAAGTCATGTCCAATTATGGGAATTTCTGCAGAAGCAGGTGGTTACAATTGTTTTTGTCATTGTAACGCGTTTTCTTATAACAAAAAATAATCAATTCTTCGTATCTACCCTAAGTCATGCGTAAGTATTCCTGAATACTTGTCCAATTTTCTCGGAATAACGAAATCCAATTTTGATAATATTTGACACTCCATATAATATTGGATGGTATAGATATTTTATCAAAGAAAAATCAATTCTTAGCCTTAAGATAGTTATCGCTTTTATTTCAAATCAGTGTGACCATCGCTTGAATTAATCAATTTATTCATTGGATACATGTATTTACGTATAACTCGATTGCTTTTATTAAAACACTAGCAGATACCCGTGCGATGCTACGGACCCACGGGAATCTTATGAAATCATCTATCCACCTACAACATTTCATTAAAAACCGTTCAGTTGTTGAATGTAGGCACAAATGACGAACATGCTCTCCCAACATGCTCGCGCTCGCTTTGATCTTCTTGTACGTATATGGGCTATTTCCCGAGCCGCTTGCTGTTGGCGAAAAATTTAGATTTTGCCGTGTTCGCTTGCTTCGATGTTCGTCGTGTATGGTCATGTTCGCAAAAAAAGCGAAGATCTTATATTGGATTCAAAAAGTGACAACTACAAAAATAAAGTTTGGGAAAAATAACCTTCCAGATGCTTTCCAAATTTAATTAAAATCCATTGAATGGATTAGGCATGAATGTGGAACAAACACCCATAAGTACATCTATATTTTGTTTATATTATTTAAGCCTGCCCCATAGGAACCGTTAGGTTCCATTTTTTGGAAAAAAATGACCAATGTGATAATCCAGTGTGTATTTGTGAATGTGTGTGTGAGTGGGTGCTTGTGTGTGTGGCTGTATGTGTGTGTGTGTGTATGTGCTTTTTGGCTTCCTGTAAACGAAAGCTAAGTAGGCCATTTCTAGAATGAGCAGATAGGTACATATGTTATCATGAGCCTTGTAGAAAATTGAAACAAATCTATCACATCGAACCATACACTTACCGGAATAAAAAGAATACTGTGTGCTATTCCAGACTATTATCTATCTCTGTGCCAAATTGTATCCAGATCCGTTCAGCTGTTCTGGAGTTATTGACTAAAAAACATTCATCTATCCAAATTTGTACACTTATAATATTAGTAAGATTAACATGCATACACAATTCCACACAAAAAATCAATTTTCGATTTTTAAAATTTCCCGACCCAAAATTTTCTTTCGCAAAAACCTTCTCCTGGATTTTACGAACAACTAAAAAAGTGTTCGACCAAATCGGCCCATTTGTTATCAATTGATGAATTACAATACATTTTTACACACCATTTTTAATAGCAGATGCCCGTGCGATGCTATACGGACTTTCTATCTCACGGGAATCTAATGACATCTATACACCTATAACCTATAATTAAAAACCGTTCAGTATCGTTGAGGCGTGAAAGAGGAAGAAACACCCAAGTAGATATATATTTTTTCATATTTAAGCCTCTCCAATAGGAACCGTTAATTTTTTTCGTGATAAAAATGACCAATGTGATAATCCAGTACCCCATTCATCTACCAATCAAATTTTATGCAAATCCTTATGCTTTTAGTCGCCTTGTGAATAAAATTTTTGTGTGTTGTGTGTTCTTTCTTTCTCTGTCTCTCTCTGTTGTATTAATGTATGTGATGCTTAAAGCCAATGGTCTCGTTGCCAGTGCTTCAGTGCCTCTACTTGGTAGATTTATCTACGGAGTAGTATTATATGTAATGTAATGTAAATTTTTGTAGAATGAGCTCTATGAAAAATTAAAATAAACCTATCCCACGGGAAACATATTTCCGGGATAAAAACTAGCCTGCTATTCCAGACAAGAATCTATCTCAACCAAATTTCATCCAGATCCGTTCAGCCGTTCCGGAGTTATTGAGCAACAAACTTACATCCATACAACCAAGCTCTCACATTTATAATATTAGTAGGATTCTTTTTTTTTAAGGAAAACTACAAAAACTGCTCAGTTGGTCACTCTAATTCTAATTGCATTGCATAATGAAAGTCCGAAATGCTCGTTTTGGAAATTGATTATGCCGGTTCCGTTGAGTGTTGCCTTTAAGTATCTTTTTCGGAATGAGACTGGGAGTGGGGGGGTAAAAGTAAGCCCTTATCCTTAATTTTGAAAAAGTGATTGCAGGGCCATTGAGAGAACCGGAGAAGCAAAAAAGCGACATCAGTGGCCCAGATGAAGTGTGAATCACTTGTGATAACAGCTCGCATGGGAATTTTGTGTTTATTGTTGCGTTTGCTGCTGACACAGAAGCAAGCGATAAGCAGATAGAAGGGCAGCAAACAAACTGCAAAAACGTGCTTGAACCCAACACCCCATTTCCAAAATCCAACACCGGAAATCCAATACCCGCTCAAACAATTCGTCGCCGTACTATTCTCTGGCAGTTGTTAAATTCAATGAACTCAATCCAAAACCCAAACCATGCTACATACATATATGTATGTTAAGGATTTTCATGCATGAACCCATAAACAACCAAATGGGCGGTATGATGTAGACAGACAATTACAATAATAACAAGAACATGATGCATATGTAGGGGTGTGCAATATATGTTTGTATGTATGAGAGAGCGTGTGCGTGTACCTTTGGATGCGTATATAATTTTTTTTTTATTTATTTTAACATGGCGGAACATATGGGTGCTTATTGGTATTCTGATATTTTGTGTTCATCTCATTTGTATGCAAAAGCAGGTACATAAATATTTTAGTGCATATTGTTTATCCTCAGCTGTGATCCTTGAAAAAAAAACAACTCATTTTCTTATTTTTGAACAATTCGATTATTGTACAGCTACATAGCTACGTGTATACTTATTATAATACTTTCACGGTTCAGACGACGAAAAAAATGCCCAAGCAAGATTGAGGTCTCACATTTTCTGTGCGTTCAAAATAAAATTGGAAAATGGTTTTATGGGTGTGCGTATGGTGTACTATTCGCATAAAGAATAATATTATATACCCGACGTAGAGGTTTTTTATTTGTTCATTTTGTATGAAGTTTGCATTTAAAAAGAAAATTATCAAACTCTAGATTTTGCTCAAATACCTATGAGCGATGATAATATAAGGGAAAGAATCTCCCACAATTCTCTCAGATACTTGTTTAAGGCTCGAGCAACAATTTAGACATTGTGTAGTGTCCTTGGCTATATCAATGGTATATATATACTCAACTAATATTATGTTATAAGTTATGCAATTTTTAATGTATGATGTGATTTTGTTGGCTCAGTGAAAGATCCATTGGCCCAATAAAAATGTTCGTTTAAAATATATGTTAGTTAATAAATGTTTTATTGCCTCAATGTAAGTGATTTTTTTTCAATTTTGTTCTCTTGACTTTGAAAGGAATATACATTATGATGAAAGCCTATGTAATTGTTCTGAAACAATTCGTATAAATTCGTATATTACAACAAAACTTTTCTCTTAGTTAAGAAATTTTGCATAATTTTATGTAAAATAATCGCGGAAAGGAAAATTAATTATACATCAATTAACATCGATTTTAATCATTCAAGTAACACCTACCCTATGGACAAACACTTTACTTGGCTCAAATCTTCAAAGCCGTTCATTAAAAAAAAAATAATTTACTCAATGAATGAAATGGTTGATTGGATGAATAAATTAATTTGCCCAAAGACATATTATATAAAGCCAAGCGTATGTATTTTGCCCTGATATAAAAGATAACATCACTGACTCAACGAAAAGAAACGATGATAAGCAACACCAAAAAATGGTTCCCCGAATTTCGACTGTCTGTAATCTTAGTTCAATCAGCAGTATTTAATCACTATAACTTCAAATTTGGTACTTTGGTCTAAGGCTAAGGTGACTGCCTGGTTCCTTTTTTAAAATTTATATTTTAACCCAAAATTAACGGTACCTGAAACACAATTTTATGTACGAAAAAACGTAAATTTTAATTATGTCAAAAACGACTCTAGAGATCTTATACTATTTAATCATAATCTACATTTTTGTTCAAAAAAAAATTAACATTCAATGTACATTGTACAGCCTGTCAATTAAAATTCATTTATTTTTTGCTTTCTCAATAACCGTTGAAAGGATTTCGATCAAGATTTTTATAAAGGAGTTCCTTAAGATACTAAATAATTCAGCGTATGCCAACATTTTTGAAAAATAACTTTTTGTATTCTCAAAAAATCATTTTTCTTAACTTAAATATTTCGAAAACGGGTGAGTGATTATTTTTGAAATCCTGTTTTTAAATTTATATTATTAGGTACCTTAAATTATTGCCATAAAATTATTATGTAGTTATTGTTTTTAAAAAAATTGAATAAAATTATGTACCTATCTATATATAAAAATTAAGTAAAATTCAACTTTTAAAATATACATTAGAGCAAGCACATGCGATCCTGTCGTGCATTTTATTCTTCATTGAGTCAAAGAATGTATTTCATTAGCTATTATTAAAATAAAAAATAAAATTCACGACTGAATCGTACGAACTTGCTCTTAGTGCTAACAACTTTAATGTAGCTAAACATTGATACTGGTAGAAGTTAGGTCGTCTAGTTATCCTATGCAGGTTTAAAGCCAATAATGTAAGGAAGATTACCTTGATTCAGAGTACTATAATGACTTGTCGAATTGATGTCATTTAGATGCTATAGCTTAGGTGCAATGTGCATATATAAGATTCCTGTGAATCTTAAAAACGCACAGCTATGCAATTGTATGAGGGCCTACATTGTATGTAGATTTCAGTGACGTACGTAAAAATCGTAAGAAGGGAATAATAATAAAGTTGAAATGAATGGATAATATATAATAATATAATACATAATTAAATATTTGTATATTGTTTAGTTAATTATAGTTTGAGGAAAAACAAACTGTAGTACATGGGCGAAACGCATAATTTGGACTAAAGGTCACAAAAAAAACTCAATTAAAAAGCACAGCCCACAGAATAAAAAAAGCAATACCTACGTATGCACATGCGTTTGTATTGTTTTTGTTTTTGCATTTCTTCTTAAAAGAAAAACAAAGATGCAATTTGAATTCATGGAAAAATAAGAATATATCAAAAAAAATATTTTTTTATGTATAAAATTTTAAAAACATTGTTTAAAAAAAATTGAACCGGCATTTTGACGATACACACATATAAAATTTAAATTTCAAAAGAATTCTGTGACTGGTTTTTGAAAAGTCGATTTTTTTCAAAAAAAAAAAATGTTTCTTTTTAAAAATCGAAACACTTTTTTTTTTTGAAAATTTGAGTATGCAGTTTTATTAAAACGTTTAGTGATAATTTTCATAAAAAAATGATTTAAATCGCTTCATGCAATATCGAGAAAGGCGAAAATATGTGGAACCGGGAAGTACCGTTAATAAGTACGCAAAAAAAATATTTTTATACTTAAAAGTTGATTGTACTAATTTAATAACCCACACATTTTTTTTATAAAAACTCTTGGAGCCGTTTTTGAGAAATACATTTTTTTCTTAGCGGTTTTTTAACACTTGTATGCGAGGTACCATTGTTTTTATTTTAGAAATATTGATTTTTTAACTATTCAAGATAATGTCAAAAAACTACCGAATATGAAGTTTCAAAAAACTCATTGTTTCATTTTCGAAATTTTGAGTTTTCAAAAAAAAAAAATTGTTTGAAACATTTTGGTTTACAATAGTGTTTAAACTTTCAGGGAGCTTCTGTGTAAAAAATTTCAAAAAAATCAAATCAAACGTTTCCCAGAAAATCAAAAACCAAAAAATCATTCTACTAGAGGTACCAAAAATAACTATTTTTTTCCAAAAAAAATAATCATAAGGTAACTTTCCCTTCATTGTTGAACTGATTTTTTTTTATAAAAATCGTTGGAGCCATTTTTGAGAAAAATAAGATTTTTTTTTTTGGCAAAAAAAATGTATGGGAACTGCTGTTATTTTTCATCTTAAAAAAATGAAAAAAAACGTGTGGGCATATTACCGAAAAAACAATATGTACCAAGTTTCAAGCAAATTTTGTCGAATGCAAGGCCTTCGAGTGTTTTATAAGCAAGCTATCTCACCCTGTAATATATATTGTATACATTCTTTGTATAACAGTTAAGCTTAGGCGCTAGCATGTATAGTATTAATATGCAAAAGTTCAGTTGTTTTTGGTAATTCAAGGTGAGCTTCGGCAAGCAAAGTGACAGCCAATAAATGTTGGTTTCTTTTAAAATATTTTTCCCAGCGATAAAAAGTGTCCGTTTTTCATTAGTATTGTTTTTATTGTTTTAATTGTCTTTGGTCAACACGAGTTTGTATCTTTTAGACTTGAGGACAGAGAGATGAATCCAGAACTTGCCTTATAGTACCTATATAATCGCAAGTAAAAAAATTTAGTGAGGCAATAAATTAATTGAATAAAATAAATGTTTCATTGTATCTACGTAAGGTTTTAATTCAGAAGTGGGAATAATTTTTTTAATGAAAATTTAATTTAAAAAAATGTAATTAAGTATATCCTCACAATGAACGAAAGTGTCCGTATAGACAGACAAATAAGTAAACGACACTTACTGAAGCACCTGAGTCTAGCCATATTTTCTTAGATGAGAGTTTCGGGCTCACGGCCGGCCGTTACAATTGTATCGACACTCGACAGAAAAGATTAGAAATTAATATGAGAAATGCGATAATCGAAATGCACATACGGCTTAATGACTAAGCCACATACTCTAAAACGCCATAAATACCACGTTTACTTAAAGTCGCTTTCCCCAACTTGGTGAATATTTACTAATTTGAGAAAAAGAATAGTCAGTTTCCTAACGCGACTTTTAAGTCACCTTGAGCATAAAAGAGACTTGTAAAATAGCAGTCTTGCGTTAAATAAAAAAAAATTAAATAAAATCACCAGAGCTTACACGTGCAAGTAGGTACCTCAGAACTAAAAAGGATATTTTTTCAAAAAAAAAAAAAACACATAAAGGATATTTAATTTTGTGTATATAATAACACTCCTAAGACCCTTAGGGGTCAGATTTCCAATTTGTTCCTCCACATAATAAATAACTTTACCTGCGACATGTTAGTCAATTTTACACAATTTGAGTGTTACTGTACACAATCGTTTGTTTTAGTTTCTTTGTATATGTGCCTGTTCCTATTCTGTGTGAATATTTAACTCAAATCCACTCAAGTTATTCTCTAGAAATGACCCTTTCGAATATGAGAGGTACAACTGTCATAAACTTGAAACTTGATAATAATCAATGAAAAAAAGAAAAATAATGTAGAACGTAAACAAAAGAGAAAAAGAAAGAGAGAGATAAATACACAGAACAACTTATAATCACACTTCATGTTTACACTTTTTTGCCGCTTGTTTGAATGAAATATAATGGCTATTAGATTCACGGAAAACCAGCCGCGCTTCCGGCGGATACGAATACCATTTTCTCTCCTTGTAGTATACTCGTATCTCTAGTTCTTTCTGTGCGCACATTATATGGCCTCACGTTATGCTCCAGGATGATTACATCCGGAGCTAGAACTTTTCTCATTAAATAACTATTCACAAGATGAAGAAAAGTTAGGTCTTGGAATAAAAGTCAACCCCGTATCGACCGTTCTCTTCCTTCAAATAATATAGACACGTCTCACGATTAATAATAATACCAACTCTCCACAACTCCAGGTACCAATATAGCTATAGTTCAGTTCTCTTATTCTGATTCGCATTTCTTAAATTTTGTAGATTCGCGTGAATACTCGCTGAAGACTTGGTACGCCAAAAATTCAATAGAAGCAACTTTTAACTAATAATAATTCTATCAACGAATTTATTTCTTTTATTTTTTTT
This sequence comes from Philhelius pedissequus, assembly GCA_910595825.1. Classification (NCBI taxonomy): domain Eukaryota; kingdom Metazoa; phylum Arthropoda; class Insecta; order Diptera; family Syrphidae; genus Philhelius; species Philhelius pedissequus. The sequence goes on from OU343163.1 coordinate 33,178,869, forward strand.
TTGTTTTTGTTTACGGTGCCGGGCGCTTATATTAATTTAAATATTCCATGGGCGGTATTATGGCTTTTGAATTTTATTTTTATTTCTCTGAAAAGAATCCATTGAAGTTGCTGGAATAAAATCTACCTACCTACAATTTTTTGTATTATCCTTTCTGTGATGGGGAAAAAGAACTTGTTGAGTTTCTTTTAAGTCTTATTGCAACAGGTGTGTACTCTCATTGAACATGCTTTCTGACAGCAAATGCTCATTGTACGTTAAGTGTACACTTCTTACCTTTTGAAAAGAAGCGCATAAAGGAAGCACGAATCCCATTCAGATGGATACAAAAACTGCAAAAGAGGCTACATTAGTGTATGGTCGTGTTGCGTTGAAACGTTAATGTTTACAAAGGACATAAAACTAAGAAGGAGAAGTAGAAAGAGAACCATATCACGTCATTCTCGTTGATGTGTGTCTATTTATTTTAATATGAAAATGGTGTGTAGTTGGCTTAGAGGGTTTTAAGGGTAGGTTTAAAAAAATATTAAAATAAGAACGAAAATAAAAAGCATAAGCTTAGTAAATTTGCCTTCCTTTCAGAGGAACTCCTTGGTTGTTTAGTGTTACTAACTTTAAAGTGATAATACTGATAACAGCGATACAAACTGAGTCATTTTGACTGTGTTTGGCGACTTTGTGCAACGCTTAAAAGATTCCAAATGTCAAAAGTATTACATCAAACTAAGATGGAAATGTTCCAAATGAAAATCCATTTATTAGTAAGATGATAGAGTTTTGGGGTTAAAGCAGTTAAATTTACAAAATACATATTCTATAAACATACGCCAACATAATACTTAAGAAAAGGAGACTAAGTATACATATAAAGTATAGGTAATCAAAGTTCTGATTGAATTACTAAAATTTAATTTATTGACGAGAAAACTAGGATTACATTTGAAAGCAGGATAATTGATCTATAACGAAGAAGATGATCAAATGACATGTTATATAGTGTTCTAGAAAAAATGGGAAATTCTGTCGAAACGCCCTACGTTAAAAACATATCGTGAAATATTATTAAATGCAACATTTAGTTTTCTCCTGCTAGAAGAATCACAGTTGCAGAAAACCTTACATCCGTAAATAAAGCTGGAAACTAAGAGCGATTTCGCTAATAATAAACGCGTTTTTAATGGAATAAAATGGTGGGATGGCCAAAGCTGCCGTAGAGTTCCATAAAAGTTTTCGGACGGCAGTGTTTATGTGTTTATCCCAAGTAAGCGTTCTGTTGAAGACCACTCCCAAATTTCTTGCATTGTCAACATATTCGATTATTGAGTCACGAAGCATGATATCAGGGAAATATGATAGGTCAAGCTGTTTCATACTGACTACTAGGCATTTGGTTTTTATAGGACTTAAACATAGACCGTTTTCGTGTGACCAAGCAGCGATCCTATCTAAATCGGCATTTATAGTGTTTGCACAGTCCTCAATAAAACCCAAAGAACAGCTTCTATATACTTGAACATCACCGACGTACATGTGAAGGGAAGTGGAAACTTTCGAAGGAATTTCATTTACGTATAGTGAGAACAGAAACGGTCCATGAATGGAGCCCTGCGGCACACATCTGCTGTTATTAAAGAAATTGGACGTTTTGTTGCCTACCGAAATTGCCTGTGATCTGGACCTTAAATAAGATGAAAGAAGAGTTATAGGAGAATTTGAAAAACCGTATAAAGTTTGGAGTTTATTGCAAAGGTTAGTGTGGTCAACCGCATCAAAGGCCTTTGAAAAATCCAACAGTCCTAAAAAATAACTTTGTCTTCATCCAAAGACTCTCTTATATCTTCCACCACATTTATAATGGCGGAAACACAACTCTTATGTTTTCTAAACCCCGATTGTAATAGAAACAACAAATTATTTGTACTGATGTACGAGTTGATTTGCCTTTAGAGGACTGAATCAAATATTTTAGATAGAAACGGCAGGATAGATATTGGGTTGTATTCATGACAATTAGGAATTTTTTGAATGGGTATAATTTTGGATTTTTTCCATTGCGGGGGATAAGTACCTGTTATTAAAATAGGATTAAAAATATGCGTTAAGGATGGAAGAATGAAAGGAAGAATAATTTTAACAAATTTTGGATGGATTCCGTCAAAATCAAAGGCGTTTGATTTTATTGATAGCAAGCAATCTACAACTTCAGAGGTATCTACGCAACAGAATTCGAATAATCCTGGCAGTCCAATTTCTAGAGTGTTTATTGGGGAAACATTTAGCACATTCTAGAGTGTTTATTGGGGAAACATTTAGCACATTCATTTAAATCTAAACTCGTGTCAAATTTTTGACTAGTTTTGCCCACGCCGATTTATTTTATTTGCAAAAAACCCCGTTTGGCATATTTAATTATTTTAACTACTTCATTGCGCAGGCAACAATTCGAATTGAACATCAAGTCAATACCGTTTCCAATTCTTGTAGGCATGGTTACGTCTTTGGATAAGTCTTAAAATTTCATTAGTAAATCAAGTACGCTTACCATATTTAATCTGTTTGACTTTAATTGGAACATGTTCTTCAAAAAGAATACGAATGCTGTTGTTGAGAAATTTTATCTGATTATATACAGAAGGCATACTAAATACCATATCCCATTCTATGTTTTGCGCATCTAACTCAAGTTGACGGTAGTTAATATTTAGATAATCTCGGTATTCATAAGTTAATTCTGGCCGATTTACTGAAAAGTCAAAAATTAATTACAAGAGATCGTGCTTTGAAAAGGCAGAGGCTGACAACTGGTTAAAAAACAGAACGCTGGTAATATCTTGAACGAAAAAAACATCCAATAGTTTACTAGTATTTTCAGTAAAGTGAGTAGCACAATTTGTATTTACTGGGAAAAGATTAAGAGAAAGCATGTTCTCGGTAACCTTGGTTTCAGATAACAGGTTGCTATTTAAGTCACTACTAATAATTATTTTAAGATACCTTGTGGAGAGTGATTCAAGGAGACTAAAGATTGCTGCTGGATTAATTTGGCTACTGGGTCTATAAGCACATCCAATGAGTAGATTACCAGAGAAAGATTTCATTTCTACAAATACATAATCAATTTCACTTCCCATCGAGTTGCACTTCAAACAACACTTTAACTCTTCTTTCACGTACGAGTATATTGCTGCACCTCCACCCCTCCTTACCATTCTATCACCATGAAAAATTTTATACCCTTTAACATTATAGATTTCATCTTTGATATTACTCGTATCACAAGACCATGATTCAGATATACAAACAACATCAACCCTCGATACTTCAAAAAGATTTTTATACTCATCCATTTGAGGAAAAAGACTTTGTGCTTTCAAGTGACAAACTCGCAAACCATTTCTTTGGCTTCCCAAAACATTGATCAATAAACGGGAATCTCATCACTTCCACCGTCGATGGGACTCTCATATTCAGAAACTAATTGTATGAATGTTATAAATTAGCAGAAACAAAGGGAAATACATGTAAAAAGAAACAAATGCCATATATAGTAGCAGCGAAGAGGAGGATACATTTTCAAGTTTTATACTTAATTTGTTTACGTTTTTTACATGCTGTTCTTCTTAATGTGCTTATGCGAAAAACGTAAAAAAGTAAAAAACGCGGAAAAAATATTTTTTTTTATTAAAGAGCCCGATTTGTTCTGTTTACACTTGAACAAATTACAGAAACAAATTATTTATTTTGTTTAGATTTTGAGCAGATAATGAAAATACCTCTCATTTTCTCTCTTTTTCCCACTTTTATTACCCCATTTTTACCGTTCTACGAGATGTTTCCTTTTTTTTACGGGATTTTTACGTTTTTTACACGTATTCACGCTTTTTTACATAGAAAAGGTAAAAACGAGTGTTAACTTCAAAGGGCCAGTTTTTCAGTGCTTGACGATTCTAGTCTGAGTAAGCTTCTGAAAAAAATTGTTTGCAGTCAACTCAATAAATTCATGAAATTAGCTCTGGATTAACTAAGTAGATATTTCTTTATGATATACTCTTGTCAACTATATTTAAAATGTACCTACGACTGATATCAATATTGACGCCATCTTCATTTCGATAGTGAAATGGCAAATTCCATAGTACCGCACATCGAGTTCGAAAGATTTTTGACTTTTGAAACTTAAAGGTTATTCTTCACAGAAAAATGGCCTTCTACTTAACTCGGGATTAATTTATTTACCTTATTAACCATCTTTGGCTTACCTAAGATTTAACTTAGTCACTTAAAAAAGAATGGTCCTAAAATATTTGTAAGAAATAATTTAGATTACGAACAAACAAATGTCTAACAAAATGCCTTCTGTAAATGTGGTGATTTTTATCTGTGACAGACGTTTCTCATAAAAACATATCGTTTATTTATTTATTATGTGGCCATCTAGTATTCAATAGTGAAAGATGAGATGAATTTCAATGGTTTCAATAATTTTGATACAGATTTTTTAAGACTGAACATAATAATGGACGCGACAGTTCAAAAAGCGTGGCTTTATACATTATTTCATAATATCAACTGAGGTTTAATGGGGATCAATGTTCAAGTATGTACTCGTTGTACAAATAATCTTTGGTTCAGTAATTTTACTTCGTCGATTTCGGCAGATTAACTGATGTTCAATCTCCAATGATTATTGAGCTCTTATCGCATTTTTTTTATAATTTAGCGAGCACTAATTTATTATTAAAGGAGTTTTGACTACCTTGAATAGTTTTGTTCAAGTAATGCACAAACAATGAGAGCATTAGATAAATAGGGAAGGATTTTAAAAGAGAGGCGCAAAATTTTAAACGACTTAGCAATATGTTAAATCGTTTTTAGTATGATACTAGGTTAAAAAGAGGAGTTTGCTAATCTTAAACGAATTTATTTTCGTATTATCTTCTTAACATTTCACCTAACTTAAAATCACCAAATGGCTACTTATAATGTTTTCTTGTTTTTATTGTTAGATCCTGCAAAAAAAAAACTTATGAGATTTATTAGGAATTAGAGGCCAAACAACACTAATATAATAATAATTATAATTCATATTAAATAAAATAAAAAAACACGAATAGTAGCCGTTTACCTTTAACTCGTGGATTGGAAAAAACTGCGGGGAAGGATTTAGATTTCACATTTGACAATATTAATAACAGATAGTCTTATTTACTAAAGATTTTCATCATGGATTGTCGGAAGGATCTTTAAATTTTATGAATCCTTCTTATCGATTCGAATTTTAACTCGGATATGTACATCGAGTTAGACGTGAAATATTTGTATATCTTTGGGGTTTTCCGTGGCGCGGTAGTTGTGTGCTCGCCTATCAACCTCGTGGTCGCAGGTTCGATTCCTGCCGTTGTAGATGTCCTCTTATAATCCATAAAAATACAATTCTAAATATTTTCAAAAAATGAGTTGCTGGTGTACTCATTACATGTTGTTCATGCATTACGCATAACACTAACAATATGTGAATGAGTAAACTAGTATACCCATAGAATATGACAAGAAAATAAATAAAATAATGCGAATTATAAGAGATATAAATAAATAAGAAACGGTAATATTCTCTGCATTAATTCAGCCGCCATCCCTGAGGATAAATCTGATACAACAACCAGCTCTAGTCTCTGAACATTGCGCCACACATCTTTCCTATCCTTTTTTCTCTTTTTTCACAGGATGCCCGTGCTATGTTAAATAAAATGCACGACTGGATCGCACGAACTTGCTCTTATGTTCGATCACATTGTATGCAAAAGATTTTTATTTAAAATCTAAATATATTTTTAAAGTCATTTTTTACTCTATTTTTTATACACAAAGTTTCTTTAATTTTTTTTCAAAAATAATATAATAATATAATAATATAATACTATAAACTTAAAAACAAAAATTAAATCGGATTAACCAAAGAAAAAATTATTCAAAATTCTGAAATAAATACTTACACAAATTTGAGCTCAAAAACAAGTACGCCATTTTATTTCTTGGCTAAATTTGAATTTATGAGAAAAACAATTTAAGAATCTGTAGAGCGGTTTTTGAGAAAAAAAGTTTTTTTTAAAAAAACTTTTTGAAAACAATAAAAAAAAAATACAAAAAAGCCAATTCATAGGTATTCAGCAAATACATATAACTATAATTTTTTAAAAAAAAATTATTGAGCAGTTTTCAAAATATAAATTAAAAAATTTTTTTTTTTTAAATTCTTTTAAAAATACAAAAAAATATTTATTAAAATATTGGTACGCAGTAAAAATTGGGCAACCTAAACCTATCTACATGTGAAATTTCGAAAGAATCGGTGGAGCCATTTATGAGATAGTCGAAACAAAAAAAAAACAGTCCTATGGAAAGTACCGTTTTTAGACATTTTCAATTTCCTTTTTCAATCATATGATCGGTCGTACCTAAAAAGCTGCACTGATTTTTTAAAAATCAAAATCGTTAGAGGCGTTAAAGAGAAAAATAGGCTTTAACGTATTGGTTATATGGCAGGAACCATTATTTTTTTAACTACAAAAAATTTCAATTTACCATCTGTACAATACCTAAAAAACTCTATATACCAAGTTTGAAGCAATTGGGCGGACGTATTTGGGCTCTAGGTGTCTATACATACATACAGACAGACTGACAGATAGACTGACTGACAGACTGACAGACTGACAGACAGACTGACAGACAGACTGACAGACAGACTGACAGACAGACTGACAGACAGACTGACAGACAGACTGACAGACAGACTGACAGACAGACTGACAGACAGACTGACAGACAGACTGACAGACAGACTGACAGACAGACTGACAGACAGACTGACAGACAGACTGACAGACAGACTGACAGACAGACTGACAGACAGACTGACAGACAGACTGACAGACAGACTGACAGACAGACTGACAGACAGACTGACAGACAGACTGACAGACAGACTGACAGACAGACTGACAGACAGACTGACAGACAGGCTGACAGACAGACTGACAAACAGACTGACAAACAGACTTACAGACTGACAGACAGATTGACAGAGAGACTGACAGACAGACTGACAGACAGACTGACAGACAGACAGACTGACAGAGAGACGGACAGACAGACATACAGACGGACAGAATTTTTAGACCATCTTTTTTCGTCTTCGCTATCATCGTAATGTAATGCTTGATTGTTATCTCTTGCAAAATTAAAAAAAAAAAACAAAAATCTCACTTCCCTTGTAATCTTTCTACGTTAGTATCACAAAATTTAGTTCATGAGATAATAAATAAACAAAAATATTAAAAATATATAATAATAAATAAAAAAAATGCTTGTGCACCAGGTACAGCTTAAAACAAAAAAAAAATATTTTTTGTTTGATTTTTTTTTAAATACAAAAAAACTCTTAGATAGGCGTTCTTACGCCTCAAAATATTTGTTTCGAAAATATGATGTTTCGAAAAATGATATTCTTGAATGAAGTTAACCTCTCATCTCACTTTTTCACCAAAAGAAAAAATCGTGGAAATTAAGAAAATATATTTTGGAAATCTATCAGGAACTATACAACTCAGGTGCATGCGATAAGAACCCTAAAAAATAACACTCTTGTTATGGCTCAATTTTATAGGTACACCGCATTGAGAACAAAATAAATGATAAATTAAATAAGGTGTAACGATCACAGTCGCATATTACGCAGAATCGATTCTGAGCTGATTGGGAGGAAAAACCTCCGCAATTGGCAAAGAAAAAAGTTATTTTTCACCAAGAAAACACACTGGACGACTAAGGCGCATTCCGCAGTCACAATGGTAAAATTGCATAGTTTATTCTACGAATTCCGCCGTCATCCAGAATATTCCCCAGATTTAGCCCTTTTCGAATATTTCTCGTAATATTATATTCGAGAAAAATGAAAGACCTTTTCTTCCATATTTTAATCAGCGAGTTTGAATGGTGGTCAAGTCGTTTTATCTTCTGGGATGTCAACGCAGTTTACGAAAACGCATTGACTGACCGTCTTTCGTGTGTTCGTCAACCGATTATGCGTTGAAACTGTGAATGTTGACGGATTTGTTGCATAAGCTGAGATGGATTTTGTGGTGGCAGAGTCGACGCGATAACCATTTATGAAAACTGAATAATTGTGAAATCCTGTATGAAGTCAAAGAATACGAGTAATACAGTCAATATACAAATAAAGTTCAAAAGTTCAAGTCAATCTACTCCAAGTTTAGTGACTGCAGTCATAAATCTTACATGGTATTGAGTTTTCAAAAACGGAAGGTCCTTGCGGAGTGTAATGTTGGAAGCAAAAATAAAAAAAAAGAAACAATCATCAAACGGAAAACAATATTGTAGCAAATCTTCCTTCGAGTTACTAAGTACAAGCCTTTTCAAGAACTAAATACGCACGCCAATAAAGAACACAAAAAAAAAGGATATACCATAATATTATGACAGGAAACTTCTCATTTCTCTTGTACTTTCACTATCCAGCCAGACGGTAATGATATTGTTGTCAATCTCTAACATATCGTTCCCAGAAAATCCTTAAGTTAAAACTCAATTCGTCGAGTAAAAGTGGAAAATAAAAATAAAATCGTTTGAAAAACAACTGACTACACACTTTCGCTAAAGGTAATAAGAATTTCTGGTTCACAAAACACCGAAACACACACATCATCTATTGTGTGTGCCTTTTGTTTTACGATACAGCATTCGCACTAACTACATATAGTAGGTACCTTTCATTGAAACTTTATTGCTTCGAAATGACACAATAAACAGCATATGCTGCAGCTCCAACTCCTGATTTTGCTTCTGCTGTTGGTTCGACCTCCTGCCAGAGAGGTTATATCTACCCGGATCAGCTCGATAAAGGGACTGAGAATGGAGACTATATCCATATACTGCCAATGATAATAGTGGTAATGTAGAAACTCCATTTGAAGCCCGGAATGATGGTGATGGTATATGTTGTGTGCTCGAGATGGCTGATGGTTGGAAAACGCTGGCTGGTTGATTGCTTGCTTTTTATATTGGTATATAGGAGAATCGACAAAAATGAATTTACTACTTCTAACTCACACATATCCCGAAGCTGCTGAAACACTGATGCTGAACCAAGCTGATGCTGAGTCACCATGTTGAAGATTATTTTGATGGATGTTCAAGCTTATGGTGTGTTCGATTTTCAGCAATGATTTTTCGTCTTAATTAAAAGAATAAAAAGTGTGTTTTGCAATTTTTTTTGTTTTTGTAAGAAAAACTTTTATTGGAATGGCCAAATGTCCTTATTGTGTTTAACAATAAAAGGCGGATCGTAAAAAAGAAGGTTTTCGTGGTTATAAGGAATTTTTATAATCGAACAGGATGTTGTGGGTTTTTGTTTTAAGCTGATTTAATTTGATAATGTATGAAGGTTAAGAAATTATAACTGCCAAGCAGTTGTTATTAAATTTAATATCAACTGTCACCCATATAAGTTGAATCTTGTGTCTTTTCTGTATGTTTTTACTGGAAATACTCATTGACAGGCGGACTTTAAGTGGCTTCAGCCGGGAAAGCTTACATTAGATGGTTAGCAAACTTCTGCCCTTCGACCCAACAGACAGGAATTTGTGTTATCTTCTTTATTGTTAGTTTACATTTTATATTAAAGGCAACGTGTGACTATCATAAAAGTTGAATTTTTCCTGGAGACTCGAAAATGAAATGCATATATTTGATATGTGAAATGTGATTTGGTATGAAAGTTAGAGAAATCAATTTTTTGCGATGATATTTCTTTATGCAATCATCAAATTCTTGGGATTCATTCCAAGGATAATGAATAAATATTCACTTTCTCGCAAGAGGCAATATACCCGTGATCTAAGATTTCGGACTTCCATTCGAAGAAATGTTTTGGGGACAGCTTTATGTGTAAATCTTAAGCATTTCTTTAAAAAGTATCTTCTATTAATTTTCTACAGGCCAAAAAACGCAGCGTCATAAAGAAATGATCAAGCATATATGTATGTACTTATGAGCCAAACAGCTTGTGAGATATATGTATATATAATAGACGAATTCATGTGATGCTCCTATCAGACATAAAATACAAAGCTTAATATTGATATAACAGAGCAAGTAAAATAAGTGAAGTCTTAAAGCTTCTGAAAGAAAAAAAATTGGAGAAAACTGTTAGATGAGCTCTTGCACCTTTTTCAGTTATGTTCGAGCAATTATATCTTATCTGTTTAACTTGCAGGGTATTAACCATAATATAATATTCATTCAAGCCTAAGTCATCTAAGTTTTTCTGTCTTTCAATAATGAAGCATGAAAATAATTTTGTTCTACTTTGCTAAACCTGTTTTTACTTGCGATTAGGTAACGGGTTATCCATTTTGCGGTTTCAAAATTATTATTATTAATATTTTTTTTCATGATATTTCTTTTTTATTACAAAGCTTGAACGTTGCCATTATGTGTGAAACACTACATCAATTAAATGACTACCACGCGAATTGTTGCAAGCATCGATTCTTTTGAGGTAATTTTCGACAACTTTTTGACACATTTTGGGCGGTATCTCCGCCATCACTTGACGCTTGGTGGTTTGCAAGTGCTCAAGATTTAAAAGTTTATCTGCAAAAACACGGTCTTTCGCGTAGACCCACAAAAAAAAGTCCAGCGGCGTCAAATCGTAGTTGATACCGCCACGACGAGAAATAACGCGGCCAGAAAATTTCTCTTTCAATAAAGCCATATTCGCTCGAGTTGTGTGGCATGTGACACAGTTTTGTTGAAACCACATATTCTCCAAGTCGTATTCTTCAATAGCAGGCAAGAAAAAGTCAGTTATCATATGACCATAACGCTCCCAATTGACGGTGACAGTCGTTCCATCGTCGTTTTCGAAGAAAAGTGACTTTTTGTGGATGGCCTCTCTTCAATTACTTGAGGATTCTCAGAACCTTAAATACGACAACTTTGTTTATTAACATACCCACCGAGTGAGAAATGTGTTTCGTCGCTGAAGAAAATTTCGTTCGAAAAATCGCCGTCCACCGCCTGTTGTTCAAGCACCCATTCGACGTATCTACGATGTTGTGAATGGTCAGCTGGCTTCAGTTGTTGTGTGAGCTGGACCTTATATGGATGTAGGTGTAGATCCAAATGCAAAATACGCCATAATGTGCCGTAAGACAGTCCTAATTCCTGAGAACGACGAGGAATCGACACATTCTGGTCTTCGGCAACACTTTCAATTACAGCAGCGATATTTTCAGTGGTACGAGCGAGACGATGATGCACAGGCCTTACAATATCTATAACCAATCCAGTGTCTTCAAATTTCTTCACAATTTTGCCAATTTCTTGCGTAGTTGGACGATTATGTAAACCATAATCTCCTCTTAAAGCATGATATGTGGCTGTGGCAGAATCACCATTTTTGTAGTAGGTTTTAACAATTTGTATGCATTGTGCGATAGCTAAGCGATCCATTTTCGTAAATGTCAGACTTTCAACTGAAAAAAAAAATTGGTTTAAGGCGCCAGTTATAGCTTTCATTGAAACTCATCATTTAAAACTTTGACTATCAATTCTGAGGCACCTAAACAAATAAAACTGATGTTGTTTTGGTAACAAAATGAAGGTATAAAAGGTTTATAATATTTTTTGTCAAAAAAATATTTTATTTGTTCTACCACTTTCTTGTAAATTTACTTTTGATTTTGCTTTTCATCATGCTTTTCATCATTGAAAAATCAAAAGTGAATTTACAAGAAATTGGTAGGGCAAATAAAATATTTTGTTGACAAAAAATAATATATATCTTATTGCCTTCATTTTGGTACCAAAACGACATCAGTTTTATGTGTTTAAGTGTCTCAGAATTGATAGTCAAAATTTTCAATGATGAGTTTCAATGAAAGCTATAACTGGGGCTTAACAACTTAGTTTGACAGATGTCGAATTCCAGCAGCGAAATGGATAACCCTTTCCTATAAGGCAAGTTATGGATTCATGCAAAAAAAATTCTAACAATCAAACATGACATTACGATCATACCAACCAAAAAAGTGGGTCCCCAATTCCGTCTGCCTGTCTGTCTGTTTGTCCGCGAGTCTGCAGCCTAAACGGTTCGATGGATTTGCTTCAAACCTGGTACATATTGTTTTTTAGGTAATATGCCCACAGGTTTTTTTCTTTTTTTTTTTTAAGACAACAAATAACAGTAGCTCCCATACATTTATTTTTTGCCAAAAATAAAAAATCTTATTTTTCTCAAAAACTGCTCCAACGATTTTTATAAAAAAAAATTAGTTCATCAATGAAGGGATTTCCACGGACATTTCGTTAATTTTCTTTTTTTTGGAAAAAAGTGGTTATTTTTGGTACTTCTCGTAGTAAATTTTTTTGTGCTTTCGATTTTCTTGGAAACAGTTAATTTGATTTTTTTGCGCAGAATCTCCAAACACTATTGTAAGCCAAACATTTTCAAAAAAAATTTGTTTGGAAATTTAAAATATTTCGAAAATGACTAAATAGATTATTTCTAAAATTCGTGTTTGGTAGTTTTTTGTTAAAAAACTATATTCCTAAAATAAAAAAACAACTGTACCTTCCATACAAATGTTAAAAAAAACCCTTTAGAAAAAAATTTATTTGTCAAAAACGGTTCCAAGAATTTTTATAAAAAAAGTGTGTGTTATTAAATTAGTACAGTCCACTTTCAAGTATAAAAATATTTTTTTTGCATACTTATTAACGGTACTTCCAATAGAACCACTTTTCATAATTTCGACATTCTCAACATTGGATGAACAGATTAAAATAATATACAAAGGCTCCCTAATAGTCTTAATAAAACTGCATACTCAAGTTTTCAAAAAAAAATCGATTTTTTTAAAATACATAGTTTTTTTTTTTTGAAAAATCGATTTTTCAAAAACCAGTCACTGATTTTTTTTGAAATTTAAATTTTATATATATATTTATAATATCTTCAAAATGGCGTTTCAAATTTCTTTTCTAAAAAGGTTTTTAAAATTTTTTACATACAAAATTATTTTTTAAAAAATCGCTCCAACGATTTTGGAATTTTTATGTTGATATATTCTTATTTATCCACGAATTCAAATGGCATCTTTGTTTTCCCTCAAACTGTAACCACTAAGCAATATAAAAATATTTAGTTATGTGTATTATCCATTTCTTTCTACCTTATTATTATTCCATATTTACGAATTTTTGCGTACGTCACTAAATACTAAATACAATGCAGGCCCTTATATATTTATATCTACATATGTGTCTTTAAGATTCACATGAATCTAGGAATTAAGTTGGTAGGTAGTTTTGTGCATATAACTTTATAATCTAGGTGCAATATGCATACATTAGATTTATGTCAATTTTAAAGACACATATGTATACATAAATATATGAGAGCCTGCATTATATTTAGTATTCAGTGACGTACGCAAAAATTCTTATAAAGGGAATAATAATGAGGTAGAAATAAATGGATAATATACACAATGAGAGAAAACAAAGAAAAAAATAATGTTTTATGTATAAAATTTTAAAAACAGTTTAAGAAAAAAAAATGAAATAATATATACATATAAAATTTAAATTTAAAAAAAAAATCAGTGGCTGGTTTTTGGAAAATCGATTTTTCAAAAAAAAATTTTATTTGTATTTTTAAAAGTCGAAAAACATTTTTTTGAAAATTTAAGTATGCAGTTTTATTAAAACTTTTACGGAGCATTTCTATAAAAAAAGTTCATCCAATGTTGAGAAAGCCGAAAATATGAAAATTGGTTCTATGGGAAGTACTGTTAATAAGTACGAAACAAAATGTCTTTTTACTTGAAAGTGGACATTTTTTTATAAAAATTCGTGGCGCCGTTTTCGAGATATATTTTTTTTCCTATGGAATATAGTTTTTTTTTTTTTACTATTCAAAATAATGTCAAAAAACTACCAAATACGAAGTTTAAAACAAATCCATTGAGTCGTTTTCGGAATTTTGAGTATTCAAAAAAAAAGCTTTTTAGGAGATTCTGCGCACCAAAAATCTTCAAAAAATCAAATTAACGTTTCCTAGAAAATAGAAAACCAAAAAAATGGTACCGAAAAAACAATATGTAGATACCAAGTTTGAAGAAAATCCATCGAACCGTTAAGGCTGCAGACTCGAGGACAGATAGACAGACGGACAGACAGACTGACAGACGGACAGGCAAACGGAAATATTGCTAGAATTTTATTTTGTACGAATCCATAACTTGTCTTATAGAACCTATAATCGCAAGTAAAAAATATCAGAGAACTACCACCCGTTCTCTAAGCGGATTCATTTTACCTACACTAAAAAGTTGTGTTATTTTATTTCAAAACCAAACTTTTACTTACCCTTAAACTAGAGCAGTTAACGTTGTTTTGAAAGTCAACACTAATTTACACCTACACTAAGAACTTGAAACCTGATATACTCTATAAGAAAAGCCACATAGCTAGCTACTTTTCCGTTTTCTCGTAACTGCGGCAGCTCTAACGATATCATTATTTTGTTTGATGAAAAGTTAGTGACATAAACTTTTAGCGCATTTCTTGAAAATTTTGACAAAATTAGAAATTCTATTGACTAAAACCAACGAATATTATTATGTAATTCATGCCGCAAACGCTAACGTGAACAAATTCCACAAAAGTGAGATAAGAGTTTGTCAAATAAAATATTTCGCTAAACTTCAAAAATATACGATACCTAACTCACACCTTTACTTTGCACTATCAAAACCGAAACGATATTTAAGACACATTCTTCAATATTTGCCTACATAAGTTTGTAACTGTGCGCTTTTCCATACAAGCTATATCGCTCTTAAAAATGAAACACCTTTAATGCCTAGAAATTGGCGTAGGAGTACCTATGATGTATTGCATGTTGGCATTGGAAGTTGGCAGTGTACACATAGTTTTGATGATGTGTGGGGTATATTATGGTGAGGTGTGTTTAAATTAACTCATCGTCTGTATAGAGAGTCCTTGTACAAATAAGGGTGCTTCTAGATGATGATGAGTACCTCTACCTACCTGAGTTTATTTCTTGTAAGAGACTGACGACAACGGCTCTATACTTGACATTAAAATTTTATAACTGACTTTTAAGATTTAGGTCCTTAAAAACTTTATTTTAAATGGAAATTTTATTAACACATTGAATTTTACGAAACATATTTATTCAGAAATCCAGGGTTGTTATAGATAATAAGAATCTTCTGACAAGGTTTATGCCAAGGTGATAGGTAATTTTATTATAAACTGGTTGACCCGTACATGCTTTGCTCTGCTTAATTTGCAAACATGCTTTGCTCTGCTTAATTTGCAAACAGTCATAAAATGACTTACTTTATAATGAGGCAGAAAGTATTTTAACATCTCTCTTATGATATTTTCATGAGGTTATTTTTAGTTGGCTGTTTTAATATTAAAATTTAATCAAATATATGTATTATAAAAAAGATTTGATTAACGTGAACCTCTTTTATTAGAATTAATTTGATTTTTAATTAATATTGGAGCCATTGAAATGTACCGAACTTCTGGCTTTTAATTTTGAATATTCAGTTCAGTTTTTTTTAAGGGATTGTGCGATGATATAAATACCATTGACTCATTGACTCACTGGTCGACCAAAAATCACAAAAGGGCAGGATCTTCAGAGTACCAATATTATCTAGTTCTCGTCATAGGCCGAACCTCGATGTGTGTTTCCCAAATGATTATGACCAACAAAAATATCCATAGGATACTAAATCACGGTATTTATTTCGGAACCAAGATTTTTACTTGTGATATATGTTGGTATTATAGGGCAAGTTTTGATTTTGAAAAAAATCGAAATCGAGATTTTAATCAAACTTGACATTACGTTGATAGAGATTGCCTTCTCTCTGACTGTAGAACGATCTATAGCCTAAGCGGCAAAAGCGATTTTCCTTAAACTTGCTACTTAAGCATTTTAGGTTATTGTCTCAAAAAGATTTTCGAATCGTTTTTTTAGCCAGAAAAATAACGGTACTTGACATACAATTTTTTCTACCATCTTAATTATATTGAAAACGGTTCTAACGATGTAGATAAAAATACTAGGTGTGTTCACTACTTTAGGTATTGCCAACATTTTGGTCGACAATTTTTTTTAATACTTCGTTATTAACGTTATCTGTCATACAAACATTTTTTTTGTTATTTTCGACTTTCTCATAAACGGCTCGACGGATTTAAATCAAAATTTGTATGAAGTAGGTCCCGTTAATTGTAAACAAAAAATTTTTGAAAAAAACATTTTTTTTTTGAAAATTCAATATTTCGAAAACGTTTGGATTTTTGGTGGAATTTTAAAATTGTCATAGCAATTTTTTTTAAAAATTAAAGAAATTTTATATATAAGACATTTAGTAGAAAAACTACATTAAAAATATATTTGGATTCTTAATAGAAAGCTTTTACATACGATATTATCGAACATAAGAGCAAGTACGTGCGATCCAGTCGTGCATTTTACTTTTCTTTTGCAAAAATTGCTAGTTTTGGTATACCTCTCGTAGAATATTTTTTTTTTGGTTTCAGTATTCTGGTTGTTTTTTTTTTTGTACTTAAAAAAAATTATAATTTTATTTTCGAAAACGACATTATCGATTTCTTCGAAACCTTGTATTTAGTATTTTTTGACATTTTCTAGAAAACTCGAGAAAACCATATTCCTAAACCAAAAAATAACGGTGCCTACCATACAAATACTGAAAAGCCATCACAATTTGTTTCTCATATTTTATTTATTTCTCTTAAATTAATGCAGTCCATTTTAAAACAAAATTAAATAAAATGCATGACTGGATCGCACGTACTTGTCCTTATGATCGATCACATCGAATGCAAAATATTTTTAATAGAAACGACTAAACATATTTTTAAAGTCTTTTTTTTTTACTTAATTTTCTAAATACAAAAATTCTTAATTCTTTTCTAAAAAAATAGGTATGACAATTTTAAATATTTAACAATATATATATTTTTTTTAAATTTAACTATATGCCTGTAAGACCTAATGTCTTTTAAATGCAACCTGAATTGCACGGCACTAGTTTGGCACAGGGGATTTGAGAACCAGGTATTGACTGTCTCATTTTTAACCCATGGGCGGCATCCAATTAAAATTGGAGGTAAAGAAAAGAATGCGCCTAGCGTGGGGATCGAGCCCACACGTCTAAGTTAGCAATAAAGCACTTTATCCACTGCGCCATTGCCACCATTGCAATATAAATTTAAAAACAAAATTTCAGAAAGTAACGTCACGCCACTTACGAAATATAAAATCTTTTTTCCTTCAAAAATCCAAAAAAAAATATTTCTATATAACATTTCAAATATTATTTGAAATGGTAGACAAGATTGTATACCGGGTACCGTTAGTCTTGGACCTAAAACAACGGTTCAAAAACCTATTTTAGACAATCACATAAAAGTCCTAACCACCAAGTTAGGACAAAATCGGTTCAGCCGTTTAGGCTGTAGATCGTTCTATAGACAGACTTGCACACAGGCGGAATTGCGGGACCCACTTTTTTGGTATCCTCCATCATCTTAATGTCAACTTTAATTAAAATCTCTAGTTCGATTTTTTCCAAATGCAAAACTTGCCCTTCAATACCTACCTATATAGCAAGTAAAAAATATTTGACATGTCGTTCTTATTAACGGTACTTGCCATTGAACTATTTTTAATATATTTTATTCTCTCGCTTTATTGGATGAACCGATTTAAGTTATTTTTTTTATGCAGATGCTTCTTAAAAGTTAAAATAATATTGCATATTTAAATAAAACAAAATATTTTTTATTCGGATTTAAAGAAACAAATTTTTTTTAAATTAAAATTTTATAAGTTTATTAACAATTTGTTAAAAATGTTTTCGAATAATGTTATACATATGATATTATTATTTTTCTTATGTAAATCGCTAACACGATTTTTAAAATTTTGTTAGCAGATACCTACATATTCTAATTTATCCAAAAATTCAAATGCATTTTTTCCTCAAAATTTACATAACTGTAAGCAAACCAATTTAATTAGGGAGCCGCCTGAAATCCCAAAAAAAAAACTAATTTTGGACTCTAATCATGTAGTGGAATATGATTGCCGTAACTGTGACACAAGACAGCGGCACACACAAATTGGTTATAATCAATAGCAGTACAAACTGTTTGAATTACATTATAATTGAGTTTTTGCGATTGCAGTGCATTTTGCTAGAGGTAGTGTGTAATGTGGATAGCATCGTCGCAAATACGTGAAATACTCTTGCTGACGTATACTGCAAAATAAAATACAAAAATATAAAAAACATGGCCGCTTTAAACCGTCGAAATCTACCAGTCCCTATTTCAATCAGATTAATGTCTAAGAATTAAACTAATCATTAAAAAAATGGTCCTTTTAGTCCTCACCTTTATCACATTTTTTTTTTCGAATTCCCTATTTATTTTCATTTAATTTAAATTACTATCTACATTTTAATGTCATTTTACTCACAAGCACAAGAAAACACAACAAAAAAAAAACTCAAAGTAAAAGAGAAGCAATTTCCTTCAGAAACTTTAAGCAAATAGCAAGAAATTTTAAGAAGCATCCTTTTAAGGAACCAACCTTCAAATGCAACAGTTGCCGTTTAAAATAAGATTAATGTCTTTTGGCCGGAGTGTAGAAGATAAATGATATTTTTATTACTATCTCCTCCAAACACACACAACCAAACACACATAGCTATTATGTACTATATATTTGAAAAGTGCACCTTTTAACTTAAAAGTTTATTTATTTGTGTGTTTGTGTAATATATTTGCAAACTTTGAAAACGCATTTTCTCTTCCTCAACGAAGACCAAGACCTAGAGTCTTGTATGTAAGCTTCTTATTTTCATTTTTTTTAAGGTGAGTTGGTACTGTTATTGGAGATTCAATGCTTTTGTTCAACAATCACCTGTTAGAAAGTTTTCCCGAAGGAAGCGATTTTCATTTATTTATTGAAGGAACACTTTACAGCAATCTTGTCTTAATTTGTTAGTGGCATGAGGCAACGGTTGCGGTGGCAATAGCGATATGGCGAAAGGAAATCGATTGCTTTATAAAAAGTTCATGATTTATAATTTTGTCATGAATCGATTTTTAGCGTTAGGTTAGACCAATAAGAACTGTCATAGTTATATTTCTTGCCGATTTGACAGAGAGTGCGTCATAATCCCTTTTAAGAAGGTATCTACAGATTTAATAAGAATACATGATTAATTAAGGTTTGTGTTTGACTAAATTGCAATGACAATGACAATGCAAATCACAATATCGAAAATGAGCTTTCCAACATTCTGTATAGCTACCAAAATCTTCCAAGGCCCAATTCTTGTATTTCAAAATAGTTTAATTCGAAAGTCCATACAAATTTAATAAACTGAAATTTTGTAATTAGAAAACGGCATAGAGGGAAGGCGATGTCTTGAGAATTTTCGACCTTTTTTTTTTATATTTTGCGCGCACTAAAAGGATTTTGACTACCCTTAATATTGATCGAGCACAGTGCGAGCGTTAGGAAAATAGGAATGGATTTGAAAGGAGATAACGATGTACATTAGTTTTGAAGCTTAGGATATCAAAATGGGAGGGAAAAATCGAACATGGTAAGGCATTCCACATTCGTGTTGTACGGCTAAAGAAAGAATCTCTGTATTTGACAGTACGTCCGAAATTGGGCTCAAGGGTAAACTGATGAGCATTTCCAGAAGCGCGAGTATTACGGTTGAATATTTTAAGGGGAGGAATGCAACTGGGTACTTCATGAAACATTTCGACGATGTTTGAGAGATGTAAATGTTTCTACTATAGTTCTATCGCCAATCATTCTTAGAGCTCTATTTTGAATTCTATCTAAAAGATTCAAATGAGTTTTAGGAGCTCCTGCCCAAATGTGAGAGTTATACTCAAGTTTTGATCGGATGAAGGCTTTATAGATTACAGCCAGATCAGACGGTGAGAAGAATTTCTTGCATCTTCGAAGAAAACCTAAGCACTTTGCAACGTTTTTGGCGACATAGAATATGTGTTCATTCCACCAGAGGTGGTCTGTGACGCACATACCTAGGACTGAAAGCTGATCGGTTTCTTCGATGCAAGTGCAGCTCATGGATAGCGGTATCTGGGTGGGTTCTGCCTTAACGACAGAAGACAGCACTGAATTTTTGAAGTATTAAATTTTACGCGGCTAATTCCCCATTGGATAATGCTGTCGAGATCAGAATTTAATGAGCTTATCATACACCGCCATTGCAGTTCCACATCTGAAGAACAAGGAGGTGAATCTGAAAACGAATATGAAAAGCTGAGACTACTATCGTCAGCAAAACAATTAAGGGGATTAGAAGTTCCAGATAAGATATCATTAATGAAAATGAGAAAAAAGGGTCGGAGACAATACGGAGCCCTGGGGCACACCAGCATTTATTTTGTGGATATCAGACTTGAAACCGTCCAATACAACTTGTATTGAACGGTCCGAAAGGTAATTTCTAATCCAACGAAGAAGAGGTTCATCGATACCAAATGCACGCAATTTCGCTAAGAGAGCTTGATGTGTTGTTCGCTAAAAGAGCTTGAAATGCTGTGTTCCATCCACTCAGAAAGAAACCTGTAGAATAGGACAGATGGAAAAGCTAACGCAGTGGTTTTGCCATCATTGAAGCACACCTCTTCAGAACGATGGGAGGGATACTATCCGGGCCAGCGGATTTATGTATATCAAGGTCTTTGAGGACTCTAGCAACTGCACGAGTGTGAAAGAAGATTCGTCCCATATAATCTTTTACGCTCTGAAGTACTGGAGGAGTCATTACACTTTCTGGCAGCGTCGAATTAACAGCGAACTGCGCTGCAAGCAAATTGGCTTTTTCACGAGAGTTGACAAAAGGGGTGTCATTAAAGAAAGCGTTGGAACCGAAGACGAAGTTGAATTTTACAAATGATCAACAATTCTTACTACCTTTGGGACATTGTAGTATTTTTTGACTTAATTTTTGGTCATGGAAAAATTTGGTTCAACAGAACCATACAAAATTTTATAATACAGCAGTTTGGAAACCGAAGAACCTTAATTTCGACTCGACCCATTATCCAACAATACTATAAGGATGACCACGAAAAGTATAATTTCTGTCTTCATTTGAATTGAGTGCCATTTTTTTTTTTTTTAAATTAAAACAAAAAAATTTGGATCAGTGACTTGGACGATGACTAAAAATTCTGTAGAGCCCCTACTGATATTCATCAGTAGTTCTCCACAAGTCAGAACTTCAGCGACATTTGCATACTATTTCGATGTTATATCACTCTTTGATGTAAAAACGACTTGTCAGATTTGGGGCCTTTCTTGCATCTCTCCCAAGACGTCGATGGTATAAATACAGATTTTGAATTCTTTGCCAGAAGTTGACACTAAAATGCGTTGAGACAATAGCGAAATCACAATTTTTGTAGATGTCAGATATTTTGTCAGCAATAAATAGCTGAAAGCAGCACAGAGATTTGCTTTTTTAAAAAGCTTTACAAAAAGCTAATTGAGGAAGTGCGTGCACGACAAAAAGCGGAACTCGGCATTGAGGCGGCAACCGAACACTTGCTGTACACCGGCTTAAATTTTCCTTAGTTCCGAGTAATTTAAAATTTCACGTGTTCGTTTTATTAGCCCATCTCCTAAGAGCGTTCATTAAAATGGGCTTATAACTAGTCTTCACTTGCAACGCAAGCATCGCAGTATCTTGAGATCTTGGTTGGGATTGCATTTATAATTGATTGCGTGTTGTTTAACGAGGAAAGCTTTCCCATCCTTTTTACTTGTGCTGGTTTGTCGTTCCTTCTGGAACAAAGCTATTTGAGATCTATTTACTGTGACTCCGGGTACATTTATTCAGAGCATTTCTCAGCGCCAGTAAGATTCTTAATCTTATATCTGAATTCAGCAAGGAAGTCGTCTTCCAAATTGCCAATCAGCATGTAATTTTTTTCTCTCATCAGAAATAATGGATGGGCTTCTAATTAGAAGAACCATCAGAAATCGGTAAGCTTCGCTTCCAGAAAGGTGGCAGTCTGATATTGAATTTATGAATTATTTATCGTAAGATATGTGGTTCCTAATTGGTGCACTTAAAAGACTAAAATCCTTCAACTCTAGTGTTAAGGGACAGCAAGTACGAATTGCAAATGAATGGTTTATAACTACCAGGAAATTGTTGTGTCAAAATTTCCACTCTTCACTGAGCTGTGTAGGCCCTTACGGTTCAGAATCCAGAAAACTCAAAATCCCGAAAATCCGTAAAACCCAAAACCACGAAGCTGCGAAATTTCCGATATTTCGATTTCGATTGAAGAGATATTTCCGTTTTCTATTTTATTTTGAAGATTTTGACATTTTCGGTCTTAGAGGATTTGGGTTTTCGCGATTCTATGTTTTCGGGATTCTGGTATTTCGAGATTCCGGGTTTACTGGATTCAGATTTTCGGGATTGTTTTCGTCTCCCTTGCGACCTATCTATGTCAGAATTAGAAAATCTTACGGCAACAAATATTATTTAATAATTTCGTTTCATGTGTCCCAAAACTTACCGGTCATATCAATTATTATATTCTCGGTCAATCGTTATTTTTATAGACAATGCTCTAATGAAATGGCCAGTTGCATTCCCCCCCTTAAAATATTCAACCATAATACTCGCGCTTCTTAGAATGCCCATCAGTTTACCCTTGAGCCCAGCTTCGGATGTACTGTTAAGTATAGAGATTCCTTCTTTAGCCGCTCCACACGAATGTGGAACGCTTTACCTGGCTATATTTTTCCCTCCCATTATGATATTCAAACATTCAATACTAATGTGCATCGGTATCTCTTTTTATATCCTCTCCTATTTTCCTAATTGCTTGCAGTGTGTCAAAACTCTAAGCATTGTAAGGGTAGTCATAACCCCTTGAGCGTTTAATATAAAATAAAAAAAAACCCGAGGAATACTGGACCGGTCATTTCTTCCGACATTTTTGTTGCAGACTCCGTTGGAAAAGACGCTAAGTCAAACTCTTAACTGTTGGCGCACTAGGTGAATATTATGACGAAGTAAAAAACGAAGTAATGCAAGCTCCATTAAAACAGCCGACAGTTTTCATCTAAATTCTGTTTTATTCATTTTTGTTCTTCAATTTTTTGAATGAGACAGTATTTACATTGAACAAACTCCACCGTTTTGATACCAGGACTCACTATCCACATGGCGCTCTCAGCACTCGATGGTGAAAATGAGACTATCTCACTTGACTATTAAGTCAAAGCATCGATCAAGATGAGATACCGAGATTCCCAAGACAAGTCATTTATAAACCTCACAAGTTTATCGTCATTCGTTCTGGTATCTTTTGTGTATATCCGTGTTCGAAAGCCTGACTGAGTTTGAAGGCAATCCCAAGAGGACATAGTAGCGTATTTCTCCAAAAGTGGAGGTGCTCTGATGCTGAGTGCCAAAATAGTTGAAGAATAATCGAAAATTATCTCTCGAAATAACCCTTGTTAAAAACCTTCTTTTATTTCTATAACACCATTAAAGCCTATAAGGCTAACGAGTCCCAATAGGATGCTGGCTGATTCTAATGGAGATTTGGCTTGAATTTAAAGTTCATTGGTAATTTGTCACCAATTTCTAGCTTGATTTTTTGCAAGTTTAAAGACCTTCTATCACTTAAGTACATTCGTTAAGTTCCTTAACTTGGAACTCAACTGAATCAACAAAAAGAAACAAACATTAAATATTAATTTTACTTCATAGCTATATTTGATGAAATCTTTAATCGAGTTCTTCGAATTCCTCTTATTTTCTATACAAAACTGGGAACAATACGAGTTTCCTGGTGGGATATGATGTGATGAAAAACTGCTCCCTGAAGCAAAACAATGAATGACTATGATGACGACGATAGGTATGGCAAGTGAATGAGATCGAGTCAAATTTGATTTTTTATTGTCAATCTAACAAAACAAAAAAAAAAAAAAAATAAAAAACTCAGCCAACAAACAGTTGAGCGCATCTGTTTCCTTTGAAAAGAGATTCTGACACGCCTTCCTTATTCTTCTTCTCTAACACCCCAGCAATGTGTCGAAATTGAAAAAGTTTCATTTTAAGTAAATAATTTACACCGAACAAGAAACCCACTGTGAGAAGAGAAGATCCTGTTTTTTTTTGTGTGTGTGTTGCCATTCCCATCCATCGAAATATCATACCCATGAAAGTTTGCACATGGCATCCGTCACGATTTATCTGACTCCTTTCTTTTGCAAGAAAAAAAAATAAAAAAATAAGTAACTTACTTCTTCACATCTTTAACCCCTTTTACAAATCGAGAATTTTATATGAACTCCCGACAACGTGCAAAGGGTATTCAATATTTCCATAGAGAGATGATATCCCAAAGCTCAAAGCCAGGGATTTGCTACTTGCTTTCAAAATAGACGAAAAAAATTAAAAAAAAAAAAACCGCAAGAAAGTTAGCTGTAAGAGGCAACCATGATGGTGTGGAATGGCGTCTTCAAAGTCGTTGACTTAACAATGATAAAAGTAACAAAAAAATAGCCAAGAAAAAAAAACAAAACATAAGAAAAGGTTCCTTATACAAATTAAAGGAGTTTAACGCTTTTGAAGTAAAATAAAGAAAGTTTAAACTCGAAAGCTAAAACGCATCCCAAAGGTATACATACATACGTACCAAGTGATATACTATATCTAAGTATAGAAAGGTACCACAATTTCGTCGAAAGCAAATTCTATCTTTCACCAATACACAAAAATATTCTGTGTACCTCCTTTAGATACAAATACCAGTGTTCAATTCCTGTGGGTATTGATGATTATCCTATATGATTCTGCTTTCTGCGGTGCAGGAACGAAGTCTAAGCAAACAGGAGAAAATTGTATATTTAATATAATAGGATGCTAGCGGCGAACTATATCCTTTTTGTAATGTGTAGAAAATGAAACTCAACGCGTACTAATTTATTTAGAAATTAAACGCGTGATGATAATATCAAATGTTGGTTTTATATTTTTTTTCTCCTTCTTTTTTTCCGAAATAATCTTTCAAATATAATCGCTCTTGAAGGAAAAGAGCAACAACAAGACATGCGAATCGGTATACTGGATTTATGTTATATGAAGGTTCTTTTTAGAAAAGCGAAGCTCAAGGCGGCAAGGATATGCTGCAGAAAGAAGATATATACCTAAAACATTTGAACTTTGTATGAGTACACGAGTCGAGTAACATTAAAATGGTAATATGCACTGAAATTTCGGTTTCGAAAAATAAGAAATGCTTCGGGTTAGATTCCTGTCTGAAATATGTAGATAGGTACCTATAAAGTCAGAAACGCGCACACGAGCACACTTTGCATAAAGAGGTTTAAGTTTTACCTTTTATTTACTTAACTATGCCGTGGTATGCATTTTCATTGCACTAGGTCCCACCATTTGCACTGTGCTTCCACCATCTACGCGTAGCGTCACTCAGTCGGCCAAATTTAACGTAGCAGTTTTTTTTAAATCTTTTAAACAATCTTAAAACATGGCAAACTAATTATAAATTGTAAAAAAAATATGTAATACTTTAGGTCTATGACGCCATATTTTTGTTATCAAAGTCATCGGTTTGCCAAAATCTATTACAGTAGACTCTCCTTAAGTCGACTTTTTTTTAATTTTGTCGATTTCCTAATTATTAGTTCCTTTTCCATCCGTTAAGTCGATTTTTTTTGCAAGGAGCTTAGGTTTTTGTGCTTCCAAGACAAATGGAGATTGGCTGAGCAAATTTAAAACCAGGTAACGAATTGCTTGCAAAGTCTTATCAGATTAAAGTGCTTCTATTGAAAGAAAAACAAAAGCTGATGAATGGAAACAATATTTTCAAAGGATTCAAACAGAAACAATATTTTCGGTAGTAGTTATGCCTCACTTTTTTTTAAACTTTCTTAACAAAAAAATTTAAGGCGCATGTACCTTCTTGCTCTTATGATCGATCACATTTTAAGCACAAGATTTTTAGTAGAAACAGATCAATATGTTTTTAGTTTTTAATTTTTTTTTTAAGCAGATACCCGTGCGATACTACGGACCCACGGGAATCTACTGAAATCATCTATCCACCTATAAAAATTTCATTAGAAACTGTTCAGCCGTTGAATGTAGGCACAAACGACGAAAATGCTCGCGTTCGCTGTGCTCTTCTTGTAAATGGGCTGGTTCGCGAGCCGCTTGCTGTTGGCGAAACATTTAGATTTTGTAGTGTTCGTTGGCTTCGATGTTCGTCGTTTATGGTCATGTTCGCGAACAAAGCAAAGTTTTTATATTGGATTCAAAAAGTGAGAACTACAAAAATAAAGTTGGGCAAAATAAATCATGGCTAATCTTCCAGCTGTTTACCAAATTTAATTAAGATCCATTGAATGGATTAGGCATGAATGCGGAACAAACACCCATAAATATATTTCGTACATATTTTAGCCTACCATATAGCAACCGTTTGGTTCCATTTTGCGGGATAAAAATGACCTATGTGATAATCGAGTGTGTATTTGTGAATGGCCGTGTGTGTATCTACATGTGTGTATGTGTATGTGCATTTGGCTTCTTGTGAGCGAAAGCTACGTTGGCTACGAGTATTTCTAGAATGAGCCGATAGGTACATATGGTATTATGAGTCCTATAAAAATTAAAACAAATCTATCTCACGGGAACCATACATTAAACGGGACAAAAAGAATGCTGTGCGCTATTCCAGACTATAATCTATCTCTGTGCCAAATTTTATCCAGATCCGTTTAGCTGTTCCGGAGTTATTGAGCAACAAAAATACATCCATACATCCAAACTTTCACATTTATAATATTAGTAGGATTCTTTTTTTTTTAAAGGAAAACTACAAAAACTGCTCAGTTGGTCACTCTAATTCTAATTGCATTGCATAATGAAAGTCCGAAATGCTCGTTTTGGAAATTGATTATGCCGGTTCCGTTGAGTGTTTGTTGCCTTAAAGTATCTTTTTCGGAATGAGACTGGGAGTGGGGGAGTAAAAGTAAGCCCTTATCCTTAATTTTGAAAAAGTGATTGCAGGGCCATTGAGAGAACCGGAGAAGCAAAAAAGCGACATCAGTGGCCCAGATGAAGTGTGAATCACTTGTGAAAACAGCTCGCATTGGATTTTATGTTTATTGTTGCGTTTGCTGCTGACACAGAAGCAAGCGATAAGCAGATAGAAGGGCAGCAAACAAACTGCAAAAACGTGCTTGAACCCAACACCCCATTTCCAAAATCCAACACCGGAAATCCAATACCCGCTCAAACAATTCGTCGCCGTACTATTCTCTGGCAGTTGTTAAATTCAATGAACTCAATCCGTTTTATCCAGATCCGTTCAGTCGTTCCGGAGTTATTGAGCAACAAACATCCAAGCTTTCACATTTAAATATAATATTAGTAGGATATACCAAATTTCGTAATTTATTTATTCTAACAAATTTTTGGTATGACAATTTTATGTAAAAATTAAATTTCAAAAAAAATCGTCCATCTATTTTCGAAATACTACATATTTAATAAAAAAAAAATTCAAAAATTAAAAAAAAAAATTTTTTTTTTAAATTTTGGTATACCTATGCAGAATTATTTAGAATTCAAAGAACCTCCTACATAAATATTTTGATCGACATCCGTTGAGACGTTTGTGGGAATTCCCTATGTCTATCTGTCGGTCTGTAGAACGATCTACGTGATTATTTAAAATAGATTTCTAAATCGTTGTTTTGGCCCCAAAAATAAAGGTACTTGCCATACAAATTTTCTACCATCTTAGTTATCTCAAAAATCGGCTCTAACAATTTTGATAAAAAGTGGTGTGTGTACTGCTTTGAGTATGGTTTACATTGCCATATAACCATTTTATTAATTTTCGACTTTCTCATAAACGGCTCAACGGATTTCGATCAAAATGTTTATACAATCCTTTCAATTCTAAATAAGACTGCATTTCAACATTTTCGAAAAATAATTTGTTTGGATTTTGAAAAAAAAAATATTTTTTATTTTTGAAAATTCAACATTTCGAAAATAGGTGGACGATTTTTTCTCAAATTTTGAAGTTTTACTGGCTCCGTGGCAACTACAGGCAAATCATAAACAAGAATTGAAGATACAAGATGGAGTGCACGGTCTGATGCAGTATACAATATACAATATACAATATACATAATTGTTAAAATTATGAGGGCATCATTATCACTTTGGTAAAAACTATCCGAGGCAGACAAGAGCCTTAACACAAGAAAAGATGCATGAGCTTTCCTAATTGGAATGCGATTGTTTTCGTTTCTGTATTTCTTGGCTCTTGGAAACCTGTGTCCCACAAAGAGTAGATGCCCAAATTTACTTACAAACAGCAGAAATTGACCATTACCAATGCTCACAAGAAAATTCATTGCATTGCAGACCGAAGCTTGTCAAAATTAAAGCTTATAAAAAATTATTTAAAATCCACGATGAGCACACTGAGGTTAACAAATTTAGGTATTCTTGCTATAGAGCAAGAAAAAACTGAATCCATCGTTTTGCGTTACTGAAAATTCGAAGAATTTTGTTGTTATGTGCGGTAATTAAAAATAATGGATTGAAACCAAATCTTACACAATTATTTTTTCCTTAACGTATAAACTATTTTTGTACAGGGTGGCACACAAATCGTGCTACAAATATAAAACGTAATATTGGCTTATTTGTCTTGTATTTTATAGGCTACTTTTTAGATTTATCAAAATGAATGCTTGGGATACTGAAAAAAGGATTTGGATAGTGCAGCGATACCATTCTTTTCAGTCCGTCATTTTCGTCCAAAGGAAATTTAGGTTAGAGTTTGGCAGTACTCCCACGAGTAGATGGACCAATATGAGTCTGGTGAACATGTTTGCCGAATCTGGAAGCATTCGTGGCTGTGCATCGGCAATACAGGCAAATCCAAGTGTTTCCACTTGAAACTTATCGGGCCAAATTGGAGTTAGCAGACCGTCATTACAACGGATACTTCATGATAACTTAAACTTGTTTCCGTACAAAGTCCAAATTACAAGCAAGTTAAACTCGCAGGATTTGCCTGTTCGCCTGGAATTTTCCCGAAAAATGATTGCAATGGCCGCAGAAGACAACACATTGATAAATTGTTTGTTCATGTCTGATGAGGCCCATTTTGACTTAAACGGCAATGTTAACAATCAAAATTGCCGTATATGGAGTGAATCTAATTCAGAAATGCTCCATGAGACGGAATTGCACCCAGAACGAGTCACTGTGTGGTGCGCAGTTTCGTCAAGGCGTATTGTCGGGCCATACTTCTTTGAAGAAAACGGTGTAACACAAACTGTCAATGAATGAAGGAGTTTTTTTACCCAGAACTCCGCCGAAGACGTATCCCTTTCAACAGGATTTAGTTTCAACAAGATGGAGCAAGTGCATACGTAGCCACACAAGTTATGGCGGAGCTCCAACGAAAATTCCAAAACAAATTGATATCCAAAAACTGCACTTTCCGCTGATCCCCAAGGTCACATGACCTGACTGCACTAGACTTTTTGTATGGGGTTATGTCAAGCAGGAAGTGTACAAAACGAAACCCAGGAATTTGACTGAATTGAAGCAATCCATTAAGACAATAATTGAGGCGATCCCAATTTCAACCCTTCAGGCCGCAATGAACTATTTTTTGATCAGGTGACGCATATGCGTGGATGAGCGTGGAGGTTATTTACAGTCTATCATCTTTAAAAACCATTAGTTTTTTAAAATAAAATTTAATTCTTAATCCAATTAAAAAAAATTAATGAAATATATCGATTAAAATAAAAAGTTATTTAAAATTCTTATTGTAGCACGATTCGTGCGCCACCCTGTTTTAAAACTTTTTAACTTTGTCTTGATGACTTCATTCAAATTGTTATGTCAAGATAATTGCAACGTTCGATCTCAGATAAGATGTGGTAAATACCCTTGCTGGTTAATATTTGGAAAAGAGATGTAATTTAGTATTAATCATCCCAGGGTTAGTCAATGAATGTATGAGTATTTCATAGAAGATTATTTTCGTGGCTGTTGTACATATAAGTTTGTCGCTGGAGAAAAATCTAAAAGCACCAGAAAAAGTAATTAGAGCGGCAAAAATTGGTTCTGCCCCGAGCGGCAAAAATCCACGCTACGCCAATGTATGAAGCAGAAGCGAGTAACAGTGATACAGCTATGACAGCTTTCCCTTATCCATGTTGCATCAGGCGGCAAGGAAAATCTCGACCTCCATCCTTCGAAAAATTACGTTTTTATAGAAATATCTCCAACATATTTTACGATTTTCATTTTAAATATTTATAGTTACCTTCAAAAACTCTACTATCTTATATAATAACAATTTCTAATTTGGACGCTTCTTTAATATATAGAACACATAGTACGAACATTTTAGGAACTATGTCACGGACTTACTAGAATGGGTCGATGGACATTGGTCTTGAATTTTTGAAGAGCACACAGAGGGGAATAAAACATTTCACATTCGTGTAGTCTGGCCGAATATAGACAAGTCAGATTGCTATTAAAATGGATTAAAAAAGGCATAATGTTAAAATTATTATGAAAACAAGGAATATCTGTACTTGACAGGGTTTATCCGAAATTTGGGTTGATGTCAAACTGATCTGAATTGCTAAAATCTCGAGTTATACAGTTGAATTATTCAATGGGATGAATATGGACTTGACTATTTCATACTAAACTTGTTACCTGTGAAACAAAGCTAGGCTAGCGAAACATTACCTCCATTCATGCGCCTAAATGATACCCACTTTAAATAAAACCTTAAAAACTTATTGGTTGAAAGATTTTGTTCCTATGTGACTTCTGACATTTGCAAAGAGAGCGACCAAAAATAAAAGTACTATTCTTCCCCATTCAATCTTACATCTCCCCTAATTTTTTCAAACATATAAGTAATTTTATGTATACACCAGGTTTACCTACATTCCCGTCATATTTACGCTGCCGTAAGCAAGGACACTCAAGTAAAAAAATTAATTCATGTTATCAAAACTGTTTGTCGCAGGCAAATAGAAGCCCGGAATTGTATACAAATTTATATAATGTACCTATGTAAGCACAATAACAGAAGTGCGATGATTAAAACAATTAATTACGAACACGCTGACACGATGGTTGCCTTAGGGAATTTTTTCGTCTTCTTCAAAAATTGCTCCATACCCAAAAATTCCATCACTTCTTGTAAAAGGGATTAAAATCTTTGAACTTGCGATTTGTCATTTTGCCTGATAATCATTATCATCATCAACATTATCAAGGAATCCGGCGAACCGAAAGGAATTCCGAAAAAGGGAAAGTTTTACAAATAATAATAATAAGGATATTTCTGATGCGAAACTCGATTATGTTATTCAGCGGAAATTTCCACGAAAATTCTGCACAATACAAAGGTATTCGATATTTTTCCAATTTATTTTATTTTTAAAAATACAAATATATATACACAGACACTCACATTCCTGTAGTATATATAGGAAGCTTCAAAAAGCAACAGGGGTTTTTTTGTTTGCTTGTTGTTTTTTTTTTCGTAAATATTTTGTTAGTGTGCCTTTCGAAGAGAAAATATGTTACAAGGCTAAGATTATTTCCACACCTTTCCAACAGCAGGCAATCCATCCTTTTTAACGGAGCGGAGTTCAAAATAAATAGCTTTGTGAACTTTTAAATCGTTCTGTCTGTTGTCTCAGGTAATTAATTCTGAAAACTGCACAGTGCAACTATAAAATGAAGAACAAGCCAAGGATTCGAAGGTATAGAGAAAAAGAGTTGTTATAATTTTTTTTTGTGTTGAATAAGTTAAAGTTAAGGAAAAGTTCTACAAATTGTTTGCCCTTTTCCTTAATTAGTCATGGAATCTGTCCTAGAAATGTTTGTAATGAAGACATTCAAATACTCCTTAGTCCTTATGTTATTTGTATTTTTTTTCTTTGTTATGAATTGCTGGCAGGATTTTATTGTAATTTTGAAGATGAAACAAAAAAAAAGCAATTAAAACTTAAAAAGTGAAAACAATTTCTTTATATTGGTGTTGGTGCATAATTATAACTGTTATGGATGAAGTTTCTTTACAAAATAAAATATTTAATATTTACAGTTTTCTTGGTTGCATGCGGAAGAACAGTTTAAAGAACGGATGTACTTGTACTGTACGACTGTAGCAAGTTACGAAGTATCTCGCAGATTCAGCAAATTTTGGAAATTTTTGAATTCTAGTAAATACTGTTGAGTGGCTTTGGTATAAACGTTCACTAATACTTGCGATGGTATACAATTTTCTTGGAAGTTGGAAAGAAAACTGCTTATATAGATAAAGACTTTGGATAAACGACAAAATTTAAAAAAAAAATATTTCACTGCTGATTAATTAAGGAACTGAAATTCAGGAAAACACACCGGTTTGTGAAATATTGATTTTTCAAAAAAATGTATACCTATATTTTTTTTAATGCAAAAGTACCTCCGAATTTATGATGTACTTTTTTGGCTAAGGCTGGGGTTTCGCTCGCCTGACTCCAGGATGAATCCAGGTTCGCTTGCATTCATTGGGTTTCACAAGTACTCAGCCGGCACTCAAGGGCTTTTGCTGGCACCCAAATCTTATATTCTGCCCCTCTGAAACTCCCAACTTGGACCAATAGATGATTTGGGGTGGGTACAAAGCTTGGGTGAATGCAATTTCCTCTGGCGTAATATCCGGGATCCTATTCGACGGGTTTCACCAGCGCGGCGCTCAACAGCTTTCGCTGGCTAGAAGATAAACATTGAAAAATCCACCCTTCGCTATTGGGACTTATTTGGACTAGTATTTTACTGATAAAAGAAACTCCCATATAAGAAAAACACTGTTATAAGAAAGCATTTCTTACACACCAAATTCAATTCTTAGAAGCAATAAAATGCTCAAGTGGATCGCACAAACTTGCTCTTATGTTCGATAACATCGTATGCAAAAGATTTCTATTAAAAATATTCCATTATGCGGTTTCAAAAGTTAACACATATAAAATATTTTTTTCATGAGATTTATTTTTCATTATAAAGTATGAACATTGAAATTATGTGTGAAACACTACCATTTAAATGACCACCACGCGAATTGTTGCAAGCATCGATTCTTTTGATGTAATTTTCGACCACTTTTTGATACATATTGGGCGGTATGTCAGCCATAATTTGACGAATGTTGGTTTTCAAGTGATCAAGAGTTAAAGGTTTATCTGCATAAACACGGTCTTTCGCGTAGCCCCACAAAAACGTCCAGCGGTGTCAAATCGCATGATCTTGGTGACCAGTTGATATCGCCACGACGAGAAATTACGCGGCCAGGAAACGTCTCTTGCAATAAAGCCATATTCGCTAGAGTTGTGTGGCATGTGGCACCGTCTTGTTGAAACCACATATTCTCCTAGTCGTATTCTTCAATTCCAGGCACAAAAAAATCGGTTACCATATGACCATAACGCTCCGAATTGAAAGTGACAGTCGTTCCGTCATCGTTTTCGAAGAAGTAAGGTACAATCATATCTCCGGACCAAAGAGCGCCCAAACGAGTGACTTTTTGTGGATGTAATGGCCTCTCTTCAATTACTTGAGAATTCTCAGAACGCCAAATTCGACAATTTTGTTTAATAACATACCCACCGAGTGAGAAATGTGCTTCGAAGCTGAAGAAAATTTTGTTCGAAAAATCGCCGTCCACCACCTGTTGTTCAAGCACCCATTCGACGTATCTACGACGTTGTGAATGGTCAGCTGGCTTCAGTTGTTGTGTGAGCTGGACTTTATATGGACGTAGGTGTAGATCCAAATGCAAAATACGCCATAATGTGCCGTAAGACAGTCCTAATTCCTGAGAACGACGAGGAATCGACACATTCTGGTGTTCGGCAACACTTTCAATTACAGCAGCGATATTTTCAGTGGTACGAGCGAGACGATGATGCACAGGCCTTACAATATCTGTAACCAATCCAGTCTCTTTAAATTTCTTTACAATTTTGCCAATTGCTTGCGTAGGACGATTATGTAAACCATAATCTCCTCTTAAGGCACAATATGTGGCTGAGGCGGATTCTCAATTTTCGTAGTAGGTTTTAACAATTTTTATGCGTTGTGTAAATGTCAGACTTTCAGCTGAAAAAAAAAATTGGTTTAACAACTTAGTTTGACAGATGTCGAATTTATATATATTTTGAAAGTCGTTTTTTAATTAATTTTTTATATAGTTATATAAAATTTCTTTAATTTTTTTATAACAAAAAATTGGTATGACAATCCTAAATATTTAATAATATAAACTTAAAAACAAAAGATGAAATTAGATTAATCAAAGCAAAAATAATTCAAAATTCTAAAATGAATACTTAAACTAATTTGAGCTCAAAAAAAGTACGCCATTTTATTTCTTGGATAAATTTGAATTTATTAGAAAAAAATTAAAATCTGTGGAGCGGTTTTTGAGAAAAAAAGTTCTTTTTTTAACTTTTTGATATTTAAAAAAAAATCAAAAACGCCAATTCATAGGTATTCACCAAATACCTATAACTATAATTTTTGAAAAAAATTTAATGAGCAGTTTCCAAGATATAAATTTTTTAATTTAAAAAAACACAAAAAAATATATATCAATTAAGAATATTGTTACGCGGTATAATTTGGGCAAGCAAAACCTATATATGTGTGAAATTATGAAAGAATCGGGTAAGCCGCTTATGAGATAGTCGAAAGCAAAAAAACGTTCATATGGAAAGTAGCGTTTTTAGAAATGTTTTAAAGTTTTTTTTTCAACCATATAATCGGTCGTACCTAAAAAGCTGCACTGATTTCTTAAATCAAAATCCGTTAGAACTGTTTCCGAGAAAAATAGGCTTTAACGTAACGGTTATATGGCAGGTACCGTTATTTTTTGAGCTAACAAAAATTCAATTACCCCTCTGTACAATACCTAAAAAACTCCATAGACCAAGTTTGGTGTATATACATACATACAGACAGACTGACAGCCAGACAGACAGACGGACAGAATTTTTAGACCATCTTTTTTCGTCTTTGCTATCATCGTAATGTCATGTTTGATTGTTATCTCAAAACTTTTTTTTTCGACGATAGCATAACTTGCCTTATAGAACCTATAATCGCAAGTAAAAAGTACGCTTATAAGAAATTTACTTTATCAGTCAAACATATGGCAAGACCTTTTCAATATGCATCTTTGTGTTAAGATCTTCATTAAAGGTTTACACTTTCAAAAGGAATGACGGCTGAAAATTGGAAAGGGCGCGAATATTCTGACCACAGATGAGTAATACAAGGATGGGACATTTCGGCAGCTATTTGTGTTTGCCTACAAGCTATTACCGTTATGAAACCGATAATTTTGCATTTGTGTTTAGTTTCACTACACCACATATTATTGTTGTTAGATTTTAAATCTATTCATGGAGAGAAAGACAAATTTACAAATAAATAAATCAACCTTAATTGCATTGGCTCACAATAATTTGCTTAATTTTATTTATTTGAAGAGAAGAGTTGTGTACCTATTTATTATATTTTTTTTTTATTTGCTGAAGAAGAGTATAGTTTTGTTACTTTGTAACATTATAGCTTTTTATATTAAAAAAAATATAATAGATGAATTTATTATATGAATATACATTCATTATGCGCATATATATAGTTTGTATGGCTTACTTCGTTTTAAGGAAATTTTATAGGTACCTATGGGGTGGCCGTGGCGCGATAGTTGTGTGCTCGCCTGTCAACCTCGTGGTTATATTCCATTAAAAAACCAATTCTAAAAATTGTCATAAAATAAGTTGCTGCTTTGCTCATTACATGTTGTTTAGAATATGACAACGAAATAAATAAAATAATGCGAATTATAAGGGACATAAATAAATAAGACATGGTATTTCTCTCCGCATTAGTTCAGCCGCCATCCCTGGAGATAAATCTGAGACAACAACCAGCTCTAGTCTCAGAACATCGCGCCACACATCTTTCATATAATTCTTTCTCTTCTTCCATCGGATGCCCGCGCTGTGTTAATAAAACATATAAAGGGTACTCATAATCCCTTGAGGGTGTGCAAAGTTAAAAAAAAAAAAAACCTACACGTTTTTTAATATTTATTTCTAATATCCGTGTTTCTTATATAAGAAATTTTGTTTTTTATATCCGATGTTTCGATATAAGAAAAACTCCGATATAAGAAAGAAATTTCAGGAATTTTCAGAGTAGTTTCTTATATCCGTGTTGTACTGTATAATGGTTAACAGGAATATTGTTCTTATAGAAAGTTTAAATTTCGTAAAATGTGCCAGTAATAATTATTCTATCCATTTAATGTAGCTATATTTGTATACAAGGATAAATGGTAAATAAGTTTAACTTTTATTTATAAATAAACTGTATTTATAATTTCAAAGAACAATATAATAGACATATAGGCATCCAAGTTAACTAATAAACTTTTGTCATAATCATCCTATAAATTTAGGACTTTTAATTCAATTGAAAGAGAGTATAATTGTGGCTTGACCATGAACCGCCATTAACGTCACTCTTATTCCATTTAATTTATGTTATTGGGATTTACAGTAGATTTCCATTGTCTAATGTTAGGCACCTAGAGACATCAAAATACTAAATACATAGGATTTCAAAGTTGAACTTAACCACATTCAAATTTTAAACTAAAAAGGGTCAAGCCAAAATAGTTTTCAAAACCTAGAATTGTTTATTCTTTGTAGATTTTGAGAAAAAAAAAATTATAAAATAAGCTACCTACTATAATTTTTCGTTTGTTTGATGACCCTTATGGGTTAAATTTTCCATATCTTCGTGCTGGATTTCAATTAGCTAGTGTTTTGTGCCCCTTTATCATTGTAATTTCCCTTTTAACAATTCACTCAACCACTATGTGTCCTTGCTGCTTTTTCAAATTAAGCTTATTTAAATATCCGGAACGCAAAGCTAAGGCAAAGCCACCAACTACAAAAAAAAAAACAAAGAAGGACAAGACGAAGGTAGACAACTATATGGATAGAGGTAGATATACAGACTTCTCCTTAAAATAAATAAACAACAAGGTAAAGGATGTCCTGGGTAAGAAATTACAATCGCTATTTTGTTTTTGGTATAAAGAGAAAGCCAGCTTCATACACAAAAGCAATTTATTTTTCCATCTCCGACTCCGTCTCCGGCTAAATTAGCCAGCTTACGTGTAAATAATTTGTTTTCTGTGAACTTAACCTCTCCTGGGTCATTAGTTTGCCTTAGAGATTTTTTTTTCTTTTCTTTGTTTTTTTTTTGTATAGATAGTTTGGAATAAAAGGTACGGCGCTAGAGAATACCTCCAGAAAGCAGCAGGGAGGTGTCGCAGTTTGACATTAAAATTGTACTTATATACAGGTGCAGATATTTGTCAAACTGGTTGGAAAATTTATGTGAGGGACCTTCTGGTAAAAAAAGTACACGAGTAGTCCCTAAGGAAGTACCTACACATTATCTTCATAAATAGGGATAGAGTTTTTTATAAAGAGAGTATTAAAGAAGAGTATGAAATAAAACTGCAATATCCACCTGAAAGGAAAGGGATTTGCAATAGCCTTACGGCTCCAGTTCCTGTGTTTTTTTTACTAAACATAAAATATCAAGTTATAGCATCAATCAATAACGCCGTGAGTTCATTTATTATGGATTCTGGTTCAGTTGGGAGCGAACACCGATTTCATAAATCAAAATCATTTTCAACAACGAGACCCATAATAATGCAGGACGACGCCAATCCACACGGGTCGGAAAGTCATTTGCAATGACGTAATATGATATGTGTCACGGCATATACCACAACGGGTTGGTGACATTTTCCCCAAGACATAATCCCCAAAGTGAAATCCCCAAATCAAAAATCCCCAGCATCAAAATCCCCAAAGAAAGAATACCCAGGGCAAAAATCCCCATGCCAATATACCCAAAGGAAATATGTTCAAGTAGTGAATCATGTGATGAAATCGCGCGCGCTATCTAAAAAAAACTCTTTTTTAGTTTGTGATTTCAATATCGACATTTTACTAAAAGGGGATTTCGAGAGAAAATACTTGAATTTATTGAGAATGTATGGGTTTTATAATATAAACAAAAATATGCCAACACAAAAGAAAGCGAATATCGACCATTTCCTTGTGAATGATCCAAATCAAACTGTATCGGCGCACCGAACAAAATACGATCTTTTCGATCACAATTTAATCGCAGTTGAGATTTCCATTACACCTTTAACCGAAACATCACAGAAGAACATCATAAGTGATGCGTATATTCCTGACTACCAGACGTTAAGAACTGAACTGCAAAAAAATCCAATAAAATTGTCCAAGTTCATGACTTCTGAGGAAATGTACAAAAACATAATTGAAAAACTAAACTTCTTAATACAAAACTCGTCTAAAAAAATAAAATTTTCTAATGATAATTCTAATAACAGTGGCTGAATGATGACATTATGCGCTTAATAAAAGAAAAAAAGTCACTGGTTGGTAAATGGCGCAAGGATCCTTCTAACTCTATTCTTGAAAGAAAGTATAAAGATATCAGAAACAAGCTAACTTCAAAAAAGCGAAAAACTAAATCTGAGCAGTTTGGTAAGATTTTCGAAAAAGATCTGCATAACAGTAGAAAAACATGGCGCAACATTAATAGTTTGGTGTTCAATACAACAAAGAATCTCGTGAAATGTCCATTGCTAAAAACCTCATCAAATGATGCAAAAAAAAAGAAAAACTAGACGAGCTGAATAAGTTTTTTGGAAACATTGGGAAATTGTTAGCCTCCAAATGTAACACTAATGATATTGTTGCTCCAGAAAAATCAAATGGTATGCTTAAATTGAATCCAACACCACCATCATAAGCCAAGCAAATAATTTCGTCTTTGAAGTCGTCGAAATCTAAGGATACATATAATCTATGCTCAACACTTTTGAAAGAATGTAAAGATGAACTATGCATCCCCATTGCAATTTTGATCAATAAGTCATATGCGGAAGGGAAATTAATAGACCACATCAAAGTTGCCAAAATCATACCGATCCTCAAATCTGGAGACACATCTGACATAAACAACTACCGTCCCATTTCAATACTGCCAGTTCTTTCCAAAATAATTTAAAAAGCTTCTAACGAACAATTTCTTCATTACATAAACAAAAACTACATAGAAACTCTAAATCAATATGGCTTCCGAAAACAATGAAGCACTATCACAGCACTCATTGATATGGTATCCTATTTGCAGACAAAAAAGGACGAACACAAGTGCGCTTTTCATTGATCTATCGAAAGCGTTTGACACTTTTTTGTTATGGAGTAAGAGGAACCTCGTACAACTGGTTAGTTCAGATGGCTATAGAAGTGACGAGCTGAATATTCAATCTGGTGTTCCACAAGGAAGCATACTTGGCCCAACGCACTTCTGCATATGCATCAACGATCTAACAAAAAATACCCTCAAAGGAACACCGATACTGTTTGCAGACGACGTATGTCTAATGTACTCCGAAATATCCACGTTGGACTTAGAAATTCATATGAATAGTGATTTTTAATTGAATGAATATGCACAAGCTATCCTTAAGCATTAAGAAAACTAAGTAAATCATGATAAGCAGAACAAATAACCCTATCAATATTATGTTTGAGTCTAATTTAGTTGAGCATGTCGAAAATTTCAAGTACTTAGGATTATGGATTGACTCGTCCCTAAATTGGAAACAACACATACACAAGCTATCAAAAAAAACTTGCTGGCATAGCAAGCGTTTTAAGAAGAATCTGCAACAACATTCCAAGCTCCTTAAAGAAACAGATGTACTTTGCTCTTTTCCACAGCCATCTTAAAAATGGTATAAATGTTTGGTTATCCACATATCAATACCTCAAACAAAACTTACAAGTTATTCAAAATAAAGCACTTAAGAATTTGTACGGTCTTGAAAGGATGACTAGCACAGCCACCCTATACAATCAAATGGAGATCCTGATGGTAAAAGACGAAGTCAAGATGAACATGGTCACCCATATCCACAAAATTATAAAATCGGTCGTCCATACAAATACTACAATCGCTGAAAAAACATTCACAATTCGTACAACATAAGAAGGGGACGCCAGCTACATCAATTAAAACCAATTAAAACCCGTTATGGCACAAATTCAACACTCTTCAAATCGATTGAACTCTATAATAAACTTCCTAATCAAATTAAAGATTGTAAAGACAATGGCGCAAAATTTTAAACGATTTAGTAAAATGTTAAAGCCACTTTTAGCATTTTACTAAGCTAAAAAGATGATTGAGCTAATTTTAAACAATTTTAACATTTTACTAAAGTTAAAAACACGGAATGGCTACTTTAACTTTTAGCAATTTGCTAAATCCATTTAGAAATCTGATAGTATATCAGCCTGTCACGCGGGGTGCCCAGGTTCGAGTCCTGCTGGTGTACCATTTTTTTTTGTTTTTTTTTTGTACATAATGAAGTTAAAATGATGAAAATAGAAATAACTTATACCTTTTTAGAGCACATGTTGGGTTTTCATCAACATATAATTAATTTACAACACATAACAACAATAATTGTGTTCATCAAAATTCAAACCCTACAAATGCTCAGCTTTTTGCTTAATTAGCAATTTACTATTTTAGAAAAGGTTTAAAAATTTTGAAATAGTTATTCAATCAATAAGCACTTAGGAAATTGCTAACTAGTAAAATGCTAAGCCCTTAACTATGGGTTGTTTAAAATTTTGCGCCAATGGCAAAAAGCTTAGCATTTGTAGGGTTTGAATTTTGATGATCACAATTATTGTTGTTATGCGTTGTAAATTAATTATATGTTGATGAAAGCCCAACATGTGCTCTTAAAAGGTATAAGTTATTTCTATTTTTATCATTTTAACTTCATTATTTACAAAAAAAAAAAAAAATGTGCACAGCAGGAATCGAACCTGGGCACCCCGCGTGCAAAGCTCATATACTCTCAGATTCCATAATGGATTTAGCAAATTGTTAAAAGTTAAAGCAGCCATTCCGTGATTTTAACTTTAGTAAAATGTTAAAATCGTTTGAAATTAGCTCAATCACCTTTTTAGCTTAGTAAATTGCTAAAAGAGGCTTTAACATTTTACTAAACCGTTTAAAATTTGCGCCAATAAGTTTAAATTAAATATTTAAAAAATGTTTCTTAGTAGATACCTATGTTAATCTTTATACTATGTCAAATAGTGCAATCTTGCAAATTTATATTTCTTAAATTTTCTCTTTATTGTTTCCAGAATTATTTACATACAATTTATTGTTTTTTTATCATATTTTTTCATAATCTTGTGCATATTGTTTCATCGCCAATTTACTTTTCTCTTGCACATGTCTAACTTTAATTAATTAATCTTTTTTTCTTGACTTAAAATTGACATTTGCGAAACTTGGTATAAGTTTTTGTGGCTGAAACTTCCGCCCATTCCGCCTATAAGTGGTAAGGGATTTCCGTAGAAAGAAAATTAGGTAGGTGAGATCAAGTCCAGCGCAATTACTTGTTATTGACTATCCCCAATTCCAGTCAGGAACAGTTAATATTTCTGCTGATTTGCGTACCAGGGTCCGTAATATACGAGATATTTTTACTTACCGACCCCAGTGTTGAAAGCCACATATACGGGTTTGATTGCCATGATTTAGTAATAGACGTTTTCTTAAAATAGCAAATGACAATGCGATGATCAACAATTATTGACACCTGCAGCGGTTTCGTTAAATTTTTGTCAGGAACTTTCTGGAAAAAAAGAAAATAATTAAACAATCCTTTGGTTGAAATCCCAACAGGGAGGTGTAGAATTATTTATTATACTTCCTTTGTGAATGCCTCGCAGGACCAAAAAAATCAGTCTGGCAATAAACTTCTTCCATCAATCTGGGTGAAATCCCGTCCCTATTCATCTAAGAAATAACGCCCTTCAGTTCATTCAGAATTCAAACAAAATGTCTTTGATATGAACACGCCTAAATCACATTTACATAATAATATCGGAAGCCTAAAGAAACTATAAACAAACATAAAGCACATTATTAACTATGTTATTAATGTCAAATCTGCATTTGTGTGTATATTTTCCATAATTTGCCAAGACGCTATCAACTACAATTTGTCGATAAAATGAGCTTATAACTTTCCAGATGCGTGGGAATGAGCAAATTTACCGCATTCATGATCAATATTGTGGATAGGTACCTACTTACTTAGGATATTTACTGTTACATGGCTTTAAATGGCTTTAAATGTGTGAGTATAGTATTTGTATATCGTACAAATATCTACAGGATATTTACAGTGACTTGAAATCTATATACCTAAATTAATTAATACGCATTACCTATTCAATTTCAACGCCTAGTTCATATTCCCGCATGGGTGAGTCATATTTAAATGGTAATGCTCTGAGGAACAGGCAACACGATACAGCGCTTAAGATTTATTTGCTCTTGTTCCATATTGGATGTTGCAGCCAGGGTTCGGATCTTACTCCTTTTGAACTAAACTATAATTTGGTTACTCATCCTGAGACAACCTTTACAAGTACAGTGAAATCTCCCTTTGCGGGCACCTCCCTTAGGCGGACACCTCTCATAGGCGGACACATTTTTGTTTCTCTTAAACACTCCCTTGGACGGACACGGACAGGAATTTCACATATGAATGACGGACACTAGAGCAGGACTGAATATGTCATCACGCTGATAGTTTTGACAACGGTATTTTTTCCTTAAGTTGCAATCCTCTACATGGAGCATCAAATTATTTTCTCTCATTCACGTGATGAAAGTGATTTTGTTTGGACGTATTTATTTTTGGAGTTTCAGATTTTTGTTTATTTGTGCTCAGATAGTTTCAAGTTTGAATTTAAAGGACAGTGAATTCGATCTAGAAGATGATTCGTCTATAGCAAATTTAAGAGAAATTTCCAAGCTCCTTCATGAATGACTTGTGTTGATGGTCGAAACTGTAAATGTTTATGAAAATATTGCAGTTCCTGTTAAAATCATCGAGTCTGGCAGTGAATCTAAGGGAGAGGATCAGGACTTGCAAACACTTCAACTGAAAATTTAAAAAAAATTTACGGCCAAGAAAAACGATGGTAGGTGTTCAACTTCTGGTTGAACTACAGGCCAGATTCCAAAATAAATCGGAATTTTCTAAGACTAAAAAAGCAAATACATATTGAAATAATTTTTTTTTGAAAAATACATTAACACGAATCTTTTTATAATATTGCAAAGTTTTTAAAGGCTGATTTTTATATGTGTTAAATCTAATAATTTTATTCCAATTCATATGATAAAAAAGAAGTGAAGTTTATATATTTTTGTTATTTTTATTTTCTGTTAATAAATGAATACTCTTAAATTTGAAAATGTGTGTTTTTTATTTGATTTCCCTTAAGCGAACAACTCCAGGCGGACAAAAATGTCTGCACCATGGCTGTCCGCTCAAGGGAGATTTCACTGTATTAACTTAATATTGAAAATTATTAAGAGTCACAAAAATAAGCTTTAAGATTTTTTAAATGAACTTCATTTAGATTCAATTTATTCATATTCCATTAAATTTTGAATTTCTTTTAAAAATGGGAAATTTACGACATTAATGTATATAAAATTTCATAATTTTTTTACTTGCGATATATAGTATATAGGGCAAGTTTTGCATTTGGAAAAAATATCGAACTCGAGGTTTTAATCAAAGTTGACATTACGATGATAGAGAACACCAAAAAAATGGGTTTCGGCAATTCCGCCTGTCTGCCTGTCTGTCTGTCTGTAGAACGATCTACAGCCTAAACGGCTGAACCGCTTTTGTTCAAAAAGCAAAAATAATGGTACTTGCCATTCAAATTTTTCTACCATCTTGATTATCTCGAAAATGGCCCTAATGATTTTGATAAAAATTGGGAGTTGTTTTACATGGAAAAATGTTGGTCTCAATGATTTTAATGTATTTGACAAACTTAGTTAATTTTCTGAAAATTAAATGTTCGCTTAGAAAAGTATAAGTTTTAATTTTT
Organism: Philhelius pedissequus; assembly: GCA_910595825.1. Taxonomy (NCBI): domain Eukaryota; kingdom Metazoa; phylum Arthropoda; class Insecta; order Diptera; family Syrphidae; genus Philhelius; species Philhelius pedissequus. The sequence continues at coordinate 33,223,297 of OU343163.1, forward strand.
TTTATTTACAATATTTTGCAAACATTTTTGAGAAAAAAAATTTGGGCATTAAATTTAATAGTCGTAGAGAACTAAAATTTAAGAAGTCTCAAGCCGATTTTCAAAAAAAAATATTTGTCTTAATAGTTTTTTAACAGTTGTATGGTGTGGTGGGAACCTTTATTTTTTTTTTAAAGAAAATGTTTTGTTCGAGTATTCTAGAAAATTCCAAAAAAAAACTAATAAATATATTTCTTATTTATTACTGACAATTTCACGTTAAGATTACAATCTCTTACATAGTAGTTGAAAATTGTCTCAAGGTTCCTGGGAGAATGCACATAGTCAACGGTCGATCTACTGAGCCAAATCGACTGGAAGATAATGAAGACAACTGGCTTCCGGTGACACTAATTGCTGACGGTCAGTTAAGTATGAGTACAAAAGTTGTACTGCATAAGAAGAAAACCCGAAATCATCCCTAAGCTTTTTACAAATTGTCTGATGATTAACCATGTCAAACGCTTTACTTAAGTCCAACAAAGGTAAGGAATTAGCATATTGGCGTCCTAAAATCTACAACAAGTAGAAGAGCTGTTTTCAAAGTTTTGAAAAAAGTGTTTAAAAAATACTGGCTTCAACACTGATTAGCATTTAAGATCTGCTCCATATAATAATTCAAAAAAAATCGACTGAACAACTACCAGAATCCAGAAAATCGGAACCTAAAAAATGGTTCTTACACAAACAACCATTTTTTGACAAAACAAAAATAAGGAAAAAGTACATTTTGAATTAATTAATTAACTGAACTTTTTTCTTAATAAAAAATCGTTGGAGCGGTTTTTGAGGAAAAATAAAATGCACGACTGGATCGCACGTACTTGCTCCTATGTTCGAACACATTATATGCAAAAGATTCTTAATGGAAACGGCTTAATGTATTTTTAAATTCGTTTTTCGAATTGGTTACTATAGGGCAAGTTTTGCATTTGGAAAAAAAATTAACTCGAGATTTTAATCAAAGTTGACATTACGATGATAGAGAACACTAAAAAAGTGGGTCCGGCATTTCTGTCTGTCTGTCTGTAGAACGATCTACTGCCTAAACGGCTGAACTGATTTTGTCCAAACTTGCTGGTTAGGCGTTTTAGGTGATTATCCCAAATAGATTTTTGAATCGTTGTTTTAGCCCGCAAAAAAACGGTACTTGCCATACAATTTTTTTTACCATCTTGATTATCCCGAAAATGGTTCTAACGATTTTGATAAAAATTGGTGTGTGTACTACTACCATACAGCCATTTTTATTGATTTTTGACTTTTTCATAAACGGCTCAAGGGATTTCGATCAAAATTTGTATACAGGATCTCCTTTAATTTCTAAAAAAATATTGCATTTCAAGATTTTCGAAAAATAGTTTTTTTTTGCATTTTTGAAAAAAAAAATATATTTTTTTAAAAATCCAATATTGCGAAAACGAGTGGACGATTTTTTCTGAAATTTTGTTTTTAAATTTATATTATTTAATACTAAATATGTTCATACCAATTTATTTTAGGAAAAAAATAATAAATTTTAATATATAAAAAAATTAAGTTAAAAACGACTTTAAAAATATATTTAGTCGTTTCTATAAAGAATCATTTCTATATAATGTGATCGAAGATAAGAGCAAGTACGTGTGATCCACCTGTGCATTCTATATTTTTTTAATTTTGATCTCGCTTACAATAATTAATTCTATAAAAAATTGTGAGCGTTTCCGAGAAACAAAAAAAATTAAAAACAAAAAAAAATCTTTACTGTGTGTGAAAGTTTTCCAACACTTTTATCATCTGATAAAACTTTATTTTTTAGTTTAAATAAAATTTGACGAAGTCGATTATAAAAACAAATCGTTAAAGCAGTTTATTATTATCTACCTACTAGAATTTTTGTTTAAAAAAATGTTGTAAGGTAAGCAAATTCTGAACTAACTACATTATACCTGCGAGTACTTACTATTTCACTTCACAGCGGGGGTATACATAAACTATATACACTCCCAGTTGGCCTTTTTAATTCAAAACTATTGTAACTTAGTCATTCCACCCAGTTCCCTACTAAATGAATGTGCATTTGCCTTCATTATGACAAACATAAATTCTACGGAGGAGCAAAGAGAATTTTTAATTAGAATACTGCCTTGGTCAGGCAGGACTTGTATTAGATGATGTGATATTTAACTTCAGACGACGCACGTGGAGACGGTCGATGATGAGGATGACGGACGGCGCGATGGCCGGCGTTAGTCCACTGTAGCTACATGCAATAAAAAATTGTCCAAATGAAGAATAGTAGGGACCTACCTGTATTACCCATTTTAATAAACTCTATGGGGAAATATGAAACATTCATTTGTTGCAATAAAGCTCATAGACACACTCCACGATGGCGATGGTTGTGTGCTTTGCAGTAAAAAAAAAAAGTGTTAATAGAACTTTGACTTTCCATTCCAGTCGTTAAACCAAATGACATTGCTCCATTATTTCACCTAAAGGAGACTCCTGCTAAGGATCTATTTAGCATGTCGCTCAAAGAAAGCGCAGTCAAGCAAATGGCAATTTAACAATTCCAGGAAGTTACAATTTTTTGTTGTTCTTCTATTTCAATTGAAAAAAACAGGGAGACACTTTGACAAAGATACAACATTTTAAATGAGAAGTCGCTTCAAGTTCAAAGAAAATGATAGACTGGTAGTTTAATACTAAAACTAGGTACTCTAAACAATGTTTTTTTTAAATAAATAAAATGAATGAAATGAAAACTTTTTCGCAGAAAATCGGATCCTCGTTACATTCCAATCCGAGTGGGTTCTTAATAGAAATCAGTTGCAGACAGTTGATCAAAGAACTTCTCAATATTTTAATTATTTCTAATAATTGTTAAATAAAATTAAAATCGAAAATAATTTTTTGAAGAATTATAAATTTAGTAGAGGTCCTTCTGCAGAAGTGTTTGCTGGGTTGACCTTAGAAAATACCGGCCCGACTTTCGGCTTATGATTGTGTCTATTATTTTTTCATATATTTGTATTAGCAGTTTTTAGGACTGGCTGTTCTTTTTTGGGAAGGGTTGTTAAGTCCACTTTTATAAACATCAACAGTACTAGACTGGTCGCTTCGAACGATATTTTGATTAAATTTTACATTAAGATAAGAGGTGAATTTTGTAAGCTCTGAAAATAACTGTTGAATTACATTTTTACTAAATTTAAAAAATAATTTTGAGTGAAGGCAATCTTTATTTGGAAATTTACATTTTTCTTCTGTTTAGTGGAAAATATGATATATTCCAAGTTGCTGCCAACAGTATTGAAGCACATTTATTCCAGTTTTGTCCGGATATTCCATGATTTTCCGTAAGATTTCCGGTGATTACTGTTCGCAGTCCTATACTCTATCGAATTGATAAAAAGAAGTGTTTATAAGCTGTTTTCGTTGATTTAAAAGCGGCTTTCGATACGATCAATAGAAGTCCTCTAATTTATAAGCTTTCAGCAGTTGGAGTGTCGACCAAATTTATTGGAATTCTTGAAAACATGACTTAATCTGTACAGAACGGTACCAAAAATCAAAGCAATTTCTTCCATAGATGATAAAATGTACCAGCTGTGTGTTATTAGGGGGACAGAATCTTACAAGCAACTTGATTTCAAACTCGGGGTAAAGAACTATTTTAGAGAAGAGTTCAAATTACTTGAAATAAGTCTCATTTTCAAAATAAGAACTGAAATGCTTGATTTAAATTATAGACCGCATAGAACAGATCTTAACCCTCTGTGTTCACTCAGCAACCTTGATCAGAACGAGGATATTTTACATTTTTTAGGCATTTGTCCAATCTTACAGGAGATTCGAAGGCTTTATTTTAGTTCTAGTTTTCTTTCGTTGTCAGAATGTGTCAGAATTCTAAACGGAGACTATGGTTGGAAGCCTTTTATACGCAATGTCTCACATGCAAGAAATTTCAAAAGTGAATATTTGAGTTATTTTTTTCAGATTTAACTATTATTTTTCTGTTTTAGCCAAACTAAATTTTTTTATATTCTTATAAAAAAATAAGTAAGTATTATGGAGTTCTTTTTCCTCTTTTCTTCTTTTATTTTTAGCAAGTTATAGAAATGTAACTCTTTTATATTTTTTTTTTGTTTTATCTAAACTGAAAGCCTTTTGTTTTTGAATAAACTAAAAGTCGCTTTATTAAAACTGTTTTGATTTAAATATAAAATTAAACTATTGCATTACAAACATTTTTAAATATTTATTAATTTGTTTTGACTAAACTAAAAGTCGCGCTAATATTATTGTTTTTTTTTTAATACTTTCTAGTATGCATTAAAATTATCTGCAGTAATAATTTTCTCCCTAAATTGTATTATTGGTTTAATATTTTGAATTTTTCCGACAGACGGCTTATTAAGGCCATGCTTTGTAAATCTTATAAAAAAATAGATTGTATTTTTTAGTCTTATTTTATACTGTATTGAATCTTCTCCTTAAGGGATGCCGAATGTGCTCCTTAAAAGACGCGACTGTCTGAGGATTATTGGCATAAGCTCGAGACTTCAAGTAGCACCAAATAATGAAGTCTGACGTTTATGGCTAAATCGGGTGATCTTGCTGGCCAGGCCATGCCGAATCGCCAAAACGTGAGATGAGGCCCACAGGAAACGCTTCCTTCACAATATCAAATGTGGTTCATTTTTTGCACAGCACTGTCTTGTTGAAAATACATGTTCACCAAGCTCGGTTCATCCAATTCGGCAGTAAGAATTCATTTTGTAGCTTTCACTAGTAACATTGACTGAATTGCAGATGGTGATATCTTCAAAAAATTACAGCACAAGTGCGAACCTGCACAAGACGCTAGTCAATGACTTTAAGTGGATGTAATGGCTCTTCGTGCATCAAAAGCCGATTTATAATGACCCAAAAAAAAAAAAGATTTTTATTATTGACTTAACCGCCTAAGTGGAAATTGGAAATGCGTCTCATCACTCATGATGGCTTTCTCATTGTTGAGATTGTATATGGCTTGACAGTAATTCACACGCGATGTAGGGTCAGCAGACATTAACTTCTGGTGCATTGTTTTCACTTTGTACGGGAATATGCATCAGTTTTTCACTAAAATTCCCTGATGGTGATAATAACTCGTCGTCTGGTTAATGTTTCTTAGTTCTTAGTGACATCGGCAGCGGCAATCGCGATATTCTCGGTCGAACGACCAGTTCGGGAGCAGCCACGCCCTTCATGATCCATTTAATTCGAGTCGAGTAGCTTAGCGCCAGAATGTTTGCCCATTTGGAGCGACACGATTAGTATATCAAGCCAAAAATTATAACATATTCCGAAAAAAAAAATCCCTGAAATTCTAAATAACATTGGATATTAAAGTTTTTAAAAAAATATTTTTGGATTTAAAAAATATATTGTTAGGCACAATTTTTGGGTCACCGAAATTAGCAGAATTTATCCGCCTCTTCAACTGATTTCTCGGAAGTTAATTGTTTGATTGTATACGCATCATATCCAAGATGGTGCAGTTTTCTTGCAGTTGAGAAGCAATGTGGATCGGAAAACCGCCACTATAAGAACACTGTCTTACTTGTGATAATGCAGTTTCCTCGAAAACATCTACTTATCCATTAAATACATCAACCGCTGGTTACAAATATTAAAATAAATGTGTCCTATTTGTCGGTTTCTCCCCTAATTCCTAACTAAATTTAGCTTTTATAACAATATATAGAACAAAAATTTACAGTACAGTAAAAGCCCTTTAATTCGGAAAACTCCTTTATTCGGAATTTGTTTTTGTCAAAACAAAACAACTTACAAAACAATTTAACTTGGGTTGGATTGAAATTTGCGGGAAAACCGTCATTCGCACAAAAACAAATTGTTTGTTTGATTGGAAACAAAAATTTTACGAATCGGATGTATCGTTTAGTAAAGATAAGGCCAGTTTAAGGAAAATAGATCCAAGATCTTAAAACCGCTATAACTCCAAAACGGAGAGCAAAAGAGAAAATCACCTAATTAGTTTTTCGACTCAGAATGTCCTCAGGAAACCAAGTTTTATGTCTGCGGTGGTGACTGTGGATCACACTGTATATTTTTTTTATACTTTTAATTACAAAAATGAATTATAATATAATTCATGTATTATTTGGAATCTTTTGTGTAAGTAAAATAGTTTTTCGTTTTAAATTCTTGTATTTGTTCATCAATAGGAACGCGTTTTAGTATATTCACACAAAAATTTCTCATTAATTCGGAAAATTCGTTTATTCGAAATGACCTTCGCCCCAACCATTCCGAATTAACGAGCTTCTACTGTACTAAACTTTTTTATGGGTATCACAATCAATCTGCTAGAATTTTTCAACTTAGAGAACAAAGGCAACATTGCACAGTGTCTTAAGTTGAACATTCATTGGAAATATTTGAGTGCAAAGCATCGCTATACGACTCTTTGTTTTAATTCACTCGAGTTCTTTGATTTCGGGAAAGTTCAAAAAACAATTTCAATAGATCTTAAAATCTTCTCCGGGGCAATATAGGAGCTTTGAAATTCAATTCCGATTCGATTCCCATATCTTATTCAGGTGGAAGGATGTCTACACACCCTTATCAGATCGAAATCCTTACACCTGCCACCCTTCAACAACAGGCAAAAAAAAAGAAAACTTTCTACAGCAAAGATTTGTCGACTTGTTAAAAGATTCTCCCCCAAACAACGACAACTGTGTGAAATGAACAAACTTGCAATCCAACTTGCATTGACTAAAAGACATCCAATGCATTTCTTTCTTGTTCTGTGTGATTTGCTTTCAAAAAAAAAAATAGTCATGCCACAGAGTTTTCGACGACGTCGTTTTTCACAAAAAAAAGAAAAAAATACCCACCCACCCAACTATCACAACTCGTCCCCAATCGTTTCATCACATCACCACCACCACCACCACCACCCTTTTACTCTTCCAAAAGACGAAATAATTTCAATTTCCGTTTGATAAATCGCCAATTTCCCTATTCAAGCGAAACGGAAGTTTGGTTCAAGTACTTTCTCTCTTGCATAAGCAAAACTAAACTACAGCTTTTACTTATGTACTGATGATGATTTTGTCTTCGCGTCCTGCTAAGGAACGACCAACAAACTTTTACAAAAGCAAAGTTTCAACAGTTTTATTTTTCAAGCTCACCCTCCCTATCAAATATCTATCGAACCATATAGTCTATACTAGGGGCTGTTTTTGTTATAATTGAACAAAAGCTATAAATGAAAAGACCAACGAACGCAGATACATCAGAGGCTGGAGGGTTAAATGCAGATGGTGATCAGGGTGGAGGAGGTTCTGCTTACTGTATATCTTATCTACTATTAGGGAGGCAGCAACATTTCTAAGTCCTTTGTTGAGAAACAAGAAAGGCCCAGTGAGAACAAAAATTATGATTTGAAGTTATTTTCTAGACGAATAACTTTAGAAAGTGTCATCATTTAAGTGGAAAAATTAACTTAACCAAAAAAACAAGCTGTTATACTCGCAAGGATCTTATTATGAGAGGATAACTAAGTTTTTGTTTAAGACTTCTTGCGTCTCGTGCTATTATTCCAGTTTAGCGTAAATTTCTGAAAAATCTGAAGTCTCGAAACTGGTGCATCGAAATTAAAGTTTGAGGTTGTGTGACTAACAATTTGATATCCATGATAGGCGATGGCTTGTTCTTTGAAAAGGAGGTTTGAACTTATCCCTGCCATTTTGAACCGGACAGTGTTGTGCCATGTAGACTATAAGTAATGTAGACTACATGATTGCCCCAATGTTTGTTTAATCACAAAATAAATTATAAAACTATTGTCTTGAGCCTTCATTTCCAATAGTTTGTATTGAGAAAATGTAGACAAAGATTTGAATGATTACACAAAAGGCTGAATTCAGAGAAAATCGCGAGCAAACGCAGAAGAAAAGTTTTCAACGAAGATTTAGTTTAAACGAAATTATTTAAATTGTTAAAAAAAATCCAGAATTTTTAAAAGGAGTCTATTTTCGACTATTTAACAAAAGTCATGTCCTGGAGTCCAGACATTAAATAGGAGCCAAAATGTCACAAAGGAGTCCCAAAGCTAACCCTTAGCCTAAGCTATTTTATTTAAATTAATAAAAAAATAAAAAAAATATTGGTCTTTTTAAAAAATGGAATTGATACCCGGATGTCTTCAAAAAATTGTTTATAAATTAAGAGCCGATTTTTCAATCTCCAGTGTCACGGTAAAATTTACTGCGACAAGAACTATAGTCCCTTAATATGCTGGGAGAGAGTAGGGCAGCCTTGGTCAATCAGCCATCGTTACACTCTTTCAGTATCGCGTGGAAACAAAAACAAACCTTGGCTTGAAAGTGGTTGAGCGATCTACTAATTTGGCATAGACAGACGGGTGGTCTGTAAACAAACTTAAATAGGAAAAGCGCGGGTGACATTTGGTCACTGAACGGAAGAAGTTACTCATACTGAGAATGACCGAGCGCCCAATATAGTCTTATTCACGTTTGTAAAAGAAGGAACGATAAAAGGCAGGTACTCAATATCCCCCAAATCTGCGCAAGACCCCAACGACTTAGTAAATTTTCATGAAGTAGTGACATACTGCCAATCTCTTCCTTATTTGTTATTTAATAATATATTTTAAGTTTTCACTACAAATTGCATCGTACATTTTTATTTCGGAGGGGACAACTCAACGTGATAATCTCGAGTTTCTTTTTTGGTTTTCGAAAACTTTTCTTATAGTATTCGAAATATTTGGTTTCTGGCTGAATGTTTCATCTAATTCGACACCCCTGAGAGCAAAGCCAGCGGTCAGCGACTTATAGATGACTAAGCAGAAACATGGGAGAGTGATGTGTGAGTAAGCAGGACCCCCGGTTTTCAATATTGTTAGCTCTCTCCCCCACCAAAGTGCAGACAGTAGCCCGATGAGAATGCAACCCAAGACCGCGGCCATTAATTACCAAAAACACTGGGGAGCTGGAAAAAGAAGAATTCGTCCAGGCAGGCAAACAACTTGGACGGACACTTCTAGTTTGAATAGAGAACAAAGGAGATCGTTGAATAAACATTTTGCTAAGAAGAAGAAAAGTCTTGGGAAAAAGATAAAAGGAAATTCGAGGAGGAAAAGTTTTAAATAGTGAACATTTTTGTACTGAAAACTTTTTCAAAAGAGAAAAAGGTATTTGAAAAAAAAAAGGAAAAAGGAAAACTTGGCGAGAAAAGTTTGGCAAGAAATCTGGACAAAAATTGATAGTTGAGGACTTTGGAAGAAATTGACAATCTTTAGAAAAAAAAACTAAGTATTATAAGTTATTTTAAAATTTCTGTTTTCGATAATTTTGCGTAGTTTGATTTGATAAATTTTCGAGTCGTTTGGGCTTTTCATTTTGTTTGGAGAAAATTCCGTAAAACGGAAGCCGCGACCCGTTTAAAAAATTCCTTTGTTCTTTCGGGACCGAACGATGACGGTCCATCTTATCTTATTTTATTTATAAAACCTTTGTTCTTTTTTTTGATCGAAAAAATGTTGGGTTTCACACCTATATTAAAAAAGTTTTCCCAAATAAATTTTAAAAACTAACTCTAAACTTCGTCTTAAATAACGAGCATAATTGGCTCGTTTTGCTTATATAAGTTTTCTTTCACCGTCGTTCTCAGCTTCAAAAAGTTTGTAATTTCTTTTGTATCCCAAAAAAAAATTATTGGCGCCCTCTTTTTAAATTTTCAAGACTACTGCCCTGTGGTAAGATCGAATTGATCGAATCGATAATTAATTGAACCCACCCTTCACTGAGCATAGCCGTGGCGACAGCGCTTACTATTGTCGCTGTTAGTTACCTTTTTTATTTCCCCATCTCTTATTCTCTTAGTTTGACAGTTCGTATTTTTTTTTTCTCATTTAACCAAAGTAAATTATGCCGGCACAATCGGGTTTCATTTCTTTCGTTTTTAGTTAAAGTAAATTATTTAATAATTAGATTCGCGAATTAAAAGTGTAATACCAGATAAACATCCAGTTAGTTGCTAGAGAAATAAACTTACTTAACTGTTAAACAACCGGATAACAACATCGAATTTTTCAATCAAGAAAAAACAATCTATAGAATAATTTGATTTGAACATCACTTTTATTTCGAGTATCGAATTTTTCATAGATATGAATTTTTGTTTAACGTTTATTTCAGAGCAATAATTTATCAAAGTGTTTTTGACATCGAAAATAGCTATTTATTTTATTCCTCAGCCAAATCCTTATTCTTTTCTTAAATGAGCATATAACTTTATTCCTAGATTAAGTTGTAATTATCTGAGAGTTCATTCATTTTTTTCATTTATTCAAAAAAAAAAAAAAAAAAAAAAAAAAAAGTTTGGATGTATGGATGTATGGATGTTTCTTGCTCAATAACTCCAGAACGGCTAAACGGATCTGGATGAGATTTGGTATAGAGATAGGTTATTGTTTGGAATAAAAAACAGGCTACTATTTATCTCGAAAAAATGTATGGTTCCTGTGGAATAGGTTTATTTTAATTTTTCAAAGAACTCAGTCTACAAATATTTTATTCGCAAGGCGACAAAATCACACGGATTTGCATGAAGTTTGATTGGTAGATGAATTGGGTACTGGATTATCAGTTATCTCATAGGTCATTTTCATCCCGCAAAAAATTAACGGTTCCTTTGGGAGAGGCTTAAATATAAAAAAAATATTTACTTGGGTGTTCGTTCCGCTTTCACGCCTCAACGACTGAACGGTATTTAATGAAATTTCGTAGTTAGATAGATATCATTAGATTCCCGTGGGATAGAAAGTCCCTATAGTATCGCACGGGCATCTGAAATTAAAAATAGTGTGCAAAAATGTATTGTAATTCATCAATTGAGAACGAATTTGTCTATTTGGCGCAAACTCTTTTTTAGTTGTTCGTTATATCCAGGAGAAGGTTTTAACGAAAGCAAATTTTGGGAAAACCCTCCAAAAAGTCGGGAAATTTTAAAAATCGAAAATTGATTTTTTGTATGGAATTGTGTATGTATGTAATCCTACTAATCCTACTAATATTATAAATTTGAAAGTTTGGATGTCTGGATGTTTGTTGCTCAATAACTCCGGAGTGGCTGAACGGATCTGGATAAAATTTGGCACAGAGATAGTCTGGAATAGCACACAGCATGTGTGTAAATGTATGGTTCCGGTGGGATAGATTTGTTTTAATTTTCTATGGGGCTCATAATAACATATGTTCCCATCTGCTCATTCTAAAAATATCCAAAATGGCTTTCGTTCACAAGAAGCCAAAAAACACATACTTATACACCCATGCAGTGACAGGTCATTTTTTATTTCGAAAAATTGAACCGAACGGTTCCTATGGGGTAGGCTTAAATATGAACCAAATATTTACTTATGAATGTTTGTTCCGCATTCATGACTCATCCATTGAATGTATTTTAATAAAATTTGGTAAGCAGCTGGAAGATTAGCCGTGATTTATTTTTTTCCCAACTTTACATTTGTAGTTCTCACTTTTTGAATACAATATAAAATCTTCGCTTTGTTCGCGAACATGACCATACATGACGAACATCGAAGCCAACGAACACTACAAAATCTAAATATTTCGCCAACAGCAAGCGACTCGCGGACCAGCCCATTTACAAGAAGATCACAGCGAGCGCGAGCAAGCTGGGCGACCATGTTCGTCGTTTGTGTCGATATTCAACGACTGAACGGTTTTTAATGAAATTTTGTAGGTGGATAGATGTTTTCATTAGATTCCCGTGGGTCCGTAGCATAGTACGGATATCTGCTAGTAAATAATAATTAATAAATTGTCCACGCATAAATTTTTCGACAATGTAGACATTGTAGACAATTAGCAAGACCATCATAATTCATAATTTGTTCTACTAAAATTTGTCAAACCACTAAACATAAATGTTAATAAAAGAACCTAGTTCAAAAGTACGGTGCTATGAAATTATTCTATTATTGACTGTGTTTGTTCGCAAATGCGGCAATATTTTAATAATTGCGTTTTTCATTCAAAATTTGTTCACTCAACTTACACTAGAACTTACCCAGTGCAATTTTGTGTGAATATTTGCATTGGTACAGAAAAAAAAATACAGCCATTATTGTGCGTATTTTTATATTTGGGAGCGTTTTTCGAATAGTTTTGTGCATTTCATTGTGGGTTTAATTAATGCCTTTCCTAAAAATTTAGTTAAGCTGGTGGCGTAGCAACGCGCGCAGGGTACATCTAGTTTAGTAATAAAATTAAAAAAATGCCAATAAAACTTGCAAATTTGGTTCAGTAATCAAATTATAAACTGACAAATTTCTCACATAATTTGTTGTTGTTTATTTTTTTTCGACATGACACTCTTGAAGTTCGAAGTGTGGATCGAAGAGGTTTTCCTTCGAATCAGGTTTCTGACATAGAGCAATTCTCCGTCAGCAGTACGCTAAGTTTTCTTTGGTGGAATTAACCTCCGACTCATGTTTGTCAATAACAAGTATGTGGTATTATCCTTGATTGCTTCAAGTTAAGTATATTTCCCCTGTTATGCAACATTTCTTACAGAAAACTTGGGAATATTTGATTATATAGACATTTACCGAAACCGTTCCGAAGAGCTATTTCCTATTTCCGCATTCCACCGTGAGTTTCCCAATCTCCAAAATCCTCAAAATTGAATAATTTTTTCCTGCGATCTCAACTTCGCACATTGCCATTACTTCATCTATACATAGTGTTTAGCAGATGCTGAAAATAATGTCTACATCCTCCAATCAAATTCAATAAAAATTCCATCATGGCACAAAACAAAATTTTGTAAGGAAGGTAAAGAAGTTTCTTGGAAGGATCTAACTAAATCAGTTCAGTAAGATAAAAGTAAAAATAAAGTGCAAAAATAAGTAGGTAGTAGCAATATGGGTGGCAGCTCGTGGGAACCAGCGTGTTTTTATCTACAGGCTTAACAATTCCTATCGGTTGATATAAGCTTCTATGAATGCAGGCGACTCTTATCCAGATACCGAAAAATTTGTATTATAGGTAGATTAGGTTATGATTCAATTGCAACCCATTGGTGGGCGATTAGATTATGAAATATTTGAGGAAAAACGTGAATATTCACACATTAAAGAGAAAGCCTTTCTGGTAAAATACAGGAATTTGTTTTTAAATATTTCCAATAAGCAATCACCTTAACTTAAGACGGCTTAGATTTAATATATTTACCATTTGTAGAACGCAATTCTAACTTCTCTTCTAACCAACACTATCCAGCAATTTCATCAATTTTTTTAAGTCATTCTCATACTTAGGACTCATTTGGCAATCCTTTCAAAGAAATTCGATTTCCAATTTCTAACTTACTTTAAATATACCGAAAACAGAAATCCCTTTACTTCCCTCAGGCCCAACTATTGAAAGCAAAATTTCAACAAGGACGAACGGTCCTTTTCGGTTTGCATACGAGGGATACATTTTTCAAATGTTCGCACATGGCCCAAACTAGGCTGGGCTACTATATAATGTTCATGTCTGTATAGGGAATTCGGAATTCAGCAGAGCCGTCAATTTTTGATGCAGTGATTTATACTTTCCTCTCGAAGAATAGAGAATTTAAGCCAAAATGAATAGACCGGCTGCTGTAGTAGTAGCAATCCCTTTTGCCCAAAATAAAAAAAAAATACAAAAAAAAACTTAAGTTCGACCGAAGTTGATGTTAATCTCTTGCAAAGAATACTGATACTACACTAAATTAAGGACATTATTTATCTTGATGAGGCTCGTAATATACGTCATTCATTTTATTGGACATGTTAAGAATTGTGTTGAGGCAAAAAGAGGAAACCATTGAAAATTCATCAAATGAAACAGGACAGAGGAAAGTCAATTCAGGTCTTGGAAACTGAAAAAAAAAACTTTCAAGAAAAATATTTTGTCTAAGAGCACAAAAACCTAAAAAAATCCTTCATGACTAATAAATTCTAACTGTAAGTTTTTTTTTTCATTTTTATAAATCGTGTTCTTATGTTTCAGTTCAGAGCTGTCAAGTGAATATAATTATGACATCATTTTTGATTTCCACAAGCAGATTCTTCCATGTGAATTCTAAGGATATTGATTTTATTAAAAAAACAATGTCGATGTTGCTACCTACCTTTCCAACTTCCTATAAATCAAGTCAAGTAAATTCAAATCGTTTTGATTGAAAATATATTTAAATCAATTGAATTTGAAATGAAAAAAAAATCATTAATAATGTGCCACCCTTTGGAACTTAGTCATATCTACATATCTATGCGGAGGAAACTTAAAACACAGATTCAGTAGGTTACATAGCTCTATAATACTTTAAGAAAATCTTCGAAACGGAAACATTTTGCAAAGAGGAAACACAACATCCTGCAGTGCTGTAGGGAATGAAAAGAAGACTTTACAAATCCTTAACAGCCGCCAAGGCATTTTTGCCATTGCAGAATATGGCATGACAAACTTGGAAAATACCTGTGCGCCTCCGAAGACTACGAGTAAAAAGTACGAGCGAATATATAACTAAAAAGGGCCCCAAGCCTTTTGGTTGTATGTTCAAGGATTTGATTAAATTTAAATACAGCAGTAGCATCAGCATCATCATCAGAAGCAACAAGAATATAGCTGCAGTACTCGTACAACTTTTGTAGCGGTTCAGAGGATATTCAGGACTTGAAGTACATTTCCTATTTTTGAAATTGGCAAGAAATTCAATTTTAGTTTAGATATTCAATCGAAGAAACACATCAATGATGGAAAGTTAATAAATAATAAAATTGTTAACTTCTTTAGTTTGGATAAATCAATGAGAAGTCAAACTGTATTTTCTTGTCAGTTGTCGCAATAATTGTATTTCATTTAAAAGAAAAATGTAATCTCAGTAAATAACGTCAACTGAAGATTGCTGACGGCAAGTTTTATTAACGTAGTCGATAAATTAATCTGTTTTTAACGGGTGATTTTTTTGCTACTTGGTTTTTGACGTTTATATTTTTGACACACCACACATGACAAATTCCACGAACATTTGACATTTCGATTCAGTATTGTTTGCCATTTCATCATGAATAGACTTACGCCTGAACAACGTTTGCAAATTATTGAAATTTATTATCAAAATTCGTGCTCTGTGAAAAATGTGCTTGCCACACTGCACGCGAAACCATGCATCAATTGAGAGGCGAATTTGGTGAGCAGTTGATCTCACGTTTTGGCGCAGTCAATTGGCCACCAAGATCATGTGATTTGACCCCGTTAGACTATTTTTTGGGGGGCTATGTTAAGTCTATTGTCTATGGGGACAAGCCAAACACGATTGCTGCCTTGGAAGCCAACATTGACCGCGTCATTGGTGAGATTCCGGCCAAAATGTGTGAAAAAGTTTGCCAAAATTGGACCTTCAGAATGGACCACCTGAAGCGTAGCCGCGGGCAACATTTAAGTGAATTTATTTTTAAAAAGTAAATGGCAGAAATTGATTTATCGATCCAAATAAAAATTTCATTCACTTTTTACAAGTTTCTGTGTTTTTTTGAATTTTCAAAAACCAAGCTCTTAAAAAATCACCGTTTATTTTATTTTTAAGTAGGCGTGTCCATGAACTATTTATTAAATTGAGTATTTTTATTTTCTCGTTGAGAATGCAACTCACTCACTCTGCTAACAGATGCGATAGTGGAACTGTCTGCAGAATTACTAAGGAACTGGTTGGTATTCGCAGTTCCAAACAACATCTCATTAAAGCCTCAGACGGCTCGCTACTTAGTTCGGATAAGGATCAGCTGAGAATGTGGAAGGACCATTTTGCGCCGGTATTAAACCGAGTTACCGACAGTAACGCGCAACTGATACATGCTGAGCTGATAGGAATAACAAATTGCCGAATCCGCGCTGCAGCCCCCAGCAGGGATGAAATCTGCAACGCAATCAAAGCACTGCAGACCAACAGAGCGGAAGGACTTGTTGGCTTGCTTGTAGAGCTTCTACAAACGGCGCCAACGACATCGAGCGAACTCCTGCATCCACTCATATACAGAGGTTGGGTCTATGAAGGATTTCCGAATGAGTGCAAAAAGGGAATGATAGTCAAGCACAGTGCGAAAACTGGAGGGGGATTTGCGTCCTGGCTGCCGTTGCCAAAATAGTAGCGAAAATAGTACTGGAAGGCATCAGGGAACATCAAGAAGCCCCACTCGATGCCGAACAAGCAGGTTTCCGCGCTTGATGCTCATGCATTTAACATATCAATACTTTAAGGATCATAATCGATCACCACTTCGCCTGCTTTGCATTGATTTTTAGAATAGATTATTTATTTGGCTTCCTTTACTCAGGAGGGGTATCCCAGATAAATTAATAGCTATTATTAAGGAAACTTAAGATGGATCCAAATATCCGTTTTGCACGAAGAGGGGATGTCTGAATAGTTTTAAGCCCAAAGTGCTGCATTCTGTCACCAAAATTGTTTCTGTTGGTGATAAGCGATGTCCTGCGAGCGGCCTTGGCGTGAAACGAAGGGATTCGATTAACTCTGACGTCTCACCTGAAACGTCTAGGAACCCGGGTATCTTCTCTCATAAATATTTTTCAACAACCGTTAGAGAAAATACAGATCTTCCAGTACCTTGGAAGTATCATCTCTAACGAGGGTGGCACCGAAAAGAATATCACCAGCTGAATCGGGAAGGCAAAGGCTGCTTTCGGTATGTCTGAAAATATAAGGAGGAATAACTCTCTAAGCTACTGCTTTTTCGATACAATGTCGAATCCGTTTTACTTTACGGTTGCACCACTTGGAAAGTAACAGTAGCTGTCACCAAGAAGCTGCAAACGTTCGATAATAGATGTCTATACGAAACATCCTTACGATTTTCTGGCCCAATTGTATATCAAACCAAGAGCTCCTCAGGAAAATGCGTCACGAAGCTATTGACTCTATTATACGACGTCGAAACTTGCAGTGAATCGGACACATGCTTCGAAAATGCGACAACTGTATTGCGGCACAGGCTATACAGTGGAATCCGCTCACTCAACAAGGAAGAAGAGTTGGACGACCGAGAAGCTCATGGAGAAGGACAGTCGAGAATGAGTAAGCCCAACTAAGCAAGAGCAGCTGGAGTTGCGACTCATATCCACGAACCGAGCCTGATAGCGAGCAGGCGCTGTGGATGCCCTATGCCCCACTAGGGGTCCCCAAATGGACATAAAAGGTTTGAAGTATGATATCGAATCTATATTAAAATTACCTTCAGGAGTAGACTCAATCCACGATATCCGCTTTAGAAGAAGTGAACCAGTAAACTGAAGTAAACTGTCGGAATCTAATTCCACCTTAAGTGGAATACAGGGGAAAGGTACATTTTTAATATGCACAAAGATCCACTGTTAATGATACAAGAGTGCAGGTGCAATAGACTTATCACTGATTCATTAACAGTTGGTTGCTAACGCTATATTATGATTCACTATACAAGTCCATAGGCTTCGCTGTCTTAATCGCCATTTTTAACATTCGCTTGTTATATTATTTTCTGCTCAAACGAATGTGAAGTCTAAGCATGTCGAGTGCAAAACTTCCGACCAACATTGCCATAGCTGCATCGTTATGTGATCTGCTATCGATTTTTAATTGGTAAGGGGCTAGTGTGTATGACGGATGGTGATGTGTAGGGGCATCTAATTGGTTGTATGTTGTTACTGGTAACATTTCTATTGTATTTTATCATATGAAAATATTTCATCAAAATCCGTTCAATTGCTTAAGTTTTGTAGGATTTCTCTTCACTTCTCTATACAATCTTTACCAATGTGTATATAAAAATACAACAAATTTGTTAAGAAGTTGAAAAATGTAGGTAAAGTAACAGAGAGACAATAATTTCTTTGATTTTAAATATTAAATGCAGAATACTGTTTGAAATATGTATTTAAATAAGAGAAGCCCATTGCTTGTTCTAGAAGCTATAAATTAACACTTCATAGTAAATAGCAGAAGCATTTAATTAAATTTATTTAATTCCCTTTTAATATTTCCGGTCTTCCGGTACTGAACACTTTTAGTGTTTGCCGGTTCCAATTAATTACTAAGGGAATAAATGATTGTTCGGTATTTCCCTTATCGAAAATAATTAACATGATTTTTGAAAGGTTTCATGGGCGGTGTCTTTAATTAACAAGTACAAGTAATCACAACGGCTAAATATGCATTTTTTTGACAACAATTTTCGGTTTTTGACATGGAAAAATATGAAATAATTAAACAAATGAAAAAAAGTGACAGAAAAACATTTTTTTTAAATTCATTAATATTTTGTATAAACTAATAACTAGTTAATGTAGGAAAAATAAAAAAACTAGCATATAAGCATATATAAGCACTAATTATATATACGGTAACTTTTTGGGTTCGTAAGAAAATCAAACTCGAGATTTTTATCAAACTTGCTATTACGATAATAGCGAAGGCGACACAAGTAGGTAACACAATTCGCTCTGTCCGTATTTCCGCGAATCAACAGCCTAAACGGGAAGATGGATTTTCTACAAATTCTGTGCATGGTGCATTTTTTTTCAAGACTAAACATAACTATATTTGCCACACATTTTTACTTGCGATTATAGGTACTATAAGGCAAGTTATACATTTGTAAATTTTTTTTCGAACAATCAAACATGACGTTACGATCGTAGAGAACACCAAAAAAGTGGGTCCCACAATTCCGTCTGCCTGTCTGTTCTCGAGTCTGCAGCCTAAACGGTTCGGTGGATTTGCTACCAACTTGGTACATATTGTTTTTTTGGTAATATACCTACATGTTTTTTTCATTTTTTTTAAGACGATAAATAACAGTAGCTACCATACCTTTATTTGGGCCAAAAACAAAAATCTGATTTTCCTCAAAAACGGCTCCAACGATTTTTATAAAAAAATAAGTTCATTAATTAAGGGAAAGGGTACGTACCTTTTGATAATTTTTTTTTTGGAAAAAAAATTTAATGACTGGTACCTCTAGTAGAACCATTTTTTTTTGTTTTCGATTTTCTGGGAAACGGTTAGTTTGATTTTATTGAAATTTTTTACGTTGAAGCTTCTAGAAAGTTTAAACACTATTGTATACCAAAATTTTGCAAAAAATTTTTGTTTTGGAAATTAATTTTTTTTTTGAAAACTAAAAATTTCAAAAATGACCCAATATATTTTTTAGAAACTTCGAATTTTGAAGTTTTTGGCATTAGCTTGAATGGTTAAAAATTATTTTCCTAAAATAAAAAACAACGGTATTCCCATACAAATTAAAAAAAAAGCTATAAGCAAGAAATGTATTTCTCAAAAACGGCTCCAAAAATGTTTATAAAAAATGTATGTATTCTTAAATAAGTACAGTCCACTTTTAAGTATAAATATATTTTATTTTATTAACGTAAGTTCCCATAGGACCACTTTTCATATTTACGCCTTTCTCATTATTGGATGCACCAATCAAAATTAATTTTTTATACAAATTATCGCTACAATAGTGTACTGAAATTAAAAAAAAAAAGTTTTTTGATTTTTTAAAAAATTAATAAATTTTTTTTTTGAAAAATCGATTTTTCAAAAACCAGTTACAGAATTTTTTTGAAATTTGAGTTTTATATTTATATTAATAATATCTTCAAAATGGCATTTCAATTTTGTTTTTACTAAAAATGTTTTGAAAATTTTATACATAAAAAAATAATTTATTAAAAAATTACTCCAACGATTTTTGAAAAACTGATTATTGTTAAGTTATTGACCAATGGGTTGAATTATTATAGGCGTTTGAGATTTAAAATATATCTATTTCGGCAGTTTTAGTCGTAATGCTTTTTTAATGAAACAATTTCATTTCCTTTCCCGACGTTTCGACGGTGGTTGCCGCCTTCTTCAGGGGATCTTTTATTTACAAAAATAAATTGAACATATTATACACATAAGAACATTTGGTGTAAAATTTTGGCAAACGTACCTTTAGTAGGTATTACAGATATACATAAATAATACAATGAAAGACAAATATTAGGCAATATTAAAAAAAAAAAAGAATTTTCTATGATATAAAAAACACTTCGATTGAAGTTTATCCGGCTTTAAATTGCCACGGATTCTGCCTAGTTACCAAAGAGCAGTAAACCGATGAAAGGTTTTGGCTGTCTTGTTTACGATTCATATTGTTTTTGTTATTTAATAATATGAAGCGTTTCTAGAGTATACCGCTTGGAGACATGCTTCTCCCTTTCCAGGATTTCCACTCTGTCAAAATCTGGTTTGTGTCCACGCTCGATGGAATGTAAGGCCAATGCTGTCTTCCCAGTGCTTTTTAAATTAATGTCGGATTTGTGGTTGGAAATTCGTTGACGAAGAAGAAGTAGTAGATATAGGAAAGATTGCAATTTTCTTACGCATTGCCACGACAGTTAATTTTATACATAACGTCTGTGCACTTATCCTTTTCCGTTTTTGTTTTCATTTTGGTGAAAAGAGGTACCAGCGTCCTATTGGATTTGTACGCTAAACTGACTTCATTAGTACTATTTTTTACCTACTCTTTAAAGTTTTCTGACAGTTTGGGAACATAAACTATACTCTTATAAATACCTCTCTCTTTTTGCCGATTATCAACAGGAGGTTAGTGTTTTTGGCGAAGTATCAAGTTCCGTATGATTTCCATACGTCACTGAATACTAAAAACAATGTAGGCTCTCAATGTAGGCATATTACACACGTACTGAACAGCCTCAATGGTTAGATACATTAAAGCTGTTAGCTACAAAAGCAAGTTCGTGCGCTCCAATCGTGCATTTTTTTTTTAGCCAAAATGATACAACGTATTTTTTCTCAATAACAGCTTCAAAAATGTTTATAAAAAATAAAATGCACGACTGGATCGCACGTTCTTGCCCTTATGTTCGATCACATCGTACGCACAACAGTCTTAGTAGAAACGGATGAACATAGTCCTGTTTTACTTATCTTTTTTTAAAATAAAAAGTAGAAATATAATTTTTTTCTTAAAAATTTTGATATGGTAATATTTAGTATTTAATAATATAAATTTAAAAACATAATTTCAAAAAAAAATCGTCTCTGCCTGTTTTCGAAATATTGAATTTAATTTTTTTTTTCAAAAATCCAAAAAAAAAAATATTTTGCGAAAATTAATGTAGGTATTATTATTTAGAATTCGAAGGACCTTCTATATAAAAATTATGATCGAAATCCGTCATGCCGCTATTGAGATAGTAGAAAGTCAAAAAAATGGTTGTATGGCAGGTATGGTTCATAACAAAATATGTTCAAAAAAAAATAATTGCAATATATAGTAGTGCACAATTTTTTTTTTAACAAAATCGACAGGGGCGTTTTCGTAATAATAAAGATGGTAGAAAAAATTGTATGGCAAGTACCGTCATTCTTGTGGCCAAGATAACTATTCACGAATCTGTTTAAGACACTCAACTAAAACACTTAAGTACCATGTTTGCAGAAAAGCTCTTCAGCCGTTTAGGCTGTAGACTGATCAGACAGACAGACAGTCATACAGAAAAACATTCGTGTTTTTTTTATCGTAATTTCAAGTTTGTTTAAAATCTAGATTGCGAATTTTTTCTTAAATGCAAAATTTAACCTATACCTAGTACACATTTCGCGTTTCTCCTGATACCTCACGGAAAACCATTTTGTTAACTTTCTATTTTCTAGAAAAAGTTACATTTGATTTATTTGATTTTTTTTATGGGGAAGCTCCTTAAAAGTTAATGTCTCTGACTTAAGTCTTACAGTTTTTTCCTTCAGTAAAATACTAACATTTACTTACTATTCAATTGTATGAATTAGAAACAATGTAAAAAACTATGTATACCTTCCTTCAGCTTTTGGCTTTTGTATTTTTAAATTAATTTAAATTTGTGGTAAGTATTTTACTGGGCCACCGCTTACCTACCACACAACAAAAAAGGGAACTTTTAAACCTCAGAATACTTATACCTATCTATTTTCTAAGTGTTGTTTTTGTTGTATTAGCAACTTTGGAAGAATGAAACAACAACCCATGGATTTGGAGCCAGAGATACAGCTATCACATGCAACAAAGTAAATCGGTTTCCATATTATAAATATAGATATAAATACAGTTGCATGGGATAAATGCAATGTATCCTTCGAACTTCTTTATGTACAATATAAAGGATATTCAACAATCTACTCTATTCAAAACCAAATCAGAAAATGCCTCGCACTCGAGGCTGATGTGGCATATCCAAAATCTAAATCCATGCAACATACTGCTCCTTCTATACAATCATAGAATTCGTCTTTACCACAAATACATATGTATCTAGAGAAAGATATGTGTATCTATGGGTATGTATAGATACTTTGTTGTTTCTGGAATATATTCTTTCGGTTGTTTTTAACATGCTGCTTTGAAAAGTGACCCTTACAAAAATGTGGTCTAATAAATTGTGTGCTCGTCCGACTAGAAATCACCTAGCATCAGTCACAGAGACTTATAGTGGTAAACAAATGCATTTGTCAGTTGGATCGATTTGCAGGTACTGCTACGGATATATCTTGCTTTAGTCTTCAGTCTTGGAGGAAACTTTTTCAAAGACTTTGTATTAGTTGGATGGATGAATTGGATGGATAGGTGCTCACAAATCTATTTTGCAACCAGCAAGGATGAGTTTATTTGTTCTTATATACCTATGTACATACGAGTATACATACCTACATATTATAAAGAGATGCTGGTGCTGATACTTATACCATATAGTACTGGTGCTATGTTCATAATAGAGATGAACAGATATTCCTTAAAATGACATTGTTTTGTGAACAGAGAAGGAGAAAAACAGATTTAATAGTTTGAAGTGATGGTGGAACTTTAAAAAAGGAAGTATGTATCAGGATGTGTGATGTATGTATGTAGATAACTTCAGAAAAGTTGATTGCTGCAAGGCAAACAACTTATACCTATATGAAGCCAGGCATAATAATTTTATATATGTATGTACATTGTACATATAAGGATTACTGTCTGAGTTTTGTGAAGCAATAAGCTTAGTACTTATCTGTGAAATTTAATATTCGCCTTTTACACGAGCAATTAAATTAATACTTTTCCTGATATGTACGAGTATGTGCTTATAAATATAATAACCTTCATATTATTGTCAGTCTTTTGTCATGATAGCTGTAGTACTTGAAGGCATAATTTTTGAATAGGTATATATTGCAAGTAAAATATTTATTTTCAATTCAAATTGTACTAGTAGGTAGGTAATCAAGTTCTGAATAATTAAGACAAGTCATTTTAACATCTATATTAAGTTATTGTATCTAACGAAAATTATCAGGATATTAAGGACTTCTTTGCTTGGGCCTCGTAGTCAAGTAGTGACCGTAGGACTTAAGGGATATCCAATATTCTTAATGGATCAATATATGTATATTTCAACGGACCAACCCACCCAAGAAGTAATTTTGGACAGAACCATTAGTTTTATTATTCGGAAATTTTAATTCACGGAATATCGTCTTTTATGTAAATTAGAAAATAGTGGATTAGAGGTTAAATAGGTGTTTCTTTTTTAAATTTTCTTTTTGTTTTAATAAAAAGGGCTGTTGAAGATTATTCTGATATACAAATTTGACTTAGCTTTTTGTATCGACAGGCATAGATTCACCATTATTATTTTTAGTAATAATAATCAAAAGCTGTTCTACTTTATTTAATTTAATTTAATTTAATTTAATTTAATTTAATTTAATTTAATTTAATTTAATTTAATTTAATTTAATTTAATTTAATTTAATTTAATTTAATTTAATTTAATTTAATTTAATTTAATTTAATTTAATTCAATTTAATTTAATTTAATTTAATTTAATTTAATTTAATTTAATTTTATTTTATGTTGTCTTATTTTATTTTATTTTATTTTATTTTATTTTATTTTATTTTATTTTATTTTATTTTATTTTATTTTATTTTATTTTATTTTATTTTATTTTATTTTATTTTATTTTATTTTATTTTATTTTATTTTATTTTATTTTTTTTTATTTTATTTTATTTTATTTTATTTTATTTTATTTTATTTTAGTGTCTTGAAGTGAATGAGGACAAAACCAAGTATATGCTATCCACAAATAAAGCCTCATTTGTCCATCGTCTAGGACAAAACGTCACTGTTGGTAGCAGTAGTTTCGAAGTAGTCAAGGAGTTCACCTACCTCGGAACAAACATCAATTTCACGAACATAGGGGAAATCCGACGAAGAATTACCCTAGCGAACGCTGCTATTTGTTTGGCCAAGCAAATGGGTTAAAAACTCCTGTCTCGAAAGACAAAGTGCACGCTATACAAAACGCTAATTTTACCAGTTCTACTGCACGGCGCCGAGTGCTGGGCGATAAGTAAAAAAGCGGAATTTATACTGGGCACTTTCGAGAGAAAAATTCTTCGGTGGATATTTGGTCCTATATGCAAAGAAGGCGAATGAAGGACAAGTTTCAAACGAATTGGTACAGCTTCAAGATGTGGATGTGTTCCAAAGAGCCAAATCGCGTCGACTACACTGGCTCGGCCACTTAGAGCGAATGGACAACAACGCTCCAGCCAGAAACATCTTCGAATCCCAGTCCCCAGGTTCGAGACGGCCAGGAAGACCGAAACTCCGCTACAGGGACCAGGCGGTTACAGACGTAAGAGCGCTTGATCTTGAAGACTGGAAGGAGCGTGCGAGGGACTGCAACCGACATAATACCGCAATATGTGAGGCAGCGACCCTCCATAGATCGGGAGCCGGATAAGTAAGTAAGTAAGTTGTAAAGTAATGTAGTGGGAAAATTTACTATTTCATAATGCAGGTATTTAATATTTTCAAAACACTTATTGGCTATCAATTTTATTGACAATTGATAATACTTTTAACGACACAATTGATAAGAATGCTTTTTGAATAATTAAAAATTATGCAGGCCATAGTAAATACAAGAAGAAAATTGAGATTTATCAATAAAAAATTAATTAATTTAGTTGAAAACATTCAGTTAAGTATTTATCAATTGATATTTGACATTCGTTAAAAATTCTTTTTTTTTTATATAAGCATGCGCTCAAGGGATTATGAATACCCTTTATATGTTTTAAACACAGATCGGCATCCGGCGAAAGAAGAGAAAGAAGGATATGAAAGATGTGTTGCGCGATGTTCCGAGATTAGAGCTGTTTGTTGACTCAGATTTATCTCCAGGAATGGCGGCTGAACTAATGCGGAGAAAATTACCGTGCCTTATTTATTTATGTCTTTTATAATTCGCATTATTTTTATTTATTCCGTTGTCATATTTTAAGGGTATACTAGTTTACTCAATCACATGTTGTTAGTGTTATGCCTAAACAGCATGTAATGAGCAAAGCAGCAACTTATTTTATGTCAATTCTTAGAATTGGTTTTTAGTGGAATATAAGAAGACATATAGACGACGACGCACGGCAGGAATCGAATCTGCGACCCCGAGGTTGACAGGAGAGCACACAACTATCGCGCCACGGCCACCCCCATTCTTATCAAATGTGTGCGTGACTCTCATAATCAAGACTTATCACTTTTCTTGTTGCATATCAGTTGATAATTGACAATCTTAAGAAGGATGAAACAGACACGTCATCAGAAAGGATATTGACTAATAAATAAAATAATAAGCCAAAGGTGTTTCCAAAAATTCGTTTTCCCTGTAAATATTTGACACCAAAATTTTCTAAGGACCTCCCACATCTTTCAACATTTTCTCTACATTAGTTTAAAGATGGAAAGGTGACATTTTTGCGTTTAATTCCGAAAGTGAAGACTGAATTCTCTTTATCAAAAGCCGTAAGCCAGTACGTCCTCCACTTTAATTTTGGGATCAAAAGTCTTTTTTTTGTCTGATTGAGGTATACCTACTCTGCTGGCGGATTCAATATTTTATCAAATTTATTTTTGGAACTTCAGTGTTCAGTCAATCATGTGTTAACACAAGATGAAACTAAAATACACTCAGTATTTACCTCAAAAAGTCTATATGAAAGGCGTATTGGTTACTGGCTTTACTATCCAGACTTCGGACTGAATTGATTGGTAAGATATAAGATTGGAATAGGAAACTTACAAGTTCTTGCCTTCGAACGCAGGTTGTTGTTGGCGTGCTGTCATCATTGAAATGGGAAATGCTGGCAAGCCATACATACAAATACGAGTACAACTCACCTTTAGCCCTGGAAATGAAACAATCCAACAATATTCGCATGTGGCCATAAGTAAAAACCAAAATTCATCATTTTGCTTAGAACACAATTCTGACTGCAGTTGCCTGAAGCTGAAGAACAAAAATCTGAAAGCAACACCAATATAGCCAGTAGTTTAAAAGTTCGATTGTTTTTGGCTTGGTTTCATTTTTGTTTTTTTGTTAATTTTTTTTACTAGAGGAACTATACCTACCAAGAATTCGTATTCGATGGGATTATTGGGCCATGTCTTTTTTTTTTGTCTCTATGGACTTCATCATTGTTTCTGCAGGAAAATAAGATACAAAAAAGCCAATATGTACTAGTTGAATGGAAATTGGTTATAGTGACTTTCAGGTGATGCAAGTTCCCTCAATAAGGGATAAACCCCATTTCAAAACAAAACTATTGATCAACTGCAAGTTAATCTGAGTTCAATATGCAATCAAGTGTTACTTCGCCTGATGTTGTTCTGCTGGGCGCTAAGATGCGCGTTAATGAATGCTATTCAGTGAAGGAAAGAAAACTAAAATTCGTTGATATTTCACACACAACTCACTTTATTCAATATCAACATCATCCCTATTGGAAAATCGCTTATATCTTTGTTTTTAGTTAAATTTATAGTATGGATGTTTTGAATTTTACATGCAAATATTATAACTTCCCGTAGGACAAGTTACCTGTACCAATAATAGACACACTTATTGATATTTACATAATCTTTTGTAGCTCAATTGATAGTACGAGTATTAAATAGATACATAGGGCATAAATGAGAAAAATATATTTATAAGGGAAATTTTGATAAATAAGGATCAATATTGCAGTTTTTTAATATGGGGCTTTTTCGAAAAGGTATCTACCCAAAGGTAGACCGACAACATTCTCTGGAAGTTGATGCGGTTTTTCATAAAATTCTGGCAATCTCTTGCTACGTCAAAGAATAGCACCTAGGTATCTTCATAAACTATAAAATATTATCTACATACAAAATGTAATCTCCTAAAAAGCCATTTCGGAATATACTAAGAAATAAGGGGCATTTAGCGCATTTTACTTAGGCTGGCAATTGACGACACAAAATAATTGCGTAAACTAACATTTCACTCAAGTCGGTTTGTGCAAAAAACGATACAAGTAAACTGCACAGTTCTCAGTTTTAAAAAGTTTTCATTCCATTACCTTTGGGACTCCTTTGCGTCATTTTGGCTCGTTTTTAAGGTCTGGACACCAGGACGCGGCTTTTGTAAAATAGTCGAAAATTGAATACTTTTAAAAATTCAGGACTCTTTTTAACAATTTAAATAATTTTGTTAATATTAAATCTTCGTTGAAAACTTCTGAATTTCCTCGGATTCTTCTCTGAATTCAACCCTTTGAGAAGTCATTTAAATATTTGTCTACATTTTCTCATGTTTGACATTCAACTTCATGTGTCTTGTCTGTGTGCGAGTGCAATAATTCCTTTCTTATAACAGATTACAGTATACACGATACAGACTTGCCAATCCATGTTTTCTACGATAAACGTTTTAGAAGATAAGCAGCTAGAAGATTGGTTTCCTGGCCCAGATCTTTAGGTAAAATAATTTCAACAATTAATATTCTTAGATTTTTAGTTATTAACTGACTTTGTTAATTTGTTTTACATATTATAAAGAAAACAGAATTGCTTATTTATTTATAAGTAAATAAATAAATGAATAGTTTTAAGTTGTAACGTTTATTTATATTGAAAAAAATATTGTTTTGTTATGTTTATAAAATATATAGAAATAAACATATTTGTTGAAAGAATGTGTTTTTATTATAGTTTTTAAGGGACTCCATTTTTTTTAGCCAGGACTACCTTTTTGAACTCTTTCAGAGGGAACCCTGTTCTCTAGAGCCGGTTGTTCTTTATAAAGTTCGAGTTATAAAAAAGAAACAATGTGTACTGCGTAAATACAATTTTTCAACTGAGCGGTTGCAGAGTTTTTGACATTTACGACACAAATAATTGCACAAATTTAAGACTTGAACAAAAATATCAAAATTGTTTGTTTTTAACACAGTTAACTGCACAAATCACACAAACAATCTCAGTCACAACACAACTAAACTGGGCAAACCCCATAGTTTGCGCAGTTATTTTGTGTCGTGAATTGCCGGCCTTAATCTAATTTTTTAATATTTTTTCGCCATCCTAACACCAAACTTAATCGCTTGAGCCGTTTCCGAGATATATTAAAATTAGGCGTTGCAGTGTTAATACTAAATAACAGAAATAAGAAATGTGGGCGTGGTAGTGGGCAGATCTTACTCTAAATATTTTTTTTTTAATTTTTCCTTGCTCCTAAAATAAAACTCTGATATTTATATACAAATTGGTTTAGCTGTTTCACTGAGAAAAATAAATTATACAAGTGGCGTGGTGGTGGGTGGATTTAACTATTTATAAAGTCATTTTTTTACTTTACTTTTTGTTGATACAAAACTTGCTTAATATTTTCCAAAACAATATTGGTATAGCAATTTTTATTATTAAACAATATACATCTTAAAATAAACATAATATCCTAAGAATAGTACAAGTGCAACCGACTTCAAAATATTGAATTTTCACAAAAAAAAAAATATAGAACCTTCTGTTTAAATATTATGATTGAAGTCCGTAAAGCCGTTGACGTGAAAGTAAAAAAAAAACTGTTTATCTACAAACTGGTAATGTATAATTAATACGACATTCTCATATTAAGTTAATATGGATATTTTTGAATATGCTTTTTTTCGTAACAGAAAGTTTGCTTTGTAATTCAGCGGCAGTGTAAGTTCTCCACAATAATTATGATAAAGTAAGTGGTATTCCGCAGGGTTCTGTGCTGGGACTCATATCTTTCAATTTTTATGTGTCCGTCTTCTCATCTATGACCATAAATTAGATGTGGTTGCAGATGGCACAGCCTGAATATCTTAAATTTTTTTTTTCACAAGTCGAAAATCGAGCTTAAAACTCTACACAAACTCAATTTTGTTTTCCACGAATAATGTTAGAGCTTAACTTTACTAGTATGACTTAGTCTGAAAGCTACATATTATTACTTACTGCGATTCAGTGTATTTGATTGTGAAAGACTGAAAATCATGAATGCTTAATTTTTCAAGACATATCTAAAAAAAATATCGAACTGCAATTCATAAATAAATAGAACAAGATTTCGTTTAAATCTTAGGAGCGTCGGGGCTCCCTAGAAACCTGTGGCTTACGGTACTGGTTATCATTTCTGAAGTAGTAAGTTATATGGTTCTTAATGGTAATGTCTTTCCTACCGCTTTCCTGCAATCTGTGGGAGTGGTTTCGTAAAAAGCGCTAAAAAAGTAGGTCCGTAATTCCGTTTATCTGTCTGTCTGTAGGCTGTACTGTATTAATAGCTAAAACGGCTAAAGCGTTTTGCTTAAAGTTTAGTATTTAATCGTCTGAAGTGATTGAAAAATTTTCTCTTTTCAAACCCTTTTCTTATCCCGAAGAATAACGGAACCTGCCATACAATATTTTGTACCAAAAAATGTTAAATCTTAATTTTCTCGAAAACGGCTCTTTCAAAAATACAAACAAATATTTTTACGAAAATTTCGGTATGCAGTATTATTTATAATTTGAAGGAACACCTATTAATTTTGATCGAAATCCCTGAAGCAGTTTATGAGAAAGTTTAAAATCAAAAAAGTGGATGTATGACAAGTACCGTATTTTGACCAAAATGTAGAGTATATCTAAAAAAGTACACAAACTTTCTTTTATCAAAAGAGCCGTTTTCGAGATAATTGAGAAGGTAGAATAGTTGTATTGTAGGTACCGTTAGTTTTGGGCCTAAAAAATAATTCAAAAATCTATTCTAGACAATCACCTAAAACGCTTAAATACTAAGTTTGAAAAAATAAAACGCTTCAGCCGCTTGGGCTAAGCGTTTAACAGACAGACAGACAGACGGAATTTCGGGACCCACTTTTTTGGTGTCCTCTATCATCGTAATGTCAAGTTTGATTAAAATCTTGAGTTCGATTTTTTTCCAAATGTAAAACGTGCCCTTATAGTACCTATGTATATCGCAAGTAAAAAATTAGCGCACTGTTATGGGACTAGTCTACATTTTCGTCTTAAATCATTTTTACATAAAATGTTAACAATAACGATTCCTTTTTATTTTCGGCTACTCATTAACGGCACAACGGATTTAGGTCAACATTTTTGTTAAGGAGGAACTTCGAACTCTAAATAAAAAATGTTGTATTTTTGAAAAACGATCATGTTTTTTTTGTTTGGAAAATTTAATATTTCGAAAATGAATGGACGATTTTTTATCATGCTGGAAAATAGTGAGTGCTAACCGAACCATTCGTTTAATATTTTTTTCTTCAACTAACTTTGTCATTTTTCCAGGAAATAGAGTTTTCTTTAATAGTGATCTAAGGCAGACTCTGCAGTAAGTGCATTTAGATTTGTGTAATTTTGAATGAGCTTTTTTAATGTTTACATTATTTCGTTATTTTTTTGTTGTAATAAATTTTATCAACTTCCATTATAAATAAATATTTTTTTTCCGTTTGAGTAAAAATAAAAAATAAAATATTAATAAACCTAAAACGCAAATGTTAACCATCTCGCTTTTTGAACATAATAAAATTACCTTATAACCATGGCCACAACTAAATCCCTTGCATACCTCAAGGAGCGAAAGTCGGGTATATGTACCTACTTTTAAGAGCTAACTGCTTGTGAACAAGGACATCATGCACCAAGTATATGTGTTTGCATATATATGTTTATATTTAATACCTTTCTTATACTTATACATCCTATATGCTAAATAAGAGACTGAAAGAAGAAACCCTACCCTTAGCACTGACATTGTTTTGGTGCCGTAGTTATGTATAACTTATCCGCAAACAAACTCTACACTATACTTTACTGTAGGTACTGGACTCATTTACTATACATCACTCTACAATACACTCTTTATGAAAAGCAAAAAGCGTCGACGCTGAACTCATCTGCAATTGGTCTGGAATGGGACTTGGGAGTTTTCCTTTGAAACCAGAATGTGGAACACCGGAATGCGTTTGCTTGCTAGTAATAATAATAAGGTGAAGTGAAGACTACTACTCATGGTGCTGATGTGAATCCTTGATATTTATTTATATATATCTACTCGTACGTGTGTGTATGTCAAAAAGTGTATATGTATATAAAGTGCACATCGACCGACCCAGGACTACTAGGTATACTGTTTGGCATGCAAAGTAACTTGAAATAAACCATAGAACAGCAAAAAAAAATTTGTGCTTCGTCTTAAGTGTGCTGAGGTCCATCTTACACCATATATAGTTAAGAGCTGTTAGCTGTGCAACCTATAGAAACTTAGAGCCAAGTTAAAGACTATATTTGAATTTCAAAACGTGAAATACTCTTAGATTCCCTTATACATTTTCTTGGACTACCTTCATGTACAAAGAAAAATGCAAAACTCCGTTGCTGGAACTTGCTCATGAGTTTCAATTCAAAGAGCTTGAGCATATCTATTGAATATCGCAAATGTAATTGGTCGTCATTTTGTTAGTAATAAAAAAATTGTACTATATTTTCATGAAAAGTTTATTTAACAACATAAAACTTTCCATGATGGTTCAAGACGACCGACGGAGAATCGATGACAAAATCTTTGTTTTTAACAACGTGATATACCAGAAATTGGTCTAATAAGCATAGTGGTTAGTTTTAAGTGACTTTCAGAAGATATGACGAGCCGTTGTTAGTGATATGAGATGAAATTAGAAATTTAAACTCAATGCTCGTTAAACTACTCACAGGTCATATGATGAAGCTTCTAAGAGTAGTCCCCAATTTTTGGGGATAAAACAGGGAAAATGGGCAATTGTTTTTCTCGCTTTCTAGTCAATACAGTCCTGTAGAAATAGTCTTTCAATATGCCAAGATATGTTACGAGCTTGCCCAATTATGAAACATATGACGGAGATTATCCGTTTATAGATAAAATTGAGAGGATCCATTAGGTTGTTCCACTTGATGCCATCAGCTTGCATTTAGCAATGGATATGGATTATGTATAAATGGTCTCTTAATTAGCGCCCCTTATCTTTAAATTTAAATAGAAGAAAGTGTGTGTGAGATATCATCGAAATTTTGTATTCGTTTGAAAGACATTTTGATGCAATCCAACATCGTTAAAATCCTCGGGGCTAGCTCTATCCTCCATGGGATATTACCATGCCGTCGAATCACTCTTGCAGAATTTCCAATGTGGATTGAGCTGTGTGCGCCGTAATGTCCAAACCACATGCTGCTGGTGTCCATAAAATCCAATTCAATTCAAAAGAAGTTGATAATCATCGACCAATAGTTCTCGAAGTTGATGGGTATTGGTATTACCAGCTGAACGTTTTTGTCAAAGAAATATTGCCACTATCCCAAAATCCAGACCAAACAGTGGCTTCTTCGGGATGCATTCGATGGACTTGGATCTCATGTTGATTTGGCCATTGTCACAAATTCGACAATTTTGTTTGCTGACGTACTTGTTCATCCAGAAATGGGCGTTTTATAAGGACAATTATGGCGACCGTAAAATGGGAGAAGCTCTCGGAATGTTGGCGTTGCCCAAACAGAACACCGATTTTCTTTAAAACAGCTACCAGACCTGGCCGCGCGTTGCTGCGACTTTATTGCATTTGCGTTCAATTATTAGATATTAAAATTGGTATTGTTAAGGAAGTGATTGGTAAGTATTGTATTTAGTAGCAATCAGAGCTTTCCATTAACTTATAACTAAATGATGAATGATATTACTGTTTAATCTGTCTTTCGTTTAAACAAATAAATTTGATGGCTTGCCAACGTTTTCGGTATCTTCTTATGGCTAATTGTACACCGTTGCGTAATTTTGGTGAGTTTACGTTAAGCAAAAGAATGCCCGGAGAACCAATTTTCAGACAGAGCTTGTGTGGCCAGAAATTTTAAAAATTCAGTCAGAAAATTGACGATCTTATTTTCATCAATTATAATGTCAATTTTATAAAAAGTTATTAAATCACCTGGAAAAAATAGAAAAGATAAATTTAATGTTTCAAATTTACGCTATGACACTGGATGAGGACATTGCTAGTAAAAACACAGAACCCATGTTATGTATATTAATTTGCTAATATTTTTCTTTGATTTCAGGGTGACATAAAAAAAAGTCTCAGTGCTGAGTACGAAGCGAGGGAGGCATCTTTAATTTTCAGCGAAGAATTTGAGGAATTTAAAACTAAGGGATCTTCAACAGCAACAACGAGAGCAACATCTACATCCGCAGAGTATATCCGTAGAATAATTGAATAAGATTAAATTAAAGTGCATGTGTCATTTTTTTCAGACACCCTGTAATGAAAATATGTCTTACTCGTATGTGTAAAAAGTTGTCTGAAATTGCAATTTTCAAAGTTTCATGAAATTCGGTCCACATCAATCACAAGAAATTTGACTATTTTTTAGCAAATAAGAGTACGTACACAAAACATTTAAGTTTGAGTGGCTACGTCATTAGTCCACCCATCTTGGATTTACTGGAAATATGATAATGAACCTCGCTGCTGATCAGTGTTTCTTCTGTGAATTATACGATACGGAATCTGTACACGAATTTGTCGAAACTGTACATATAATTGTCTGGTTCTATGAAAACTAAATTTCTTTTCTAAAATATTTTTCTGTTTATTCTTATTCTGAGACAAAAAGTCAATACTCAAAATGGTGGTTTTATTCTATTTTTATTAAGCTATATACTAAATAAAATGAATGAAGTGTAAGTCCTGATTGGCTCTCAACAACGACGCAGAGAATCGTACATATCTTTTGTTTTGACGTTTCCTTTTTTTTTGTAAATGGAATATAAAATAAAATGCGCAACTGGATCGCACGTATACTTGTTCTTATGTTCGATCACATCATATGCAAAATATTTCTATTAAGAATCTTTCTAAATATATTTTTAAAGTCGTTTTTACTTAATTTTTTATATCGGTACAAAATTTCGTTATTTTTTTTTCTAAAAAAAGTTGGTATGACAATTTTAAACATTTAATAAAATAAACTTAAAAACGAAATTTCAAAAAAAATCATTAACACATTTTCGAAGTATTGGATTTTCGAAAAAAAAATATATTTTTTTTTTTTCAAAAATACAAACAAATATTTTTCGACAATTTTGCCTTGCAGAGTTACGTCTGAGACTTCACCCTTTACCGTAAATCCGTTATTTCTCACACGCCCCTTGCCTAGCGGCACAATCGTAAATTCCTAACGAATTCCTACGCAATTTTCGCTATCACAGCAAAACCAATCTAGAACGGATACACCACTTTTCCCTGCCACCTTTGTGTATTTCAACAACGAAATGAAATATGAATATTTTGGAAACAAATTTATATTTTGCGAACGCTACAAATTTTCCTATTTACCTGAAGTGTAGTTCAAGTTGAAGTTTATTTCGTAAGTCAGTCTTAATTCAACAATCTGTTATTGAAGTGCAGCATTGCTATGGACAGCGGCCTCATATTAGATTTTAATAAGTTTTCAATCAAGAAAAACAATAAAGAATAAAAATAAAAAATAAAGGAAAAACAAACTTTATCTTTTTTTTTAAGCAAACGCCCGACGGAAACACGTAATTGCACTTACAAATTTTGACCGAAATCCGTCGAGCCGTTTATGATAAGGTCGAAATCAAAAATTGTCGTATGGGAGATACCGGTAATAACAAAATATGTAAAAAATAAAATGGGCGACCGGATCATACGAAGTTGCTCTTGAAACTTACAACTTTAGTGTAGCTATAACCATTGACGCTGTTAGTAGGTATAGGTTGTCTAGTTATCCATTGCACGATTAAAGCCGATGTAGTTAAGATTACCTTGATTATTAATAAATAATGAATTGTGGAATACATATGATTCAAGGAATGGTTACAAGGAATAGGTACCTACCTATAAATGTATATTTAAAGGGATTTGAATTATGAAAATTAGGAGGGTATTATGTACCTACCTCCTATATATAGATGACCTTGGTATGTAGATATGAACATACATATGTATACATGAAAGTGAATTCTGTATAGGTGGGTTTTTAAGCTTATAAAAACTGCCAAGACCATCACTTTAATCGGTTTCTCGGAAATAACAAAGAACACACAGATCAATGAAAATTTTATAAAAAAGTATCTTGAAAACAAAGTTGCCAACAGCCCGATGATGGAATGATAATTCCGAAACGCGTAGCAAAATTAATTAAGAAAGTTGTGATTAAAAAACTAAGTTTTATTTATTAATTAAATATCTAATTAAAATTTAAAAATCTTTTATTTTATATTTACTTTTATTTCTTATATACCAACACAACTGGAGACGAAAACACCATAATGAAAAAGTATCTCGAAAAGTGTAGAAAGGATTTTGATGAAATCCGTTTTTTTTCGAAATTCTTGTATGCAGTTTTTTTTTAGAGTTTATTAATATACATGTGACTACAAATTTAAAAATTATTTTTTCAAAAAAAAAAAAACTGCATTAATAGACTTTTCCCGACTTGATTCATATCAAATGATAGCTATTACCAACAAAAATTTTTTATCTAAATCGTTAGACCCGTTTTCGAGAAAAATAAGATTTTCCTTCAAGGTCAAATGGCAGGTACCGTTATTTTTAGTCCTACAAATAAAATGTCTATTTCCCCTCTGAGGAATGCCAAATTTGAAGGTAATCGCTTACGCCGTTTAGGCTGCAGCTCATTACAGACATACAGACTGATTGACAGACATTTTTTGGGGATAA
Source organism: Philhelius pedissequus (assembly GCA_910595825.1). NCBI lineage: Eukaryota > Metazoa > Arthropoda > Insecta > Diptera > Syrphidae > Philhelius > Philhelius pedissequus. Next base: position 33,259,592 of record OU343163.1, read on the forward strand.
CTTTTTTAGGCTTTTCTATGATCGTAATATTATGTTTGATTCTTAGAATTTTTTTTAAATGCATAACTTGCCTTATACCTATAATAATCGCAAGTAAAAAATATTTGACCAAAATGTAGACTAACCTAAAATAGTGCACACATTTTTTTCATCAAAATCGTTAGAGCCGTTTTCGAAATAATCAATTGTATGTCAAGTACCGTTATTTTTAAGTATTTAGAATTAAAAACTATCCTATCTTAGGTACGCCAGCATAACAAACATAAAAAAAAACATGAAAATCGGTTAGATTGTTGTGGAGTTCATCATGCACAACAATGTGACACGCGAGTTATATACACAGGCAGCCAGCAAAAACAACTCCGCCCCTTCTATATTAGATTATTACCAATTAAGGTCTTTTTATATGACAGAATCCAGAGATCAATTGATATTATCTAAGAAGATGCGAACATCAGAAGGTGTTTTTTATCAGATTTTATCTAAGCCTTTAATGGAGACATTTGAATATTCGCCAAGTGTTCGGACTGGTGTATCGAAACGATTTGGAAAACGACTTGAGATATTTAAATTTAGTATTTTTGAATATATGTACGTCTCCATCAACTACATGAAAGTGATTTTCAAGCCCTTAATGCTGTGATGGTAAGCTTATTGACATTACCTCTAAAGACAAGTAAAAACGCTAAAGGTTCATTAGTTCAATTTCACAATTCAAATGGTTTCCAACAGACAGTCAAAAATGAACACTCATACTCATTTGCTTTTTTTTTTATACAGAAGTGCTGTTATGGTAAAGCAAGTGTAACTCTATAGCTCTTACATGAACTGAACAACTTATTTTAAACTCTTTTTTTAACTACTCTTTTAAAAAAGTTGCTCAAAAAGTCTGCAATGGACCATTGCAGCAGTCATCATCATGGATAGCCAGAACTTTTACCTAATTCCCAAATGAGACTCGGCTGCAGATACAAAGAAGGGTTTATCTGGGAATTTTTTGTTCATCTACCTTCCAGACCAGGTATAGTATTATGTAGTGTACGTGCTTATTATTGGCCTTAAATAACTCGGAAGAAAAGCAAATTCCCGATTCAACTGAAGGTTACCATTGAATCTGACTTGGCAGGAATATTGTAAGTGTCTCTGGAGAAATCAATTTGGCCACTAATATCTTAACATTACTTTTCAACAGTATAGCTTTATGGAGAGGTCGTTAAAATTTTAAAACACAACTTTCAATTCGGGTATCAGGGGATTGTATTTAAGAAACATCACGGTTATGCAGCGTTTGTAAATGGTACATCAGCTCATTTCACTATTCTAAAGGGTTCGGAGGCTGGTGTTTTTTTTTTTTGTAGACGGATATGACAGTTTTAGGAAGAAGGAAAAGTGGACTATAAACGTTTATATCTGAGCACAATAGTTTAAAAATTCGCCATAGTAGAAGCTGTCATGGGAGTCGATCAAGGATATATAAAAGTACGTGTTTTAGTAATCATGAAGCACAGAAGGAGCATTTTAATGTTTTCTGTAAAATTTGGTACAACCAACACGTTTCGGAATTTTTAACTTCATCGGTTTTTAGTTTTTAATGAAACGAGCACAACTTAAGTGTGCTACAATCAATTTCGTAGCCTGCATTAATGGAGTAAATTCAAAACTTCCTAAACTGATCACCAAGCCCTTTTCAAGCCCTAAATTCAGAATATATTCCAAATATCCTTTGAAAGGACAATACTAAAACAGGTATTAGAGGTAGAAGTTTCCTTACCTACCTTTCAGACATGCTTTTAGTTTAAAAAGTTCTCACGGATTGATTTCTAAAATATTCACACATTCTTAAAAATACAAAATGCACGACTGGATCTTACGAACTTGCTCTTGTAGCTAACAACTTATATAATAATATAATATAATATAACTAACCATTGAGGTTTAGTCAGTTAATTGTAGCTATCCTATGCAGGTTTAAGCCTATGTAGGTTGATTCTTAATATAATGAATTGTCGAATGGAAGATTCAAGGAATAGTTACATAGGTACCTACCTTCAAATGTATATTTAAATCTAAGTTATGGATTTTAATTATGTAAGTTGGGAGAGTAAAATGTATATAAATGGAACCTAAATATGTAAACAGTACATATAATAATGAAAATGAAGGATGTAGGTGGGTAGGTAGCTGTATGCATTGCATTTAACTTTATAATTTAGGTGCAATATGCATACATATTCATGTGATTTTTAAAAACACATTTAAATATATAGAAATGTATGAGGGCCTACATTGTATGTAGTATTCAGTGACGTACGCAAAAATACCTATCAAGGTAATAATAATAAGGTGGAAATAAATGGAAAATATACATAAAAAAATGTTTTAATATTGCTAAGTGGTTATAGTTTTGGGGAAAACCAAAGATGCCATTTGAATTCCTTGATAAATAAGAATATATTAAAAAAAATTCAAAAATCGCTGGAGTGTTTTTTTTTTTTAATTATATTTTATGTATAAAATTTTAAAAGCATTTTTAGAGAAAAACCGCCATTTTGAAGATATTATTAACATACATATAAAATTCGAATTTCAAGAAACTAAAGTGACTGGTTTTTGAAAAATCGATTTTTCAAAAAAAAATGTTATTTTTTATAAATCGAAAAACCTTTTTTTTTTACAAAATTTGAGTATGCAGATTTATTACCAATCTTAGGGGGCATTTGTATGAAAGAAAAAATAGTTTTAATCGGTTCATCCAATGTTGAGAAAGTGGTTCAATTAAAAGTACCATTTATAAGTGCGCAAAAAAAATATTTGTATACCTGAAAGTGGACTAAGAACACGCAGATTTTTTTATAAAAATTCTTGGAGTCGTTTTCGAGAAATAAATTTTTTAACATTTGTATGGGAGGTACCGTTGTTTTTTTTATTTTAGAAAAATAGTGTTTTTACTTATTCAAGATAATATCAAAACCACACTAAATACGAAGTTTTGAAAAAATGGGTTGAGTAGTTTTCGAAATTTTGAGTTTAAAAAAAAAATCATTTCAAAAAAAATGTTGGCTTACAATAGTGATTAAACTTTCTAGGAGCTTCTGTATAAAAAATTCTACTAGAGGTACCAAAACTAACAATTTTTCCGAAAAAAAATTATCAAAAGGTACCCTTAATTAATGAACTGATTTGCTTAAAATAAAAATCTTTGGAGCCGTTTTTTGAGAAAAATAAGATTTTTTTTGGCCAAACAAAAATTTATGGGAGCTACTGTTATTTGTCGTGTTAAAAAAAAAATTAAAGAAAACGTGTGGGCATATTGCCGAAAAAACAATATGTACCAAGCTTGAAGCAAATCCATCGAACCATATAGGCTGCAGACTCCAGGACAGACAGTCAGACGAACGGAATTGTGGGACCCACTTTTTGGAGTTTTCTATGATCAAAATGTCACGTTTGATTGTTAGGAAAACAAATTTTTTTTACGAAAATATTATAGTACCTATTATCGCAAGTAAAAATTTACTTAGCTAGTACTTTCATAAAATAATCCGAACGTCTCCAGCTCTCCAGCAGAAAAATTTCTACTGCCCACACGGTGCCTTTCCTTTCTATCCCGAGTACTCTGCTCCTAGTTGCTATTGTTATCCAGAGAGAAAAAAAAAAAGAATGTAGATGTCTTGTCTTAAAGCCTGAGGTCTTTCTAGAAGACTGATATTTGAGCCAAAGTATAATCCTATCCTACTAATATTATAAATGTGAAAGTTTGGATGGATTGGTTGCTCAATAAATTTCAAAACGACGAAACGGATCTAAATGAAGTTTGGCAAAGAGATAGATTTTAGTCTGGGATAGAACAAAATAAAAAGTATCCTGTTATACCGGTGAAATGTATGATTCCCGTTTGATATATTTGTTTTAATTTTGCATAGAGCTCATATAACGCATCTGCACATTCTACAAATAGCCAACATAACTTTTGTTCACAAGAAACAAAAAGGAATACACACACAAACAAACATGACATTCAGCTGCTTCTCCAGTACCCAATACAGTGTTCCACTAAAACAAAGCAACACGAAAGCTCTACTTAATCTTCTTATTATATAAAGATCAATCCAAATTATGTTTGTGCGCGAACTACTTTTTTTCGACTCGATCGATTTTAATGAAAATTTGAGGATTTCTTAGAATAGGTTTGGAGAGTGCATACAAGAAATCTCCGATGTCTAGAACTGCAGTTATCGTCAAAAATGTCATTTACATGGTCATCAATGCTTCAGTAGTATAAATAATGTGTTTTGTATACACACATTTCATTTTGATTTCTCTTTGTTGCCGCAAGCGGCATTTAATTCCCATTAAATCGATTTTGATATTTTATTTTGTTGAACTTTCTGGAATGTTCTATGGATTTCCTCGGATTTTTCCGGACTCTGCTCGAACTGTCTAGAATGTTACATGGATTTGTTGGACGACTTAAAGGTGGAAAATTCGTTGTGACGGCTGGAAAATTTCGGATAATTGGTAAGCTCATTGTGAAAAAACGTTTTGTGTGCATTTTGGGTGGAGAAGTTAACGAGATATATAATAGTTGACTAGTAGAGTGCTGCGATTATGCCACAACCCGATACAGTATTTTACGGATAAAAGAAACACTTATATAAGAAAAACTCGCTTATAAGAAACGCAATAAGAAACAGCATACCTTTTTCTTTATATTTCTTTCGAAATTAATCGTTTATAAGAAACTCGCATATTAGAAAAACACTGTTATAAGAAAGCTCTTCTTACACACCAAAATCAATTCTTAGAACAAAAAATATGCTTATAAGAAATTGGCTGTCACACAAACCTGTGCCAGAAACTTTTAAATATGCATCTTTGTGTTAAGAACTTCATTATCAGTCCCGACTTTCCAAAGGAATGACAGCTGAAAATTGGAAAAGCAGCGAATATTCCGACCACAGATGAGCAATACAAAGATGGGAAAGTTCGGCAAATATTTCAGTTTGCCTACAAGCTACAAGCTATTACCATTATGAAACTGATATTTACAAATACAACAATGTAAGCAAATGTGATTCTGACATTAGCGCTTGAATTTTTTTTCCTGGTTGTGTTCGACGATAAATGTTTAAAGACTATTACATGTAATACAAGAAAGTTCCTGTATATTTATGTATAGATATGTATCAACCTTAATTGCATATGCTCACAATATTTTGATTAATTTTATCTATTTGCAGAGAAGGCTTATTTATTTAAGGTAAGGAAGGTGTTGTTTTTACAATACAATTCTATATACGACTGAAAGTTTTCAGCCAAGGAGAAGACTTAGCATTATATTTAATTGGACTTGTTGAATTATTGATTCAAAATAGCTTTTAACGGCCTTCTTCCCCGGACGAAACGGAAATTTTGTGGACTAAAGGCCGTTAAAAGCTATTCTGAATCACTTATTTCTAAATATTTAAATGTTGAAGAAGAGTATATTTTTGTTACATTGTTGCATTAATAATATTACTTTAACAATATTATAGATAAAGTTTTTATATGAACAATTCGTTTTCATGAAACTTTGTCGGTACACGTACAAAATATTTTCCTTTGCTCATAGTTTTTTTTAAATGAAATTTTCTTTCTTATATCCGTGTTTCTTATATAAGACATTTTCTTTCTTATATCCGATTTTTTGATTTAGAAAAACTCCGATATAAGAAAGAAATTCCTTGGATTTTCAGAGTATCTTATATCCGTGATGTACTGTAGATTGAGATATAAAATGACTAAGGCTGTGTGCGAATTGATAGGTGCCCTTCACATTGTAATTTTCTTTTCAGCAAATGTGATATTTTTACTTGCGATATAGGTATAGGGCAAGTTTTGCATTTGAAAAAAAAATCCAACTCCAGATTTTAATCAAAGTTGACTTTACGATGATAGAGAACACCAAAAATGTGGGTCCGTAAGTTCCGTTTGTCTGTCTGCTTGTCTGTCTGTCAGTCTGTCTGTCAGTCTGTATGTATAGACACCTAGAGCCCAAACGGGTGGGCCGAATTGTTTCAAACTTGGTATATGGAGTTTTTTAGGTATTGTGCAGAGGGGAAATTGAAATTTTGTTTTAACTCCAAAAACAACGTTACCTGCCCTATAACCAACACATTAAAGCCTATTTTTCTCGGAAATGGCTCTAACGATTTTGATTTTTTTAAAATCAGTGCTGCTTTTTAGGTACGACCGATCATATGATTGAAAAAAAAAAAATTTTACAATGTCTAAAAACGGTACTTTCCACAGGGCCGTTTTTCTATTTCGACTATCTCATGAATGGCTCGACAGATTCTATCGAAATTTCGCACCAATTTATACTGCGTACCAATAATTTTAATAAATATTTTTTTGTATTTTTAAATGAATTTAAAAATAAAAAATTAAAAAATTTATATTTTGAAAACGGCTCAACAATTTTTTTTTTCAAAAATTATAGTTATATGTATTTGCTGAATACCTATGAATTGGCCTTTTTGATTTTTTTTTGAATTTTTTTTTTAAAAACCGCTCCACAGATTCTTAAAATTTTTTCTCATAAATTTAAATTTATCCAAGAAATAAAATGGCGTACTTTTTTTGAGCTCAAATTAGTTTAAGTATTTATTTCTGAATTTTGAATTATTTTTTCTTTGATTAATCCGATTTAATTTTTTGTTTTTAAGTTTAAATTATTAAATATTTAAGATGGTCATACCAATTTTTTTTTAGAAAAAAATTAAAGAAACTTTGTGTATAAAAAATACAGTAAAAAATGACTTTAAAGATATATTTAGATTTTAAATAGAAATCTTTTGTATACAATGTGATCGAACATAAGAGCAAGTTCGTGCGATCCAGTCGTGCATTTTATTTTGTACGTGAATAGATGATGTCACTAGATTCTTGTGGGGTTGAAAGTCCGTAGCATCGCACGGGTATCTGCTAATGTTTTTAATATATACGACTAACGCGTTGTCAAAAACGAAATTAAAGAAATAGCTTAATAGTCAAACAGAAACACTGGACAAGATTTGAAATACTTTATTGATAATATTGTGTGACACAGCAAATCTTGTTCATGATGACGAGTGGTGAGGGGGGGCATGTTCTCCTTCTTTATGCATGAGACATTATAGATCTAATATTCCAGACCGACCTAGTGGAAGATCTGGTTCGTCCATAATTGGTCAACCAACTATAATTGATATTGTATACAAGGCTAGAAGTGCTGCTCATAATGACATATTTTATCCTGTCAAAAATGGTGGTATTTGTGACATAAGGATAGTTGATCACAAAGTTCATTTGAAATTTTTAGACAGATTTCAAAGTAAAGTTTTAAAGATGAAGGGCTACAAAACAATAACAGAAACAGTGACAAGAGTTGAAGAAACCTGTTGCATTCATCTCTTTCAACTATTCAGCTCTAATACTCGCGCTTGCCTCTAAAAATGCTTTCACTCTTGAGTTCAATTTCGGAAGGGACGGACTGTCAATTACACAACTCCTGACTCGATTTTCCCGTCCCAATATTGACCAGTGATTAACTTCGCTGCTTCGAAGTGTCTGTGTTGCGGTCTTGAAATTATCAGTTATTTGCCTGCTGGCTCGTTTTCGTGATTGTATGTATATTATTCTTTCACACTTTGAGGTAGTTGTTTGCATTTGGTTTCGGCTATCTTTATCTGTTTCCCTGTTATATTCTTCATGCTGGTTGACCGTATCATATTTCTACTGGACTGTTGCTTCCTACGCCAACTTGTTCCCTAGCAGTGCATTCAAAGAGAATGCTAGGTCTCGAACTTTAAAGAACCTTCATTTTTGCGAATATTTACAGAAAACTAAGTCTGGAACCACGGAAGACAGGAGCCTCTGGAGTATGCTGGTTTTTAGATTAGAAGCGTCGTTGTAGATGTGTTTACCCAAAATCTTGGAAACAAATGGCATTCGAATGGATTTGTCATACATTTAAGACTGCATGAATGGAAGCAGAGTTTAGTAAGAGGATAAGCTGATGGTTTGTCATTTCTTTAAAATTGCACTGTACTTTCCTGTGTTGACTGGAACTTTCCAGCTTTCCTGATATTGTGACCTAGACCTACCGAGAAATAAATTCTAAATGTTAGGCGTTGACGTTAAGCTTATTTATGTATGACCTGTGTCCAGAAATGACGGAGATATATGATGTAGTTGAATACCCAGAGAAGGGCTTACCACTTCAGGAGCTGTCTTTAGACATGTCAATTTCATTAGGTATTCTAGTTCAACGTTAAATGCAATCCCCTGGATGGATCACAATTTTTTCAATTTAGACAGCCGATCTTTAATTTTTGACGAACACTAATATGATGTTAAGCATCGTCAGAATTGTATGTCCTTCCAAAATGGTGGGAGCTAAGAAGGATTTTTTTTTATTTCTTCTAGTCATTTCTCTTGTATAATTTGTTAATCCTAATTGTATTAAATATTATGTTAAAATTACTAATTAAATTTTATCAATTATTTTTCGTAACGTAAAGCTTAAGCCTGAATCGAACTGCTTACACAAAATCTTGAATACACTTATTATGGCTTGAATAAATAAGAAGATGCAGTGAAAATCATGATTAATAGGCGAATTTACCGAATCGATGTGGTGCTTCTGGTGTGGTATTTCGAGAAAGATGTAGTACTCGTATGATGTCGTTTATGATTATAAGCGAACGCAGACGCCATATTCCAGTATAGTCGATGAAATGTTCATCGTGTAAATATTACATCAGAAATATACAACGCCAAAACCCATTGGGAAAATGTAACCGTGTTAAAGCTTGTTGTTGATGTCCCGATATAACTATGTATATAAGGGAGCAGCGTTGGTGATACGATGTCAATGGGGCATTATGTTTGCATAGTTGAAATTATAACTCTCTGGTATACATGAGGCTTAATAATGTAGTCCAAAGGAAAACAAGGATATATATCCCATGCAGAAGCGCACCCAATCCTTAATGGTTGTGCAAGCCTTTGGCTATCGATCCACACATATAGCAGCATCAGCAATTATAGCCCACCATGTAAGCCCCAGAAAGTGGGAGTTAGTGGCTGAAAGATTACCTATACTACCTACATACGAGTATATGTATGTACATATACTGAGTTTAACATGGTCACACAAGGACATACGTTTACAATTCCATTTAGTGCAATGTCCTCCCTTATCAAAGTAGATAAATAAATTGCATCAATGTAAAATTAAAGTAAATTATTGAGGACTGCTGTCAAAGACAAGAGTGGTTGTGTGTTTTGTATGTGGGTGTGTGTGTGTGCTCTCAAGTGCAGATAAGTGTCGACTATAATACTTGTTCTATAGTAAAATTAAAATTATATTCTCAAAATTGCGTTGATAAAGTTGACTTTAAGTCTGGGACATACATACATGTTATTGGCTTAAAAACTTATACTTGAAAGGATAAAAAAGGATTATAGTGAAAAAATCATGTTCTCATTAAGTCAAAGTTAACATTTAATATGGTAATTTCTTGGATGTTAATATTATGTAGGTGGAATTATAAATAACTGTGAGCTGGCCAGTGAACCCAAACCTCAATGTTCATATACGTATCGAATTATTAATTTAATGATTTTCTTGATGAGTAACATTTTTTTTCTAACTTTATTTAACCTCGGCATTCATTAAAATTTAGACAATGGTTCGAAAATATGTTCAGATTATGTTGTTTATATAATTTCTATAAGATTGTGACATCGCTGGCTTCAACAAGACATGCTCTTTCCAGAGCATTTTCAATTACCTTTAATAGAATTTTAAATCCCGATCTTCAAACTTCTTCTTGGATGTTGGCCTTAAGCTGTTACATGGCTATAGGAGGCTAATTGTCCACACCTTACCCTTAATGAGCCTTTAAATTGATCGAAAGCGGTGGCCAGTTGAAATCAGAAAAAACGCCATATTATCTGTTAACCAAAAAGAGCCATAGTTAGGGGAGCTTTCTGAGCTGTGGCTCCATCTTGTTGGAATCCCAATTCTGAATTGTTCTCTATATCTGGCTTAATAAAATTTTTAATCAATTCAATCATGTTGTAAATTCTTCGTGGTTTTTTGATGGGCATAATCGAATGACTTCAATAATCGTGATATAAGTTTGCGAGTTATAAAAATAATCGAATGATCATTCGAATTAAAAAAGAGGCAGAAAATTGAAAATGTTTACTCCAATTTTTACTTCCGATATATAGGTACTATATAGCAAGTTATGGATTCATGAAAAAAATCATACTCAATATTTTGATCAAACTTGACATAACGATGATAGCGAAGACGAAAAAAGTGCTTCCAGAAATTCCGTCTGTCTGTCTGTCTATCTATCTGTAGATTGATCTACAGACTAAACTGCTGAAGCGATTTTCTTTAAACTTGGTACTAAAGTGTTTTAGGTGATTTTCTCAAATAGGTTTTTGAGCCGCAAAAATAGCGGTATTTGTCATACAATTATAATTTACTCGAAAACATATCTAATGATTCTAATTTAGAAAGAAATTGCGTGGACTACTTTAGGTAAAGTCTACATTTTGGTCAAATTTTTTTTAAATATTTTGTTATCAACGATACCTGCATACAAACATTTTTTATTTTGATTCTCGATTTTTCGCATAAACGGCTCAACAGATTTCAATAAAAATTCTTACGAATTAAAAATAAAACTGTGTACCAAAATTTTATTTTGTTTTGGATTTTTGGAAACAAAATATTTTTTTTTAATTTTTGAAAATTCAATATTTCGAAAACTGATGACGATTTTTTTTTCGAAATTATATTTTTAATCTTTTTCAGAAAAAAATTAATGAAATGTTGTATATATAAAAAATTAATGAAAAACGACTTAAAAATATATTTAGCCGTTTCTTTTAAAAATCTTTTGCATACGATTTGATCGAACATAAGGTCAAGTACGTGCGATCCAGTCATGCATTCTATTCACTATGCACATTTTCGTTTGAATGTGGAAAATTCCACCGGTGAGATATAAAGAACTCCTCCATTCATTCAATAAGTTTTAAATTTTCGTACAGCACATAATTTTGCAAAACATTTTGTTAAACAGAGTTAAAAAAATATCCTTAAGGGTATATCCCTTTCGTTTAAAACAGTAAACGCAATGGCGCAAAATTTTAAACAACCCATTATTAAGGGCTTAACATTTTACTAGTTAGCAATTTCCTAAGTGCTTATTGATTGAATAACTATTTCAAAATTTTTAAACTTTTTCTAAACTAGTTAAAAACTAGCTAATTAAGCAGAAAGTTGAGCATTTGTAGGGTTTGAATTTTGATGAACACAATTATTGTTGTTATGCGTTGTAAATTAATTATATGTTGATGAAAACCCAACATGTGCTCTAAAAAAGTATTAGTTATTTGTATTTTCATCATTTTAACGTCATTATTTACAAAAAAAAAAAAAAAATTGTGCAGCAGCAGGACTCGAACCTGGGCGCCCCGCGTACAAGGCTGATATACTATCAGATTCCATAATGGATTTAGCAAATTGCTAAAAGTTAAAGTAGCCATTCCGTGATTTTAAATTTAGTAAAATGTTAAAATCGTTTAAAATTAGTTCAATCATCTTTTTAGCTTAGTAAATTGCTAAAAGTGGCTTTAACATTTTACTAAATCGTTTACAATTTTGCGCCAATGTTTCTTCCAATGGCACTTAAAGTTCTATATATATTTGACCATTCTAATTTAGATTCGCAAACTAAAATCAAGCAGGAACTTTTTCCTTCCTCAAACCACAAATTTTCTTCGATTTGGGCCGAAATTTTACAATATTTTTGAAATAAATAGTATCACAATTTGCAGCAGTTAAATTATGTCACACGCTATTGCTCTAAAATTAAACTTGTCACTTTTACCATAAGGCTTTAATTTTCCAAAGGGCTTAAAACTATCGTTTTTAACAATAAAACCGGCGTACTTAACACTGCAATTTATCTTTTTAAGTACTCTTATAAAAAGTAAAGGAGTCGAGTCAATGACTTCCACTTTAACTAATATTTCAGCTTCCATAAAGTTTCGGTAAAGGCTTATCGAAGCATAAATGAATTAGCGAAGCCTTATCGAAGCTGTATTTTAGTTTGGAAAAAACGGGCTACCATCCGCATGGATTAAAGAATCGTCCACCAAATCGATAACACCAATATTTTGGGTACATTTTGCTAAGAAAATAGATACGAATATTCGTGCTTTTTGACATTTCGTTCACATTGCTTTTTTAAGTTCGGCGAGAATTACGTTTTAGGATTGATAATCTTTAATTTTAATGCTAGGCACGAGCCAACAATTGATTAGTTGAAGTGTGTGTGAAGTATGACATGAGGAACGCAAATAAAATTTGACTGTTTGACAATCAGAATTTATTCGCGACCACCTATTTGCTGTCTTAAACTTCTTTTGGTAATATATTAATTAAAAGTTAATTTTATTAACTAAATTAATATAAAGGGTTCCCAATAAATTATGGATATCTAACCCTGGATATATAAACTTATGTCCGAATTAGTAAAGCTTTTCAAGCTATGCATTTAAAAACCAACTATGAATTTTTAGGAAAATATTTTTTAGAAAACCGAAATTTAATTTTCAAATTCATTATACCAATGACAGAAATGCCTAAATGCCTAATCTCTTATTGGCAATAAGATACCTCCTAGAAGAGATTAGATTACGTACCTATAATCATTTTATTGATGTCACATTTTAACATTTTTTTCCCCTCAGCCCTCAATCTTCTGAAACATTTCGGAGAGCTCGTGACTGTTTATCCAAATATAAAAATCCTTTTCTTTTCATTCAAGATATTGCCTTGGGATTTATTTATTGTTAATTTTTTTACTTGTTTATTTCGTAAAGCCCCTCCTTGATAATAATTTTGGATTTTAATGATATTTTTGTGCATTGTGCCTTCGTGGGCTTTACCAGTCTTTGTTTCTTCTTACATCATTTATTTTCCATCCTAATGAGGTCCTTAGATTTTTTCCAAATTAAATGTCAATTATTTCCTAAGACGTTACAAAAATATTTTCGATGACAATAAACAGTCGGATAAAACGGACTTTGTCAACCTACCAAGAAGTAACATAGTGGTAAGTAGACAGGAGACAGCATACGTCCATAACCTATAAAACTTTTTTTTTTTTTTGGTAAAGTCTTACAATTGAAACCCATTGCTAGGCTTGTGTAATAAGTAGGTAGGTTGCTATATAAATATACAAAAAGAGATGAAGGCCAATAAAATCAGGGCAGACTTTGTAACCTAATTGGCTATTTGCCTGCTATTCAAATTTAATACCTACTTGTATTATTTTAACAATAGCCGCGCCGGCAGAGAATGTTTCCGGCCAATGCGGTGGTGGTGGAAGGTAGCGCAAGTCTGTGATCATTATACCTACGAGTAAATATCTACCTTAAAACTGGCATCAACTTGTATACAAGGCAATAGGTACAAGTTTATATGGAGAGGCACAAAATTTAAGCTCCTAATTTAATTTTCGAAATTATATTGTTGTAAGACCATATCCCACTTCTCCCCCCTGGTAATATGCTGCTGACTGCTTCTTTGTTTTATAGCGCACAAAATATAAAACCACAAAACCAGGTCAGGGCATGTAGTGGTATATAGTTTCTTTCCGTTGGTTATTTAAAAATCAGGCTTTAGCACTAGAAAGTATTTCATAAATTGCGTCCTCTGCCTGCTTGCTGCACACAGCACACACAAATGCAGTGTTTCGCTCTGTGCAAAAGTTTTCACAGCTTTTGTTATGTTTCTACAATTATATTTATATGTATTTATATATTTTTAAGGCTTAGTTGTTTAAAATTCCCACAGGAAACCGCTCACTTTTTAACAAAAATTATAATTTCGTGAACCAAAACCTCACCACTTGGTACAAAATTCCTTCTTCTTCCAATGCACACAGCCAGCCGGCGCGTTGCTGTCGGCGGGAATTATTATTATAATAGAAAAAGAGTTAGGGTGGTTTTGTTATACATATATACAATTTTTTTTTTGGAAAAAAGAGAGAGGAAGCAGGAAAAGAAAATGTAGAAAACGATGAAATTTGGAAAGAATTAGTGCTGGTAATTGCAACAACCACAGAATGGATGTCAGAGTTTAATTATTTTCACTTCACTTTCTTTAGTTTTTTATTTCTTTTTTGTTAAGGTTTTTGTTGTTTTGACCTTCTTGATGGATATTTATTTTTTTTTTCAAGTTGGTTGTTAATACTTATAAGGAGAATTCTGAGCTAAATTTTGTGGGAAAATAATTTAAGCCTGTATTTTCATTAGGAGTTGATTTGAGTGGATGGGAAAATTTTACAAAAATACAAATATTTCGATAATGAGGTTATTATTGTTTGAATTGCTTTGTTTCATGAACGGTAAGCGAATTTGAGTTAGATGAATATCAATATGTAACTGACTTCCAACAGACTGAAGGATGATGAAAAAAAAATTATAAAATCATATATAAAAATTGTGGTAAGAAGAATGCTGCAGATATTTTTACTTGCGATAAAGGTACCTAACCTATACAAAATATGTATATAGGGCAAGTTTTGCATTTGGAAAAAAAAATCGAACTCGAGATTTTAATCAAACTTGATATTATGATGATAGAGAACTCTAAGAGTGTGTCCAGCAATTCCGTCTGTCTGTCTGTCTGTCTGTCTGTCTGGCTATACAGCGAGCAACAGCCTTCCAAACTTCCTTCAAACTTGGTATATAATCGTTTTAGGTGATTTTCTAAAATAGAGTCTGGAATCGTTTTTTTAGGTCCAAAACATACGGTACCTACCATACAATATTTTTTACCATCTTAATTATCTCGTAAACGGCTCTGGAGATTTTGATAAAAAAAATTGTGTGAACTATTTTAGGTATACACTACATTGTGCTCCAAAAAATTTTAACCCTTTTTTACAACCATTTTTTTTTATTTTCAACTGCTTATGAAGCCGCTCTACGGATTTCGAGCAAATTTTTTTTATAGGAGGTCCTTGAAATTATAAATAATACTACATACCAAAACAAAATTTTGTTTTGAAAATTCAATATTTCGATAACGGGTTAATGACTATTTTGAAATTTTGTTTTTAAGCTTATATATAGATAAATATATATTTAATTTTTTTTTATAAAAAAATAAAAAAAAAATATTTGTATATAAAAAATTAAGTAAAAAACGACTTTTATTTACTTTTACTTTTACAGTCGTGCAATTTAATTATTTGTCAAATAAGGGCAAGTAAAGTGAAGTAAAGCTTTAAAATAAAATGCATGTGAACGCATTGCACGTACATACTCTTATGTTGGATTACATTCTTAGCACAAAATTCTTATCGGAAATGGCTAAAAATATTTTTAAATTTAAAGTAATTTTTTACCTATAGCTACTTACTTTTTCATTTTCAAAATTTCTTAAATTTAAACCAATGTAGGTTTGATAATTTAAAATATTTAACAATATGCATTTGAAACTGAATTTCAAAAACAAATCATCCAACTGTTTTCGAAATATTGAATTAAAAAAAGTTTTTTTTTTCGAAAATTTGGATATGCAGTATCATTTAGAATTCGAAGGAAGTTCTGTTGGAAAAGTTTGATCGAAATCAGCTTACCCATTTATGTGAATGTTGAAAATAATAAAAAAAATAACGTTCTATGGCATAAACCGTTAATAACATGTTATGCACAAAATACTAAATTAAAAATTTTAAAAATATATTTAGGCGTGTGTACTAAGAATCTTGCGCATACGATGTGATCGAACATAAAGCAAGCAAGTTCATCTTATTTTTATCAAAATCCCTAGAGCCGTTTTTAAGAATATTAAATTTATTTTTTTTGTGCAAGCAATTGCATTGCGGGGAACGTTATTTTTGGAGCTAAAAAAGATATGAAAAAAAAGAATCTAGGCAATTACTTACTGCACTAAAATACCAAGTTTGAACATTATCGCTCCAGTCGATAAGACTGTTGATCGACTTACAGACAGGCAGAGCGCAGAGGGGATTACTGGACCCACGTTTTTCGTGTCCTTTTACGAAATCACTTACACAGATTGCAAAAAACACGTCAAAAATATGGAAGTTGTACTGCGATAATGGAAATATCCAAAAAAGCGATTGAAAACTCAAAAGTAAGCCGGGTATTGCTTAAAATGTTCATTCCCAGACAGGTTTTTGTTAAAGCTTAGCTATATAACATATAAGAAGTATTCTCAAAAACGACTTTAATAATTTTGATTAAATTTCGCACTTGTAATGCCCAAAGTGGTTGCAGCAGAGAATTATATTGTATTTCTTGCAAGAAATGATCACACAACCAAAATGGTGATCTTATTTTTGAGCTATTTCGGTATGGTAGGTGAAATAAGCATGAAGCTTGAATAAATCAAGGTGGCGCAAAATTTGTCACACGATTGCATTTCGGCTATAATTTTTTATTTTGTGAATGAAACACTTTGCTTTTCGATGAAAGTTCGGTCCTGATTTTGGGAATTCTGCATAACTTTTTTCAGAACTTCCGGCGAAAGATCCCTTCATTATTTGAGTGTTGAGCCTTCAAAAGTCTAAGCAGGCCTCAGAAATACGGTTGTGACTCGTACAATAATGCGTCATTGCTCCACCCTCTTGGAACTACATATTCACCAGTCTGAGATTGATCTAATTGAAGAACGACATAGTCGTTCGGTAAAGCTCTGTAGCTCCTGCTGTCTGGAATTACATATGCCAAGGTTTGGCCGTCGATTTATGAAAAATCTGTTTTGCTGCTTATTGACCAAAAAATGAATACAGATCTGTCATAATGCATTAAAAAGGTTAAATTTGGCCGGCAAACGTTACACTGGAAACCTATGGGAAATTGTTTTGCAGGAAAATATACCTAACCTCACCGCGTAAACAGCACATCACAACGAAGAATTACTCCTCCAAAAATCGAAACAATCATAATATTATCATGTTTTCTTATAACAATATTGTTAAAGTAGAATATACATTTACCGGCATTAGCAGAAATAAGAGCGTGGGCGATAAGTTTTGCGTCACCTTTTATTAACAATGATATTTTCCAAAGTTATTAAAAAAAAAAATTGTTCTATAAATAAATATTGCCAATGAAGGTGTTGACATTTCATATAGCAACCATTTTGTTTTAGCTGTTGTTAAGTTTTTTCTTTTTCTTTTAGACTGTAAAGACAAATCAAGGGCAAATCGGTCAGCAAGTGAGAAAATCTTTTTTTTTATGAAAATGGATGTTCCATTGGGCAAAAATTATTTTAATAATTTAGCATCCTTCCAATTGTAATATTCATCGTTTAGTAGTAAAATTGCAGCCGACTGGCGCATTTAGCAGTTGCCGTTAAGATCATGTTCGGCGACGCATATAAAGAGGATTATCAACAATCCTGAATATACATTCCTGGACTTGGAACGATGCCAATTTACACAGTTTCCACCAACTCGAAATGCTTCCGCAAAAAGTCAGTATTTGGAGAGGATTGGATGTCAGGATCATCCGTTCGCTATCAATATTTTTAGATGTGAATCAGATGTAAATATTTTCAACTCGTATAAGCCAATAAGCCATCTTTTCGCGTGAAAATTCAGCTGAATATATCCTTCAGTCCACTTGAATGTGGCCAGCAAACCGGTTGCCTATCCCTCAGACAAAATTCTCCAATTCGAATGTTGGGAACGTGAATGCTTCTAAAACGTTTCCGTCGGAATATATTGGTATTGTGAAGGGAAATTTATCCTGTGAGAGATTCAAGATCGCAGGAAAAATTTCGAGGCAATAAAATATTCAGTGGGAATAGAAATTCCATGGGAGATTCAAGATAGGGTCCAATGTCATTGACTTCAACAAAAAACTAACTGCAATGGTTGCATTTCTTAAAACAATAATAATAGATTTGATTTCATAAAAATGTATAAGAAGAAGATTCCTGCTAAGACATTTTACTTTTTAACAAATTCTTTTGTAATCTTGTAGTTTTATGATAGATAGTCACTTTGACATAAAACCACTCGAAAGTGTGCACTCCACAAAAATCTGCAAGCATAAATATTACCAACCTTGCAAACTTTAAGTTATAAAGATATATTATCTTCACTTTCCTTTTTAGGCATCTTTGGAAGTCAAACAGTTTATTGTTAGTGTAAACTTTAAATTTTTTGCAACCCCTTCCTACCCATAGTGCCATTAGAATTCTTCAGCTTTACAAAGCCATAAAACAAATCCTCATTGTCGTCCCTCATTCTATCTATCTCATCGGTCTCGGTGTTCGGTTAGTAGGTATGGTTTAAGTGCCTTTCAATAGACAAGTTTATCTAAATTAAATCTTAAAATTGCATAATACCAGGAAGATAGCTGTACGAAGTCATTACCTATACCTATCTAGTATCAACCCATACCCATACCTATCCACGGGAATGTTATATTTCCGCAGTGAGTTAACGGCATAGTCGAGAAAGGACAATGCGTCGCTAGAACATATTATTAAAGAGGTAAAACTTTTAGAACCAACAATTTTACAAAGTTACTGTGTGTGTATAGGAAAGGGTTTTCATATATAGTATAGTTTGTTACAACTAGAAGATAGTCCTTCCCCCCATTCCAACACCACACTATCCAAGTGTACATATATAGGTATATATGTATAAAGTTTATAAAATGCCTAGCGTTCTTTCAATTCGTACCACACCTTGAAATGCTGTTCTCCAAATATTGCCAAAAGGAATTTTTCCTTCGGTTTTTGGTATGCGTTGCGCATTGCCAGAAATGTTGACACTGTTTGAAAGTGTCGCTTGTCCATTTCGGAATTTCTTTGGTTATTTTTTTCGTCAGTTTTATTTTTATTTGCATTCTTGTGTTTGTTGTATTTTTGTTTTCTTTTTTTTTTTATTTGGTTTATAATTTTGCTAACAATTTTTAGCTTGGCTAGGAGTTTAGACTATTTTGGGTTATTTGAATTGTTAGCTAAAGCACCAAGGGTACTAAATATGTAAATACATAGATGTATTTTTATATTTTAAATGTACCTATGTTTGTAGTATTAAATTATCTAATAATTATATTATTGGGAACTATTTTTAAATTTGATTTTTTTTTCAAAGAAGAGTATTTGGATTAAATTCATATTATTATTAGTTTTTGTAGAACTGACATTGAGACTTGTCATAGAGGGTTCATAATAGATAAGAAATGAACCAGAGTTACATAAGCTTAATTCACTTCCTTAAGCTAGGCTTTAATTCACAAGCTTGTTAGTGACAAAATTAATTCCTAAATCAGAAGTGACTTATGAATTAAAAAAATTAATTCCTAAGCTAATGGGTGAATTATGATTAGAAAAATTATGAATTGGAAAATTTATAAGCCAGCATGATCATTTTATGATATACTAACCAGATTTGAAAGCTAAAAATAGATTAAAAATCTAATTATGCTTAGTAAGCAGGTACCTAAAGTTTCGAAGTACATACTTAAGAAAACGGAAGGTTTTTTTTTCAATTTTATTGAAAATACATATTAAATTATTTTTAGGTACTTAACCAAATTTTACAAAAAAAAAACTATAAAAAATCAATTCATTTAAAATATGATAAAGCAAAAAAAAATTAAAATGTTTATGCATATGTTACTTCCAAAATTTATATTTTACAAAAAAAAATTAAATAAACTTAAAACAAAATTACCTATTTATATTTGTTGTTTGAATTTGCTTTACAAATTACTCGCATTTCAAAATGTTTGTCAAAAATTTGCGAAAAGCTTGAAAACAACTTTCGTTAATAACTAAATCATTATGTAGTGAAAACAAGCTTAAGAATTTACAATCTACCAACTAACTTATGAATTAATTTTTTTCTTAATTAACAAGTCATCTACAGACTTATGACTTGATGAATGATTTTTTAATTCAAAATGAACTGTGGAAAATGAATACTGTACACTAAGTAGGACTACCGATTTTTTTTTTGCAGATTAAAACTCCATTGAAAATTTGGGTCAACAAGCTCTAATTTGCTATATTCAAAGTGATGAAATTTTCAGCAACATTAATTTGAAATTTCTTCAAAAAAGGCTAAAATAATTTTGGAAAGAAGAAGGTTCCTCTAGGTCCAACTGCACAAAAATTTGATCCGTGTTTTACCCATTCAAGCTCACCAGTTTCCGTGGATTCATACTTGAACCGTGAAACATCGTTGAACCCCATTCAATCGGGAGGTAAGATTACTGAGCCACGATATAATAATTAGCCTTTAACAGAAATTGTTGATCCAACCAGATGCCAAAGTTACCAAATTCTTACTCGTTATAATATGTTGTCACTATCTTAAGTTAAGAAGTTCTATAAACAAATTAGTTTCTTGCTTTTGATTGCGTACCAAACAGAGTGATTTATACTATCATAACACTCACTGGTGTAATTTTTGCATAAAAGCTGAATAAATTCAGCGAATTGGCATCTTCTGCTGAAACCCATTTCAAACATCAATGATTGTAGTCAAAGTTACGTCAGAAGTGACACTTGTGACATCAAATTTCCTACCATTTTCTACAAGCTATAGACACTGATTCGAAAATACTTCTCCTTCAATTTCTTCTATTTTGTACTAGAAATTAATTAAAACGCGGTAAGAACTGTGTAGGTTTAGTTTTTAAAACTGTTAGCGCAAAATTTTAAACATTTGCACCCTACTGTAAATGAGTTTTAAAATGGGAGTCGGCTCTAAGAATGAGGTTTAAAATGGAATTCGGCTTTTTGATTACTTTAAACAACAAAAATTATACTTTAACGTTAAAGTGGTCGTCGAACTTGAAACAGAGCAAAAGGCTTCTTTATCTTTCTTAAACTACACTTTTTCCTGTTAACGATTGACATTTCATAACAAAAAATGAAAGAAAAATGTTATCTGAAAAAAAATATATAATAATTTTAAAGATTTTGATTTTTAGAAAGTAATAAATATATAAAGTTTGAGGAACTTGAATTTTATTTAAGATATCGATTTGAAGAAACAAAAGTTCGATTATATTCGGTTGGAAAAATTATAAAATAATACCTCCAAATATATAGCAAGTCTTTTTTTATAAATATAAATATAAATATATTTTGTGTGCTTATGTTTAATTTTCGTTCTGTTTCATTACTCTATCTGTAAAAATAAGATGTGTATTCAAATTAAGTTTGACTAACGCAGCCCTAAAGATCTACTTTAATTAGAAGAGTTGTTTAGAGTGTTTAAAATTAAGATAAAGTTAGACAAGAGCTGGCAACTAAACGACTGCTTTAACTAGAGCTAGGTTTATTCTCTAAACGAGGATTGTTCAAAATTTTGCGCCATTGTCTTTTGTCTATTTTTACAAACCACTAGTACTAGAAGTCTTCTCATAACGAAATTAAGAAATGTTTTTTCTCAATTTCTGTAAAAGGAATTACTCCGGCTATTTCCTCCACCGCACTAAATTTTTCAACAGATTCCTCTAATACAGGATGGCGCATAAGTTGATTTATTTTGTGAATAACATTTTTTCTTTATTTTATTTTTACGTTGGCATTTCTTAAAATTTTTGATCAAATGGTGACCATTGCTTGCTTTGGGGTGAAGTGCTCTTTCCAGAGCATTTTCCAATAGTCTTCTTAGAATTTTAGTTCCAGGCGCCAGCACATTTAGGATATTGGCCTTAAACGTTTGGATGGTTTTTGGCTTTCACTTGACTTTTTAGGTAGTCCCAGAAATAAAAATCTTCAGCAGCTAAATCCGGCAAATGTCCCAAATTTCGCTCAGCAAATCCATTGCTGTGTGAGCTGTGGGATCACAATTCTGAATTGTTCTCTATTAACTGGCTTTGAAAAAAGTTTATTAATGCATGGCAATTTATTCATCGGTTTTAAAGAAATTATACTCCAATGACCCTTTCCGAGAATATGCATCAATGTGAGTGTGTATTGATATTCAGTAAGTTTGTTAGGTATGTTTTCCTCAATACTTGCTGTACCAAGTCTTCCTAAACGTTAAGATCACAGACAGTGACAGTGCTTTGTTGCTGAAAACGCTGGACCAATAAGTAAATTGTTGAACAACTGGGTGCATTTCGAACATGAAAAAAATTTCGATATGATATTTGTGTCTGCATAATTGAAAGTCGAATCGATTTTCGAAATTGGTTCCTTGTTTTGGGCTGAGTCTTTTCATGATGAATTTGCTCCAAGTTTGTTAAAGTTAATTCTGAAAAAAAAAATACGTAAACAAATAATGTATTCAATAATTAAACCATAACGCTACTTATGCTTCAACTTCTAGATATCTTATTCAGTAAACTTAGTAATTTTATTGTGATCACAGGATGCAATTTCACCGAGAACTACTTTTATTGCCCAATCTTGGTCAGTGAGAGAAGATAAGCCACATAAGACTATCGAAACGCCCTTACAACTCGCAGAAAACTTTGGTTTGGTGCAGTCCGTATGGAATTAGCAAGAACTGATTTAAAGGCACTAGTGAAGACTTTTTCGTTCTTAAATTGAATACCATAAATGTGGAAGAAATGTGGTTGCAAGCAGAGCTACTGTACGTGTCATAAAACAAATAAAATTCAGCTTACTGTGCACAATGAACCTGTTAACTGGGCTCAATTATTTTGGAGTTTGGAGCTTTCTTCTGATTATTGTCATTGAAGGTATGTAAAATGATTAGTTTACGCTAAAAAAAACAACATCACCGCTTTGGAAGACATAATTATTCATTTTGTTAAAGATACACTAGCCGCGTTTTGTTGGAAAATCTATTGGCAGCACAGCTGGATTTTCCAAAAAAGTAGCCTGATTTTTTATATTTTTAAGTTGCTATTATTAGATTCAAATAATTAAATGAAAGAAATCAAGGACTTGTTTTTATTTCTTCATATTAAAATCATATAAGGAAACTAAAACTTAACCAACTAAAATGGAATATATTATATGAAGCAGTAGGAAATAACAAAAAGTTGAATTTTCAGAGCTGTGTGGTCCTAAATGTTGATTTCAAAATAATTTTATGTTTTTGACGTTTTTTTTCAATTAATCATAATATTTTACCAGTGAAGGGGTATGTTCGCATAGCCAAAATGTTCGCTTTCATTATTTTTAACTATTAAGTATTTTTTATGCTTTGTTTATATGCGGTTCAAAGTTCGAGTTGTAGTAGAGAGGTTAATTAAAAATGATTTATATAAAATATGGACACAAATCCCTTTTTGGCTACTCCTTCTAAAATAGATTTAGTTATCACCGCCGTAATAATATTTAATTATTTAGAAAAGTTACCACCACCACCATTTACGACATCCAACAATAAGATTTGTCATTTTCTGACTAGGCAATAAACTATAATTTTGAAATATTCAAAATGGATTTCTTGCCAGATTTTGCCGAAAAGCTCTAAGATATCACACTTTTCCGCAGATGAAATTAAATCTACAAGTTTCCAAGTTTTGGTATACAAAAATTGAGATTTTTTGAAGAATTCTTAATAATCATTCAACTATACAGTTTATGCCTTGCACGACTTGTAAGTAATGTATCGAGAACACCCACTCAAGATAGATATGCATACTGACTTGCTCCTTAAATACTTGTTACTATTCCAATTTTAGAGCTTTAATAGGGGGCGCTGCTCAGGTCTTAGTTAATTTATTTTTTAGGCAATTTGACAGCAGCTGACACAAAGCCACTCAAACATCTCTCATTAAAGTATTTTTAAACTTTTATTGAAAGTGGAATAGCGCCCCACTGCCTATGCATATTAAGGAGTGAATAGGATATGGACAATTTTTTTGGGAAAGGAACACATACTTAACCAAAAATTAATAATTTTTGACTTCTTTCCTAACTTTCCGAATTGTTCACAAATATTATATTCTGATAGTCTAATATCCGAGATAACTTATTTAATAATTGGGTGAATGTGACCATTGCGAGAAAGAAGAACTCTACGAACAAAGACTTCGAGATTCATGAAAGTCAACGAACGGAACTACCAACTAAGCAACATAATATCATTCGATACTAGATTAAATGTCACAAATCTATCCAAAGCGTACTGTTGATTTTACGTTTATCGAAATTAGGTTCTTGTTTTTGAAATGTATGTAAATTCAGCTTTGCTGCGGATAGATTTTGCCAAAAAATCACGGCTATTGCCAAAAAAATATTCTCGTCCTTAGGAAAATCTTCAACGCCCCAAGTCGATGGATGTGGGCTGGTGTATCACAACTGCCCGAAACTGAGTTTAAAATAGCTATTTAATGGTAAGGTTTTGTTTGCAACGTTTTTGAATAAACAACAACTTAATTTTGCTGCCACCAAGTTTTTTTCTTTATTTTTGGTTGGAATTAAAGCTACTTTTCGACTTGCCAAAGTCGATTTTCATTTTAAATGAGAAAGTTCTTATTTTGCATTCACCGAGCATTGAACTGAGACCAGGATCCAAAGTCGATTTTCATTTTAAATGAGAAAGTTCTTATTTTGCATTCACCGAGCATTGAACTAATGCACTACGCATCGCACCAACGATGCCACATTATCAGATCAACCCAATGTAGGTTTTTGTTGTTTATCAATTGCATTAAAATTACTGCGCCGTTATTAACCACACGAGTATTTAGCCAAAAAAAAAAACAAGCTGCTTAATCCAATACTTTTCCAATATTCTCATAAAACTTAAATCTTATTGAAAAGCTCATGTGTAGTTTTTGCACTCATAAGAGCCTCTGAATTTTTTAACACCAATATTTAATATTAACGCAATAACTGTTTTTGGATATAAGATTTTATTATACATCCCAAGTACTTTTCCTCTGCTATTTATAAACCTTATATATACTTATCATTCGATCCCTAGAGAAAGAAACAAAGAGGGTCTAACACCTCGTTAGTCGTAAATACTTATTCTGTTCTAACTTTCTCATATTACCTATAGTAGAATCTGTTAACCGAAAATAGTGATGACAACCATCAACAAAAACCTAATACCTTACACTTCCACTACCACTATACCCTACACTATACTATACACTATACAGGGCTATGTTTCTATTATCATCCTTGACACTATGACCATTCCGTTTAATTTTCATTATTCAATACGTTGTAAGTAAAACAAGAGAGACAAAATCTTGATCCTCATTAATTTTAATTATTGCCAACTACTGCTTTGTTCCTTGAACTAAAAGACTTCCTCTATTTCTATTTGGAATATTTCAACTTTTCGTCTGTTTCGCTATTTTCTCTTTAATAGTATTTCCGTCCCTGGCAATGAGATAATATCACTAGGTACGAGTACATACATAACACTGGCTTTTGTTACTTCTCCGGGACGTTGTATCCAGTTGTTAATTATCTATTCCTTCAACAGAAAGTTGAGCTAAGTCAAGTCAGTCATTTTATAGATATACATAGGTATATGGGATTTTTTTTAAGTCCGTTAGCAATTTCATGGAATTAATCGTTCTAAGAATTGGGGTCAAAAGTTGTCAAGCTAAAGTAATATACCTAGCAATGTTAGAATATATTTAGAAATAGAATCTTTGATTAGAGTCCTATTGTTGTGTCGTAAGAAATGCGAATTTACAGTTTAAAGCCTAATTTAGAGTTCCTGTGGGAAAAATAAAATGCTATTACAAGAATTCTCTCATAGTACCCCCTTTTGGGTAATGGATGGTGCGTAGGCATAGATAATCCAATTCAGGTCTTGGATCAAAGCCCGAGTACTGCTCCTTGCAAGGAAGTGAAAAATCTTCCAAGAAAATCACTTGCCAATCAGGTTCGACAGGTAAAAATTATTGAAAGAAATGTATCCACAATTCTTGGTGTCTAAAAACATTCAAACAAGGTTGAAAGTGTATTGTAAGTCTCCAGACAAAGGTTCTCATGAGCTGTCGCTGTCGTGGAAATTTTCAAGAAACTTCTTCAAGAAACAAATTAATTAAAATCGGATTAAATGTTATTGAGAAATTAAAAAAAAAAAATAGTTTTTGTTTAGAAATACTGGAGTTGGTGATTTTTTTGGAATTTTTTGTTTTTAATTAATTTTTATTTAATCTTAACTTATAACTATCTTAAAGCTAGACAAACATGTTTAAAATTAGCCTAATTATCAATAACTTACAACTAATTTACTGGCCCTTTACGGCGCTCTCAACTAAACTTTATCTCTTAATACTAATGTCTTTCGACCTAAAAACTATTTAAATTAAATCTAATTATTTTATTTTTATTTAACCAAGAAAACTTTACTACAAAAACTCAGTATCAGATCATTTTAAATTTTTACTTAAATACTAAATAAAGCTAGACTAAAAATAATTTAAACTACATACAATACCTAAATATACCCAAAACCACTTATAACTACTTAAAAACTAGAACAGCCACAGCAGCATTTTTCGTTTTAAAATTTTTGTTTGTTTATATTTTGTATACGTATGCAGACACACAACTACATGCCAACTACATATATATGTATATACGAACATACATATACGCACTCACATACATATACAGCCGCGCAGATGCATGCACATATGCTTCCGCATACATATATATTTTTTAACTTTTTTGGTGCCACCCCGACTGTTCCTTGTACCTGTGAGCCACCAGAACTGGTTCTCTTGTTTCACCCTATCCCTTCGGTCCCGATCGGACACAGTCCTACTGAACCGAAGGCGCTCTTCTGCACCTTGAGCGATGACTTCTCGACCATACAGAAGTCGCCTATCTACAGTTACAGTTTTCCGGCTGACGTTGTAGATGAGCGGAACCGCCATTCTATCCTGTAGCAGCCTTCGACTGTCTAAATAGAGGAATGCCTCGGGAGGGATGTAGCCACTTAACCGCGAACTCTCAAAATATTCGTTATTGGTGTAATAAGCCCCAAAAATTAAGCTGTTGGTTGAGGACATCGCTCTTGCAACGTGACTCCGAATCAGCTTAAACAAAAAATTATCTATCCTGTTTATGTTGGCTCCGTTGTATAGAACCTGATTGAAATAATATCTTGTGTACTCTGACTCTGGTGTTCTGTGTAATCCAAGGCAACGTCGAAGACACTGCCTCTCAAACACCCGAATCTTTTCCATTTGAGATGGGGCAACGTTGAACCACACCGGGCATCCATAGGCAATCATCGGCCTGATGAGGGCCATGTAGCAAATCGCCTTCACCCTGCTATCATGACGACTGCTATAAAACAATCGTTTTCTCAGGGCAAAGGCTCCCCTAGCCCTGGCCAGAGCAGCACCTATATGTCTGTCGAAATACATGTACTGATCCAACCAGTTGCCAATGTACCTTATTACACTCGCCAGTGGATGTCCATGTGGCCCTACGATCACCAGCTTGCGCCAGTTTCTTCTCGTATCCCTTGAGGTGCTAGACAACGGAGTCCTAAACAGAATAGTTTCTGATTTCTGAAAGTTGATTTTCAACATCCAGTCATCACAATATCGCTGAATCTTGTCGAAGTCACTCTGCAAAAGATTTTTGATGACCCCAACTGTATGACCTGTTCTGTACGCAATACATCGAATTTTCTTTTCCATACAACAAAGTGAACCGTTTCCACCAAAAAAAATTTATAGAAATCGGTATAGACCGAAAAGTTTTTCTTAACGTAAGGTATCAACATTCGCCGTGGTGCGGATGGCCGCGCTGTGTTAAAAAAAACGTTAAAAGGGTATTCACAATCCCTTGAGCGCGTGCAAAAGTTTAAAAAAAAAGTCGTAAAATGTCCCGCAAAAAGTTCAAAATGTTTTGGATATTTTTCGCAATAGCTACTTTCTGGAAATACAGTCGAATTTCGGTAACTCGAATATTTTATAACTCGAATGAAATTGGTTGGCAATAGTGCGAAGCCTGACGTTTAAATATAATTTTTGTTTGATAGCTCGAACTTCTACATATAACTCGAATATCTCGATAACTCGAAGATATTATTTAGACCTTCGATAAGTAGAATTTTTTAAGGGGAAATTTCGAATTCTGTGGATTTTTACAAGTTCATTGCATAATGTCTTCGGTTTGTATGTGTGTTCTTTGACCTTACGTACATATGTCTATATTGATAATTTTGATTCCGTTAAGTGTGTCATGTTCCGGTCTTAGATCACACATTACTATAGGTTGGTAGGTATATTTAATAAAAAATTGTAGTGGACTTAAAAATAAAAAAAAGACGAAATTAAAAGTTTAAAGAAACTGACGTAGATATTAACAGTGCAGTGTGTAGTTTTTATAAAAAGTAAAGCCAACGGAGTAAGTCGCTAAAGTGAACTTTAAAAACATCGCGCAAAAATTTTAAACGATTTAGTAACATGTTGAATCATTTTTAGTATGATACTAGGTTTAAAAGAGGATTTTGCTAATTTTAATCTTATTAACATTTTACTAAACCCACATGTCATTCTGATAGTATATCGGTTTTGCGCGCGGGAGGCCCTGGTTCGAGTTCTGCTGGTGAAACAATTTTTTTTTTATTTTTGTAAATAATAAAGTTAAAATGATGAAAATATAAACATCGAATTCTTATTTAGAGCACATGTTGGGTTTCTATCAACATATAAACAATTTACATCGCATAAACACAATAATTGTGTTCATCAAAATTCAAACCCTACAAATGCTTTGCTATCTGCTTAATTAGCATTTTAGTAGTTAACAAAAAGTTTCAAATTTATGAAAACTTAGTAGGCTACTATGTATGTATATAGAAAATTGTTCACTTGTATCGTGTTAAGGCCTTAATAATGGGTTGTTCAAAATTTTCCGCCATTATCATTAAGATAAATTTAAATTAATAAAATGGGTAGAGTGGGTCAAGAAAGAAGGATGTGGCTGTTAAGTATAACATTCCGGCAATTTACTCGTCAGTCAAGTATAACAGAATAGTTTAAATAATTACAACAACTGTACTTTTTTTTATCTATATGTATAAAAATGAATCCCTATTTCCCTTGCTCACGCCATCACGCGTTAACGGCTGGATTGATTTCGCTAATTCTTTCTTTGTTGTGTTTGTTATTGTCAGAAGGAGGTCTTATGAAAGAAAAAAATAAGAAAATTGCGCGGAAATTAGAAAATTTATGAATACTACTTAACCACCATATAAAATTATTTCTAATCTAAGTTTTCTTTAATTTACAGTTGAATATTCGTTTTTGAAAATGCCAGCAATTAGACGTACAAACTTAAGTCGCAGATCTCGCATCAACAACATTGCAAGGCATTTACGTTTAAGAATGCATCTCCTGGATTGTGTTTCGCGAGCGGTCAAGTCAAATTAACGCCATTAGTACTGCCACCAGAGCCACTATCATTGGTTTCCCATTCTAATCATTTTTTGACTCATATCCAGCAATACAAAAATTGTTTTCAAATGATGTTATTTGGTGTAACAAAAGTTATTCAAGAAAATTTTATGACAACTTTCAAGATTCATGGTCAAATAAATCATCTAACAGGTTCCTTATTGCCAACGCCGTATAGTGACTACAAATTTTTGCAAATTTATTTTAGGGGTGATTCGGCATTCTGCACACAACAATTCGGTTAAAAGACCAATAATTGTGGAACAACTCTAAACGTTTTTTCATCAACATAACGAATTGGTTGAATTGTTCACGACCGCTTTGGACCGCATTCCAGCTGATGATCACAAATTTGTCATTAAAGCTGATAAGACGCCTACATTACAACACGCAAGACGTTTTAATGCGTCAACAATTGATGAAATCGCTATTGTCGTCGTGGGTGAAAATTTAGAATGCAGACACCATATTTTCATCGGCGACCGACCGACGTAGCAATCAACTGCAGCTTGTGTCCGAAACACATCGATCATATGATGCTTTACAATATCCTATCTTATTTTGACACGGTGAAGTTGGATATCATTTTTCAATGAAGATAATAAATCCAGTTGCAGGGTCCGAAACTAACAAAAAAGTTAATTCAATGAATTATTATATTCAGATGGAGTTTTTAAATTCGCTGGAATTGCCTGGACTACCACCTCATAATCTGCAATTAAAAATCGGATCGTTATCATTATGTTGCGGAATATAAACCAGACACGTCTTTGTAATGACACCTGAATTGTGGTGAAGAAATTATTGAACAATGTCATCGAAACCACAATTTTGAAAAGGAAGTACAAAGTCGAAGCCTTTTTGATTGCACGGATTCCTTTGATTCCGAACAACATGCCATTCGACTTTAAAGGGTTACAATTTCCAGTGCGGCTATCATTTGCAATGTCAATAAATGAATCTCAAGGACAGTCGCTAATTGTTATTGTGTCATCAATCTGGAAGATCCATGTTTTTAACATGGCCAGTTATATGGCTCCTGTTCTTGTTTTGGAACACCAACATAACTATTTATATACTATAAGAAATGTTGTATATCATAAAGCATTAGAATAATAAACAGTTTTATTTTTTAATATTTTGTATTAATAATGTATACAATTTGAATTCAATATTCCAAATTAAGACAGGATAACGTATGTCGTGTCAGCTAGTTTGCAAATAAATATTACGTACCTTATATTATTTTTTGGTGATAATTCGATGTCGTTAACTGGAATTATTTTTTTGGCAAGTGATGACTCGAGTTATCAAAGTTCGACTGTATACACAATTTCTGCTAAATCGGAACGTTCTCTAGAAATTCCGAAGTAACAGTTTTTTTATTATTTTTTTTTTTACAATATTTCAATTTCAAATATATTTTACGGTAACTGCAGACACTAGAGGAGCATTTGCACGTTTATAATGGGATTTCCTGGATTGCTTGTTATTTTTTCTGAAAATATCAAAATATCAAAAATCGTGCTCGAAATATTGATTAAACTTGACATATAAATATAACGTGTCTGCCATACATTTTTTTTTAGCAAAAAATGTAAATCTTAATTATATCAAAAATGGCTCTAATTGTTCTGCTTTATTTTGGACTTCCTTTTGACGACTGAATGGACTTAGATGAAATACAGGTGCGGTCCTTTAAATGCTTAGTAATATTGCTCACCAAAACATTTGTAAATAAATGTTTTTTTTTTTTAATTTGGAAAATAAGTTCAATTTTGGAAAACGGTAGAGAAATATAAGGAATTTTTTATATAAATTTATGTAGTAAGAAACGACTTTTAAAATATATTTAGGTGTTTCTACTGAGAACTTGTTATTACAATGTCTCGAAATTAAGATCAAGTACGTAAAAAAATGCACGACTAGATCGCACGTACTTGCTCGTATGTTTGATCATATCGTTTGCAAAAGATACTTATAGAAACGGCTAAACATATTTTTAAAGTAGGTTCTTACTTAATGTTGTATGTAAAGGGTTATCCATTTTACGGTTTCAAAAGTAAAGGGCTGGAATTCGGCATCTGTCAAACTAAGTTGTTAAACCAATTTTTTTTTTCAGTTGAAAGTCTGACATTTACGAAAATGGATCGCTTAGCTATCGCACAATGCATACAAATTGTTAAAACCTACTACAAAAATGGTGATTCTGCCACAGCCACATATCGTGCTTTAAGAGGAGCTTATCGTTTACATAATCGTCCAACTACGCAAGCAATTGGTAAAATTGTGAAGAAATTTGAAGAGACTGGATTGGTTGCAGATATTGTAAGGCCTGTGCATCATCGTTTCGCTCGTACCACTGAAAATAATTTTTTTATTTATTATGGTGTACAAATAAGACATAGGCGCAAAATTTTAAACAACCCATTGTTAAGGGCTTAACATTTTACTAGTTAGCAATTTCCTAAGTGCTTATTATATTTCAAAATTTTTAAACCTTTTCTAAACTAGCAAATTGCTAATTATGCAGAAAGCTGAGCATTTGTAGGGCTTGAATTTTGATGAACACAATTATTGTGGTTATGCGTTGTAAATTAATTATATGTTGATGAAAACCCAACATGTGCTCTAAAAAAGTATTAGTTATTTCTATTTTCATCATTTTATCTTCATTATTTACAAAAAAAAAACAAAAAAAATTGTGCACCAGCAGGACTCGAACCTGGGCACCCCGCGTGACAGGCTGATATACTATCAGATTTCTAAATGGATTTAGCAAATTGCTAAAAGTTAAAGTAGCCATTCCGTGTTTTTAACTTTAGTAAAATGTTAAAATCGTTCAAAATTAGCTCAATCATCTTTTTAGCTTAGTAAAATGCTAAAAGTGGCTTTAACATTTTAATTTTAATCGTTTAAAATTTTGCGCCATAGTCTTTTATAGTACTTAAAGTTAAAACAGATAACATCGGATTGAAATTAATAATAATAATAAGAAAGATATATACATTTATATGGAATCCAAAAATTAGGATACATGCGTGCATACATTTTTATTTTTTTTTTTTTTACTAGTTTATCCTTCAAATTGCTGTTTGATATCGCTGCTGCAAGTGAGTGTGTCGATTCCTTGTCGTTCTCAGGAATTAGGACGGTCTTACGGCACATTATGGCGTATTTTGCATTTGGATCTCCACCTACATCTATATAAAGTCCAGCTCACATAACAAAACAAAGCACATTTCTCACTCAGTGGGTGTTAATAAACAAAATTGTCGCATTTGGGGTTCTGAGAAACCTCAAGTAATTGAAGAGAGGCCATTACATCCACAAGACTGTAATGTCACTGTTTGGGGGGCTCTTTGGTTGGGAGGTGTGATTGGACCTTACTTCTTCGAAAACGACGATGGAACGACTGTCACCGACAATTTGGACCGTTATAGTCATATGATAACCGACTTTTTTTTGCCTGCTATTGAAGAATACGACTTGGAGAATATGTGGTTTCAACAAGACTGTGTCACATGCCATACAACTCGAGCGAATATGGCTTTACTGCAAGAGACATTTCTTGGCCGCGTAATTTCTCGTCGTGGCGATATCAACTGGGCACCAAGATCATGCGATTTGACATCGCTGGACTTTTTTTGTGGGGTTACGCGAAAGACCGTGTTTATGCAGATAAACCTTTAACTCTTGAGCACTTGAAAACCAACATTCGTCAAGTTATGGCTGAGATACCGCCCAAAATGTGTCAAAAAGTGGTCGAAAATTACCTCAAAAGAATCGATGCTTGCAACAATTCGCATGGTGGTCATTTAAATGATGTAGTATTTCACACATAATGCGAACGTTCAAACTTTATAATAAAAAATATGTGTTTTATTTACGTTTACTTTTGAAACCGAAAAATGGATAACCCTTTACAAAATTTCTTCAATTTTCTTCTAAAAAATTGGTATGGTAATTTTAAATATATTATTTTATTATTATATAAATAGATATATATTTAAGTATCAAAGGGAGCCGACTTTACTGTATTTTGTTTGCTCTGGCGTAAACAGAGATTACAGTCACGTCCATATTTTTGAACTATACGTTCAAAATTATCTTACTCTGCTCTTTTTCACAATGCGTCGATTTTAAGAATATTATTACACGTAGGTACATCAAGAATAAAAGCGCTTCTTTTCTAGATTAAGCCTAACACTTAGCTGTTTTATTTTAAATAAGTTAATATTGTACTTTGATCGTAGTAACAACCCATTCCTTTGCTAGAGTAGATAGACCAACTCAGGTCCTCGTCATTCTGTGCGCTTTTCGTCCGTTCGTGTCAATATTAAGTTTACCTAGCTTGCTTGGAGTTTGGAGTTGTGAGCTTCAAGTTTGAGATAATCCAAGCGTTTTTGTCTAGTGGAATGTTGTTTTTAGCCATTCGCATACAAACAAAATAGAATTTCTAAAGATGCTCTGAAAAAGTATACTCTCCCTGGCAGCGCTCATCTGCATAAGTATCTTAAGTACTTGCATTTTATTTTTTGTATGCTCTATAAAAATATATTCAGGCAAGGAAACAAAAAAGAAAAAAAAAACAGGACGAAACTAAAGGGGCAAGAAGTCGAAATGTTGACTCGTTAAAAAGGGCATACTTTTTGCTACCACTTAGAATATGGCGGCGGAACTTCAGTTATATACATATATATGTAGGTATACCTACGAATATTATGACGATGATGACGTTTCTTTATATATTTATATTATAGCTATGCATGCTCTGCTATGCTTTTGCTACACTTTTGCTGTTCGCCAGAGTCATAATCATTTAGTTGGGTTGAGTTTTGGAGGACAAAATGAGGAGTACAACAGTGAGTGCAGGAGAGTGCAACGTTTTTCTTTTTTGCTTGTTCCTTTATTTTTTTTTTTTTGAATCGTAAAAACAAATGCTTAAGCATTAAATTGTCCGATTACAATATTTTCCACCTTTTGAGTTGCACATAAGTAGAAAGAGCTTCATTTAGACCAAGAAAAAAAAAAATAAAACTCTTGACTTAATTTGAAAAGTGCAACAACGGCGACGTCGAATTAAAATTAATTATTATGTCCGGTACTTTATTTTTTTTTAAAGGAGAACAAAAAAATCTCAATTTTTTATTATTGAGAGAAAATTCTTTTAATGTTTGATATTTATTTTTTGTTTTTAGTTGTCAAGGACCCTTTTTTTTGGAAGATGATTGTATAACAGTGAACAGCAAATAGTAGCTAGTTGGATTTTTCAAATACGTCTCTATAGGATGGTCTTCATGTTTTTTTAAGGGAGGATGATCTGGTTTATGAAAGCTCTGTGCTGAGTGTGGATTTATTAGCACTAAAAACCATTTTATTTTTAAACGAGATTTAGACAAGTTGTGATATCACACAAATTGACATAATTTCTGCCAGGAAAATATAGCAATAATACTCGTAGATGAAATCAATGCCTTAGTCCCGTTTCCTTATACAGGAATTAAGCATTGAAGTTCAACATAATGCACTTATGTGATAGCATTATGGTGAGGAAAAAGTTGCCCATAAGCGTCCTAAGTTGAACAAAATATTTAAAATTTGTATTAACAAACTGGTCTTAATGACATACATTTAAACAGAGAGATAATGGCAATCTTATGCTATGTCAACTAATATTTCAGCTTCGATAAGGTTTCGATAATTTATTTTAGCTTCGATAAGACCTTCTACCGGAACCTTATACAAGCTAAATTGTAAGTATGCATCTTTTTATGTACAATGTGGTACAAAATAATATTAATTTTTTGTCATAATTTGATTTGAATGCCGTTAATGGCAATTAAGTGAAAGAATTAATGCGACAACAAAATGAGACTTAAGCACATATTGAGAATGCAATTCCTTAGCTCAAAATTAGTACGTTTGAGGATCTAAATATGTGCACGTATTTCGAAACCCAACATATTTCAATTACATTTTTTTCATAGATCTTGAGAATAGGTAACAAATTCTCCAAAAGAACTTTATTTTCTTGACAAATTGATTCGCGGCTTAGATGTTCAGATTCGAAAAAATATTTCACATTCCTTCCATGCCAAAAAAGGACCTTCATACAGGAATGATAACGTATAGTCAGTCACTATGCTCTGGTTCTCCATAAGATGTTAACAGTTTTTCACGTTATTTGTGAATATCGAATATGTATAGCCATTTTGTGTTAATTTTGACTAAAAATAAAAATGCCAACAGTGACTTGGATCAATCCCCCCTATCTGGAACACATCGAAATGAGTAAATCTCAACTGAAAAGGTAAAGTATCTTATGTCGACTTAAGATATTTTGCGCTTTTTTGTTTCAAAAGGCACATCTATACCCAAGGTAAAATATCTTAAGTTCACATAAGATTGTGTGTTCTGCTTAATTTCAAAACCTAAAATAGACTTAAGATTATAATATTGGCTTAAGACTTTTTTGTTACTATGAAATCATTAATTAAGATACTTTCCGGCGTGCAAGCAGAAACAAAAGTCATCCTCAAGTCGACATAAGACAAAATACTTTAAAAAAATCAGAAAAAGTGTGAAAAGACGAATCATCTTATATCAACATAAAATTATTTTTTGAATTCACAGTAGTCATAGGATATTTTACTGTTTGCAAACCTAAAAAAATTCCCTTAATAACAAGAACATAAGATATTTTTTTAACGCAGTTTGTTGGATTTTAAAATCTTGAACATATAGAAAGAGGAATTAACAAATTAACGACAAGTGACGTAAGCATTGCATACGATGAACCCATTAAGCGCTGCAAAAATAAAATGCAGGACTGGATTGCACGTAATGGTTCTTATGTGCGATCACATTGTATGAACAAGATATTTAGTAGAAAAGGGCTAAATATATTTCTGAAGTCCTTTTTTTTCATGAAATTTTTTATATATAAACATTGTGTCATTTTTTTCTGAATAAAATTTGGTATGCCAATTTTATGTAATTAATAATATAAGCTTCAAACTATGATTTCGAAAAAAATCGTCATCCGTTTTCGAAATACCTATTGAATATTTTGTGGTATGTAGTATTGCTTAAAATTTGAAGGGAATCCTACATAAAAATGTTGCGGTAAATTTTATCACAACAAGTTTCACTTGCCTATTCGTCTTCCTCGGTCCGTTTCAAACCTTCCTTTTCTTGTTACGCCCCAAAATGATTGCAGAGTTCAGATCGAACCTGGTCCATCAGCCAGATGCTTGCTGTTAAAGGATCTTGGAAAAGTTACCATTGCAGGTATACGAAGAACGATCGTGTGACCAAGCTCAAACTATTATGTAGTACGTACAAGACATGGGACAGACGGTCTATGGCCGAAAATCAACAAGTGCGACTGAAGGTGTAGATATTGGCTAAAAGACCAATCTAAAAGAAATGCCTAAGGCCCAACATAAAATCAGTGTCTTGCAAACGAAAGGAAAATGATTTTGGATGAAGAATCCCTTAACTCCCTAAAATCTGCATGAAGGTCTACGGTTTTAGTTAGTTTTAATTTACGCGTGAGGTTGAATTTCTCCTAACCATTTAACATTGATAAATGGCAAAGTGCATCCTTCTAAGATATTTACCTCCATCTTAATTTGGGTCGGTTCGGGATTAAATTGATTTTTCGTTTTACTTTTAATTTTAGAAGTACTGGACGGAGATGGGCTGAACGCGTTCATTAGGCGAACTCCATTATGAATGATCGCTTTCAGTAGGGATATTTTGAGAAGGAATAGTGGATGGGGTTCAACTACGGTGCGAGCTCCTAGCAGAAAAAGGTGAAGAGCTGCGCCATATAACCCTGTCCGAATACCATCACTACACGAAGTGTGTAAGAAAAAGACGGACACAATGGAGGGTGCTAGGTTGAACGGGAGAAGGCCACCAAGAACTCTCTTTTTTGGAGATTCTGAATTGAGACAGATCGTTGCAAAAAGTTTCTAGAAAAATTGAAAAATCTTTTGGCGAATTTTTGCTAGCGTTTACTTTTGTTATTTTGAGATCGAGCCAATAGTCTCCGCAGCTAGGCTCTATAATTTGTATTATTACCCTGTAATTTAAATTACATGTTAATAAATAATAATAATAATAATAATAATAATATTTTGAGATCAGTTTGAAAAAATGTTTGCGGGAGTTTCCAGCCGAGGGACACTCAGGTTAATAATTTAGCGAGGAGACAAATTCGAGGAAGGAGTAACTTCAAAGAGCTTGGGCAAGCTCGGCCAGAAAAACTCCAAAGGGATTTATTCAATTTCGTTGAGAAAAGATAAGTATTTTGTGGTAATTTTTTTTTGTGGACACCGTTTTATTCTTCTCGCCAGTTTGGGCAAAAAATTGGTGTCTCTAGGGCTTCGTTTCCTTTGTTTCATTTTCTTTGTTGTGGAAACATTTTCTAAAAAATACGGGACTTTCATAAACCCATTTTAATTCCGTTGTTCGTTGGGGGATCTTTCCCAAGATCACCTTCATTTCGTTCCCTTTGTGACACATCGAAAAGCTTGACTAAAATCTCGAGTTCTTTTTATTTTCCAAATGCAAGACTTGTCATAGTACATATATCGCAAGTAAAAAAGGATCTTGTTGACATGCTCGACTTAATTAGTCCTAATTTTCACGATTTTTAGCTTAATCTACGTACCGATGATCAACCGAAGTTCATCCAGATCTGTGTCAGACGAATCAGAATACGAAACCTAAAGTTTGAATTACTAATTATTTATTATAAGACCGTATTAACGCAAAAAAAAACAATGCTAAATCAAATCAAATTTAGTTTTTTCTAATTATTTTCGTTATTATTGGCTTGACTATTATAACAATGTAATGTCGTTTTCTATTCGCCAAAACTGATTTTAATCCTGGATTGTGGATTTTTCTTGGCAAATAGAACACAAAGTCTTCTTTTTTTTTAATTGCATGCGTGCGTTTTTATTTTTTTCATTATGCAAAGTAAGCAAAAGCGTTTGACGTTTCATCAAATTTAGCTTTATTTTGTTGTGTGTGCAATTGCCTTTTTCACGTACGTGTAAGTCCCTCCCTGTGATCCAGATCTGTGATTTTGATCACGTAGCAAAAAAAAATCGATAGTTTAAATGAATTCGATTTAAGTTTTTTAAAGAATTTATGATTTGGTTTATTTCGTTTTTATTAATTTTAGGTTTGTATTGATTTTAAAAATAAATTCAAATAAAAGTAACCTGTTTCGCTTTTTATAATTATTTTTTTTTTGTGTGAACCAAGTGTCATATTTTTTTTTAAGAAATTGAAGTCTTTGTTTTTTTCGTAGTTTTTTTTCAATACTTAAGTTGATCTCTATAGAACAAATGTAATTTTTTTTATTTTAAGGACTTGAAACTTTAAAAATTAAAACCAGAAAATATTATCTTAAATCTCTTTTTTTCCACTTTGGCACACGACAATCATCTTAAGTGGACATGCGAACTGAAAACGACCTTCGAAAACACGACGCAAAATATCTTATCTCAACTAAAGATTTTGTAAATTAATATAAAATTCAATTTAAAGAAAAGCCAAAATATATCAAGACATATTTTCCTTTATAACTGGCGAAATATTAAAAATATCTGTTTGACATAAATTTAAAAAAAAAGATCATAAAATTTGACATCTAAATGCTTTGCTTAATAAATTCTACATTTGAAAATTTTTTTGGGAATCAACTATGAAGTGTTGTTCTGCTCTCCTGAAAAATCATAAAAATTGACTTAAGAAACTTTAGCTTTTCAGTCGAGAAATATTGTGAAAAAGTAATGATCCCAATCGAGTATTTAATAACCTCTTAATCAGAAACAGTGCTATACTGCCACAACGTCATTAAAAATAAAAAAGTGTGGACAGCCGAACACAACTATTGGTTTAACAAAGAATATACTGGCAAACGAGTGTAGAAGTGAATATACCATAACAACTACCACTATGATTTTGAAATGTAAGATATTATCAAACAAAATTTCTTCTCCTGTGGTCATATTTTCAAAGATACTAAAAAGTAATCAGAGTAGGTGTAGCAGTTATTGTATTTCACTTCATTTAGTTTTCTATATTTTTTCTTGCGATATACATAGGTACTATAGGTACGGTGACCATCCGTCTCGTATTACGCTCGACTGTCCCAGGTAAATTTCAAGAAAACCCGGGACGTACAAATTTCCCGTATTTTATGTTTCGTCTAGGGTTTCCCCCATATTACCATATATTTATATTATTTGAATAACGTTAAAAAAAATTACAATTTTACTTACAATAATTTAATTATGTGTTGAATATTTTTATGTCAAAGTGCGAATCCGGCTTAGCAAATGGTTCAGAATGATTTACTATAAAAGCATGTTCACTGAACGCATTAATTTGTCACCTTCGGTGAGCTGTCAGATTTCAATCTGTATCTTCACAAAAAAAAACACAATACATAACGTCGGGACAAAACGAACATTTTGTGGACTAAAGACCGCTAAAAGCAATTTTGAATCAATAATTCAACAAGTCGAATTATTATAATGCTAAGTCTTCTACTTGGCTGAATAATTTCAGTAGTATATAGAATTGGATTATATATAAAAAAAAACTTCTTACAGTACATAAATTTGAAATGTGAGAGTGTTTACTTGTACAAACAAATTGAATTTGTTTCTTTTAATTATTTACAATAAATTTAGAAGTTTGTGAAAAACCTTCAGATAAAAAATGTTAATTCAATGATGATCTTCAGAGGGAATTTTTCTTCATAAACAACAATAATGAAAAAGCCAATATCGTAATCTGTTTAAAATACGTTTCTAGGTTTTCTATAAGCAGTGGTGGAAGATATGATATTGAACAGCACTTAAAAACAAAAAAAAAAACAAAAAGAATCTGACTTTGACGCCACTTCAAGCTAAATGTACGATGGTTTTTTAATTCGACAAATTTTCAATGGTCTATGCAAGGAAGAATGCATAAAATAAAGGCACCTGGACTCATTCAGCTCTAATGATTGCACAATGCACATCGAAACTTATTAATAGCTGTTTTGATCAAATATATTCCTGCGCACGCACAAAATGTGAAAGTATTGTGTTCAATGTTCTTGAACCAAATTATAGCGAAGGAATTAAAACTTCTCTGCGCAGAGTAAGTTTTGTCACAGTTTTGCTCTTATGGTTCGTTATTTTTCACCATAATTAGGTATCGTTGTCAAGACTTTGGAGGTTGAAAATCTTCCAAGGGAAACATCGGACATCCCCTCAAAATACATAGATAAAACTTTTTTAACATTTTGGCAATTTGTGCGTACAACGTAAACTGTAATTTTGGCGGGTCAACAAGAAAAGGTAAGAACAACACTTTTTGATAAACTTCAAGCCATTACCGGTAATAATCTTATTGGAGTTAATTGTGCTGCTCACGATTAAAATGACTATCGGTTTTTTTATCTCTACGCTGTTCATGTTGAAAAATATAATTAAATTTGCGAAAAGTCCTAAATACTTCAAACTAGTTCTATTGGGAGAATAATACAACTTTATAATCCTTGATGAGAAGTTTTTCTTATTTTAAAGAATTTGCTTAGCAACTCTTTATCTGAGGTCCTTCTTTCTTCTTTTCATTCAATCCGAGGCTCTTTTTACATGTGAGCATATTTTTTGCAGAGTCCTAAAAAAAAATTGCATGTCTAAAGTTGCGCTAACATTGAAATGCCTTAAATTAAAATTAAAATCTAGATTAGGAGAACGATTGATAATATTTTGTTTTCAAAGAAATTGATCAATGAATAATTTAAACAAAAATTAATTGACCAAAAGTAATGTAAAGCAAATATTTATCAATTTTACATAACGTTTTAAGAATACTTAAATCACTGGGGGGTATCTTTTAAATAATATGACGTTTTTAGTTGGGCAATTCTTCGAAAAATTCCTTTTTCCTACATGGCCAGAAATACAATCTTCCTTATCTTTTGTCAACCAAATGCAGACGGATACAACTATTAATGATTTCACCTTGTTTGACGATTTTTTTTTGTCACAAAATTATAACAAAATGGATAGAGAACAGAATAACTGTGGGCGAGAAATGGCAAGACATTTTTTAACATTTTTGCAAACAAATTATAAACTTCAAAAATCTTTTACTTATTGTCGAGTTAGACCTTTGTCTGACAGTTTCAAATGCTCCAACCGAAAAACTTCTTTGCATAATGAATAATATTTGGACAAATGAAAACACATAGCTAAGTGTTGAAACTCTCAGAGCTATGTTAATGGTAAAATTAAACTATAATTTTTGCTGTCAGGAAATTAAAAAGTGTTTAATAAGAAACGATAGAAAT
Source organism: Philhelius pedissequus (assembly GCA_910595825.1). Taxonomy (NCBI): domain Eukaryota; kingdom Metazoa; phylum Arthropoda; class Insecta; order Diptera; family Syrphidae; genus Philhelius; species Philhelius pedissequus. The sequence goes on from OU343163.1 coordinate 33,301,404, forward strand.
CATCAAAGAAATTTGTTAGGAAAAAAAGTACCAAGTAATAAAAATTTTGTTGGTAACTTGATAAGAAAAAGGATGAATATTAAAAAAAAAATGTTAAGTTTTTGCATTTGGTGCTGGTTTTTAATTTTTTTTTGTTTTTTGAGAATTTTGTTGATTTTGTACCACGTTTTTTAATTTTTAAATTTGTCCCGGGTTTTGCTCAGAGAATTATAAAAAAAATGGAACTCTAGATTTTAATCAAACTAGAAATTACATACGATGATAGAGAACACCTAAAAAGTGGGTCCCGCAATTCCGTCTGTCTCTCTGTCTATACAACGATCTACAGCCTAAGCGGCTAAACCGATTTTCTTCAAAACTTCGTATTTTAGCGTTTTACGTGATTATTTAATATAGATTTTCCATTTTTTTTTTAAGCCCAAAACTAACGGGACCTGCCATAAAAATTTTTCTACCATCTCTATTATCTAGAAAATGGTTTTAACGCTTTTGATAAGAAAAAGTGTGTGCCACTATATGTTAAGTATAGTCTATATTCTGGTGGATTTTTTTTAAATTTTGTTATTAACGCTACCTGCCATACACCCTTTTTTTGATCTTAGACTTTCTCATTAACAACTCAACGGATTTCGTTCAAAATTTTTATGTAGGAGGTCCTTTGAATTCTAAATAATACTACGTACCAACATTTTGGAAAAAAATATTATACAATATTTATTATTATATAATATTTACAATATTTTTTTCGAAAATCGGTGGACTATTTTTTTTTTAATTCAGTTTTTTTAATTTATATTTAAATACAAAATTGTCATACTAAAAAATTTTCGAAAAAAAAAATTAAGTAAAAAAGACTTAAAACCCAAATTATTTATTTTTGCTTGTATGTACATTTCGGAAGCTATGCTTCGATCGTCAGAAAGTAAACATAGCTTCCGAAATGTACATATTAGCAAAAATAAATAATTTGTGTTTTAAGTTGATAACATAAAATCTTTAATTTATAATAAAAAATAAAATGCACGAATGGATCGTACGAACTTGCTCTTGTAACTAACAACCTTAGTGTAGCTTATCACTGACGCTGTTAGTAGGTATAGGTTGTCTAGTTATCCTTTGCAGGATTAAAACCGATGTAGGTAAGATTACCTTGATTCTTAATAAATAATGAATTGTGGAATAAATATGATTCAAGGTATGGTTACATAGGTACCTACCTACAAATGTATATTTAAATGGATTTGAATTATGCAAATTAGGAGGGTAATATATACCTACATATAGAACCTAGGTTTTTAGATATGTACATACATATGTACAAATGAAAGTGACTGCTGTATAGATTGGTAAAAATCTTTTTTTGTTTAACTTATAAAAACTGCCAAGACCATCATTTTAATCGGTTTTTCGAAAAAAACAAGAACACCATTAGATGACGCGGATGAAAAAAAGTATAAAAAAGTATCTCGAAAATTGTAAGACGTATTTTGATGATATACGGTTTTTTTATTTCTAGTTTTTTTAGAACAATTTTTATTTGAAATTGTGGTATGCAGTTTATTAGAGATTATTAATATACATGTGACTACAAGATTTAAATAATTTTTTTATTAGTTTTAAAAATTATGATTTAAAAAAAAAAATCCAAAAACTAATTGTAATTATAAAAAAAAGTTATTTAAAATTTGAATATGCAGAATTAGTTTGGCTACATAGATCTTCTCAGATATAACATTTGACAGAAATCCAATATGTGGTTACCGAGATAGCTTTCAATTTAAGAAACCGTTATACAAAAAGTACCGTTAAAAGAACTTTCCCGTAAACTTGATTCTAATCAAATGATAGCTATTGCCAACAAAAACATTCTCAACAATTTTTATCAAAATCGTTGGAGCCGTTTTCGAGAAAAATAAAATTTTCCTTCAAGGTCATTTAGCAGACACCGTTATTTTTAGGCCTAAAAATAATATTTCAAATTCCCCCTCTGAGGAATGCTAAAATAATCACACGTAACTAATTGGAAGGTTATCGTTATACATACAGACGGACAGACTGACAGACAGACAGACATTTTTTGCCGAACACTTTTTTAGCCTTCTATATGATCGTAATGTCATGTTTGATCGTTAGTATTTTTTTTTTACGAATGCATACCTTGCCTTATAGTAGGTAAGGTACCTACAATTGCAAGTAAAAAACACGTTAAAAATCTACACTGTCAAATTAATTAAAAAACACTAAAATATATTGAGCTGTTTCTACTAAGAAACTTGTTTTATATGCATTTTATTTTTTCTCGATCATTCCTAAAACAAAAACTCATGTGGGCTCACCCAGGGCAGGTTTTTATGATCGTTGGCAGATTTTACTAATTAAAACTTTTTAATTTTCTTCTTCGCTCGTAAGATTAAACCCCGCTAAATTGATTTAAATCGTTTGAGTCGTATCCGGAACACTAGAAAATAACCAAAGAAGGGGGCGAACCTCACTTGGAATATTTTTTAAGATTTTTGATTACTGAAAAAAATATTATACAAAAAAAAGCTTTAAAAGCAAGTATGTGATCATACAAACATTGAAAAAAAAATCATAAAGATCTTTAGAGACGTTTACGAGAAAACAATTATATATGTATATATTTCCCGTTTAAGAAAAGTTAAAACTATGAGATATGTAAAAGTTTTTGTCTACCAAGATCAATTAGTCATACACAAAGATAAAAACCAAACCGACTCATGAAGCCTTTTAATTCAGACAAAGGATAAAATAAATCTTTAAATAAATCTACAAATTAAATTAGGTGCAAACACCAAAAATGTTTAATATTGTTTCATTTAAAATAATATTTACCTTTTTTCAGCTATTTAAACAAAATTTTATAATGTCACCGGAATATTATGAGTTCCGTTTTCTTGACTTTCTCTGTGACTTTGCTTCTTCCAAACTTTCTATATATAGCTAGGTACTTATTGCATTGCAATATTAATGCAACTACTGTGCTCTGTGTGTTGCTGCCGCGTTTGTGTGTATCCTTGAGATTGTTAAGAATAGACGAGGGAAAAGTTTATTTTAAAAATATGTATATATATGTGTATATATTTTGGCACAGGATATTAACCAAGAAACTTTGTTTGAATACCCCCAAAGCGTCACGATAACACAATACATAAAGCATTGTCGTATCCTTATAATCTTACGACTGAAACAGTGTTCTGTTTCTGTGTTTTTTGTTTTGTTTTTGTATTCGCGCTCGGGTACTATAACTAACTATAACGAACATGCAACAGGGATTTAAATATAGAAGTTTAATTTCACGTAAAGTTCATGTTTTCCGAGAAAAAATAAATTATTGAAAACGTGTGTTTGTCCTCTGATGAAATAGATGAAAATCCTAATAGATAAGTTCTGAGACGAACAACTAGCAAATTAATTGAGAGTTCATTAAATAATAAACGACATTCCGCTTACTAGTTTTATTTCAACTGAATCAAAAACTGTCTTTGTGATTTTGTGTCGAAAGGAATCTAATAAATTGTTATGTCTGCATAAATGCAACATGTATTAATATAAGGTTTGACATTTTTTAATAGACACAACAACTTAAAATCCTAGCTATTGTTATAACTAATCGAATAAAACGCAACCCATCCACATTGTGGTCCAAAATTCAAGATCAATGAATTGTGTTCCGATTTATTATAAATTAAGTTTTAAAAAGACGCCCTTTTGTATTGGAAACTGCTTGGAAATGAAATTTTTATTCCTGTTTGTTACGAAAAATAAGAATTTATTACTTGTCAAAGTTAAAATAATTAAGAAGATAGATATATTAAATTATATTATAAATATCGTTTTGAAAAAGGTTAAGAAATAACATATATAAATATTATATTTTGTTTTATTTTATTTTGTTTTATTTTGTTTTATTTTATTTTATTTTATTTTATTTTATTTTAGTTTAGTTTATTTTATTTTTATTTTATTTTATTTCAGTTTATTTTATTTTATTTTATTTTATTTTATTTTATTTTATTTTATTTTATTTTATTTTATTTTATTTTATTTTATTTTATTTTATTTTATTTTATTTACTTTTATTTTATTTTATTTTCTTTTATTTTATTTTATTTTATTTTATTTTATTTTATTTTATTTTATTTTATTTTATTTTTATTTTATTTTATTTTATTTTATTTTATTTTAGTTTATTTTATTTTTATTTTATTTTATTTCAGTTTATTTGATTTTATTTTATTTTATTTTATTTTATTTTATTTTATTTTATTTACTTTTATTTTATTTTATTTTATTTTATTTTATTTTATTTTATTTTATTTTATTTTATTTTATTTTATTTTATTTTAATTTTATTTTATTTTATTTCGTTTTATTTTATTTTATTTTATTTTATTTTATTTTATTTTATTTTATTTTATTTTATTTTATTTTATTTTTATTTTATTTTATTTTATTTTATTTTAGTTTATTTTATTTTTATTTTATTTTATTTCAGTTTATTTTATTTTATTTTATTTTAGTTTATTTTATTTTTATTTTATTTTATTTTATTTTATTTTAGTTTATTTTATTTTATTTTATTTTATTTTATTTTATTTACTTTTATTTTATTTCATTTTATTTTATTTTATTTTATTTTATTTTATTTTATTTTATTTTATTTTATTTTATTTTATTTTATTTTATTTTATTTTATTTTATTTTATTTTATTTTATTTTATTTTATTTTATTTTATTTTATTTTATTTTATTTTATTTTTATTTTATTTTATTTTATTTTATTTTATTTTATTTTATTTTATTTTATTTTATTTCATTTTATTTTATTTTATTTTATTTTATTTTATTTTATTTTATTTTATTTCATTTTATTTTATTTCGATAATTTAGGAATATTTTTCTACAGTGCTTTTCTTAAAAGATACATTTAAATATTTATCATTGAGAGGATTCACAAAATTAAAAAAAAACTCTTGAAATAACATCTTACAAATTTATTTTTAAGGCACATCCTATTAATTACATCAAATTATGCGTTTTCTTTTCTGCAAGATCCTTAATATTTGATACTTTTTTTTACTATAGTTCGAGTTTTGAATTTATAAAAAATTTCTATTACGAAAATAATTTAAATATATTTTTCAAAGTTTTTTTTTATTTAATTTTTTATATACAATTTTAAATTTTTTTTTTCAAATAAAAACTTGGTTTGACAATTTGAAATATTGAATAATATAAACTTAAAAAGACAATTTCAAAGAAAATCATAAGCCATTTTTCGAAATATTAAATTTCCAAGAAAAAAATATTTTTTTTTCTAAAAATTAAAAAAAAAAAATATTTTTCGAAAATTTTGTATGCAGTATTATTTATAATTTACAGAATATCATATATAAATTTTTTTATTGAAATCCGTCAAGCCGTTTTTAAGAAGTTCAAATTCAAAAAAAAAATGTTGTATAGCAGGTACCTACCGTTAATAACAAAATATTTTTAAGAAAATGTTTGACTTAAGTATAGAGTAAACCTAAAATAGTGCATACAATTTTTTTTATGAAAATCATTACATCCGTTTTCGAAATAATTGAGATGGTAGAAACAATTTAATGGTAGGTAAATGGCAAAAATCTATTTTAGACATTCACCTAAAACGCTTAAATACTATAAGTTTGAAGAAAATCGCTCTAGCCGTTTAGGCTGTAGAGCGTTGTACATGCAGACAGTCAGACGGAATTGCGGTACCCATTTTTTTGGTTTTCTTTATCATCGTAATGTCAAGCTTGATTAAAATCTCGAGTCCATATTTTTTTATATTTTTAAAATGCAAAACTACCTACTACTAACCTATAGTACCTACATATTACGAGTATATCGCAAGTAAAAATCATACGTGATTTTATTCAAAATCGACATTATTATGAAAGGGAACACCAAAAAAGTGGGTCCCGTCAACGATCTCGAAAACGCCGCCAACGATTTTGATTACAAAATATTCTTTTGTGTCTTATTATTGATATAGGCTGAGTTCATAATTGTAAAGATACAGCAATACTACCAGTATTGCGTCCATTAATGTATAAAACTAGTAATATTTCTGTAGAAATTTGGTATTACTTGCGTTCATTAATAAAGTTATACTGCAATACTACAGTAAAAGTATCGCAAACTTGTATCTTTCAATTTTCTGTTACAAAAAAGTATAAAAGCAAGCATGTGAGCAATGCTTATGGTTTTTCTTACATCTTTTACAATATATTATTTTAAAGGAACAACTTTTTATTAAATAATAATAAATAAATATAATTAAAATATTTCAGCTTGATTCTAAAAATTTGAAGATTTCTTAGTCATAGAAAAATTACTTCTAAAAACGTCTTCGGGATATTCGTGTATTGTTCTTAGAAAATCTGTATACTTCGGAATCTTCCTTGTAATGCTACTAGAGCAACGACATAGAGATTTTTTTTTTTTTTATAATCTACACGCGCTCAAGGGATTATCTACCCTTTAAATGTTTCAACACAGCGCGGGCGTGATCGGTGGTCTCCACGAGCTTATGGAGACCACAATATATTTTCATAGAATGCTATCTAGCTAACTAGAAAACCTTGCTCGTGGAGACCCATGTAACGTTGGTTTGCAATATATTTTGGAAATCAAAAGCACTCTTTTTCCGCGATTAATAGTTTGTTTTCTTTGAATCATTGAATAAAAGATTTAAATTTCCTAAATTGGATCCGTTTAAAACATTAAAAAAAAAACACAAAATAAAATAAGAATTATTGTTTTTCCTCTCCATTTCAAATGAAACTCACGATGACGTTAGACCTATCCGAAAAAAAAAATCTCAATGAATGTTCATGGGCATAATTACTGTATACTTTGATGAACGGAGCTTATACCAGGTTTGTATACTGCAATGATACTGTTATTATGTTTTCATAAAAGTTTTAGAATAACTTTACGGTAGAGTTACCGAAAATATTTTACAATTATGAACTCAGCCATACTCTACATTTTGGTTTAAAATATTTTTACATAACATGTTTCTTTACTGTATCTGAGATGAATCGATTTTTTTTGTGACTATAGACTTTCGGATTGACGGCTCAAAGGGATTCGATGAAAATTTTTATACGGGAGGGCCTTCGACTTATAAATAATACTGCATAACAAAATTTTCGGAAAATATTTTTTTTTTCGATTTTTGAAAAAAAAAAATATTTTTTTTTTTGAAAATTCAATATTTCGAAAACGTATGTGGATTTGCTTTTAGAAACTATAATGGGTTATCCATTTTGCGGTTATAAAAGTAAACGTTAATAAGACACATAAATAAATTTTTTTTCATCATATTTCTTTTTTATTATAAAGTTTGCACGTTGAAATTATGAGTGAAACACTACATCATTTAAATGACCACCACGCGAATTGCTGCAAGCATCGATTCTTTTGAGGTAATTTTCGACCAATTTTTGGCACATATTGCGCGGTATTTCAGCCACAATTTGACGAATGTTGGTTTTCAAGTGCTCAAGAGTTAAAGGTTTATCTGCAGAAACACGGTATTTCGCGTAGCCCCACAAAAAAAAGTCCACCGGTGTCAAATCGCATGATCTTGGTGGCCAGTTAATATCACCACGACGAGAAATTGCGCGGCCAGGAAATGTCTCTTGCAATAAAGCCATATTCGCTCGAGTTGCGTGGCATGTGGCACCGTCTTGTTGAGACCACATATTCTCCAAGTCGTATTCTTCAATAGCAGGCAAAAAAAAAAGTCGGTTATCATATGACCATAACGCTCCGAATTGACGGTGATAGTCGTTCAATGGTCGTTTTCGAAGAAGTAAGGACCAATCACACCTCCGGACCAAAGAGCGCCCCAAACAGTGAATTTTTGTGGATGTGATGGCCTCTCTTCAATTACTTGAGGATTCTCAGAACCCCAAATACGACAATTGTGTTTATTAACATACCCACCGAGTGAGAAATGTGCTTCGTCGCTGAAGAAATTTTTTTTCGAAAAATCGCCCTCCACCACATGTTGTTCAAGCACCCATTCGACGTATCTACGACCGACGTTGTGAATGGTCAGCTGGCTTCAGTGGTTGTGTGAGCTGGACTTTATATGGATGTAGGTGTAGATCCAAATCCAAAATACGCCATAATGTGCCGTAAGACCGTCCTAATTCCTGATAACGACGAGTAATCGACATATTCGGGTCTTCGGCAACACTTTCACTTACAACAGCGATATTTTCAGTGGTACGAGCGAAACGATAGTTAAGCGATCCATTTTCGTAAATTTCAGACTTTCAACTGAAAAAAAAAATAGTTTGACAGATGTCAAATTCCAGCCCTATACTTTTGAAACCGCAAAATGGATAACCCTTTATATATGTATCGACATAAAATTGGCAAACCAATTTTTTTTTGTTAATTTAAAAAAAAATTGTAGGTAGGTATATAAAAACATTAGTGAAAAACGACTTGACTTTAAAAATATATTTAGGCGTTTCTCCTAAGTATCTTGTGCATTATGATGTGATCGAACATAAGTTCAAGTACGTGCGATTCAATTGTGCATTTAATTGAAATTGTTTTTGTTTTATTTTCTATCTAAAAAATTAATTCTAATTTGGTCAACGATTTGAAAGACGCTGTTTTATTAAAATCTTAGCAAAAAAGACATTTCAGTATTTTTGCCTTAAGTATTATTTCTATCTAAACAAATTGTTTTAATCAAACCGTTAACACGAAATAGCTTAGAACATGTATAAATTTCACTGACTTTTTAAATAGTTTTAACTCTGACACAATATTATTATGAGTAACTATTCAAACACTCATTCGACAAAATGCCTCTGCAAACTGGTAAGACCTATAGCATCGTCCTTATTTTAAAACCCAACAAAAATGCAAGCTAATCACAAAACTCGTATAGACAATAGGTGTACTCAGTTTACAATATTAAAAAGCACCCAAGCAGCAGGTGCTATGCATTGCTGGTCGGTCACAGTTATGCCCGCAACAATAATAATATTGCTACAGCTTGTTCCGGAAAGCTGAATATGATTTCGGGTTGTAATGTCCCATACGTGAGGGTGTTATAAAAGTGGTGCTAATTTGACTTTCATGCTCGTCAAAAATGCATCCATATGGGAGTGTTTATTGAATACACAACCCTGATTTTTGGGGTTAAATGAAGTTATGTTATTTTAAGGGCTAAATTATAGGTAAGGTTAGGTGAGTTGAACTTTTTCAATAAAATCTCTTTTTATTTAATTAATGAACATGCAAGAAGAATTATTTATTTAAAGTCATAAATTTGTAAACTTAAATAGAAACTTTTAGGTCAAGAACTACATCTTCCGTTCTATTATTGCCTTTAAAAAAAAAATTCCAACAGGCTCCAACTTCAAAAATATTTGAATGAAACTAAATAAAAGCAATAAGCTTCAAAGAACAATTCAGAAGCAGCAACTTAGTGGCCCTAAATTATGCATCCACTTAAATATGGAAAGTGGGAAGGTTTATAGAATGTTTCAATGATCGCTGCTTGGTGGAAAATCCATCAGAACGACTCTACTGAAAAACCCTAAATGTAGATGTTAAAACTTATCCATCACCACCACCCATCGGGTATGGACGGTCTACACCTTTAGTCAATATTACCCCCACCAAAGTCAAAAACCAAATTCGATCGATTGCGTCATTATGGAACGATTTTAAGTATTTCTGGTTGGCATTATCCAAACTTTGGTTTCAACCGTAGGGCATATAAATTTACCCATATATATACAACACACTATATACATTAAGTATGTATGTATATACCCTAGCCGGATGAGAGTGATACAGTGTAATGCGGTTTTGGTTGAATAGCTTTCGATTCCAAATTAACCCGGCGCGCTATGGTCCACAGTTGATGAATGGGATTAGGATATGACATTGTGTGGCTCTCCTTTTCTACTCGTAAATTTGGAATGGTTTTTTTGTTGCTCCTGTAAGTCTATATTAGTATGTATGTGTACCTACGTGTTAGAAAACACAAACAGGATTTTCAAATGATATTTGGGATTGGGGCCGAGGGCCTTAATTTGCCAATGAAATTTTCAATTTAGACAAGAGGCTTACTGAATATTTGTGTCATTCCAGTTTACTATACCGTTAATGGCAAATGTGGACGGCTAAAGTCGGATTTTACGCACTACAAAACATTTGCGACATTATTTTGTTTGGACGCTTCTCATTAGAAAATATATGTAGGTATATTCTAACGAATAGCTATGGCAGTACATATTATAAAAATACCCAACCCATATCATAGAGGTAAAATTTCAATTAGGTTTTTAGGGGCCACATCATATAGTCATAATCTAACCGGGGAGCCCGGCAGTCAACTTATATGTATATGTGTAGTGTATACCTATTTTAAATTATTTTGTGGCGATGATGATGATGAGTTAATTTAACTCTAATGTTAATGTTATGTTATACCTATTGCTTTGTATTATAGGGAATATAATATTGTGACGGCTTTTGTGCTTTAATTATAAAAGTAATGTTTTTGCAAGAGGGGATTGGAATATTTTTTGTCATTTAAGTCCTTAGTTCATAAATTATTTAAGTAGGGGGATTTGCGGTTTTTTCCTGCTAATTAATTATTGTTATTTGTTACCTTTAGTTGAATTTAAAAAAAAAAATATTTTATTCAGCAAATAAAGATATATACTTTTGCCACAAGGTAGCCTCTTACTAAGCTGGCTTGCAAGTCGTAACACCATAAAATGAACTTCAATTTTTTTTGAGTTTAGTTAAGCCTTCCACGTTCGTGTAGCGCGACTAAAGAAACATTTGATGACATTATGTGGAGGATCTCTGTGTTTTCTAGACAGGGGTGGCCTGGGAGTCACACAAGGGGCCCCTGAAGAATTCAGAACGGAATTTAATCGAGTGGTTTTAAAAAAAAATATTTTTAAAGAACTTAATAAGGCAATTCATGTTTGTACTTCATACAGATAAATTTTAAAGGCACAAACATAAATAAAATGCACAACTGTAACGCACGTGCTTTTTTATGTTTAACTACATTGTGAATACAATATACTTAGCACAACCACATTATACATGAAAAGAAAGGTCTATTGATACCTATCCACCACTGGAAACCAAACGCTTCTGCAGCTTCTGGTTCTCAAGATATTTCAAATCAAAATTATTGCCATGATTGTCAAACCAACTGCAGTTGACTTGCTTTGGAAGCTAATATCTCGGCAACCAAGCCTCTGGAAAAGCTGCGGTTTTCAGTACTAGAAAGGGATTGAACAGACCTTTCTATTGAAGTACAATTTGCCGATTTAATTTTTTAAAAGATTTTTGAAGAAAATCAAGGCTTAACCACTTGCGAAAAAAAAATACGTTTTCAAAAAAATTTCCCAATCCCCTCGATATATACATGAAAAGAAAGGTCTTTTGAATACCTATCCACCACTGGAAACCAAACGCTCCTGCAGCTTCTGGTTCGCAATATATTCCAAATCAAAATTATTGCCATGATTGTCAAACCAACTGCAGTTGACTAGCTTTGGAAGCTGATATCTCGGCAACCAAGCCTCCGAAAAAGCTGCATTTTTCAGTACTAGAAAGGGATTGAACAGACCTTTCTATTGAAGTACAATTTGCCAATTTAATTTTTTAAAGATTTTTGAAGAAAATCAAGGCTTAACCACTTGCGAAAAAAAATACGTTTTCAAAAAATTTTCCCAATCCCCTCGATATATACATGAAAAAAAAAGGTCTATTGAATACCTATCCACCACTGGAAATCAAACGCTGCTGCAGCTTCTGGTTCGCAAGATATTCTAAATCAAAATTATTGCCATGATTGTCAAACCAACTGCAGTTGACTTGCTTTGGAAGCTGATATCTCGGCAACCAAGCCTCCGAAAAAGCTGCATTTTTCAGCACTAGAAAGGGATTGAACAGACGTTTTTACTGAAGTACAATTTGCCGATTTAATTTTTTTAAATGTTTTAGAAAAAATTCAAGGCTAACTACTTGCGAACAAAATTTACGTTTTCAAAAAATTTTCCCAATTCCCTCGATATATACATGAAAAAAAAGGTCTATTTAATACCTATCCACCACTGGAAACCAAACGCTTCTGCAGCTTCTTGTTCTCAAGATATTTCAAATCAAAATTATTGCCATGATTGTCAAACCAACTGCAGTTGACCTGCTTTGGAAGCTAATATCTCGGCAACCAAGCCTCTGGAAAAGCTGCGGTTTTCAGTACTAGAAAGGGATTGAAAAGACGTTTTTATTGAAGTACAATTGCCGATTTAATTTTTTTAAATGTTTTAGAAAAAATTCAAGGCTAACTACTTGCGAACAAAATTTACGTTTTCAAAAAATTTTCCCAATCCCCTCGATATATACATGAAAAAAGGGTCTATTGAATACCTATCCACCACTGGAAACCAAACGTTCCTGCAGCTTCTGGTTCGCAAGATATTCCAAATCAAAATTATTGCCATGATTGTCAAACCAACTGCAGTTGACTTGCTTTGAAAGCTGATATCTCGGCAACCAAGCCTCCGAAAAAGCTGCATTTTTCAGCACTAGAAAGGGATTGAACAGACGTTTTTACTGAAGTACAATTTGCCGATTTAATTTTTTTAAATGTTTTAGAAAAAATTCAAGGCTAACTACTTGCGAACAAAATTTACGTTTTCAAAAAATTTTCCCAATTCCCTCGATATATACATGAAAAAAAGGTCTATTTAATACCTATCCACCACTGGAAACCAAACGCTCCTGCAGCTTCTGGTTCGCAAGATATTCCAAATCAAAATTATTGCCATGATTGTCAAACCAACTGCAGTTGACTTGCTTTGGAAGCTGATATCTCGGCAACCAAGCCTCCGAAAAAGCTGCATTTTTCAGCACTAGAAAGGGATTGAACAGACTTTTCTATTAAAGTACAATTTGCCGATTTAATTTTTTTAAAGATTTTTGAGGAAAATCAAGGCTAACCACTTGCGAACAAAAATTACGTTTTCAAAAAATTTTCCCAATCCCTTCGATATATACATGAAAAAAAAGGTCTATTTAATACCTATCCACCACTGGAAACCAAACGCTCCTGCAGCTTCTGGTTCGCAAGATATTCCAAATCAAAATTATTGCCATGATTGTCAAACCAACTGCAGTTGACTTGCTTTGGAAGCTGATATCTCGGCAACCAAACCTCCGAAAAAGCTGCGGTTTTCAGTACTAGAAAGGGATTAAACAGACCTTTCTATTGAAGCACAATTTGCCGATTTAATTTTTTTAAAGATTTTAGAAAAAAATCAAGGCTAACCACTTGCGGAAGAAATTGTTATTCAATTGGTTTTGTAAGTAAATTTGGTTTATCTAAATAAAAAACCAGGACCTAGTTATTAACAAACAAATAATTTATTTATAAACAAATCGAATTTGTACCCAACCAACTCTACTTTGAGTTCTGTTTCTTGTATTCACAGATGCATTTCGTGTTACGAAAACAACAATGTATGTAAGTAAATGGAAATTATTTAAAACTTTGCATTTACATGTGAACGTATAAAAAAATGAAACAATTCAGCACCAGAATTTTTTCGATTTTTAATTTTTCAATTAACCGAGTTGTTGTATGTACTATCGGACCAGGCGAACTTTGTCTCGCCCCAATTTAATGCCTTCAAATGAACTACAGAGCTATAATAAATCACGGATAGTTTTCAATATAATTTATTTGAATGGAATACAAATCAGTAGAGAGTGATATGATAAACATTGTTTTTCGATTTGTTTTCCGGCGCTAAAGCAAACAACAAACTACGTTTACCAAGCTATCGACAACATGCTTTTTCTTCGCCCGTTCACAAATCTATTCACGATGTTTATAAATTTTTACAATACCGGGGAAAAATTTATTTTGGTGATGGGTTTCTCCTTTGACATTGTTAAGTCGCGAAAATTTGCCGGGAATGAGATCAATTCAGTCTAGACATCAACAGAAATTTGGCCGTTGCCAAGCGCCAGCAGTTGTAGTTCTGCAATGCGACTCTCATATTTGTGGTCAACTACAACTTCTTCACATGTCGGCACAAAGACGACGATTTCAAGCATGCATTAAATTCATCGGCAGCAGTAGATTTCAGGACGACGGAAAGCGTTTGACGAAAATCTCCTCTGTGCAATATGAAATCATGTCGAATCACCTTGTTAATCCTTCATTGTTCGGTCAACTGCTTCCAAGCCTTATTAATACGCCATCTTGCATTCATCCCAAATTATGATTTTGCATTCTCGCATCAATATCGTTGTCGCCGAATTTTTGGTCATGGTGCACGTTATTGGCTTGTCACCCGGGGGGAAATTCATCGCCAGCTTAAAAGCGGAATGTGCAGTTCGACCACCTTCAAACAGTGTGGCAGCAATGCCATAGATGCCAAAGGATGCAAGAGGCAACGAAAGAGATCTTGGCCGAATTGTTGGTAGAATCAACTAAATGGCGAATATCGTATATAGGAAGAATCAAGAAAGAAAATGCCATTGCGGAATCGTATTTCAAAGCAGCGCAATTGAAGTCTACACTTACCACTTTCTTCTTCTAATAACTTTTTGTCGAATTTGTGGTGGTGATTGTTCAGTTTGAAGCGGTGCCATATGGACACGTCTCCATTTATATTTATTTCTTCTGCACGTACCTCTTGCGTTTGAATATCACGGACATTCTGATTAATTATTGCTGGACGTGAACGTCGTCACCGGAATCAGTGTAATAATACTCAAAACTGGAATCAATTACAGCAAGAAAAATAGCACATTTGCTGAATAGAAAATGATAATGTGAAAAGGACACCTGCCAAATCGCGCAAATCATATGTCAATATAAATCGCAATCTATCGAGTTGTGGCATTGAACACAGAACAGCGTTATCTAATATATATCTCATAAATTTCTCCACACAAAATGCAAGCAAAACGTTTTCTATCATAATGAAATTCACAATAAATCGAAATTTTCCAAGCTTCTTAACGAATTTTCCACTTTTAAATCAAAAAGGCAACATTCTAGACCAAAACTGATTCGTTTAATTGGAATCAAATGCTGTAGTTGTATGCATACACGAACAAGAAAGAAAAATTGTGCGTACAGGGTGTCGCACGATTCGTGCTACAATAAGAAATTTAAATAACTTTTATTTTAATCGATGTATTTCATTAATATTTTGTTATTGGATTAAAAATTAAATTTTATTTTAAATATCTAATGGTTTTTAAAGATGATAGACTGCAAATGACCTCCACGCTCATCCACGCATATTCGGCACCTGATCAGAAAATTTTTCATTGCGGACTGAAGGGTTCAACCCTTGAGGGTTCGCCTCAATTATTGTCTTAATGTCCAGCTTCAATTCAGTCAAATTCCTGGGTTTCATTCTGTACACTTCCTGCATGACATAACCCCATAAGAAAAGTCTGCTGTAGTCAGGTCAGTTGACCTTGGGGGCCAGCGGAAAGTGTAGTTTATGGATATCAATTTGTTTGGGAATTTTCGTTGGAGCTGCGCCATAACTTGTGTGGCTGCGTGTGCACTTGCTCCGTCTTCGGCGAAGTTCTGGGTAAAAAAACCCCTTCAACATCTTTAAATAGCGGTCCCCATTAACAGTTTGTGTTACACCGTTTTCTTCAAAGACAATACACATTGTTGAAACTGCGCACCACACAGTGACTCGTTTTGGATGCAGTTCCATCTCATGGAGCATTTCTGTATGGATTCACTCCATATAGGGCAATTTTGCTTGTTAACATTGCCGTTTAAGTCAAAATAGGCCTCATCAGACATGAACAAACAATTTATCAATGTGTTGTCTTCTTCGGCCATTGCAATCATTTTTCGGCTAAATTCCAGGTGAACAGGCAAATCCTGACGGCTTAACTTGCTTGTAATTTGGACTTTGTACCGAAACAAGTTTAAGCCATCATGAAGTATCCGTTGTAATGATCGTCTGCTAACTCCAATTTGGCCCGATAAGTTTCGAGTCGAAACACTTGGATTTGAACCACGATTGTATCCTGAACCCGAACTTTGGGATCTCGATGATACGGTCTTCGTTCGATGCTTCCAGATTCGGCGAACATGTTCACCAGCCTCAAAATGGTCCATCTACTCGGGGTAGTACCGCCAAGCTCCAGCCTAAAATCCCTTTGGACGGAAATGACGGACTGCAAAGAATGGTATCGCTGCACTATCCAAATCCTTTTTTCACTATCCAAAACATTCATTTTGATAGATCTAAATAGAAGCCTATAAAATAAAAAAAATAAACCGATTACTCACAACGAAAAAAAATTAATACGTTTTATTTGTGTCACGATTCGTGGATCACCCTGTATAAAAAACAAAACACAATTATTTATACAAATAAAGCAATAACAAACACGTGAGTAACAAGAACTCCGGTTCTAGACATCGGTTGGCAAACAGATTTCTTGGGTGTACTCTCCAAACATGTCCCAAGATCTCCTGAAAATTTCATTCAAATCGATTGAGCAAAAAAAAAAAGAAGATAGCGCACAAACATAATTTGGATTGTTCTTTATATTTATGTAAGACTACCAGACCCGTGCTCGCGTTGCTTCGCAAATGCTAAGAATATAAAGTTTTACTATAAATGTTATATCATATCAAAACGCAACCAAGGCATTTTCTGTGAATTGCATATTTTTAGTAAAAAGTTAATAAAATGGTTACCGTAGCCTAATAAAACAGTTGATTTTGTCCCGTAAATTCTTAAAAAATAGACTGATATTTGCACATATTAAATTTGTTTTATTTCAAGGCCCCAGATTATACAATGTTAGCCGTTTTAAAATTTTCATGAAGAAGTAAAAACTGTTTATTTTTTGAGCCTACTCTTGAAAGTGCGACATATAGTTGACCATGGGAAAAAACATTTTCTCTGAGATCTACCCCAATGAATTGAAATGATTGACCCTGAGCTTTGTTGATTGTCATGCCAAATCATGGTTTTACTGGAAACTGTAGACGTCTAAATCGAAAGGGAAGATCTGTTGGTATTATTGGTATCCTGGGAATAAGTACATAAGTTCCTACTGCAGGACCGGGAAGAATTTGAACTTGTATTAAATTTTATAAAGCTTTTTGACTTGCAGAAATCTGTGTGCCATTGCATTGGTTTGACCGACTGAGATTTCTTATTAGCATAGGTTATCGGTGTGCCAACTTTTAAATTCAATTGGTAGGATGGAAGACAGGGTTGAGAGAATTGAGAAATTCTTGACGGTAGTTTACTGTCAATTGCTTTGTATTGATATGACTCTGTTTTTAAACTTAGGAGCACATGGTTATTTATTTCATTAACTAAACTATTTTTTCAAGAAAAATGTCTCGATTGCAAAGAGTTCAAGTCTCCATAGACGCACTGAATGAGTTGTTGTGTGATGTGAACGATTTTTCCGAAACCAATTTTAAGCAGAAGAGATGCGAACACATCACTGTCAGTGTTTTTAGTAAGCTCTACTCTCATATTGGTTTGAAGTTGAAGTTTTTGGACAATCTCCCAAATAAAAGATGACTTAGAGCAAGCTTTTATGATATCAGACCGAGTCTCCTTGGTAATAATTGGCATCGTTTTACGAAAATCTCCAAAAAAACCATTGTTTCTCCACCCATAAGCTTCGATGAAGAAGACCTTAAGTCTCTTAAACCTCTATTTACGGCTTCAATATGTGCTTTATTATTCAAGACGCAGAGAGAAAAAAGAAAGAATAAACGCAAATTAAGACCTTTACTACACAAATATTCAAAATTAAAATATCTATGTTTAATTTTGAATATGTGTATAAATAATTTCCCTTCCTACGTTAATCGATGAGCGAACAATTTAGTATGCAGAAATTCAGCAGCAAATAAACAAAAGAAAATATAAACAAATACGGAACGATAATGAAATGAAACAAAGCAGGTACCCAGTCATAGCGATTGAATCGAATTCATAGATGCAAAAATACAAAAAAATTAATAAATATATAATTTGTAAATAAATTTATTTCTTAGCCTATAAGTGCAGTTAGGAAATGATTTAGGTCTTAAAATTTGCATACAACTATTGACTTCTTACAAAAAATCTCAGTTTTGTAAAATATCAAGCAGGTTTAAGAGTGTAAGTTAATATGTTGATCAACTTCGATAAAAAAGTGTAGGATTTTTTTTAAAGTTAATAATCTAATTCAACAAATATATTTAACAAATAAAACATTAAGACATGCTTAAGAGAATAAGGAAAATTATAAAATTTGTTTCAAGTAAATAGGTTGAATACTTTCTGAGATTACCCGTGACATAAGTAATAATTGTTTCGTCTTTATATAATAGTAAAGATAAACGGGGATTTGTGAAAGTTTTCAGGTAAGGCGGTTTTTCACTTAAGCGAGTTTCACTTAAGCGGCTTTCACTGTATTATGATGGAATAGACTCAGGAGAGGAATGCAACTCGTAAGAGCTTTGTTGGTAAAAATATCGTTAACCAAAGTAAAAACATTTAACATGAATACACTCATGGCAACACTCCATATAGTAAGGGCTTCTAGAAATAAATTTAAACTGAAGAAGTTACGAGAAAAAATATTTATCTAAAGATTAAGTTTAAACAAAGAAAGCAAATATCTCCCATCCGAATGGCAATGTCAAACAATAATAATTCAAATTCATACATACTCGTATTCATATTCAAAGATAAGAACTTTTTGTTTTGGCAACAATCTTGTTATTTGTAAACTACTATGCAATGGCGATGGTTTTGAGTTTTTTTTTTTTTTTTTTTTGAGTGAGTAGAAATCATCCATTACTCGTCGTCATAATCTTGAATCTATTTCCGAGGGTTTTATCTTGTTTTAACTACCAAAAGACATGACAAAGGGAATAATTCTATACACAAAATCTAAAGTCAAACATATTTGCATATCTTGATGAATTTCAATTTGAAATAAATTTTAGAATTTCTGTTTCATTTTGAAACCGCGCGCACTAGTGATGTATGAGGAGCGACTGTGTTTGAAAACAAGCACAGAAATGTATAAGACAAAGAGATGCTTTGGGGGCAAGTACGAGTATAGTGTGTTATACATTTGTTTATGTTTAATAATGTGCTGTACATATGATGGGTTTTTTCTTTACTCTTGTACTGCTTTATCGTTTGAACAATCTGAATCTGAATCCTTGTCTGGCGTTCTTCCATTTGTTTGTTTGTATTTGAATTTCGTGTTTTTCTGTCTTCTTTCCTTTTTTAAAGTTTAAGCTAACAATAGAATAGAGAGAGAGGATGCAGTTGTAAGACCCTTAGGTACCAATCCAAATAAGGAAATAGTGCGCTGAAATATTTAAAAGGCTTTGTTCTTTCATGTTTTAATTAAATACTTTTCCTTAAGTAAAAATTGCATTATGGTTTAGAATTTGTAATAAACTATCTGGCCCGGCGAAATTCGTATCGCCCAAAATTCATTTATGTCAATGAAATTATAATTCCGAGCATGTACAATGCTGTTCATGTAATGCGGTCAATTAAAATTCTTTATTCTAAAGTTGAATTAAATACAATAAAAATAACTAAATTAACATAATGCCGATGTTTTTCAATCAAATCAAAATGATTGGCGTGTCGGCCAGCCTTACGCTTTTTTACAGAAGTTCTTTATGGTACACAACATTTTTAGTTTTCTTTTCGGGTGCGTACACGTACAAGTCTGAGCTGAGCACGCCACACATAATTGACCATGTGAGAAACATGGGAATTCGAGATTGATGCCGCACAAACATCCAGCGATTGTCCCTGCGACTTATTGATTGTCATAGCAAAAGCGTGAAAGGTTTGACCTTCTAACTTAAACGAAAACCAAACAAAATTAATAATCATCTAAGAAATGGATCGAGTTTCACATTTACCTTCTTATTAAATCACAAATTAGTCTTGGAACTGCTGAAATTAATCACTAAATGACCAAATCAAAATGTTCTGCAATCACATACCAAAACACATTGAAATGAAAACATTCGAAATATCTTTGGTTTCGTCTTACTCACAAAATTCATTAAAATTTCAGCTGATTGGCAAATTACTCAAATCCAATTGCACCGTAACGAAATCAAAAGAGGGTTTTTTATCTCACTTTTCACAATTTTTTCAATAGCGAAATTATATATGTATTTAAATAAAATTGATTGAAATCACAATGAATCGCACTTGATAAATATACAAATACTTTGAGCGCAATGAAAATTAAAAAAAAATTAATTAAATTTAATTTTATTTGACCGAACGCAATAGCAAATACAATTCAATTTGAATGACGAAACGAAAAGGACACCTCATATTCCATCCTTAGGCCAACACCAATCCATCAATCCCAAAATCTTGAAAATCAAATGATGTTCAGTATTACCAATTTTTCTTAAAAATTTCCCAGAATTTTGATCCAGTGTCATGAATGCCCTTACTGGAGCCAAAAGCCCTAAATCGTGAACAGATTTTCCTCCATTATACTATGACCAATACGAATTTATCAATTCCTAAATAGTGAAAATCGCACTAACCATTCTCGAGATATTCGGTTAAAAAAAATGCACGACTGAATCGCCGAACTTGCTCTTATGTTCGATCACATCGTAAGCAAAAGATTTCTATTAAAAATCGAAATAAATTTTTGAAGTCGTTTTTACTTATTTTTCTTATATATAAAAAATTTCTTTAATTTTTTTCTAAAAAAATTGGTATGAGAATCTTAAATATTTAATAATATAAGTTTAAAAACTAATGATTAAATCGGTATAATCAAAGAAAAAATAATTCAAAATTTTGAAATAAATACTTAAACTAATTTGAGCTCAAAAAAAAAGTACGCCATTTTATTTCTTGTATATATTTCAATTTACGAGAAAAAAAAATCTTTGGAGCGGTTTTTGAGAAAAAAATTGTTTTTTTAAATTTTTGGAAAAAATTAAAAAAAAATTCAAAAACAAAAAAAATTATTGAGCAGTTTTCAAAATATAAATTAAAAAAGCTTTTTTTTTAAATGATTTTAAAAATACAAAATATATTAATTAAAAATATTGGTGCGCAGTATAAATTGGGCAACCTAAGCCTATATATGTGTGAAATTTCGAAAGAATCTGTTAAGCTGTTAAGTCGATAGTCCTGTAGAAAGTACCGTTTTAAGACATTTAAGAAAATTTTTTTCAACCATATGATCGGTCGTACCTAAAAAGCTGCACTGATTTTTTTAAATCAAAATCGTTAGAGCCGTTTTCGAGAAAAATAAGTTTTAACGTTACGGTTATACGGCAGGTACCGTTATCTTTTTAGCTAAAAAAAACTCAATTTCCACTAGGTACAATACCTAAAAAACTCTATATACCAAGTTTGAAGCAATTCGGCCCAACCGGGCTTTGGGCTGTAGGTGTCAGACAGACTGACAGACTGACAGACTGACAGACTGACAGACTGACAGACAGACTGACAGACTGACAGACTGACAGACTGACAGACTGACAGACTGACAGACTGACAGACTGACAGACTGACAGACTGACAGACTGACAGACTGACAGACTGACAGACTGACAGACTGACAGACTGACAGACTGACAGACTGACAGACTGACAGACTGACCGACTGACAGACTGACAGACTGACAGACTGACAGACTGACAGACTGACAGACTGACAGACTGACAGACTGACAGACTGACAGACTGACAGACTGACAGACTGACAGACTGACAGACTGACAGACTGACAGACTGACAGACTGACAGACTGACAGACTGACAGACTGACAGACTGACAGACTGACAGACTGACAGACTGACAGACTGACAGACTGACAGACTGACAGACTGACAGACTGACAGACTGACAGACTGACAGACTGACAGACTGACAGACTGACAGACTGACAGACTGACAGACTGACATTTTTAACTGCTCATTAATTTTTTTTCAAAAATTATATTTATTTGTATTTTCTGAATACCTATGAATTGGCGTTTTTGAATTTTTTTAAAAATATTTTAAAAAGTTTAAAAAAACAACTTTTTTTCTCAAAAACCGCTCCACAGATTTAAATTTTTTTTTTTCATAAATTCAAATTTATCCAAGAAATAAAATGGCGTACTTTTTTTTAGCTCAAATTAGTTTAAGTATTTATTTCAAAATTTTCAATTATTTTTTCTTTAATTAAACAGATTTAATCTTTTGTTTTTAAGTTTATATTATTAAATATTAATTATTGTCATACCAATTTATTTTAGAACAAAATTAATGAAATTTTGTATATGCATATACAAAATTGAGTTAAAAATGACTTTAAAAACATATTTAGATTTTTAATAGAAATCTTTTGCATACGATGTGATCGAACATAAGAGCAAGTCCGTGCGATCCAGTCGTGCATTTTATTTCATTTGCTTTACTTTAGTGCTTAAGCTTTCTAGAAGTTTCTGCATACAAATTTTCAAAAAAAAAAAAAAAAAAAAAACAAGTTTTTCCAGAAAATCGAAAATCAAAAAAATGGTTCTACTCGATTTAGACAAACTTTTTCAAAAAATTACTAAAAAGTACCTTTGGGATATTTTAACTATAGCGTAAATCGCGAAAGCCAGACATAAGACAACCCTGAAATTCGTTCCTCAAAATGTTGCACTGTCATCCAGTCCCCATTCATCTACTTGAGTCAATAAAAAAAAAACAAGATCTTCACGATCTGTACGAGAAGATTTATCATTCCATGTCCCACCGATGAGACTGCTTCTGTATCATTTGCAGAAGCAAAATTAAAAGTTGCCGCCATTTGCAAAAGTTATATAGCATCTTCTCATCTCTAAAAGTATCATTTTTTCTTGCTACCAAACAAAACAACTTAACACAAAATCGACCCAATAGAATTTTGAAGTTCACCTCAAAGAAGGGCACAACCTGTTTCTTATTGGGTAATCTAAGCCAGAATATTTAAAAGGAGAAGCATTGTTTTGTTCTATCCTTCTGGACTCTTATTGAAAAGTGAAGATTTTAATTTAGAAAAAATATCTAATTAGGTCACAATGCTTCTGGCATTCCCTTATGTCTTGAAAAAAAAGTAAAATATCTTTTCATTTATAATTAAATTGTGTGTCTTCAACTTAGAGTACCTACGTATAGGTTATAGTTGTATAGCTAGTCATTGTGAAGTATATAGTTAGATGCAAAGGGATAAGACGACAGCTTTTTCAAAAAAAGGAAAAAGATAAACTTCCTGGAACTTTGAGAGAGCTCCTTCTGGGTTAAATTTGTGTCGAATAAAATGCTTTGATATTGTTCTTAGCACAATATTTGACAACATTCGGAAGTTAAACGCTTGGTATGCTAGAGTATCTATATAGGGTTTCCAATGGACAGCTGCTGGGGCTAAAGTATAGAACAGACAATGCCCGACGACCATGGCCAAGAAAACCAGTTCATCCAGCTGTGTAGTAACACAACCAATGTGTCGTTTGTATTAATCTCTAATTTCAAAGAACTGCTCACCCATCCTATCCAATTCCGCATCCACGCCCAGATGTCCTGCTGTTGCATCATACACAAAGTTACACATTTCTATTCAAGTAAAGTAATCCAATTCAGAAGTTCTTGTGGATATGGAACGGAGAGTAGGATACCGAACCGATCCACAAATTCAGGATCAGAAAACCGACGAGCGAGGACTCGCCTTGTGTTCAGTCAAGTTTCATTTTCAAATCAATACCCACAAATACCCATGAAAAACATAGTTACATCTGCAGGGATTTTGTGTGTGCACCAAGCACCACCACATAACACATACGGACAGGACATTCAGTACAACAAAATGCTCTGAGCTATTCTTTAGTCCTACTATGGTATATTGGACGATATTGGGGAAGACCAAGCAAGTGTGTCACCAGAACAAGTCAGAAGACGACGACGACGACGACGACGACGACGACGACGACGAAGAAGAAGGTGCCTTAAGATGTGAAACGATAAAACTACGAAAGACACAATCCATATGGGGGACGAAGATGAGACATAGTAAGAGAGAGAGGAACCAGGGGAGGTTTGTATTGTGACATCGTTATGGTGCCAATTTCTTGCTGCTCTCTTATAGGAACCATAACTGGGTGGTGGGTGTGATGTTTTTTCGACCATATGGGACTATTCATTACACGATGATGGGTGACACAAACACAATTAGGTATACCCAGACATTATGGGATCTTCTTAAGCCAACAACGCTTTATAATGCGTTAATTCTACGTCGTTTTGTAAAATGCTATTGACATTCTCACAACGCATTATTTAAGGACTAATCTCTGGATTTGTTGGCATTTGAGTTTATTGCATACGATAAATTTAATGGTGAGAAAATATTTTGCGTATGTAAAATCCATGTCACACAAGGGATTATAATAATTCGACATATCAAACGGAAAGTTTTTAAACTTTTTTTTTTGTATCAACAGGCACGTTATAAGTGTTTAGAAGGACATTTGAGGAAATTTATAATATGAGCTAAAAAATCTTGGGTATGGTAATATTGGCAGAAAGTTGAAGTTTGCCCCAAACTCCATATATTTCCTGTTACTGCTTAACCTTATACCTGTGTTTGCTGTGATTGCACCTTCCAAATCTTACAAAACTACGAGCTACAGATACGACATTGTTTTTAGTCAGTAAGTTTTTATTTTGTGGGTTTGGTAACGTGAAAATTCGTAGTTATTTCTTAAATTATCACATTTTGCTATCAAAACCCATACCTAGTCAAAAAAAAACTTCCAAATAAGCTCCTTAATTTGTATCAACCGAGAATTTTTAAGATACTCTGGTAGCACAAGCTAATAGATCAGCACTTACCGAAGCTTCTAATGACAATTATGATGTTTGTCTTAAAGCTGAAACCACTTACCAATGGCTGGTAAGGTGAAGTTTCGAGCAATTAGTAAAATTAACAAAATCGAATTATTACGTCAATAGATATTGTTCAATCAAATTAACTGTTAAAACTTGACTGCCATAGTAAGATTGTTCAGTAGATTTTATTTATTTATTTCCGCTCTAATTTTATTTAATAAAGCTTTTTAAAGGATCGCGTTCTACCATGTGTGTGTGAATAAACTTTCGGGTAAAATTTCCTGAAGCAGGTTATTCATTATTTTGCTGCTCAGCTTTTAGATGTACTGTTCAATCTCGTAGAACATCATTTTTAGCCAATATTTCCCTGCGGGAAGGTTGCGATATAATAATTTGAATACTCTAAAGATCTTCCTATCGAATAGTTGTTACTTCTTAATTGCTGTTGGAAAGCTGCACAAGACAGGCTTAGGTAAGAACGTGACTAATCAACTGCTTGTAAACTAGAATGTTTGAATTCTGTTAAATCCGTCCCGCCTTGTAATTAAAATTGAAGTAGATTGAAGAGAAAGATTTAAGAAGCATGTTTGTTCAACTTCACCAGGTGAAGTTTATTCCCCATGAATTTGGTGTCGCCTTTTTCGGTGGGCATCACTATTTCGGCTGGTACCCTAATGTTTAAGCTCAAATTTTTTGGAAGCAATCCTCTTTCTTGATCTCGTTTTTGTTTGCGGTGGCGCGACTGTCGCAAGCATATATAAATTCCGTTTTGGTGACATTTATCCTTAGCCCCCACATCAAGATGTAGTTCCAAAGCTTTATAACATGGTCTTGTACACTACAAACTGCAATCTCTGCTGATAGAGAAGTTGTGTAGGTTATATAATATTCTGCATACAGTTTTGTCATTCTTCCTGGGGTATTCACCATTTGATCAGTATTGTATATATGTATGTATTGAAGAGAAACCAATATTATCAACTATAGACCTATTTCTAAACTTTCTTGCAATCCAAAGTTGTTCGAACAAGTTGTATGTTATAGTTTGACATTTATGTGTAAAAATATTATCTGTAACCAACAACATGGTTTTATGCAGAAACGTTCTACTGTTACTAATCTAGTTGTCTTTTTGAATAAATGCTTAAACTTCCTAGAAATTGGTCAAGAAGTTGATTGTTTATACACAGACTTCTCGAAAGCTTTTGATCAACTGTCTCATGAGATTATCGAGTTTAAACTTAATTCATATGGGTTTCCTCCATCTTTCATTAAGTGGATAACCTCGTATCTTGAAGATAGGTTATATCAAGTCAAATTCAGAAATTCTTACTCAAGACCCTTTATTGCCAGATCAGGTGTTCCGCAGGGAAGCCATCTTGGCCCATTACTCTTTATATTGGCTATCAATGATGCTGATCTTTGTATACGCAATAGCAAAATTCTTATCTTTGCAGACGATATAAAGATTTACAAAAATATATCATCTTCAAAAGATCGAACTCTATTGCAAGAGGATATTAACCACTTTGCTTTAAGGTGTAAAAAGAACAGTTTGAATCTTAACCCGACAAAATGTCAAAGAATAACATTTTCAAAAAAAACGTTCTCCTTCTTCTCATGGCTATGTTATTTTACGGCAAATTTTAACTCGTGTTATAAATGTATTGGATCTTTACGCCCAATTTAGACTTTTCCGCCCATATTAATATCATCGTTAACGAATCCAATTCAATGTTAGGTTTTATAAAGCTTTGGTCCAAAGAATTTGTTGATCCCAATGTTACCCGTGCTTTATACAACTGTTTGGTTCGTCCACATCTTGAGTATGCATCGCAGGTTTGGTCTCCTTTTAACGATATTCATATTGAGAGATTAGAATCTGTTGAAAGAAACTTTGCTCGTTTCGCATTGAAAGGGCTTCATTGAAGTGATCCTTCTAATGCCCTCCCTTATGACAAACGGGTATCTATTCTTCAAATACAAACACTTGCACAGAGAAGAACTAACAATGATTTGGTATTCTTCCACCAAATAATAACTGGCGTCACAGAAGCGCCAGACCTACTATGTTCAGTTTTTTTAATTATTGGGAAGGAGGTTATAATCTCCGTGGCCTCGACTTGATTAAAGTCCTAATACATAGGACCAACTATGGAAATCATTAGCCCTTGACACGTAGGGGTAAACTTTTAAATTGGAATTCAAACATTTTTGATTTCAATATCAGTAAAATTAAATTAAAATATCTGCTCAAGACCAGTGTTCCACGCTCCTAAATGTTGATTTTTTGATATTATATTCTTATTTTGTATTGACGTACTATTATTTGTTTATATTTTAATTTTGTACTTGTGTAAGGTTTATTTGTAATAGAGTTTGCCTACTATTTTTTTTTTATAATTTTGCACCCACTCAAAGGATTATGAATACCCTTTATATATTTTTAACACAGCACGGCATCCGGTGAAAGAAGAGAAAGAAGGATATGAAAGATGTGTGGCACGATGTATTGAGGTGGTGGTTGTTGTCTCAGATTTTATCTCCAGGGATGGCGGCTGAACTAATGCGGAGAAAATTACCCTATCTTATTTATTTATGTCTCTTATAATTCGCATTATTTTATTTATTTCGGTGACATATTATTGAGTAGCTTACTCAATCACATGTTGTTAGTGTTATGCCTGAACAGCATGGAATGAGTACACCAGCAACTCATTTTATGACAATTTTTAGAATAGGTTTTTAATGGAATATAAGAAGATATAGACAGCGGCAGGAATCGAAACTGCGACCACGAGGTTGGCAGGCGAGCACAGAACTATCGCGCCAAGGCCACCCCTAACAACTAACACTGCACTAAATGATGAGCCGGTGGTATAACACAATTTTCTCTGTTGGCAAACCATTGATGGGAAGGCGGAGCTTGCTATAAGTTCTCTTCGGCGAATTCTGATAATGTGGAAAAAAATTGTACCAATTTAGATCTTTGCTGTACTCCGGTCTTGATTTCACTCATTTTTTATTTAAAAAAAATTTTTTTTTGGAATCTAACAGTTAAATCAGTCCTTTCATCAAGACGCTGCTGAAGCCTTTCTCGTTATATGTGAGACATGTCAATGGAGTTCCATTTTTGTTTGGTTGTAGTAGGAGATGTATCGTCGAGTGCTTCTCCCGGGGTTCGTACTAAAACTGTTGAGAAGTATTTAACATTTCTCAACAGAAATTATTTCAGGGCTTTGGTTATCCAGCAATTCATTGATATAGGCATGAAGTCTTCGAAGTTTTTTCTGTTGGTATTCTTTGGCTCTGGAACAATCTTCGTAGTTTCCAAGGAAAGTATTGAAACAGTTATTAAAATAGACCTTGAACAGTAGAATGAAAATATTAGATACACATTTTGATCACAAAATTACAGATTCAGTCATGTCTAATAGACTTCTGACATGATGGTTTCACCTTAGTAAAATTTGTAGAGAGATTTTCGTTCAACATTGTTAAAGTTGCTTTTGTAATATTTTCGGTAATAACTGAATATAAATTATAAAGACGATGAATGAAAATCATAATTAATATGGATACCACAAGTCCACACTGGCCGTAAGGTATATTCCGACGTGATTGAAACAGGGATTTCACATTTGGAGCACAAATTATATATCTAGCTCGTTAATACGCCTGAAATCCTGTTACAGATTCGTGAAACATTTGTGAGTTTTTTTCATGATTTCTGTGGGTTGGTGCATAATAAATTACTTCTAAAACATATTTTTCCCGCTCTGCTATACTATCAAAACTCTCCATCAATTCCCCTTTACGCTGGCTCATAACTAATATCTTATCTACATTTTCGCAAATCATCTCTCTTAGGTCTTCTGGTCAAATTAATATAACAAGTTTTTTAAATGTCATTTTAGAGTTCTATATAGTTTTTTTTTGTAGAGATTTTAAAGTAATTAAAATTTAAAAATAAAGACAAGACTGCTTGCTTCCTTAAAAATTCTATTTTATTTTTTGTTCAATTTTTTCTCTACATCATCCACTCGGCTCCACTCCACTCATATGCAGTTTGGAGAACAGATTCTAATAACATCAGTAGAGACAAAACAACTATTATATAGTGACGGACCTCATTCTCCTACGTTGACATGCTTTGATTGACAAACACCCCAGAAGAGCAAATCAAATTAATAATTTATGAGCAAAAGGATAAACTCGTACTTTTGCTTCTTGCATATAAAAGCATCAGCAAAATCATGATGGAAAACAACGTCCACACATGGCGAAGTCATAAATTTAAAATGACGGATGACGCTTTTGGGTTGGATTTTGCTACTTTGTTTTAAATTATAGAGTACGTCTTCTTGAGCTTCTTGATGAAAACATCAAAAGCAAAATCTAAAAAAAAAGTATAAAAAAATCATTTAAAAATGAAAAACACACTGTGCGTTCCGTTCGCTTCGTATTATATGTGTTATCCTGAGAGGAAAGGAACTCTTTCCCCAGAATGTAGCTAGATTTATTTTTGTTGATATTAAAAGATTAATTTCCTATTTTTCATACGGGATGACAATATGGTGAACATTTAATTTCTGGAAAAAAAATAGAGAGGAAAAGGCGAAAATTGTAAAAGAACAAAAGCTGAAAATAGCTAATAACAATATATAAATTTATATATATTGGCAATTGCTTTTTATAGTCTGGAGCGTTTTTATGAACATTTACCTGGAGTTTGTTGGCTTGCTCATGTCCTTACTTTGTGATTCATCTGTTTAGAGTAGAGTGTCTTTCGGGAAATCTGATCGGCGGGCCGCAAGGGAATATACGGTAAGTTGATTTGCAATGGAACGTTTTTCCTGGTCCGTCGTGATGAGCCAAGATAGTACCTCCTAGTGGTGAAAGACGGGCAACGTTCAGGAATGTTTAGCTCTCTTTAATGAGGCTATTCTGCACTGGGCGGCTAATCTATCTGGTTAAGGTGGGGCTCTGAGGTGGTAGCGGTAACCGGAAGGTTCTACGGAACTGGAAACGAAGCCCCTACTTACAAAGATGAGGACGGAGGTCAGTCCAAGAACCGGAAGAGTGGGGTAAAAAGCTCGGAAGGGGTGTGGGCTGGCCGGGATATAGTTAGGTGCGAATGGTGATACTGCTACACAGTCAGCCAGGAGCATCAGGCCGGTAGAGGAGGAGGTCGCTTGCCTGGGTAGACGATCAGGTATATGGAGGGTAAGGAGTCTACCCGGGTAGGCGATCTCAGAGGTAACAAAGAGTATTTGCTAGGTGAAGCTTGCTGATTTCGCTCAGCACTGTGAAGCCTAGCAAATCGTAAGTAACGAGCTGCAATTATGGCAGCTGCTGCGGCAGTATGTACGTGGTTGAGTAATTACAGAAGTAAGTGTGTAGCTAAAACTACATATTCAGGAACAACAGGTCTAGAGGTTTGATAGATGTATGGCACTTGTGCCATCATCTCCTTGCGCAAGCAAGGGTATATATTATTCCTTTATAATACATGCAGTCCTTGAGTAAGCTTCGGCTTATTGATCACGTTTGCCATCTTTCGGGATTTATCCTGATGGGTGGTTGTTTTTTTTGGTAGTGGAGGTGCGAACCAAGCTTGCTTGAGGAAACATTTCCACAGTAGTAAAGAACGAAAGTTTAATATGGCTAGTTGTGGGATTCTAGCCATGTGGCAACGTCTATATGGCTTTGCTTTTAGTAGAAATACAAATAAAAATTATCCCGATGGTAATGAATAATTTCTACATAGGATTTCCTTGTCCCTAAGTTGAGCAGCAAAACTCAAAAAAGGGCAGGATTATCGTTCCTGGGTAGCCATTCGCCAAACAGAACCTGGTAGTGCATTCTTCAATTAGGTGGATGAAAAGACTCCAGCAATACCGTAATTCAGTACTGCGGTTACTTGAATCCTACTATTTTCCCGCTAATGCCCGAAAATACAAGTCTTGGGATGGCCTCTTCGGAGAGCTCACAGTGGTTGTGGTTGCTATACAATTCGCGTATACTATATGCTCATAGATAGAAGTTTGTTGCAAGGAACACTCATGCCTTCTCGTTGAGTCCGAATGTGAGTAGGCCCACCGTGTAATTATGCCTTAACTGGCCGGTGTACACGTTAAACAAATCCATTGTTCTGTTAGATTAGAGTATTTGATTCCCCAATAGACAGAATTTTTGTAAAATTTTGAGACATGGGTATCAAAATCTTTAGGTTGTCTAACTATTTGTGTGTTTTTTTTTCGAAATTCAGGCAACTGAAAGTCATCAATTTTTGTGTTTGTTAAGTTCTTCCCTGATTCTTGCCAGTTCTTATAAAATATGCATCGTAGAAAAATTTTAGATTAAGATATTTAATTTAAATATGAAAATAGGTAAGATACAAAAAACGAGGCGAACGGTCATCGGTCATATGAAGGACTAGAGACATTATGTCTTTAATTTTGATTCTTTCAATTTTCACATTTTGGAAATAAGGCTATAAGGCTACAAATGTTCTGCCAAGTCATTTTCTGCGTTTGTTTTTTTTTTTCAATTTTCTTAAAACAGTTTAAATGATCTTAAATAAACGTAAAAATAGTTTTTAGAGCACATAATTTCAATAACAGTTATGCTTTTAGTTTCTTTAAAAAAAAATTTTAATGCACGACTGTATCATACGAACCTGCACTTGTTGTTAACAACTTTAATGTAGCTAAACATTTAAAAACATTTTCAAGGAAAGAATTGAAACGCCAATTAATGTAATTATTAATATACTTTTAAGATTTAAATTTCAACAAAGTTGAGTGCCTTTTTAAAAAAATCGATTTTTTACAAAAAAAAAAAATATTTGTTTTCATTTTTAAATCGAAGAAAAATTTTTTTTTGAAAATTCGAAAATTGCCTAAACAAAATAATTTAAATCGGTTCAACCAATCGTAAGAAAGATGAAAACATACCTAAAATAAGAAATGAACACAAAATAATATTTTTTGAAAGTGAACTGCACTAAGTGAAAAAATCACATTTTGTGTATCAAAATTCTTGGAGCCGTTCATTACAAAAAAAAATGTCTCAACGGCTTTTTAACATTTGTATGTTAGGTTCCTTTGGGTATTGTCTTAGGAAAATAGATTTTTTTTCATAAATCAAGATAATATCAAAATGGATTGTCTCGTTTTCAAAATAGTTCTCAATTTTTTTCTTTTTTGATTTATCAAAAAAGTGTCTTGAAAAATTTTGGTTTTTTAATATACTGTTAACCCTGTTAAGCGTTTCCCCAAAAATCGAAAACAAAAAAAAAAATGGTTCTACTTGACCCAAAAAATTTACCATTCATTAATGGACTAATTTGTTTGTATAAAAGTCGTTGGAGTCATTTTTAAACTTTTGTCAAAAAAATGTATGACAGGTACCGTTATTATTGGTCTTAAAAAAAAAACGTCTGGACAAATTATCGAAAAATAATATGTACCAATTTTCAAGAAAATTCATTCAATAGTTTAGGCTGTAGACTCGCAAGCAGACAGACAGGCAGCACTGTGAGGCCCACTTATTTCGTCTTCATAGTTTCAAGTTTGATCAAAATCTCGAGTTCTTTATCCATATTTTGCCATATAGAATCCATACCCACATACATATAAAATTCTCAACTGGGGTGGATTGCTCGTTATTGCTCGTTATTGCTCTTTTTGATCACAAGTACAAGATTCTTAATAGAAGCTTTAGTAGAAGATTTTAAGTATTTATAAACAATATGTTTTAAAAAAACAAATTGTCAAAACGTTTTTGAAAATTGAATTTGAAATTTTTTTTTTAATTCAAAACAAATAGTTTTCTAAAATTTTGGGAGGACATCCTGCCGTTTTTGAAACAATTAGGATTTACCTACTTATACATAGGGCAAGTTTTTCATTTGGAAAAAATCGAACTCGGGATTTTAATCAAACTTGACTATACCAAAACTTTATCAATAAAATCACCCAAAAAATATATTGAGTTTTTATTAGGAATCTTTTGCTAACGATGTGGTCGTACATAAGAGCAAGTATTTTATAAATGACTGTTGAACCATGAAGACGCTTGATTTCCTGGAGACTTGATGTTTAGTTTTTAAATAACGCAATGTGGCAAAACTCTTATCAGCCGCCGCATTCAAAATGACATATTTGCTATATCTTTGCGACTTATGCATGTTTTTAAGCATTTATTTATTCGTGGTTTTTGGGCTTAATGTCCTATTATTAATATCTATTGTTGTTTGCCTTTGAAGATTTCGTTACATAAATAAAGGTTAATTAAAAAATAAAATGCACAACTGGATCGTACGAACTTGCTCTTGGAGCTAACAACTTTAACATTGACGTTTTTAGTAGATAGTTTAGCGGTTTTTTTTAAATTATTTTTTTATGTATAAAATCTTAAAAACATTTTTAGAAAACAATATTGAAACGTAATTTTGAAGATATTATTAATATAAATATAAAATTCGTATTTCAAAAAAAAATTCACTGACTAGTTTTTGAAAAATCGATTTTTCAAAAAAAAATTTAATAATAAAATAAATTTTAAAAATCGAAAAACTTTTTTTTTTAAATTTGGGTATGCAGTATTATTAACGCTCTTAGGAAGGATTTTCATTAAAAAAAATAATTTTAATCGGTCCATCCAATAGGGCGAAAGTCGAAAATATTAAAAATGGTTCTAGAAGTACCGTTAATTAGTACGCAAAATAATATATTTTTATATTTTAAAGTAGGATATACGTATATAAGAACACACACATTTTTCTATATAAAAATTTTGGAGCCGTTTTTGAGAAATAATTTTTTTCTTAATGGTTTTTTAACATTTGTATAGGGGACTTATTTTAGAAAAATAGTTTTTTAGCTTTTTAAGATAATGTCGAAAAAAAACCAAATACGAAATTTCGAAAAAAATTTAAATTTGTAGCTTCCAAAAAAAAAAAATATTTTCCAAAAAAAACATTGAAAAATTTTGGTTTAAAATATCAAGTTTTTAAATTTTCTATGAGATTCTGATGCGTAAAAATTTTCAAAAAAATCAAATTAACCGTTTCCCAGAAAATCATAAAACGAAAAAATGATTCTATTAGAGGTACCAAAAATAACCATTTTTTCCAAAAAAAACATACCCTTTCCCTTCAATAATGAACTGATTTTTTAAATGTTTTCATTGGAGCGGTGTTTTGAGAAAAATAATATTTTGTTTGGCCAAAAAAAATTATGGGAGATATTTTAATTGTGTATACTTAAAAAAAACTAAATGAAAAAAACGCGTGGGCATATTACCGAAAAACTATATGTACCAAGTTTGAAGTAAGTCCACCGAACCGTTTAGCCTGCAAACTCGAGGACAGACAGAAGGCAGACGGCAGACAGACGGTGTTTGCTTAATAGTATACCTATAATTGCAAGTTAAAACATAAAATCCTATAGGAAAGCATTTGTCCCTGTTTAAATAAAAAAAAACATATAATCACGAAAATTTTTATACCAAAATAGATTTTTTCAATAATTTTTGTTGATATCAATTTTTATTATATCAAAGAAACCTTTCCATGAAATTTGATTGAATCTAATTTGTTTTCGAACCGTAACTGACGAACACATGTCTCACTATTTCCTATCGATAAAAAAGTAAAACGGATTTTTTTAATAAAGTATTTGCAGTATACCCGAATCAAGTCCTCCAAAAATAGATGACACTTTACATTTGTCAAGAAAGAGGGCAAAAAATATTTTTTATCTGAAATTTATTTAACAATTCGTAATTTAAAATATAAAACACAATTCGAATTTAATTAAATTTCCTACAGGTTTTTTTTATATAATTTTTTTTTATTTTAAAATAATTCGAAAAATTTGTTTGTTAACAACTTCAGAGTAGATTGATGCAAAGAAATGCTATTTGTACTCGTGTTAAAAAAAATTATTTTTCAATAGTTAAGTAAGTACATGAGGTCTAAAGTTTGGCAACTTAGCTCATCTCTTTCTTTTCTACACGAAATTTAGTATATGCCAGAATTTTAAGTTGAATTTGACTACTATTCATCTACGAATTATACCAATGTAATCACATGCCCACCCCCACCCCTTTTCTTCACTTCTATTAGCTTTATTGACCTTCGGTATACCTATGTATACAACTTACTAAATCAAAATGAAAAAAAGAAACATTCTATATTATTAAATTCCTGTCCTAATTCAAAAGACCCTATTTGGGTTTCTACCCAGCCCTCTTAACCCTCCCCACCCTCCACATATTTATTTTAAGAAAAATTTAGTAGTCCTTTATGACAATTTTTATGGAGTGCCTTCATTCATAATAAAGAATATTGTTTAGAATCAAAAGTACCTTCCATACAACAACGAACAAGGGACAACGATTTCCGCACTAAACTATACATACGTCTGTTCGTCCGACAAAAAAAAACCCTATTGTCAGAGTAAACTTTTTTTATAATGTACAACATTCAGTTTTTATATATACACGGTACCTTTACAATATACATAGCTAATGTATTATTTCAAAACACTATCCTTAGGAATTTTTTATGGTGAACGCAACAACCATCAACAGATAGATATACGGAAGAGAAAAATAAGGACAACCATTATTTGCAACAGGCGTGACCATCAAGGTGTGCGGACACAATATCAAGGATTCGTTGTTAGTTCTTCTGTTATCACTTCCGCCCAAGACAAACATGATTGTTTTTCATTTTATATGAATGCCAACACATTTTGGCCCCCCGGGGAGCTAATATGAAGATGAACGAACATACTCGAAGCAACATTCTTTTCAAGACGACAAAGACAGATAGGTATCACCTTTTGCAACCCTTTTTTTTAGTATCTCCTGGAAAAATATGGGTGGTGCCACACAACATTCCTTAAGTGGAATCAGGTGAGTTTGCTTCTTCATTATATTCGTATCTTTAACATCCAAACATGAGGAGTCTCCTCACATATTTATATGTATGAATGTGCTTATAAGGAACAAAATAACACCGCACCGCACCAACTGGTAAGCTCCTATACAATCTTATTTCAGTCATGCATGATGGTTTTCAACTTGATAGACATCCGAATTCGAAATTCTGATTTCAAATTCCTGTTTTTGTTGTCCTTTTGACAACATAGAATTGAGATTCTTCCATATACATGATATATATAGCTTTCGGTTTATTTTGTACAATTTAACACCTTTTTTTTTTGTGTCAATGAATTTAATCTGAAATCGATAAATCAGGACGAATATTTTTAATTCTTCACATACGACTTCGATGTTGGTATTTTCATGATTTATTAAAATTCCAAGACCATTGGATGGGAAAAGAGTTTGATTTATTTCGTTTTTGATATTTGTTTGTTTGTTGTGTATTTTCAATTTTCACAACCAATAAATGTGTCAGAGATTTTGTGAGCTAAGTACGCAGTGTTTCTGAGACACTAGAAGTCTAATTCATTTAATGCGCGCGTACAATATAAAATAAATCCTTATTAAATTTAAAAAAAATCCTTTAAATTATTCGAGCGTGATCAGAGGACGACTAGACGTAAAAACTAATGGGGTAAGTTCGGGCATTATGGCAGACTTAAGGTCAATCTGAAATAACTTTACTACGAACAACATTTTATAATTCAATTTTTACATCCGATTATAGGTACTATATGGCAAGTTATGGATTCGTGCAAAAAAAAAATTCTAACAATCAAACATGACATTACGATCATAAGGAACACCAAAAAAGTAGGTCCCCCAATTCTGTCTGTGTGTTTGTCTGTCTGTACTCGAGTCTGCAGCCTAAACCTTTGAATGGATTTGCTTCAAACTTGGTTTATATTGTTTTTTCGGTAATAAGCCCAGATGTTTTTTTCATTTATTTTTTAAGACGAGAAATAACAGAAGCTCCCATACATTTTTTTAGCCAAAAAAAATCTTACTTTTCTCAAAAAAAAAACGGCTCCAACGGTTTTTATAAAACAAAATCATTTCATTATCGAATAGAAAAGGTACATTTTGGTAATTTTTTTTTTTGGAAAAAATTGTTATATTTAGTAACTCTTTTTCGATTTTTTGGGAAACGGTTAATTTAATTTTTTTTTGAAATTTTTTTTTGCATAAGCTCTAAAAATGTCTAAATACTATCTATTGTAAGCCAACATTTTTCAAACAAAATTTTTTTTTGGAAATTAAAAAAAAAAAACTTTTTTTGAAAACTCAAAATTT
The DNA here is from genome assembly GCA_910595825.1 of Philhelius pedissequus. Lineage (NCBI taxonomy): Eukaryota > Metazoa > Arthropoda > Insecta > Diptera > Syrphidae > Philhelius > Philhelius pedissequus. Next base: position 33,338,637 of record OU343163.1, read on the forward strand.
CAAAAACGGCTCCAAGAATTTTTATAAAAAATGTGTGTGGTCTTAAATTAGTACAATCCAGTTTCAAGTATAAAAATATTTTTTTTTGCGTACTTATTAACGGTACTTCCCATAGAACCACTTTTCATATTTTCGACTTGCTCAACATTGGATGAACCGATTGAAATAATTTTTTTTATACAAATGCTCAATAAAATAAAATTCATAATAAAACTGCATACTCAAATTTTCAAAAAAAGTTTTTCGATTTTTGAAAAATAAATAATTTTTTTTTTGAAAAATCGATTTTTCAAAAACAAGTCACTGAAGTTTATAAATTTGAATTTTGTATCTTCAAAATGGCGTTTCAAATTTTTTTTCTCTAAAAATGTTTTGTAAATTTTATACATAAAAAAATGAATTTATTAAAAAACCGCTTCAACGATTTTTTTGTATATTTTTGTTATATATATTTTTGTTTGCCCACAAATTCAAATGGCATTTTTCTTTTCCCTCGAACTAAGCAATATAAAAACATTTACTCATGTGTATTATCCATTTATTTCTAACTTATTATTATTCGATTTTTACATATTTTTGCGTACGTCACTGAATACGAAATACAGGCAGGCCCTCATATAAATATTTATATATACCTCTAAGTCTCTAAAAGTCACAGTATGTATGCATATGCACCTAAATTATAAAGTTATATGCATCTAGCTACCTACCAACCTACATCCTCCATTTTCATTAACATAAGTAGGTACATAATTTACTTAAATATGTTATATCCATGTATTTAGGTACGAATTTCTCTCCTAACTTACATAATTAAAATCCATAATTTAGATTTAAATATACTTTTGTGGTCATTATAAGTAGGTACTAAGAATCAAGGTAATCTTAATTACATCACATCGGCTTTAAACCTGCATAACTAGACTAGGTACCACCGAAACAGCGTCGATGTTTAGCTACATTGAAGTTATTAGCTTCGAGAGCAAGTTCGTACGATACAGTCGTGCATTTTATTTTACTTGCGATATAGGTACTATATGGCAAGTTTGCATTTGCATAAAAAATCGAACTCGAGATTTTATCAAAGTTGACATTACGATGATAGAGTACAGCAAAAAAATGGGTCCCGCAATTTCGTCCGTCTGTCTGGCTGTAGAACGATCTACAGCCTAAACGGCTGAACTGATTTTGTTAAAACTTGGTGCTTAGGCGTTTTAGGTGATTGTCCAAAATAGGTTTTCGAATCGTTGTTTTAGCCCCAAAAATAACGGTACTTGCCATACAAATTTTTCTACCATCCTAATTCTACATTTTGGTAAAAATTTTGATATTAACGTCCACCCGTTTTCGAAATATTGAATTAAAAAAAAAAGATTTTTTTTTTCAAAAATCTAAAAAAAAAATATTTTTCAAAAATTTTGAAATGCAGTATTTCCTCCGGTATAATTTTTTTTTATCGAAATCCATTGAATCGTTTGTGAGAAAGTCGAAAATCAATAAAATAGTTGTGTGGCCCATTTTATTGATTTTCGACTTTCTCACAAACGATTCAATGGATTTCGATAAAAAAAAAAATTATACAGGAGGAAATACTGCATTTCAAAATTTTCGAAAAATTTTTTTTTTTAGATTTTTGAAAAAAAAAATCTTTTTTTTAATTCAATATTTCGAAAACGGGTGGACGATTTTTTCATAAATTTTGATTTTAATTTTATATTGTGTTAAATATTTAAAATTGTGATCGAACATAAGAGCATAAGAGCAAGTACGTGCGATCCAATCGTGCATTTTATTTTGTAATAAATTAGAGAAAAAAGTAACATAAAAAAATTAAATAAAAATAATAATTCAAAGACTATAACAAAAAATAAATTAACTTAAAAAGAGTTCAACAAAACCATACGGGCAATATGGCACACCCTTGTGTGCAATATGGGGGGGGGGTTATTTTTTATTTGAACGCCCACATCCATCGCAAGTGCTCTGAAACGAATTACAGGAATTGTGAGACCACTGTCCACAAAGTACACACTGCAACCACTCGTCATATTTGGTTGAAGTGTAATCTAGTGTAATCTTCACCACATCCAGCACAAATGCTCTCGTTCTTCCCGAAATCTTCGGGTCCATCTGACTGATTTTCTTCATCGATAAAAAAATATTTTAAAATTTTAAAAATTGTCATACCAATTTTTTTTTTAAATCAAAAGAATTTTTTTAATACAAAAATTAAGTAAAAAACGACTTTAAAAATATATTAAGATTTGTTTGTGATCGCAAGTGCGTGTGATCCAGTCGTGCATTTTATTTTCATTCGATTGATGCCGCACAGGCGTATGGAAGTAAAATGGGTGAGAAAATTTATTTTTTTTCACTTTGTGGAAATATTAATAAAAAAAATATTTCAGTATAAATATCTGCTAAATTAAAGGCACCCATAAAATTACGCTGGTTGATTTTATGACAAGAAACCATTTCCAAAAATGAATCAAACGCAGTGGACTCTTCTTTTTTTTAAACACGCGAAGTGCGGGTAATTTTTCTACATCCAAGCATTTATCCGACAATAATTTTTTCCACATCCCAGCACATTGACGTTTGGTAGATTTGCCTAATGCAAATGCCATCTGGTCACCATTAAATACTCTATGAAGATCGATATACACTCGATGTAGTAGAATAAAACTACTACAATTTTAAATAGTTTTATAATACACAAGGAAAGCCATCATCTTAAAATGGCAACAAACTTGAATATTCGATGAGTGAAGGCACTCAGTTCGGCCCAGATTATTCCATTAAGCGGGGTTTAGTTAATTGATTTTTTTCTTATATTAAGTGCACACGAAAGGAATTAGGCTACCCTAAATATGTTGAACACGCATTCAATTATTTTATCTTAAGACCCTTTCCTACATTTTATATACGAAACTGAATGTTTTTGGCGATTAATGTGTAAGCTATTTGACAACCTTAAATTAAATAAACAAAGAAATACCTTTGCCTTTTTTTTTCAAAATTCTTGTGAGTACTTTGTGCTGGCTTCATTTTCCTTCAATCTTTCTAAACCAACTAAAACCCACGGTTCTAATTTTATATAAGAATGCACTAAGAACCTCTTCAAACGAAAACTTTTCACTTTATCCTCTTTGTCAAAAAAAAAAAAAACTAAGAAAACTGGATAGCTATCTGCCAACAATTCACAGATAAATTCAAGAATCAAAAAAGACTTCACGTACCTACTATGTTCTACGCAGCATGAAGCAGCACTGACGACGAATGTGACTGAAATCAGAACTACTCAAAGTTTACAAATTGTTCCCTTTGAGAAACCAAATTGCACTGAAGTGTCCTTTTCTCTAGGTTTTACCCTCTAAATCACTTTTTTTTCATCTTTGGACTTTTCGGATGTGATTTTGTCCGGCCAACAAAGTGAACAACGAAAAACGAGACCAACAACAACAACGACAACGAATCAGTTAAATTTTCCATATTGTCCTTTATAACGATGACATCCAGGCGTTATTTCCTATTCCTATTCCGTTATATTTCTATATAGAGTCCTGTAGGTGTCAGAGAAATATAGCGACTAGCGATTAATTACAATGGTCCGGCACCAACCAAACCAACACACACACACACATACACACACGGACACGGCCCGAAGGAGGAAAGCAGAGCTGGCGCAATAAACTTTAGCATTTCTTCACTTCTATCACTGTGATTTGGTTTGTTGGGGTCCTCCTCGATGTCGCTGGCAAAATGTCCTTCGCCTCTGTCAGAAAAAGCAAAATACTCGTAGGTTAAAACAAACAAATTTGCTTACTCGTTTGTGTGTTGTGCTTCTTTTATCAAAAGGGATTTAGTATAGAGTGAGGCGTATGTGATTGTGATTGAATCATCGTCGTGCTTTTAAAGTATCGCCAAAGGACCTCTACTATACGCTGCACCGCCATCCTCCTCATGTCACGGTCACAATGTAAAATTGAAAGCCAATACCTCGTTCTGCATTTGACATTGTGACTATGATTGGAATTGCCATGGTTTGTATATTGGTATAGATATGGTTGGTTATGCAATGCAGTATGCATTTTGCTAGCAAGCAGGTCAAGGATGAAATGGTTTCTTTTTTTTCCATACCTCAAGGACTTTGAATCGCAGCGGGTCAGATGCAATTGAAGAGTCTGAGTTACTAATAAATATATAATTCAGTTATGTAATTCAACTAATGTGTAATAAGCAACAAAGAAAAAATATATGGAAACAGTTCCTGATATGATTAAAGTTACAACCAAAGAGAGACGATGAAGGATAATCCGTCCAAGTTTTGGCAAATTGTAATCAATTTTGTTGTAGTATTATTTATTTTTTTTTTGTCGATTGCGATTCGAAAGTAATTAATCATAGAGATCGATTGTTGCATAAATAAAAATGATTAATAGATCTCACGGTGATGTGGCGCAATGAACCTTTCTCTTTCTCTATATGAGTTATACAAATCGTTTACAAATCAGTGGATTCGACAGGACACTCAAATACACATTCAAACATTGCTGAGTGATTTTTTTGTTTGTTTAGATTGTCCTCATTATATGTAGAAGGAATATACACCGGATGGGCAACATTTAAAAAATCCTGACGAAATGTCACGACTCAAACCCTTGATAACAGTTAGGTAGAGTAATTATTATGCATGGTATCGAAGGAAGTCACCTTTTCATAAAGTATGATTTTAATTTGATTTCTGGGAAATCGGTTGAATTGCATTTACAATAAACGTCTATCTGCCTTGATTCATCAAATAATGTTGCGAATGCAGTTTGCAATTACCCCCGCACAATATATAAACAGAGCATCTATTTAATCATTACTGATGAATGGTGTGATGCTAAGATAATTCATCATTATATTATTCAATTAATATTACCGAAGATTAAATTATGTGATCGACCTTTATGTTTGTTGATAAAAGTCTTATGCCCAAATAGATACAACAAAACCACCAGGAGTTGTGCTATCAAATTAATTCAAGAATTCAAGACGGAGGGAAATTGGGAATGTGACAACTGGAAAGATTTAGATGTTGTGATGATTCAACCAAGGTGGGAAATGGTGTGTATTTGGAAAATGCTCATCATCTTAACGATGATGTTTTCTTGATGTCTTTATTGGTATATAATATTACTTTTCTTCGGACTGTTTCTCAAATTAAAGATGTCTAAAATATTGTGGAGAAAGTAAAGTAAAGGTATAAAGCTTAATTAATGTTTGAACCACATTGCTTGATGGAGTACAGTGGTTACCCAATTCGATTTACGGAATTAAAACTGGGTTTCCAAGTTTGGTAACGTAGGGACTCTGAACATGTGGGCGGCCATGATGGCATTGGATGTACCGACCCCAAATATAAGTCAAATACAATTAATTTTGTCCAAAAGATGAAATCAATGTTCAAACTTCTTCAAACACTTCTCAAAGAATGTTCTCAATAAAAAATAAAATGCACTACTGGATCGTACCAACTTGCTCTTGTAGCTAACAATTAAGCTAAACATTGACGCTGTTTAGTAGATAGGTAGTCTAGTTATCCTATGCAGGTTTAAAGCCGATGTAATTAGGATAACCTATAATGAATTGTTGAATGGATGATTCAAGGAATAGTTACATAGGTACCTACAAATGCATATTTAAATCTAGGTTATGGATTTTAATGTAAGTTAGCAGAGAAATATGGACCTACATATGTACATGGATGAGGCCTATGTAGGTACATAAGATTCATAAGATTCATCTGATTTTTAAAGACAGAAATGTGTATATAAATGTATGAGGGCCGCCATTGTATGTAGTATTCAGCTACGTACGCAAAAATACGTAAACAAGAAATAAAATAAAGAAGAAATAAATGGATAATAAGCATAATAAAAGGTTTTTATATTGCTTAGTTGTTATTGTTTGAGGGAAAACAAAGATGACATTTTAATTCCTAGATAAATAAGAAATCAAAAAAAAATTCAAAAATCGTTGAAAATTATTTTTTTATGTATTAAATTTTAAAAACATTTTTACAAAAAAAATATTGAAACGCCATTTTGAAGATATAATTAATATGCATATAAAATAAAAATTAAAAAAAAAACTGACTGATTTTTGAAAAATCGATTTTTCAAAAAAAAATGTATTTATTTTTTAAAAACCGAAAAACTTTGTTTTATGCAATATGTATGCCTCCAATTCTTGGAGGCGTTTGCGAGAAATACAATTTTGTCTTAACGGTTTTTTAACATATGGGAGGTACATTTTTCTCAACTATTCAAGTTAATCTAGAAAAACTCCCAAGTACGAAGTTTCGAAAAAATTCATCAACAATTTCAACAAAAAAATGTTTTCAAAAATTGCTTGTATTGAGAATTTATAGGAGCACCTGCGTAAAAAATAAAAAAAAAATAAAATAAACCGTTTTTCAGAAAATCGAAAACCAAAAACATGGTATTTCAAGAGGTACCAAAACTAACAAATTGTTTCAAAAAAAAATTACCAAAATTTACCTTTTCCCTTATTCATTAATGAACTGATTTTTTTTTTATAAAAATCGTTGGAGCCGTTTTAGAGAAAAATAGATTTTTTGTTTTTGTTCAAAAAAATAAAAAGAGGTTGGGTATATTATTAAAAAACAATATGTACCAAGTTTGAAGCAAATATATCCAACCATTTAGGCTGTAGACGCGAGGACAGACAGACAGACTGACTGACTGACGGAATTGGGGTACCCACTTTTTTGGTGTGCTCTATGGTCGTAATCTCATGTTTGATTGTTAGAATTTTGTTGCACGAATCCATAACTTGCCTTATAGTACCTTCCTATAATTGCAAGTAAAATAAAATGCATGACTGGATCGCACGTACTTGCTCTTATGTTCGATCTCATTATATGCAAAAGATTCTTAATACAAACAATATATTTTTAAAGTCGTTTTTCACTTAATTTTTTATATATAAACATTTATATTATATATGAACATTTTAAATATTTAATAATATAAATTGAACAACAAAATTTCGAAAAAAATCGTCCACCCGTTTTCGAAATATTGAATTTTCAAGAAAAACAATTTTTTTTTTTTCAAAAATCCAAAAAAACAATTTTTTGAAAATTTTGGAATGCAGTATTATTTAGAATCTGAAGTAGCTACTGTATAAAAATTTGGTCGAAATCCGTTGAGCCGTTTATGAGAAAATCGAAAATCAATACTATGGTATGGCAGGTACAAAATAATTATTGAAAATTATTTGCCAAAATGTAGACCACATTTAGAGTAGTACATACGCCAATTTTTGTCAAAATCGTTGGAGCCGTTTTCGAGATAATTAAGATGTTAGAAAAATTTGTGTGGCAAATACCGTTACTTTTATGGCTAAAACCACGATTCAAAAATCTATTTTGGACAATCACCTAAAACGCCTAAGCACCAAGTTTGAAAAAAATCGGTTCAGCCGTTTAGGTTGTATATTATTCTACAGACAGACCGACATTTTTGGTGTTCTCTATCATCGTAATGTCAAATTTGATTTAAATCTCGAGTTCGAGGTGATCAATAACACCAGAACGACTGAACTGATCTGGATGAAATTTGGCACAGATATAGATTGTGGTCTGGAATAGCACACATGATACTTTTTATCTCGGTAAAATGTATGGTTCCCGTCGACTGTATTTATTTTAATTTTGCATAGTGCTCATATAGCAATGCTCCTATCAAGAGAGTCTACTAATACCAGCTGCTAGGGTCGAGACGAAAAGGATATTCAAATCTCCGATTCCAGCGACCAAGCTTTTATGAGCAGCGTTCCCGACTCTAAGCTGATTAGTAAAAACAGACAACTGCGAAGCTGCTGCGAATTCAGTGAAATCGATATACTTATATATTCTTCATCATACTCCTGAACAAATTCAATATTCCCGTAAGTATTCCTAAATAAACTGAATAGCGGTGTATCTCACATGGTCGATTCTTTAGGGATGAAAAATACAAATGAAGCTGCAATCGCTGGTACAAGTTGGCACACATAACCATAATTTTGAAACCTAATTTATAAATAACTTCTAATGTTGTCGAACCGAGTATAGTAAAGACAACTGAAGCTAAAAATTGTTAATAATAATTGGATTATTGCAACGTCGTAAGACCATTGTAAAATGATAAAGAAACATTTACTAAGTCGTTACTGAAATATAAAAATGTGTATGGCGTATGGGTAATGTTTCAACTTACCTAAACGAATTTCTACCACAAAGGTCGTAAACCAAAATGGTAAGAATAGTGAAATAGTTGTTTTAAAGTTTATTGAAATTTAATTTAATACTACTCTCTACTTTACGAATTCACCAATAACTCCTTTTAATGAAGTGAAAAATTACAACTAAAATACCCGGATATGACTCACAGTAGGTCCGTTTGTATGGGAGAACGGAAAAAACTCCATAAAAATTAAACCACAGTACCGATTTTGTTGAAATTTTCAGGAATGATAATCAATGGCAAGAAAAATTTTGCCTATTAACTTACGCCCACTGACACGCCTACATTTTGCTCGTTTTAATAAAAACTAAAGCACTAATCCGATTTTAATGAAATTTTTAGGAATGGTAGTCAATGATACGACAAATTTACACTATTGGTTTCCGCCCACTACCCCGCCTAGTTTTTTCCCGTTTTAATAGAAAGCTATTTTATTTTTTTTTGTATAGAATTGTTCTTAGTTCAATAAAATTTGAACTACTTGAACGATTCTCATGAAATTTTAAGGCATGTGGAGAATGTTATAAGAAAACAATCAGTGAAGTTTAAACCCAGGTTACTCTTTTTAGAAAGAGATGGGGAAAAACGGCAAAAAAATGGAACTATTGTATTTCGTTTTATGCTTATGATTATAACATTATTTTATTCTATAATAATATTTACAACTTAAGTACTTAAGTTTCACTTAATTTTAAATGAATTTAACTCGATTTCAATTTCACACACAGAACAGCATATTTTATTTGAATTGTCTCCATAATGCATAATTTTTACACTCTTTAAGAACAAGTCTGACTGATAATTATATAAATTAACAGAGATATTATTAACTGACCTTACCAACGCCAACGGTGTAAACAATTTTGTTAGGTATTGTTGAAGGTGTTGAATATAACAATAACCAAATATAATCTTTTCCTCATTGCTTCCGGACCGTTATATTAACAATGAAAGATTTTTTAATGTAACAACAACAATTTGGTGGTCTACCAAAAATTCATAATTTCTTTGTAATAGACCACTAAATTGTTTTTGTGACATTAAAAACTTTCAATGGTTATATAACGGTGAGAAGACGGTTCAACCTGCATTTTAATTTTTATAATATTGAGGAGTGAGTTTTCAAAAGGGAATATAAATACTTGTAGTCATTTCTCAGAAAATTGAAAAAAAAAAAAAAAAGCAAAATTGTAACTATTGTTCATATATTTTAAGATTATCGCTTGTTTTTAAAGTCCGATTTACATGGTTCAGTTTTGTTTTAATCTAACTTCAACCACCTTAATAGAACATTAGAATGTGGAGAGCAAAACTTCATACTTAGTATAAACAAATCATTATATAGCCTTTTGAAAAGTCGCTCCTCAGCTCTAATTTTTACTACTTTGTTCCGCAGTTGTCCATAAGTGTCAATGAAATTTATAGGAATATTATGCAATAGTATAAGCTTTAAAAAATTACAATTTTAGACCGGAGCTCAGCGGAACTCTTTTTGTAGGCTTACAAATGTTCACATTATGTGGTTACTATTTCCTACTCGTTCTATTATTTTTTTAATGTCACATTTTAAAAATTTGGGCTATTTTATATTTTTTTATTTTTGTTTATAAATGAACTACAAATATGTTGAGTTTCATAATTGTATATTTACAAATAAGTCCATAGTAAGCCAAATTGTTCATTCGTAAAAGCAAATGATTTTTGGGTGAAATAATATTGTCGTACTTTCTTAGTCCCTCAGAGCCACAAACAAAAATGAAATGAAGAAAACGAATTAGAACTGTTTTCTCTGATTATTAGCAATAGGCTATCAAACAACGCAAAAAATAAATTTAAAAAAATTGAAATTTTTTCCCAGTATGCCCCACTGTGTGAAGCCCCTTCAAAACTTCAGTTCAAATATTATTAATATCAATTTTACTGCTATTTGTTTACAAAATATTTTGCATTAGGTTACCTACGAGAATATATGCAAACCTAGCCTACTATATGTGTTTAATTTCACATCTGATTAAACACCATGTGCCATTTATTTCAACAACACTACTAAAAGTTATTGTAAGTATATTTTACAAAATTTAGCCAATTGCCAAATCCATCTGATAAATTTGTTTAAACTCAAAATAATTTATGCATCCGATGTTTGATGGTTACCCAATCACGTGACACACAGGGTTTGAAATTTAAACTGCTATATCCATTTTCTAATTAAATGTATCTATGTGTACTGTAAATATCTAGCTACCTATGAAAACTAATGATGACTAATTACCGAAAATCACTTTTAATTCGGACTGCATATATGCATTCAAATAGAAGTGTGTGTTTTATGAGTTAGAAGAGAAATCGCAATTAATGTTAGAAACAGTCATGCTGAAAATCTGATCAAAAAGAAGCTTACTGTGAATAGATTTCTAAACAAATGTACACAGTACGAATGTACAGTGCAAATGAAAGAATACCTATATGTAACTGAACAGCCAGGTAATTATGCCACAAAATATAAAATGCGTATCTGCATCGTATGAACTTGCTTCCGCACAACAAGAAAAGTAGTAAACAGTTGTTTAATACAATACGGAAAAAAATAAAACTTAAACTAAATCTAATTATAGAATATCACTAATTTAAAGTAATTATTAAATAGGAAAAGCTTTAAATTCAAAAAAAAAACTTCAATAACCCATTTTTAAAAAATCTATTTTTCAAACAACTCTGATTTTTCTTAAATAAAAAAAAAACATTTTTTTCAAAATTTTAACATTATAATAAAATTTAAACAGCATTTGCAAAAAAAAATCATATTAATCGTTAATAATAAAATAAAATATTGTTTTTTTATTTAAAAGTGGGCTGCATTAAATTAATAACACACACATTTTTTTATGAAAATTCTTTGATTTGTTTTGGAGAGAACAGTTTTTTCCGGTTTTTAATATATTTGTGTATTGGGTACCGTTGTTTTGTGTTTTATATAAATGTTTTTTTTTTTTTTGAATTCAAGATGTCAACTCCTAAATACAAATTTTCAAAGAAAACCATTAACTCGTTCTTGAAATATTGAGTTTTCCGAAAAGTTTTTGAAAAATTTGGCTTTAATGTTTAAAATTTTTAGGAGCATATTCATAAAAAAATTTAAAAAATCATTTGAATAGTTTTGCAGAAAATCGAAAACCAAACAAATCAAATGCACGACTGGATCGTACGAACTTCCTCTTGTAGCTAACAACTTTAATGTAGCTAAACATTGACGCTGTTTAGTAGGTAGGAAATCTAGTTAAGCTATGCAGGCTTAAAGCCGATGTAGTTAAGATTGCATTGATCCTTAAAATAATTTAAAGGCCATTTTGAAGGTATTATTAATATAGATATGAAATTCAAATTTCAAAAAAAATCAGTGACATTTTTATTTATTTTTTTTAAAATCGAAAAACTTTCTTTTTGAAAATTTTAGTTTGCAGTTTTATTAACATTTTTAGGGAGCATATACATAAAAAAATAATTTTAATCCTTCAGTTCAATATTGAGAATGTCGAAAATACGTAAAGTGGTTCTATGGGAAGTACTGTTAAAAGGTTAGGCAAAATAAAATATTTTTGTACTTAAAAGTGAATTGTACTAGTTTAACATAAATTTTTTTATAAAAATTCTTGGAGCTGTTTTCGAGAAATACATCTTTTTCTTAACGTTTTTTTAACATTTGTATGGGAGGTACCGTAGAATTTTATTTTAGGAAAACAGTTTCTTTTGTAAATATTAAATAGAATATCAAGAAACTTCCAAGTACAAAGTTTCGAAAAAATCGATCAAGCGGTTTTCGAAATTTTGAGTTTAAAAAAAAAATTTTTCTTTTGAATATCAAAAAAATGTTTTTTTTGTAAATTTTTTGTTTACAGTAGTGTTTAAACTTTATAGGAGCGTCTGCATAAAAAATTAAAAACAAATCAAAATAACCTTTTTTCAGAAAATCGAAAACCAAGAAAATGTTACTCCTAGAGGTACCAACACTATCAATTTGTTTCCAAAAAAAAAATTACCAAAATGTACGTTTTCCCTTCATTAATGAACTGATTTTTACGCGATATACTTAGGTACTCGTACTATAGGGAAAGATTTGCATTTGGCAAAAAAATCGAACTCGAGATTTTAAACAAAGTTGACATTACGATGATGGAGAACACCAAGAAAGTGGGTCCCGAAATTCCATCTGTCTGTCTGTCTGTCTGTACAAATCTCTACAGTCTAAACGACTGAAGCGAATTTCATCAAACTTGGTATTTCAGCGTTTTAGTTCTTTGTCCAAAATAGATTTTGGATTCGTTGTTTTAGCCCCAAAAATAACGGTACTTGCCTAACAAATTAATTATCTCGAAAACTCCAACGATTTTGATAAAAATTGGTGTGTGTACTACTTTAGGTATTGTCTACATTTTGGCCTAAATTTGTTTTAAAATATTTTGTTTTTAAGGTACCTCCTGCAATACTACCATTTTATTGATTTTCGGCTTTCTCATAAACGGCTCAACGGATTTTTATCAAAATTTTTATACAAGAGATCCTTCAAATTGTAAATAATACTGCATTTCAAAATTTTCGAAAAATATTTTTTTTGTTTTTTGAATATTCAGTATTTCGAAAACAGGTTTACGATTTTGTTTTTGAATTTAGATTATTAAATACTTAAAAAAATGTTCAAACCAATTTTGTTTTAGAAAAAAATTAAGAATTTTTATATAAAAAAAATTGAGTGAAAACGATTTTAAAAATACATTTAGCCGTTTCTTTTAAGAATATTTTGCATATAATGTAATCGAACATAGGAGCAAGTACGTGCGATCCAGTGGTGTATTTTTTTTTTTTTTTTTTATAAAAATCGTTGGAGCCGTTTTTGAGAAAAGTGAGATTTTAATTTTTGGCCAAACAAATATGGTTCTTATTTGGCATCTTAAAAAAAATGAAAAAAAACGTGTGGGCATATTACCGAAAAAACAATATGTATCAAGTCTTAAGCAAATCTCTATCCAACCGTTTAGGCTGTAGACTCGAGGACAGACAGGCAGACTGACAGAAATATAGACAGGCGGAATTACGTGACCCACTTTTTTGATGTTCTCTATGATCATAATGTCATGTTTGATTGTTAGAAAAAAAATTTACGAATATACATACATATTTATTATGTATGTACATAACTTGCCTTATAGTACTTATAATGACAAGTAAAAAATGTTATTAAAGGTACCAAAAACATATTTGATAAAATAAATAATTACCTTTTCTCTTTATTAGCCAACTAAATTCTTTCAATTAATATCGTTGTAGCCGTTTTTGAGAATAATATGATTTAACTATTTGTCTAAAAAGTAGAATTTAACATTATTGTTGGTCCTTAGATATAAAACGTTTGGCGCAATTACACCAGGAACAATACCTACCAAGTTTGAAGAAAATTCATCTAGCCGTTTAGACTGTTGGTAAACACCATTTTTTGTATTCTCTTTCATCGCAATAGCAAGTCTGATCAAAATCTCTAAGTAATTTTTTCACACACGTAAAAATAAATGGTACTAAAATCAATACTTTTTGAGTTTTTCGTTTAAAATTACTCTCAACAATTTGAAGCAAATCAGTTCTTTTATCACACTTGTCCCGCCTTTTCAGTCAGAAAAACAAGCCTACAATTTGGAAGATTTCACATTTTTGAGTGATATATACATAATTAGCTAAATGTCAAATTTTCCCCTAAACAAAAATGTTTATTGTGCAGAAAAATCAAATCTCCGTGAACTCAGCACGTTCTTTCATACGAATAGCAATTCTTCACTAACATTTTTCGGTTTGCTGCCAAAATACTGGCTTCTGAACTGGCCAAATTTGTGTTTGTAAGTTTCTGCTATAATCTAATTAACTCTTTGTCTAAATTGGTGGAAGATTAAATAACGGGTGATTTTTTTGCTACTTGGTTTTTGACGTTTATATTTTTGACAGATCCCACATGACAAATTCCACGACCATTTGACATTTCGAATCAGTATTTTTTGCCACTTCATCATGAATAGACTTACGCCTGAACAACGTTTGCAAATTATTGAAATTTATTATCAAAATTCGTGCTCTGTGAAAAATGTGTTTCGCAAGCTACGTCCGTTTTTTTTCCGCTCATTTTTGGCTAAATGGATACGTGAATAAGCAGAATTGCCGTATTTGGAGTGAAGAGCAGCCAGAGGCAATTCAGCTGCTACCAATGCATCCCGAAAAATGCACTGTTTGGTGCGGTTTATGGGCAGGCGGCATCATTGGACCGTACTTCTTCAAGGACGATGAAGGCCGCAGGGTTACGGTCAATGGAGAAAGGTACCGTTCGATGATAACAGATTTTTTTTTGCCGAAAATGCAAGAATTGTACTCGGTCGACATGTGGTTCCAACAGGACGGTGCCACATGCCACACTGCACGCGAAACCATGCATCAATTGAGAGGCGAATTTGGTGAGCAGTTGATCTCACGTTTTGGCGCAGTCAATTGGCCACCAAGATCATGTGATTTGACCCCGTTAGACTATTTTTTGTGAGGCTATGTTAAGTATATTGTCTATGGGGACAAGCCAAACACGATTGCTGCCTTGGAAGCCAATATTGAACGTGCCATTGGTGAGATTCCGGCCGAAATGTGTGAAAAAGTTTGCCAAAATTGGACCTTCAGAATGGACCACCTGAAGCGTAGCCGCGGGCAACATTTAAGTGAAATTATTTTTAAAAAGTAAATGGCAGAAATTGATTTATCGATCCAAATAAATATTTCATTCACTTTTTACAAGTTTCTGTGTTTTTTTGAATCTTCAAAAACCAAGCTCTTAAAAAATCACCGTTTACAATGACGGAACTCTCAAAAATAAAAATGTTTCGAAAATAGAAATAATTATGCATTTTTTTTTCAAAAAGTTTAAGGGGTATGATTTTGATACTATGATATATTAATGAAGCTATTGAACTATTGAAGACGCCTGCTGGACACATACTGACAGAGGGCTCAAGCGCGAGTTAAAATCTTTGCAACACAGTGCTGAAGACATTTTTGTATCATTTCCAAATTCCTAATCCTAGACTTTGTATAAAATTTTCTATTTTATAGTCTGACAGAATGAAATAATGTCAAATTGCTCCAAGAAACTATTTCTATAGACAAAGTTGTATTTTGGGAAGTGTTCTCATTTTTTTGGCCAGATTTTTATTTGTTTTTTTTAAATTCTTGAAAAATCTGACAAAGATAGAAAAAATAGGTATGTGGATCACACTAAGGAGATTCAAATTCGATGATCACTGAGTTTTATTTATTTTACATAAAAATTAAAAATGTTCATTATGAAATTAAATAGTTTTCGTTGAGTCAATGTATTTGTCATTATTTTTATTCAAAATATTATGGAAACTTTTTAATTTAATAAAACAAAGTCATTCTAGTGAAAGAAAAGAAAGAACCAAATTTCATAAGATGGTGAAATCTTTAAAAAGAAAATTAATTTTATATGAAATATATTCATTTGGCCAATGAATTTTTTGTTCAATTAATAAAATCTCACTTAAGTTAAGGATTGACATAACTTTAAAAACTATTTTATCTTTGGTAAAATTTTGATAATGAAACACTAACATCCCTATTAATAAAAAAACGCTTAGTCCACCTTTAGTCCATGGATTTACAAAACCACGGAAAAAGAGTTAGACAATGGACTAAAATTTCCTATTAATAAAAAATCGAAAAAAATCTACTACAATAAGTATCAACTCTACCTCTTTTTATTCTATGTCCCTGTAAATGTTGTTCTTAAATGTCAATTCTTAGACCATCGCTAGACCACCGTCTTCGATGGTCTAATACCAAAAATTGTGTTTTATTAATAGTATTTCGCACTTAATCCACGGAATAAGTCCTAAACCTTACCTAGTTCATGTTTTTTAATTTGGGTGTAAATACCTAAAGTTTTTTTTATTTAAAGATACAATATTCATTTACATTATTGTTTCGCTATTTAAGAATTTTCCAAATTGGTTAAGCTATTCTCGAGACGTACTTGTATATAACTTTTAAAGAAACTTATTTCCATTAGTTTAGCTTTGTAAGTTTTTAGCTGACCAGGAAAGCGAAGTTCGGTTCAGTTTGATTACAATCTCTTATAGAGAAGTACCTTTGTATATTTAAGAAGTCTTATTCAAAATCTTCGTATTAGTTTTTAAGAACTTTTTCAGAAATAAAGTAATTTGAAAAACATTCCGAAAACAAAAAAAAACAAACGTTTGTGTATACTTTCCCGTTTAATAATGATTCATTACCTTCAATCAAACAATATTGAAAATAATATTGTAGATATGAAGTAATGATATGTTATTACAATTTTTTGTTCAACAATAAACTACATATGTTCTTCAAAATTTTAATACCGATTTATTTTTCCACTCGACTTACTACCATGATTTCTTTTAGAACTTTTTTAAGGCCTTGGCAAATAGATAAAGTCCTTAAAGTAAACACCGTCTTTACTAAACGGGTATGTGTGTGTACAATGAAAGTTAATGTAAGCACTTTTCATAATTGCAACGCAACAAACACAACAACAACTGCCGTCACTGCCATTTGACTTTTTTTTTTTGCTTTATTCGCATTCAAACATTCCTTTGCAAAATTTTGTACATATAGTTTCGGGGTTGAGCTTTTCAAATACATACATATATGAGCCTGAAAGTCAATGCAAAATCATGCTCTGTTGAGCAAAATATGAAAGGAAATAAAGTGCCGTTACTGTAATGAGTTGAGTAATTAGTAGAAGCATAGAACTTTCCATAAATATACAGGGTGTTGCATATTCTAAGATGTGAGTTGGATATTTTTTTTTATTTTATTTGTCTATAATAAATTATTTCCAACATAAATATAACTACACTTATTATAATTCCAGCTAACCAAAGGACAACCATTCCAGCAAAATTTTGTAGCCCCAATTGCACTGGTCCAGAATTAGCAAAATTTGTCAAAGCCGATCCGTCGATTTTCCTATGTAGTTTTTCATCGAGATATTCTTGAATGACCTTTGTGTGATTTTAAACAATTATTTAAATTAATTTGCATAAAAATGAGGGAAATATTTTACCTTCCATTCCCAATGTTTTGAAATTCCACTTGACTGAACTAAAAGTATGAAGTGATTGAACTTCTCCAAAATCGCCCATGGGCGAGGTGTGAATGCAACAACATACCCATTATACACATCTTCTGTCATCAACTTCATGCGATCTGCGAGTTCTTGGTCGATAATTGGATTTAAGGCAAAGTGTCCTTATTTTTTTTTTTTAATTTTATAGATTTTGTTATGTTTTCATTTACATATTTAAAAACAATTCTCAAATATTTCACCAACCCCATTGTAATCGTTCAAGGGCAATACCGATTTGCCCAGCCAATCCTTTCTCCCTCAATTCGTTGCTAGAATACGTGTGAAAGAGTTCCCTGACTCTTATCATTAGATCCTAAAGAAAGGAGAAAAAAACAGTAACATTTACGTAGAAACAAACTTTAGGCAAAAGCATATGTCAGAATGCAAGTTTGCCGCCATTTTGTAAGGAATGAACAAAATCGGAAAATTTGCCAGAAGTTGTATAATTGATAGTATTAAGAGATAGAAATGACATCGGTCAATTGGCAACCACCTGAGTTGATTTTGTGATCGTGAATATACCGTAAATTTTTCAAATTACAATAATTCAGCATTTTTCAGATAATATTGCTCATTTTCAACTAGTTCTCGTTATGGATTAAGCTAACCAAACATTTATATATGCTACCTTGATACATGGATCTAAGCCAAGCCGCCATTTTGTAGAAGGCAAAAGAGCATATTCATCTCTTGCAAATATTTTATGGGCGGGTTTAGTTCGATATTCTTTTTATAATCCCGTCTCTTATAATCCAGTTTTTTATTTTCCCTCTTTTATGCAAAGTTTGTTTTTGGACCATTTATCAAAATACAAAACGAGCTTGGGGGGATTAAACGCGGATAAGTCGGAATTTTAAAAAGCGGGATTATAACAGATCAAGATTTTGTATAAGCGAGATTTTAGGACTCGATATTTTAAAAAAGCGTTATTTTAGAAGGCGGGATTTTAAAACGTTTTTTGAGGATTTTTGAAAAACGGGATTTTAAAAAGCGAGATTCCGATACGCTACCTATATTGAGTTCAGTATCTATGTATAGATCAAAGTCTATGGCAACAACATAAATTTTATATGACAATTTAATTTGACGCCATTTGCAAAATTATGGCACATTCACAATATGATATTGCCTTTTGTTTTTCAAGTAAATTATATTCCCAAATAATAATACATGTTTTGTGTTAGTTAATGATGCAATCCATGCGATCGATGTTGCACCCCAAATAAGGTTCTGTTTGACCAATCGTTCCTTAGTATCAGCTGGTTCACCAAAGCTTAAAGTCAAAAGTAAAAAATGGATATTATTTACCAATGCAATCTAACTAATGGTGAAATTTAATTCCGGAATTCAATTTTTTTCATTTAGAATTTTTCTTGAATGTTGATATTAAAAAATAAATTTTTAAGTTTTTTTTCTTTCATTTTTCTTTACATTTAACTTACGCCGGAATAGTTAAGATGCTCGCTAATCCACCACTATATACGCTAGTTATTATAATATCAATCATATAGCAAGAAAACAAAACAATACGCAGAGACGTTGACTTGACTAAATAATTAGTTCCTTGAGATATTAGCAATTTTAGAGTTGATATATAACTAAATTGGATGCTATCTTCCCAGGAATGCTCTTCGATATCTTCTTTACCCAATTTACGCGCAAATAGAAGTCCAAGAAATTCTAGAACAAGACATCCCGACAATCCTAGCCAAAGTGTTGTTTGAAATGGTTGAAATGGTAGAAACCAGGTGGTGAGGCGTCTTTAAATAAAACAAATTATATACAGAAATATATTTAAAAAAATATTTTTTTTTAAAAATATTTAGTCAATTCCGAATTTAAATAAGTGGCAAACGCACATTGTCATAGTTTAGTGGATATGGTATTTTATAAGTTATTTTTCTTCAAATTATATTATAGGTACTATATTATTAATAATATATTATTAAATCATCTTAAACAAACAAATAAGTTAAACTATTGAGATATGGTGTTAGATTATTATTTGTATAAAATGAAAACGTGACATTGTCCGGAAAAAAATACCAAAACTCGCTGTTTAAATGCATTTTGCATTTTGTCGTTTTTTTCTTCGTTTCTGTTAAAAAAAAACGATTTTACAAACAAACGTTATAGAGTAAGAGCCCAGGGTCGGCAGGCATACGTCATTTTATCACAGCTGATTTTTTTTTCTGTGAATAGATGCCAAAGTAGATACGAGTAAGAACGAATGTACATTCCGAATTTTCAAAGCTGGGACTTTTCGAAGATATGCAGTTTTAACAGTGCATACCCAGCTACGTTATTTTATCAAAGCTGATTTGTTGATATGTTTAAGGGGACAGTGTCTCAAGCTTTGGTTGACACTTGTCAAACCCCTACAGTGGAGCGTTTCGTCTGGCAGACGCCTTTTAAATCAAACAAAGTTTGAGACACTATCCCCTTAAACTTAAAAAAATCAGCTTTGATAAAATAAAGCATTTGAGAATGCACTGTTAAGACTGCATATGCCCGAAAAGCCCCAGCTTTGAAAATTCGGAATGTCCATTCGTGTTTATCTACTTTGGTATCTATTCGCAGAAAAAAAATCAGCTATGATAAAATGACGTATGTCTGCCGGCTATGGGATCTTGGTCTATTAATAACAGCGAACTTAACAGAACGTTTTTGATCTACCTTAAGAATCTTAACCGATTTTAATTAAATGAAAGCTTTCACAAACTTTTAATATTTTACTCTAATTTTTCTAAATACATATAAATGATTTTTTTTATTAAAAAAAAGTTTTTTTTAAAACTTTTCAGTTCCTAAAGTTTTTAAATATTTTCTGAAAGGCAAACACCTTAAAATTGCCACGATTTAAGAAATTCGCTTCAGTCCTTTACGTGGCATCTCGAAGTAGAAATACACAAAGGAAAAGTATTCCCACTTCTTCGTGTTTTCTATCATGGTGGTGTTAATTCCCCAATTGATATTTTTTAACGAATCCAAAACTTGCGTCCTAAAAGTATCTACATACAAATATTGGAAGTAAAAATAACATTGGTAATTGACATTTGATTTCACCATCAAAATTCTCTACGCATACAGAAAGCAAATTAAAAAAATTATGAATTCTTTATTTATTATAGACATTTTTCAATAGTGCGATATAATATTCGTACCATTTCAGATAAGTTAGTACAAATTAATCCTTTTAGGGTTGCAGATTAATATTATTATAATTTGACATTTTTGTCAAAGAAATTATCATAATCTCATATTTACCTTGGTACTGGAA
Source organism: Philhelius pedissequus (assembly GCA_910595825.1). Lineage (NCBI taxonomy): Eukaryota > Metazoa > Arthropoda > Insecta > Diptera > Syrphidae > Philhelius > Philhelius pedissequus. The sequence continues at coordinate 33,359,425 of OU343163.1, forward strand.
CCAAACATCTCACTTCGTTTCTGGTAAATGGTAGGGACATGTCAAGGTGCCAATAGACTTCCACCCTGGAAAAAAATAACTATTTCGTTTTCAATCGAAATTATAATGATATCTATCAAGGTTTACATAACAATCTATAGTCTGTATGAGAATGAATTTTGCAATGTTTAATGTCCTTAACACTGTAGGTTTTTCTTCAAATTTATTGTTTATTAATATTTTTTAACAAATTTTACTCAAAAAACACGCCAAAAGAAATCGAACCTATTAAGATATAAGTTAGATGATATAAATCAAAATAATCAAAATGAAAAACAATAGCAAAATTAGTTTTTAAAATGAAAGTTTTGGTGTTGTCGTTTTCGGCATATTTGTCGTTTTTTGTATTTTCACCTGATAAATATACAAATAGTTATGTAAAAGTGACTTTAGATTGCAGCTATTATATATACTGATTTTTAAAGACCTTTTCAAGAATAAAAGTCGAGCAAGAAATCATAGAAATTTTAACACAATATAAAAGCAAAAGCTCGAGTCCAAATTTCTTCATTGGTATACATTCTCATCAATTTACGAGAACGTAAACAAGGCTTACTAGATCCCGCGTCATAAAATCCCGCTTAATTAAATCCCTCCGATTGAAATTGATTTTTTTGGAATTACACACGTACAAGCAATTTTCGCTCCTGTAAGGCGGGATGTTCAATACTTTGTGGAAAATTCTTTTTGGTACTTTTGAAAAGAAAAGAAAATTTTAAAGTAGTCAAAGCATTTTTTTTTTGAAAGTTTTGAAAAAAAAAAACTTTTTTACCAACTTTTTCTTTTTAATTTTCTTAAAAAGCATTTTACCCTTTTTAAGAAAATTTTAAGCTCTGAAAATAACTTTTTATGATAATTTGCCCTAGACTGTCCATAGAGCAAAAAAATCGGCTAATTGGCTTGCTTAAGTACGTTTATTAGACGACGAAATTTTTTTTTCAGAACCAATCGAATTTCTCGACAATTAGAAAAGATTTTAAGCAAGAGTAACTTTGCCTTTCTTTTTGGCAATTATCAATAATTGAAAGACTGCGAATTTATATTATAAAACATTTCTTTGAAAGTTTTGGAAAAATTATTTTTTTAGTACTTGCAAAAAAATATTTCAGGAAATGAAAAATGTAAATAAAGTTCTCCTAGAGACGTAGACCTACATCAATCGGCTATTTGATCAGCTTAAGTGCTACAAAAATCGGCTATTTGATCAGCTTAAGTACTTTTATTAGCCGACGAATTTTTTTTACAGAAGCAATGAAATTCCCCGTCCAATAAAAAAGTTTTTAATATGGTAGCAATACCATCCATCAACCTGTCATTTGAAATCTGTTTTAATCTCTTATTGAGGTCTTGCCTCTACCGCATTCTAAAAAGAACTGAAGAATTTCCGGAATCAATCCTCATTTTTTACTTTTTATTTTCCTTCGTTTTCCGTGATTTTCACTCTTTTAAGTGACTATACTCTGTTCATTTTATATTTTCAGTACAGGACTTATGGCAGAGCTTTTTCAAACACACTGGTGCATGTCGCTGAAATTAACCTCTGAGTTACATACAAATTGTTTTTGTTATCGTGTTAAAGCCAGCATATATTCCACCATGACCTACCTGCTGCACAATAAGTGCACAGCACACTGCTGCTTGATTGACTTCACCATCCACTCTACCCTCGTTGTGTGCTTATAAAATATACTTCTTGAATGAGAGTTACCACTGCTAAATATGTGGTAATTTAGTATACTTACTACTGCAAACCTGTAAGAGCTTTAAGACAGTACGAACTTATTGGCATCTCTAACAGTCAGAATGAAAGGCAAACATTCTATCCTACATCTGAAAAATAGCAGTAGTCTAAAATGATGGCAATTTTTCTCTTTACCAAAGCCGAATTAAGTAAAAAATGCGCCTTTTGCTTAAGAATGATATTACTGGAAAACAAAAAATAAAATACAAATGTTGACATTAATTTGAAGTGCTTTTTTCCATGGTGATTTGGCATCATTGACTGCATAATACACAGCAGATTTGATAGAGACTGTCAAAACAACATGGCCACCATAGGCCCTAAGCATCAACCCAGTAAAATTCTGTTGCAAATTTAAAAAAAAAATTTGTTTTGACATATCCTAGCAGTGTGGTCAAATTAATCTGCCTATTTCTTCTATCGTAACCAAGCCGCTGTATCTCCACTCTCCTAAATCCCTGAAAAAAGTATTGAAAAACATTTATGAAGGCTTTTGATGTTTAAAGGTGTTATGAATCCAAAAAGTAGACCACTGTTTTATTTATTTTGTTAGACATTCAAATTATTATTTTTAATTTTTTTTAAATAAATATTGACTGGTGCAAGTGTAAAACCTGGCTTTTTCGAAACATGAAGATTTTCTAAAATTTATAAGCCATTTTGACAATCGTGTAATATCTGTAAGAAACATTATTATAAATATTTGTCAAAATTTAAATTACAACATAGATTTATTGATTTGGGAAATTTTTGTTGTAATAACGATAATGTAAAATTTCGCCAACAAAAGCTAAAGTGCTCAAGAAAATTCCAATTATCAAAATTATTATAATTCCAGCGAAATTTTCCATTCCTAATTTAACAGGGCCAACACCATCAGCATTTGATCTTGCTGATGATTCGATTTGTTTTTGTAAATTCTCATTCATATGATCAGCGACAACCTAAGAATTAAAAATATCACAAGAATCACAACTTTCATGACTAAGAACTACGAAATACCTTCCATTCAAGATATTGTGTTAAACCACTTGAATGCATCATCATCATTACATTGTCAAACTTTTCCAAAAGCGCCCATGATCTCGGCACGAAAGCCACACAATATTGATAGTAGATATCATCGACCATCAGTTTTAAGCCATCAATAAGTTCTTGGTCCAAATGATCGGGTATCGCAAAGTGACCTAAAGATTTAAGAAAAAGTACCTATTCGACAAGCATTCAATCGCATTTGGAGAACCTACCGAAATCAAGTCTCTCGATAACGAATCCAATTGACTTGGCTAATTCTCGGTTTTGTTTGATTTCTTCAGCACTGTACACCCGAAAATTTTGCAAGACTTTATTCATCAATTCCTGAATTAGCAAACCCTTCGCAATAACTGATTCGACTTAAAATCTCTTTTGTATACTTACCATATCTGACCCGTTAATGGTGAGAATCCAATTGTAAGCAGTTGCCGTCCAAACAAGTTTGAACTTTGCCAAGCGTTCGACACTATCAGCAACTTCTTCTAAACTTTTGGTTGGATTTTTTTTGTTTTGTATTTTCAAATATAATTTGAGGTATCCATTTTAACACTTACGTGGGAATAGTTAGAATACTCGCCAATCCTCCGCTGTAGATGCTCGTAATGATAATATCAATCATGTAGCAAGAGAACAGAACAATCCTTACAGAAACCGACGACGGCAAGTAATCAGATCCTTGAGAAACGAACAGTTTGAGGCTTGTCACATATCCAAACCGTGCACTCTCCAACCAAGATGCATCTTCCGTCTTATCAGCCCAATACGTCACTATCAGACCAATTGTTTCTAGAAGCAAGCACCCAACAATTCCGATCCAAAGGAGCCAATGGAATGGTTCTAATGGTAGTAACCAACTGATTACCCGTCTTTGGAGGAAAAAAATATCATCATCTTGGTAAAGACTTGCAGATTGTATTGTATTCGTACCTTGGTGCCGGTACCAGGCACGTTACACCAGACCTAGATAGAACGCTTGACATATCTAAATGTAGATAGTTGTCATACCTGTTGACTTAGCAAACTGTACAAAAACTTATCAATATAATCACCGTTAATAGAGCCATGCGTGTACGGAAATAGTTTCCATGTGAGAATGGGAAATTACAGATGTGTTTTTTGAAATAGATAGTTAGGAACTTTCAAGCCTCATTTTAGTTATAGTTCAAGATTTCAAGAGAAAATAAATATACATCATTTAACATGCAGATAGAAATATTTAAAAAAAAACATTTTTTTTCAAAGAAAGTACTTAGTTCGAAAATGTATAAGAAATTGTTTTAGACAAATCTCAAAGTAAAATGGCTAAAATAAAACCAGTGTAATTATAAGCTTCGATATGCTGACTTTTTTACTGAAAAAAATATTCCAACTAAGGTCAAAACCACAAATATGTATTCATATCTCAAATAAATCGCTTAATGCTGAAATTTTCAAATAATCTTATTATGAATGTACATTGTACAAGGTGGAGCAAAAGTAAAGTTAAATAAAATGCACGACTGGAGCGCACGAACTTGCCCTTGTAGCTAACAACTTTAACGTATCTAACCATTGAGGTTTAGTTAGTTAGGTGTAGTTATCCTATGCAGGTTTAAAGCCAATGTAGGTAAGATTACCTTGATGAATTGTTGAATGGATGATTCAAGGAATAGTTACATAGCTTAGGTACATAAAAATGTATATTTAAATCTAAGTAAGTTAGGAGAATAAAATGTATCTACATATATAAATAGATGGAACCTAAGTGTGTGAACATGTACATTTATAATAATGAAAGCCTGCATTGTATGTATTTAGTATTCAGTGACGTACGCAAAAATTCGGAAAAAGGGAATAATAATAACGTAAAAATAAATAGATAATACACATAATTAAATGTTTTTATTTTGCTTAGTCGTTATAGTTTGAGATGCAAAGATGCAATTTGAATTCATGGATAAATTAGAATATTATATCAAAAAAAAATTCACAAATCGTAATTAATTTAATAAATTAATTTTGTATGTATAAAATTTTAGAAAGATTCTTAGAAAAAAAAATTGAAACGCCATTTCGAAGCTATTAATAATATACACGTACAATTTAAATTTCATAAAAATTCTGTGACTGGTTTTGGGAAAATTGATTTTTGAAAAATTTATTTTTTAAAAATCATCAAAACTTTTTTTTTGAAAATCTTGGTATGCATTAATTAGTTCATCCAATGTTGAGAAAGTAGCAAATATGAAAAGTGGTTCTATGAGAAGTACCGTTTATAAGTACGCAAAAAAGTTATTTTTAACTTGAAAGGGGAATGTAAAAGAAATACATTTTTTTTAACGGTTATTTTTAACATTTGTATCGGAGGTACAGTTGTTCTTTATTTTAGGAATATAGTTTTTTTAACTATTCAAGATAATGTCAAAAAACTACTAAATGCGAAGTTTTGAAAACATCCATTAAGTCGTTTTAAAATTTTTGAGTTTTCAAACAAAAAAAGTTTTTTTTTTTAATTTCCAAAAAAAATTTTTTTGAAAATTTGTGGCTTACACTTTTAAATGTTTAAACTTTTTAGGAGCTTCTGCGCAAAAAATTTCACTAAAAATCAAATTAAGCGTTTCCCAGAAAATCGAAAACCAATAAAATGGTACTACTAGAGGAACCAAAAATAACAATTTTTGTCCAAAAAAAATATTATAGAAATGTTCCTTTTTCTTTCATTAATGAACTAATTTTTTTATAAAATTCGTTGGAGCCGTTTTTGAGAAAAATAAAATTTTTGTTTCTGGCCGAAAAAAGTGTATGGGAGCTACTGTTATTTGCCGTATTAAAAAAAATGAATAGAGCGTGTGGGCATATTACCGAAAAAACAATATTTATCAAGTTTGAAGCAAATCCATCCAACCGTTTAAGCTTTAGACTCGTGGACAGCCAGACTGACAGGCGGAATGGGGGACCCACTTTTTTGGTGTTCTCTATGATCGTAATGTCATGTTTGATCGTTAGAATTATTTTTTTGTACGAATCGATAACTTGCCTTTCTCAAGTAAAAATCACCCGTTTTCGAAATATTGATTTTTCAAAAAAAAAAATATATTTTTTAAACCCAAAAAAATATTGTTTTAAGTTTTTTGGTATGCAGTATTATTTATGATTTGAAGGACCTGTTTTATAAAAAAATTGATTGGTTATATATATATATTAAAAACAAAATTTGTAAAAAAAAATTTCGACCAAAATGTGGACTATATCCACATATAGTGGTGCACACACTTTTTTTTATCAAAATCGTTAGAGCCGTTTTTGAGATAATTAAGCTGGTAGAAAAATTTGTATGTCAGGTACGGTTAGTTAAACGCCTAAAAAACGATTCAAAAATGTATTTTACGCTTTAGCATCAAGTTTCAAGAAAATCGTTTCAGCCGCTTAGGCTCTTGGAGTTGTACAAACAGACAGATAGACAGACAGACAGAAAATTCGGGACCCAGTTTTTTTATGTTCTCTATCATCGTAATGATAAATTTGATTAAAATCTCTAGTTCGATTTTTTTCCAAATGCAAAACTTGCCTCGCAAGTAAAAATGAAAACACCACGATAACAGTAATCATTAAAAACTTCTTACTTGCGATTATGTAGGTACTATAGACTATAGTTCAAGTTTTGCATTTGGAAAAAAATCGAACTCGACATTTTAATCAAAGTTGACATTACGATGATAGAGAATACCTAAATAGTGGGTCCCGCAATTCCGTCTGTATGGCTGTCTGTAGAACGATCTACAGCCTAAACGGCTGAACTGATTTGGTTCAAACTCGGTGCTTAGGCATTTTAGGTGATTGTCCAAAATAGATTTTTGAATCGTTGTTTTAGCCCCAAAAAAAAAACGGAACTTGCCACACAAATTTTTCTACCATCTTAATTATCTCGTACAGGCACTAACGATTTCGATAAAAATTTGTGTGTGTAAAACTTTGGGTATAATCTACATTTTGGCAAGTTTTTTTTTTAATATTTTGTTATTAAAGATACCAGCCATACAACCATTTTATTGATTTCCGACTTTCTCAAAAACACCTCAACGAATTTCGATTAAAATGTTTAAACAGGAGCTCCTTTGAATTCTAAATAATACTGCTTTTCAAAATTTTCGAAAAATAGTTTTTTTGTATTTTTGAAAAAAAAAATATAACGGATGGACCATATTTTCTAAAACTTTGTTTTTAAATTTATATTATTAAATATTTAAAATGCTTATCATACCAATTTTGTTTAAGAAAAAAATTAAGATTTTTTATATATAAAAAAATTAAGTGAAAAACGGCTTTAAAAATACATTTAGCCCTTTCTATTAAGAAACTTTTGCATATAACGTGATCGAACATAGGAGCCAGTACGTGTGATCCAAACGTGCATTTTATTTTTTAAGCTTTTAAACCAAAATTGCCTCAACAGAAATCCAAGGAAAAAAAAGCCGAAGGAGTTACTAAATTGAAACTGGTAACTCTGAATGCTTATCAAAATTTAATGGGGGTTGAATAGCAGCAGCAGCCATATGACACTGCAAAAGTCCATATCCACATTTAAATGTGCGCTCAATAAAACGTTGTGTCACTACAGGGCTTATGGGCCAGCTTTTTTCAAACCAGTGGTGCCTGTGTTTACTGTCACCACACTGAATTGAAAAAAAAACTACTACTGAAAACGCTTCTACACACTTGCCAATTTACACAATTTGTTGTGTTAATTTCCTGTAAAATATCGTACATCCTACCAGAGTACACCCGATATCATGTAATGAAGACGGTCATGCTTCATTACATGCTATCTAATCGTTTCTACTTGCGCTGTATAAGTTGAAAAAAATACAAATTAAAAGGAATACAAAAGAGCTTTTTCAGTGGTGTTCTTTTTGCCAAACAGCTTTCGGTTTTTAAGATTTTGAGAAAAAAAATTTAGTAAGGTGATAAGGAGAAGAGTTGTCGCTTTGAATGTCTCGTTTTTATTTGGTTGTATTTCTAAATAGACTTTTAAATGTAGTTAATTTGTTTCCTTTCGGTGTTCTTGTAGAAAAAGTAATTTGTGGAAAGTATCGAAACGTTCAAAGCTAATTACGTAGATACTTATTACAAAAGGTTTTATAAACTGAAGTTGTGTTTTATCAAGAGTGAATATGTAATTTACATTGTGTTTGTTAAAAATAATGAAGTAAAATTGAGTTACATAAAAGTAAAGTGAAATTATATAACTTTTAAGATTTTCACTAATACCCTTAAAAAACACGCGTATTGGCTTACTGCTGGCTTGGTGGTGTGAAAAATAATAAATAGTTTTTTTTTTCAATTAAATTTAAATTAACATTTTTTTCAAAGAAGCAGATGGTAACCCATGCACACACTTCTCTAATATTTGCTGCCATTTATAATGTTAAGTAGTGAAACCCTAAGAGAGCTTTAACTTGAAATAGGCTTATGCAAGCCAATGCAACCACAGTGAGAGACAAATGCGATATCTTCCATGTACTGACCATTTTTGTTGGACAGATTATTATAGGCGTATTTTATTTCCAAAATATAAGTAGCGCACTAATGAGAGCCTATACATTTATTATTAGAAAAAGGTTTAATTATTTTAAAGAAGGTAGCGAAAAATGAGAGGCATTCATTTAGACTAACATCATATAATATTTAAGTAAAAGTTGTGAAATAAAGAATAGATTCAGTTGTTTGAGAAATATAGCATAGTATTTTTAAAACAAATAAATGCAAAATTACAATAAATCTCTTTTTTGTTATTAACTTACCACATATACATAGCCATCATACCAATGTCGGCTTTTCTGTTGAAGACAAGGCCTAAGACACCGTCAGCTGTATAGTTTTCATATACGAATCCCCATTCTTCTTCCTCACCTAAATGTAAAAAAAAATGTCTGTAATGATTTCTAAGGACATTAAACTGTTTTTTTCCAAGCCCGAATTAAATTAAACAAAACACTGTCCAGGGAAATTTCGAACTTTAACTCATATTCTGGAGGAAAAAGGTATTACCGTCTCGAATGACCTATTTTTGAGGTCAATAATTTTCAGAGAAATACCAAATTGTATCTGTCATTTTTCATTCAATTTCTTTCAGACTTACAATTATTATCTTAGTACATACTTGTGTCAATTTGAATTGTACAATTATACAATCGGCAAAGTTGAAACAAAATTTGTGCATCAGTTCCGTCATAGAGCAGACTCTTCGTAGGATCTTCATTTCCATTTTTCACATCAAAGTAGTGATTTTTTTCAGTAGCCTGATAAAATTTACAATTTATTACAACAAAAATAATAAATTTTATATATATATCTACATTTTTGAGAATTGCAAATGGCTCATAGGGAAAAACTGCTGAAATCAATTCGCGGCCTTGCAAGTCCTTGACTTTGTCCGAATACAAATTATTGTTGAATTCAAAAGTGTTTGTTTCACCAAAGTATCTGTCCAAAAGTATTAATTCTTCAGGGTGATTTTTTCTACTGCCAACAAATTTGGTAGTTTTCAGTTCAAAAATCGTTTCATTATAAATCTCAATAAGCAGAATGTTAGCAAGATCTGCAGGTTAAACAGAAAAATAAAACAATTAGTTGAAAATTATTATTCTTAAACTATAGTATTAGGGTTTCTTGCACAGTGTCCAAGTAAAGTTCTGATCAACAAAAAGTAATATCGACAATTGTTTTGTGACTCTATTGGTTTAAGATTTCTTTTTTGGGAATTATGAGTCTGTCCCAAATTATAAGCTTATTACAACTTTACTCAGACTTGTGAAATAAGTCATTAGACCTATAAAAACTTACCCTTAAAAAATGGTTGATCAAATTCAGAAGGATCTGAAAATCTACCTTTTGTGTAAACAAATAGGAATCTATTTTTTAACGACCGCCATTTTGAATGCAACACAGATTTCATAAAAGATCCTACGAATATCATAATTTCTTCTTCGAACGCAATAAAACTCTGGAAAATAATAAATTCAAATGTAAATGATCAGATTTCTTTTATATTTAGCGTACACTGAAAATGATTAAGCTACCCTTAACACAACAGTATGCAAATTGGAAAAAATAGGCACAATGTTAAAAATGGCTTTATTGATAAGTAGCATTAAGTTTTTGCAGCATTCAATTCCACGTAGTTTCTAGTTCCCCATTTGAGAGAATTTAATGAGATTGTCATAATTTTCGTTTTACTTCCACATCAGAAAAACAAGAAATATGAAAAGTTGCAAGTACTATCATCTACAAAATAATTTATTCGATTAGAAGTTCCAGATAACAGAATACTATTTGAAATGAGAAATATAGTCGATGACAACAAGGAGCCTTGAGGGGCACCAGTATTTACTTTAGAATAACGGATTCGAAACCATAAAATACAACTTGAATTGAACACTCCGAACTTCGAAATGTAGTTTCTAATTATATGCAATCCATCGAAGAAGAGACTCTTCCAAACCAAAAACACGAATTTTTGAAAGAACATGTTGATACCAACTCTATTAAATGCATTTGAAACATGATAATATCATATTTCTCCAAAATGATGTATAGATTTTGCCACTGTTCGGCGAGATTTACCATGAGCACACCAATGGAAATATTAAGATTAGGTTATTATTATTAAGCTTAATACAAGCAATTATGAGGAGTGTGGAGGAGTTTAAGTTTAATAGGTCGAATTTAAAAGGGGAAGAAGATTCGATTTTTATTCTGTTTTCCACTCGGAGAGATACCAGTTGAGTAAAACAGATGTAAAAGATTACGCAGTGATTTGGTCAGCGTTGAAAAACATCATTCAAAATAATTTTTGGAGATCTTTAATATCTCAAGCAACTGTACGAGTACAAGCGAAGATACGTTATATGCAACGATTGCACTTGGCAGCTCAGAATTTTTCCTTTCCTTTTTCCTTTTGACTTTACGATAGGAGTGTCATTGAACACGAGCAAGAATTTCGTACGAATTATACAAATTACCAAATATGTTTTCTACCTGTGGGACATTGTAGTATTTTTTGCCATAATGTTTAGTCATACAAAAATTCGGCTCGTCGATTATGGATATGATTTGCAGAACTTTCTATCCTCTGTCCAACAAAAATAGTCAGTACAGGGAAGTAGGGAGATTTGCCTCTCACTCTGGTGGCATTGGCTTGCATAAGCCTATCTCAAGTTAAGGCTCTAATAGAGTTTCCGTCCTTATCATTATAAGTGACGGCAAATATGAGAGAAATGTATGTATGGGCTACCATCTACTTATTTAAAACAATGAACATTCTTTAATTAAATTAAAAAAAAAAAACAATTTTTTTTCCACACCACCAAGCGAGCTGTAAGCCAATAGAGGAGTGTTTTTAAGGGTATACCTGAAAACCTTAATAGTTATATAATATCACTTTACTATTTATTAAGTTCAATTCTACTTCACTACTATTTACGAAAGGCAATATCAATTATTCACTTGTGATAAAATAAAATTTCACTTTATAAAACCTTTTGTAATAAATATGAAAATAATTTTGTTTAAACGTTTCGATAATTTGCTCAAATAACTTTTTCTGCAAAAATTTTAACGGACTATTTAGAAACACAACCAAATAAAAAGGAGACAAGTAAAGCGACAACACTTCTCCTTCTCACCTTACTAAATTTTGTTCTCAAAAGCTTAAAAACAGAAAAATCCTTGGGAAGAAAATTATACTGAAAAAGCTCTTTTTTATTTCATTCTATTGATATTGGGACATTGGGAGCTCTGTTGGATATTTTTGTTTAACTTATACAGCGAAAGCAGAAATGACAAACGAGTCGATGATCACTATCAGTATGCTTTGCTCACGCAATGAAGACGGTCATGGTGCCGTTTACGATATTTTGCAACAAATTACCACAACAATTTTTGTAAGTTTGTCATTGGGTAGAACCTTTTTCAGTTGCCCATAAGGCCTGTATTGACTTTTTTATGTTGGACAGAGTATAGCTTCCTGGAATGAAATTTTTCTGTTTTCGTTAAAAGAGTTGGGTCTATAACTTAGGACGCTTGCTGTTCGGATCCTGATAACCTCTTTTCTTTCTTTTTTGTAATTTAACTATATGTCTGTAAGACCTAAGGCCTTTTAAATGCAACCTGTATTGCACGGCACTAGCTTGGCACAATGGATTTGAGAACCAGGTATTGACTGCCTCATTTTAACCCATGGGCGGCATCCAATTAAAATTGGAGACTCCGTCTAGCGTAGGGATCGAACCCAAACGTCCTAGTTAGCAATCAAGCACTTTATCCACTGCGCCGTTGCCACCCACTCGAATTAAAGCATGTGTTCTTTTTCAGTTTCCTTTTCGGAATACGTGTTCTTTCAGGAGAGAATTAAATTTGTGACCATTTCAACACTGGCATCTACTTCACTATCGAGGAAGCATAGCGACCCGGTAAAGATCCTGAACTACCACAGTCTTATACCAACGGCTCATTCCCAGCAAACATTTTAATTCAGAAATGAACGATAATTAATTCATAAAAGTGAAGAAACCGGCCGAAAAAGAATTCACTTTTGATGTAATTTGAATCCTTTTACCTGGGCTCTTAGACATCAATTCGAATCATTGTAATGATTCATTTATTATCTGAAAATTCGTCATTTAAATGAACGTATATAAGTTTATTTGTTAAGTAACAAGGTACCCATTTACTATTAAAACACAAGCTGATGGTTATATACCTATCTAAGTCGATCTTTCGAAAAACTTTTCAGAACTGATAATCTAATATGCAAACGAAACTTTTGTAATTACAATGACCCGTCATCATTACCCCTTGGTAAAAAGAAAAATAAAAGGATGAACAAAAAAGGATCTCCATATGAATGATCCAACAACAAAATCTGAGTGTTGTTTTTTTTGTCAAAGAATATATATCTCTTTATGTCTCTCTGGTAAGAATTTGTAGGATCTTTGTATATATTCATAATTCATTCAAAAAACTGAAGGTTTCCTGAATATTATTCTTCATTTTTGGTGATTAGAATCTGAACCTTCAGATAAATGTTTGCTGGGTTATTTAGTGCAGTGTTAGTGGTTGTTAGTAGGCAAACTATTACAAATAACACTTACACAACATGAAAATATGTATAAACAAATAATTGCGTGGAGCACTGGCTTTGAGTAAATTTTTTAATTTAATTTTACTGATATTGAAATCATAAATGTTTAAATTCCAATTTAAAACTGTACCGCTACCAATACGTGTTAAGGGATCATGCATCCCATAGTTGGCCCTATGTGCTGGGACTTTAATCAAGTCGAGTAACAGAGATTATAACGTCCTCACCTATAATTCAAAAAAAAAACTGAACATAGTAGGTCTGGTGCATCTGTGACTGTGAAACCTGTTATTATTTGGTGGAAGAATACCAAATAATTGTTAGTTCTTCTCTGTGTAAGTGTTTGCATTTGAAGAATCGATAAACGTTGGTCATAAGGGAGGACATTAGAAGGATCGCACACTGATGGAGCTTAAGCCTGCGATGCATATCCAAGATGGGAATGAACCAAGCAGTTATATAAAGTACTGTGGTAACATTGGGATCCCCAAATTCTTTGGGCCACCGCTTAATAAACCCTAACATTAATTTGGCTTTGTTAACGATAATATTATTATGGGTTTAGAGTTATAATACGAGATAGAATTTGCCGTGAGATAACATAGTCATGAGAAGAAAGAGAACGTTTTTTTTTGAAAATGTCATTGTTTGACATTTTGGCGGGTTAAAATTCAAACTGTTATTTTCACAGCACAAGGTAAAGTAGTTAATATCCTCTTAGAGTTCGATCATTTCAAGATCATATATTTTTTATAAATCTTCACATGGTCTGCAAAGACACGAATGTCGCTATTACATACACAAAGAAGAGCATCATTAATAGCCAATGTAAGGAGTAGTGGTCCCAGATGTCTTCCCTGCGGATCACCTGAGGTTCTTGAGTAAGAATTTCTGAATTTGACTTGATATAACCTATCGTCATGATATGAGGATATCCACATGATTAAAGATGTAGGAAACCCGTATGAATTAAGTTTAAACTTGATAATCTCATGAGACAATTGATCAAAGGTTTCGAAAAGTCTCTAAAAATATTACTTAGAGGAAGAGCTATTTTATAGCTAGATTTTTTTTAATACGGCAGGTATATTTGACACGAAACATTAGCAGGTAAGGCATAATATTGTAATGTGTCAAGTTGCGATAACATGAGGTAAGATGTTAAGAACAAGTTTAGGTTGTTTTCATCTTAGTCGTCAACGTCAAATGTTCGAATTGGCTCGTAAGCAAACTGAGTAAGGTTTTCTTTTTTCAAATATATTATAGAAATTAAAGAACACAAAATATAGAAAACGATGCAAAAGTAATTTGGTTTAATTAATTTGTCTACCATCTGTACGTAAGTCTCCTTTAAAAGAACTTCGGGAAGAGTAAGCGAATTTCTATATGACTTGTTTAAGCTCTTTAGAACGAAAACTTACTCTTTACTGATAATGATAAGCAGGGAAGTTAACTTGTTGTTTTCGACTTCAAAACTACACGTATTCTGCATATTATTATTGATTTGAAAGTTCTCTATAAAATAGATGAGATAATCCTTAAAATCAACTACATAATTAAGATATACGTTTGAAGGAGTTCATGAATGTTCTTAATAATCAAACCCAACCAAAAGTCTTACTTACCTCACAATGAGTGTATTCAATAGATTGCTTAAGCATTTCTTCAAATTTAGACAGTACATCCAACTGATCAAAAGGAACTTCCTTCTCTTCATTCAAAGTGGGCCTATAAAGACTCCTGATTGCTACATATTCGCCAGATACCGTCTGATGCAAGGTGAATGGGAAATTTTCGTTAAAAACTACACACACACTAGTTGCATCATAATGATAAGTTTGCACTAAAAATACAAAAAAAAATCAACGCACCTGTTTTGCTTTGCTTTTTTTATTGAGAAAACTTACCAATGAAATTTATTAGAACTGATACATACGAATTGGGAATAATCATCATTTTGAGTTGTTAAATTGAAGTGCAAAATGCAATTTGCTGACACAAATATATATACTCTACTCGTACAGCAAAGTGATGACATTTCAATTCAATTATTAATATTTAATTATCTTATAAATTTTAAAAAAGAACTATTTAATCCTGCGAGGCTCTGCACGCACGTTTAATCCTTTATAGGTAGATATAAATTTATTATTCTGTTGAAATATCATGATGATGATGATTGGTTTATCCTTTTTTTAAATTCTTTACTCAACAACGCGTAATCGATGTTAATAGGAGGTTTTGAATATTTAATGATGGTTTCTGTTGATCCTTATTGAGAATGAAATGCGATGTTTGAAAGAATACCATTATATATGTATACTAGGTAATATGGCCCGTATGTATTTTTGAATTTAAAGGACGAAAAATCTAAATCTCTTTATTTCTGAAAAATGTATGCAATTTGTATATATGGAAACTCTAAAGTACGAAAATACAGTCATTTAGAGGACCAAAATATCCCATTAGAAATTTCCCAAACAAAAAGGAAACATTTCCATACGAGATAGAGTAATTTTTCATTGATTAAATTGGACATGAATTCATATATGTTATTTACGTAGAAATCATTCTAAACAATTAAAAAAACCATTTCCGTTTAGTCACCAAGCAATACTCTGAAAAATACTGATATCTGTCAAAAAATCGAAACAACTAAGGTCAGCTGAGGCAGAAATTTATATCAAAAAGAGGTGTCCTACAAAAATATTTAAAATAAATATAAATATATTATTTAAAAGGAATTTACATGGTGGAGAAACGGTTTATGCAACTGATTTTATTTTTCAGAATTCATAAAAATGTGATTTTTACACGCGAGATATCGATGTATGGGTTTTCGACTCCAACCATAATTTTACTCATTTTTTGTATTGGAAAACATGCAAAATCTTAATTTATCTTAAAACGGTTTAACGATTAATATAAAATTTTATATATGTACATTGCCATTTTTCACAAAAAAAAAATATTTCTTAGATTTTGAAAAAATACGAATATTTTTTCTTGAAATTATGTTTTCAATTCAGCTTGGCAAATATACTTAAAATTGACATACCAATAATATTTTTAGAAAAATATTAAAGAAATTTTGTAAAGTAAAAAAAAATTAAGTAAAAAATAACTGAATAGTAACAACTTGTTCTTGGAGCTAACAACTTTACCTTTGATTTAGCTAAACATAGACGCTGTTTGTAGGTATGTAGGTAGGTAGTCTAGTTATTGGTTGTTATAGTTTTCTGGAAAAAAGGTGCCATTTCAAATGTTAGACAAATATGGTTATATGTATTTCTACAAAAAAAATAAAATTGTTGATTCAAATAATAACTGAACGTATATAATTTTGCAACATTTTTAGGGAAAAAAAAACTTTTAAACGTAAATTGAAAAAATCATTTTCATATAATTTTAATTTCGCAAGAATTAAGTGACTTGTTTTCTAAACGGTGATTTTTTAAGAGCTTGGTTTTTGAAAATTCAAAAAATCACAGAAACTTGTAAAAAGTGAATGAAATTTTTATTGGGATCGATAAACCAATTTCTGCCATTTACTTTTTAAAAATAATTTCACTTAAATGTTGCCCGCGGCTACGCTTCAGGTGGTCCATTCTGAAGGTCCAATTTTGGCAAAATTTTTCACACATTTCGGCCGGAATCTCACCAATGACACGTTCAATGTTGGCTTCCAAGGCAGCAATCGTGTTTGGCTTGTCCCCATAGACAATATACTTAACATAGCCCCACAAAAAATAGTCTAACGGGGTCAAATCACATGATCTTGGTGGCCAATTGACTGCGCCAAAACGTGAGATCAACTGCTCACCAAATTCGCCTCTCAATTGATGCATGGTTTCGCGTGCAGTGTGGCATGTGGAACCACATGTCGACCGAGTTCAATTCTTGCATTTTCGGTAAAAAAAAATCTAATATCATTGAACGGTACCTTTCTCCATTGACCGTAACCCTGCGGCCTTCATCGTCCTTGAAGAAGTACGGCCCAATGATGCCGCCTGCCCATAAACCGAACCAAACAGTGCATTTTTCGGGATGCATTGGTAGCTGCTGAATTGCCTCTGGCTGCACTTCACTCCAAATACGGCAATTCTGCTTATTCACGTATCCATTTAGCCAAAAATGAGCCTCGTCGCTGAAGACAATTTTGCGATAAAAAAACGGATCCTCATCCAACTTTTCTAAGGCCCATTCACCGAAAATTCTACGTTGTGGTAGGTCGCCTGGCTTCAATTCTTGCACCAGCTGTATTTTGTATGGCTTTAAACCAAGATCTTTGCGTAAAATCTTCCAGGTGGTCGAATAACACAAACCCAATTGCTGCGATCGGCGCCGAATGGACATATCGCGATCTTCAGCAACACTGGCGGATGCAGCAGCAATATTCTCTTCGGTACGCACTCTACGGATACGATTTGGTGGGTTAATGTCCAATAAAGTGAAACTGGTGCGAAATTTGGTCACAATGAGCTGAATAGCCTGCTCGGTGGGTCGATTATGACGACCATAAAACGGACGTAGCTTGCGAAACACATTTTTCACAGAGCACGAATTTTGATAATAAATTTCAATAATTTGCAAACGTTGTTCAGGCGTAAGTCTATTCATGATGAAATGGCAAACAATACTGAATCGAAATGTCAAATGTTCGTGGAATTTGTCATGTGTGATCTGTCAAAAATATAAACGTCAAAAACCAAGTAGCAAAAAAATCACCCGCTATAAAAAAAATAATTTGTTTTGAAAATATAAATAAAATATGTGTTCTTTAAAGGAGCATTTGTATAAAAAATAAAATGCATGACTGGATCGTTCGTACTTGCTCTTGCAGCTAACCATTGAGGCTTAGATAGTTAATTGTAATTATCCTATGCAGGCTTAAAGTCTATGTAGGTAAGATTACCTTGATTCTTAGTATAATGAATTATCGAATGGATGATTCAAGGAAGAGTTACATAGCTACCTACCTGCAAATGTATATTTAAATCTATTTATGGATATTAATTATGTAAGTTGTATGTGCATACATATACAATATACATATTGATGGAACACGAGTATGTAAACATGTACATATAATAATGAAAATGAAGGATGTAGGAGGCCATATACATACAACTTCATAATTTAGGTGCAATATGTATACATAAGATTCATGTGATTTTTAAAAATGCGCCATATGTATATATACATGTATGAAGGCCTACATTGTATTTAGTATTCAGTGACGTACGCAAAAATATGTAAAAGGGAATAACAATAAGGTAGAAATAAATTGATAAGACACATAATTCAATGTTTATATATTGCTTAGTCGTTAAAGTATGAGGGAAAACTAAGATGCCATTTTAATTCGTGGCCAAACAAAAATATATATAAAAAAAATATTCAAAAATCATTGAAGAGGTTTTTTAATAAATTCATTTCTTATTTATAAAATTTTAAAAACATTTTTAGAAAAAAATATTGAAACGTCATTTTGAAGATATTATTAACATACATAAAAAATTCAAATTTCAAAAAAATTCAGTGAATGGTTTTTGAAAAACCGATTTTTCAAAAAAAAATGTATTTATTTTTTAAAAATCGAAAAACTTTATTTTTTAAAATCTTAGTATACAGTTTTATAAATAATTTTCGAGAGCATTTGTAAAAAAAAAATATTTTAATCGGCTTATCCAATGTTGAGAAAGTCGAAAATATGAAAGCGGTTCTATGGGAAGTACCGTTAATAAGTATGCAAAAACATTTTCATACTTGAAAGTGGACTGTACTAATTAAAAAAACACACATATTTAATAAAAATTCTTGGAGCCGTTTTCGACAATTCATTTTTTTCTTAACGTCTTTTTTCAACATTTGTATGGGAGGTATCGTTGTATTTTATTTTAGGAATATAGTTTTTTTAACTTTTCAAGAAGGTTGTCAAAAAACTACCAAATACGAAGTTTCGACAAAATCCATTGAGTCGTTTTCAAAAAAAAATTTTTTTTAATTTCCAAAAAAAACTTTTTTGAAAAATTTTGCCTTACAATAGTGAATAGCGTTTAAGTTTTAAGGAATTTCTGTGCAAAAAAATTCAAAACAAAATTAATTAACCGTTTCCCATTAAATCGAAAAACACAAAAATGGTACTGCCTACTTGAGGTACCAAAACTAACAAGTTTTTCCAAAAAAAACATTATCAAAATGTTCGTTTTCCTTTTATTAATCAACTTATTTTTTTACTTGCGATTACAGGAACTATAAGGCAAGTTATGCATTCGTAAAAAAAAACAATTCTAACAATCAAACATGACATTACGATCATAGAGAACACCAAAAAAGTGATCGCCAAAAAATGTCTGTCTGTCTGTCAGTCTGTCCGTCTGTATGTATAACGAGCTACAGCCTAAACGGCTTAAGCGATTGACTTCAAATTTGGTATGTGTGATTATTTTGGCATTCCTCAGAGGGAAAATTGAAATTTTATTTTTAGGACTAAAAATAACTGTACCTGCCATATGATCTTGAAGGAAAATCTTATTTTTCTCTAAAACGGCTACAACGACTTTGATAAAAGTTTTGAGAATTTTTTTGTTGGTAATAGCTATCATTTGATATGAACCAAGTTTACAGGAAAAGTCTATTAACGGTACCATTAATTGAAGAAAACGCAAACAATATGTTTATATTATTTTTGTTTTTGTTTTAGTGGACTGTGTGGATCTAAAGCCAATTGAGTGTTTTTGTGACCTTTGGTCCAAAATGCGTTTCGCCCAGGTACTACAGATGGACTCATCAGTTAGGTTCTGTAGTACCTTTCTAAGACGCATTATTTTTTCACTGCTGTTTACCGACTTTAATAAAGTTTACAGCGATTGCTCACTGTAAATTATATTTTTCTAGGGACATTTGGTTATATTCATGCACCTAGAAGTATGTTTTGCCCGTGGTAAACTTAATTAAAGTCAGTAAACATCGATCAAAAAATAATGCGCCTTGGAAAGGTACTACAGAATCTAACTGACGAGCCCAGCTGTACTACCTGGGCGAAGCGCATTTTGGACTAAAAATATTAACGGTACCTTTCATATAACGTTTTTTTTAATGTTTGGCTTTCTCGGTAACGGTAAATTGGATTTCGGTCAAATTTTATATCTGACAAGATCTAAGTAGCTAAATTATTTTGGCATATCAAAATTTTGAACAACTTTTGTTTTTAAATTAAAATAATTTATACATTTTTTTTTTTGAAAACTCAATAATTTTAAAACTAATCAAAAAAAAAATAACTTTAAATTTTATAGATTCAAAATAGCTTTTAACGGCCTTTAGTCCAATAAAATTGGCGTTTCGTCCCGGCGATCTCACATGGACTCATCAGTTCACTAGTGAGGACCTTTGTCAAAACGCAACTTTTGCCAAGTTCAGTTCATCTTACATAGATTTCGTGAAGAACATCTAGTGTGAACTATATCCAACAAGACTAGAATTCGTAATCATTAAATTGGAAATTTTTGGTTTTTGCCCATGGCCTGGCATTATTTATATAAGAAGTTTTTTTTAATAATACAAATTCTATATACTAATGAAATACATCAGCCAAGTAGAAGACTTAGCACTATATTTTGAATCAATAATTCAACAAGTCCAAATATTATAGTGCTAAGTCTTCTAATTGGCTGATGTATTTCAGTAGTATATAGAATTTGTATTATTAAAAAAAACTTCTTATTTAAATTTTATATTCACATGAACATTGTGCATTCCAAAATTTCAAAAGAATTTTGTTTTCAAAAAACGAAAAATAAAAAAACAAGATTTTATCAAAACCCGTCCTACAATTTACGAGATACTTTTTTTTATAAAATTTTCATTGATCCGTGGCATCTAATGGCGTTCTTCGTTTTTCCGAAAAACTGATTAAAGTGATAGTTTTGGCAGTTTAAATAAGTTTAAAAAACGATTTTTTCTCGCCAATATACCATTCACTTTCATTACAAACATGTATGTACTTGTACATATTTACATTATTACCCTCCTAATTTACATAATTAAAATCCATTTAAATATACATTTGTAGGTACCTGTTTAACTATTCCTTGAATCATGCATTCGGCAATTTATTATACTAAGAATCAAGGTAATATTACCTACATGGGCTTTAAATCTGCAAACGATAACTATTATAGACTAGCTACCGACCAACAGCGTCAGTGAGTAACACTAAAGTTGTTAGCTACAATAGCAAGTTTGTACCATCCAGTCGTGAATTTTATTTTTTATAAAAATCGTTGAGAGAGCAAAATAAGATTTTTGATTATGGCCCAAAAAAATTCTATGGGAGCTACTGTTATTTGTCGTCTTAAAACAAATTTAAAAACGTGTGGGCATATTCCCGAAAAAACAATATCTACCAAGTTTGAGGCAAATCCACCCAACCGTTAAGGCTGTAGACTCGAGGACAGACACACGGAGTTGGGTGACCCACTTTTTTGGTGTTCTCTATGATCATAATGTCATGGTTGATTGTTAGAAATTCTTTTTGCACGAATCTATAACTTGCTTCATAGTACCTACGTATAATCGGAAGTAAACTAATTTTAATCGGTTCATCCAATAATGAGAAAGTCGAATATATGAATAATGGTTATATGGGAAGTTCCGTTAATAAAAACGCAAAATAAAATATTTTATTTTTTTTAAAGTGGACTATACTCATCTAAGAAGACAAACATTTTTTATCAAACTTCTTGGAGCCGTTTTTGAATGAAACAACATTTTTTTATTAACGTTTTTTTAAACATTTGTATTGTAGTTAAAGTTGCTTTTTGTTTTACGAAAATGTTTTTTTAAGTATTTAGATAATATCAGAAAACTAATAAATGCAAAGTTTTGAAGAAATCGATAAAATCATTTTCGAAACTCATATTGAGTTTTAATAAAAATATTAAAATATTATTATTTTTATATTTGGTAGTTAGTTGGGCTTGAATGATCGTTAAAATAGATGCAATTAATGAAAAACTAATTCATCTTTGTTTACCCTACGTTCGATGGCTTTTTTCAGGCTTCTTCGTGGTTTTTTTATTTATCTATCACCAAAAGTAAAATAATTTAATATAATATGTAAGTAGGTATGTGACGCTATTTTCTTACAAGAAACCTTTTGTGAATAAATTAAAATTATTTTACTATTTATGAGGAATAGTTGTGAATCATATCTTAGTTTACTGTGGACAATTAGCAAATAAAATAAAATTAAATCAACAAATAAAAATAAATTAACATTAAGCACTATTGGACCATCAAAAATTAAGACTGGTAGGTATCAGTTTGCATCACAGATCAGTTAATGGCAACACCGTAAATCGAGCTGATGATATCCTTATTCTATCTTTCTATATTTCTATCCTTGTTATTATATTATTTTATAAGTGTAGACTAACATTATCATTAAAAAAATCAAAATAATATACAAAAGGTAAAAGTCATAATCAAAACATATCAAAAACTAATTTTTGATGGAAAGTTAATCCTTTTTTTTTTTCTTTTCTGTTTTTTTTTTTTTTTTTTTTTTTTTTTTTGTTTTGCTTAGTCCTTAGTCACACGTAGAATATTGTTTAAAAGCGAATTTGTCTTGCTTCTTCATAGTAACTAGAAAAATATGTGTTTTTTCTTCACAAGAAAACACACACAAAAAATGTACACAATCTTATTGTGTCGTGATCGTGAGACGAGCAAGTTTTTAAATTAACAAATATTTACCTTAAGGAGAATGCGAAACTAATTCTTCACAATATACGTTTTCGCAGAGCAACTATGTAGTAGATATGTATGGCTGTGTACATATTACGCATATACGTAGATGGGATGTTTGAAATACTCCTGCAGTCATATAGTGCTTGATGGCGAAGTTGGGGTAAAAACTGTGGAAACTTTCTCTTGACATTTGCATCAAAGGGATCTTCAAATTGAGTTTTTGATATAAAATTACATTTCTTTTCAAGTTTCGCACATACCCCAAGTCGTGGATACACATACCAATTCCAGGGTACGTCGACAGCAACGATGACGATGACGGCAGCCGGAACGAAACGAACATACTTTTCAGTTAAAGCAACACGCTTTTCCAGCTTTGTGTTGTTTTTTTTGAAAAAAAATTTGTCATAATAAGGAAATGTCACAAGAAGTTTTCTTTTGTGCTTTGGCTTGGTTGAACAACTTACTGAAGGTATTCATTGTGTAGCATTCCAATCTGCAATAGAGTTAGTGATTTAAGAGAAAATATAAGTACTTGAACCAAAAAGAAACGGAAGCCACTGAAAGAATTTTGGCCTTTGTGTTTATAATGATTGCCATGTTGATTTTTTTGTTCTCTTAAGTATTTTATTATTATTATTATTTATTAACATGTAATTTAAATTACAGGGTGTTATAAAGAATATAAAGAGCTTAGCTGCGGAGATTATTGGCTCTTATTTAATAGAATACTAGCTGAGCCGGCGAACTTCGTTCCTCATAAATTCATTTTTGTCAAATAAAATAATAATTCCGAGACTGCACAATGTTGTTTGATGTAATAAATGCAATATCTTTGTCAATATGTATTTTGATGTATTTCACTGCGATTTCCTTATCTCCTTATCTACATTACCGATGAAATGCATTTGAAGAAATTTGTGATCTTCATTGGGTGCCGGCAATTATGAACCAAAACGTTGATGAATTTTTCATTGGATATGTATTAATGACGGCAAAGTCGAATCAGATGAAAATCTTTTCATAATATTCATATATAATATAGACTTAATTAAAATAAATTTACCTTGAATGTCGGATTGTATTGGTGAATGTCCTGAATAACTTCTGCTCCAAACTATGTCATTTGAAAGCAACCGTTATATTGTTGAGCTCTCATCAAAAGTTATCATGATTTGCTTGTAAATCATTTTGCGGTTTCAAAAGTATAGGGCTGGAATTCGATATCTGTCAAACTAAGTTGTTAAACTAATTGTTTTTTTTTCACGAAAATGGATCGCTTAACTATCGCACAACGCATAAAAATTGTTAAAACCTACTACAAAAATGGTGATTCTGCCAAAGCCACATATCGTGTTTTAAGAGGAGCTTATCGTTTATATAATCGTCGAACTACGCAAGCAATTGCCAAAATTGTGAAGAAATTTGATGAGACTGGATAGGTTACAGATATTGTAAGGCATGTGCATCATCGTTTCGCTCGTACCACTGAAAATATCACTTCTGTAATTGAAAGTGTTGCCGAAGACTCGAATGTGTTGATTCCTCGTCGTTCTCAGGAATTAGATCTACACCTACATCTATATAAAGTCCAGCTCACACAACAAACTGAAGCCAGCTGACCATTCATAACGTCGTAGATACGTCGAATGGGTGCTTGAACAACAGGCGGTGGACGGCGATTTTTCGAACAAAATTTTCTTCAGCGACGAATCACATTTCTCACTCGGTGGGTATGTTAATAAACAAAACTATCGTATTTGGGGTTCTGAGAATCCTCAAGTAATTGAAGAGAGGCCATTACATCCACAAAAAGTCCCTGTTTGGGGCGCTCTTTGGTCCGGATGTGTTTTTGGACCTTACTTCTTCGAAAACTACGATGGAACGACTGTCACCGTCAATTCGGAGCGTTAGAATCATATGTCAAAAAGTGGTTGAAAATTACCTCAAAAGAATCGATGCTTGGAACAATTCGAAATATTCGACCTTCTAACTGGTTGCATGATAACTTAAACGAAAACCAAACAAAATTAATATTCATCGAAAAAATAAGTCAAGTTTCATAATTACCTACTTATGAAATCATAAATTGCTGCTGAAATTATTCACTAAATGACCAAATCAAAATGTTCTGCAATCACATACCAAAACACATTTAAATGAAAACATTCGAAATATTTTTGGTTTCGTCTTACTCACAAAATTCATTAAAATTTCCGCTGATTCGCAAATTACTCAAATCCAATTGCACCATAACGAAATCAAAAGCGGTTTTTTTATCTCACTTTTCATAATTTTTTCAATAGCGAAATTGAAATCACAATGAATCTCACTTGATAAACATACAAATACTTTGAGCATAATGAAAATTAAGAAAAAAAATTAATTAAATTTAATTTTATTTGACCAAACGCAATAGCAAATACAATTCAATTTGAATGACGAAACGAAAAGGACGCCTCATATTCCTTCCAACAATAATCCATCAATCCCAAAGTCTTGAAAATCAAACAATGTTCCAGGATTACCAATTTTCCTGAATATTTTCCGGAATTTTAATCCAAGAGCCCTAAATCGTGAACAGATTTTCCTCCATTATCCTATCACCTTTCTTGAGCCAATGCGAATTTATCAAGCCCTAAATAGTGAAAATCGAAGTAACCATTCTCGAGATATGCACTAAAAAAAGAGCATTATCCCTGATATCCAATTTATTTTGGATCTTTTTCGGGATTTTCCTCCATTCTTTTATCTCCTTCATTGGGCCAATTTTTTTTCTTACAATTTTGCACGTGATTGTAACCCTTTATATATTTTTAACACATCGCGGGCATCCGGTGAAAGAAGAGAAAGAAGGAGAGGAAAGATATGTGGCGCGATGTTCTCAGAATACAGCTGGTTGTTGTCTCAGATTTATCTCCAGGGATTGCGGCTGGACTAATGCGAAGGAAATTACCGTGTCTTATTTAATTAAGTCTCTTATAGTTCGCATTATTTTTTTTTGTTTCGTTGTCATATTTATGAGTATACTAATTTACTCAATGACATGTTGTTAGTGTTATGCTTGAATAGCATGTAATGAGTAAACCAGCAACTCATCTTATGACAATTTTGAGAATTGGACAATTTTTTAATGGAATATAAGAAGCCATAGGCAGGCAGGAATCGAACCTGCGACAAAGAAGTTGACAGGCGAGCACACAACTATCGCCAAACGGCCACCCCCATAATTCGAATTCATCAAACTCAAAATCATGAACATCGAACCATCCTCTCTCGAGTTATGCGCGCACACATGGACGACATTTCTCTTTAATAAATCCACATATGGAATAATTAAGAGTTTCAATAAATTTTTTTACATTTTCGATATTTATAGGGTTTGGATTTTTAACACTTTATAGATTTATATTATGTGCTGGGAAAAACAGATTTCATAATAGTTTTTGAAATTTGGCTATTATCAAGGAGATGTGGAATATTTAATGTTTTATTGCAGGAGGCGCATAGAGGCGGGTTGTTGAGGTATGACCGAGTCTTAGACGTACGAAATTTATGATTTAATGTTTAGATTGGTTTGTAGGGTACCTATATTGGTTGAGATTTTTCTGGGTTAGCTTTTTATAATGACGGTTATAGAGGCTTCATTCAGTATCTTGCATGGTTCTTAGGTTTAAAAAAAAACAATGTATTAAGATCTTGTTTGGTAAATGCATTGAATTGGTATAATGGTGTGTCTTTTGCAGAATTTTCTGCTTTATCCGCTTCCTCATTTTACTACCACGAATATTTTTACGTATCCGAGGGTCCACATAAGTTTCATTTTATTTGACATCATAGCAATCCTGTTTCTTATTGCAGAAACTAGGTAAGTGCTATTATTTCGCTTATTTATTGCTTTTAAAACTGATATATTATCGGAGTATTATAACAAATTTGCCAATGTGGTTCATAGTAGCCCTTGTGGCTTGAAGGATTGCAAAATCTTCTGCCGAGAAAATTGATGCGAATTCCGGGAGTATACCAATGCTTCAGAATAGAACCATCTTCTAATGTAACAGCAAACGATTTATTGTACTGTGATTTTGATCCGTCAGTAAACATGAATTTCAAACCTTTATTTTTAAGTTCTGATGAAATGTCCGAAAATAAAGAGCAATAAATAC
The DNA here is from genome assembly GCA_910595825.1 of Philhelius pedissequus. Classification (NCBI taxonomy): domain Eukaryota; kingdom Metazoa; phylum Arthropoda; class Insecta; order Diptera; family Syrphidae; genus Philhelius; species Philhelius pedissequus. The sequence continues at coordinate 33,386,282 of OU343163.1, forward strand.
TGCGTTGTTGGTATTTGTTTTTCTATGGAGTGCCAAAAACCAAAGTCAACAAAATAGATTTCGGTTCCATATGCCCGGCAGGTAAGATAAGACATAGATTTGTGGCTTATTTTTCTATAGGAAGTTTCATTTTTTCCGCTTTCTCAAGGATCTTGTTTATTGCGGACGGGATGCGTTTTTTACATTATTTCCAATGGATTGGTGGATGTCTTTATAAATAACAGAGTTCTTTGAAAAAACCAACTTCGCAATTAACTTTGATGTTTTTCTTTGTAACGTTCTTTGACTGTTGGAATGCCTGCTTCTGCTAGTATATTTTTAATTGCGATATACATAACATAGGCACTATAGGGCATTTTGCATTTGGAAAAAAAATCAAACTCGAGATTTTAATCAAAGTTGACATTACGATGACAGAGAGCACCAAAAAAGTGGGACCCGCAATTCCGTCTATCTGTCTGTAGAACGATATACAGCCTAAGCCGCTGAACCAATTTTGTTCAAACTTGGTGCTTAGGCGTTTTAGGTGATTGTCCAAAATAGATTTTTGAATCGTTGTTTTGGACTCAAAAATAACGGTACTTGCCACAAAAATCTTTCTACTATCTTAATTATCTCGAAAACGACTCTAACGATTTTTATAAAAACTGGTGTGTTTACTACTTTGGGTTTGGCCAAATTTTTTATTTATATTTTGTTATTAACGGTACCTGCCATACAACCATTTTATTGATTTTCAATTTTCAACTTTCTCATATTCGGCTCAACGGAATTTGATCAAAATTTTTATACAAGAGCTCCTTCAAATTCTAAATAATACTGCATATTCAAAATTTTTGAAAATTCAAGATTTCGAAAACGGGTGGACGATTTTTTCTGAACTTTTATTTTTGAATTTATATTATTAAATATTTAAAATGTTCATACCAATTTTTTTTTTAATATTTAAGAATTTTTATATTTAGCCGTTTGTATTAAGAATGTTTAGCATATAATGTGATCGAACATTGGGGCAAGTACGTGCATTTTATTTATTGGTGTATTAGGGAAAGCTTTGATGCTTCTCCGCGCTGCTTGATTAATTTTCGAATTTTTTTTTTTGAAAAATCAATATTTTTAATGTTAATAAAAAAAATTATTTTAAATTTTAGATTAACATGTATATTTATAAACTCTAAAAAACTGCATCTCAAAATTTCAAAAAAAAATAGTTTTCAAAAAATTAAAAATTAAAAAAAGGATTTCATCAAAATCCGTCCTACAATTTTCGAGATACTTTTCTATAAAATTTTAATTGATCCATGTCATCTGCGTTTTTTTTCAAGAAACTGATTAAAGTCATGGTTTTGGCAGTTTTTATCAGTTTAAAGAACGATTTTACCCACCTATACACCATTCACTTTCATTATTATTTTACTTATTTACATAGCTAGGCGCCATCTATATAAATCCGTTTTTGGATGGTACCTATTTCTGCTATTTCTTGAATCATGCATTCCATAATTCATTATACTACGAATAAAGGTAATCCTACCTACTTCGGCTTTAAACTTGCACAGGATAACTAATCTAGACTACCTAACCTACTAACATCGTCAGTGGTTAGCTACTACTTAACACTGAAGTTGTTAGCTACATGAGCAAGTTCGTTCGATCCAGTCGTGCATTTTATTTCTATACGGAAATTTCTTTAATCATGAGGGAGCTTTAGAAAAAATAGTTTTACCTCCAAGTCAGAATATTGAAAATTACTGTTAACTTTAAACTTAAAGTATAGACATTTAGTAGTTCAAATGATTAAATAAAATAAATCGTTAATTAGATACATGCATTAACTGCGGCTGCAGTTTTTTTTTACATATTTGTCTGCTTTGTTTTGTAAATCCGTATCGAGTGCATAAATTGAGTGCATCAAATCAAATCCGGTTACCATAATGTCCTCGATTATAATACGTTGGAGGTGTTTGCGATTGATGATTTGTGATATAAGGGTTAAACTGATATCCCTATAATCATACATACCTTACAGATATTGACTTACATACTTTATTGTTATCTGTGATAATTAGGTCAACATCTATGTAAATGAGATTGCATTTCAATGTTGTTGTTTTATGTATCGATATAGTCGGTGGAAACTCTAACTGTGAAAATTCTTGCCTCTTGGTAAATTATGCATACATAGATATACATTTATTTATGGTATATCGAATGCATTCAAAAGCGATATAACATACATCCATGTGTCTCGGACTAGAGATATTCAAATGGAATGTTAAAAGAATTTATTTAATTAATTTACCATAAGTAAAACATTTGTGACAGATCTTTCATTTTAAATTTTTTTTTTACCTTTAATTGGTCAGAAGACAAAGACATCCAAGTCTGACATCTAAGTATTATTCTAATTAAATACACGACTGGATCGCACGAACTTGCTTTTATGTTCGATAACATCATATGCAAAAGATTTGTATAAAAATTCTAAATATATTTTTAAAGTCGTTTTTTATTTAATTTTTTTTATACAAAATTTCTTTAATTTTTTCCTAAAAAAAAATTGCTATGACAATCTTAAATATTTAATAATATAAACTTAAAAACAAGAGATTAAATCGGCTTAATGAAAGAAAAAATAATTCAAAATTCTGGAATAAATACTTAAACTTATTTTAGCTGAAGAAAAAGTATGCCATTTTATTTCTTGGATAAATTTGAATTTATGAGAAAAAATTTTTTAGAAATATGTGGAGCAGTTTTTGAAAAAAAAAGTTTTTTAACTTTTTGAAAATTAAAAAAAAAATTCAATACCGCCAATTCATATGTATGCAGCGAATACATATAACTAACTATAATTTTTTTTTAATTAATGAGCAGTTTTCAAAATATAATTTTTTTAATTAAAAAAATGCTTTTTAAAATACAAACAAATATTAATTAAAAATATTGGGACGCAGTATAAATTGGGCAACCTAACCTAAACCTATAAATATGTGCAATTTCGAAAGAATCGGCTTAGTCATTTATGAGATATAAAAAAAAACGGTCCTATGGAAAGCCTATCCTTTTTAGACATTTTAAAAATTTTTTTTAACCATAAGATCGGTCGAACCTAAAAAGCTGCACTGATTTTTTTTAATCAAAATCTTTAGAGCCGTTTCCGAGAGAGAAAAATAGGTTTTATATGGCAGGTACCGTTATTTTTTGAGCTAAGAAAATATTCAATTTCCCCCCTGTACAATACCTAAAAACTCTATATACCAAGTTTTGAAGTAATTCGGCCCACCCGTTTGGGCTGTAGGTGTCTATACATACATACAGACAGACTGACAGACAGACAGCCAGACATCCATACAGACGGACAGAATTTTTAGACCATCTTTTTTCGTCTTCTCAATCATTGTAATGTCATGTTTGATTGTTATCTCAAAACTTTTTCTATCGACGAATGCTTACTTGCCTTATATGTAGTAGGTACTTATAATCTCAAGTAAAAATACAAAATGTCCTGAAGAAAGAATTAGATATAGATAACTCACTTTATTAATTGCTCGATGGAGAGGAGATGCAGGACAAAACAGTTGCTTTTTAGTAATTGTCAATAATTTCACCTTTAAGCCATGTTCTCTCATCTGGTGAGTAAAATACAAAATATCAATTACATACAAAATTTAAAACTTTCGATTTAGATAAGTTTCCTTTCATCTAAATTCCTGTACAAAACACATCACTATATCCTGTTAGGTAGGTGCAGTCAACAGAAAAATATGCTTTAGGTGATACAAAACAATGTAGTTATGTTAAGTAAAGCTTACAAACGCTTTGCTGTCAAAATCATATAGGTATGTTGGTAGAAATAGCATAAAAGGTCATAACATGAATACTTTCATTCAAAATTATCAAAGAACACTGTCCATGGGGGACTAAACGTCTACCTTCCTACATTGACTCCTACATACTCGTATGGTTAGGTACCTTTCCTAAACATCAGCTAAAGCTTTCTATGAAAAACTATGGGTAGGTACCTATATAAAAATGTACGTGGCTATTATATTAGTGAATAAAGGGTCCTTTAAGCGATACTTCCGCAAAAAATAAAGTCATTTCCCTTTGATATTATTCATTCCATCCACAAAACATGTAATTGCTTCGTCGTCGTTCATTTATTTTTATAACTTCATTGTATAGTTAACTTTAAAAACACACATCGTATATGGTACAGTCGAGTCCGCATATCTCAAGTACGCTTAACTGAAAAATTCGGTTAGTTGAAACACAAAATTTGTATTGCAGCATTTTTTCACAACTTTCATACAAACTACATCGATTAGCTGAAACCCGCTTAATTGAAAAATTCGGTAAAATGAAAAAATAATTTTACGGGAAAAATCAATGGCGAAACATTTTCAACAACCCATTGTTAAGGGCTTTAAATTTTACTAGCTAGCAATTTCTTAAGTGCTTATTGATTGAATAACTATTTCAAGATTTTTAAACCTTTTCTAAAATAGTAAATTGCTAATTAAGCTGGGTTTGAATTTTGATTTACACAATTATTGTTGTTATGCGTTGTAAATTAATTATATGTTGATGAAAACCTTCTAAAAAGGTATTAGTTATTTCTATTTTCATCATTTTAACTTCAATATTTACAAAAAAAAAATTGAGCACCAGCAGGACTCGAACCTGGGCACCCCGCGTGCGATGCTGATATACTATCAGATTCCATAATGGATTTAGCAAATTGCTAAAGGTTAAAGTACCCATTCCGTGATTTTAACTTTAGTAAAATGTTAAAATCGTTTAAAATTAGCTCAATCATCTTTTTAGCTTAGTTTTCTTTTTTTTTTTTATAACTTTGCACGCGCTCAAGGGATTATGAATACCTTTTATATGTTTTTCTTAACACATCGCGGCCATCCGGTAGAAGAAGAGAAATAAGGATATGAAAGATGTGTGGCGCGATGTTCTGGGACTAGAGCTGGTTGTTGTCTCAGATTTATCTCCAGGGATGGCGGCTGAACTAATGCAGAGATAATTACCGTGTCTTATGTATTTGTGTCCGTTATAATTTGCATTATTTTATTTATTTCCTTGTCATATCTTATGGGTATGCTAGTTTACTCAATCACATGTCATTAGTGTTATGCCTAAACAGCATGTAATGAGCAAAGCAGGAACTTTTTTTATGACCATTTTTAGAATTGCTTTTTAATGGAATATAAAAAGACGGCAGGAATTGAACCCGCAACCATGAGGTTGACAGGTGAGCACACAACTATCGCGCCACGGCCACCCCTATTTTGTATAGTAAATTGCTAAAAGTGGCTTTAACATTTTACTAAATCGTTTAAAATTTTGTGCCAATTTCTTTACACTGATTCTGCTCCGCATAAATGAAATAAAAAAAAAGAACATGTGTGTCTCGGGACGCCCGACAGAAGTGATAACCTTAACTAATTTAAGTTAAACTATTTAATATTAAAATTGTTTAACTTAAAAAAAGCTTTAAGCGTTATTCCTACTTTGAATAATTTCAAAAGTTCTCCGTATGCGTGAGAGAAAGCGAAGCCAGACAGACTAACACCCGCCGTAACGCCTTACGTATACGCCTGTTTATCGATATACATATGCTAGCACTTTTGTAGGCGATGGCTGAGGCAATAACTTTGTGGAATACTGTTTTTAAAAGTATTGAAATTTGTCATAAAAAAAACCCTATTAAGATATAAATATATCTAGTAAAACACATTCTTATTATTTTTATACCAGCATACAGTTTCAAATTTTACCTCAATTTTAAGACCTTAACCTTATAGATTGAGCTATTAGAACAGATGATATAAGCTCAAAACAGCCACCACATCTTTTCTTTTTAATTATTTTCAAACTAGCTGTTCTCCTACACTGAACATCGATGATAGGCGTAGGCGCGCAATTTTGAATGTTTTTCTTCTGTTTTAAAATAGCTAAAGTTTGCAAAGCTTGTCATAGAGTAATGATTTGATACATGAAAATAATCGTCATATTGTTGTCTGATTATTAATTAAAGAAAAACCAAATGCATTTATGGAACCAGTCAAATGTATAAGTTACTGATATTTGTAATCTGCTTAATTTTACAATTTTCTTACGGTTAGTTACATTCTAGGAATCCAACATGCTTACCAAACATTCAAGTCAATATACTGTGTCATTCCTGAAAATATCAGATTTCTAGGTCCGCTCCTTTTTTTTTTTTTTTTTTTTTATTTTTTTTTACTTATAAACTAAACCTAAATATATATTAAAAATAATTCAAACTAAATAAAACTAACTTATACTAACCAACAACCCAAACCACCTAAAATACCTAATAATACTTAAAACTACTTAAAAACTAGAACAGCCACAGCAGCATTTTTTTCGTTTTTTAATTTTTTTTTGTTTATTTTTTATATGCATGCCGACACACACCAACATGCAACCCACCCATACATGTACATACGCACATACATATACAGACACGCATATAACCGGTGAATTTTTAAGAGCTTGTTTTTTGTAAATTCAAAAAAACACAGAAACTTGTAAAAAGTGAATGAAATTTTTATTTGGATCGATAAATCAATTTCTGCCATTTACTTTTTAAAAATAATTTCATTTAAATGTTGCCCGCGGCTACGCTTCAGGTGGTCGATTCTGAAGGTCCAATTTTGGCAAACTTTTTCACACATTTCGGCCGGAATCTCACCAATGACGCGTTCAATGTTGGCTTCCAAGGCAGCAATCGTGTTTGGCTTGTTCCCATAGACAATAGACTTAACATAGGCTCACAAAAAATAGTCTAACGGGGTCAAATCACATGATCTTGGTGGCGATTTGACTGCGCCAAAACGTGAGATCAACTGCTCACCAAATTCGCCTCTCAATTGATGCATGGTTTCGCGTGCAGTGTGGCATGTGGCACCGTCCTGTTGGAACCACATGTCGACCGAGTTCAATTCTTGCATTTTCGGCAAAAAAAAATCTGTTATCATCGAACGGTACCTTTCTCCATTGACCGTAACCCTGCGGCCTTCATCGTCCTTGAAGAAGTACGGCCCAATGATGCCGCCTGCCCATAAACCGCACCAAACAGTGCATTTTTCGGGATGCATTGGTAGCTGCTGAATTGCATCTGGCTGCTCTTCACTCCAAATACGGCAATTCTGCTTATTCACGTATCCATTTAGCCAAACATGAGCGGAAAAAAAAACGGACGTAGCTTGCGAAACACATTTTTCACAGAACACGCATTTTGATAATAAATTTCAATAATTTGCAAACGTTGTTCAGGCGTAAGTCTATTCATGATGAAATGGCAAACAATACTGAATCGAAATGTCAAATGTTCGTGGAATTTGTCATGTGTGATCTGTCAAAAATATAAACGTCAAAAACCAAGTAGCAAAAAAATCACCCGTTACATGCACGTATGCCCCCGCATACATACCTATTTTTAATTTTTTTTTTTTGGTGCCACCCTGACTGTTCCCTATACCTAATTGCCCTAAATCTATGTAAGTCGGCCAAGATATAATATCTTCATCGACTTTAAATATCACGATACTGTTCAGAGAGCCACCAGAAGTGGTTCTCCTGTTTCGCCCTATCCCTCCGGTCCCGATCGGACACAGTCCTACTGAAACGAAGGCGCTCTTCTCCACCTTGAGCGATGACGTCTCGACCATACAGGAGTCGCCTATCCACAGTTTTCCGGCTGACGTGGTAGATGAGCGGAACCGCCCCTCCATCCTGTATCAGCCCTCGACTGTCTAAATAGAGGAATGCCTCGGGAGGGATGTAGCCACTTAACCGCGCAAATCTAGCGTCTTAGGCCGTTCGGCCAAGCTGACTTATGAACGATGGCTGGCAAAAACAGGTTTTATACTTTTTGTATAGTAAATTTGCATTTATTTAGGTAGTTAAAATAAAACCAGGCAGACACTTCAATAAGAACTAAATAGTTGTTATATTGCATTCAATTAGAATTACATTAACTTTGTCTATATCAACAGGTAAATCAGATAAACTTATGACACCTGCTTTAAGAATCCTGTTACTGAAACCCAATAAGATTTCAATCATACGATTCCTATCGAAATATATTTTCTCTCTGCTGCACATTTCAATCTCCATTGCATTATTATTGGCTTCCATTCTTAGAGATATGGTAGAATTGCGCATTAATAATTCCTTAGCAATATAGTATAATGCAATATTAACAATTTCATATGACCCTAATGGAATTTCAGTTTCATGTTCTCCGATATGAAACAAATTGTTTTGTTTATCAACAGTGGGCATTTAATTATATCTTGCTCCATATTCAAGGGTTTATAGGTACCTCAATTCAAATTTATTATTATATTTCTCATTAACTCAATAGTCAACACATTGTCACTACACATCTTTCAACTTGCAAATAGCCAAGTTTCTAGAGCATACAACTATCAATCCAGATGTACCCAGTTCAAATCCAACAAATTTGCCAAGTATTTTTATTTCATAATTTAATTCAGAGAAGGGAATACTCAGCGTAACGCGTTACGTAACGCATCGGTTTACCCTCCCATAAAAAGTGATACTTTCAAAAAGCTGACTACGTCTACCATTTAGATTATTTCTTTCTTTAACTGCTGAACGTGACCAAATAAACTTAACACTTCACTTTGATCTGCAAGTTTGACAACAAAATATTTTGCTTTGTTTGTGACGCATGACTTCTGAGTTTGGCAAGAATAATTTCTGGAAAGTGCGAGTAAAATAATTTAAAATGATGGCACAAGTGGTAAATTGTTTTGTAAACTAAAATTCTTAGATTGGATTGCGGAAATTGTATTTTAATTTTCTAATCTCTGGTAAAGAATTTTTTTTCAGTTATTCAAAGATCGCTTAACTGAAAAAAAGTATGGCAAATTGCAGTTTCATTTAAGCGGACTCGTCTGTACTCACTTACTCATATTCAACCTATATACTCGTCGTAAAGAGTACATAATTCTAATGTTTAGCTATACCTTTTAAAAAAAAAAAGGAAGCAATATACCGTGTCGTCGTCATCAGTCGTCCCTGTTTTCAGTTTTTCCGTTTTACCATTTTTCCGGTGGTGCAAGTAGAGCTGTTCAATTTTTTTTTTTTTTTTTTTTTTAATAATGTATATAGTGTTGTAACTGAAAGTATGACATTTATATAGCTTTTGTAATGCGTCTAACAATGGCCATCATTCTCACGTCACGACCCCGGTGAATTAAAAGCAAACTGAATGTGAGCACTTTTGTAAATTGCAGTGTAAATATTTTCCCTTTTCAAAATAATGTGACATTTCATGCATTTTCTATTGAGAAATGGCACACGCTTTGCTGCCAAGTGTTTAGATATCCTTTCCACGCTTCGTTGAGTTACCCGTCCATAGTACATACGTACATATAAGTGGAAGTATGAAGTTATATACGACAATACATTATGTACATACAAAAAAACTAAGAAATAAGAAAATTGTTTTCAATGAAGAAGATATTATTGTGTGCGTGTGTTTTATTTAATAGTTTTATTTTCATGGATGTTTTATAATAAAGTACACATGATTGTGTATATCCGGCACAAGGACAAATAAAACACACGAATACATATTGTTTTAGGAAATTACAATTAAAAACTAAATTACTAGTAAACCTTAAACAAGGTTTTTCTATATAGGTATTGTGTATTTCAGAATTTTTATAGCTTCTGAGTTCTGGGAATCTTTAATTTAGTAAGATATGTGACGTCATCACTAAACACCTAAAACAAAGAACATCATCATAAAACCTGTAATTAAACATATCAATCAACATCATCATCATAATCAACATAAACATCAAACATGATCAACAAGTAGTACCTACACAATCATCAATATGGTGGACGTTTTTAGCTTTTTAGTTTGTGCTGTTTTCAAACTGATCTCATTAATACAACACAATATACATTAATGTATAAGCATCAACAAAACAAACAAAAAATATTGCCGTCAAATACACACATCAGGCACTTACATATCTAATCTTATCAAGAAAGCGAACCCGAAAAAAATGCCTCGTCAAATACACACAATGCGTATGGGCACCAACTACATTAAGTCCGGTTTTACATAGCGCGTGTTTACGCGTGAATGAAGTACGAAAGAGAAAGAAAGAATGAAACGATAAAACAGAAATAAATCTATCTGAAGACACGCGGTAAGGATTTTCCTTTTGTACAACTTCAATAGTTTTTTTCTCAAATATTAATTTAATAGCATATGTTGGGCTAAAGCTTAAGTAAGCATTGCCAAGCCACATGAACGTTTAAAAAGTATGCTCAATGGAGCTCATCCCCAAACTCGGAAATTCCTGGATAATTTGAGATCATATACATAATACACTTTTCAAATGACATCTTTCAGTGTAAAATGATTTTAGGGAAAGTGTTGTTTCTCATGGTCAATTTATGTAGCCTTTTAAAGAGTGGTCTAAAAAAAGTAATCTGTATTTACTTGTTGGCCAGTTGATATCGCCACGACGAGAAATTACGCGGCCAGGAAATGCCGCTTGAAATTAAGCCATATTCGCTCGAGCTGTGTGGCATGTGGCACCGTCTTGTTGACACCACATATTCTCCAATTCGTATTCTTCAATAGCAGGCAAAAAAAAAGTCAGTTATCATATGAGCATAACGCTCCGAATTGAAGGTGACAGTCGTTCCATCGTCGTTTTCGAAGAAGTAAGGTCCAATCACACCTACGGACCAAAGTTTTTGTGGATGTAATGGCCTCTCTTCAATTACTTGAGGATTCTCAGAACCCCAAATACGACAATTTTGTTTATTAACATACCCACCGAGTGAGAAATGTGCTTCGTCGCTGAATAAAAATTTTGTTCGAAAAATCGCCGTCCACCGCCTGTTGTTTGAGCACCCATTCGACGTATCTACGACGTTGTGAATGGTCATCTGGCTTCAGTTGTTGTGTGAGCTGGACTTTATATGGATTTAGGTGTCGATTCAAGTGCAAAATACGCCATAATGTGCCGTAAGACCGTCCTAATTCCTGATAACGACGAGGAATCGACATATTCGGGTCTTCGGCAACACTTCAAAATTCTTCACAATTTTGCCAATTGCTTGCGTAGTTATGTAAACCATAATCTTCTCTTAAAGCACGATATGTGGCTGTGGCAGAATCACCATTTTTGTAGTAGGTTTTAACATTTTTATGCGTTTTGCGATAGTTAAGCCATCCATTTTCGTAAATGTCAGACTTTCAACTAAAAAAAAAAAATTGGTTTAACAAATTAGTTTGACAGATGTCGACTTCAAGCCCTATACTTTTGAAACCGCAAAATGGATAAACTTTTTTTGAAAACTGTTTCAGTGAGTGAATATTTATTTGGTTGCGGAAAGCATTTGTAAGTATGTATATAAATTTTTAGGCAAAAATATAGTAGAAATTGCGGCCAGTCTCATCCCCCCCCCCCACCAACATTTTTTTCTGCGTTCTGCCCTGGTTCAAGCTATATCTGCACTCATCTATGACAAACAAAACCAAGAAAAATCTCATTATGTCGGGTCAGTCAGATGTCGGCCGGCTTGAGAGCTCCATAGATATATTCTTACCCCCAACGCCGCAAAAGAAGTCTTATTTCAAAAATGGCTTACCATTATTTTCTTAAGATGGGAGGGGGGGGGGGGGTTCCTATAATAAAAACCATTAACATTTCTATAGCCTAAGAACAAGTAATATTCTTAAAATATCCACATTATTGGTTTTAAGTCGTCCTACAGGAAATAAGTACTGGACGCTGGCTGCCATGAACTAGATTAGAGAAATGGCGATTTATAACAGTTGAATTATAAGAACTTTTCGCGCTTAAAAGTGTTAAATACTCCCCGCACCTCTAATCGAACATCAAATATATTATCAAACACAACATTAAACATAGATATCATCAAAAAAATCATCGAATATATCATCAAACATACCAAACATCATAATCGACATCATATTCAAACATCATCTTTAAACTTAAAAATCATCATCAATAAACATCATCATCAATAAACATCATCATCAATATCAAGCATCATCATCAAATGGTCCGGCCGCTTCCTACAAAATTTCTCCGCTCCTTCCAATTACCGACCAAATGCATCAACGTCTTTTCTTTCCAGGGTTACGGAAAAGCTGCTATATTAACAGTTCAGAACGAAAGATTCTTAAGGACCGGAAGTACCTATATGTTTTATAGCAATATGTCCACTCCACCAGTGATCTGCCGGTATATCTCAACTAACAGTTAAATTAAATAAATATTTGCATCGTTTCGTAAAAATTAAGATGATTGCCCTAAGACCTTTAAACAAGCTTGGCATCAAGCTCTCAATTCGTACATTTGGTATCGAAGTATTTATATTCTTCATTCGATTAGTAACTTCATTTCAAATCGTCCTAAACAATTTGTATTGAAAGTTTTGTTTGCGATAACCTTCTTCATTGTCTTAAATCATTTCCTGTCTGCAACTTCTAATCCAATTAATTGCTCTTTTGACGACAATATCCTCGAACATCAAAAACAAGAAATAAATAAAAAGCCATTCCCTTCTTAACAGCAAAAGTGAACAAAATTGAGATCACAGAAATTTAGCTGTCAAAAATTGAGAATATGAATCAAAAATATTTTTTCCTCAGTTTTCGGCTGCAAAACTGAGAAATGAGTTTTAAAACATTTTTGAAAAAAAAAATTCCAGTTGATTTTCATAAAGAAAATGTTAAGTCCTTATTTTCAAAAGCCCGCTCAACATTTATGTAGATTGTCTACTGTTAGTTAATATTTTTTTTGTTTCTGCAAGAAGTTTTGTAGTCTTACTTATGCAGATAGTTTGCTACTCGTAACTTACTGGGATTTATCGCATATTCCATATTTTGCCATTTTTTATTTCTAAAACTTTTTAGTAAAATGTCTTTCATTTCACCGACGGCTATAATTTTTTGTTCAGTTTTTCCGGTCCTCACATATGTCATTTCAATTTACCCTGAAAATTAAATAGTCCATTTTATGAATTTTATTAAATTAAAAGTTGTATTAGTAGCTCTTTCTATAAAAAGGCTGTCAGAGCTTTTGAAAAGTGTTTCTTTTTTTTAGAACAACAGAAATTATATTAAAACAAAAAAAAAAGTAGGTAGATTCATATAAAATAAAAACGGCAAATCCATGAAAGCGAATCTCAGCTGCACATTTATTAAAATTATTTAAATACTTCAAATCTAGTTCCAGGAACATCTCTAGAGAAAAAAAATTATTATAAAGGAATTGCAGCCCACGTAGGGTCGCAACAACTTGCTCGTGGTAAATGGTTCAGTGAAATTGTAATAGTAGCAAGAATCAGATAAAGAACTGGCCGCCATATTGAAATTTTTGAAATTGTTGCTTACAACTTTTTATATTTCCTGCGATTATAGGTACTATAAGGCAAGTTTTTTTTTCTTACAATCAAATAGGACATTACTTTTATAGAGAATATCAAAAAAGTGGGTCATCCAATTCCGTCTGTCTGTCTGTCTGTCAGTCTGTCTGTCCTCCAGTGTACAGCCTAAACGGTTGGATAGATTTGCGTCAAACTTGGTGCGTATTGATATTTCGGTAATATGTCCAAAGTTTTTTTTAAATTTTTTTTAAGATGACAAATAACAGTAGCTCCCACAAATTTTGTTTGGGCCAAAAAACAAAAATCTTATATTTCCCAAAACTGCTATAACGATTTTTATAAAAAAAAAACATTTCATTAACGAAGGGAAAAGCTACCTTTTGACAATTTTTTTTTGGAAAAAAAATTTTTATTTTTGGTACCTCTAGTAGAACCATTTTTTTGGTTTTCGATTTTCTCGGAAACGGTTAATTTGATTTATTTGAAATTTTTTCCGCAGAAGCTCCTAGGGAATTGAAATAGTATTGTATACCAACATTTTTCAAAAAAAAAAATTTTTTTGGCAATAATTTTTTTTTTTTTTTTTTGAAAATTAGAAATTTCAAAAACGACTCCGTAGATTTTTTCAAAACTTCGTATTTGGTGGTTTTTTGACATTATCTTGAATAGTTAAAAAAAATATTTTTTTTAAATAAAAAACAACGGTACCTCCCATACAAATGTTAGAAAACTGTTTAGAAAAAAATGTATTTATCGAAAACGGCTCCAAGAATTTTTATTAAAAATGTGTGTGTTCTTAAATTAGTACAGTTCACTTTTAGGTATAAAAATATTTTGTTTGCACACGCAATGTAACTATTCTTTGAATCATCCATTCGACCATTCATTATAATAAGAATCAAGGTAGTCTTACCTACGTAGGCTTTAAGCCTGCATAGGGTAACTACACCTAACTAACTAAACCTCAATGGTTAGCTACATTAAAGTTGTTAGCTACACGAGCAAGTTCGTGCGATCGAGTCGTGCATTTTATTTTGTATTATTTCACATTCAAGAAATTGGAATTTTGTTTGAAAATATTAAAATCTGATAAGAAAAATTATATAATTTTTCTAAGAAGTAAATTTCTACAAAATGTCAACAAAATTGGTTAAATTATTAATGAGGATGACAGAAATTTACGAAAAAATGTTGCCACTCTACGCATATTTCCTTTAAATAAATTAAAATATTACTGTTACATTTTTTGATCAAATTATTTCTTAATGAAGTTTGAAGAGTTTCTTAGTTCTTGTTATGCAAAATTTTTTTAAGTTAGGGTGGTGCAAAATATGCGTAGTTATTTTAAATTATTTTTTTTCTGCAAAATTTTACGTTTGTGTAATAGAACACTTGAAAGTTCAAAACAAAGTAATAATTGAACAAATAATATCAGTACTGGAATCTTGAAATTAACGATAAAGAATCATGGTCACCACCTTCTAAAAATATTTCGGAAGTAGATTTGAAAAAAAAAATACAATTGATTCAATTTGTTCGCAGTAGATTTATATTTGTTAAAGATTAAAAAAAAATATTTTAGTTTCCAGAAGATCAGCAAAGTCGTCAAAAATATTATTAAAAAACGCTTAGCAATCAAATAAAAAAATAATCTAACCTAGTAAATATGATTTGTTTTATAATTTAATGCTTAAACTATGTACTAGTAAATATAAGCTTAAAACTTCTGCTGGAACCAGCACCTTGGTAAATACACTTATTTCCCTTCTCTGCAAGGCCTTTTTTGTGAATCCACTTTTAAATTAATATTGCTTCAAGCTTTAACCACACAAAAATCAATTTTAACTTTAGCGTGAAGATTCGGTTAAATATGTCTAACTTTTTCCCTTTTCAAACAATCAAAACAAACACAAATACATAAAAAATACAATGTTGCCATAATTATGACAGCTGTCAATAGAAATCAATACAAGGACCTATAATGTTTGAAGTATAATTATTAAAAGGTTGAGAAATGACAGAAAGATGGAATAAACAAAAATATTTTGTGGGTTAAATTTTGAAGAATATTTTTTGTTGGACTAAAAATAGAATTGATTTAATTTCGGGGCAGTAAATTAATTTTTCGAAAAAATGGAGTAGATCCATCGCAATTGGAGCACAGTAACAACCCTGTAAATTATCAGATTTCCCTTTTTCCAATACAAAGTGGCGTATTTATCTGCTTTCATTGAATTGGAAGGCTAGCTGCCACTCGTTCTGTAGAGCAATATTCATCGAGTGCAAATATAATAAAAAAGTTGGTAAATTTTGTATGGTTTCAATTAAATGATCGTGAGCCGTTTAATAAAAATTTAAGATAAAATATCAAAAAAAAGGATTTGTATTTATTTTAACATTGAGTAAGTGTAGGTATATATTAGGGTGGGTCAAAAAAATATGTTTTCATTCATCGAACTTCAGGAGAAAGCTTTAGATATGGTATTTTGCACATTATTCTACACGAATAACATTAATTATGTCAAAATTGAACCAAAATCCTATCATAAGACAAACAATTGGAGCATTGATATTTTTTAAAATGTTATTTTTAAAATAGTAAATAAATAATAATTAAAAAATGAATTTTAGATTTTAATTTTATTTATTGTATATATTTTATATCGCGACGCGTTTCGAAGTGTTCTCCATCATCGCGCGGTGAGATTTGATTGATGATGGAGAACACTCCGAAAAGCGTCGCGATACAAAAAAAAATTAAAGTTATTAATCGGTTTATATAATATATACAATAAATAAAATTAAAATCCAAAATTTATTTTTTAATTATTATTTTTTTACTATTTTAAAAATAACTTTTTTATTAAAAAAACTAACTAGTCGGAGCCAAAAAATACCAACATAAATAATTGATTTTTCTTAATTTGAAAGTTTATAAATTCTCATTTAATTTTTAAGAACCGATTTTAAGTCTTAAAAAATTGAGTAACGATATTTTTGAGTTTTTGGCGGTTTCGATTAAAATATTGCGGAATATCCCAGAGAACTATTACTTATTCGAGACGAGAATGCATTTTTATAAGGAATATCCCATATTCCATATTTAAATACTTGCCCATTTTCTCCTCGGTCAAGTTTTGTAATTTTTTGTTTGGATTAGGTTTTCTCTGAGTAATTTGTAACATCACATTTTCAGCTGTCAAAGCATACCTATATATATAAACCTTTACGCTGTAGGGGTAAATTTTCGCTTGAAAAAAAGAAATCAAAATGCAACTTTTATCCGAGCATTCGAAAATGTACACAGCTGTCCAATAGATTAGGTTGACGCTTAAAATACCAAAAAGAGCTCTTTTGCTTTAAAGAAAAAAGCTGTAGGAAAATGCACCACTTAAACTATCGTAAGATTCAGCACTTAAAAAGTGATTTTTGGGTACAAATTTCGATTTTTTTTTTTAAAGTAACTTTTTAGTAAAAAAGCGATTTAGTAAACCAGTTTTGTCAGGAAAAATAAAACGCGTATAATCGGTTTCGAAGAAAAAAAATCGAGTTGTACCACCGAACAAAATTTAAGTGCGGGGTAAAACAAGAAAAATAAAAAAATGCACAAAGAAAATAAATAAAATAAAATGCACGACTAGATCGCATGTACTTGTTCCAATGTTTGATCACATTACATATATATACATATGCAAAAGATTGTAAGAACATTTTAAATATTTAATAATATACATTCAAAACCAAAATTTCAGAAAAAACGTCCACCCGTTTTCGAAATACTGAATTTTCGAAAATCCAAAAAAACAATTTTTCGAAAGTTTGCCGTTTATGAGAAAGTCAAAATCAATAAAATGATTGCATGGCAGGTACTGTTAATAACAAAATATTAAAAAAAAATATTTGGCCAAAATGAAGACCGTACCCAAAGTAGTACGCGCACCAATTTTTATCAAAATCGTTAAGGCCGTTTTATATGAAGATGGTAAAAAAATTTGTATGGCAAGTACCGTTATTTTTGGGGCTAAAACAACGATTCAAAAATCTATTTTGGACAATCACCTAAAACGCTTAAGCACGAATTTTGAACAAAATCGGTTCAGCGGTTTAGGCTGTAGATCGTTCTACAGACAGACAGACAGACGGAATTGCGGGACAAAATTTTTTGGTGTTCTGTATCATCGTAACTTTGATTAAAATTTCGAGTTCGATAGTACATGTAGTCAAAATTTTCGGAAAATTTTGGCTTATAATACTGTTTAAACTTTTTAGGAGCTTTTGTGCAAAAAATTAAAAAAAAATCAAATTAAATGTTTCCCAGAAAATCGAAAACCAAAAAAACGGTATTACTAAAGGTACCAAATATAATATCTTTTTTTTCAAAAAAAACAAAAAAAATACCAAAATGTTCCTGTGCCCTTTTTGCATTCCTTATAAAATACCATTTGTACATTAATGAACTTATTTTGTTTTATAAAAATCTTTGGAGCCGATTTTGAGAAAAATAAGATTTTTTTTTTGGCGCAACAAAAATGTATGGGAGCTACTGTTGTTTGTCGTCTTAAAAAAAATAAAATAAACGTGTGGGCGTATTACGGAAAAATCAATATGTACCAAGTTTGAAGCAAATCTATCCAACTGTTTAGGCTGTAGACTCGAGGACAGAATGACAGACAGACGGAATTGCGGGCCCAATTTTGTTGGTGTTCTTTATGACCGTAATGTCATGTCTGATTATTAGATTTTTTTTTGCACGAATCCATAACTTGCCTTATAGTACCTAAAATCGCAAGTAACAAAGGGAAAAGGGAAGCATTCACGGAAAATAGACCAATCGTTAGGTTAAATTATGGCCTAAATTCACCAAATATAAAAGCATCAGCTTCAAATATTGCAAGACTTTCAACTTTTAGAAAAGTACCCAAAATCCAGCGTAATTTTAAAAGTAAGTTTGGTGTTTTATTTCATATTCCGCTATAATTGATCTTTAGTTTCTCATTTGTGTTTCCAAAGTTTATTGAGATATTCGAAATTCTAAAGTAGACTTTTCAGCAGAATAAAGCCCAAATTTAGACAGCTTGATCAATTTTAGTATAGATAACAACAAAACGTTTCAAAAACTACCATTCTACGTCAGAGACCTCAATATTGTTGAAAACTAGTGGAGACACCTTGTTCACGAGGATCAAACATCATGACAGCAGTTTTAAAATAATAAATAATAAAAAGCAATAGTATCTATACAAGAAAAAAGAAACTTTAAACGAAGAATATAAGATTATATTTTTTTTTAAATAAAAGATGTTTTTCTCATTATAAATACAAAAGTTAGT
This sequence comes from Philhelius pedissequus, assembly GCA_910595825.1. Lineage (NCBI taxonomy): Eukaryota > Metazoa > Arthropoda > Insecta > Diptera > Syrphidae > Philhelius > Philhelius pedissequus. The sequence goes on from OU343163.1 coordinate 33,405,073, forward strand.
AAGGACATTATTGAAACAAATATGTTTTATTTTTTGTTTGTCTTCAATTTATCCACATTTCTCTTAATAAAACAAGTGAACCTATTATACGGATCTGCAGTATATGTGTTTTTTTTTTGCAATTTTATGCAGATTTTCAAAAATGATGTTAATATTTTAATTTTATTTCATGCACATTCGGGGTATACGAATTCTGAAATTAAAAAAAAAACAGAATCTTCAAAATAAACTGCCATATTTTTTTCCATCTCACAAGAATCCTGAAAAAAAAAATAAAATCCAATACATTATCTTTATGTGAAAAAATGGAACCTTTTTAAAAGACCAGAAAATAAAATGTGGCAAAGTAAAAAGGACCAAAATATTTTTGCATTTAACTAAATTAAGCTTCAGTAAACATCAAAGAACTGGAATTCCTATTTTCGTCGTCTTGATGCCAAATGCGACGAAGGTTCTTTTATGAATGAATGAGTGATGATGATGGTGGATGGTGACGGTGTCGACGACGACGAGCAGAGGATTTTGTTTTTCCCGGCCGTAACCAACCTATAAAAAGCATTTTCTTCAATTTTTTTTCCTGAGCGACAAATTATTTCATTCCATGCCGCTTACGCCTGAAGGCACATTTCGCTACACAGCTTTCCACACTGGGCACCACCAGGTTTTTCGCGGAGAAACATTAAAAAAAAAAAAAAAAAAACATCAACAAAAAAAGAATCCTTTTCGTAATTTAAATGTGGGAAGATGATGACGGTGATGATGCTGGTGATGATTCTGGTGATGGTGACGATGACGACGACGATGATGGTGAGTGAAGTTAAGGTAGGAATAGCTCTCATCTCATTTGCACTGTATATACGACTTGCCAGGTGAAATTCCAAATTCAAATTTGCTGGTATTTTTTTTGTATTTTATTCTCGTTTTGTTATTTCTCTTGTGGATGTCCTGGTAATGGGAAAATCGTGTAATATCAAATTAATCCGCTATTCCAAAGAGAGTGCACATCATATACGAAGAACTCTTTAAATATTAAAAGCAACTTCATATCGGGCGGGAAAGTGAGTTTTATTGGGTGAAATTAAATCAAGTTGGTCTTATTATGGAATGCTTACTATGCTTAGCTTTGGGGTGGGTTTTGGGGGTGGTGCGTTGTTGGTTGATGAAATGAATGAGTCCTTGAGCCACTTTCGGCTGTTGTTGGATCAGATTAATAAGATTAAAAACGTTTTCTGTCTATTTTTATAATTTTTTTTTTTACAATATTTATGAGAATTTGATTTGGAGAAATACCCTCAGGGTTTTCAGTAGAAAAAATATTTTGAACATGATAATTTGGAAAAATGTAGGCCGTAGGGTATTGTGAGACATTTTTAAATTTTAACATAGGTATTGTATAAGATCCTGTAACCAGATTTTACAAATTGAGAACAAATTAAAAGAATTTTTTTGTTTCCTCATTTCGTTTGCCCAGATGATTTAATTATTTCAACAAAAAATTCGCAAATATTATATACCTCTTAGGTTAATAATAAACCCACCATTTAATATAGATATAGGACTTGTGGCACTAATTTATGAAAACGTGTCTATCTGCGGGAAATTTATAACAAACAAACAAATAACAATGTAATTTCCAAACATAAGAGGTGTCCTTTTAGAATTTTAGAATGGTGTTAAATATTTTTTAAAGGATTAATTTTATATATAATTGCAAGTAAATTAGTAAATAAAAAGAAAAATAAAAAATATTGTTCCGTTACATATTTACGAAAAACATAGTTCGGTTAAATTCTTTAAAATATTTTTATGAATGCCCAACAACAACTTGAGTGTGCTACCACCAAGTTTTTTCTCAACTAATTTGGCCTTCATCGTGTATTGAACCATGACCAGCCGCTTACTAGCCAATGCCCTTCGCATCACGCCAGCGAACCCACATGATCAGATCCAACCTAATGCAGGTTTTTTCTGTTTATCAATTGCATTGAAACGACTAGCGCTTTTATTAGCCACACAAGTTTGTTGTTGTTTATTCGGGTTCTTTCTTATTTTCTCCTTACTCGTTTATAAGCCAACATTTTTTGTTGTTCATATAAGGAGGGAGATTTTTTATGCGAAAGATTTCGACACTGGTCATTTTTATTTGTATTATATTCAGTTTTTGTATGCTTACATACTTGCTTTTAAAAGCCATTTTTCGTATCATTTGATGACTTTGAATGCCCAACAACAACTTGAGTGTGCTACCACCAAGTTTTTTCGCAACTAATTTGGCTGGAATTATAGCTATTTCACGACTTGCCAACGTCGATCATCAGACTCCTTTGCTCTAGTGGTGCTGGTCTACTTTTTCATTTTAATTGAAAAACTTCTTATGCCTTCATCGTGTATTGAACCATGACCAGCCGCTTAGTAGCCAATGCACTTCGCATCACGTCACCGAGCCCAAATGATCAGATCCAACCTAATGCAGGTTTTTTCTGTTTATCAATTGCATTGAAACGAAAAAATCTCCCTCCTTATATGAACAACAAAAAATGTTGGCTTATAAACGAGTAAGGAGAAAATAAGAAAGAACCCGAATAAACAACAACAAACTTGTGTGGCTAATAAAAGCGCTAGTCGTTTCAATGCAATTGATAAACAGAAAAAACCTGCATTAGGTTAGATCTGATCATGTGGGCTCGGTGGCGTGATGCGAAGTGCATTGGCTTCTAAGCGGCTGGTCATGGTTCAATACACGATGAAGGCATAAGAAGTTTTTCAATTAAAATGAAAAAGTAGACCAGCACCACTAGAGCAAAGGAGATCTGATGATCGACCTTGGCAAGTCGTGAAATAGCTATAATTCCAGCCAAATTAGTTGAGAAAAAACTTGGTGGTAGCGCACACTCAAGTTGTTGTTGGGCATTCAAAGTCCTCAAATGATGCGAAAAATGGCTTTAAAAAGCAAGTATGTAAGCATATACAAAAACTGAATATATTTTTGTTTAAGTTTTCATTTCATCATCATTATCATCAATTTTTTACTTGCGATTATAGGAACGATAAGGCAAGTTATGTATTCTACAAAAAAAACTTTTTTTCTAACAATCAAACATGACATTACGATCATAGAGAACACCAAAAAATTGGGTTCCCAATTCCGTCTGTCTGTCTGTCAGTCCTTGAGTCTGCAGCCTAAGCGGTTCGGTGGATCTAATTCAAACTTGGTACATATTGTTTTTTCGGTAATATGCCCACACGTTTGTTTCATTTTTTTTAAGACGACATACAACATTAGCTCCCATACATTTTATTGTTGGCCAAAAACAAAAATCTTATTTTTCTCAAAAACGGCTCCAACGATTTTTATAAAAAAAATCAGTTCATTAACGAAAGCAAGTGGTACCTTTTGGTATTTTTTTTTTTTTGGAAAAAGACGTTATTTTTGGTACCTCTAGTAGATCCATTTTTTTTGGTTTTCGATTTTCTCGGAAACGGTTAATTTGATTTTTTTGAAATTTTTTACGCAGAAGCTCCTAGAGAATTCAAACGCTATTGTATACTAAAATTCTTCAATTTTTTTTTTTTTTTTTGAAAACTCAAAGTTTCGAAAACGACTCAATACAAATATTAAAAAACCTTTAAGAAAAAAATTTATTTCTCGAAAACGGCTCCAAGAAATTTTATAAAAAAAATTTGTGTTCCTTAATTAGTACAGTTCACTTTTAAGTATAAAACTATTTTTTTGCGTACTTATTAACGGTACTTCACATAGAACCACTTTTCATATTTTCGACTTCCTCAATATTGAATTAACCGATTAAAATATATTCTGTTATGCTCCCTAAAATTGTTAATAAGACTGCGTACTCAAATTTTCAAAAAAAAAGTTTTTCGATTTTTAAAAAATAATGTAAAACATTTTTTTTGTAAAATCGATTTTTCAAAAACCAATCACAATTTTTTTTTTTAAATTGGAATTTTATATGTATATGAATAATATCTTCAAAATGGCGTTTCAAATTTTTTTCTAAAAATGTTTTCAAAATTTTATACATAAAAAATTATTTTTTGAATTGATTTTTGAATTTTTTTTTATATATTCTTATTTATCCATGAATTAAAATTGCTATCCATTTATTTCTACCTTATTATTATTCCCACAATAGCCCTCATACATTTGTATATACATATGTGTCTTTAAAAATCATATGAATCTTATGTATGCATATTACACCTAAATTATGAAGTTGGATGCTACCTACCCACCTACATCCTTCATTTTCATTATTAAATGTACATGTTTACATACTTAGGTTCCATTTATATATGTATGTAGATACATTTTGTTCTCCTCACTTACATAATTAAAATCCATAACTTAGATTTAAATATACATTTGTAGGTGGGTACCTTTGTAACTATTCCTTGAATCATCCTACATAGGCTTTAAACCTGCATAGAATAACTTCACCTAACTAACTAAACCTCAATGGTTAGTTACATTATAGTTGTTAGCTACAAGAGCAAGTTCGTGCGATCCAGTCGTGCTTTTTATTTTTAATTATTTTATTTTGATTTTTTAATCCCGCTATTTTTTTCTGACAAAATAGGATCAGCATATTTTTTTAATATTTTTGTAAACAACAAATTTTTTTATGCGATCTTAGCACTTTTGCAATGGACAATATGGGCCTGTTTTCTCGTGTCATTGTGAAATTTATTATTACAAGGACATTTTCTATCTCGCAGGGAAAAAAAAACCTACAACTCTACTAGACTTTAGATTTGGACCGAAATTTATTACAAGAGCAATACAAAATATGTAAATGTCAAACTTCGGGCTGCCATGACAATACGGTCCGGCAATATAAGGCTATATGTCGAAAGTAGCCGTGGTTGAACACAAAGTCTTTTGTCTTTTGAGAAAAACTCCATAAAGCTATATGTTTGTCGTTGCCCTAATAATTGAGTCTCCGTTAAATTTAAAATATCTGTTAAAAATTGGAACAATATTTATATGCATTTTTATATAATTCCCTTTTTTAACAGCGACTTTAAATTTAATGGATAGTCAATTAATTAGGCCTTAGCCTTAGATTTTAGATTACAGTGAAATTTCAAAAGTGTAGTAAAGTCAAATGTTCGATTTTTAATTAATTTAATTGAACTTTATTTTAAAATATATCCTAACTTACTAACTCTCCATTAAGAATTTAAAATTGGAAATTGGCCACTAGGTATGAAATTGTATGAATTTCCGTGATTTCAATAACGTAAATGAAATGGCCCTGACACATACAACTGGATTGTGAAAATTAAAAATTGAGGAGAATGTTTATATTTACTTCCTAAAAAATAATAAGATTAGTCCGAATTTACTGGACGAGAACTTAAAAAAAATATCCTAATGGAAATGTGCCATTATTTTACTAGACAATAGTTGGGTGTTGAAAATAGTAGATTAAAATTAGAAACCCACAGTGGAGCACAATTTTTCCAAACTGAATTGGAATGTATAGTCAAGCATCAGATATTAAATATCAACAAAAGTTGTAAGAATTTTGCTTTTTCTGATTTGGATTTTCGGGATTTTTTTTTGGCGAGATTAAGTTCACTATTTTGCGTATATTAGCATTCTGTTTTCAAAAGTTTGTTTTTCAAGGTTCTGTTTTTCGTAATTCTGCAAATTATTATTTTAATTATTTTCAGAATTTTGCTAAGACTTTAAGTTTACTTTTCCTTCTCCTAATCATAAGGATTGCTTATTTCATTTAGTTCAAATCATAAATGAAGAAGCTCACAAAAAGAAAAGTAAAATGCATATTTAAGATTTTTCAAAATTCATATTAATTTCCGTAGTAAGAAAATATGGTAGGCAACTCTGAAAATTTGGCAATCTCTGTGCGCGTGAGTAACTTAGAGCTTATCTTTTTTCTTCGCTCCCGCAAATTCACAAGTCTGCCTTAGATTTCGCAACATTATTGATGATGAAAACGATTGGAAAAAATTTCAAAAAGTCGCAGATTTTTTGGTAAAAACAAAACTATTTGGAAAAGCTATGTAATTTTTAAAACCAAAATGTTGGCCTTTTCTGTCATTTCAAATTTTGGCTTTCTGGATCTTTTTCTGGTAGTCCGACTTACAGCCTAAACAACTAGATTCTAGATTATTTTCTAAGCTATTTTTGTAGCAAAACTAACGGTACTTGGCATAAAACCATTTCTTTTTATTTTCGTCTTTCCGGGTAACTATTCTACGGATTTCGATCAAAGTTTTTATACACGCGGCCCTTCAAATTCTAAATAATACTAAATTTCCAACATATCACACAAATATTTTTTTTTTGATTTTTGATTTGGCTTTTGAACAAAAAATTATTTTCTTTTTATGATGATCAAATACTTCGAAAACCAGTGAACAATTTATTTTTAAAATATTTTTAAATTTATATTGCTAAATGCCTAAAATTGTCATAACACCATTTTAATGTTAATAAAATTTATGAAATGTTGTATATGAAAATTTTGTATTTATTAATTTTTTTTTGAAACGTTCAGATATTGTATAATCGTTAAATAGTTAGTAAGTAAATTATTTGCTTCAATATTTAGTTTAAAAAAATACATAAAATACCTTCAAGCAAGAAAACTATCCAAAATAAATACAAATAATATATTACGTTTCTTTTAACTTTCACATCATTTTGATTCATATATTCTCAGAATGTGAAATCCTTTGTTATAATCTTAATTTAAATTACTTCACGATTTTTTTTTGTTTGTTTACATGTCAATTAAAAGAACTGCCTGCATTGCTTTATACCTCTATTATTTAAGCTTAAAGATATCGTTATTTCGCATCCTCCTACCTACTCGTACTATGTCGCATTTCTGTATATAAAAAGTGCACATCTACAAAAATGTATTGAAATTAATTAAAAGAAACAAAAAATATACATAAAATAATAACGATATCGTCCGTAAGCATACAGGGTGTTCTCAATACTATTTGTCTGTTTTTAATCTGAGACATACAATTTCTGATAGTAATGATTTTCGAAAATACAACCAATTTGTCAAAAATGTGTAACCAAAATGAATAATTAAACAAAAGGAAATAAGAAATGAAATTTCATCTTAAATACATCGTCACATAATATTGTTAGTCATTTTTGCCTTAATTTTATAGTATTGAATTTAAAAAACTCCCAAAAAAATATTTTTCGAAAATGTTGTTACGCAGTATTAAGAGCTTGAAGAACCTCCTGTGTAAAATTGGAATTGGATGGAAATCTATATAACTCAAAAACAACACTGTTTTTACATTTTACCTTACGCAAACGAAAAGGTCTTGGCCGCGTAGGTGGATTGAAGTTATTTTTCTTTTTTATAGTTCGCCTTCAAATTTAATTACGATTATTAAGTTACATAACGGGCTACAAAAGCATACAATAATAAGGCCTCCAGAGATTTCTAAAGATTCACACTTTACTATACTCTGTTCAATTTATATTTTCAGTACAGTGAAGATAGGATATTTGCCTTTCATCCTTACTATTATGGATTTCAATAAGCTTTCTCTATTTCTATAAAGCTTTTCCATTGTCCATGGTTGACGTAGTAAGCATTATAAATTGGTATAATTCTCTCACGAATGCCGGTAGGGTTTCCAATTGTTAATGTTCATTTCATGAAGAGAAACATGTACCTATGTCGTAAAATAAATCTAAAAAAAAGTTAAACTAAATACAAATAAAAATAAGAGGTAAGATACTTGGCGTTTTTTAAGAGTTCCCCAGTAAGCCTAATTTATTTTAAAGTGAATATAAATAACAGAAAAAAAGTATAAATAAGGCATAATAAGGAGCTTGTGTCCTTCGGAAAACTTGAAGCCATTTTAAATGAAAATAAACACAGCACAAAAATAATAATATTACCTCAAATTGCACCGTACTATTTTAAATATTATATTTATATACACGAAACATTCTTAATTTTATTTCTATTTTGATGAACAAAAAAACCATTTTGTAATTTAAAGTTGCAATCAATTAATGAATCGAGCTCCATCAAAAACTTGCTCAAATAGTAATTTTTTTTTCTTAAAAAATTACCCAACAAATAGTATATAGCTGTATTTTAACCATTTTGTAAAACAAAACAAATAAAAGATGTAAGCAGGAGAGCACGCACCGACAACACTTTTCTCATTAAACTGAAAATATATTCTATCAAAAGCTCTAAGAAAAGTTCGATTCTAAAAGCTCCATCCTCCATAGCGAGCTTCCAAAAAAAGGTATTAGATTTTCCATTAACGGACCAATGGTATTGATAACTCATAATCAATGTGATTATTTTTTTAATAAAATCTATAAGCGAGAGTTAAATTGGCGATCAGTCACCTTTCAGCCGGGGAGCAGACAGTTCATAGTGGACTTTACGTGGGTTTATGGAATATTTTAGTAGCAATTTCTTAAGTGCCATACAAACACCAGCCGGCACCAATGTGTTTGAAAAAGCTGTCACATGAGACTTATGCTGAAAATATAAATTGAACAGAGTATAATATATTCATATATATATATGTGTTCCGGTCGCTGCAGCCTTCGCAGCAAAACCTTAACTCCTCCTGGAGCATAGGGCAGCAACAGATTCCCTCCATCTATCTCGGTTCACGGCATGGTGCCTTAGCTGAGCCCACGAATGGAAGTTAAAGGACTGAGCTTCATTAAGTACAGTTGGTTGACCTCCATGTTGTTCTTGGTCTACCAACTCGCCTTACACCCTGAGGATTCCATCCGAAGGACTGCTTTGCTATGTTCTCGTTTGGTTTCCTCAGAATATGGCCAATCCATTGCCATTTTCGTTGTCTAATGTCAAGATCTACCCTTCTCTGGTGAGTCCAATCCCACAGCTCAACAATTCTTATGATTTGTGGCCATCGAATCTTGAGAATGTATCGAAGACAGCGATTGATAAAAGCCTGTAGCCTGCTCGAGATGTCGGCGGAGCATTTCCAGGTTTCACAGGCGTACAGGAGGACGGATTTCACGTTGGACTCGAAGAGTTTTAGTTTTGTGCGTAGCGTTATTATGCTGGAGTTCCACACGGGAGAAAGCATTCCAAAAGCACTACGAGCTTTGTTTATCCTGCTGACAACATCAGATTCCGTTCCACCATCAATTGATAAAATACTGCCTAGGTAGTTGAACTGCAAAACCTTCTCAATAGTTTCCTGTCTCAGAATAATCTCCTGTTGAGAGTTGCGACCGGTCTGCAGCATTTTTGTCTTTTTGGCGTTGATATTTAAGCCAGCCATCTCGCCGTTCGCTTGCAGCAATTGGCACATTTGGTCCAAGCCGCCTACACTGTTTGACATGAAACATATATCGTCAGCGTAGTCCAAATGACTAAGTTTTTCGAATGGACTCCATTGGATGCCATTTCTCTCGTTTGTACCAACTGTGGCAGTCAGTACATCATCTATTGCCAATAAAAACAAAATTGGTGACAACACATCTCCTTGTCTTACTCCTTGACGCATTCACGATTTACCCTGTTGAATGCCTTTTCAAAATCGACGAACATGAGATATAGAGGCGACTGGTACTCAGCTAATTGTTCAAGAATGATCCGCAGGGTGTTAATATGGTCGACACAAGATCGGCCACTGCGAAATCCAGCTTGATGTCTCTTGAGTGTTGACTCTATCCTTTCTCTTATCCGCTCGAGAACAATAGTTGCCATTAATTTTGAGAACACAGACAGGACGGTTATACCACGCCAATTATTGCAATTTCTAAGATCGCCTTTCTTTGGTAGGAAATTGTTTATACTCTGTCCAGCAACAATAGTCAGTGCAGGCCTTATGAGAGAACTTTTTAAAATACACTGGTGCCTGCCGCTGAAAATAGCACTGAAAATAACTACTGAGTTACATACAATCTTGTTTTTGTAATCTTGTTAAAACCATAGTGTATGGCTTACCTACCTGGAAATTCAAGTGCACACTGCTTCTTGTGTGCGTTCATCATACACTCAACACTCGTTGTGTGCTTTTAAAATAAACACATTGAATCAGTTATCACTGCTACGTTTGTTGTAAATTAGTATGCTTCCCAGTAGGAAATTCCGACATCAATGAATTTTTTTGGTGAATTCATCAATGGATTCATCGACTATTTCCATCGATGAGTAGTATGTTATGATTTCATAAGAAAACGGTTGCGCATTTTTTCATCAGTTAACTAAATTCAAATGAATTGAATGCTTACAATTCACTACATTTTCAGTTACAAAATCATAAACGATGATTCCACTGATGAAGGGTAATGCATAAGTTCATGAGTTCGCAAATGATGTTTGGTTCTCTGTGGTGCGGTAGTTGTTTTGTTTTCTTCGCGAGAACAAAAAAAAAGCCTTAAAAAAAGAGGTTTTATCTGCCTTTTTTCTACCTGCCCCGAGAAATGCGCTCAGTAGTCAGTCTTCGCTGTTAATGACATGAGTTCGAGGGTTTTTTTTTTTTATAGAAAGTGAAAAAAACATATAAACCAGAAATTCCAGTCTTGTTCGTGATCATTATCATCATTTAACACAGCAACAAAAGTTTATTTTTTTTATCAAAATGTTTTTTGTTTGTTCATAAATTTTATTGAGCCACCTGAAAGGTTTCAATTATTAACCATAAGATATTTGGCGACTGGTGGGTATTTCTTCGACTTTATTCAAAACAAAATATAAAATGCCAATATTTCCTTTAGCGCATTATACCTACTCAATACGTAATGCCGGCGATTGACAGTGCAAAACCTACGCAGCAGAATTAACTAAATTAATTGCTAAGACCGACATCAGATCAAATTTAAAAGAATCAATTATTGATAAGGTTTACTTTCGCATAAGATTTTATCAAGTTTACATTTTAATTATAATTAGCTAAACGTATTTTTTTCTTAATTGAATGTTTATATTATTGAATAATCGTCGAATTAAATTAATAAAATGTTGTTTGGGAGTATAGCATACATATACAATGTTTCTGTTTCCTTAAAAAAACATATTTCCTCTTTCACAGAAAACTGACACTTTCATGTTATTTAATGAATACACAATTAGGAAAAAAAAGTAGTTATCATATGCGAGTTAACGAGTTACATTAACAGATTGCATTAATGGTTAAGTATTCATTCCATTTTTCACCTGCTGAATAAGCAACTCTAAGTCAACTAGTGATTTCACAGCTTACCAATAAACTAGTTACCCTTACTTCGTGATTTCACTGTTAAATATTCACCCCTTGGTGAACGCCTAAGCGCCTATGACAGCCCCATGTTAAATTCATCGATGTTTTCATACCAAATTCATGGGTTGTAGCCTCCACTCATTGATACAAAAGTTGGTGATTCATGCATGAATTTGTTGAAATTTCCTACTAGGGCTTACTACTGCAACTGCAACCCTGTAAGAGCTTTAAAACAGTGTGAACTTATTGGCATTCTATTACAGTCAGAGTGAGAGCCAAGCGTCCTATCTTCCATGTACTGATTATTTTTATTGGACAGAGTATAGGTATTTGGTTGACAATACAAAACTTACTACAACGAATTTTTAAAATAATACCTTTCTGTAATAGGAAATATGGGCCCTTTTCCTGAAAAATAAAATCCCGAAAATGCAGAAGGCCAGCACGTAGGATGTGTACCCCTGCAAGCCCCCTGCTTGACCAAGTAGAATTCAGGTTGGGTTTCAGTTTGGGATATGTACAGGCGGGCATATCCGATATTTTGGATTTTACGGATTTTGGTTTTCGGAATACTGTCCCCAACCCTTCTACTACTGCGTGTTGTAGGATAACCATTTCAGAAAATAATTATCGCATTTGCCAAATAAAAATTAAAATACCTGTATAATGAGAGTCATATAAATCCTACGTTCAGAAGCTCATCAAAGAAGTATAAAAAGCAAAATCTTCTGTTCAACTAACTACATAGTATAAAATAAATTTGCAAGGCTCTAAAATTACCCAATTTTGTAATATTAATTTCCACCTTTAAACAATACAATTTTTTTCTTTTTTACTAAACTGAAAACTTTGAATTTCGAACCTTGAGCGATACATCAGTTTTAATTTAAATGTCGAAACAACTTTCAATCCAAAGAAACACCCTGTTGTATCTTCTTCAACAGAACTGTAAGGTTATATGGTTATATGCACAGGCACACACGCCCAACTCTCGTCGCAAAAATATGTGTGAAAAATGATTCCCCAATATAATATTCCTTTCTCTATTAAAACGAAACCCATGTATAATAACTTGGGCAATTTTTTTTTTTGTATCCAAATCGAGCATTAATTGGATTCTGAATACACTTAAAATAACCCAAAGATCCGCCGGAATAACAGACCCAATATTTAAATTTTCCAATTTTCTTTTATCGCCAATCCACACCATAGCCAACCAACGCTATTTTTTTCACCCGCAACGCCCCTTTTTTTTACCGGTACGAGTATGTAGGTACTCTTGCACTTTAATTTAAAACAGAGGATCCTTATAAGCAGTAGTACCGCAGGAACAGCACAATGTTCACTGCATTTTTTTTTTAAAGCTATGATACGCACTTTAATTTGGCTTTTCTGCATTCATAATATGTATTGAGACAGCTGAAGGGCTTCCGCGATTTCATGATTTCGCGGACAGCCTTAATCGGCCATAATTAAATGACCCACATAATAGCGGGCGCACCGACTCGACTGTACGGAACAATATTACTCAATTCAGAATAATGAACATAAAAAAGAAACACACAAAAAAATTTAATCAGAATAATCAGCCCTTTAATTTTCCGGTAGATATTAAAATATATACAGAGCAAGCAGCGCGAACGCATCATACTGCTGCTGCTGCTAAGAAGAGGGTATAATTTTTCATGGAGGCTATTAATCACTGCCTAGGGTCCTTTTTTTTTATTATTATTTCATTTTTGTTCTTATACATTTTATAAGACCACCCTGTTAGGTGTAGCCGGTCGGAGGACTCAGGGAGAGGCGAATCCTATTCTGCGTTTGGTGCTGCTTCCATATCACATTCTCATTATCACTTGATGCAATCCTTGATGCAATAGCTGAGGTAGATCTACGGAATGGGGTAGCTATCAGCGAGAAGTAACATTCAACAACCTTTTTGCATTGTTGAGCTTTCTGCATTCGGCAAGAGCCTGGCTCCTATTCTCAAAAGCAGGTCCTTCCGTCTCCGTCTTTGCGGGCGGCAACATCCCTGCTAGTCGACATGTCCACCTATATTATATATATATGAATTTATAATTTAATTTATCTCAAAGCGTCAGAAGAGCTACAACACTGCCCCTGCTACAATGTAGATATTGTTTTGGGGCGACCAACAACTGCGATAACTTCGCCTTCGCCTTTGCTTTCGGTTTCGTCTTCACTTTTCCCATACCCCACCCATTGTAATATAATAATATATAGCAATAGCCTGTGGTGGAATATAAGGCGAAAGATATTTTGCATTTCGAGTGGAAAAAAGGCAAACAGAGTTAAATAGCTTTATCCGATTACAAAAGGCAAGGGTTAGTATTCAGCAAACAAAAATATTATTTTTATAATTTTGTTCAGTAGTACATACCGTATACGGATACTATGAACCGGTATACAAGGACCATAGAGCGGGGGGCTTTAATGATAATAATGTTGCAAAGCACGGCAAGGCCACTCACCCTGGCGATGGCGCGAGAGGATCTTTTTGTGGCTTGTTTACGAATAATAAAAATATTAAGCAAAACAATAAAAAAAAAAGAAGCAACGAAAACGAACAAACACATTAGCCCAAGTCCATAAGCAGAGCACGGCAGGAGCAGGGTAAGGCCGCGGTGATGGGTTGTAGAATATAGAACACTCGTTACGAAAAGGAACTTCCATTGCTATACCATCATTGGAAAGAAAGGTAGGTAGGCTAATGCAAATGTTTGGTTTTTTGTATGTCCTGGCTTTTCATTTATTCAGAGTTAAGGCTAAATAGCATAGTTTGGTGGTGGATAAGCTCTGTTTAGTAGGTAGTAGGGGGCTATGGTTGGTATAAAGGTGAAGGGATTTTTATTGCTGTTTTTGTTGTTTGCTCTCTGGCTGTTGTTGTTTTGCAAGTTTTATTTTATTTATTATTTTTTTTTTATTATTACTCAACTGGACTTTTCTCTACGGCCGTCCGGCCGTTCTTACTGTGGTGAGGAGACATTTTGAGAATGAGAATTATTATCCGTTCGTTTTTTTTCCTACGCGCACAACAACGACTACGGAACCTTACTTTCGGGTTATGAACCCATTACGCTAAGGGAAATTTAAGTGGGAAAGTTCGTTGGACTTTTTTTTTTTATTTTTTAATTTTGGTTTGGATGACTGGTACTTGAGGGTTAGAGTATTTACCGTTGTTGGGGTTAATGCGGCAATTATACAATGTAAAACGGTGAATTTGATGTTATTTAAAGACGCTGACATGTCACTTAATCTTCGGGCTTGTGTAATATTTTTGTTTAAAGGACATTATTACCTGAATTGTTGAAGGACGTGCTTGCAAATTGTTTAATTATACAAAGGTAGGTATTTAGTTTGATAAATGTGATAGGACCGTTATTTGATTGGAGACTTTTCATTGTTTAACTAGGTATTAACTTTTTTCTTATTCAAAGTTTTGATTGAGGTTGAAATTTTGTTTAGAACATTATTTGCGCTTTTTATAATGGAGATTGTGGATAACTCACTCCTAATAGCTTGTCAAAAAATAGAGCAGAAAGTCACACCTTTTGGTGTGGGTCTTGTTTTAGAATTTCCAATGCTTCCCTGAATTGTCAGAAATGCAGCTTGAAAAACAACTACATAGTTTGGAAGCCGATAAGCCTAAGAAACCTTTAAGACTAGAAACCCAATTTCTCCGACCGATGCATCTTCAAGCCAGTTCCTTCTGATAAATTTAAGTTTAAAGTCCTCACTTACCACGTCTGTATGCGTCCATAAAATCATTTCGTCTCTTGGGCCCATTTGTTAACAAACGTTTTATTACATGCATCGAAGGTAATGCAAGCCATCATATTCCGCTCATCAATTTTAGGCTTCCAGATCAATTTTAAGTTTAGAATAACACCCAGGTACATTGCACTTGTTGAATGAGCGAGTGTTTGTCCATTAAGTTGGGGCAGAATGTACGGGTAGTAAATAACATTAGTTCAGTTTTGCTTTGGTTAACTCCTAGACCACAACTTAAAGCCCATTTCAGTACTGGGAAGAAAGGATATTTGCCTTTCACCCTTACTATTTCTATAAAGCTCTTTTTATTTTCTAAGGTTGCCGAAGTGAGCATTATAAATTGGCATATTTCTCTAACAAATGTATGTAGGGTTACCGACTGTTAATTTAGATTTCATGAACAGAAACATGTAGATCGTAAAGTAAATCTAAAAAATTAAACTAAATCCAAATAAAAATAAATCTATCTTTTTTCACACCATCAAGAGGTGAGATAGTATGCGCGTTTTTTTATGAGTTCACCAAAATGTCTAAATGTCTTTTAACGTACAAATAACTAACGTAAAAAAATTAAATAAATAAGCACTGTTTAAAAATAATTATATCACATCAAACTATCTATGAAATTAGGTAAATTTCCTTCAGTTTGGAAGAATGCATTTATAACCCCAGTATTTAAAAAGGGAGTCAAAATCAATATTATAAACTATAGACCAATTTCTAAACTTTCTTGAATTCCAAAGTTGTTCGAACAAGTTGTATGTGATAGTTTGACATTTATATGTAAAAATATTATCTGCAACCAACAACATGGTTTTATGCAGAAAGTTCTACTGTTACTAATCTAGTTGTTTTTTTAAATAAATGTTTAAACTCTCTAGAAAGCGGTAAAGAAGTTGATTGTGTATACACAGACTTTTCGAAAGCTTTTGATCAATTATCTCATGAGATTATCAAGTTTAAACTTAATTCATACGGGTTTCCTCCATCTTTCATTAAGTGGATATCCTTGTATCTTGAAGATAGGTTATATCCAGTCAAATTCAGAAATTGTTACTCAAGACCCTTTATTGCCAAACCAGGTGTTCCGCAGGGAAGCCATCTTGGACCATTACTCTTTACATTGGCTATTAATGATGCTCCTCTTTGTGTACGCAATAGTGAAATTCTTATCTTTGCAGACGATATGAAGATTTATAAAATTATATCATCTCCAAAGGATCTAACTCTATTGCAGTATGATATTAACCACTTTGTCTTGTGGTGTGAAAAGAACAGTTTGAATCTTAACCCGGCAAAGTGTCAAACATTAACATTTTCGAAAAAACGTTCTCCTTGTTCTAAGACTATGTTATCTCACGGCACATTTTAACTCGCGTTATAACTGTAAGGGACCTTGGAGTTCTCTTTACGTCCAATTTAGACTTTTCTGCCCATATTAATATCATCGTTAACAAAGCCTATTCAATGTTAGGTTTTATGAAGCGTTGGTCCAAAGAATTTGTTGATCCAAATGTTACCCTTGCTTTATACAACTGCTTGGTTAGTCCCTATCTTGAGTATGCATCGCAGGTTTGGACTCCTTATTCATATTGAGAGATAAGAACCTGTTCAAAAAAACTTTACTCGTTTCGCATTGAAAGGGCTTCAGTGGAGTGATCCTTCTAATGCCCTCCCTTATGACCAACGTTTATCTATTCTTCAAATGCAAGCACTTGCACAGAGAAGAACTAACAATGATTTGGTATTCTTGTAAAAAAAAAACGATTTTAAATATAATATTTTCATACACACACAAAACCTTTTCTTTTCAGACTTATTTTAATGAAGAGAAGAAATAATTCGTTACTTAAAGTTGCAATTAATTAATGAACCGAATTCCATCAAGAACTTGCTCAAATAGTAATTTGTCCTTAAGAAAAATACCGAACACATATTGTTATTATTTTAACTTTGTTCCAAAAAAGAAAACGAAAAGATGTAAGCAGAAAAGCACGTGGCGAAAACACATTTTTCCTTAAACTTAAAATATGTACAATTCTCTCATAAGCTCTAATAAAGCTTCAATTCTGAAAGCTCCATATTAAAAACCTTAGAGAAAGGTACTAAAATTTCCATCAACGGATGAATAGTAACTCTGAGTCAACGTGTTTTTTTAATAAACACAATAAACGAGAGTCAAATTAGCGTAGCGATCAGTCTCCTCACAGGCAGTGATCAGACAGGTTATGGTGTTTTAACTTTCGATTCTCAACTCTCGAGTTGATCAACTTCGGGTTTTTTTCAACTTCCGAAAATAGTAGAAGTTGGGAGAGCAAACTTGAAAGTTTTACGTCAAATTCAAGTTTCTAATACATTTTGTTGCATCTTCTCTCAAAAATGATTCTCTGTTTCGTTTTGAATAAAAATATTTTTAAAATAAAATGTTCCGTGGAAATTATTATAGCGAAAATAATCCATCGTCGGCTTCCGGAAGCGAAGATGAAGAAGAATTGTTGCCTTTTGAAAGAAGACAATATATAATGTGACTACGTGTCGGGTTTGAAAAAATTCGATGGCCATGAAGAAACACGAAAAGAACGGTTACAAACAGCAAGAGAATTTTATGATAAAGCCAAATTTCCTAATATCAATAACAAATTATACATTGCAGCACTTTTCATCTATTGAATCAAATTAAATAAAGTGATTAAATCTTCACTAAAACCGCAGATGCAAAAATATCTAAATTGCAGAAATTTAATTTCAATAAGGAAAGTAAAATAGAATTTTCACTAGAGTTAACTTGAAACAACAGCTCACATTAACAACGACATCACCAAAAGCACCAAACGTTTTACCGAATGCATATAAAATTTGCCATCAGGTAAGAGTTTCGTTGCATGTTCTGCTTCAATTTTTTAATGTTTGTTACGTACTCGACCGTCCCGTCACCTAATAAAATTCGCGACACATAAGATCTGCACAGAATTTTGGAATCAAGTCGAATCCGTCGCGTCAGTCCCAAAATTATTTGGTTTGTCGAAATCATCGCACATAATAAATTCAAATCTCAAAGTATAAATTCAAATCTAAGTTAAAACATAAGTATCTGTCAAAAATTTCCCAGGGATATTTTAAAAAAACACAAGTTGGCTAACTTTTAAATTTCAATTCTCGAGTTGAGATTTAGAATAGGGAAGAAAAACAAATTTCAACTTGTCACTCAACTCTCAAGTTTGTGTCAACTCTAGAGTTGGCCAACTTGAGAGTTTGCAACAAGTTGATAAATAGTGAAGAAAATGGCTCTAAGTTGAATGTCATGAACAGCAGGCACCAGTGTATTTGAAAAAGCTCTCCCATAACCCGTGTACTGTCACAATGCCTTTTTCGAGATTTGTCTGATTACAGGTTTGAGCTTTACTTTTACTTATACTACCAAATCGTCAAAATATAAATTGAACAGTGTATAGATAGCATCGTTTTGATTTTCTTATAATGTTTGAGAGTGAGCTTTTGCGCAGCTGGATGAGCTTTTTTATATTTTCTGATCTTTATTAATTGGGCTTTTATATTGGTGTTACCACTTTGTTGTGTTTTTTAAGTAAAATAAAACTGAAAATTAGCTTGTGAGGATTATTAATTTAACAATAATAAATGAAATAAAATTATTTAAAAAAGTTGATGGTTATTGTTTTTTTTTTTAGAAGACAATCGTTTTTGTTTTGAACTTTTGGGTAACACTTTCGAAAGCTATATCTTAAAAACACTTCCTGTACGACTTAACCAATGGTTTTATTTAAATAACTTTTAAGACCAGAAAAAGGTTTTAATTTGAAAAAAAAGGTTACTAGATTTGTTTCGAAAATTGCTTAAGACTTCTGTAATGTCCGTAAAGGCCCAAAACAAAAACTAGGAACAATGGTAGGACTAACTAAAACTATATGAAACATTTAAAAAAAACTCGATTTTTATCTCCTAAGGCTTACTTCACATATCCAAGCAAAATTTTCCAAAACTCAATATCACCAATTATTTCCTTAAATTGTTTCGATATAACTTTGGGTTTTATATCAATAATTTTCTTGGAAAGCTGTACGTTACATACATACATATACTTAGATACATTTGTGTGTAAGTAAAGCAAGGGCTTAAAAAAGACTGTTTACGTACACTATATTCAAACATATTTAATCTCAAGATAGCTATATAGTATGAAATGGCTTTAAAATATGCTGTGAAGACAAATTGCATTGGAAGACTTACAAATATTTCGTTTCGTTTGCACACACTTCTTTCTACATTCCACACACCCAACTGAACCAATGCAACTGCAATTGCAATATACTTTACCTCCCACATGCATCCACATTGAAACTTTTACAGATAGTTGCATTGAGTCAATATGTCCTTGGTTTTCGTCTGAATAAAGAAATCGCTATCGATGAAATTTCAATTTTAAGTGGATAATCTATTATTTTGTTGTTCAAAGTATAACTAATTGAAGTTCGATGTGGTAATTGAACATGACAATAAGGATACCAAAATATACTACTACGCTTAATTGAATTAAATGCATAGATCATGTGGCTATAGCTATGTCATATTTTATAAGATATAAAAATACATAAAAGTCATTAGGTACTTACGTACATAATTTAATTGCCTAGCTGTATTAGTTTGAGGACAATTATAAAAATTAGGGCTGGCAACGAGACGAGCCCAGGCGAGACTTTTGTTAATCTCGTCTCGGTCTCGTCAAAATCGAATAATTTCAGTCTCGTCTCGGTCTTGGTCCAGGTCTCGCCTAACCAAGTCTCGTCTCGGCCTTGGTCTCGCCTTTTTCTCCAGAAAATTTTAATGTACGGTCTCGTCTCGGTCTCGGTCTTGATATCATCCTTAGTCTTGGTTTCTTTCGTGTTTTTTTGGTAGTAAAATTATGTAAGATAAAGATAAGACGCATTGTTCGGATTGCAAATATAGAGTATGGTTGTGGTATCTCAGCAGTTCGTCGGTAAGTAAAATGCGGGAAAATGTATGAAGCAAACTCGTGAGTCTGTTTTGTCTTTTTAGTTAAGTGGAAATAACATTTTGGAAGAATTGTGTAAGTTAATATATTTCATAGCAAAAACAAATAAAATATTTTAAAAAAAGAGTACCTACATACATACAACGCTCGATTTTATAAAAAATAAATTAACCGGTTTTGTCAAGCCACGACCTGTCAAAAACCATTTAAGGATGTCTCCGATTTAAATGAATTAAAAAAACCTCTCCAAAATTCAAATCTTACCTCAAAAAAATCGTTGTTTTTCGATTTAATTTATTGCTCCCTAAAAAGTTGATTTTACACATTATATGTGAAATTTCGAAAACAGAATATTGCTCAAATGTCAAGATATATTAAGCTGCCTACCTTTTAAGTCATGAACTGTCAAAATCCATTGAAACATCGCTTCGAATTAAAAAACCTCTACAAAATTAAAATTTTACCTCAAAAAAATCGAAATTTTTCCATTTAATTTATTGCTTCCTAAAAATGTGGTTTTTAAACTTTTGGGTAACATTTGGAAAAAAATATTATCCAAATGTCAAGATATAGTAAGTTGCCTACCTGTCAAGTCATGAACTCTCAAAATCCATTGAAGCATCGCTCCGAATTAGATGGATTAAAAATCCACTACAAAATTCAAATTTTACCTTATAAAATTCGAAATTTTTTCCTCCGGCAAAAGTTGATTTTAAGCCTCTTGTATGACATTTGGAAAAAAATATTATCAAATAGTCAAAATATAGTTCGCTGCCTACCTGTCAAGCCATGAGGTGTCAAAATCCATTAAACAATAGCTCCGATTTTAGTGTTTGGTAGCGTGAAAAATCAACCCATAGAAAAAAAAACAAGTTTGGGAAACCTGGTGAAAATCAACGTACAATATGGTTCTCAAGAATTTAGACAAACTTGGCATCTGCATGTCTTTTACAACTTTATTGTGCTTGTCAATTATGATTGAATATAATAATGATATATCCTTGTACGTTGCTTATACTTAACAAATCATAACCTAGAAATGTTGTTCTGCAGTACGTACGTCCATGAACCTAAGGCCATAGACTTCACTTGAAACGAGTAAGTTTTACTTGTGTAAATCGAAAACTATGATTTTAAGTTTAATTTTATTAGTTGCGTATAAAAGCCCTCCGAACGGCTTACATTTTGTGCGAATTGAGTTTTCAAAGTTGTGTGATAACATACAAAATAGGCTGTGAAGTAACGTTATCAGACACCTTTGAAGAGCCGTATTTCCAAGATAAAATGTGAATTTTGTACAGTTTTTTTAATACATTTTAATCGGAGCCATCCTTCATTCGATTTTGACAGCTCATGGCTTGACAGCTAGGCACCGGACCATATTTTGACGTTTTGACAATATTTTTTACCAAATGTCACCCAAAAGGAAGCAACGCCATGCATACATAAATCGTACGTATTGTTCTCTGGATTTTCGCAATGCGCCTATCTCTGTATAACTATGTACATACATATACATATGGTTTGATATGTTAAGGCGCATATAATATTTCGCAAAAAACGAACTTGTGAATATTATAAAAATTGAACATAATTATATACTAAACAATAATGAAATAAAAACAAAATTTTCTTATAGCGAAAACCGAAACCAAACCACCGAGACCGCCGAGACCAGCGAGACTCTCGTCGAATTTCGGTACCAAAAATACGGTCTCGTCTCGCTCTCGTCTCGGTCTCGTCTTCGGTACTTTTAAAGGAGTCTCGGCTCGTTGTCGAGACCGAGACCGAGACTAGTCTCGGTATCGTTGCCAGCCCTAATAAAAATGTCATCTGAATTCCATGAAAAAAATTAAAAAATAGTTTGATCTTTGAAAAACAATTTTCTCAAACAAAAATCATCTTTTTTAAAAGACAAAAATTAATTAATTTTGTGTTTTTAATAACAGAACACAACCACATTTTTCATATTTTCGACTTATTCATTATTGATGACCCTATTAAAATCTGTTTCGTATAGATTTATTAAAACATAAACTATAAATAATATTGCATATTGATGTTTTCAAATCACAATTTTTTTCATTAAAAGTGGACTGCACTAATTTAAGAGCACCAACGTTTTTTGTCAACATTCTAGGAGCCGTTTTTGAGAAAAAAAAGAATTTACTTTGCGGATGGTTTTCAATATTTATATGGTAGGTAAACTTTTGTTTGTTTTAAGAAAATTGGATTTTCGTGTATTCAAAAGAATGTCAAAAAAATACAAGATTTCGAAGAAATTGATTGATATACTCAGTTTTCAAAAACAAAAAAAGTATATAATTAAAAAAAAAACTGTTTTTACAAAATTTTGGTTTACATTGGTTTACAGAGTGTGCCTAAAAAATATTACAAAAAATGTCAAAACTGAAGAGAAAATCCTTATTAAAATGGTGGGACCGTTTTTCTAAAAAAAAAGGAAATTCACTTGTTGGGCTGACAAAAAGTTGTATGTCAAGTACCGTTAATTTGGGTGTTCAAACATAACAAATAAAAGGCACAACTGGATCGCACGTACTTGCTCTTATGTTCGATCACATCTTTAGCACAAATATTCTTAGCGAAAACAGCTCAATATGTTTTTGTCTTTGTTACTTAATTTTTACTTGCGATAAAGCTACGTACTATAGGGCAAGTTTTGCATTTGGAAAAAATCGAACTCGAGATTTTAATGAAAGTTTACATTACGATGATAGAGAACACCAAACGTGGGTCCCGCAATTCCGTCTGTCTGTCTGTAAAACGATCTACAGCCTAAGCAGCTAAACCGATTTTGTTCAAACTTGGTGCTTAGGTGTTTTAGGTGATTGTCCAAAATAAATTTTTGAATCGTTGTTCTAGCCCCAAAAATAACGTTGCTTGCCATATAATTTTTTTAACCATCTTAATTATCTCGAAAACGGCTCCAAAGGTTTTGATAAAAATTGGTGTGTGTACCACTTTGGGTATGATCTACATTTATATATAAAAATTCATACATTTAAAAAAAAAAAATTGGTAGGTATGAACATTTTAAATATTTAATAATATAAATTTAAAAACAAAATTTCAGAAAAAATCGTCTACTCGATTTCGAAATATTAAATTTTCAAAAAAAAAATATTTTATTTTTCAAAAATCCAAGAAAAAATCATTTTTCGAAAATTTTGAAATGCAGTATTATTTGGAATGTGAAGGAGCTCTTGTATAAAAATGTTGATCGAAATCCGTATGTCAGAAGGTTGAAAATCAATAAAATGTTTGTATGGCAGGTAATAACAAAATATTAAAAAAAAATTTCGATTTTACTTTTGTTGAGCTCAAAGTAGGTAGGGATTCTGATAGAGCAAAATAGAATAGCAAACCCGCTTAGCGTCTTTTAGTTGTATCTTAATGAAACGTCGAAGGCTGTGTTAATACCCAATCAAATGCCTAACCACTACGATCATTCTTACAGCGAGCTCAAGTCGAGAATAAAGAAGCATGCCAGCCCGCATTCACAAAGCGCAAACAAAATTATTGTCATACTAATTTTAATCACCCAGCCTATTACAAAGGACAAAACCTTTATTTATATTGTTTGACTCGTTCGATTCTGAAACGTCAAAAAAGCTTAATGTTGGCTAATTCTCTGTGTATTCAATGTTCGATTCCGACAGCATTCTGGCTATACGACATTCAATTTTCTGTAGCGATGGCGTACTATTACTTTCTAATATTTGTTTAGCTTTATTTTGTTTGTTTTTGTATCTAGCTGCTCAATTACATAAACGAAAAAAAACATAGCTAATGTGAAAAGTTTTTTTCAGATAATCATTCAATTGAGGAAGAACATAATTGATTCTATGAATTATTTGTGTACTTATAGGGTGATTCGGAGAAAAATGCTTTGATATTTTTTTTTTTGAAAAATGTTTCAATATAATTAAGTCAATATTTATGTTAATAGATGCTTTAAAATGCCGAAATAATTGTACTATAGTCGCACTATTTGGATGGAAAAATGGCATCAGGTTACTTGATAAAATTCAATATATTTTATAGAAAGTTAGAAAAAATGTTAGGTCTGCTAATTAAATTAAAAATTTTATCGATTTTTAATATGTATTACTTCTGTCTAAATTTCTGTCACAACCCAACGCGTATTGGTAATTTTTTTTTGCCAGAAATGATGGGCCTTTATATAGTAATTTGGAGTACCGCAGTGTTGCCATTTTGGGCCTTTAATTTAAAAATACAGCAGTATGTAGCAATATTCTGATAATTTGAAACTCGAGTATCGTTCTCATATTGAAAAGACAAGTCTTAGTTTTGTGTGACAATAATTATAAATACTATCAAAAATCCTTCTATCCACTGCATTGCTACCCTGTATTATCGTTGAAATTAAATATTGAAATATTTTGTAGAAGGAAAACTTTTTAATTCATAAATTCCTCTGAAAGAAAATCAAATAAAAAGCCATATGTGAAGAAAACAAATTACTTGATCATTAAATAATATTGTTTCTTACTTTTAAATAAATAAATCAAGTTAGAAATCGCTCATTTTGTATTCGACCACGTACTTGTTAAAATGCATTATCAGCCTGTATTACCTGATGGCAGAAAAGTTCCTCAACGATGGTAGATTAAGCAATTTTATTATAACGCAACATGGCCGCTAAAAGACAATCCAACGAAATTGATGAAATTTTTCGATTATTTGAGGCTAGCGTTGGTATTAATAATATGTCTTATAATGGATGAGGGAGAGATTCAGTATATTATTCAGAATTTCGATAATTTAAATTTAAGTGTTGAAGTAATGGTGACGTGTGTTGTCTTAAACGAATGCATACTGAGAGTTCTTAATATGTCGATCAATAAAACTGAATCTAAAAATCTCTTGCAAGAGTTCTATAAATGCGTTCACATGGATGAGTAAGTTTTTTACTTTATGTTTTGCTTTACCTCACTTTCTTTTAACTCATTGCATTTACAAATCTATATTATCCCAATTGGATTTATATGCTAACTAAGAGGAATGAAAATCATTCCGCTAATCAGATTTGCTTTTAACATAGAACTAATTGGATATTGAACTCGTTTCACTGAGGGAAAGAAGGCAACGGAAAATCTAATAATTCGTATTTGATTTAATATTAAAAAATAGTATCATGAAAGTATTTAATTTAGCGTTGAAAATATATTGATTTAACTATGCAACATTGTTTTTAGTATTTTAATTATTGTTTTAAAGTGAACCGTAATCGATTCTACGGCGAAACAACTTTGATATATTATTAAGTACGTTCAACGTTGTTTTAAAGTGGAAAATGCTAAAATGTATCAAAAATTAAAATTCCAGGCTCAGCTTTCAAAGTGTAACCTAGTTGATTCTACTATGTTAAACATCATTTCCAAGTTGCAGCCACTTAAAAATATCAGTTATTCTTTAAATTATTCTTCCACAAACATTGATGAAAGATTTTCAATATAAGATCAACTTTTATTTAAATACTCATTTTTAAGTTGACCCACTGTAATTCAGACTGACGTAAATCATGGGTGGATCTAAGTTGTTATTTTAAAAACGTAAGGTAGTAAATTCTTCAACGTTTCATAGTTGGTTGGAAAAAAAATATAAAACGTTTTCATTTCAAAGTAATTACTATTAGAATTTACTTAAAACAACATTGAAAATTAGTGAAATTAAAATTGAAAGATAGTAATTTCAAAGTTGGTTCGTAATATTTTTAAGCTCGAATACATTTAATTTAACGATGCACCACTCTAAAGTAAAGTCGGTGCATTATACTTTCCAAGATGTATGCCTTTGAATCTAATATGGCGCACAGTAGAATCGATGTTGTTCCATTTTGTTTTTAAGTTGGATGATATTGATTTTACTATTATTCCACCTTAACTCAAAGGAAAACATTTTTAAATCAACCAGAAAACACGTCGAATCAATGATGTTCCACTTTGATTCTAAATTTTTTATCTTTAACCCCGAATCATTCCTAAATATACTTAAATCAAAGTGTTTTTTTTTTTTATTTTACGTTGTTTTTTCTCTGGTTGTACACAAAGGTTTGACATATGTACACTACAGGTTAATTGAATAAGTTCGCATTCTAAACAGGAAAAAAAGCTACAGTAGAGGAAGTTCTAAAAACATTGCAACGTGCCATACATAACTTATTCCACCGACTGCAAACTTGGCAGCACTTTTTAAATTTGGATCTAAAATGATCTGCCAAGCCAATATGAAGGCAACGGTTATTTTTTCAATCATTATTCGTCTTTTTTTTTTAAATAGAATCCCAAAAAGTGAAATTCAAATGCGGAAATTCGTATAAAAACAATCTAATTAAAAGTGGTTATTTCATAAAGTTGTTTGAATTTTTTTATTGAAAGAGGTATGAAATCATTTTTTTACAGAATGTTATGATGCCGCGTAGAAGAATTTTAAGTGCGGAAGAAAGGTCAAATATCACTGTTTACACAAAGATTGTGGCCTTTCTGGTCGTGAAATTGGTAGAAAAATAAGGAAATATACAGTTATTAATAACGTTTTAAGGTTATGTGGAAGTTATATACATTTCATTTAATTTCATTTCATTTCAAAAAAAATATACAGTTACAAAGATATATTAAGATTTAGATCTTTTAGAGCATCTAGAATTAAATAACATATAATGTATTGGCTCTAACATAATAAATTGCAATGCAAAAAATAAAATAAAAATAATCTTAAAAGCTTAAAGTTTAATTCAGGATATGTATATAAATTTATATCAAGAAAAGAAGCTACATATATGCAATGTACAAAGTATTTAAAATATCTAATCTATTATTATATTTGATTCGAAAAGTGCAAAAATAATTTCCTTTTAAAAGCGGTCGGTGTGGTAGTTTTTTGCAATTCACTTGGAAGCAAATTCCATACGCGAATTGCAGATACATAAAACGAGCGTTCTGCTATGACGCGTGTAAAACGTGGGATAATTAACATGAGTCCTCTTTGGGACTGTGCAAATTGTAGCACTTCACTGAGGTAGATAGGACATCCATTGTGGATGACATCATGGAGTTTTAGAACTAGCCTGTATCGAAGGTACCTATTAAGATTCATACCAAAGAGAATATGCTGTAAATGTGAAACACTTGAGTATCTTGGAATACAGTAAATAAAACGAATACAGTCATTAACAGCAACATTTAGTTTACGCTTACACAGTTCGCAGTCCAAAACCGGATAGACTGTGCAGTTGAAAATAAAATAAGGCATAATAAGTAACTTAACGAGATGCTTTTTCATATCAGGTGCTAATAAGTTTGAGGAAGATCTCAACGTACGAAGTCCAGAGTAAATATGTCTAGTAGTGTCTGAAATTGCTCTACAGCAGCTAAGATTATTACTTATTCGGTACCCTAAGTATTTAACATTTTCCAAATAACCAATGATTTCGTCATTAAGAATAACAGAGGGAAAATCATCTGGATTCAGCTCATTTCTAGAGCATAACATGGCAATAGACTTCACCGGATTAAGTTTCATACTATTATCATTTGACCAAATGAGAGTTGGACCTGAGTTAGTTGCAGGGTTAGTTCGTATATGAAGGGGGAGTATTCGAGTGCTTTTCCGTCGACCTGAGCTTTCTTTGCAACTCAAGTGATTTTGGGTTTGACATTTCCACTTATTTAATTCCGTAGGAACAAAATTGCAAAGTAAAATTACAAATTTAAAAACAAGTTTTCACTTTAGGAAATATAATTTTTTATGTATAAATTTCAGTGGTAAGTAGATTTAGACTTTATTTATACTTTATTGCACTTTATATAATTTAAAAGGACTTTTTAACGAATTTACAAGAGGAATGTGCAGAGCTAATTTTAAGCTACGCTTCTTTGCACATATCACTCAAATTGCCACTCACGCACAAAATAAAAAGCTTACAACACGTCAAGTTCGAATAATATCGCCTTAAGCCATCAGAAACAATCTGTTTGCTTCACAAATTAAAGCCAAACTTGGCTTGCCTGTTTCAACCCGACGTGTTAGACAAATTTTAAAAGCCAACTCCAATAACCTTGTGTACAAAAAAGATTTAAGAAGCCGCCTTTAGATGCAGCCCATAAGTCAGCAAGGCTGCATTTAGCTGAAAGTCGCATAAGGTGGACCGCAGAGTAGAGAAAAGTTCGGTTGAAAGAGCTGAAGAAATATGCGGAACTGACTTCATATTCCAGCTGGATAACGCTCCTATCCACGTCTCTCGAAGGCTTAAAAACAGGTTTGAGGAGAAAAAAATAACATTTATTGATTGGCCGTCTCGAAGTTCCGATTTAAATCTCTGAGGAATTTTAGTCAGGCGTGTTAATACCAATTGGCAAAAATATCACAACGTTCAAGAGATTCGCGACGGAATAATTGAACAATGGGCGGCGATTACAACCGCGGAACTAGAAAAGCTTGTGGAATCAATGCCGCGGCAAATGATTTCGACCGCAAGAGCAACTGGTGGCTCTACAAAATATTGAATTAATTTATTAAAAATTTCGGATTACTAATTCACCGTTATTTTTAGTAAAAACGTAGTTGTTTTTATAGGAATTTCCTCCTATCTTCTTGCTAAGTTTTATTTTTTTTTAATAACTTTTATTTAATTACGTTACAAGTGAATAAATTACTATTTTTTTACAACGTTTACTCATCATTTTTTTATTTCATAAAAATGTATTATGTGTTCTTATGGGAATTTCCTCCACTGTATTTATGGATGCACTTTCAATACGCCATCCCTTTATACGTCAAAAGATACATATATTAAAAAGATAAAAAAAATATCGTAGCATATTTCCTCTTTCAAATTTAATATTTCAGAAAAAGATAACGCTTTGAAAATATGTACATACATCACCGACAAGTTATTTTTTGAAAGGTTCAACCTATTTCATTGGCAGCCAGCCGATGCGTTGTGTACCAAACGTAAGGACTTGTAATTCAAATTACTTATTACCTATGGCTTATTCCAAAAATAGTAAAAGTTCACCAAAATCATTTCATTTCCATATTTTTCGTTCTATATTCACTGTCTCTTTCTCTATCTCTCTCTATCTCTCTCTATCTCTTAAAATAAATAAAACAATTTGTTTCTGTTAGAAAATCTTATCCAGCTGCATGGACACGAATTTGCCAAGGACTATTTCCAGCATCGGTATACTCTTATACCTACATTATGTCATGGTTATCATTCCAAATTCTTCCATTTCTGCATTTCCGCGAAAGAGCTTTGCCATACAAAATGAGCGTACACTACGATTTGAATGACCCCTTGTGGTACGGTGTAACAGTGCTATGTCTTTTTTGGGTCGGAACGACTCTGACATTTTTTTTGATAGGTGAAGCATATTTATTGGCAACTTTTTTAACGCACTTAAATGCAAGATACTTAAGCCTTCAGGATGAAATTCAACAAGATTCCAGGATACTATTCTTGAACATTCCAAACTCTCAGTTAGCCTTCGAGTTTCGAAGAAAAATTATTAAAATGCACGAGAAGAATTGCTACTTGGATAGTTTTGCAGACCGTCTGGATAAAATTTATAATTTTCGTACTTTCGTGACGATTTCGTTTAGTGCAGCACTGATATGTGTTATGTTGTTGCAAATAGCTTCGGTAAATTTCAAGTTTTTTTTTTTTTTTTTGAATTTATTCCATAAAATTCTTTGATGTTAAGTTGGAACTTCTACAACGAAAAATTTTGGATACATTTCTTGGATAATTGCCAAGGTATCGGAATTGATTATCTTTGGAACCTTAGGGTCAATAAAACACCACACAGTTGGTGTTTTATTGTTTAAGAAAAATGTAAAAATTTTTTTTGATATTTTAATTTTTTATTTGTATATAGACGGATAAAATGAATTCAGCACATTATTTATCGAATTGTTAAGATATAATCTATAGATCTACTAATACCAAGGAAAATGTTTGTCTGATGAAGGACATAAACATACTAATTTGCATACATCAGAAACCCAAATACATAACTGGATATAATTTTGTTGATGTTTCACTGGATACTGTTGTTAAGGTAATTTAAACTATTTTTTGGCGGCACTAAGGTAATTTGTTTCCTTTTTTTTAATTGCAGGTTTTGCAGGGAGCTTTTTCATACTACACTTGCTTACATTCCGCGGGCCAAACTCGAGAACATTGAAAAAGATCTTCAATTCTGCACGTCATTTCTTTATTATACTTTTATCATTTTTTTGTTGTTGTTTATTATGTTAAAATTTATTGTACCTATACTTTTGGCAAATAGTAATTTGCTTATGATGGAAAAATGACATAGAAAAAAATCTGTCTTAAAAATCGAAAAAACTAAAAAAAGGAAGGATAATATATAAAATAAAATGCACGACTGGATCGCACGAACTTGCTGTTATGTTGGATCACATCGTATGCAAAAAATTTCTATTAAAAATCGAAATATGGTTTTAAAGTCGTTTTTTACTTAATTTTTTATACATACAAAATTTCTTTAAATATTTAATAATATAAATTTAAAAACAAAATATTTCAAAATTCTGAAAGAAATACTAATACTAATTTGAGCTAAAAAAAAGTACGCAATTTTATTTCTTGGATAAATCTGAATTTATGAGAAAAAAATTTTAAAAATCTGTGGAGCGGTTTTTGAGAAAAAAAGTTCTTTTTTTTAAACTTTTTGAAAAAACAAATTTAAAAAAAAATTAAAAAACGCCAATTCATAGGTATTCAGCAAATACGAGTACATACACTGTAATTTTTAAAAAAAATTTAATGAGCAGTTTTCAAAATATATATTTTTTTTAAATTTTTATCTTAAAAATGCTTTTAAAAATACAAAAAAAAACATTAATTAAAAATATTGGTACGCATAAATAAATTGGGCCACCAAAGCCTATATACATATGTATGTGTGAAATTTCGAAAGAATTCGTTAAGCCATTTATGAGATAGTCGAAGGCAAAAAAAAGTCCTTTGGAAAGTACAGTTTTTAGACATTTAAATTTTTTTTCAACTATATGATAGGTCGTGCCTTAAAGGCTGCACTGATGTTTTTAAATCGAAATCGTTAGAGCCGTTTTCGAGAAAAATAGGCTTTAACCTAATTGTTATATGGCAGGTACCGTTATTTTTTCAGCTAAAAAAAATTTAATTTCCCTTCTGTATAATAACTAAAAAAATATATATACCAAGTTTGAAGCAATTCGGCTCATCCGCTTGGGCTGTAGGTGTCTGTACATACAGACATACAGACAGACAGACATACAGACGGACAGAATTTTTAGACCATCCAACACTTTTTTTTTTTGATGAATGCATAACTTGCCTTATAATACTTATAATCGCCAGTAAAAATACACTTGTCTAAATTTTATGCGTCCCATCATTTTTCTTCAAACTTGGTACTTATGTGTTTTAGGTGCTTATCTCAAATAGAAATAGAATCGGGGGCTTAGGCCCAAAAATAACGGTAATTGCCATACAATTTTTTCTACCATCTTGGAAACAGCTGTAACAATTTTGATAAAAGTAAAATGCACGACTGCTTCGTACAAACTTGCTCTTGTAGCTATCAACTTTAATGTTACTCACTGACGCTGTTGGTAGGTAGCTAGCCTATAGTTATCGAATGTTATACTTGATTCTTTCTTAGTATTATAAATTGTCGAGTGCATGATTCAAGGAATAGTTACATAGGTACCTACCTACAAATGTATATTTAAATGGACTGTATTAGGAGGGTAATAATGAAAATATGTGCATACATTCATATGTGCATAACGAAAGTGAATGGTGTATAGGTGGCAAAAAATCGTGTTTTAAGCTTATTAAAACTGCCAAAGCCATCACTTTAATCGATTTTTTTCGAAAAAACGAAGAACACCATTAGGTGTCAAGGATCAATGAAAATTTTATGAAAAGTATCTCAAGAATTGTAGAACGGATTTTGATGAAATCCGGTTTTTATTTTTAGTTTTTTGAAAACAATTTTTTTTTTAAATTTTGGTACGTCATTTTTTAGTGCTTATTAATATACATGTTTTTATAAAATTTTAAATTATTTTTTTGAAAAAAAAAAGTTTTAAAAATTAATTTTAATTAGAAAAAAAAGTTATTAAAAATGTTGATATGCAGAATTAGTTCGGCTACTTAGATCTTATCAGATATAAAATTTGAAAGAAATCCAATGTACCATTACCGAGAAAGCCAAAAATTAAAGCAATCGTTATATGAAAGGTACTTTTAATAGACTTTTCCCGTAAACTTGATTCAGAGTAAATGATTTTTATAAAAATCGTTGTGGCCGTTTTTGAGAAAAATAAGATTTTTGTTTTTGGCAAAAAAAAAATTATGGGAGCTACTGTTATTTGTCGTCTTAAAAAAAAATAAAAAAACGTGTGAGCATATATTACCGAAAAAAAAATTATGTACTAAGTTTGAAGCAAATCCACCGAACCGTTTAGGCTGCAGACTCGAGGACAGACAGACGGAATTGAGGGACCCTAGCAGGTTTTCACATTTCTCAAACATAAAATAAAATATTACTTTAAAAAAATAAAACCCAATCAAACATAAATGCATCGCATTACAGATCTTCAATCGTGAACTACACAAAATCTCGAATTTTGCAGCAAGTAAACTTCTTTTCTGTTAAAAAATATTTGCGGATTCATAAGCAACCATTAAAAGATCTGTTTAAAGATAAAAACATGTATTTCGAACTTTTTTTCCAAAATTGAATCGCAATGGAACAACTTCTAAGTAGATGTGAGAATAATGAAAATACTGTTGAAATTTGTTCCGAGGTAAATAGGTTCCCCGATGCATCCAATGAAATCCCTTACAAATAGATGTCAAACTTTGACAATTCGTTTTTAGTTCGCAAGTAAAAGAGTATTTAGTTTTATGAAATTTGTAAATGATCAACGAAGTCATCGAATGAAAATTGATATTTTAAATAGTGTATACATTTTATCCGAGATAATTTATCTGAGATATGCTTTGATGCTTTCATTATTCCTCCTCATATAATCAAACAAGTTGCTTCATCAATATTTGATTTTATCGTAAAGAAGAACAAAAAACTTATGATATTTTGAAAATGCTTTAAACGAAGCAGTAAAAAAAAATATATAAATCCTTTTTACTTAATTAGATTAATATACCTACCCTGATACCTGATTTTATTTTGTTTCTTTTTGTTGCGAAATGGATTAATAACTATTTTTAAGGTGGTTTCAATTTTTTTAAATTAATTTAAAAAAATAAACAACTTCTTTTTTGGTTTCGATTACTTATTTAAAATTCAACATAATTAAGTAAAACAAAATTTTAAAAAAATATGCATTCGGTATTTTAAATGTAACCCTAAGACAAGTTCGAACGGTTAAGGCATATAAAGGGTTATCCATTTTGCGGTTTCAAAAGTAAACGTAAATAAAACACACAAAATATTGTTTTTTCTTGATATTTCTTTTTTATTATAAAGTTTGAACATTGACATTATATGTGAAGCACTACACGATTTCAATGACCACCACGCAAATTGTTGCAAACATCGATTCTATTGGGGTAATTTTCGACCACTTTTTGACACATATTGGGCGGTATCTCAGCCATTACTTGATGAATGTTGGCTTTGAAGTGCTCAAGAGTTAAAGGTTTATCTGCATAAGCAGGGTCTTTTGCGTAGCCCACAAATAAAAGTCCAGCGGTGTCAAATCGAATGATCTAGGTGGCCAGTTGATATCGCCACGACGAAAAATTACGCGACCAGGAAATGTCTCTTGCAATAAAGCCATATTCGCCCGATTTGTGTGGCATGCGGCACCGTCTTGTTAAAGCCACATACTCTCCAAGTCGTATTCTTCAATAGCAGGCAAAAAATAGTCGGTTATCATATGACCATAACGCTCCGAATTGACGGTGACAGTCGTTCCATCGTCGTTTTCGAAGAAGTAAGGTCCAATGACCCCTCCGGACAAAAGAGCACCCTAAACAGTGATTTCTTGTGGATGTAGTGGCCTCTCTTCAATTACTTGAGGATTCTCAGAACCCCAAATACGACAATTTTGTTTATTAACATACCCACCGAGTGAGAAATGTGCTTCGTCGCTGAAGAAAATTTTGTTCGAAAAATCGCCGTCCACCGCCTGTTGTTCAAGTACCCATTCTACGTATCTACGACGTTGTGAATGGTCAGCTGGCTTCAGTTGTTGTATGAGCTGGACTTTATATGGATTTAGGTGTAGATCCAAATGCCAAATACGTCATTAGGTGCCGTAAGACAGTCCTATTCGGGTCTTCGGCAACACTTTTACTTACAGCAGCGATATTTTCAGTGGTACGAGCGACACGATGATGCACAGACCTTACAATATCTGTAACCAATCCAGTCTCTTCAAATTTCTTCACAATTTTGCCAATTGATTGCGTAGTTGGACGATTATGTAAACCATAATCTCCTCTTAAAGCACTATATCTGGCTGTGGCAGAATCACCATTTTTGCAGTAGGTTTTAAC
The DNA here is from genome assembly GCA_910595825.1 of Philhelius pedissequus. Classification (NCBI taxonomy): domain Eukaryota; kingdom Metazoa; phylum Arthropoda; class Insecta; order Diptera; family Syrphidae; genus Philhelius; species Philhelius pedissequus. The sequence continues at coordinate 33,439,689 of OU343163.1, forward strand.
AATTTTTATGCGTTGTGCGATAGTTAAGCGATCGACTTTCGTAAATGTCAGACTTTCAACTAAAAAAAAAAATTGGTTTAACAACTTAGTTTGACAAATGTCGAATTCCAGGCATACACTTTTGAAACCGCAAAATGGATAACCCTTTATTTACGTTTCTTTTGCATTCTAATTACAGGATTTTTGGCAGTTCTTCTAGTCAAAAAATCCTGCTAAACCACTATTTTAGCAGGATTTTAAATTTTTCATTGGTCACACTACCTATAATCGCAAGTAAAAAGATTTTGCCAAATTGAACGAAGAGACTCAAGGTAATTTTTTAATTCTATAAGTGCTGTACAAGAACTTCTTACGTTCGTTTTTTGTTAAATGAAACACAACTTTTCTTCTTCATTGTTTTACATTAAATGTTTTATTGTTCAATTTTTTATCTCTAAGCTTCTTCGCATTCAGCATGGGTAAGGTATATCATCTTTTTTACATTTCCCCTCTTTTGCAAGTGTTGCCACAAATCCACAATATGCCCAAGGTCCGATATGGAGAGAAGTCAACTTTTAACAAAACAAAGGTGCAAGGGTCCCGCCAGCGACACACATTTTCAGTTAAAATAAAAAAAATACCAAGAGAATCCGATGACCAATTAAAAAGTATTTATGTGTGCCAAGTTCAGCATTTATCAAACTTTCACAGAGGTATCTACCTTATGTTCCTAATAACCAATTTACTCAAATATTCAAATCCCAAAGTTGTCAGATTCATTGTCTAATGCTGGTCAAATTACCCACGTTCCCGAGAAGCAGCGCATTGTTGTTTGCCAGTGCTGCCTGTCTGACAGGTTCTTCGTCTTTATTCGAAAAACAACTATATTCGGTGGAGGAGAGCAATATTTATGACTACCACTCGAAGCGTTACTGATTTCCCTAGAGAAATAACTCAACCGAACATGAGTACAACGTAAAATCTGTTTACATTGTGGCTCATGAATAGCAACACTCCAATTCCACTCGGGCACAGACACACAGCCAGATACACAAAGAAGAAGAAATCGAATCCTAAAACGGGGGCTACAATACGGTACCTAACCTATTGCTGGCTACTGCTATACCTCCCCCCAAAGTGAACAAAAAATGTATTCTCATCCTTTTTTTTGTCCTGGATTGGATATTGAACCCAAGAACAACACCAAACAACAACAACTACTACTGTTATAGGTCAACGATTGGAATCCATGTAACAGGGATAACCTATGCCAACGGAAACAGGTCTTAACCATAAATTTTCCAGATGATTTATTCCCTCCCGATGTCGACGCGACGCGGCGGGAGCGTCCAGTTGCTTCTGTGTTTTTGGTTGTATTGCTATACCCATAGAAGGTTGATTGGGAGTACATATAGTGTGGTGGTCGAGGTCCTTTCAAAAAATAACGCTAAGGAAATATTCTCGTTTTTATTTAGTTTGGTGGCACACAAGTGTGCCTCATCGATGTCGACGTAGCCGGTCGGTCGGTCGATGGGATGGAGGAAAATTCAAGAATCCCAGCGGGAACGCACAAAACGATAACGAAGACAGTCCGTCGTCGTCCCTACGAAAAAGTTCATAGGAACAATTTTATGCGATGATCGTGATATAATTTTATTGTGCAGTTTTTCATGTATTAACAATCCCCATAGACCATATGTGACCAAAAATAACCTCCCAATAATTTTATGAGAATCAATTTCCAACGGAAAATATACTGTGTTCTTTAGGCTAGCTATACTCGTAGAGAGGAGAGTTTTGGTATTTGTGTTGGGGGGTCGTTTGATATGCATCTATGGGCTATTGGGCTCTATGTACAAGGGATCAGGACCAGCACCACCAGGTCGAAAGAATGACCGAACAGTGTGTTTTCCGGAAGTTATGGATTAATGAACAAATTGAAAATGGACATGTTTGTTGTAATTTTCAATACCTACTGGCAAGGCAACAGCAAAATTGCGCTGTGAAAAACTAGGCTAATGGAGTTGTTCTACTAAGAGATGACACATAGATTTGAAAAATAATCTTTCGCAATTCAGGGAAGGAACTAGGCAGGAACTTAAATTTCGTGCAGAATAATAAGAAAGAGCATATTAAAGTATAAGCTTAGGGGAAATAATCTAAGAGTGAAATCTGTTGATTTATGCATGATTCTTCAACTTCAATCGTCAGGGCACTTTTCAAGTTTCAATTTATCATTTCACCAGACACAAGCTTTCACAAAATCTTCACTTCACTGCTGATTAACCACACACGCCCTGGAAAGTTGAAAGCATTTAATCAGTATTTTCTGTATATTTTCGAGGTCTAATTTATTGAGCCCTCTGGGGAATCTCCCACGAAATTTTGTTTCCCGCGATCGTGAATCTTTTACGGAATAAATTTCTCTTTGAGAAAAAATGGTATGAAATGACAGGAAAATTCCCTATGTTCAACTTTATTTCTGATACAGATACTGATACTGATGGAAACTTTTTCGCGTTCCCTACGTTGGCATGAGAGAAAAATTACCAGGCAAATTCACATTTGATCACACATTTCGCAAAGAGAAAACATTGAAAATTTTCAAATTTTGCAAAAGTTTAAAGTTTGCAGAGAATTGTTGCATTTTATTTCACCAATAAAATAACGTTCTAATATTATTTTTAAATTCTGTAAAGATTATTAGTAAGTTTCCAACAGAATTTGGAAATTGTTAGTGAAAAAAAATATTATTAAAAAACAAATATTTCAAAGTTGGGCTTTTTCCAAAAAATTGATATTTTTGACGTCAAATCAAATGCTCTTGCTATAACTTGAATGACAGTTTATTGGACTGGAAATGTCGCAACTGCTCAAAAAATATGAAAAGGATTATTCTGTAATATTCGTTTTTTTTTCGACATCTTGAATGAATGGAAAATATCTATAACTTATTACCCCAATACATAAATCATGCTCGAAACAATAGGTTGTTAATTACAGACCAATTTCAAAACTAAAGTTAATACCAAAAGTTTTCGAAGCTATGGTCAAGAGATCTATTTATGAAGAAGTTAGAACAAGCATATCCTGGACCAACAGGATTTTGTAATTGGAAGATCAACCACAACGAATATTACTTTATTTGCAAACGCTTGCATCAAAGGAATCGAGTGTGGTAATCAGATCGATGCAGTTTACTGATTTTTAAAAAACATTTGATCGCGTTCAGCATAAAATAGGTATTGCTATGTATATTGATGCGTTTAGGTTTCCATTCATATAATTTTTGTTGGTTTCCTAACTATCTAACTAATCGTAAACAATACATTCAAATTGGATCAATTATATCAACAGAGATTTTTAACCATTCAGGTTAATGTTTACGAATCTCAAGATTTATCATGATTTTCATGATTTTTCACCCTCATCTCATGAAATCATGAATTCATTGAAAAGCTCATGATTTTTTTTTATAGTTTTCTAAAAAAAAAAAAAAAAAAAAAAAAAAAAAACGAGATAACTTAGTCAAAATTTCAAGACAAATGAGGCAAATATTTTATGATATCAACCGATGAAACTAATTTGTTATAATTAATTTAAGAAGATTTACACAATTACCTATTCACCATTCATGTAACTCAAATGAAAGTCAAAAGAAAACAAACAAAATAAAAACAAGTAAATCAAAAAAAAAGAACAGCAAACCGTTTACAGTTGTTATTATGCGTTGTTCGTTCGTCTTGATTCAAAATCGGACTTCCACTTTGTTCCTTGTATATTTATACATTATATTTACAATGGTGTTAAAGAAGTTAAACAGTCAATGGACAAATTTTTAATTAAAATGAAAAAAAAAATATATCCGAATCCGAAAACCTAAAATCTGGGAACAATTTTGAACAATATAAGGCTTTCAAATTTTTAATGTCATTTTTTGTCTTACTAAGTTAAAGTTAAACAAATTTACTCAAGATTTAATTTCAACAATAGTGTCTTCAAAGGTATGGAATACTTGTCTACAATGAATGTTCTAAACTAAAAATTCCAATCAGTTTTTCCACTATTAAACATTTTCCAAATTTAGAAGCTGATGATTTTTTTTTCAGGAAATATACATATAAAGATTGGAGATTGCTTGTAAATTCTAACATTAAAGTAAATGACAAAGTAGTAAACGACATAGAAGAACTCTGGCAATATGTTAGAAAAATTAAACTGGCCGACGATAGCTTGGCACATCCAATTCTGACAAAATTTGTTTTTGAAATCCTTTCATTGCCACATTCTGCAGCTAATACTGAACGAATTTTTATAAAGCACGTTATGCATTCGTCGAAAAAAAAAGGTTTTGGGATAACAATCAAACATGACATTACGATGATAGCGAAGACGAAAAAAGATGGTCTAACAATTCTGTCCGTCTGTATGTATGTCTCTCAGTATGTCAGTCTGTCTGTATGTACATATGTATAGACACCTACAGCTCAAACGGGTTGGCCGAATTGCTTCAAACTTGGTTTATAGAGTTTTTTAGGTATTGTACAGAGGGGAAATTGAAATTTTTTTTAACTCAAAAAATAACGATACCTGCCATATAACCGTTACGTTCAAACCTATTTTTCTCGGAAATGGCTTTAACGATTTTGATAAAAAAAAATTAGTACAGCTTTTTAGATACGACCGATCATATGGTTGAAAAAAATATTAGCAAAATGTCTAAAGACGGTACTTTCCATAGGACCGTTTTTTTGCTTTCGGCTATCCCATAAACGGCTCAACCGATTTTTTCGAAATTTCACACATATATAGGTTTAGGTTGCCCAAATTATACAGCGTAACAATATTTTTAATAAGTATTTTTTTTTGTATTTTTAAAAGCATTTTTCAAAAAAAAGTAAAAAAAATTATATTTCGAAAACTGCTCATTAAATTTGTTTCAAAAATATATTTATATGTATTTATTGAATACCTATGAATTGGCGATTTTGTTTTTCAAAAAGTTTTAAAAAAAAAAAATTTTTCTCAAAAACCGCTTCACAGATCTTAAATTGTTTTTTCTCATAAATTCAAATTTATCCAAGAAATAAAATGGCGTACTTTTTTTGAGCTCAAATTAGTTTAAGTATTTATTTCAGAATTTTGAATTAGTTTTTCTTTGATTAAGCCGATTTAATATTTTGTTTTTAAGTTTATATTATAATATTTGAGACTGTCATACCAATTTTTTTTAGAAAAAAATTAAACATATTTTGTATATATACAAAATGAAGTAAAAACTGCTTTAAATACATATTTAGATTTTTAACAGAAATCTTTTACATTCGATGTGATCGAACATAAGAGCAAGTTCGTGCGATCCAGTCGTGCATTTTATTTCAAAAGTGACGCTTTTCAAACCAAAATAAAAAATCGACTTGAGGTCGATTCAATACAATTCATACAAATGACCTCCTCAAAAATCAGGACTGTTTTGATTATAAAGTTACTAAGTCCAAATTCATATTTTAGGAAAGCTTACAATCAGTAAACTTTTTAATATTATTTTTTATATTATATAAATAAATTATTTATTTTTTTGAAGCTTTACAAAAATGAAATAGAAATACATCAATCATATCAATTTCCCTTTAGTAATTTTTTTACTTAAAAATTGTCTAATTTCTGTGAATCATAAGCATAGAGAAATTATTATAAAGAGGGAGATGTGCCTTCTTTGTACAATGCCCCCAAGCTGAGCTATCAAATCATTGATGATTTCGGAGAAGTATGCATAAAAAACACCCAGATGAGAGCATATCGTCATTTGACCATAGAGAAGGAATAAGACAAAAAGTTAAAAAGTCTATGATCATAAGTTTGCAGTGATTTTTGTATGCTCTTCATTGAGCAATATCATGATTTTTTTTTGTAATCTCATGAAATAAATCACGATATTTATTTTATTTAATCGGGAACACTGATTCAGGTGATCCCCAGTGGAGTCACTTAGGACCGCTCTTTTTTATTTTGTTCATTAATGATCTTCCACCTATAATTCGTTATTTTATGTGCTTGCTCAGCTCTGATGATTTAAAATTATTTAAGTAGCTACCTATCAAATCTGTTTTGGACTGTCAGAGACTGAAAAATGACGTAAATGAATTATCTGCATGGTGTGAACAAAATCACCTTGTTTTAAATGTAGCTAAATGTAAAACAATAACTTTTACAATATCGCCGAACGCAATAGGTTTTGCATATCACATTGCCAACGTACCAATAGAAGTTGTAAAAAGTCAAAAAGACTTGGGTGATATATTCGACGCAAAATTAAACTTTTATTTACATTTGGAATATTTAGTGTCAGTCGAAAGCCAATAAGCTTCTTGGATTTGTAATGCGTAACTCTAGACAGTTTTTTGACCCGTATACCTTAAAATCGTTGAACGTATCTTTGATTAGATCCTCTTTAAAATATGCCTGTTGTATTATGGAGCCCGTTGTATAGAGTAGGTCTAAATAGAATCGAATCAATACAAAAAAGATTCTCCAGATTTGAGAGAAACATTCCTTTTTGTTCCCAGATAACATACTAACTACCGAAAAACTAATCCAATTACTAGATCCATTATTGAGTTTAATTCTGTTTGTAAAAATGTTGACCTTTGCCTTAGCAGAACATTTTTTAAAGGAAACTATTAATTTGTAAACAATTGTTAAAATTCTTAATTATTTTCACATACAAAGTTTGTAATATTCATATTGTTAAATTAAAAGAATATTATAATGTTTAGACTAAGAAAGTTTTACTCGATGGATGGTAACACTAAATAAATAAATAAATAAATAATAAATTAATTAAATTCCTTAACTCGGTAATTCCATGAGGATTCTTTGTTACCTTAACAATAACTTATAAAAAAATTGTAATCATAAATTGATTCAATGGAGGTTCGTGTTTAACCACGGCAGAATATGTTGCACGGTGATTAGTATTCAAATATACGAATTTAAGAAATACAAACAAGGGTAAGTGTAAAATTTTAAAACATACGAAAATCGATCCGGATTAATACAGTGACAGTCGATGTTCTCTAAATCGAATACTGATGGGATATTAACATAATTTAAGGAATTTTAGAAAATATGGGGTTAAAAGAGTATCTACAGAATTAATTAAAATAAAATGCACACCTACCTTGTTGTTTTATATTCGATCACACCATATAAGCACAAGATTATTAGTAGACACGGCCAATAGAATGCCGCCTTATTTATGGAACTAATACTATTATGTATGAAAGTATGAATATAAAAAATTAAAAATTGTTTTAGCATTTTTTTTAACTTAACTTTTTTATTCACAAAATTTGTCTTACATTTTTTTTCTAAAGAAAATTTTGGTAGTCAATTTTAAGCATATATTTAAAAATGTTAATATGAAAACATAATTTCGAAAGTCCAAAAAATATGTCTTAGTAAATTGTAATATGCAGTATTAGTTATACGAAATTGAGGGTCATCCGACACTGAAATTGATAGAACCATTATAAGAAAGACAAGAAAAAAACGATTAATAACATTTCGTTGCATTTTTGAGATAATTACGCATTTTAGGAATCATCTCAGACGATAAAGTATATCAAGTTTGAAATAAATATCCTTACCTGCTTAGCCTATAGATCAAGGAAGAGAGTACAGGCAGACGAAATTGTGGGACACGCCTTTTCGTGTTCTCTATAATCATACGTAATGTCAAGCTTGATCAATATCCCGATCTAAATTTTTTTCCAAATGCAAAACTTGCACTGCAGAATGAATAAATTTTACAAATAAAAATTGTTCGATTATGTTTTTTTTTATGGAAATTTTAGAGAAACATAAAAATAAAATGTGATAAGTGCGATTGGATCGCACGAACAAGCTCTTATGTTCGATCACATCGTATGCAAAAGATTTCTATTAAAAATCGAAATATATTTTTAAAGTCGTTTTTTAGGTACTTCATATTCCATACATACAAAATTTCTTTACTTTTTTTCTAAAAAAAAAAATTGGTATGACGATCTTAGATATTATAATTATAAATTTAAAAACAAAAGATTAAATCGGCTTAATCAAAGAGAAAATAATTCAAAATCCTGAAATAAATACTTAAGCTAATTTGAGCCAAAAAAAGTACGCCATTTTATATCTTGGATAAATTTGAATTTTTGAGAAAAAAATTGTAAGTCTGTGGAGTGGATTTAAAAAAAAAAATCAAAAACGCCATTTTTGAACAAAAAAATTAATGAACAGTCTTAAAAATATAAATTTAATTTTTTTAAATGCTTTTAAAAATACAAAAAAAATATTAATTAAAAATATTGGTACGCAGTATAAATTGGACAACATAAACCTTATGTGCAAAATTTCGAAAGAATCGGTTGAGCCATTTATCAGATAGTCAAAAGCAAAAAAAAACATTTCCTATGGAAAGTACCGTTTTTAGTCATTTTTTAATTTTTTTTGACCATATAATATATTCCGAGAAAAATAGGCTATAACATAACGGTTATATGAGAGGTACCGTTAGTTTTAACTAAACTTAAAAAAAAAATATTTATATTTCCTTCTGTACGTATACAATACCGAAACTCTATATACCAAGTTTAAAGTATAATTCGGCTAACCCGTTTGGGCTGTAGTTATCTATACAGACGGACAGAATCCTTAGACCTTTTTTTTCGTCTTCGCTATTATCGTAATGTCATATTTGATTGTTATCTCAAAACTTTTTTTTCGACGAATGCATAAATTGCCTTATAGTTCCCAAAATCGCAAGTTACAATTTAGTATAAAAACAATTCGACCTCAAATAAGTTCAACTTAGAGGGTGTCGACTGTATTTAATTTTTTTTTATTGCAAACGAGATTTTGCGTTTGAATTTTTTTTAACGGGTTTCAATAAAATAAAGAAATTTGTAATGAAAAAAATTTCTGAAATTTTTTTAAGAATTTGTTGTTGTTGAGATGTTGAATTAGTTGGTATTGTCAGCCTAGTGATATGAAAGTTAAACACTCACCCGATTTTTTAGCTATCACATCATAAATGGAATATCTCTTGATTTGCATTTTTTCTTACTGTTAAATTATATTTTTTTATTATATTAAATTTTCTTAATTTTAAAAGCATAACGCTTTAATAGTTTTATTTCAGCACAATATTCGAATATGGCATTGTAAAAGCTCAATTGGAAGCGTTAATTTTGCTAACGAAAGGAGCGAAAATTCTTATAGGAGTGATGCTGATTCCTTCAAAAGCTGTGATGAGAAGTAGATAATTTTAGTGTCGTCCTCATTCTGCAAAAATTGATATTTTTTGTTTGTTGCTTTGAAATTCGAAGCTCATGCATATTTTTAATTTCTTTTTTGTTTTGCTTGTAGGATATAGGTCAGTCAGCAGTATATTTAAAAAAAAATACAATATGTTAATCCAGCCACCTCAGATCGCATACACACACCACACCGCAACTACCATCACAAGATTTCATTATATATGTCGGTACATTCATATTTCAAAATTCAGGATACCTACATGCATACGAAATGAAAATCCAGTTTCATTTCTTTTTTTTTTTTACCATATATCGTTCCCTCATAATAACCCCTACTATAGAAAGGAGTTTATGGTGGATTTTTATTTTCCTGACGTCCTGCTGAGTCAGCACAATTAAATGACCCCATTTGTTCGGGTTGAAGACATACCACACAAATAAAACAACAACAAACACACAGAGGAACAACATAAAAATAAGAACAGTTTATGGTGAATTATTCACAATGAGCCCTTATAAAAATAAATCAGGATATGCTAATCCCTTATGACGTATGCAAATTACTTGAAAATCTTATATGACAAAATGATAAAGTAGGTGTCCTTTGCAGTGATGAAATAAAGAACCGAAAGCATTACATTTCCTTTACCCGAGGGATCATTATTGTGGGTGTTAGTTTGTTACTGGAGAAATCAAATAAACAAAGTTCTTCAAGAACAGAGTACAACCAAAAAAAAAATTCAATTGAAAATATAATATTTCATTGTTTTTTTCAGTTTTATTAAGTTAGTATACATATAATGTAATGTATGTGTGGATGTGGTATGTCTACATATTTATATTTGTATTTAATTCTTTCGCTCAGTGAGTGGAGCTTAAGCTCATTTAACACATTGTGATTTAACCACATTAAGCACCATAAAATAATAGAAAACTGCAGCTGAGTGAATTAGCCACGAAAAACTAATAAGATAAAACTTGTTGGATGGTGTATGATTTATATTCAAATGTTTGATTGGGTCTCAGCCAACAAGCTTCTTCAGCCAGCTCGTTTCATAGCTAGCTCCAGTTTTGCACGCGATTTTGGTTAATGTGCCCATTTCGGGTTGGTGATATGTATGCTCCAAAAACATAATCCCAAAAAAAAACCCAAATACAAGATCGCGTGATTTTATTGCTTTATTCACTACTTGCACTGCTTATTTGGGGTCAAGTTTAACAACATTTATTCTTTATATGTAACTAGCTGACCAGGCGAACTCCGTTCCGCCTTAGATTCAATGAATAATCAGATTTTGGATTTTAGTACGTTCAATTTTTCATTAGGAAATACAAATAAAAAAATTAAGTATTTTGATTTTTCTTTATTGTTTATGCATTTTGGTGCATAGGTTGCCCTCTTCAGTTAAGTACCTTGTAATACACGACATTTTTGGTTTTATTATCAGGCGCTAGAACAAACAACTCAGATGATCTTCCGACTCGTGAACATGTCACATATAATTGACATTGGAAAAACATGGATAATCCAGATTCAATCCAAACTTTCAAGGATTAGCCTTGTGATTTGTTAATGGTCATGGCGAATGGAGTCTTTTAAACTCAAGCGGCATATTGGTTGGGATCATCGGGATCCTCGGAATGAGAACTTTATCACATTCCAATTTTCCCTTGAGTATCGTCGCGTAAATCATATTATTCATCAATTTACTTAACACCAAACGCGTACCGTTGCACAGTGTTGGTTGGCTTTTGTTTCGAAGCATGATTACTACGGAGCCAACCTTTAGGCTTAAATTGTGCGGTGGTAAACCAGACGTATCCAAGAAGTTTAAAAATCCAATTGGATAGTTGGTGGATTCATCTTCATTATTTTGTTACACAATCAATAGATGTGAATGAATGCATTGTTGCAATGATCTCATTCGGATTTATGCAGTTTAGATCATTTACATCTTCATTCTTAGCCGCTAAGATTGCTCGCTCACTCAACCATTCATTATTATTGTTGCAGTTAGTACATAATAATATTTGGGAATACTTTGTTGATAAATTCGTTTTTCGATGAAACAAAGTTACAGAAATTATGAGGAAATGAAATCAATCCGCTTGATTCGCCGACATGAACCCGACCATTACCGATAGTCAGCAGAGAAATCTTCAGCAGATGTATCATTAAGCAATGCAACTCTCATGCTTGCAACTCTTCCAAACCATCTCGAGTCATTGCGTAGATCTTTTAATGTTCGGTTAAATGCTTCTAACACACGTTTTTGCGCAATTGTGCATTCGTCACCGGTGATGATTTTTGATGCTGATAACTCAGCAATTGCCATTGCTGAGTTGTTGGCAATAGTAAATATTGGTTCTTCAAAAGTTTCAAGATTTAACGGCAAATTTTTAATGCTGATAGAGTAGTAAAGGATCCTTCTAACAGTGTGCCTGCTATTCCAGAAGAAGCAACTGCAACCGAAATATTGGATATCGCACAGTGGTTAAAACTACTGACATGAGCCACCATGTGCATCCAGGAAATATAAACCACCATTTCCATCATCAATAGCCTTCATGATTATAACACAAACTTCATTTTTTGTGTGATCATATTCACGTTCCCGTTCCAATTCTGATTTAAAGGTGTCATTTATTTCACGATTTGGCGCTGGCACTCATAACCTGACTAATAAACTACAGCACATGAGGTAACACATGTCTTCGATCAAGAGTAAAGCCCGATTATGTATCTGCTCATTCATCTCAATATCGTGATTTCTGGAACTAACACAAGTTTGATGTAAAATATCTTCTGACATATTACCCTTGTATTTGTGACATAGGTTTGATGGATTCGATAGAAAGCATGTCGAAATGATGATAGCAAATTGTCGAATTCCAATGGGTATCGTTTTCTAGTAAATTGAGTTATTCACATGCAGTACGATATATTGGAAATATTATACCATTAATAGTCCGTAGTGTCTCAAATGACGTAACGTTGGCCCACGAACATTTATAAGCATCAATCGCAAATAGAAGCATTCACTTATTATTACTGATTTTTGATTTCTGAAAAAAAAAAAAATATAATTATCAAATGTTTAACCATACTTGATCATAGACAAAATTACGCTTAGCTGTCATTTGCTTTATGGTATTCGGTGTAAGATGCGTTTATGTTATATCACGTCTTATGGTGACTTGCATTCTCACGTTACACGGGAACGCGGTTGAACGGGATAAAATCTATCATATGTCCTATGTCCGTCTCCTGGTTCTAAGCTAACTCCTTACCAATTTTCCGCCAAATCGGTTGAGCCGTTCTTCAGTTATTAAAAGTGAAACTAACACGACTTTCTTTTATATATATAGATAATTATATAATAATTGTCTTGATCATTCTTTTTTTGATAAAATAAAACACAGTGCTTTCTAATCCGTTTTACTTTTGTTAAAGAAACAAAAAATCTGATTTCGAAACAAAAAAAAAAACAGTTTATGTTAAAATTAAATTCTGTCAATTCTAGAAAAAAACAATATTTTTTTGACATTAATAAGGGAATAAGATAAAGACAGGGTGTATGATATCCACTTCAAAAAATTTATTTAATTTACTGAATTTAAATACAGTGAAACCCGCTTAAGTGAAACGGCGAAAAATCAGGAATTTTTTTTTCAGTTAAGCTGGTTTTTCACTTGGACCTTGGATAACTGAAAAAAATTGTAATTAAGCGGATCTCGGATAAGTGAAAAATATATTTTACGTAAACGGTTTTCGGATAACTGAACAAATATTTCAGTTTTGGGGGTGGCCGTGGTGCGATAGTTGTGTGCTCGCCTGTCAACCTCGTGGTCGCAGGTTCGATTCCTGCCGTTGTCTATGTCTTCTTATATTCCATTAAAAACCAATTCTAAAAATTGTCATAAAATGAGTTGCTGGTTTGCTCGTTACATGCTGTCCAGGCATAACACTAACAATATGTGACTGAGTAAACTACTCATAAATATGACAACCAAATAAAATAAAATAATGCGAATTATAAGAGACATAAATAAATAAGACACGGTCATTTTCTCCGCATTAGTTCAGCCGCCATCCCTGGAGATAAGATCTGAGACAACAACCACCGTCTCAATACGTCGCGCCACACATCTTTCTATCCTTCTTTCTCTTCTATCACCGGATGCCGCGTTGTGTTAAAAACATATAAAGGGTATTCATAATCCCTTGAGCGCGTGCAAAATCATAAAAAAAAAAAAAAGTAAGGCTGCTACATATATTGCACTTTATCAGCTGAACTTAAAATTTGATTTATCTAAAAAAAAAAAACAAGACTTAGTTATAAATAAACGCATAATTTAATTTTAAACAAAACGAATTTGTACCCAACCAACGCTACTTTGAGTTCAGTTTCTTTTATTCACAGATACATTTCGTGTTACAAAAACAACAATGTATGTGATAAATGGAAATTGCGGGGTTTTGCCTTTTATTTAAAACTAAGCATTTACATATGTATTGAATGCGGAATGGTGGAGGATGGACGTGAACGTATACAAAAATGAAACAATTGAGCAAAAGATTTTTTTCGATTTTTATAGTTTTTCCCTTAATAGAGTTGGTTTCTATAGAAAAATAGAAAACTTGAAGAAATTTTTCTTTTCAGTTATGCGGGTTTTTCTCTAGTTAAGCGAGGTAGTTTGTATGTAAATATGTACGGGTATTGGTGAATGTTTTCAGGTAACCGGGTTTTTCACTTAAGCGAGTTTTACTTAAACGGGTTTCACTGTATATCAAATAAAAACTAATTTATTAATTTATTAACTGAATCTCCCTAGGCCAAAAAAAAATATATTGGGGAATATTTTTTAGATTTTGGGAATTTTGGAGATTTTGTCAAAAAAGAAATTATATTGGGGATTTTGTCCATAGGTTTTCTTTCCCTATGGGGATTTCGTCTTGTTAGATATAATTTACTTAGGGATTTCATCCGATGGAGATTTTGTTTTTTTTAGGGATTTTAGGTTGCTCCCTGTCCACTTCCACTTGGACACCTGGGCTTTGATGATGATTTTTCTATTGCGTCGCCCTGCGGGTTGGATTCGAAGATTTCCGGGCTAAAGCATTGACCAAGCCATCAAGTCGTTCTTAACTCTTCTGCCTATAGGCTGGTGTCATTGTACATCCGATACAGCTCATTGTTGTATCATCTACTCCACTTACCATATATACATTACACGGGAACAAAAATCAACTCCTAACTACCTCAAAGTTGTAGTTTGAAAGATAGGGCCTCTGGTGTTAGCTCAGGAATTCTGCACTATTATTTCAAAGAGGTTTTTACCGACCTTGATAGAACTAGAGTGAATTTTTCATCGTCAGGGATGCCAAACTAGACATTGTTCTATATAGTTGAATGAATTTGTGACCTTTAGTCCAAAATGCGTTTCGCCCAGGTACTACAGCTGGGCTCATCAGTTAGATGCTGTAGTTGCTTTCTAAAACGCATTATTTTTTGATCGATGTTTACCGACTTTAATAAAACTTACAGCGATTACTCACTGTAAATTATATTTTTTTTTTTTCCGTCCACTAAAACAAAAACAAAAATAATATAAACATATTGTTTGCGTTTACTTCAATTAATTCACTGGCCAGACCACGGGCAAAACATAATTCTAGGTGCATGAATCTAACCAAATTCCCCTAGAAAAATATAATTTACAGTGAGTAATCGCTGTAAGTTTTATTAAAGTCGGTAACCATCGATCAAAAAATAATGCGTCTTAGAAAGGTACTACAGCATCGAACTGATGAGCCCAGCTGTAGTACCTGGGCGAAACGCATTTTGGACTTAAGGTCACAAATTCATTCAATTGGCTTTAAATCCACACAGTCCACTAAAACAAAAACAAAAATAATATAAACATATTGTTTGCGTTTTCTTCAATTAATTGTTCTATATAGCTCATCTCTATAGATGGTAATAAGCGGCATTAAAATCGATAAAAAGGTGTGGTGGGTTTCGATATGATCATCCTGTATTGTTTCCAAGATCTGCCGAAGTGTGTGAATATTTATTTGATAGTGGACTTTCCTGTCCTTAAGCCAGACTGTAAAGGTCCTATAAGCTTGTTGACGAATGAGTAGACGTCCACATAATACACTAGTAAAGATCTTATGCGATATTAGAAGACTTATACCTCTATAGTTGGCACAGTTCAGAGGGTCTCCTGTTTAAAGATCGGGAACACAATGCTAATATGCCATTGTGTAGACATGCTTTCTTCGGACCATATCTTGCAGATGAGTTGCTGCATGCTCATTGGTCATAAACACATCATCGCTTGCTGCTTTGAAGTTTCTAAATTACATGAGTTCCTAAACCTAAAAGCTCCAAGAATTTTGATAAAAAAATGTTTTTGCTTTGTTGTTACTCATACTTCACATGAAATCATATTTTCGAATTTCAGAGGTACTCTATCAAGGGATAGGATAGGTATTCAAATTGCCAAAAAAAAGAAAATAATGCTCTTATAAACCTCAATATAAAGTTTGTTTTTTTAGACGTGTGTTTTTCAAGAAGAAATAAACGCATATATTTTATTGTTATGTCAAAAAATTTACTTTTATTATAAAGACAAGAGTTTTCGCTTTTGTTTCAAAAATGATTTCAGGAAAGCTGCCCCCGCGGCTGGCTCGAATAAATTCCAGCCGAGAGACCCAATTTTCGACAGCTTTTTGCAGCAATTGGGGCCATGTGTCAGCAATTGCCGCTGAATATTCTCTTCCAAGGCGTTAATCGTCTCGAGCTCCACATAACCGCACAAAAAATAGTCCAGCGGTGTTAAATCGAACGATCTTAAAGGCCACGCCACAGGCCCACGTCGCGAGATAATGCGCTCATTTGAAATTTCCTTCAATAATTTGATTGGTTCGTTGGCTGTATGGCATCTAGCGCCGTCTTGTTGGAACCAAAGGTCGTCCACAACGACATCCACCAATTCAGACACGAAAGAGTCATTAATCATTGACTGCATCTAACATTATTGCCGGCTTCATTTTTGAAGAAATATGGACCAATGATTTTTGAAATACCAAACAGTGTTTTTTGAGGATTTTACGGCATCTCAACAATGACTTATGAAGTCTATTCATTATGAAATGGCAAACCAAACTGATCATAAATCAAGTGACAGCTGTCAAAAAGACCAACTCCGAAAAAGATATTGCCGGATTGAAAACCATACGTCTTAAAAAAACACCCATTACTTGAAATTCTTAAATGCATTTTTAGTTAATTTTTTTTTTAGTTTGTCGAAGCTGCGCAAATACGGATCTGCTAGTTTTACAATAGGATAAAATGTGAAAAAAAAATATGAAACTCAGTAAATCGATGGTCTAATTTATTGAGTTTAACCGAGCGAGTAAAATATTTTGCTTCTTGCTAGCCTGATGACTAAAGGCATTCTTATTTGTTCCAATTTTTTTAAGCGCCACGAATGCAAATCAAAACCTAAAATGTCCTCGAAAAGCCATTCGTAAGCGTTTCATTGTCTGCCGTCTTAGAGTGCCATACAACAACATTAATTTCCTGCAGTCATTTAAATAAATATCTAGTTTACACCCAAAAAGCTCTATCTGCAAGCAAATGTAGCTGTGGCTCTTAAGAGATATTATTTTTGTCCAGCACATATCTAACTGATGGTATGCAATGCATACAATACTGCTACTTATCTGCCTTCATGACAGAGATAAAAAAAGGACGTTAAATCTTCTCGTTCACACTTTGCAAACACAAATATCATTTCTCCGTCGTCGTGGCTGTCGTGCTAATGCTCAAACACTTTCCTTCCTGTATGCACACACTTTATATATTTTTTTTTCTTCAACTATTTTACCACATTACGACGATGACGATGACGACGACGTTCCGATTCCGACCGCGTGCACAGTCACAGTACCAGTCCTTAGCAAGGATACTCACTATATCTAGTTTCTTTTTTCCAAGAACTATTTACTTTTATTATTCCCGCTGCAGTTTTTATGATGATTTCTTTTTCTTGTCTCGCCTTGCCCCCAAAAACGAATTTATCACCGAATCCTGTGTCTCCTCGAATATATACCGTATACCCCTCGGAATATACCTACCTAGATAGTCCTTTGTGTAAAAAGAAATTCCCATGCCCAAGCCAAGATACGAAACAGCCTTGTGTGTGTTTTGTGTATTCTTTGTCAATAAAAGTCATCATTATATTGTCTAGGAAAAGTTTCCTTAAATTGCTTTTGTTGGTTGTACCGCGCGGTACAGTATAGATACTCCACTCATAGTATAGTTGATGGGGAACCTAACAACTAGAGAAGTAGATACAAAGGATGTAATGCTTTTGTTTGAAGCTTTCGGGTTTGCTGAATACTGCTCTTGGGATATGTAAATAAGACAAATAATTACATTTTCTAAATGGGAGTTGAAAACAAAATAGTTTTCTTTCTTAGTTTTTGCGTTTTTTTTTTATTTTGCTGGCAAACGTGGCGGTATTTTTTCGTTTCATCTTTTTTTCCGTCTGTAGTTTTGGTATTTTGTTGAGGAGCGCGATGAAACGAAACTCATTTTTAAGCTTTTTTTGTGTATTCCCTAGCTACTTCATTGGAATTCATGAAAACTTATGAAATAAGTTAAAATGTATTGTTTAAATTTCCCCACAAATAATGTTTTACATTGCTTAGCCAATATAAAATAATGTGTGCTATGTTATCGGGAAACATTGTGCAGTGCATCTATAGGTGTAATTACACCTACGATATTATTTTACGAAAAATAAAGGGTACTATGATCCTGTACCTAATAATGTTGTTTTTTCTTTAACGAAAAAAGGCAATTTGCAGTTTCTTATAATAGTCCAGTCATATTAGACACTTTAAACCTCAATCTGCGGAAAAATTCCTAGTGAGCTTAATTTTTGTATACGCCTTTATTGCGGTGTTGTTATGAAGATGTGAAAAATCGACATCGATATCGTGCCGGCTAATAAAGTTATGAAGGATAAAAGATCACGAAAATCAGTTTTTCGCAAATATCTCGCGACCTATTGCTCGGAGGTCAATAGTGGTAAATATAAAAATTGTTTCTAGTAAAATTATCTACAAAAAATGTCTTATGCATTTTTCTGTGACATCAACCGTTTACGGAGTAGACAACTGAGAAAGCGACTAGAATGCACTCACATACGGTATTGTATACCGTACACCATGGCGTAAATTCTATTGCTTTTTATTAATGTTTATAAGTGTCTTAAAAACTTTTATCTGATATTTGGACGTTTCGCGAAAAATATACTTATCTTATAGAGGTTTAGAAACTTAGTAGAATCTACAATAACTTATCCAAATGACCTCCACTGTCAGATGTTCCGTATTTCATTGTTCCGTCCCTTTATACCTGCTACTGCCTGTCGGACTGTGCTTAGTGCTTATTTTTCTCGAAACGTCCAAATATCAGATAAAAGTTTTTAAGATACTTTTAAAAATTAATAAAAAGCAATAGAGCTTACGCCATGGTGTACGGTATACAATACCGTATGTGAGTGCATTCTAGTCGCTATCTCAGCGCTCTAGTCCGAAAACGGTCGATTTTACAGAAAAATTCATAAGACATTTTTTGTAGATACTTTTACTAGGAACAATTTTTATATTGACCACTAATGGATCACCGACCAATAGTTTGCGAGATATTTGCGAAAAACTGATTTTCGTGATCTTTTGACCTTCATAATTTTTTAGCCGGCACGATATCGATGTCGATTCTTCACATCTTCATTACAACATCATATGCTTCATCGGTAGTGATGTAGACTTCAGCGCAGATATGATAACAAATTTAATTCTTCACGGAATGAGAAATTGTATCCCTAATAGGGTGAAATCTTTCAAACTGAAAGAAAATGCATGTTTTGATTCGAGCTGTAAAGAGTTTATTAGGGTTAGAGAAGTAAGTTCCCGGAATTATAAAACCCAACCCACTGAGGAAAATCGGAAGAAGTTAGAAACAAATTTTTTCATGACCAAAAATTAAGGCAACAAATACTACAATGTCCCGAAAGTAGTAAAAATTGTTGGTCATTTGTAAAAAATATTTGAAATTCAACTTCGTCTTCGGTTTCAAGGCTCATCTTTAACCCCTTTTGTCAGCTCTCGTGAAAAAGCCAATTTGCTTGCAACGCAGTTCGCTGTTAATTTGACGCTGCCAGAAAGTGTTATGACTCCTCCAGTACTTGAGAGCGTAAACGATTTTATGGGACGAATCTTTTTTCGCACTCTTGCAGTTGCTAAAGTCCTCAAAGAACTTGAAATACCCAAATCCGGTGTTAATTACCGTCCAATTGCACTTACGTCCCTTCTTCCCAAGTTCATGGAAACGCTGACTAATTATCAGCTTAAGAAATATCTTGAAGAACGAAAGCTCCTTAATGACTGCAGTATGGCTAATACACTTAATTGTTTTGCTGACGATAGTACTCTCAGCTTTTTATATTCGTTTTTAGATTCACCTCCTTGTTCTTCGGATGTGGAACTGCAACGGCAGCGTATGATAAGCTCATTAAATTCTGATCTTGACAGCATTGTGCAATGGGAAATAAAAAACCGCGTAGAATTTAATGCTTCAAAAACTCAGTGCTGTCTTCTGTCGTTAAAACAGAACCCATCCCCCATGCCGCTATCCATGAGTGGCACTTGCATTGAAGAAAACGATCTTTCAGTCACAATGAATGAATGAACACATATTTGATGTTGCCAAAAACGCTGCTGCAAAGTGTTTGGGCTTTCTGCGAAGATGCAAGAAATTCATTTCCCCGTCTGATCAGGCTGTTATCTATAAGGCCATCATTTGTCCAAGGCTGGAGTATACTCATTTGAGCCTCTTAGATAGAATTCAAAGTAGAACTCCATGAATGATTGGCGATAGAACTATAGTGGGAACATTTACATCTCTCGAACATCGTCGTAATGTTTAATGTATTTCGCAATTTTATCGCTATTTTTATAAACAGTGTCTTAGCGAAGTTGCCAGTTACCTCCCCTTAAAATATTCAACCGTAATACTCGTACTTCTAGGAATGTTCATCAGCTTACCCTTGAGCCCAATTTCGGAGATACTGTTTGACATCAGCTGACACAAAGCCACTCAAACATCTTTTATTAAAGAATCTTTGATCTGGCAGTTTCGCACGATTAAACTAACTTTAACTTTTACTGAAAGTGGAAGAGCGCCCCTACCTATGCTTATCAATTTGATTTATAAAGCAACAAAACTAAATAAAACATATCCTAGTTCGTTGCGTTAGTAATTTTTATTTAATGTTCATGAATAGGTGTGAAACAATTTTTTTTAAGAAAAGAGCACATACTTATCCAAAAATTATTGATTTTTGACCCAAATTTCTTCACAAATATATTCGAATAACTTAGTATCGGAGATAACTACTTATCTAATAAATGGGTGAACGTGCCCATCGACAGAAAGAAGAACTTGACGAACAAAAACTTCGAGATTCATCAAAGGCATCGGAATTACCAACTAAACAATATAATATCATTCGAGAATCGAATAAATGTCACAAGTCTATCCAAAGAAAACGTTTGCTTTTATTTTATCGAAGGCAGGTTCTTCTATTTGAAATGTGTGTAAATTCTAGGTTTTTTTATTTATTATTTTTTTTTTTAAAAGTTAATTTATTTTTGTAGTTTTTCTCAATCATTTAATTTAGTTGATCATTTCAAACTTTTTGATTTTTGTGATTGTTTTTTTTTATAATAAAATAAAATGCACGACTGGGTCGTACGAACGTGCTCTTGTAGCTAACAACTTTAATGTAGGTAACCATTGAGGTTTAGTTAGTTCGTTGGAGCGGTTTTTTAATAAATTAATTTTTTATGTATAAAATTTTGGAAACATTTTTAGAAAAAAAAAATTGAAACGCTATTTTGAAGATATTATTAATAATTGAATGTTTTTGTGACCTTTAGTCCAAAATGCGTTTCGCCCAGGTACTACAGCTGGGCTCATCGATGTTTACCGACTTTAAGGTCTTAGAAAGGTACTACAGCATCTAACTGATGAGCCCAGCTGTAAGACCTGGGCGAAACGCATTTTGGACTAAAGGTCACAAAAACCAAAAACATTCAATTGGCTTTAAATTCACACAGTCCACTAAAACAAAAACAAAAATAATATAAACATATTGCTTGCGTTTTCTTCAATTGATATTATTAATATACATATAACATTTAAATTTTATTAAAATTCTGTGACTGGTTTTTGAAAAGTCTTAATTTATTTTTTAAAAATCGAAAAACTTTTTTTTTTGAAAAATTGAGTATGCAGTTTTATTAACAATCTTAGAGTGCATTTGTATAAAAAAATTAATTTTAATCGGGTTATCCAATATTGAGAAAGTCGAAAATATGAAAAGTGGTTTTATAGGATGTACCGTTAATAAGAACGCAAAAGGAATTATTTTTATACTTAAAAGTGAACTGTAATATAAGAACACACATTTTTTTTATAAAAATTCTTGGAGCCGTTTTCGAGAAATACATTTTTTTCTCAACGGTTTTTTAACTTTGGTATGGGATGTACAGTAGTTTCTTATTTAAAAAAAATACATTACATTACATTACATATTTTACTACTCCGTAGATAAATCTACGAAGTAGAGACACTGAAGCACTGGCAACGAGACCATTGACTTGAGAAAAATAGTTTTTTTTTAACTATTCAAGATAATTTCAAAAAAACACTAAATACGAAGTTTCGAAAAAATCTATTGAGTCGTTTTCGAAATTTTGAATTTTCAAAAAAAAAAAATATTTCCCAAAAAATATTTTTTTTTTTGAAAATTTTTGGTATACAATAGTGTTTAAACTTTCTAGGAGCTTCTGCGTAAACAATTTCAAAAAAAAACAGATCGAGAAAATCGAAAACCAAAAAAAAAAGGTTCTACTAGAGGTACCAAAAATAACAATTTTTTTCCAAAAAAAAATTATCAAAATGTACCATTTCCCTTCATTAAAGAACTGATTTTTTTTATAAAAATCGTTTGAGCCGTTTTTGAGAAAAATAAGATTTTTGTTTTTGGCCAAAAAAAAATGTATGGGAGCTACTGTTATTTGTCGTCTTAAAAAAATGAAAAAAACAAAAAAACGTGTGGGCATATTACCGAAAAAAACAATATGTACCAAGTTAAAAACAAATCACCGAACCGTTTAGGCTGCAGAATCGAGGACAGACAAACAGACGGAATTGTGGGGCCTACTTTTTTGGTGTGCTCTATGATTGTAATGTCATGTTTGATTGCCTTATAGTACATGTATAATCGCAGGTAAAAAATCAATGGCTACACTTTTCTTACTCTGGGGTTTAATGTTTCAAAAACATGTTTTGTCCCCCTTTTTTGACTGAGATTGATATTGACATAATATCAGAAAGAGCAACCTTATGAATAGTTTCATACGAAACTATGGTGGACGTGGCGCGATAGTTGTGTGTTCGCCTGTCAACCTCATGGTCACAGGTTCGATCCCTGCCGTAGTCTATGTTCTTTTAATTTTCCATTAAAAACCAATTC
Organism: Philhelius pedissequus; assembly: GCA_910595825.1. NCBI lineage: Eukaryota > Metazoa > Arthropoda > Insecta > Diptera > Syrphidae > Philhelius > Philhelius pedissequus. Next base: position 33,462,590 of record OU343163.1, read on the forward strand.
AAAAATTAAATGTCATACGAGTTGCTGGCTTACTCATTACATGCTGTTTAGGCATAGGACTAACAACATGCGATTGATTAAGACTAGTATACCGATAAATATGATATTGAATGAAAAAAATAAAGTGAATTATAAGGCACATAGATAAATAAGATCCGGAAATTTCTCCGCATTAGTTCAGCCGCCATCTTTGGAGATAAAATCTGAGACAAACAACCAACTCCAGTCTTAGAACATTGCGCCCCACATCTTTCCTATCCTTCTTTCTCTTCCTAACCTAACGCACGCGATGTGTTGAAACATTTCAAATGGTAGTATAATCCCTTGAGCGCGTGTATAGTATAAAAAAAATACTTATACTAATTAATTTACTTTTAAAATTTATTCTGGCATTATCAAAAATAATCGTAAGTATTTTATTTTATGTATGTAGCTATTTTTTAAACTTTTAAAAATTGGATAAAAAAAACTCTATCTTCAAAATGCATTTACGTTCATCAATATTTAATTTCTTGTTATTCATAATTCTTTGTACCAGATTATAGTTCTTATTATTATATAAATTAATGTCGAAAATTTGTGTTTAAAAATAAATTTTAAACTCAAAAATTATTTAATTACAAATTAATGAGCTTAAAAAAAACTATGCAGTTTCGCAACTTAATTGTTGAGTTGTCAGGAAGCAGAGTTGCGGTCAGTAGTTTTGTGGTTGTATTGTTGCATAAAATATCCTTAATTTGAATTTTCACTCATGAAGAAAAAAAGGAAAGGAAAATTGAAAGTAATGCAGCTACACAAAAACCTTGTAAGCTCTACCCTTTAGGAGAGAACCCACCACCTTAGTTTCCGGTCCACATTCATCGACAAATAGTTTTTTTTTATATTTGCTAGTTACGAGTATTATTCCACATTTGTTTTTATCTTAACTGTATACTTACTTGCAAACATAACTATAATATTATTTTGTACACTCACTGTTTTTTTAACTGAAGAACAGAATTCTACGAGTACGAGCATATTATTTTATTTACTTTGTGATTAATTTTGTTTTGTTTTAGTAAAATAAATGTATATCCTTTGGGCGAATTTGTACTAAGCTCCTCTGCTTATATTATAATGATGTAGCAATTAGCTTTAGTTGTAAGAGAATGTCGAGTACTGTTTAAGGGGGCTTGAAATAGAAAATCACATTTTGAATTATACGCATATGAATAATAACCATAATATTAATAAAAAATTTGCGTTTAGAAAAAAAACATGAATAAACAAAAAATAAAAATTATGCAAAACATTAGAAGTAAAGAAAAAATAATAAATATAGTTATATAAATATAGTTTTTGAAATAATATGAACAATTAGACTTATGGACTTATGGACTATAAGATTTTCCTCTTGTCTATTAATTCTTAAAATTATAAAGGCTATAGTATTAATGTTAAGATAATTTTTAATACAGGGTCTTCCAATAAGAGCCCGATTTTTTAACTGTCAATAAACTGTCCTTGTGACAAAATCCTGAGGTTATATTTGGGGGTGGCCATGGCGCTATAGTTTAGTGTTCGCCTGCCAACCTCATGGTCACAGGTTCGATCCCTGCAGTAGTATATGTCTTTTTATTTTTCCATTAAAAAACAATTCTAAAAATCAATGTCATACAATGAATTGCTGGTTTACTCATTACATGCTGTTTAGGCATATAACTAACAACATGTGATTGAGTGAAACTAGTAAACCGATAAAATATGATAAACAATAACCAAATTAATGAGAATTATAAGGGACATCGATAAATAAGACACGGAAATTTCTCCGCATTAGTTCAGCCGCCATCCCTGGAGATAAAATCTGAGACAACAACCACCTGCAGTCTCCAAATATCGCGCCACACATCTTTTCTATCATTCTTTCTCTTCCTTAACCTCACCCTCACGCCCGCGCTGTGTTGAAACATTTAAGGAGTATTCATAATCCCTTGAGCCCGTGTAGATTATAAAAAAAAAATGTTAAGGTAGTTCGCTCATTTTTCTCGGACATTGACCATAAGAACTGTTGCATGGTCCTTGGCTTATTGACTACTTTTCAGGGAGCCCGAAAGCAACAATCAAGAGTCCTTAAATCCAGCAAACAACGGATCACCAAAAACACCCTTCAAGAGGACCATGGTTGAGAAAGCTGTGTGATATGTGGCTCCATCTTGTGGATCCATAATTCTGCATTGTTCAATAGACTCCGAAAAATGTTTTTCTTTTATTTTCTGCTCCGGAAAATGCATTTTCAGGGCAATCGGTTGACGTTTCTAACGAAATATTCTCCCTTTGTCAAAATTTAATATGTCAAATACCAAAATGCCAAATTTTGAATAAAATATCGTATAAACATCAAAATATAGATCCTTCGCCGTCAGTCAAGCCATAAACAATATAGAGATATATACAATATATAGGCCAATGCCATTTCCCATGCACCGAAGCAATCCTCCGTGGAATCCTGGCTCTTAGCAAAGCAAATATTTCTTATGAGCAAATGAGCGTGTTTTTTTTCTTATCATTTAAACTCGCATCAACATTTTTGAGGCTTAAGCTTATAAATTAGTGGCCGCATAGCCGACGGTTTTATACAATTTTTTTTAGTCATTTTTCCCCCATAGTACTTACAGATTAAGCCAAATAACGGCAAGAATAAAATTACAATTTAATTTCCTACATATATAAATTTAAAAATGTAATTTTCAATTCAACGGCATTTTCAATTAAATATAGATAACTTCTTCCTCTCTCCAAGGAAAAAAAAACTCACTTTTAATGAGCTGCTAATTATGTATTAATCTAAGGACTCGTTTAAGATTCTGTGAAATTGTGCTCATGTACCTACAACCTACCATCGATACATCGCATGCGAGAAGAATTTTTTTTATGCTGATGATTTCCTGGGGCCTTATTAGATATTATGCGGTACTTATGTATATTATGTATCTGATAAGACACATGTTAGCTGAATTTACTCTTATATCCTAGAAATAAAAAAATTAAATTAGATGATAAATGTGCCTTGTTCACAAAGCCTAATTTATTCAAATTCTCTCTTTCTCTCGCTTTCTCTATCGCTAAGTGCTTAAGCAAGCATTTTAAAGTAACACATATACAATTTGCTAAAAATCATACTTTATATATATAATGAATAGCACGTCACACATCGCATGGGAAGAGTGAAATTCTAAAAGCGTCGGCGCCAAATATGCTAGACCGTGCCGGGTGTATGCGGTGCAGAATATCATAACATGACTAGAAAATAGAAACAGAGCGCCTTTAGCAGCGTTAATGTCTTCCATTCGGTTTGGCATCCGCTTAGGCGAATTCCATTATGGAAAACAATTTTTTAACTAAAGTGGTTGATAAGTTATGGTTATACATAAATTTGGGATTCGCCTTCGGCAATGTTGTATCCTTGCCTCAATTCCAGTTATAAAACAACGCGTGGAACGGCAGAAAAGACAATTGTTAAATCTTTGGTTATGCGTTAGGGCCATATTTCTTACGAGAGACTCTTGTGTGAGCCCCATCACTTTTGTCTAAACAATTCCTTCAACTCTATACTACTCGTATGTACCTTCACGTAGGTATAGTAAGACTATATAGGTAGAAATATTTACTTTGCCGCTCGCTCAACGTTATTAGCTTCAAAATGAGTCCAAACTGGAATATCAACACACCTCAGGTTCCTTTATGCACAATTCCTTCCGTTTTCTGACATACATTCTAGCATATCGGTGTCTATCGCATCCGGCGACCCGTTTATTTTGAAAAATGTCCTTATGCAAAATTGATGTCGCCGTCGTCTCATTGTGGAAATGGCAACCAATATTGGCAACGTTTTGTGGCATAGGTTGGATATATGGGTTGGGTACTATCTGTATTGGTGTCTGAACAACTGACAACCCACAATGGCAACGGAGATGTGGATTTTTATAAAGAGTGACGCTTATGGAGTGGAGGTGGATGGCAGAGTCGGGTCGGGGTCGAGATCGACCGACAATGAGGCAAACGGATGTTTATAAGGAGGTATCTTAGCTAAAATTACTCTCATTTATTTTCATATCGTTGATGGGTGGAACACCGTTTTGCGTCTTCAAGAGAGCCTTTTATGATGATTTATTGGAATTTTTTTTCTTTTCTTTTGTTGTATGAGATATTAAGGTAAAACTAAGAAATATCACCCGAAAGATACAATGAAGTTATTCTTCTTCATTGGTTTTGGCATAAAGTCTATAACGATCTGATAGCAGAAATACGTTAGGTTAAATAACAGAGTTCATGATATATAACTTCATTAATTATTATTATTATTTCGAATAAACTGGATTTTTATAGTATGTAAGCTAAGTTTTACCTTTTAGAGGTGCTCTGCCAATGAAAAATTTGCTCCTTAGAAAATGAAGTTGAAGCTAATAGCTAGGGTGATGAATTTTTTGATGATGTGATTTTCCTGGCCTCTGGGTCCATGGGAAGTTAGTTTTTATAACTTTTGAAATACGTCATTTTTATAATGGCATCCTTCGAATGCAGGGCTCCTGCGATAATATTTATTACCATAGTGATAGTAAAATATGTTGGCAACTACCAAAGAAGTGTAGGAACGCAGGCGTGGTTTAACTCGAGATTTTAATCAAACTCGACATTACGATGATAGAGGACACCAAAATGTGGGTACTGCAATTCCGTCTGTCTGTCTGAACAACTCTCTACAGCCTAAACGAATGATGTGATTTTCTTCAAACTTAGTATTTAACCATTTTAGGAGATTGTCTAAAATAGTTTTTTTTATAATTGTATTTTTAGCCCCAAAAATTACGGTACCTGCCATACCGTCTTAATTATTTCGAAAACGGATCTATTGATTTTGAAAAAAAGGTATGTGTACAAATTAGGTATAGTCTACATTTAGGTCAAATTTTTTTAAAAATATTTTGTAACTGTCATACAACCATTTTATTAATTTTGAACTTTCTCATAAACGGCTTGACGGATTTCGATCAAAATGTTTGTATAGAAGATCCTATAAATTACAAATAATACTGCGTACCAAAATTTTCAAAAGTATTTTTTTTTTTTTTTGGATTTTTGCAAAACAAAATTTTTTTTTTTGAAAATTCCATATTTCGAAAATGGGTGGTTGATATTTTTTAATATTGTTTTTAATTTTATATTATTAAATATTTAAAATTGTCATACAATTTTTTTTTAGACAACTTGTTACTTGGAGTTGGAATGAGTAGTTCCAATTACAAACCTAATTGCAAAGATATTCTAATGGTCACACACAAGCTATATTCAGATATGACTAAATCCCGCACCTGGAATTTAAACATTCTCCTCAAAAAGTACAAATGCACGTTTTATTACATGTATGTACATTTATGATAATCATATACCTAATTTAGATAAATTTCATGCAAAACTTGGCCTTTTGTACTTAAACATTTGTACTTGGGGCGGCCGTGACGCGATAGTTGTGTGTTCGACTGTCAACCTCATGGTCACAGGTTCGATCCCTGCCGTAGTCTATGTCTCTAATTTTTCCATTAAAAACCAATTCTAAAAATAAATGTCATACAATGAGTTGCTGGTTTACTCATTACATGCTGTTTAGGCATAGAACTAACAACATGTGATTTAGTAAAACTAGTAACCGATAAAATATGACGACGAATGAAAAAATTAAAGCGAATTATAAGGGACATAGATAAATAAGACACGGAAATTTATACGCATTAGTTCAGCCGCCATCCCTGGAGATAAAATCTGAGACAACAACCACCTACAGTCTCCGAATATCGCGCCACATATCTTTCCTATCATTCTATCTCTTCCTAACCAAATAATATTGATATTGAGTTTTATACAATATTTATATCGAAATTGATAATTTTAAAATGCGATATACCAAATGTATCCAAAAACTTCGATCATCTGTCATCATATTATCTAGGAAGCTCCTATATCCATTTGTTTGAATAAAATAATAACAAAAGTTTTATTAAGCTTTTTCACCCACTACAGTTTCTTGACTTCATTTTATTTGACATTTTAGAAATAAATCAAGGCTAACACCTTGCAAAAAAAATTACATTTTCAACAATGTTCCTCAAACCCATTGATGTATACATCAAGAGAAAGGCCTGTTCAATACCTATCCACAGCTGAGGACAAAATGTATCTGCGGCGTCTGGTTCTTGAGATATTTCAATTCGAGGTTATTCTCATGATTTTTCACCCAACTGCATTTGACTTGCTTTGGATGGTGATATCTCCGCAACCAAGCCCCGCAAGAATCTTCGGCTCCTAATGCTCGAAAGGGATTTCACATATCTTTCTATTGGTACACAATCACAGGGAGTATGCTGTGTTATATTTGAGATACAATATAGAATGATCGATACGGAAACTTATTCTCCAAGAAATACGAAATCGGTAGATAAAATCAAGTTTTGGTATTGTCTTCTTTCAATCGGGAACAATTTTTCTTCTCCTTCGCTTCTGTAATAGACGATGGACTATTTTCCCAAAATAATTTTGTCGGAACATTTTAATTTAATAAAATAAATAATTTTTGATGGAAGATACAACAAAATGTATTACAAATTTGAGTTTTCAGAAAACTATCCAGTTTGCTCTCTCAACTTCTACTATTTTCGGAAGTTGAGAAAACCAGAAGCTGATCAACTCGAGAGTTGAGAATCGAAAGTTGAAACTGTCAACTTTCAGTGAAGAAAAACAAAACCACATATTAAAAATAAAAATCCTCAAGTTGAGTTTAACTTGAAGTGAAGAAAATGGCCCTTAGATTCTTAATAGAAACCATTTGCATAATATGTGCATACTATGTGATCGATCATAAGAACTAGTTCGGGCATGGTTTTTTTTTCTGTGAACTAAATGTAATATTAACTAAATTGTATAATACTTACAGTTTCATTCATATTTGACTATTATGATTAAAGGCTTTTATTGTTTCTCCAATATTGTACAGAAAAATGTAGGTAAGTATAAGTAGGTTGTAGGTCTCAAGGCTGTCAAGTCTAAAAATAGATTTCTATAGCTGCTAAAGAAGTGGGCATTATTAGAGTATTTTTGTAATGAGACAAAACAAATCAAATTATCTTAGGTAAGACGTAGACGGTCTACAAATTCTGGAAACGATCTGTTCTAAAAAGTTTACATCTAGCCGTGCGTTGTGAAGTGTTAAAATAAAACATTCAACTTTTTACTCTTCAAGAAAAATCATAAGCCTCCTTGAAAATTGAAGCATATGATTGGTTACTGTTGTTCATTAATGTGTTATCCATTTTGCGGTTTCAAAAGTAAACGTAAATAAAACACATATAAAATATTTTTTTTAATAATATTTCTTTTTTATTAAAAATGTTGAACGTTGACATTATGTGTGAAACCCTACATCATTTAAATGACCACCACGCGAATTGTTGCAAGCATCGATTCTTTTGAGGTAATTTTCGACCACTTTTTGACACATATTAGGCGGTATCTCAGCCAAAACTTAACGAATGTTGGTTTTCAAGTGCTCAAGAGTTAAAGGTTTATCTGCAAAAACACGGTCCTTCGCGTTGCCCCACAAAACAATTCCAGCGGTGTCAAATCGCATGATCCTGGTGGCCAGTTGATATCGCCACGACGAGAAATTACGCGGCCATAAAATGTCTCTGGCAATAAAGCCATATTCGTTCGAGTTGTGTGGCATGTGGCACCATCTTGTTGAAACCACATATTCTCCAAGTTGTATTCTTCAATAGCAGGCAAAAAAAGTCGGTTATCATATGACCATAACGCTCTAAATAGACGGTGACAGTCGTTCCATCGTCGTTTTCGAAGAAGTAAGGTCCAAAAACACATCCGCACCAAAGAGCGCCCCAAACAGTGACTTTTTGTGGATGTAATGGCCTCTCTTTAATTACTTGAGGATTCTCAGAACCCCAAATATGACAGTTTAGTTTATTAACATACCCACCGAGAAATGTGCTTCGTCTCTGAAGAAAATTTTGTTCGAAAAATTTCCGTCTACCACCTGTTGTTCAAGCACCCATTCAACGTATCTATGACGTAGTATAGATCCAAATGCAAAATACGCCATAATGTGCCGTAAGACAGTCCTAATTCCTGAGAACGACGAGGAATCGACACATTCGGGTCTTCGGCAACACTTTCACCTACAGCAGTGATATTTTCAGTGGTACGAGCGACACGATGATGCACAGGCCTTACAATATCTGTAACCTATCTTCAAAGTTCTTCACAATTTTGCCAATTGCTTGCGTAGTTGGACGATTATGTAAACCATAATCTCCTTTAAGGCACGATATGTGGCTGTGGCAGAATCACCATTTTTGTAGTAGGTTTAACAATTTGTATGCGTTTTGCGATAGTTAAGCGATTCGTAAATGTCGGACTTTCAACTGAAAAATAAAATTGGTTTAACAACATAGTTTAACAGATTTCGAATTCCAGCCCTATACTTTTGAAACCACGAAATGGATAACCCTTTACGTACATACATATTTAAAAAAAAAATAATTAAATAAATGGAAACAAAGCCTTTTATTTTTTAAATAGTAAGAACATCAATAATAAATGTATGTTTGTAAAAAAGTCAAAGTTGTTCTATTTAAAAAGTCTTTGTTACATTTCATTAAAATTTTCAGTTGTGCCAATTTTCTACATAACAATGATTTTTAATTACTTGTTTCATAGAAGTTGCTATTCATCACATCAAACAAAAAAACTTTAATTAAAAAACAAAGAAGGAATTCATCCAATCAATGAAGAAAATCATATGTTGTATAATTTCGTACATAAATCTTATAAAATGTTCATACGTTCTTAAGAAAATCTAAAAAAAAAATGAATGTTTTTTTATAAAAAAAAAAACTGTTGCTATAATTAATGCCGGAGTTTATAAAATAAATAAAATGGTATTAACGACCAAAGAAAAAATTCATTAAATTAAAGAAAAAGTCCGAGTTTCAATGTGTTTAAGTAACACATAAAAAAAAAGTTCAAAAATATATTTTGTGAACTATTGCAAAAGACATACAAATAGAAAATCTAACGTTAATTCAAAAGTCACAGATTTTAATGAACCTTTCATAAAAATTGATACAAATTATGATTAGGAATACATTATTTTAATGAACTCCATGCAGTTTTACATTGATATCATATATCTTTTTGGTTCTTATAAAAACGTTTCCACTTACTTTCTTAAAATCAATGATTGCTATGTCGGATATTTATAACTTGAGCAATTGGTGAATTTACTGACGAATAACCAAATTGATAAGAGTCTCAGGTTTCTATAACCTCAGGCAGATTAAGCCATAGGACATCCAGCTTTTATTAAAGATGTCACTTTTTAAAAAGCGTAATCCTGCACACATACTCGTAATTTTTAATAATTCCTAATTAGATTGAACCATTTTCCTCTTTTGAGCCTTTATAATGCTTAACGAAACCAAATGCGAAAAAATTAACTATAAATCATTAAAATTTAAATAAAACAAAAACTACGTTGTAACCAAAAAAAAAATTATAATAAAAAACGATGATAAGCTTAAAAGTTATGACAGGATGTACACATAAATATTTCTGTTAAAAATCGTATCGATATAATTATATGAATTGGTAGCTTTTAAGCTCCTTGGAAATTATAAATAAGTTTGAGCACATAACATTCAGTTAATGTGAAAAATATAATAATAAAAAAAAAATAATTAATCCTTTCGCATTATTTAAATTTTTTCCAAGGTTCAAAAACATAAAAATACTATATCTATGTACCTACATAAATGCGTCTGTAGCAAGATATGTATGTATGTATGTAAAAAATAAAAAAAAAAGGAATAAAAACAAAATTCCATGCATAATACGGATCATTATTATACAATAGCTACATTTTTTTTTTGTTGTAATTTTTGGTTTACTATGAGAATATAAAACCATAGATTACAATGCCAAATTTTGTTTTATTTCATTTTTGAAAAAAAAACACGCAAAGGAATTAATAATTAAAACTGAAAGATCCTTTCATTTATTGGTAAAATTCTCAAAAATATTATACATAATTAAAATTAATTGCTTTAACCAGCGAATGAAGAGTAACATAAATGTATACACACATTTATACTGTCTCTACCACATACTCAACTCATTAATTGAATTAATTGACAAAATATAAAAATTAAAAAAAAATATATATTAAAACGTGCCGATTTTATCGTTACACCACAATAGTAAATATAATATGTCCTGGCACTGGCACTTTGTATACAGTGTATGTGTACCTTATGATTTTTTTTATCGACTTATTTTCTGTATTAATTTATTATTTAAAAATACTTTTGTGTTTATCATGATTGAAGTAAGTACTTAAAATGAAACACGAAAAGTAAATCACTAAAGAGTCATTAAATCAATTTCAGAAAATAACTTTTAGTATTAAGAATAAATGTAAAAACAAAAACTATACAAACGCATGTATGTACATACGTATGTATTGTTTTTGTTCCTTATTTTGTGGACTTTGACTTTAATTTTAATTAAGTTTTTTTGCGACCTTCAGTCCAAATTAATATGCGTTTCGCCCAGGTACTACAGTTGGGCATCAGGGATGGGACTTTTTGAAAATAGTTCCGAAGTAGATTTAAATAAAATACACGACTGGATCGCACGTACTTACTCCTATGTTCGAGATATGCAAGAGATTCTTAATAAAAGGGCTAAATATATTTTTTAAAGTTTTTCACTTAATTTTTTATATATAAACTTTTTCTAAAAAAAATTGCTATGAATATTTTAAATATTTAATAATATAAATACAAACACAAAACTTCAGAAAAAATTGTCCACACGATTTCAAATATTGAATTTTTAAGAAAAATATTTTTCAAAAATTTTGAAATGTAATACTATTTAGAATTTGAAAAAGCTCCTGTATAAATTTTTTTTATCGAAATCCGTTGAGCCGTTTATGAGAAAGTCGAAAATCAATCAAATGGTTGTATGGCAGGTACCGTTAACAAAATATTTAAAAAACTTTTTAGGCCGAAATGGAGACCATACCTAAAGTAGTACACACTCCAATTATTACCAAAATCGTTGGAGGCGTTTTTGAGATAATTAAGATGGTAGAAAAATTTGTCTTGCAAGTACCGTTATTTTTGAGCCTAAAACAACGATTCAAAAATCTGTTTTCCACAATCACCTGAAACGCCTAAGTACCAAGTTTGAGCCAAATCGGCTTAGCTGCTTAGGCTGTAGATCGTTCTACAGACAGACAGACGGAATTGCGGGACCCACTTTTTTAGTGTTCTCTATGATAGTAATGTCATGTTTGATTGTTAGAAAAAAAAAAGATTTTTTTTACGACTACATAACTTGCCGTATAAATAAAAAGCAACCCACAGAATCATAAGTTCCCAACAATATTTTTCATAGTCACCCATTTCATTGAAGAGAATAATATTTTGCAAAGTGGTTGTATTTATTTTATTTCGAAGTTTATCCTTCACTAAATTTACTGTCGAACATTCCTTCTCTTCCTTAACCTCACGCCTGCGCTGTGTTGAAATATTTAACGGGTAGAATAATCCCTTGTGCGCGTGTAGATTATAAAAAAAAAAAAACAAATCATTATAAATGTAACATTATTTTTACTTGCGATTATATTTACTATAAGACAAGTTATGTGTTCGTAAAAAAAATGTTTTCTAACAACCAAACATGACACTACGATCATAGAGAACACCAACAAAGCGTGCCCCCAATTCCGTCTGTCTATCTATCTGTCCTCGAGTCTGCAGCCTAAACGGTTTGGTGGATTTGATTCAAACTTGGTACAACATATTGTTTTTTCGGTAATATGCCCACATGTTTTTTTCATTTTTCTTAAAGGCGACAAATAACAGTAGCTGCCATACATTTTTTTTTTACCAAAAACAAAAATCTTACTTTTAACAAAAACGGCTCCAACGATTTTTATAAAAAAAAATCAGTTCATTGACGAAGGGACGGTACCCCTTCCCTTCGTCAATGAACTGATTTTTATCCTTTTACCTTTTTATACATTTTTTTTTAATTGTTATTTTTGGTACCTCTAGTAGAACCATTTTTTTGGAAACGGTTAATTTGATTTTTTGAAATTTATTACTCAGAAGCTCCTAGAGAATTTAAACACTATTGTATACTAAAATTTTTCAACAAATTTTTAGTTTGGAAATTATTTTTTTTTTGAAAACTCAAAATTTCTAAAACGACTCAATAGATATTTTCAAAACTTCGTATTTGGTGGTTTTTTGACATTATCTTGAATAGTTAAAAAAACAATTTTTTTAAAATTAAAAACAACGGTACCTCGCATACAAATGTTAAAAAACCGTTAAGAAAAAAATATATTTCTCGAAAACGGCTCCAAGAGCTTTGATAAAAAATGTGTGTGTTCTTAAATTAGTACAGTTCACTTTTAAGCACACAAATATTTTATTTCGTACTTATTAACGGTACTTCCCATAGAACCACTTTCCATATTTTCGACTTTCTCAATATTTGATAAACCGATTAATATAATTTTTTTTATGCAAATGCTCCCTAAAATTGTTAATAAAATTGCGCACTCAAATTTTCAAAAAAAAAGTTTTTCGATTTTTAAAAAATAAATAAATTTTTTTTTTGAAAAATCGATTTTTCATAAACCAGTCACAGAAGTTTTTTTTTTAATTTGAATTTTATATGTATATTAATAATGTCTTCAAAATGGCGTTTCAATTTTTTTTTCTATACATTTTTTTTCAAAATTTTATACATTAAAAATTAATTTTTTTTTTATATTCTCATTTATCCATGAATTCAAATGGCATCTTTGTTTTCCCTTAAACTATAACAACTAAGCAACTAACAACTAACAACTAACACATAGAATTATGTGTATTATGCATTCATTTCTACCTTATTATTATTCCCTTCTTCCGAATTTTTTGCGTACGTCACTGAATACTAAATACAATGTAGGCCCTCATACATTTATATATACATATGTGTCTCTAAAAATCACATGAATCTTATGTAATGTATATTGCACCTTAATTATGAAGTTGTATGTATATAGCTACCTACCTACCTACATCCTTCATTTTCATTATTTTATGTACATGTTTACATACTTAGGTTCCATCAATATGTATTGTAGATACATTTTACTCTCCTAACTTACATAATTAAAATCCATATAAATAAAATCTATGTAACTATTCCTTGAATCTAATGACTTTGAATGCCCAACAACATCTTGGGTGTGCTACCACCAAGTTCTTGCTCAATCATTTTTGGCTGGAATTATAGCTATTTCACGACTTGCCAAGGTCGATCATCAGATTCCTTTGCTCTAGTGGTGCTGGTCTACTTTTTCATTTTAATTGAAAAACTTCTTGTGCCTTCATCGTATATTGAAGCATGACCAGTCGCTTAGTAGCCAACGCATTTCGCATCATGATCAGATCCAACCGAATGCACGTTTTTTCTGTTTATCAATTGCATTGAAACGACTAGCGCTTTTATTAGCCACTCAAAGTCATTAAATGATACGAAAAAGTGCTTTAAAAGCAAGTATGTAATCATACAAAATTTGAATATATTCCTTGAATCATCCATGTCATAATTCAATATACTAAGAATCAAGTGAATCTTACCTACATAGGCTTTAAAGCTGCTTAGGATAAATACACCTAAATAACTAAACCTCAATGGTTACTTACCTTAAAGTTGTTAGCTACAAGAGCAAGTTCGTGCGATCCAGTCGTGCATTGTATTTCTTTGTATTTTTTGTATTCCTCTCCACTCGGAAGAGATAGAGCTAGTTCGCGTTGTTTTTTGAAATATTTATTTATGTTTTGGTTAAGCTAATGTAAGTAGTTGAGCAAGGAATGGTTTTCGTTTTTTTTTTTTTTAATTGAGTGATTTGTGTTAAAATTCATGGTGTGGTTAGTTAACTTTTTTGTTGGGTAAGTTGCAACAAATAAAAACAGACTTCGTTCATATTTTTAAACATATTTTTGGAAACCAAGACGAAGTAAATGGTGTTATATGCTTATACATATTTCGTTTTGTTTAATTTTTTTATTTTTTATAAAAAAAAGTCAATTTGACGTATATCATTGCCAACAAATGGTTGAAGAGATAAAAGGCCGCTCATGTGTTTTCCTGGCTTGCTAATTAGATAAATGTGTATGCATATATGTTTATTCAATACTGGTTTTATAATATTTAATTAAATTCCTAATTTTTTGTGACTAAATTCATTTGTTTAAAAAATTAATATTGATTTTGTTATCTTCTAGGAACATTTAAAATTATTTAGGGCCAATTTTTCAATAGTCAGTTAAGCAGTCAGTTAGTACATATTCTCTAGATAACGCAAAAATCAGTTTTTCAACAGTCAGATACAACTTAATCTAGGAATAAAGTTACCTGCTCATTTTAGAACGGAATAAGTTATCTAAGGAATAAAATAAATAGCTATTTTCGATGTCAAAAACACTTTGCAAAATTATTGCTTTGAAATAAAGGTTAAACAAGAAATAATTTCTATGAAAAGTTCCATACTCGAAATTAAAGTGACATTCAAATTAAATTATTCTATAGATAGTTTTTTTCTTGATTGAAAAATTTGATATTTTTATCCGGTTGCTTAACAGTTAAGTAAGTTAATTCCACTGGCAACTAACTGGATGTTTATATGGAGATTGAAAAATCGGCTCTTAATTAATAAAAATTTGTGAATTAATATAATAATTTTAAAATTTTAATATGTATTAATTTCATAAATTTTTCTGGTCATGTACTAAATTTTTTGTTGTTAGTCTTACTTATAAATTGATATTTCTCATAAAAGTAGATTACAGTTTCTTGTTACAATTTAACCCGGTTTATGTTACAACTTTCCCCGCATACGGGGTAAGGCGTAACAACACGTTTTTTTGTCTAAAAGTTATATTTTAACAAATTTTGATCGGTATTTTTGTTGGTTTTTTTATTGGATTTCTGAAATAATGCTCTTTAAACAGTAAAGAGTTTGGCTAACTCTTTTTCAGAACCTTAGGAACATCAACAATTTAGTAAAAAGTGTTAATTTTAGCCCCGGTCTCCCCTACTTTCTAAATCTACATTTGAAGATATGTAGGTACTGATTTCATATACATATGTATTTAATTATTTATTTTTTTTAATTTCTATATAAAAATCTGTTATGTCTTGAGCACAACAAAAAAACGATACAACATAATTAAAACCATTACAGAAATATAATCAAACAAATCAAACAAATCGTAAAACATAAATTGCAGTAGATTTTATTTAAAGGCAGTAGCGCAAAATTTTAAACGATTTAGGAATATGTTAAATCATTTTTAGTATGATACTAGGTTAAAAAGAGGATTTTGCTAATTTTAATCTTATTAACATTTTACTAAAGTTAAAATCACGGAATGGCTACTTTAAATTTTTAGTATCGTACTAAACCCACATGTCATTCTGATAGTATATCTCTAGTAGACTCGAGTCCTGCTGGTGTCAATTTTTTTTTTTTATAAATAATGAAGTTAAAATGATGAAAATATAAACATCGAATGCTTACTTAGAGCACATATTGGGTTTCTATCAACATATAGACAATTTACAACGCATAAACACAATAATTGTGTTCATCAAAATTCAAACCCTACAAATGCTTTGCTATCTGCTTAATTAGCATTTTACTAGTTAACAAAAGGTTTAAAATTTATGAAAAGTTAATAGACTACTATGTTTATAGTAAATTGCTAACTAGTATCATGTTAAGGCCTTTTTAATAGGTTGATTAAAATTTTGCGCCAGTAGATTTGTTTTTCGAAGTGCAGTAGACCCCCTGCAATTGTAGTAAAGTCACAACCCTGGTTGGGCTATGTTGGAAAAAGACAAAACATTTGTTTCCCTTGCGTACAAATCGTGTTGAATGTAGTTCAGTTTTAAGAGCTTCTAAAATCTAGAACACTCCTACCTAACAGACCAATAGGTTAAGTGATTGATTCCATTTTTACTTCTAGTTCTGTGTGTTAAGGGTTTGTATTTTTTTTCTTGATAATTTCATAAAATCCCGTTATTTTGGTTCGTTTATGGCATTCGTGTAAATACAAAAATTCTATCCTTACCAATAAATGTTGGCAAACTAATGCCAACATTAAAATCTGACATTTATTGTACTCGTGTAAATGCATGCCATTAAAAATTATTTCTTCCATAATTTTGCCTTTCGTTTAAATCTGGCATTAGCGTTATGAATATAGACTTCGTGCATTCTGAAAAGATAAGAAACCATCTTCCAGTATTTTTAAGGCTAGAACGCATTAGTGAAAATTTAGAATATAATCAGATTTAAAAATTGAACAATATTCGCAATAAACTTTTTGCTTGAATGCACTTAACGCGATTTACTTAGAATTTCTTTTTCCTTTTCAGATTCAAGAGATTGAGAAAAAAATAACCATCAGCAGAGCTAAAGATGAATTTATTATTGCCTTATAGTAATTTCTGCTTGTACATACGAAAATATGAATTATTTCTTATCTTCCGCTTCCTCTCTTTCCTCTAATAAATATTCAATAATCGTATCTGTGATTTGTCCGTTGTGTCTCAATTTCCTTTAACAAAACAAAAAAAAATCCTTGATTTATTGATTTTTTTTTTATCTAAGAACAATTTCTATTAAAACAATTGGCTGAGACTTGGGCTTGGTTATTTTCGTCGTCATACTTCTGATTCAGAGTAAATAATACAATTTTTTATTTTGCAGAATTTCAGTCTAAACATTTAAACGTTATAAATCATTTTTACCTCTAACTCTCCACAAAGCAAAATAAAACGAAACTAATTTGCATAGCTAGCTATCTTGATAAATTTCAATTTGAAATAAAATTTGAATTTCAAATTTCGAATTTCAGACGCGGAACTGAAGTTTTTTTGTTCGCAAAATAAGATAAGTAGCTATATAAAAGGAATATGTACAAGGTGGGTACATATTGATATTATGAAAATGAAGGAAACAAGCAAGTTTCCTGGAAGAAAGCCGACAAGTTTCTAAGCCAAAAGTACTACTCTACTCTTCAGATGGAATATCATAATGTAAATACAATAGACATCACAGACAATGCTCTAAGTGGTCAGATATGCGGGCTTCATTATTATAAATACAAGGTAATTGATTCCATATACCAAGTCGTAGTTAGATATGACAGCTAGGTACCAGCAAGGAGATTCTGTATAGAAGTCCTTTTGAGAAATGAGAAAATTTTAATTATTTCCGCAAAAGTCAAAACCTTATCATAATACTCGTTCGTAGTTGGTGTCTTTGCAAGACATCTTCAATTAAAAGATCAATGGTTATTTAGAGACTTCTATCTGACAGATTGAAAATAGGAGTATCTTAGATTAAGAGAGACGAATCAAAAAACAATTAGCTGTTCATCAGTCTTTTTACTCAAACACAGAGAATGTTATGAGCGACACTGATGATTGTCACTTTTATCGTAGACCGAATTTCCATTCCACAAAAATGACATTTTTTTTTTTCTGTTTCAGGACGAATGTTGTTTAGGGAATTTGTGCCCGCAGTCATTTTCATAAAACTACGCTCAAGCATTTGGTATAAAACCTTTTTTCATATATGAATCGCTGAGTGAAGGGATAATGTGACAGTGACGTACATAGATCCCCGCTGATGTAAATAACCAACGTCAGTATAGGCAACAGTGGCATTGTTGAACTCTCAGTGCCTGGCATTGTCTATATTGAAACAAAAGGTTAAACTGCTGGTTGTGAGCTATGTAGTATGTTTGGTCACGTTTTTTTTTTTATTCATTTTCTTCAAATCTGCCGTCTCTTGTTTGCATTCAACATTTTTTTATCTCTGTGAAAAAAAGGATAAAAGTGGCAAAAGGCAACACGATGAAATTATAAAAGGAACTCCCTTCCCTACTCTGTTTTGTGTAGGATCTAGATCTAACTATACCCTTGTTTCATAGTCGAGACACATTGACACTGACTGCTGCGCCCTCAAACTCTGGGAACGGGCAACCCGAGTAAAGAAAAACAATTTGGCTGCTCTGCTGAAAAACCGTTGTCACAGGCAGAAAAGACAACAACACCAAGAAAAAAACAACAAAGTGCAAGAAAAAAAGAAACACTTAAAATGGGATTGGTCTCTTGTCAAAGTGGAATTTTTATCGCTCGCGCCTTGTTCTCGTTTTTGTCTATGAAAGACATGACAGAAGACTTTCATTTTTTTTTTTAGTGTGATAAGATTGGAATATTTGCATAAATTATTGTTAAAAGATGGTGAAATTTACAAAAGCGTGCACAAAAAGTTTAAAATGAAATCGTTTCCAAGGTATCTATCTCTCGACTGGCGAGGCGATATGGCGATGATGTGAGTTAGACTGCCAAAATGCAAGATGGGAGTTTAATATTTTTGCAAATATTTTGTTAAACTGTAAAGTGATGATGACTGTTTGTTTGCTTAGTCAAGCAGAATAGTTTCCATCTTACATGCCATATAGCCACTTATTCTTGCATTTGGAAAAAAATTCGGACTCGAGACCTTAATCAAAAAACAAGCCTAACGACTCGAGCGATTTTCTTCAAACTTGATATTTTAGAGTTTTAGGTGATTGTCTCAAATCGATTTTTAAATCATTTATTAGAACCAAAACTAACTAATATATTATTCATATCGAAAACGGAACTAACTATTTTAATAAAAAACAAAATAAATTCACGACTGGATCGTACGAACTTGCTCTTGTAGCTAACAACTTTAATATAGCTATTTACCCTGTCTATGCAGGCTTAAGGTAAGATTACCTTTATTCTTATTTCTTGTTAAAGTTTGAGGGAAAACAAAGATTTCGATTGCTGTCTTCAATAAATAAGAATACATCAAACAAAATTCGGAAATCGTTGGAACGGCTTATTAAAAAAATAATTTTGTATAAAAAAATTTTAAAAACATTTTTAGAAAACAAACTTAGGCGCCATTTTGAAGCTATTGTTCATATACATACAAAATTCAAATTTCAAAAAATATCAGTTTCTAGTTTTTGAGAAATCGATTTAAAAAAAAAATTATTTATTTTTTAAAAATAGAAACCTTTTTTTCTTGAAAATTTGAGTCTGCAGTTGTATTAACAATTTGAGGCAGAATTTGCATACAAAAATTATTAAAAAATTATTAAAAATTATTTTAATCGGTTAATCCAATGTTGAGAAAGTCGAAGAAGTGAAAAGTGGTTCTATTACGCTAATAAGTTCACAAAAAAATAATTTTATACTCAAAAGTGGACTGTACTAATTATTAAGAACACACATTTTTTTTTAATTAATCGAGAAATATTTTTTGAACGTTTTTTTTAACATTTGATTGTGAGGTTTTTATTTTAGGAAAATATTTTTTTTTAACTATTAAGATAATTAAAAAAAAACTCCTAAATACGAAGTTTCGCAAAAATCCGTTCAGTCGTTTTCGAAATTTTGATTTAAAAAAAAAGTTTTATTTTTAATTTCCTACAAAAAATTTTTTTTGGCTTTTTATAGTGCTTAAACTTTTTTCTAGCTTCTGCCCAAAAAAAATCAAAAAAATCAAATGAACTGTTTCCCAGAAAATCGAAAACCAAAAAAAATGGTTCTACTAGAGGTAGGTACAAGAAATAAACATTTAAAAAAATACTTAAAGGTACCTCCATTAATGTACTAATTTTTTCTTATAAAAATCGTAGAAGCCGTTTTTGAGAAAAATAAGATTTTTATTTTGGGCCCAAAAAAATGTATGGGAGCTACTGTTATGTGTCGTCTTAGAAAAAAGGAAAAAAAAAACGTGTAGTTATATACCGAAAAAACAATATCTACCAAGTTGGAAGCTAATCGATCCAACTGTTTGGGCTACAGACTCGAGAACAGGCAGACAGACAGACGGAATTGCGGGACCCAATTTTTTGGTGTTCTCTATTATCATAATGTCATGTTTGATTGTTAGAAAAAAACATTTTTTTTTACGAATGCATAACTTGCCTTGTATTACTTATATTCGGAAGTAAAAATGTGTGCACTACTTTAGATTCTACATTTTGGTCTAATTTTTTAAATATTTTGTTATTAACGGTATCCCTGCCATACAAACTTTTTTTTTTTTGATTTTCAACTTCTCAAATTTCTTATATAGGAGATCTTTCAAATTCTAAATTATATTGTATACCAAAATTTTTAAAGCTTAAAACTTAAATTATTTTCTGTACCAAAATAAAGTGGGCGTGGCCAGATACCACATTTTACTAAGCACAGAGTTTTTCTACCTCATAAGAGCAATCTACCAAAATGTTATTAAATACTTTTGATCCGTTTTCAAGAAGCCAATAAATATGAAAATCTGCCGTGGCAGCTGTTCAATCTCAGTTGTCTGAAATGTTAACCCAAATAGTTATAGCGGTTTCTGGGAAATCAAGAAATGATAAAGGGGACGTGGTGGTGAGCGGGCTTATTAAAATATATTTCTTTCCTATTTTTCTCTGGCACAAAAGAACAATCTTTGAACATTTCATTAGGTATATCAGTGGAGTCGACTACCAAAAAACTATATAGCTTTTTTCGACCAACCATGAAATTAAAAGTAGGCGTGACGGTGGGTGGATTTCACTAAATCAATTTTTTTTTAATTTTTGTTTTCTTTTGAATAAGTACGAACTGTAAAAAATTCATACAAATCGTTAGAGCCGTTTTCGAGAAACAAAATTTGTACAAGTTCTTGAAATGCAAAACATTATTTTTTTTAAGTTCCAGACAGCAAGGAATGTTTGCTCACCAAACATTACGTCTCCAAAATCTTCTGCAACTATGAATTCCCCTCAAGCAAACTGTAATTACTGAAGCTCGTTTATAATTTGGTTGTGTTATTTTTGTCTGATACTGTACTTTGCTTCAAACTTAAAACATGGCCTTCTGTTGCTTGAAATTAACCTTGCGAGCAAATTTTTTTTTTTATTTAATTAACAACTACAATTGGTTATTAATAAGACTTTAAAGCATGAACATAAATAAAAAGCTATTTACATATTCTGAAAGTTAAAATTAAGGATGCATATTTGTCAGATCTGCACAAAATTTTTGTATCAGCTTAATCTCAAAACGCCAATTACTTACATCTAAGGAAATAATGAGCTTCGGAAAAATTAACACAAAGTAAACATCATTGAGGTATGAGTAGATATTATGCCAGAAAGGAATGCCTCACCACAGTGTGCTAGTGTGTTTTTTTGTGTGTTTGTTGTTGTTATTCGGATATCCCTTAGAGGATAAGGATGTAAATTGCTTTTATATGCGATAATATATTTCCAGGATATTCGTATGAGAATCGACCACTTGTTTAATACGCACAAATATATTGCAATACTATACGTTTAGTCGTAGGATACGTCTACATCTGAATACAGACACATACCACCATAAGTTGATATATAATATTGTGTTTGCAGAAATAACATTTAGGCCTTTTTAGATAAAATTGTTCCGGAAAACAACATTTCGGGTTTCAGGAATTGTGCGCTTAGCACTAATGAACCCATATTCAGGGATGATAAAATTGATATTTTACACGCGTAAAGCGGTACATACATCCATCCACATTAGGTCGTATACGGCAGTGGTAACCAGTATCGCAGGAAAAAGTACCTACCTACTGCAGATATAAACATTAGTTGCTTGTTTTATGGAGTAGACATAATAAACCTTAACAAAAACATCTAGTGGGTTGTTGGAATATATCTGTTATGTTAATAGAGTACATATAATTTTAAGTGTAATCATGATATGCGGCAGAGAGGTTTAGCAGGTACACATAGTTAAATTTGTCGTTATTCAGTTAGGAGAATTAAAACAAAAATGTCAATCGAATCGAATTATTGGTGCGCGATTAAAAACTTTAATAGCTGGTCCTAAAGTTCAAGCGAAATTATTATAAGTTATCAAAGTTTGTTTTTAGGATAAAGGCTTTACATCAAAAATATCCATTTTATTGGAACAATAGGAATGTTATAGAATTTTATGTAGCATTTTGACATCATAACTTTCAACCCTTATGATTTATAGCATCAGAGTGCTAGCTGCTAATGTCGACCTCTCTTAGGAGTTATATATGTATGTACATTATAAGCCAAGCAACCTCTCTGTTGTGGACTGGCGTTTTTTTATTGGATTGGTTGTGGAAATTATTAACTACTGCTGGCCTTTAACTCTATATTTTATGAGTTTTAATAATAGTTCAGCTTTTATAGGACTCATGAATTCTATTGAAACAAACAAGATAATTAACGGATTTCCAGCATATTATAGGAACAACTATACCTACTTAACCGTGGATAAAGTTGTTGTACAAACTTACAAATAAGACAACAAATAAATCTGTACAATATTTTGTATCTCTGTTGATTTTGGGGTATTGATAGAATTTCCCTATTCCCGATAAAAATTGGGAAGTCTTTGGAAAAGAATCAATACCGCTTAGTACTAAAATGGGCACACTGAATGTTACTTAGGTACCTACTAAAGTTTAACACTAAGATTTGTTTTTAAATTGTGGAAGTTATGGGGGCAAAGGGGGTTATGAGCACCCTTAAAACTATTAGCACCGTTGTTAATAAGATTTGGGAGACCAATGTACATTGCTTTTAAACTTCTGAATTTCAAAATGCTAGTTAAAATAGAGTGCATGCGGAGTGAAGTATATTACACTCGTGGTGTATGGCTAAATAAAGATTATCAAGTTCAATCAAATTTGGGTTCAAGATACAACCGAAGCGTAACACTTTAAACGTAATTGAAATACTCACACCCAAAACACACCTAACCGACCTTCCCGCAGCGTACTTAAGCGATATAAATTGTACTTCATAAGCTGACCCGAAAGCGTATTGCCAAACTGTATATCTATACAGATCTCCATAGACTGTTGTGCTTGTGCTGAACCATTTCCTGCTCATCGAATTTGACAGCATTATAGAGCAAACAGTTTCTTTTAGGTTGATTGGTATTGTATACATGTTGCTGAGGCAACTAAGAGCAAAGTACCTGCGAGTTCAGAGCCATGGTTAACGTTGATCATCTATTGTGTGTTGTGTGCGGTGTGTTTGAGTTATAGGTTGGTTGGTATACATTTTTAAGTCGATAATATATATTTTAGTTGTATGGTGTATTTGAGTTCTAAGAGCAAAATATCTGGCTTTTAAGAGATTTATACATGCAAACATATAGGTATATAAAGTTCACAGTGTATAAAACGCACGGTGCGTAAGAGGAGGCATGCTGCCCAACTGCAATCCCCCTGCATGGCAAGATATATGATTTGGCAAACAAAAATGGGTATAGTGTATATGTGCCCTCCAACTAAAGGGTTACAATACGTAAACTGTATATTCTCAGTTCTTAAAACGGACTGTAGATGATGATAAAATGATGATGAAGTCCAGTCGGACAAAAACAATGATTAAATTAATAATTAATAATGATTAAATTAATAATTAATTAATTAATTATATATGATTTGGGGTGGGACCAAGTTTGGGTGTGCAAAGTTTTTTTTGGATTTAAATGGGTTCGGCTGTAAGCCAGATATGTACTTCATCTTAGAACTCAAACACAACATACAGGATACATATGATATATTATCAACGTAAATGTGTACTAGTGTACCAACTAATTTAGAAACCAAACACCAAACAACCCAGAAGAAACTGCTTTTGCTCTGATACAGTACATAGTCTGCTCTTAATTTGAATGAGCATACTATGGCCTTTTGTAGAGCGCCCGAGGTCTGTACTGATATTTAGTTTGGCAATACGCGACCCGGAATGTACCAGCCCACAAGTAACCACCTACATTCTTAAGACTGCGTTTTAATTTACCATGAAATTGTATGTAATTTTTAGTGTAAAAGTATGAAAGTTGCGTATTTATACACATGAAAATAGGATTAAAAAAAATTGTTGAATATTACAAACATTTGTTGTAAACTTTAACCCCCTATGTACCTTTCAATCACCATTGTTCAGTATTAAATTAATAATGTTTAAACATTACACCTACAATGTTTATAATTAAACTAATATTATTTAAATTCAAACACCTTATGAAAACAACACATAAAGTGTTTGTAATTAAACAATAAATGCTTATATTTACTACAATCTGATGAAAGTTACAGATTGTTTGTGTAAATTTGCAATTCACTTGTGACGATGACGATACGCTTACAAGTTCATCTCATTTATGATCAGACCGTTTGCGAACACAAAGTAGGTATACAAAATCTTTTTCTCTCTCACCGTATACAAAAAATTTACCGAATTTCGCTACAAATTTACAAATACAAAGTTTAAATTTACACCTCTTATGCTTATATATGAAAAACTTTTGCTTAAATTATGTTGAATTTTGAACATAACATATATATGTATATTATATACATTAAGTTTAAACATCTGACGTGTAGAAATACACATTTTTACTTTAAATCCTTATTTGAAATTACACATAAAAGATTTAAAATTTACACATTGAATATTTTGAATTAATACGTGAGTAATAATACCGCAATTATGGTAGGCAACAACTTTGCTAGCTTTATAATAGTAAAATTACATGATTTATTTTTAGAATAAGTGAATTTTTATACATTAACATTTAATCTCTTATAATTCACATTTGCTCTAAACCAAAATAAGTAAAAGTAAAATTTCCATAGAAAATCGAAGCTTTTATAAATGTAAATTTTAATAGTACATTTTTTGAATACAGTGGTTAAGTATAGGTATACCGTATTTATAAAGTTTCAATTTTGGTTTTAATTTAATTTTGGTGGGGGCAAAACCCCCATTTATTCGGCTTAATACAAGCTAATTCTTAATCTAACTTAAAAACTAAGAACTTATGCTAAGGTTAGTGAGGGGGAGGACGGTTCAGAAGCCGGAGTTTTAAGGAAGGAGTACTCAGGTTAAAGTCGAAGAAACTTATGTTTGAATTAACAGCCCGTAGCATGCGAGAGACAGGTTCGTTGGAGCCGTAAGATGTTCGGTGGGGGGGTATATAAAAGAGACGAGGGTGACGTGTATTACGGGGATTAGTATTAAAAGAGATGGAGTTGTAGAGCGACATGCAGTCAACGGAACCGGAGAGTAATCGATGAATGAAGAGAATGTCTGCTATCTCTCTTCGTTCTTCCAACGAATTCAGGTTGATTAGTTTAAGTCGATCTAGATAGGGAGGCAGAATCAGAGGATTGTTCCATGATAGACCTCGAAGAGCAAAGCGTAGGAATCGACGCTGGATGCTTTCGATTCTGGAGATATGAGTAAGTTGGTAAGGGGACCAAACTTGAGAGGCGTATTCTAGCAGTGGACGAACAAATGATATGTATAAGGACCGGGTTACATAGGGGTTGGAGAATTCTTTGGACCATCTTTTGACGAAGCCGAGCACTGAGTTTGCTTTGAGAATGATATCGTCTATGTGAGTGAGAAAATTAAGCTCAGGGTCACATAAAATGCCAAGGTCACGAATATTATCAACGGTGGGTATAGGTTGATTATGGAGCAGGTAGAGACGGGGAGGAGATTTGTAACGTTTGCGTGAAAAAGTAATTGATTGGCATTTGACGACGTTAAGCTCCAAGCAATTTTTTAGACACCAAACTGAAAAACTGTCTAGATCCTTTTGAATAAGGGAAGAGTCATGTGTTGAGGAAATGGTCTTGAAAAACTTGGTATCATCGGCGTACAGAGAGACAGAAGAATGTTTGATGACCCTATCAATATCATTAATAGCAAGAATAAACAAAAGTGGGCCGAGGTGGCTGCCTTGGGGGACACCGGAGGTAGCTAAGAAAGGGCAAGAAGTGGCAGATCTAAATCGAACGCTGTAATAACGGTTTTCAAGGTAAGAAGAAATCCACTGTAACAAAGAGGGTTCAAAGCCGAGAGTGGACAATTTGAAAAGAATAAGCTTATGGGAAATTTTGTCGAAGGCCTTGCTGAAATCGGTTGAGATAACATCGACTTCGTAGCCTTTTTCTAAGGCTGAAAGGGTGACGGATACAAATTCAACAAGGTTAGTGGTTGTAGACCGGCATTTGAGAAAGCCATGCTGTGAAGAGGAGATGAGTGATTTGCAGTGGAAACTTAAGGTTTCATACAAAATACTTTCAAAGATTTTGGGTAAGTGTGAAAGCTTGGCGATGGGACGATAATTGTTAACATCGCTCTTCGGACCCTTTTTGTGAATGGGGGTTATGAAAGAAGATTTCCATATGTCAGGAAACTCTCCTTTACTAAGGGAAAGGCTGAAAATTTTTGAGAGAGGGAGAGAAAGGATGGAAGAGCATTTTTTTAGAAGTATGGCAGGGAGACCATCTGGACCAGGGTTGAATTCATCGTTAAGTTGATTCAATTTATATTCGATAAGATGGGGATCAATGGAACGAGGGAGAAGCGGTCCAAGAGAAAAACTTTGTAAATAATTGAAATAGGCTGAATCAGGAACAAAGCAGTCATCGGCAAAAGATTGTTTGAAGAATGTGGCAAAAAGGTTGGCGATAGTGTTAGGATCGTTTGAAGTTTCGTTATTGAAAGAGAGAGAGGTTGGGTAGCCATCGGATTTTCTTTTGTAGTTAACAAACTGAAAAAATGACTTAGGGTCTATGATAAGGTTGGATTGCGTTTCCATTAGATACCGCTGGTAAAGGGAGTTGTATAGCTCGGTAAAATGGAGATAAGAACCAAGATAGTTAGAGTAGTCAGTAGGAGAACGAGAGCGGATGTAACTTTCCCACAAATTATTTCTTTTATTTCGCAGAGAACGAAGTTTGCGATTGTACCAGGGTGGGGAAGTAGTCGAGGTTTTGTGCCGGGAAAAAGGAACATAAAGAGAAATAGAGTTAAATATTTCTCTGTAGAACAAGGTTAAGGCATCATTAACGGTTAAGTTTTCAAAATTGAAGGAGACTTTGTTGAGGTATTCATTTATTAGGCGATAGTTTGCTTTATGGAAGTCGTAAGAAAACAGATCCGTAGGAGGGGTGGACTGTAATGGAGAATCGTGAAAGAATGAGATAAGAAGGGGAGGGTGGAAGTTATCGATGGTTGAGAGAAAAAGGGGACTAGGTGATACAGATGCGTTAACAGGGTCTGTTGTGAAAATAAGGTCAAGTTGCCTACCCATGAAATTTGAAATGCCACTAACTTGGCAGAGGCTTGAATCAGCAAGGCTATCTAAGAAAAGACATTCTTTGGCAGATGTGGGATTGGAAGCAAAATAAAACGAAAGATCATCTGATGGAGACCATTTTAAATTAGGAAGGTTGAAGTCACCGAAAAGAATGATCTCATCATGGGGGTCACTCAGATCGGTGATGTGATCAATCATTTTAATTACAAGTTCATAGGATGCGATAGTTTGTGAAGGTAAGATGTAGCAACAGACAACGTAAAGTGACTTTCGGGGTAGTGAAATCTTAATTGACACATAATCAAGGATAGGGGAAGAAGATATGGCAATAAGGGAAGAGTCGATAGTATTTTTTACAGCCAGAAGGACACCACGGTTAGGGCAAACATTGGTGGGTCGGTTAAGATCGTCATCGCGATAAACGTTAAAGGTAGAAGGGAACAATTCTTGATTTTTGATGCTGGGGATAAGGTTCGTCTCAGTCAGTGCGTATAAATCGAAGGGTAAGGCATGAGTTTGTTGCAAAACTGACTGAGTTTTGGAACGAAGGCCTCTTACATTTTGATAGTAGAAAGAAAAAGGGAGATTTTTGGAAGAAGGAGAAGCGGAGGTTGGGAAAATATTAGAAGCGAAAAAACTTATCTTGGTCAGCTCTGCTACGTTGAAGGTGCGAGATCCGCTTTGAGTGAATATATTGCCCCAAGGCCTCAAGATCATTCGCCACTTTTTGGGGAGACAAATTAAGAAAATCATGATATTTCATGAAGAGGTTCTTAAGACTGTTCACATCGGTGGGGAGACCTTCCTGTTGAATCGAGACCATTACACTTGTTTTCGTTTTCCCTTCAAAGCAGACGGAGTCAGGTTTATTGTGCAGATATGCCAAAAACAGACGAATGTTTTCGTAGGTTTTTTTATCTCTAAGCTTAGAGAGAGCATAGCGACATTCAGTGGATTCACTAGATTGTTGGGTGCATTTAACTGTAGGGGGTAGAAGGGGGTCAATAAAGGAAGATGAAGGTGACATTGCCGTTGGGAAAGTTGTAAAAGACTGAGTGGTGATTAAGGGAGGAGTAATTGATGTCGGTGGAGAGGTGGAGTAGACTGAAGAGTTAGAGACGGGGAATGATGGGTTTGGTGTAGAAGAGGATGTGTGGTTAGGTGTTTTACAGAGGTGAGAAGTTGGTGAGGGGTTAAGAATATGAGAACTGCGGAAATTCGAATATTTAGCTCAAGAACTGAGGTTGAAGTTTGAATTAGAATTTGCTGGGGGTAAGATATGAGTTGAGGGAGTTAGGTTAAAGGAAACCCTTTGACCTTTAGGTTTAGATGGATTACCGGAAAGAGATGAGTTCCGAAATAGGGATCGAGACAAGTTAGGTATGATGCCCATATTGAAGGACCAATTATTGGGGTTTTGTTTTTTTCTGGGTGTCAACGGCTGCTGTGGCTGACGAAAACGGTTTTGGCGTTGCTTTGGAATAGAGGTGGGGTCTGGTATGGATAGGTTAGATGAGACATGTTTATTAGAAAAATGAGTACGCTCGCGGGAACCTGATGGTTTGTTGTGGTTAGAGGGAATATAATTTATCTTAGAACTAGGATTTTTATGTTTAAAAGTTGAAAGGCTGGTCTTCCATTTGGATAGCATCATGTTCTCTAGGCGAAGCGATCCACTAGGGTGGTGAAATATCCAGGCGTACTTTGAAGAAAACTGGATTTTATAACATCTGGACGATATCCGATGACATTCAGAGACAGCGATGGAAAATCGACGCTTAAAGTAAGACTTGACCCATGTTACATTGGCAAAGTGGGGAGTGTTTTTCAGGCAAAAGTAGCTATTATTGGCGGATTCCAGTTTACTTAATCGATTATTCCATTCAGAAAGGTTCCAGGAGACGCCAAATTTTTGTATAGTGGGTGAGGACGGACGTGTAGAAGTGACATCAGTGACTATTGATGGGACGGGTGATAACTCACGAACAGGAGGAGATGTTACATCAGCAGTTTGTGATATTGAAGGAGTCACAGCGTTGATTTCAGCGTTCTGGATTTCCTTAAAGATAGATAGACTGTTGTGCACCATTACTGGTTGTGGTGCGGGGTATCTGGGTTCATCTAAAATATCCTGCAAGAGCATCCGTAGTTCCCTCGAATGGTTGTTCAAGCAACCCATGTCCCGATGTATCTCCATCGTCCGTTGACTATTGCTTTTAACGTCATACCCAATAGAAATCACCTCTGCAGAGACTCTAGACATCAAAGTTGTGACACTATGAAGTTCATCATAAATACCGTTGAGAAAGGTTAGATCCGGTGTATAAAGGGGGGACACTGTTTTAGAAGAGGTACTTTGCATGCAAACCTCAATATCGGACCGCAGGGAATCGAATTTGGAAGATAGATTATTGTAAAGTTCAGTTATCGCGTCATTGAAGGAATCTGGCAGTTTATTTAAAGAGTTTAACTGCTTTTCAATGCTCAAAAGCTTGGAAAAGGATTGAGAGGAGCTTTGTTGCAATTGTTGATAGAGTTCTTCAACACTTTTAATAATAATATCAAAGCTTTTGGAAATGTTTTCGATCTTTTTGATGCAAGCGTCATTATCATTAGATGAAGAGTCACTAAGGCATTTGATGGCAAGCATGATATGGGAAAGAGAGATGCCTTTACATTCGTCACAGAAAAACAAAAAATTTTTTTTGAAATCATTCTTGGAAATGAATGATCTCTTTCCAAGGCCAACACAAGGGGGATGAAATACGTTACCACAAATGCCACTACAACTTATCCATTCAGCATTGGAGTCGGTGTTGGCACAAATTGGATTTCCGCACTTGGATGACATAGTTATTTTATTTTTGTTTTGTTTTTTTTTTTTACTCTTTTTTTTTTTTTTACAGAGTAGCTGCAGTGACGACAGTAGGAAATTCACTTAAGTGGGACAGTATGTAGTCAGTGAGAGGTGAATCACACGCGATTACAAATATGATATATGGGTCGGTATGAAAATGTAAAATGATGACACACGAGTTAGTTGATTATTGTTTTATTTGAATTTATTTAAACGGGGGCAACTAAAAGAAAAACAAAATATTCGAAATATTGTTTCGGAGCGAAAAGAAAATGCGACTGCACTTGAAGGTAGCGAAAAATGTAGTTCAAGACCGTTTTGATGCAATACAAATTATATTAGTTATTGGAGAGAATTCCTCTTTTTTACCAGAGTTTTAATTTGCTTTCTCTGGGAATATCCTGAGATCCGACGTGCCTTTGGAAGAAATCATCACAAGGTTAAACTGGTGAAGCGGTGACTTCTCCAAAAGTACCAGTATTACTCTTGAATCAACTATTTCACCTTCTGGAAAGCTTCTGTAAGGTCCTACCAATTGCATATGAATCTTTTAAAGTTTTAATAAAGTTTAATATTACAAAGAAAGAGGACGGGGGTGCTGGCGTTTTCAGAATTTGTACCTCAAAATGTTATTCTTTTACTTTGCCCGTTAACCCGTTATTTATCCGCCAAACGCTTACTCAATAATGGAGACGCATGACGAAAACTTGGTGAGTATTTAAGTGTTCATTGAATGATTAATTCATCGTCAACGAAGAATACGAAGAATAATTGCTTCACATTTAGCTGCGTTGTTATACCCTCAAGCAGTATGGTCACCAACTCTAATAAATAGTAAAGGACTCAAGACGTTCCCTTGGTGTACTCCAACAATAATTTGGAAATTATTCGTGACTACTGATGGACACGTGTAAATTACACCTTAAGGATTTTAATTAAACCGCAACATTTAAAATCTTTTTTATTAAAAAAAACTGTTAAATACTGCTTTGTCCCTACTCCATTCAGTTCGTTACTCTCGTCTATGCATTACATTTACAGTAATAACATTTGTTCGAATTTATATCGATCGTATTCTCGTTACTTACCACTTCCACTAGGTAACCCTAAATAGCATCAAATTTAAAGATTCAATTCAGATAATAAAATCAATTTCAAAAAGTCCCTCATAATTTTGTACACAAAGAAATCCCCACAGACACGCAGGACAGACACAAAGTGAGGATGAGGATCTTCTGTTTGTATAAAATGACATCGCAACTCGTGCAACAAAGTAGAAATTATTTCACACAAAATCAGCGTACATTCAAGAAAGTCTTATGGTTGAGGGGGCGCGACGTTGTGTTCATGGCGGCGCGCGCGGCGAAAAGGCGTGTACTGCATAAAAAAATGTTATTAGACGACAGCAGCGATGCATTTAAGGAATTCCGTTAGTATATTCTCTCTTTTGTTGAGCGTTCGACAAACAAAAAAAAATAATTCCTGAAAATGCATTTTTGCGTTTGTTCAATTTTCCTTTTTTAACTTCTTTCAAAATTAAAAAAAAATAATAATAATAATTCTGTAAAAAACTGACAATGGAGATTTGAGCATTGAAGGTGGTCTTTTTCTCTTAGTAAAGTAGACGAAAAAAAGTAAATAATAATAATTGTTCTTCTCAAGACGATATTTTAAGGATTCATTAAGGGAAAAAGGAAAATGGGTCAATATTGTGTATTGCAAACTTATGATGGAAACTATTAAAATGAATCGAAATTTCTATATCCCTAATATTGTGTATTTCAAAATATTGTAAATTCACAATTCTAGATATTTTTTTCGAGAGTTATCGATTTTTTCCAAAATCGGCATTTATAAGATAAAGAAAATTAATAGAAATTTTAGAAAAAGCTAATAATATTTTCAAATTGGTTTTCTATTTAATTTTTTTATATAAAAGATGTCTAATTTTGGTGATGTGACAATTTGAAGTATTTAATAATATATATAAATTTAAAAATATGATTTCAAAAATAATCGTGCACGGTTTTCGGTTATTATTTTTTTTTTCAATAAACAAAAAAAAATAATTTTCGAAAATTTTAGAAATATTAACGCAATTTTTAAAAAACACAATTTTGAAAGTACCTAAGAAGAATCTTGGAATTTTTTCATGTAGAATTATCTACAGCTAGAAGTATGAAATAAAATTCACGACTGGATCGTACGAATTTGCTCATTTAGCCAGCAACTTTAATTCAGATAAACATTGAGTCTATAGTTATCGTGTAGAGGCTAAAAGCCGATGTAGGTAAGATTGGCTTGTATCTTGATATAAGTACATATAAAATTCAAATTTCAAAAAAAAAAATAAGCGACTGGTTTTTGAAAAATCGATTTTTCCAAAAAAAAATTATATATTTTTTTTAAATCCAAAAACATTTTTTTTTTTGAAAATTGACTAAGCAGTTTTATTAACTCTTTTAGGGTTCATTTGAATAAGAAAACTAATTTTAATCGGTTCTTCAAACAGTGAGAATGGCGAAACTATGGACATTTTATTTTACACTTGTGTTAAAAAAAAAAAAAAAATAAAATCAACCATTTTTCTTAAAAATGAAAGCCAAAAAATAAACGGTAGGAAAACCAACAAAAAGTACCAAAATATACATTTTCCTTTCATTGATGAACTGATTTTTTAAAAATAAAAATCGTTGCATCCGTTTTTGCATAAAAAAAAGATTTTGAGTTTTGGTTTAAAAAAAAATGTATGGGAGCTACTGTTTATTTGTCGTCTTAACCTTCTGATGACAAGAGGGGTGTTTCAATACCCCATGCAATTTTATTTTAACTGTACCTAGTTTTGATTTAGCTTAATTTCTTTTTCTGCCGTTTTATGTATTTGTCATTTGCCAGTTACTGATGAGCAGTCGCAGGGGCAGGCTGTAGTTTTTGAATACTAGATCATACTGTATGCGCCCTGGGGTGATATACCACTCGATGTTATCTTTCTCGTATGCAGACATTTTTAAGAACTTTGTTTTTTGCTCCATTCTTTGTGAAATTAAAATGACATCCACCAGTCATGACTATTTAGAAATTTACTGAAGAAATGTTTTTCGTGCCTCTGATGAAATAGATTCAGTTTCCGAAGATGAATTCTCAGAATTTACAGATCATTATTTAATACACCCGACGTACTCAATGGTGACCCTTACGCATCTTGTATAGTATGCTTGATCAATGATTAAGCCGGATTTAATTCTATGGAACTTTTTTCTATTATGTAAATGCCCAAATCAGCCACTGCACAAGTTAAGATGGATATATCTTAATGAATTAGGGTTTACGACTGGATAAACCTCATATGGATCGCCCGAGATCTAAGAGCTAAGACTTTGCCACGACAATTAGCTGACGAAATAGAGAGGGTTAAAGGCAGCCCAATGGAGTCACATGAAAGTGACTCCCCTCCTAAATTGCAGGACTAGTCGCGGTGTGTAATTTGTCCATAAAAACAAGACCCCAAAAGCAGGACTTAAGGGCGAAAATAATATTGTCCTGTATGTCCTGAAAACAGGAAAGAAATAAGCATTTAATAATTTGTATTTCCAGACAATTATTATTCTTTACGAATTTTTCAATTTTCTTGTTTTGTCAAATTCTATGAAGTGTTACCCCTGTTGTTCGGTATGTACACTTTAAATGTGTTTTTATTGGAAGGTTAAAAAAATGAAAAAAAAAAGCTTGTTAGCATATATAGGTATTACCGAAAAACAATATGTAGGTACAGTGAAACCCGCTTAAGTGAAACTCGCTTGTGAAAAACCAGCTTACCTGCAAAGAGTCACAAATCTCCGTATATATGTATTTACATACGAACTACCTCGCTTAACTGAAAATTCGCTTTAGTGAAAAACCCGCATAGCTGAAAAAAATTTTTTCAAGTTTTCTATTTTTCTACAGAAAACAAATCGGTTAAGTGAAAAATTAAAAATCGAAACAAATCGGGTGCTGAATTGTTTCATTTTTGTATACGTTCAACTCCATATTCTAATCCACTTTCGCATTCATGACACATATAGCTAAATGCTAAGTCTTAAATAAAAGGCAAGACCCCGTAATTTCCATTTATGTACATATATACATTGTTGTTTTTGTAACACGAAATGTATCTATGAATAAAAGAAACTGAACTCAAAGGAGTGTTGGCTGGGTATAAATACGTTTTGTTTAAAAATAAATTATTTGTTTGTTAATAACTAGGTCCTGTTTTTTTATTTAGATAAACCAAATTTATTTATAAAAGCAATTGGTAAACATTTAACATATGTTGTTTTTCAGCTGTTAAAGTTCAATATATGTAGGAAAAATTGTAACGTGTTTCGCGAAACGAAGTCTGCTGTACTAAATTTTTTTTTCTGGTATCCGATGTCCGCTTAAGCGAAAAACCCGCTTAACTGAAAATAGCGGATATAGTACTTGACTGCTAACCTAGACGTGTGGGTTCGATCCCTTCGGTAGGCAGCATTATTTTCTATTCCTCCAATTTTAATTAGATGCCGCCCGTGGGTTAAAATGAGATAGTAAATAAAATGCCTAATTCACAAATCCGCTGTACCAACAAAAAAATCTTTCCCATCTTTATATCCTTCTAACTAGTGTCGTGCTATTCAGGTTGCATTTAAAAAGATCTTAGGTCTTACAGGCAGTTAAAATTATTATTATTATTATTATTTACATAAGTGGCCGATGCTTTTTAAAATTTTCCATTTCCGCTCTTCGTAGGTAGGTAGGTTATCAAACAACATAACTATGTTGTGACAAACAAAAATAATTTTATTACATTTCGCTTTGTTGTTAATTTTTTGTATGTATGTATGTACAATGTGTATGCTATAAAAACGTGCATAGCTATTAATATTCATGTATAGGTATCTACCATATCCTTTCAGCTGACAAAAAAAAATAACAATAATAGTGAAAAAGGAAAAAAAATACAAAATACGATCCGTTATCCCGATCCTCTTAACTCAGTGTTTGTCTCAGGCACATACACTTCCAATTGTCATTCATTGTTCGCAGATGCCACTATAAAAGCGAAAAACATAAATCCTGATTGCCAAGTGCCAAAAGCACAAACAGTTTTACCCCATTTATAGTATTTACGTAGGTACAGATCCACGCACATAAAACACACTCCACTGCAACACACCACACATACACAAAACAAAACAGACACCCATGCAAACTCTTGTAATTTAAAGCTGATTTTTTTTTCGTTTGCTCTCGCTATTTGAGAGTATTCACAGAGTAATAAAATATCATCATGTCCTTTTGCATTCATCGCCATTCGACGTCATCATCGGTGCTTAATTTATTTCAAGCTTAATATAATATCCCGTTGATTTTAACCCTCGCAGAATTCTCCATCTAAAAAAATTACAAAAAAATAAAAACAAAAAATCAAAAGGAAAAAAGGAAAAGCGTGTCCGAGTAGTATTTATAATAGATATTCGTACTACAGGACAGAGAGCCATCCGCTGACTCTGCCAGGCCACTGTTAAAAACCCTTATCTGACTATATGATCAAACAGGGACATTTGGACACAATACAAAATTACGTCACACACGGCTTTGTTCCGCTGCCGCTTCTCCATCTTTTTTTGTAATAATACACGAACAAGGACTTAGCACCAGTAGACCAAAGAATTTAAAAAATCCAACGCGAACCGAACAACAACAAAAAAAAATGCAAAAAACCCAAGTGAAAATGCATTTCACAAAAAAGGCGTATGAACGAAATTTATGGTCACATGTCGCCTGCAATGCAGTTTATTTCTGTAAGGACGAAGATGGAAAATAAAAAAAAAACGACAAAACCAACCAAAAATTGGTTAAAAACACAAAGCCCGGAACCGGCAATGCAAAAAAAAAAATAAAAGAAAAATTCTTAACACCAACACAACAAATTGAACAAAAAGAATTCCGGCAACACTTTGTATATACATATGTATGTTTGTACATGTACAGAGTTATGTTATTGGATGTGCCTATATAGGTATATTGAGACCATCACCACATTACATGCTACACCATAGAATCGGCAAGACACCTCTCCGCTGAGGGATTATGTTGCCTACCTACCTTACCATACTCCCCTCATCTTTCCAGAGTCAGAAAATGTTGGCAATGTTTTTTTTTGTTTAAATACCTAATATCGGAAGAGTTAACATTTGTTTGCTGGGTGCGAATGTTATTTGAATTTTATGAAAAATGTTGGCATGAACCATTGAAACCCCTGCGACATAATAAACACTAAAAAAAAAAACTATTTGAGGTTTCGCTGGGCTTTTTTCGCATGCAAATTTATCAGCTTGTTATTTTGGCCCGACGCGACGCCGGCCGCTGCCACCTGATAGGAAGCTTGTTTTGTTCGCACTATTTTAGTGGTAAGTTAGGTTGGTCGACATAAATCCTTATTGTGGTTAATATAGTTTGCACCTTACACAAACAAAAAACGAATAATTATAATAATTGTTGTTAAATTCCGTGACCGGGTGGCAATGGCATACATACAGTATTGTACAAAACCTAGGCAACCATTTCGTTTTTATTTATTTATTTATTCGTCTTAAAAGCTACACACTCTAATGATTAACATGATTAAACATAGTTTAAAAAAAATAAAAAACATAATTTAACATATAGAATTATAACAAATTTAATAATTTATGTTTCAAAACATTTCTAATAATATTAAAATCAATTGCAAAATCATATTCATTAAAATCCATACAAGCTCTTGTGATAGGATTATGCTTGGCATAACTAATACTGTGGTAAGGAACATTTAAAAAATCACAGTTACGCGGGCGCAAGTTTCGAGTAGGCGCATAAATAAAAAACATAGATAACAAAAGCGGACAGTCAATATTACAATTCAAAACATCAAAAGCAAAAAGTATTGAGTTTAATTTTCTTCTCTTAGCAAGAGGTTTTAGATTAATTAAAATACACCTCGTCTCATAAGATGGAACATTAGAGTAACCAACAATTTTTCTTAAGGCAAACTTTGTGAACCTTTTTTGAAGTTTTTCTATACGACAAATGCTAGACGCGGTAAAGGGGCTCCATATAACAGTACAATATTCTAAACGTGGCCGGACAAGACTAGAATAAAGAGCTTTCAATGTACTCGTATATGGGTCTTCGAAATCTTTTGAATTTCGAATAAAAAACCCTAGCATAGAGTTTGCTTTTGAGATCGCATGGTCTATGTGATTTGAAAAATTCATCTTAGAATCGAAGATTACGCCTAGATCCTTATGGCAATCAAATCTTTGTAAAATGTCGTTTTCGAGTTTAAAATTATAATATAATGGACTATGATTTCTAGAAAATGTCACAACGCTACATTTTTTATTGTAAAAATATTGCACATTGATATTACACCATTTAATTAAATTATTTAAATCAATTTGAACGTTCTTTGCATCGTTCAATGAATTTATGGAGCTGAATATTATCAAATCATCAGCAAATAGAAGATATTTAGAAAAAGTAAGATGTAATGGTAAGTCGTTAATAAAAATGATAAAAAGAAGTGGTCCAAGGTGACTACCTTGAGGAACACCCGAAAAATTTATAATTTCCTTAGACAATGCATTTTCACCACCTGTTTTCAACCTACTAAATAACTCTTTATCCACATTAGGAGCTGAGAGTGGAATCCATACATCTCTAGTTTTCTTAAGAGAACACTATGCTGAACGCGGTCGAAATCCTTCGAAAAATCAGTGTAAATAGTGTCGACTTGAGAACGCATTTCCATCTGAGATGGACAAAAATTTGAAAATATTGATAAATTTGTAGTGGTAAACTGAAATATTATTATGAATAAGATTATACAATTTGTTTTTTACAACAGCTTCGAAAACCTTAGGAATTAACTGCAGTTTTGCAATTGGTCTGTAATTTTCAACCGAACTGTTTGTACCTGATTTATGAACGGGAGTTATTATAGAGTATTTCCATTCATCTAAGAACTCACATTTTTACATTTCACCATTGTTTTTTCCATATACCTAGGTACCTACTTTCGATAATAAATAAAATGCACGACTGATGCATGGTTCGAACTTGCTCTTGTAGGTAACAAGCAACCTATAACTAACGCTGTTAGTTAGTAGGTAGGTAGCCTAGTTATCCTATGCAGGTTTAAAGACGACGTAAGAAAGATTACCTTGTATTCTAATATAATGAATTGTCGAATGCATGATTCAACATAGGTGCCTGCCTACAAATGTATATTTAAATGGATTTAAATAATGTAAATTAGGAGGGTAATATGTAGCTACCTATGTATATA
The DNA here is from genome assembly GCA_910595825.1 of Philhelius pedissequus. Taxonomy (NCBI): domain Eukaryota; kingdom Metazoa; phylum Arthropoda; class Insecta; order Diptera; family Syrphidae; genus Philhelius; species Philhelius pedissequus. The sequence continues at coordinate 33,501,151 of OU343163.1, forward strand.
GATGGAACCTAGGGGTATGTAAATATATATATGTATATAAAAATGAATCCCTATTTCCATTGGTCACGCTATCGCTATCACGCATGAACGGCTGGGCCGATTTCGCTAATTCTTTCTTTGTTGTGTTTGTTATTGTCAAGAGAAGGTTCTTATGAGAGAAAAAATAAGAAAATTGCGTCAAAAATTTGAAAAATTATGAATTCTTACCCACCATATAAAATTATTTCCTATCTAAGTTTTCATTAATTTACATTAGAATTTTCGTTTGTAAAATTGCCAGCAATTATACGAACAATCTATTAAGTCGCAGAACTCGCAATGCTGTGAGTCAAAGATATACAAGAGCAATTAAAAGAGAAATCAACAACATAGAAATGTTGCGTTTAGCCCATATCGAGCTGCATTCAATTATAACTTGGAAATCTATTAGACTTCACAGCAAATCGTTGCTATTGGACCAACGCTCCTGGATTGTGGTTTGCGAGCGGTCAAGTCAAATTGGCGCCATTAGTACCGCCACCCTACCACCACTACTTTCTTTGTTTTCCGATTCTAAACAATTTTTGGCTTATACCCGGCAATACAAAAATTGTCATTTGGTGTAACAAAAGTTATTCAAATTTTGCAAAGCAAAATTGCCATCAAATCTGATAAGACGCCTGCAGGACAACACACAAGACGTTTAAATGCGTCAACAATTATGAAACTAACAAAAAAGTTAGTTTAATGAATTATTATTCATACAGATTGATATATATGTGTTCCGGTCACTGCAGCCTTTGCAGCAACACTTTAACTCCTCCTGGAGCATAGGGCAGCAACAGATTCCCTCCATCTATCTCGGTTCACGGCATGGTGCCTAAGCTGAGCCCACGAATGAAAGTTAAAGGACTGAGCTTCATTAAGTACAGTTGACCTCCATGTTGTTCTTGGTCTACCAACTCTCCTTACACCCTTAGGATTCCACCCGAAGTACTGCTTTGCTATGTTCTTGTTTGGTTTCCTCAGAATATGGCCAATCCATTGCCATTTTCTTTGTCTAATGTCAAGATATACCCTTCTCTGGTGAGTCCAATCCCATAGCTCAACATTTCTTATGATTTGTGGCCATCGAATCTTGAGAATGTATCGAAGACAGCGATTGATAAAAGCCTGTAGCCTGCTCGAGATGTCGGCGGAGCATTTTCAGGTTTCACAGGCGTACAGGAGGACGGATTTCACGTTGGACTCGAAGAGTTTCAGTCTTGTGCGTAGCGTTATTATGCTGGAGTTCCACACGGGAGAAAGCATTCCAAAAGCACTACGAGCTTTGTTTATCCTGCTGGCAACATCAGATTTCGTTCCACCATCAATTGATAAGATACTGCCTAGGTAGTTGAATTGCAAAACCTTCTCAATAGTTTCCTGTCTCAGAGTAATCTCCTGTTGAGAGTTGCGACCGGTCTGGAGCATTTTTGTCTTTTTGGCGTTGATATTTAAGCCAGCCATCTCGCCGTTCGCTTGCAGCAATTGGCACATTTGGTCCAAGCCGCTTACACTGTTTGACATGGAACATATATCGTCAGCGTAGTCCAAATGACTAAGTTTTCGAATGGACTCCATTGAATGCCATTTCTCTCGTTTGTACCAACTGTGGCAGTCAGTACATCATCTATTGCCAATAAAAACAAAATTGGTGACAACACATCTCCTTGTCTTACTCCTTGACGTACCTCGAATGAATCGGAGAGCTGTCCATTGTGCAGCACGCAGCACCTTGCATTATTGTAAGACTTCTTAATAATAGCGACTAGATCCTCAGGGATACCTCTCATTATAAGTGATCGCCAGTTGCATTCACGATTTACCCTGTCGAATGCCTTTTCAAAATCGACAAATATGAGATATAGAGGCGACTGGTACTCAGCTGATTGTTCAAAAATGATCCGCAGGTTGTTAATATGGTCGACACAAGATCGGCCACTGCGAAATCCAGCTTGATGTCTCTTGAGTGTTGACTCTATCCTTTCTCTTATCCGCTCGAGAACAATAGTTGCCATTAATTTTGAGAGCACAGATAGGACGGTTATACCACGCCAATTATTGCAATTTCTAAGATCGTCTTTCTTTGGTATCTTAACAATTACACCATTCTTCCAGTCTTTGGGATATGTAACGTTCTCCCAAACATCTTGAATTAGTGGAAGCAAAATTGCTGCCGTTTCAAGATCAACTTTCAAGAACTCGGCTGGTATGCCATCAAGTCCATCTGCTTTGTTTATTTTGAGGAGAAGAATCGCATGCTTAACTTCGACACTGTTTGGAGGGCCGGTGTCAATGCCCCTAGAAGGTCTATGCATGGACGTCGTTGAGCAGTGCGCAAAGTGATCCATCTACCTTTTAAGCTGAACTGCCAATGTCATCAAGAGACTGATGGAGTTTTTAAATTCGCTGGAAATACATGGATTGTCACCTCATAATCTGCAATTAAAAATCGGATCTGTAATCATTATGTTGCCACGTCTTTGAAATGGCACCCGAATTGTGGTGAAGAAATTAATGAACAACGTCATCCATCGAAGCCACAATTTTGAAAGGGAAGTACAAAGGCGAAAATTTTTTGAAATCCTCTGATTCCGAACGACATGCCATTTGACTTTAAACGGTTGCAATTTCCAGTGCGGCTAGCAATAAATCTCAAGGGCAGTCGCTAAGTGTTTGTGGCATCAATCTTGAAAATCCATGTCTTTCACATGTCCAGTTATATGTCGCCTGCTCACGTGTTGAAATACCAACAAAAATATTTATATATACACGCAAGAAAAAAAAAACTAAGAATAAACACTTTTTTCGAAATATTTTTTTTTATTAATTAGGTCTACCAATTCGAATTCAATATTCAAAATTAAGACAGGATAACTTCTACCGGGTCTGTTATGTATGTACATAATGCAAAAATAAAGGGTGTTGAGGTGGGTAAAAATCTTTGTGTAAACTTAGAAAAACTGCCAAAACTATAACCTTAATCGGTTTTTCGAAAAAAAACAATAACACTATTAGGCCCCACGGATCAATGAAAGTTTTATAAAAAAAACTATCTCGAAAATTGTAGGACGGATTTTGATGAAATCCTGTATTTTATTTTTAGTTTTTAACATTTTTTTTTTGAAATTTTGGTATGCAGTTTTTTAGAGTTTATTTATATACATGTGATAATAAAGTTTAAAATTATTTTTTTGGTTAGTTTAAAAAATATTGATTTAAAACAAAAAAAATGTATTTATTTTAATTAGAAAAAAATGTTATTCAGCATTTTGATATGCAGAATTAATTTGGCTAAATAATAGATGGAAATAAATGGTTAATACATATAATTAAATGTTTTTATATTGCTTAGTTGTTAGTTTGAGGGAAAACAAAGATGCCATTTGAATTTCTGATTTTCTGAGAAACCATTGGTCGCAAAACGGGCTTGTAATAAGCTCTCTTCGACCAATTTTGATAGTTTGGTTAAAAAAATAAAGAATATATAAAAACAAATCAAAAATCGTTGTAGTGGATTTTAAAAAATTAATTTATTATTTTTATACATAATAAATTATTTTTTTAAAATCCACTACGATTTTTAGAAACAAATTTGAAACGCCATTTTGAAGCTGTTATTATTGTTCACATCAAAAAATTTCAGTGACTTGTTTTTAAAAAATCTATTTTTCAAAAAAAAATTAATTTATTTTTTAAAAATCGAAAAATTTTGTTTAATGAAAATTTGAGTAATTTTTTTTTTTTTTTATAATCTACACGCGCTCAAGGGATTATGAATACCCTTTAAATGTTTCAACACAGCGCGGGCGTGAGGGTGAGGTTAAGGAAGAGAAAGAATGATAGGAAAGATGTGTGGCGCGATATTCGGAGACTGTAGGTGGTTGTTGTCTCAGATTTTATCTCCAGAGATGGCGGCTGAACTAATGCGGAGAAATTTCTGTGTCTTATTTATCGATGTCCCTTATAATTTGCATTAATTTTTGTATTCTTTGTCATATTTTATCGGTATACTAGTTTTAATCAATCACATGTTGTTAGTTCTATGCCTAAACAGCATGTAATGAGTAAACCAGCAACTCATTGTATGACATTTATTTTTAGAATTGGTTTTTAATGGAAAAATAAGAAGACATAGACTACGGCAGGGATCAAACCTGTGACCATGAGGTTGACAGGCGAATATACAACTATCGCGCCACGGCCACCCTAATTGATTCAAAATAGCTTTTAACGGCCTTTAGTCCACAAAATTTGCGTTTCGTCCCAGGAATCTCACCTGGACTCATCAGTTGGTTAGTGAGCGCCTTACCAATGCGCAATTTTTGTTAAGTTCATTTCAACTTACATGCAATTTCTGACAAAAAAGCAATGTGAACTATATCCAACAAGAATAAAATTTTAATCATTAAAATTTGAAGATTTTGTCCTTGGTCAAAACAAAAAAAACACCTTCTTGAAAATTTGAGTATGCAGTTTTAACATTTTTAGAAAGCATTTGCATACAAAATTTTTTTAATCGGTTCATCCAATATTGAGAAAGGCAAAAATATGAAAAGTGGTTCTATGGGAAGTACCGTTAATAAGTTCGCAAAATAAAATATGTTAATACTTGAAAGTGGACTGTAATAACTGAAAAACACACCTATTTTTTTATTTTAAAAATCGTAGCTGTTTTTAAAAAAAAATAAGATTTTTGTTTTTGGCGAAAATTTTTTTTATAGGAGCTACTGTTATTTGTCGTCTTGAAAAAAATGAAAAAGACGTGTGGGCATATTACCGAAAAAACGATATGTATCAAGCTTGAAGAAAATCCGTCCATTGTTATAACTGCAGGCTCGAGGACAGACAGACAGAGAGATAGACAGACGGAATTGAGGGTACCACTTTTTTGGAGTTCTTTATTATCTTAATGTCATCTTTGATTGGTAGATTTTTTTTTACGAATGTATAATTTGCCTTATACATTGTAATCGCAAGAAAAACTCCTTAAAAAAATTGGTCACAATTATCACAACAATTTATACACAAATTAATAGGTCTCGTCAATACCGTTCTAGTACACTACAACTTGTTTCGCCTTTTGGGTTTAGAGACATTGCCACCCGAAACAGTAAGTAGTAAGATCCACGTTCTAACTTTGGAAGAAAATAGTTCAAGATCTAGATACTGTAGAAGCTTTTAGTTTTTAGGTGCTGATATGTAGTAATGAGATCTTTCTCCGAATGCGTATATCACTATATCTATGGGTGTTTTTCCGTAATTTATTTAAAAAAAAACATGAACAAATTGGTCTAATAGCCAATCAAATTGGTCAAAAAACCAAATCAACCAATATTTTGTTAAATAATACAGCCTAGCAATCCTGTTGGAAATATCCGCTGGTAATCTATCAGAACTATCGATATCTTAAGCATTTTATTATATATTTCGACTAGTTCCGTCATTGATTTGGTACTCTTCTTGCGCTCACACGTGCTCTACACAAAATACTGGTCCCCAAAATGACTACACTGCCCGGGTATGTGACAACATTTGATAAACGAAAATCCTTATGGCAATAAATCACATGAAAATTTCAGTGGTCAGGCTATCTGGCCGAGAATAAATCAGCAGTAGGGCAATTCTTTTTTCAGTGACTAGTTTGTGTCCTAGTAGATCCCATACTCCTGTTCTGCAAGTCCCAGTAGAGAATATCACTGTAAACCAATTCTATTTAATAAAAAAAAAAAAAAAAAAAAAACAAGAGACAAATAAAAATTGCGAATGTACACCATGTTGTCAGGGTGATAGAGGGATAGAGTGGTATGAAACCTGCTTTGTTTCAACCCTAAAGCCCGAACCCTTATTGCGGCGACCAGCATGTTTGGGAATGAATGGCCTAAGTTTAGGTGTGAGGGTGGCGATTTGAACATTCGATATGCCAGAGTCTGGTTAAAAACGGACACAATTGCTGCCTCTTACTGATATTTAAGGACTCATTTAAGTTTTCCAAGTCATTTATTCTGCTCTCTGCTATTAAACTGCTACTGCTGCAGCCGGCTGCAAATAAAAACAATCATTCCAAAAGTCTATTGGAATTTTGAATTTATGTACATTGAGGACTAATCCACTGTATACATAGTAGTGTGTGTGGTCTTGTGTTGGTATGAATTCATATATGTACCTACAACACACATATGTAGGTATATATTATGGCTTTGAGGCTCCCCGGCTCCTGGCACGGGCTCTAACTCTGATTCCCGATTCACTGCCCTGTCTGATGGTTAGATGGGTTAAAAAAGAAGAAAACTGCACCGCAGGGATTGGACCAAAAACAGATTCACACACTGAAACAAATTGACATTTTCGCAATTGCATGTGAGTCAAGTGCAGATTTATCCGAATGAGTTTTTCTCGACTTGTTGGGGCTTTTTTCTCTTATTTTTTTTTTGTATTTTTTTTTTTTTTTGTATGCCATTTCTATTTATTTTCGTCTCTCCAGCAATTTCTTTGGTGATAGAATGTTGTGTCCTTTCTTTATTTTCTTTGTGTCTATGTGTGATTTTAGTCATGTTGGGGTTATACGGAATTAAGAGGCACAAACGAATGTAAACCTTCTTAATTAGTTTTGGCATATTGCTTTTTTTTATTTTTAAATTTACTGAGCAATTTCACACACAATAATTATTAAATGGTTTAATGAATGCAATTGAGAAAGCAATTTTCTCATCGGGATTGTGGTTTGCCAAGTTTTATTTTATGTAGAATTAACTGGTGCAACAACGTTTATATGTATACGTATATGTTTACTTGCGATTATAGGTAGGTACTATAAGGCAAGTTATGTATGTATTCGAAAAAAATTTTTTTACTGACAGTAAAACATGACATTATGATCATAAAAGAGCACCAAAAAATTGGGTCCCCCAATTCCGTCTGCCTGTGCTCGATTCTGCAGCTTAGACGGTTGGGTGAATTTGCTTCCAACTTTCCAACATATTGTTATTTTTTTTTGATAGTGTGTACTATCAGAATTGGTCGAAGAGAGCTTATAGCAAGCTTCGTCTGGCGACCAATGGTTTACCAACACAGAAAACTGTGTTATACCACCGGCTCATCATTTAGTGCAGTGTTAGTTGTTAGTAGGCGAACTCTATTACAAATACCTAACACTTATACACAAGTATACAACATTTTTTCTGTAATATGCCTACACGATTTTTTTTTTTCATTTTAAGAAGACGACAAAAAGAAGTAGCTCCCATACATTTTTTTTGCCCCAAAAAAAATCTTATTTTTTGCAAAAACGGCTCCAACGATTTTTATAAAAGAAAATCAGTTCATTAAAGAAGGGAAAGGGTACTTCTGGATAAATTTTTTTTTTTAGAAAAAAAATTGTTATTTTTGGTATACCTCTGGTAGAACCATTACCTCTGGTAGAATACATTTTTTTACTACAAAGTCTCAACACTATTGTAAGACAAAATTTAAAAAAAAAATTATTTTGGAAATTAATTTTTTTTGAAAACTCAAAATTTCGAAAACGACTCAATAGATTTTTTCAAAACTTCGTATTTTGTGTTTTTTTGACATTATCTTGAATAGTTAAAAAAAATATTTTTCTAAAATAAAAAACAACCGTAAAGAAAAGAATGTATTTCTCGAAATCGGCTCCAACATTTTTTATAAAAAAATTGTGTGTTCTAAGATTAGTACAGATCACTTTCAAATATAAAATTATTTTTTTTTTGTAGTTTAACGGTAATTCCCATAGAATCACTTTTCATATCTTCGACTTTCTCAACAGTGGATGAACCGATTAAAATAAAATAAAATTGTTTATAAGACTGAATACTAAAATTTTCAAAAAAAAGTTTTTCGATTTTTAAAAATTAAATAAAAGTAATTATTTGAAAAATCGATTTTTCAAAGACAAGTCACGGAATTTTTTTTAATTTGAATTTTATGTGTATATATATATTAATAATGTCTTCAAAATTGCGTTTCAATTTTTTTTTTCTAAAAATGTTTCCAATTTTTTATACATAAAAATTAGTTTATTATAAAACCTCTCTTACGATTTTTGATATATTCTTATTTATCAATGAATTCAAATTGCATCTTTATTTTCCCTCAAAGTATAACGACTAAGCAATATAAAAACATTTAGTTATGTGTATTATTCATTTATTTCGACCTTAATTTTATTCCCTTTTTGCCAATGTTTGCGTACGTCACTGATGCTTTTAATTTTATCGAAAGCAGGTTCTTGTATTTGTAATGTGTATTTGTTCTGATTTGCTGCCGACGGCTTTTTCCAAAAGAACACAAGTAATATAACGAAAGGTATTTTCTTTTTCAAAAACTATTAATGTAAATAACTATGTAGGTTGAAACAAATATAACCTGATACGTTTCTGGCTTTCAGAAAACCTTTAATTTGTTCATTGTTAGTGGTGCCGTTGTTCTTAAATCCTTTTTTTTATTCATTTTAAGTAATTTCTTTTGGTAAAATTTCCAATCCCGCCTTAAAGGAGAGAGGTAGCTCCCCTCTTCTATAAGAAAAAGATGATTATATTAAGCCCCTCTACAAAAATCCGTTATTATTTTGTGCCACCGTAGTTATCGTACTCGCCCCTCAAAGTGACATTACCGTAAATACAAACAAGAATCTTTTAAAAAGGTAGTTTTAGTAAATTTCAATTCTCTAAGAAAATAGACATAAAATCATATAGTTTTCAGTTTTTGATTAAGAATTAATTAGAACAATGCATTTCAGAAAAAAAAATACAGAAAACTTTAAACCCTTTACTTGTGATATACTTATGTATCTGTAGAGGGCAAGTCTTACATTTGAAAAAAAAAATCGAACTCGAGATTTTAATCAAACTTTACATTACGATGATGGAAAACACCAAAAAAGTGGGTTCCGCAATTCCGTATCTCTGCCCGTCTTTCTGTACAAGGTACAACGCTCTATAGCCTAAACGACTGAAGCGATTTTCTTCAAACTTGGTATTTAAGCGTTTTAGGCCATTGCCTAAAATAGATTTTTGAATCATTTTTTAGGTCCAAAACGGGGGTGGCCGTGGCGCGATAGTTGTGTGTTCGCCTGTCAACCTCATGGTCACAGGTTCGATCCCTGCCGTCTATGTCTTCTTATTTTTCCATTAAAAACCAATTCTAAGAATAAATGTCATACAATGAGTTGCTGGTTTACTCATTACATGCTGTTTAGGCATAGAACTAACAACATGTGATTGAGTAAAACTAGTATACCGATAAAATATGACCAAGTATAAAAAAATTAATGCGAATTATAAGGGACATCGATAAATAAGACACGGTTAAATTTCTCCGCATTAGTTCAGCCGCCACCCCTGGAGATAAAATCTGAGACAACAACCACTACAGTCTCCGAATATCGCGTCACACATCTTTCCTATCATTCTTTCTCTTCATTAACCTCACCGTCACGCCCGCGCTGTGTTGAAACATTTAAAGGGTATTCATAATCCTTTGAGCGTGTGTAGATTATAAAAAAAAAAAAAAAAAAAAAAACGGTACCTGCCAAACAATTTTTTCTAGCATATTAATTATCTCAAAAACAGTTTTATCGATTTTGACAAAAAAAGTGTTTAGGTCAACAAATAAAAAAAAAATGTTTTGTTTTAACAGTACCATAAATAATATAATTAAAATATATAAAAGTTATGTATAATTATATAATTTACCATAAGAGGCTCAACGGACTTTTTATATCGGATGTCTTTGAAATTATAAATAATGCATAATGCATTCCAAAATTTGTGAAAAATATTTTTTTGGATTTTTGAAAAAAAAAAATAGTATTTTTTTGTTTTGAAAATTCAATATTTCAAAAACGGGTGTACAATTTTTTTTGGAAATTTTGTTTTTAAGTTTATATTATTAAATATCACATCACCTCGGGACACTCAACTTCAAGAAGCATATGGAGGTTTTGAATTAAGTTTTCAAGAGTTTAATCAAAATAATTTGGGGAAATAAATGCTGCTAGATATGGAGGGTTTTTTATAGAGCACGTTGCTATCAATAGACAATTTGTCATGAACTACATTCAACTGAGGGGAACTAGAAATATTACTTGATTGACAATGGAAACGTAAATGTTTATGCTTAACCACACCGTAAAAAGAAACAAATACCCCATCTTGTGGAAATCCATCAGCTCACAGCTGAGACACTGCTCCAAATGATTGGAAATGTTAGGATAGTATAGGACAGCAAATTTGAGTAAAGTGTTAAATGAGGGCTTGTCTAAGATTGCCGATTGTTCTTTTTTGTCTAAAATAACATTTCTCAGCACTTGGTTAATATCACAAAAATTATCGAGAACTTGATGACAAGATACCACTGGTTTAGCTTTAATTCTTAGCAAAAAAGTTGCCAACTAAATCAACCCTATTGTTCTTTACGATTGGTCGTCCAGAAGATTTCCCAATGCGAATGCGTCTGAAACTGTTTCAAACTTGTCAAATTACAGTTGTTTTACTGGATAGAAGAGAAATTTCCTTCTAGATTCGATTTCAGAATCAAAACCAGAAGCACGCCCACACTCACATCAACTTAATGTCAAACTCCAATTAAATGTAAACAACAATGTCATATGGGGATGAGCGGTATTGAATCAGAAATATCGAAATTTTTTAAACAAAGATGTTTTTTAATGCATATTTTTAAAAAATTAAAAGCACGTTAAAAAAATGGATTAAAAATTCAAATTTTATAAATTTAAAATTCATTCGTTGTTTTGAAAATTGTAGCAATGTTTTTATAGTATTTTTTTTTTCACTTTTCGTGTGTATTAGCTACATTTATCGCTCTAAGCGGCAATTGAATTTCATGCAATAGCTGTGAAGCGCAATTCCGCTAAAATGCATTTCCGTCGAGCGCGGTCGAACCCTTATAGGCATGAGGCCATTGGCAAAAAATTTAAGCTTATTTTAGCTCGATGTTTTAAATCGTAAAATCGGTGCTGCGATGTTTCACATACTTCAACATCGATGTTGAAACGTCGATTTTTTTCGGCCTCTTTCGGCAACACACCCAAAGCAATCCGGCTTGATTTTACTTGTTCTAACGCCTAGAGAAAAAAAAAACTAATGAACTAAACATTATGTTGTCAAACACAAATCTCAATTTACCGAAAAATTATTGCATTCGCTTCGGTTCGGTTATAAATTTGAGGAACAGCTGATTCAAAACTGCAGCTGTATACATAATACAACTGACTTAACAGAAACTGAATATTCTGTAATTTCGTTTGTTTACGTTACCGCACCGTTTAAGTGAAAATGGCCGTTAACATTTGTGAATACTAAACTGTTTGTTGAATAAAAAAATAACACAATATAGTTTTAAGTTAATTTGTAAATTTAGTTTTATTTTAAGATTTAAGCTCTGTTATTGCTTGCTTTGTTCCAACTCGTGATTTAATGTAGAATCTTACATATAGACAAAGATATAACTTCCGCAAGATTATTTGCTGAGACCTCCGCCTGATGGAAATTTCCTCAATACTTGCTTACACACGAGCAATGTTCACTTCATTTAGAACTGCACGAGGTCTTCCAGTACACGGAAGACCACAGACAGCCCCTTTATTGCTGAAAACTTTCGACCAATCGGTAAATGGTTCGACCACTGGTGCATTTTGAACATGAAAGAATTTTCGATATGATCTTTGTGTCTGAATAATTCAAAATCGATTTTCAAAATAAAATTGAACAACTTTGCTTCTTTATTCTGTGCTGGGTCCTTCCATTATAAATTTCCTAAGTTTTTCAATATGAGAAAAAATTTTTTTAAAAATTTCAATAATTAAATTATTAAGTGTGCCACCCTATATTGGAAGAATTTGCTTTTTACCTTCCCCAAGATGACGGCTACGCTTTACTTTTCACTGTGATGATGGGCAACCTAGGTATAATAATATAAATCAAATTCGGCTAAATGAATTTCATTGCATGATGTACTTATTCCTCATTTGACGGCAGGGCCGTTTGGGTAAAAATTTATTTTCAATTGAAAGTCAACGAAAGTAACGACTGGATCGCACGTACCTGCTCCTATATTTGATCACATTATATGCAAAAGATTTTTAATGGAAACGGCTAAATGTATTTTTAAAGTCGTTTTTTACGTAATTTTTTATATATAAAAATACTTAATTTTATTCTAAAAAAAAATGGTATAAACATTTTAAATATTTAATAATATAAATTCAAAAACAAAATTTCAGAAAAAATCGCTCACTCGTTTTCGTAATATTTAGTTTTTCAAAAATCTAAAAAAACAATTTTTCAAACATTTTGAAATGCAGTATTATTTAGAATTTGAAGGAGCTCCTTTTTAAAAATTTTGATTGAAATCCTTTGAGGCGTTTATGAGAATGTCGAAATTCAATAAACTGGTTGTATGGCAGGTACCGTTAATAACAAAATATTTATACAAAATTCTTAGCCAAAATATAGACCATAACCAAAGTAGTACATACACTAAGTATTATTAAAATCGTTATAGTCGTTTTCGAGATAATTAGATGGTATACAAATTTGTATGGCAAGTACTGTTATTTTTGGGGCTAAAAAAACGATTTAAAAATCCATTTTGGACAATCACTTTAAGGTGTTTAGGCTGTAGATCGTTCTACAGACAGAGAGACAGACACACGGAATTGCGGGACCCACTTTTTCAAGTGTTCTCTATCATCGTAACGTCAACTTTGAATAAAATATCGCTTTGGATTTTTTTCCAAAAATGCAAAACTTACCCTATAGTACCTACATATATCGCAAGTAAAAATGGTTTGTTAAGTAATAAATAATGAAATGTATTTCGTGGATTTAAGCTCCGGTCAATACGAATAGCTTTAGCGTCGCCTATGTTTCTATGTTTTGTTTTAGTAATTTAAACAAAAAATATGCACATTACATGACGGTGTCCGCCTCGATTACCATTGTATATGCAATTAGCCTGTTTTTTTTTGGGTTAGTGGGGTTTGAGTTTATCAAAACAATACGCTAATCACACACTTATTATTATTTTGCATATTAAATTAAATTCTCTTTTACAACCACTGCACCAGCAAAGCATCATATGCATACAAGATACAACAGATTGCCGTATAAATGCGCCTGATTACTACCCCAAGGACTAACATTCATATGCATTATACGAGTATATGTTGCAGCTAATTAAACTATCGACTAGCGCTGATGTTGGTGTATGGGCTATATAGTGTATAGGGTATACATGATGTAGCTTCATAAGCCAATTGCTGCGGCTTGTTATGTTTGTGCTGACATCCTCTGCGTAGCTGATCGTTATTAAACCGTAAAAGACCATTGAATGTAATTGTGAAAATGAACAAATATTTACACATTCTAATGCATAATAATAACTAAATGTACGTATGTGTGTGTTTGTGTTAGTATAGGTATTGAATGGTTATTGGAAATTCACCGCTAATAGAAGTATAGACACAAAACTTTAATTGCAATCGAACGAAACAATTTGTCGCGCTTTGTGGTCATGGAATCTTTTATTTAACAAAAAAAAATAATAAACTTCAGCTATTGGTTATGGTGTGCGAACATGCCGGAGGTTCCTAGGAATCCACCGATAAAAAAAAATAAGTATAATATTATGACTATGGGGGGCTATCTGATATAATGATGATGATGATTTCACGCAACATCAGTCCTGTTTCATTATGCGGAAAATCCTAGATTTAAACGACACTAAAGTCCTTTATATTAAATCTTTTTGAATAATATTTTAAATAAAAAGTAAACTGTTATAAGCTTTTCACCATAGGCTTAGGAATGCAAACTTTTTGAGGGTTATTTATTCACAAAACTGATTATTTAATTTATTACCATCTTAATAAAATTATTTTTTTATAGATACTCTGCATTTTGCATGTTGTTTCAAATAAGCTTTTCACAGTTCCACGTTCATAAATTCTTGTCAGTAAGTTGACTAAATCGCAATCTGAGATAGCAGATGTCACTAAACTAACTATACTCGGTCCAACAAAAATAGTCAGTACAGGGAAGATAGGACACTTGCCTCTCACTCTGACTGGAATAGATGCCAATAAGGTCGTACTATTTTAAAGCTCCTATAGGGTCCCCGTAGTAAGCGTACTAAAATACAAGGAACTCAAGCAGCAGTGTATAGGTAGGTCATTGTCGAATATACGCTGGTTTTAACAAGATTATAGAAACAATTAGTGTGTCAATGGTTTATTTCAGTGGGCATTTCAATAATAGGCACCAGTGTGTTTCAAAAGCTCTCCCAAAAGGCCTGTACTGACAATTTTTATTGGGCAGAGTATAACTTCTTTTAACCTGGTTATCGACTGCCTTCTGTGAATTAGAAGTTCACAAAAAAATTACCACCCTGAGCTTTAGCAATGATGGATTCGTTTGACAGGAAGGCGATAGGTTAATAGAACTGTAGCGAGAATGTAGGCCCAGTGGCAACACTGATCTACCAACCAGTGCAATATTTGTTATACTATCATTGTTATACACAAGCGAAGAAAAGAATAAAGAAGATTCATTCTGGAATCGACCTGCGACCGAGCAGGTTGTGTTTTATTTCACGTCCAAACTTCGTTTTCAGAACCCAAACAGTTTAAGGTTAAACAATAAATTAGTCGCCTAAAACATCAGAAGTGGGAAGGAAGGCCTAACGAGCTGCCAAACAATAAATTATTAATTAACAATTAAAATATAAAGTAGAGCAGTGTCGGGTTTATAACACAATCGTGTGCGCGCCCCTTCTAGTAAATTTCCAACGTCCATTCAATTTTTTTTCTTTTCCCTATATCGACTGTGGTGTTATATTTTTTTTTCTTCCTCACCCTAAATAATTATCCATGGATGCATCATTCATCGTCATTATGAGTACTTCAGTGGAAGAAAGCGAGTTTTCAGTGGCCTAGTTGCGCGAGTGGCTACAACGTTTGGGAATGCCAAGCAACGGGACCAAATCGACGCTGGTTTTGCGTCTCAACAACGTGCCAACGGAAATCATGAAGAGGGGCTGAAGACGGGCAACGACGACGTTAAAACAGATAAAAACAACGAAAACGATAACAACGACAATGATGATAACGGCAATAACAACGAGAGCAACGACAATGTTGAGGAGGAGAATCAAATTGTCAATGTGGTACTGCGCAATCAAAGTTAATAAAGGAAAATGAACTCCTCACAAGAGAGTTAAATCTAATAAATAGGGAAAAAGAATTGCTAGGAAAAGAAAATGAATTTTTAAAACGACTAACACAAAGGAGGTAATAAAAGCGTTGTCAGACTATTTTCGATCGTACAGCAGGCCAAAATGTATAGTTTCAGATAGAGACAGTACTCTTATATCTGAAAAATTTAAAGATTTCCTATTAGTAAATAACGTAAAACACATAAAGATTGCGACAGGGTCACCACAGGCCAACGGTCAAGTTGAAAGAGTCAACAGACAGAAGTATAGGTCCAATGATAGCCAAGTTAGTCAAATCAGAGGAAGGGGCTTATTGGGTTCATGTTGTAGAGACTGTCGAGTTCACTTTGAACAAGACCGTAAGCCGAATGATTGGAAAACATCCGAGTGTTATGCTGTTCGGGATAAATCAAAAAGGGAAAGTGGTAGACGAATTTAGGAACAATTTAGTAGAAGTTCAACGTAAGATAGTGCAAAAGGATCACAAACAGGTAAGACAAGAAGCAGTCTTAAAACAAGAAGAAGCACAAGCTTATAACGAAAAGTATGTAGACAAGAAACCTCAACAGCCAATAAAGTATAAGTCAGGAGATTACGTGTTAGTCAAAAATTTCGATTCATATCATGGTGCACCCAAAAAACTATTACCAAGGTTTAAGGGACCATATCAAATAACAAAGGTACTACGAAACGATAGGTATGTATTCAAAGATGTGGACAATTTTCAACAAACACGTTTACCATATCAAAGTTTATGGGTAGTCAGTAATATGAACCATGGTTCGGAAGTCGAAGTACCAAACATAAAAACATTCAATAGATTGTAAAAGATCAGGTGGTCTTAAATGGTCAGAATGACCGAATGGTAGTAATTATGTAGGCCCAGTGGCAACACTGATCAACCAACCAGTGCAATATTTGTTATGCTATTATTGTCATACACATATATAATTTCCTTAGATGTAAGTTTTCGGTACAAGCGAAGACAAGTATAAAGAACGATTCATTCTGGAATCGACCTCCGACCGAGTAAGTTGTGTTTTAGTTCACGTCCAAACTTCGTTTTCAGAACCCAAACAAATTAATTTTAAGCAATAAATTAGTCGCCTAAAGAAGTAGTAAATAAATAGTATAGTGATAAGTAATAGTGATTAGATAGTAGTGTAGTGCACAATTATATGCATCGAGAAAATCGAACAATCCTCTCGGCAAGTGCATCACAGTCCACACGTATTGTTGAATGACCACATACCTCAAAAAATTCGTATTGTTTGTTACAACGAGTCAAACCTAATTAAAAGAACAAACCGAGTTGAATCAGTTCAATTTTTCGTTTGCTTTTTCTTGAACCAAAAGACAATTATGCACAGTTTCTTATAAAGCAGCAAAGCAAAAAAATTGATTCTGGTTCAGTTTCGATTTATCGAATCGGTTTTTGGTTTGACATCGGCTCGGGCTGAACGAAGTGTTTGTTCTATTGTAACAGGCGAACCGAAAAGGAAGAACAAATTGAAAAAGTGTTTTTCGCTTTTAAACAAACAGCAATAAGTCCCTGTGTCGTTTGTTCACAAACGTTAAAATCGTCAATCGGGTTAATTTACATTTACCAATTTGGTATTTCAGATTATTTCTGTGAAAAATTTAATTTTTTAATCTTCAATATATACAACTGGCATTTATATAAACTGCAGTTGATGATAAATGGAGTTTATGATTTTTATACTATAAATTGCTTTCGTTTGATAAATTTTGGACGACATCATCTGTCAACTGTCAACTCAAGTATTAGTTTTTATTTTATTATAGATATTGAGAGATTGGTAAAGGTCCATATTAAACAAAAATTGAAACCGAGTTGTTTTACTCGTCGGTGTACTTAAAAACTGATACGTAAATTTTCTGTTTTTTTTTTGTGCTCCGGAAAAATAATTATTTAAGGACAACTGGGTGATAGTTGAAGCGAAATACACTATTAACTAAAAAGTATAGTTCGTCGAACATCTGTTAAGCTATTAACTATCCAATTTCATTTAAGGATGACTACGATGTCGATGGATTTAAGGAACCTCTAAAAAATCCGAAATGTTTCAGATTGTTTGTACTGCTCAGGATGTAGATGACTTTAGAGCAAATGGTTGACATGGACATTTCCTCTCACAAAATATAGTATGCCCCCCTATCCGTCAAGCTATTAACTGTAAAAATATCGGGTCCTACCTAAAATTCCTGGTTCGGGCAATTATTGTAATTTTATCATTGCCAACTAGTAATAAAACAATATTTCTACAAGCAAACCGAAAAAAATTCAAAATTATTAAAAAACAATACATGCAAAGAATTCATCGATTTTGCTTTAAAGCGAATTAGCTAACTCGACTTGCAATTCGTTTTGTCTAAAATTTCAACTCGGCTTAAGAAATGTTCGGTTTAATATAATCATTACAAAAAATTAGGCTAAATGGTTGTGTCTTATTCGGCGATATGACAAATCCATATCTGACTTGGATTCAATTTTTAAATCATTTTAATACAACTTTTCCAAGAATAGGAAAATAGCACTTTATTGTCATAAGCCGTGCTACACGAATGTAAAATGCCTTACTTGGCTTTGTTTGATGGGATTCCACTTATTATCTCCCATCAAGCCAAATACCTTGGTGCGATCCTAGATAAGAAATTAAACTGGGGTCCAAACATAAAAGAAAGAGCTAAAAAAGCATTGATTGCATTCTATTCATGCAACAGGATATTTGGTAAGAACTGGGGCCCAAATCTTAAACTTATCATGTGGATGTATACGGCAATCGTTAGACTTACACTTACATACGTTAATCGAGTATGGTGGAATGCCCTGGCAAAAACTACGAAACTAAAAACCCTAAAAAAGTACAAAGAATGGGTTATATAGGTATAACTGGAGCGATTTAGAGTACTCCAACAGCGGGATTAGAAGAAATACTCAACTTAAAACCCATTGACCTATACATGCAAGAATCAGCAGCTAACATTTCCTTACGGCTAAGTAAAACTAACGCCTGGAGCAATAGGACATGCTCAGATTCTGCGGAAAATTATAGGAAACAATGTGGGCACAGACCACATGTCACCAAAACTCGATTTCAAAAGACCCTTTAAAACCTGTTTCCCCGACAGAAAAGTATGGGTAAACAACGAACTCCATTCTCGAATCGATGGGAGAACAGTGTCTATCTATACCGATGGCTCAAAGATGGACACTGGAGTTTGTGCAGGTTATTTCTCAGAAAAGCTTAAATTAGCCAGTTCCGCTAGGCTACCTGATCACAGTAGTGTCTTCCAGTCTGAGGTCCTGGCAGTGAAAAATGCTACAAAACAGGTATCAAAGCTAGAGATACCGCATACTGATATCACCTTTTTTATCGCCAACCAAGCAGCAATAAAAGCTATTGCGTCTGCAGTTATCAAGTCAAAACTTGTTACTAGCTGTCGCGAAGAGCTGAAGGTCCTTGGCACCAAGCACAACATTAGACTCTGCTGGGCCCCGGGTCACAGTAATGTACCGGGCAACGGGAGAGCTGGCGAAGAAGGAATCAACACTTGACAGTACCCAAATAGAACCGTCGATTAAAATCCCACTCTGTGTGATAAAACAGAACATTGGAAAGGAGATTCTTTTAAAAACCAATGAAAGATGGAACGCACTCGATACCTGTGCTACAACTATGGAAACTATGGCCTTACTTTGAAAAGAAAAGAAAAGAAAAGAAAAGAAAAGAGAAGAAAAGAAAAGAAAAGAAAAGAAAAGAAAAGAAAAGAAAAGAAAAGAAAAGAAAAGAAAAGAAAAGAAAAGAAAAGAAAAGAAAAGAAAAGAAAATAACAGAAAGTATTACCCACATAAACAAGAATTCCCTTCGAACTCTTGTAAGCATACTCACCGGACATAATCTACTGGGCTGTCATAAAAAAGGAATGGGTCGGCTAAGTAATGATAACCTATGCAGAGGTTGCAATGACGAAGATGAACAAGAGGACACCACTCATTTCCTTTGGCATTGCCCAGCACTTTGTCATATAAGGAACAATTTCTTGGGCAGCTATTTCTTCAACAATTTAGAAGAGCTCTCGAATCTATCAGGCAAAAGCCTGTAGAACTTCATAAAAGCCTCTAAATGGCTCGATATGACTATCCATAGTAATCGTAGGTTATACAATACGAAGTTACAACACTTCGGGGTATCACAACGCATCTACCTTGATCTAAGTGTGCCGGTAACAAGATCAACCGGCAGCCTTTTAACCTTACCAAACCTAATATTAAGAACTTTCAATCTAATGGACATTTGTATCTCCTCTTTGGTTCATCATATTTAGGGTAATGCGAACCCCTTTTTTCTACATAAAGTTAGGCCCCACTGACAAATTTCACAATTAGCTCGTTGACCAAACATACATACCTATGCTTACCAATTTTTGTGAAATAACATTTAAAAGCTAATTAATTTAAGGCTCTATTTTACTGTTATCTCAAAGAGAGTCTCTAATTAAAATTTTGTAGTAGGCACCAATGCATTAATTCCTAATTCTACTACAGCGTTCTCCGCACATTCAAATAAATTTCACAAAATATATGTATATCAATAAAAACGATTAATTATAATTTTTACATTTAAATAAAAATTATTGTTATATATTTTTTTATCTGGTTCTTCTTGAGACCAACCTAAATGGCAAACATTTAATTTTCTTCTGACGTATGTAGGTACATACTGGTGTGCACTCCACAAAACATACTTACAGACCAAAGCACATGTGGCTAAGTATCCATATTTTATTAATAGCTGCTTCTTCCTTTTTTGTTTGTTTGTTTGTTCTCACTTGCGGTTCATCATTATAATGTGTACGAGTATAAGGATTCCAAATTAATTAAGGACAAAGCAAATTGAGCGAACATATTGACAAGAGAAACCACAAATCCCAGAAAAGAAATGAACACAAAGCGTAAATAATCCCCTTACGTCAAACCATTAATCGAAATCAAAATATTTCACACACAGACACACGTACAAACCATAACAAAAACCCTCTTACAAGTAACGCTATACTATATATATCCATACCACACACCCTCCATCATTATGCCTTCCGCATTCTGTATTGTAATAAAATTGAGAAGAAAGTGATCAAGAGGACTATTTTTGCCAGGGACTGGTGCTATTTATAATGCTTGTATTATGTATGGATGTGTTTGTAAAAGTAGGACGACGGCGACGACGGGAACGGGAGTAAGGCAAAGGACCTAGACCCTATGCTGTTATAATGAACAGAGCACAGAATGTTTTCAAGCGAAAAGAAGAATTCAGTTTCCCTAATTGAAGATGATTGTTGCGGAAAAGGAATATATGCTATTGTCCTTCGGGTTGCTTCTCTATAATTCCTCGTAAATAAATTGTCTTCACATTGTAGATGGTTGTTTCTATGGAGACAAATAGAGCCAAAATTAACTTATTGGTGGTAACATATTTTTCATTACCTTCTGTGCCAATATTAGAATTATAGCGCAAAGCCTAATATTCAGCCAAAAAAAAAAAAAAATACCTACACAAATAAGGATAACATGAATTTGACCTTATAAGTGATTCAAGGAAACATAAATTGTTTATGACTAAGTATATAGGTATTGACGATGAAAGTTAATGTTTTATTAATGTACATTATCGTCATGAGAATGACCATAAGAAAAGGAAGTATGAAACAAGTCAAATAGCTGGTACAACAAAAAATATGTAGTTGTATTTTAGAAAAGAATGATTTTATGTGAAATTTGGGAATGCAATAAAATTCTAAGAATTCAGATGTACCTATGGTTTCTGACAATTTGTTCCTTTTCCTGTTATCCTATTGAATTCAAAATTCATGGTCAACTATCTGTTCAGCACAAAATGTTAGGCCGAAAGGGAAAAATCCACGGCACGCAAAGAAATTAGGTGATCGACCAAAAAATGGCAGGCTGAAAAAATGCACAACTCATATGCCAAAAAAAGGATAGTTCACTATTGTTTTTACTTGCGATTATACTTAGGTACTTAGATATAAGGCAAGTTATGCATTCGTCGATAAAAAAAGTTGTGAAATAACAATCAAACATGACATTACGATGATAGCGAAGACGAAAAAAGATGGTCTAAAAATTCTGTCCGTCTGTATGTATATCTGTCAGTCTGTCAGTCTGTCAGTCTGTCAGTTTGTCAGTCTGTCCGTCTGTATGTATAACGAGCTACAGCCTAACGGCTTAAGCGATTACCTTCAAATTTGGTACGTGGTATTTGTTTGGCATTCCTCAGAGGGGAAATTGAAATTTTATTTTTAGGCCTAAAAATAAAGGTACCTGTCATACAACCATTAAGGAAAAGTTTATTTTTCTCGAAAACGGCTCCAGCGATTCCGATAAAAATATTTGAGAATTTTTTTGTTAGCTAACATTTAGTAAGAACCAAGTTTACGGGAAAAGTCTATTAACGGCACCTTTCATATAACGGTTTTTTATTTTTTTGGGTTTTTCGGTAACGGTGTACATTGGATTTATCTAAAATTTTATATCTGAGGAGATCTAGGTAGCCAAACTAATTCTGCATATCAAAAGCTTTTTTTATAATTAAAATTAATTTTTGAATGAATTTTATTTTTTATTTAAATAGGTTGCATGTGGGTGATGTATGTCCTCGAAACTAGGTCATGTATCATGTTATAGCTATTATCTACTATAAGTGTTTTGCTGTTATGTTAAATTATTTTATGTTTTTTTTAAACATATTTAAGGTTGTTTAGTACAGGTAGGTACTCAAAAAAACATATTAAAATGCAGTATATTAAAAAACAGGAATGAATAAGGAAGTTATACGCCTAAATTAATAAAGGTTTAGGACTTATTCCATATGTTGTGTGCAAAATGCTAATAATACAACAGAATTTCTGATATTTCACATTTACAAACTTAGTCCTTCGATAAACCATCGAAAACGGTTGTTTAGTGAAGGATTAAGAATTGGCATTAAGATATAAATGTACATGGACAGATTAAAATCAAATGCACCGCTAGATCGTACGAACTTGCTCTTGTAGCTAACAACTTTAATGTAGCTAAACATTGTCGCTGTTAGTAGGTAGCTATAGCTTATGCTGGTTCAAATAGAATAATAAATTGTTGAATGGTACCTACTTACAAATGTATATTTAAATGGATTTATTTTTAATTATTAGGAAAGTAATAGCTATATTTACTGTACATACTTACATAGATGGAACCTAGGTATGTAAATATGTACATAAATTAGTGAAAGTGAAAGATATAGGTGGGTATGTATCAGTGGCGAGGCGTGAATAAAGGTAGGTCGAAGAAAATTAGTCACCAAAAATTAAATTTCGGAAGTTTACTTGAAATTATTTCGTTCAATGCATAAGTTAGTATGAAACCATAAGGTTCAGCAATTCAATCCAAATTTGTTATACCTTAAGTCACTTAAGTTAAATGTAGCAATGAGCTTAATGCATAATAAAAGCGGTTTCGTAAGAAAACTTTTTTCGGATGCAAATACAATATCTTAAATAAATTTATTGTTAAGTTATAAATTTGCGGGAATGTATCACGCAATATTTCATTTTCTAAATGGATATGAACTGCTAAGACGTCAATTTGTTGAAGAGAAGAAGTTGTACACAAAACTTTAAGTTCATTTTTAAAGCTGTAAAATCAAAAAGCCCAGGCCAAAAATTTATTAAAGAAGATATTTCTTAGTTTTGATTGGAACTTTGTTATAATATTTTGATTTATTAAGTAAATCTAAAAAAATAAGTCCGTGAAAGTTTTATATCTTGTATTTACTTGGCATATAATATTGTATTTTATTTCTACAAAACGACTTTTATAACGTGTTTTGGAATCAATCTCGAGCAATCCTCGTTTTTGTGGTGTTTCCGCGCAATCGCTTATGCTTTCCAAAATGGATTTAAATTTATTAAGGAAGGCAGAGCTATGCCAAGACTCAAAACTTTCGATTTCTCTTTTTGCAAATTCAACATCCGTTTGATAATTTTGAACCAATTGTAAAGAAATTCAGTCTTAGCAAAAATTTAAGAAAGACTATTAAGAAAAAAACAAAAATCTAGGGCCTCTAATATAATTAAAAAGCTCTCGGCAATAGAAAGCGAGTCAGTGTCCCATTCACTAGGGTTGTCTAATATTCTAATAAAAGTTAGACTTGTATCTAATCTACAATTTAAAATGGCGTTTATTATACGGGAATGATAATACCAGCGAGTTTCTGATAACCCAGGCTTTCTTCGGTTGGCTAATTGTTTTATAAGTTTTGAAAATTTAGTTGATTTGTTAAAAAAAAACGGACAATAGTATTAATACTGCCAAGAAAAACTTTTAATTCCGATATATTTTTAAGTGATCGGGATAAAACTAAATTTAAAACGTGATTTAGCCTTTGGACAAGCATCAATGACTTTCTTTTTAACACCACCCACTTCCCCAGACATAGCTGCAGCACGATCGTAAGATTCGCATTAGTTTGTCCTTGCAGGAGAATATATCAAACACTTGGAGAGTTGGAAAAAATAGTTCAAGGAAACAAAACATTTTATTACAATAAACCATCCTTTCGTGTTTAATCTATTTTCATGAAAGGTTGACTGTTTTGAAAAATTTGAAAACAATCAAATGAACCGTTTTCCAGAAAACCGAAAGCCAAAAAAAATGTTTTTATTAGAGGTACCAAAAAAAAACATTTTTTTTTCCAAAAAAAAAGATTAACAAAAACTACCTTTTCCCTTTATTAATGAACTGATTAAAAAAACGGTGGATTATTTTGGAAAAAAAATTGAAGTATTAGAACATAATTTAAAATAAAAACAAAACAAGTAAATAAATATTAAACTAGAATTTATTCGCAAATAAAACAAACAAAATAAAACAAAAATCTTTATTTTTAATGCGATAAATTTGGTGTATATATTTATGTATAATTGGATAAAGTAATAAAAAAAATCTATAGGGTCCGCCTACGGCTGTGTGGCACGTAGCGCCGTCCTGTTGAAACCAAATATTGCCAATATCCTCCCCTTCAATTTTTGTGAACAAAAATTCGTTCAACATGCCCCGATAACGATCGCCATTGACTGTAACGGCCACTCCTTGCTCATTTTCGAAGAAAAATGGCCCAATTATGCCTCTGGACCAAAATCCGCAGCAAACAGTGACTCGTTTTGGGTGTATCGGCTTTTCAATGTATGCGTGCGGGTTTTCTGTGCCCCAAATGCGACAATTTTGCTTTTATATATACCCGCTAAGATCAAAATGAGCTTCATCTGAAGAGATGATTTTTTTGGCAAAGTCGGCATCTTCTCTAAGTCGATCGCAGGCCCACTTAGCGAGCGTTGTTCAAGTGTATACACAACCATATTCGCTCAGCGGAAGGATAAAACTAATTATCTGTCAAATCAGACATGAGCTAAGTGTTACCATTCACGAAATAATCACTAGTTGAAAAAAATAAACGTTAGATGGCGGACCCGTTATATATTTAAATTTTCATCAAAATCAGCATTCTGAAGCGATTTTCTTCAAACTTGGTAGACACATGCTTACATAGTTTTGTTTTGTTCATCATTATGAAAAGCCAATCGATTGTTAGAAGAAAAGCGAACGTTTTTTAATTGATATATTTTGACACATGGAGAGAATATTCTACTGAACTATTCTCTTAGTTATTGGTCAAAAATCCAAATCGATTTTTTTTAAATAAATGTGTGAAAATTCGTAATAGAAATACGTTAGCTTTCAGTGGAATTCTCCGTTGGTTATTCATATAATATTAAATTGCGCAGGCAAACTCTAAGTTTTAGTGCATACAAAAAAGAACCATAGAATCATTTTTTACGATTTTCGATATCCTCGATTATTTTATTTTCTACTTTCTTTATCGATATGAAACAATTTTTGCATTTTTGAAAAAAGTTAAAAATATTCATAGACAATCTTCCGAATAGTTTTTAAAGTCAAATCCAATCCTGGTTGCAGTACGTGTACGTGAAATATAATTGTCCTACTGGAAAAGAGATAAGTGGTTTTCTATTAAATATTTATTATTAACATATAATGGAAACATTTTTTAATTTTAATTTTAAATGTTTTTAAATGCATAAAATATTTTTATATGTAGGTATTCCTTCCGGAATTATTTACATTACATTTCAATTAAATTTCAAGGCTTGATATATAATGTAACATGTATACATCAAATTTCATAGAACCATTTTTCATAATTTATTCTTTATCGTTTTTGAATGAACTGATCAAAATAATTTTTTTTAATGGGAATGCTTCCAAAAATGTTTAATAACTTTGCATATTCAAATTGCATATTCAATTGATGACTAGAATACCTACTTTCTAACAGCTTCAATTCTTACCTACATTAAGTTGTTAGCAACAATATCAAGTTTGTACGATCCAGTAGTGGCGCATTTTATTATTATAAGAATGCATTTATAAGAATGCACATACCTAGGTATTTTGATCTGAAAAAAGTATTTTTAGGTATAAAGACACTTCACAATTTTTTCACTGAAGATCACTAATTAACTTCAACTTCACAAAAACACTTTATCACACAAAAATAAAAAAAAATACCGAATTGCATTTGTACGAAATCAAACCAAATCCTTTTTTACACACAATCGACGGCAAAATATATATACATGTGTGAAATACGTACCTACAATGTCCAAAGAAAAATTACACAAAATCTTGGTTAAAAAAACCAAAAAAAAAGCGAAATATACCTATGTAGTACCTAAACCAAAAGTAGGTCGAACGGGATACTTACAAATTGAAATTGGGGTATTCTTCCAGTTTATAATAAATGTAAAAGAAAAATGCAAAAATATATTTTCTTTTATCCTGCTTTAGTTGTTTGCATTCTTCTCCCTCATTAGCTATTTGTCTTACCTTATTTTTGTATTTGTCAATCCTTCAAATTCTCGCTCTGAGAGTCTGACCAATCGGCAGAGTTGTACCTTTCAGCGATACCATAGGGCGCCTCGGACGTTCCGCTTCATGGTAGTACTATGGACTATACAATGACAAAGCTGTTTCTATTTGTAATTGAATTATAAAAACTGCATTTCTAACTCAATTTCTTCAAAAATGGTCTATTGAACAAGATAAAACTCAGGTGACGATTTGAGCATGAATGTATTAGTGCTTCTTGATTTGATTCTGGTTTGAAATCAAGAAGAGAATTTCTCCTCTAAGAATCGCCAGAAGATACATTTTTTGTCAATTGAATGGTTTTAGAAGACTTCCGGACGCTTCGGAATGCTGCTGGATATCCAAACCAAAACCAAATTTATCCATTATGCTAATTCGCAAGCAACACATCACAACAATTTTGTCGTTTTTTGTTTGGTAATCCAGAAGCTTTCTGGACTCTTCTGAAAGTGTTCATTTGCCAAAAAATTACAGTTCTGATTCTGAAAAGAAGAGAATTTTGCTTGTGGATTCAAAATCAGAATCCAAACCAGAAGCACTCAGGCATTCATAAACTTGGACGTCAAACTCGACTCTTGTCGTTTTTTCTATCATAATTGTGCAACAAAACTTATTTTTGATTGACATCACATTCAAATCCGGAATCGTCAGAAAGAAACAAAAAAGTGTTCAGTTGGGATCCGGGATTCCGGCTTTAATGTTTTGATCAATAAGTACTCGCACATGGAAAAAAATAATTGACAATTCTAATTCGCACATTATGTAAGAATAAAAAAAATTAAAATTATTGCAAGGCTTGCACCATTTTTTTTTTGTTTTTAATTTTTGGCAACACGGGCAAATTTTATCGCAAATAAGTAAAATCTCATACGTATAATAAGACTGGTTATGACAGGGCAGCGTATGTCGCTTTTTAAATAACTGACAAAGTATTTTTAATAAGGTGTGGGTCGCCAAAATCTGTTTACTCTCAAATGGGTCGCGTACTCAAAAAGTTTGAAAAACACTGAAAACACAAAAACATTTATAGTCAATGTACATGGCACAACACTGCTTCAGGCCTTATAAACAAATTTTTGAGGATAACAAAAGACTATCATATACTTAACGAGAGTATAAAAATGTGTTCGTAATATTAATTTTCGTTTTTAAGAATGCAAAAGTTGATACAAATTTTTAGAATTTCAAAAAATAACATTTGT
Organism: Philhelius pedissequus; assembly: GCA_910595825.1. Lineage (NCBI taxonomy): Eukaryota > Metazoa > Arthropoda > Insecta > Diptera > Syrphidae > Philhelius > Philhelius pedissequus. Next base: position 33,528,661 of record OU343163.1, read on the forward strand.
GGTTTTATAAGTATTAACTATTGTACTCCAATTTTTATATTTCTTATGGGAACAACATGACGGTTTTACGTCAAATTTGAAATTCTAAGGATAATGAGCAATGCTGGGTCTCACAGATACTATGAGTATTCATAAAAAACAACGAATGCACAAACAAAAAATTACATTGGGCCATTTAGTGTTTCGTAAGTTCAACGAACAAAATACAATAACGTCGAGCTTTTAAAGCTTTTTAAAAAGAACTTGTGTTAAAAAATACAAAAATACAACCATTTTTTGTACACAATTTATACTCATATAAGAAATAAAAAAAAAATACAAGGAAAGTAGGTGAACAAAATCTTATTAAATTATTTTGATTCTCTTTTCGATTTTTTTAAAAAATTGCTTGGCCTGACAAAAAAGCTTCACAACGGCAAAATGTAGGACGTTATTGATACTAAAAATTAGTATCTTTTATCTTTTCTGCAAAATTTTACTATTCCGTTAGTCGTAAAATCAAGCTAGTACTCTAGGTACGTGCGAAGTCAAAATAATCGTGCATTTATTACTCACAGGTCCTTAAAACCTTAATGAATGCATAGGAACGTGTCTAAAATATATAGATACCTACTATGTTTTTTTCTCTCTGGGGCCAATTTTCATTGATCCTACTTTTTTTCCTATAACAAGTACACAAACTAACAAGGATTCCTTTTTTATGGTTGAAAAGAAAAACTCAATAAATAGAATCTCTGATCAATAGTGTGTGCTTCTTTATGACGTGCGTGCAAATAGTCCTTTTCGAAAAGTTACCCAAGTTACCTACATATTATGTCTTTTAACAAAAAACAAAACAAAAAACAAAACAAAAACAAGAACAAATTGATATTGCTCTTTTTTTTTGCTGAAGGTGATTACTTCTTTGAATTGAGATTTTAACATTGCTAACAGTGAGCAGAAAATATGAGTATATACAAAAACTAATCTCATCATTTTGAGTTTTAAATGGATTCTGGGGAAAAATTGAATTCTCCTCCATAATTTATGATAACACAGACCTTCAATAAATTGTGACACCCATGGGTGTCCTAACTCCCAAGTGGAATAAAAAGATAGGTATACCTATAGGTACTATATTGCAATGCTTATTCATGACATGTTGGTTGTTTTTAAGCCAAGGACAGGAAAAATTCCAAAGGAAAAGAATAAGGATCAACATTTTTGAATTTGAATCCTTATAGCTGTATATTTCTGCGATTGTGATAGGTACGTTGTTTTCTTTTTCGGGGGTTCTGCCTAGAGAGTTCAGTTTATTCCATATATATCCTTGGAGGCTTTGATTGTAAGTATAGAGTGAGTTGATGTTCATAATATTGCGCTCGAGTCCTTGGTGTGCACTTTTATCATTTTTGCTTCGTTCTCTTTTTGAATCGAACTGTCAAATGGAAAATAGGAATGAAATCGTCATCATATACAAAAACACCATTATATCTACCCATCTTCATATGTAAATACACGATGCTAGGATAAGTAGAGTCACGTGGAAATTGGAGATGAAAATGAAAGAACTCATTGGCATGAAAATGTGTTTTGTACTCATGTTAGTCATGTTATACAACTGTGTTGTGTTGGGTGTGAGTATTGATGTCATATATGTGTTTGAATTGCAGGAGATATGTTTTGTTGTTGTCAATGGCATTGATGCTGTTTTTTTTTTTTTTTTTTTTTTTTTTTGAAAATATGGGATATTGGGACGACATGACGGAGATGAGTGAGAACCAAGAATATTATGAAACATTCGATTGATTATTTTATAATATTTCAATTTATATGCCGTCACATCAATATCATGTGCGCTCTTCATGAAAAGAATGTTGGCTGCTTGCTTGCATAGTGTGTGTGGTGATGGTGTGTTGTTGTATGTCCTTGGTAGTGTCTAAAATAAATCTTTTCTTATTCTGTTCATTTACGTGATTCTTATAGCAAGACTTCGAGATTTTAAAATAATAAATTAAAAATGACATGAATTGAAATATATTTTTTTATACGTTTATATTTTCAGAGAGATCTTGTCATAAAATCATTGCATCATAGATTACGATGGTAAATGGTAATTGTGCAAAAGTAATAAAGCTTGCGAGATTTATAGTTGCACTTCGGAATGACAAAATTGATCAAAATGTTGACTTAATATTCTAGTTTGGTTGTCATTTGTCAATACGACAATATTGGTTGTTTGTTTTTCAAATGAATCACTATTATCGTAATCTATAGTCAACATTTATTTGAGATCTGATGTGAATTGAAAAAAATGTTGGTATATCATTTAATGATGTCTACGGTGTTCAAAGATCAACTAGGAAGGTGACTATTGACGAGACTTCCGTCAAATGAATATTTAGTAAGTATCATGAATTGATTCATTTTTGATCCACTGTGAACAACACACAAAAACTATTGTGAACAGTAGGTACCTACTTTGTTTGACTTTTCAATTCAAGTAATGTTTGTTTGGAAAGTTCCGGGCAAACTTGGAATTTAAATCCTAAGAAATATCTGCAAGCTAATAACTTGTACCTAATTAACTAAAATATTGATGAGTAACAATTTTTTGACAATGATAAAAACAAGTTTATCAATAGATAGAAATGATTCACAATAGTGCACGATTCACAACATATAAAAAAAATGATAAGTAATAACCATATACTGAATATACTGAAACATCAATATCAATTTTGTTGATAAACATCAAATATCGCCTTCATATTTATTTCCACCTTAATATGGTGATTGTCAATAAATTTTATATACATGTGTATAGCGTAAGTGATACAATTATTAACACTGCAAAATTTCAGCTTAGCTATTGACACCCTCTTTATACAGAACGTTTCATTGGTACAAATCTGAACGGTTCCCAGAACTGTTTCTTTTAAGTTCCTCCCTGTTTCTTATTCTCAAACTCTTTATTTTTATATAGTTAGGAGCTAGTCAGATTTGTTGTGAATTCCGAAACATAAACATGACTGTTACGCGACTATTTTGTGAAAAAAGTTTGTATTTCGTTAAGGAATCCGAACATGTTAGTAGATAATTTTATTATATTTAATACAAGCTTGATCATAGTAGTTTATTATAATGAAATATAATGCTCTGGAGGCGGATTTACCTTATTTTTGATTGTTTTTCTGTTGGATACTTATTTAGTAAAATGGGGTGTCAACTATTGTGTTAAGATTTTAACAATTTCTATAAGTGACACCTCTGTGTCAATAACTGTCTTCTATAGAAGTACAAACGTTGACACTGTGACTATAGTTGTACTTTTCATATAGTGTCAATAATTATATTATTCTTTTAATTTAATGCTTAGCTGGAAAAATGTCTAAACGTACTAAGAAATATACCGAAAAGGACCTCGAGAAAGCTCTTGTAGCTATGAGGACACAAAAAATGTCCAAAAATCTGCAGCCAAATTTTATAATATTCCTCGAATGACACTTGCCAATACAAATTCTTTCCTATATTTCTATTCTTCCTAACTAGTGCCGTGCAATTCATGTTGCATTTAAAAGACCTTAGGTCTTACAGGCATATTATAGTTAAAACTATTAAAAAAGAACTACACTTATAATTTCGATTGAGTTCTAAGTTGGTTAAAGCAAGGCCTAGTACATAATCTGTTGTGTCTGCTATAGAAGAATTGTGTTTGAAACAATGGATAACCACATCCCAGCGAAAAGTTTTCCCGAAGAGAAAAAAGGATGTGCTTCACGCCGCCAAGGATTTTCTTGGAGAAGACATCCTTTCGGGCCACAAAACATTTCAGGGAATAGCTTGTTTAAGACGTTCAATAATTTAAGAACACCAGATCCGGTTACATCGGTCAGTGCAACCGTTGGATTAACAGACATCAAATAACCGTGGTTTATTTTAATAGAAAAATATCTTGAGGAGCAGAATATGTTGGCCATTTTAGCGATGCTACCAGAGTTTTTAATAGGGATGAAATAAATTTTTTATTGTGGCCAAAAACCAAAAGCGTGTTAGCAGCCTACACAAATGAATATAAGTTTAGTGTTAGTTTTATTTTTTTTTTAAGTTTTATATTTTTAGTTTTTAAAAATTTAATAATAAATCAACTTACAGGTTTAAAAAATTATTTAAGCCAACCTCAACCAATCGATCGCTATTTTCATTCTTTACTGTCTATTCAAAAATATGTCAATAATTGTACAATTACGAGGTGTCAATAGGTATACATGAGTGTCAATTACTATATATTTTAGAAGGGTGTTAGAATTATCAAAATTTAACAATATCACGAAACTCTTACTCGCTTTTAATACAAATAGCATGAAAATCAATTGAATAATGTATTTAGAAATGTACTCAGAGTTTCATATATGCATATCGAATATATTTGCCAGCTGTGTGAACTGAAAAAAATCCTTACGAGTGTCAATAACTGTATCGCTTACGCTACTAATCTTTAGGTGAATTAGAAATTAGATGTTCATATGTAGGATTTTTAAAATGGCTTAGTCGCTGCATAATTTTGATTTTCGAAAGAAGCTTTTTTGAAGAATTAAAATAAATTGTAGACAAATTAATAAAAATTGCCATAAATACAAATTTATTTACAAGTAAAAAAAAAACTATACTACTCGTATAACTAAATACCATGTCAAAAATGTTTAAATTTATCAGTTAATGACCATAATACTAAGTCTTCAATTATTTGATCAATTGGTTTCTACTTGGAAAGTGTAATTATATAAGATATAGTTTAGGGTCTTTTTTAGCGTTTATAGTTTTATTGCTTACTTTTTTATATGCGATTAAAGGTACTATAAGGCAAGTTATGTGTTCTTAAAAAAAACGTTTTTTTTCTTACAATTAAACATGACATTTCTATCATAGAGAACACCAAAAAGTGGGTCCCGCAATTCCGCCTGTCTGCCTGTCTGTAGAAAGATCTACAGCCTAAACGGCTGAACCGATTTTGTTCAAACTTGTTACTTAGGTGTTTAAGGTGATTGTCCAAAACAAATTTTTGAATCGTTGTTTTAGGCCCAAAAATAACGGTACTTGCCATACAAATTGTTCTACCATCTTAATTATCCCTAAAACGGCTCTAAAGATTTTGATAAAAATTGGTGTGCGTTCTACTTTGGATATGGATTACATTTCGGCCGAAAAAGTTTTAAGAATATTTTGTTATTAACGGTACCTGCCATACAACCATTTTATTGATTTTCGACTTTTTCATAAACGGCTTAAAGGATTTCGATAAAAACTTTATACATGAGCTCCTTCGAATTCTATATAGTATTGTATTTCAAAATTTTCGAAAAATTGTTTTTTTGGATTATTAAAAAAAAATATTTTTTTTTTGTAAATTCAATATTTCGAAAACGGGTATACATTTTTTTCTGAAATTTTGTTTTTGAATTTATATGATTAAATATTTAAAATGTTCATTCCAATTTTTTTTTTATAAAAGTTTAAGAATTTTTATACATAAAAAATTAAGATAAGTTTCAATAAAAGCTATAACTGGCGTCTAAGATTGAAAGAATAAGCAATTTTTCATTTGAGACGTTTTTTGGTTGTGGAAAAGAAAAATTTTCAATGGGAAATTTTTGTATGTCAACTTCAAAGTTTTTTTTATACTTCTGTATTTTTAAGACATACGGCCCAAAAAATCTGATATTTGTAGAATCATTGGTAATATACAAATAAATGCTTAACATAAAATTAAGAAATTTCAAAATAGCATATGACAAAATTTCGAAACTAAAAAATAGTAGCTATTCTATAAATTTATTATTTATTAAATACGCTGAGATACTAACATTTAAAAAACTTCTCCTAAAGCATGGTTTACTGAATTTATTACGGAAGTCATTAGATTGCTATGTTAAATTCCATATATGCCTACCAAATCTCGGTCGCCCTGCTACTTCATTTCAAATCACGAGCACATAGAAACTGAAATTTTTTTTGAAAAATACTTGACCAATTAGACAGCTTCGATGCCACATCCAATTTTTTAAAGTGATTCATGTAGGGTGCTTACACTATTTGAGCAAAACGGACTTATATTTTTTTAATATAGTATCTCCTGAATTTTAATTATTATGAACATCAAAATATTTCTTGGAAAAAATATGCCTAAAACAATTACTGAAAACCAAAGTAATCCTATTTTTAATATAAGTAGTCATTCTTGCCTCTTTCTCCCCTAACTGTTTATTGGCTTATAGGCATTTGTTTCTTTTTAAAAATTGAACAACTTGATTTTTGAGTGTGGCTGAAGAGTTTTCATATAACTGATACTGATATAATCTATCTATTTTATGTTAGACTCAAATGCTGCTGATTTCTTTAAATATACGTAGCGATTTCAAACAAAAATTATTAAAAAAAAAACAGCGGTAGAACTAACTAACATGTAAGTAAGGCCAAAAATGTCTTTTTGCATTTTATTTTTAATTAAAGTTGCATTAGTGAGCAATTTAAAAAAAAAAGTTTTCAACACAATTTTTTTTAATGGTGAAAAAAATGTCAAAATATTTTTTTTCAAAATCTAGTGTACTTAAGTAATTAATATTTTTATTATCTAAATTCAATGCACTAATTAAATTTAAATGAAAAAAAAAAAACTTAAAAAAACCGAGTCCTCCACTGTTTTGATTTTTTTTTTGAGAAAATTAAAAATGACAAAACCCACACTTTTTCTGATTTCCTCTTACATTTTTAAGTTTTATTTTTTTATAATCAAATTGCCCTTCCCTGTTAATCGGGGGAATATACCCCTTAACACGACCCAACTATTATTTTCTTGTCGCGACCCAACCAACACTGTATACAAAATTCCAATGCATGTTCCAATGCAATCCATTCTTTAAATTATTAAGTGATCATTTAAATGTTAAAATAAAATAATAAATTGTAAAAAAAATATGATGCCGTCTATTTTTTAAAATCAATATACATTTATGAAAACAAATTTAAAACATTAAACAAAATCGTTACAGCAGGTTTAAATACAAAATCTCTTTAAAATTAAAAAAACAATTTAGAAAAATTTGTCTATTTGCTTCCGAAACATTTAATTAAAAAAAAACATGATTTTGTTTCCGAAATTTTAATAAGAAGTATTCTTCAGAATTTGAAGTTCCTTATGTATAAGAAGTTTGATCGAAATCCGTTGAGCTGTTAATGAGAAAGTCGATAGTCAAAAAAAAAACAGAAACTTTCCTATGGCAGATATTGTTACTTATTAAAATTATATTTCATCGGCCTGAACTTGCTAACAAATTAAAATCAATGCTTAAGTACTTTTTGGCGCAATAAAAACGCATCTCATCCCACTGTATGACGTTATATCCTCCCGGTTACTAAGTTATGTCATACAAAGGAAGGCAAATCAGTCTCGTCTGCTTAATCAAGAGTATCAATTTCAGAATTAATAATTCCATCTGATGTTGACCTGTCAGAACAAAGCGAATGCAATTATTATGAATTGCTGTAGGCTTCTCTGAATTGCACAGAAAGGACTCAAAACTTGTGGGGCATGCTCATAAAAATGGAATCGTAAAAATTGATTGTACAAAAAAAGTAAAACAATTCAATGATTGAGGCGCTAAGAACATAATTCGTCGTTTTTCCGCTTAGTAGGCAAAAAGGATTAAGCTTTAAGCTAAGCAAATGAGGGGCTTTTCAAAAGCTTCCGTATAAGTTGTTAAATTTTAATATATCGACATGTGTAAGATACTATCCATTTTTATTGCCATTTAGATACAATAGAGGGCAAGTTTTGCATTTGGAAAAAAAATCGAACACGAGATTTTAATCAAACTTTACATTACGATGATTTAGAGAACACCAAAAAAGTGGGTCCCGCAATTCCGTCTGTCTGTCTGTCTGTCTGTCTGTCTGTAGAACGATCTACAGTCTAAACGGCTGAACAGATTACGTTTTAGTTGATTCTCCAAAATAGATTTTTGAATCGTTGTTTTAGCCGTAAAAATAAACGTACTTGCCATACAAACTTTTCTACCATCTTAATTATCTCGAAAACGACTCTAACGATTTTGATAAAAAAAAGTATGTGTACTACTTTAGATATGGTCCACATTTTTGCCAAATTTTTTGTTTACATATTTTGTTATTAACGGTATTTGTCTTCCAAACACTTTATTGATTTTCGACGTTCCGTTTATAAAAACTCAAAGGATTTCGATCAAAATTTTTGTACGGGAGCTCCTTCAAATTCTAAATAAAACTGCATTTGGAAATTTTCGAAAATTAGTTGTTTTTTTTTAAGATCCAATACATATTTCGAAAACGGGTAGATGATTTTATTTGAAATATTGTTTTTAAATTTATATTTTAAAATTTTTAAAATATTCATACCAATTTTTTTTAAAGAAAAAAATTAAGACTTTTTATAAATAAAAAATAAGTGAAAAACGACTTTAAAAATACATTTAGCTCTTTCTAATCTTTTCCATATAATGCGACCGAACATAAGAGCAAATACGTACGATTATAGGTACTATATGCAAGTTATGCATTCGTCGCAAAAATAGTTTTGAGATAACAATCAAACATGCCATTACGATGATAGCGAAGTCGATAAAAGATGGCCTAAACATTCTGGGTGGGCCAAATTGCTTCAAACTTGGTATATACAGTTTTTTAGGTATTTTACAGAGGGGAAATTGACATGTTTTTCAGCCCAAAAAATATCGGTACCTGCCATATAACCATTACGTTAAAAAATATTTTTCCCGAAAACGGCTCTAACGATTTTGATTTAAAAAAATCAGTGCAGCTTTTTAGGTCCGATCATATGGTTGAAACATTTTTTTTTTAAATGTCTAAAAACGGTACTTTTCATAGGGCTGTTTTTTTTGCTTTCGACTATCTCATAAATGGCTTAACCGATTCCTTCGAAATTTCACACACATATAGGTGTAGGTGGCCCAATTTATACTGCATACAAATTTTTTTAATTAATATTTTTTTTTTGTATTTTTAAAAGCATTTAAAAAAAATTAAATTTAGCTATATTTTTTTCAAAAAAAATAGAAGGTACATGTAAGTATTTGCTGAATACCTATCAATCGTTTTTAATTTTTTTTTTTTGAAAAATGTTTCCAAAAAGTTTTCAAACAAAAACTTTTTTCTCAAAAACCGCCCCACAGACTTTTAAAATTTTTTTCTCATAAATTCAAATTTATTCAAGGAATACAATGGCGCTGAAATTAGTTTAAGTATTTATTTCAGAACTTTGAATTATTTTTTGTTTGAATAAGTCGATTTAATCTGTTGTTTTTAAGTTTTTATTATTAAATATTTATATTTTTTAGAAAAAAAATTAACCAATTTTTTATATATATAAGAACACGGCTTTAAAAATATATTTAGATTTTTAATAGAAATCTTTTGCATACGATGTGATCGAACATATTTATTTATTTATTTTATTTGAACCAATGATATTGTAAGTGGATTATGAAATGGTTTAAATGGGCACTGAATCAATTTGCACGGACTGTGGTCAAGTTGTATTGACGCTAGAAAAAGCCTAACCTAATTGCATGATCTCTTTAGTAAATGCTTCGAAATTTCGAAATTATGCATGAAATAACCATGCCCTGAAATCGCTCTTAAAGAATATCCAATATGCGAGCACCTGTGTGGAACGTAACCTCGTTCTGTTCCAACCCACATGTCATTCACATCCGTATCGATACGTAGTAGATTCCGCTGAATATGATGGCAATGTCATCGTCGTTTTTAAATAAGTACAGTAATGTTTAACCCCCAACTTGTAATGCACCCGTCAAATATTAACTTTCTGTGGATGCAATGCCAAATCAGAAAATTTAGATTGTTCGTCCAAAATAGACCTTGCGGAATTCTGAGACCGCTTGTCTATAGTCTCCTAATTTGTGATTTTTTAGTGTCCGAAAATTTACAAAAACTACAAGGTTACCACAAAAACCAGCATGGCCGCCATGAAGTGTCAAAATCTACCCACCCATCCACATTGGAGAAGGCCCTTCATATATAAGATAAGAAACATCACCGATTTATTACCTCTTACACAAAATAAGTTGTAAGAAGGTTATGATACTATACTCTGTCGTTCCCTATCCGAATTTACTTTTATCAAACTAATCGAATGACTATTAATCAAAGCACCAGCTACGATACTGAAATTTAAAGTCCACTCACATTTGGAACTTGGAATTCAACGAAATACACTAACAACTAGAAACTGGCCCATTTCAAAATTCCCTTTTCGCCAAAAAAAAACAAGGCCAAACTTATTTTTACTTATACATAATTCCTTGACATGCTCTCCTGTGAAATATCACAGTTACATATTTTTTTCTTCTCATTCGTAGTTGTAAAATGTTTCGCAAATTTAAAAGAGGGAGTTTCTAAATTTTTGTAAAAAAAAAAAAAAAAAGATTCAAACGCCTTTTTGATTAATGAACATAAAAAGTAAAACATCAAACGGACGCCAAAGTCTAATTTGTTAGAGAAATTCTCAAAATAAAAATGACCAAGTCCATGGCGATTGACAAACGAGGACCATATAATACTAATGTTTCACCTCCTCCTCATACTAAGCATGTCCCCCCTTAAACCAGTCGGCATCACCAATGTCACTAGCCAATACAAATAAAACCTAGCAACACAGGACATTTGAAAAATCTGAAACCGTAGACATGTTGTTTGTGCAGAGATCCGGAAGGCGAACGATTGAGGATGACGACAAAATGCCCCAGCATCGAAAAAAAAATAGAATATAAAAAAAAACACGAAAACAAAAACAAAAAAGTTAAAATAACGTCAAAATAAATTAAAACAGGACTTAAAATTCCTTTGATGTATTACATTTCCAGTTCTGGAATGATATTTGATTTATTCGGGGATTTATCAATGGTGCTGGTGCTAGTGGTGGGTAGTGGTTTGTTGAATTGGGGATGCTATCGATTACACGAAGGCTCATGTTGTAAAGTTTGATTATTTTCAATCATATCATGCTTTGGGTGGATGTGGGGGAAGGATAGGTAGAAAGTTTAGTTGCTGACGCCGCGCTGGTTGTTCTTTATGACTAATTGATTTAGGTCAGTTTGATATTATGGCTTCACAATTAAATTTCAATTTAATATCTATGTTTTTTGAAATATGACTGCAATATTTTTTTTTAAGAATTCAATTAAAAATGTTACGACACAATAAATTACAAAACATGATTTTATTCTGCGTATTTTGCGCAGAGTAAAAATTATTATTATTTGTATGTAAATAATAATAATTTTTACTCATTCATCTGTATATTATATAGACTCTGGGATCAGCTGAAAAATTATGACATGGGATTTTAAATTGAAATAAGTCGGTCAAATAGAATAATTTAGGTATAAATGGGAATCGGGGATTGCCTAAGTTGATGCAATAAATATTCATATAGACGTAGGTTTGTTGGTGTGTGGGGTGAGCTGGGTCTAGCCTTACAGTGCTGCACGAAGGCCAAATTAATAAAATTTCATTCAATTTTCTTGGTACCTTGTCAATATATCAAGGATCTATGACTTCATTATGACAAACATGAATGTTTTTGATTTTTTAAATTAAATCTATTCATTAATCGTACAAAAAATGTATAATAATAAATGCTCGTTCACGCAATAAAATGGAGGAAAATAACAAAAATAGGATGTCATTTTATTTTAATTGTTCCTCAGTACATAAGACAAAATATGTAGCTGGCAAAATTGGAGTTGATGAAGCCACCATAAAATGCTTCAAGCTGGTGAAAAAGTATGCAAAAAAATTTAAATTCGTAAGCTCCAAAGTTGGAATTCCAACTAAAAACATTCAATCAGCATTATGTGGATCAAATTGGCCGAGAAACACTATAGTCAGGGAGTTTATTCCCAGAGATGGTTTAAAAAACGACAAGATTGTATCGGATCCGGGTGTGGAGAAAACGAATCACATTCCAATAGAGTAAGCTGCCTCTTTTAAACAAAACTGATATTTCAATATATTTCCAAAACATGGGTGGTATTAGAGGTAAACTAAATACCCTCTCTATTGTTGTCGACTCTTGTGAATATGATGTCTCCGCGTTTGTGGAAACTTGGCTATTTAATGAAATAAGGAATGAAGAAGTAATAAATACATCGAAGTTCTGGTTGTTTCGTCATGATGTTGGCAGCTGAAGAGTTGGAGGTGTTCTTCTCGCAGTTCGGCAACCACATATTGCCAATTCCGTAAACCTTAATATTTCATCTCCCGAAGACAACATTGAACAGATTTGTGTCTGTATAGAAGGAAATAAAAATTGTAAATTATTAATTTTTGTTAGTTATATTCCACCAGATTCTCATATATCTATTTATTTATCTCATATTAGAAACATTGAAACAATCTTAGCTGATTATAATGATTGTATCATTTCCGTTTGGGTGATTTTAATTTGGGCGGAATTAAGTGGGTGCGAAATGAAAATGAAGTCTTACCAATAGTACTTTCATCTGAAAAGGAATTTTGGCTTGTTGATGTTCACTTAATACTACGTTTCCACCGAACTTTAATCTCTTGTAGATTTAATAATATCAAAAAGTGTTTCCACCGCTCCAAAAGTAGATTAATTTTGAAAGCACTATTCAAAATGCATATATCGTTTCAGTTTCTCTTATGATGTAGAAGTGAGACAGGCAGCTTCATCTGTGTCAACCAAAGAGAAAAATTCACTTTCCCGATGAATGTGTTCATTTCGATATGGAAGTAGGGTAGTTCGATTGAAGATTTAAATGAGATTTATTTTAAATTTTCATCTGAGAAGATTAAATATTGTATGGTAAATCTTCAAGATTTGTAGGAGATTTAGCTAAAGCTACTTAAATCTCGGTTTAGTGGTCGGTGGAAACGTAGTATTAGATTTAATCCAAGTTTGTTTGATTCAAAATTCATTAGAAAGAATGCTCGATCTAGTTTTTTATAAACGAATATACTGAAGTTACTGTTTCTGAATGCATCCTCTTATTTTCTTACTCGATTCAACATATTGCCATTTCAATTTTAGTAAAAACGTCTGTTTTAAAAATTATAATTCCTTTCAAACTACAAAAAAAATTAAACGTCGTTTCAATACTTCCAATTTAAATAACTTTAATGAACTCTTTTCTAATTTCAATTGGCAATTTGATTCAAATAATAGCTTGTTCCCGCACATTATTCAAAGTTAATTCTCATCCTCCTTGGTCCAACTTTAGGTTGCGTAAATTAAAGAATGCTAAAAATAAATCTCTTAAAACGTTTAAGAGAACGAATGATGATTGTGAGTTTCTTTTATATTCGCGTCTCCGAAGAGAGTATGTGTTCCTTGCGAAATTTGAACTCAGAGCATCTGCTTGTCCAGATCTTAATGGAAAATTTCTAATTGTTTTGAAACATTGTTGTGAATCTGTAAGCATTCCTCTACAATTCATTTTCAATCAGTCGCTTTCTTCAGGTAACTTTTTTAGATAAATGGAAAGTTTCTTATAAACGGTGATTTTTTAAGAGCTTGGTTTTTGAAAATTCAAAAAAACACAGAAACTTGTAAAAAGTGAATGAAATTTTTATTTGGATCGATAAATCAATTTCTGCCATTTACTTTTTAAAAATAATTTCACTTAAATGTTGCCCGCGGCTACGCTTCAGGTTGTCCATTCTGAAGGTCCAATTTTGGCAAAATTTTTCACACATTTCGGCCGGAATCTCACCAATGACGCGTTCAATGTTGGCTTCCAAGGCAGCAATCGTGTTTGGCTTGTCCCCATAGACAATAGACTTAACATAGCCCCACAAAAAATAGTCTAACGGGGTCAAATCACATGATCTTGGTGGCCAATTGACTGCGCCAAAACGTGAGATCAACTGCTCACCAAATTCGCCTCTCAATTGATGCATGGTTTCGCGTGCAGTGTGGCATGTGGCACCGTCCTGTTGGAACCACATGTAGACCGAGTTCAATTCTTGCATTTTCGGCAAAAAAAATCTGTTATCATCGAACGGTACCTTTCTCCATTGACCGTAACCCTGCGGCCTTCATCGTCCTTGAAGAAGTACGGCCCAATGATGCCGCCTGCCCATAAACCGCACCAAACAGTGCATTTTTCGGGATGCATTGGTAGCTGCTGGCTACTCTTAACTCCAAATACGGCAATTCTGCTTATTCACGTATACATTTAGCCAAAAATGAGCGGAAAAAAACGGACGTAGCTTGCGAAACACATTTTTCACAGAGCACGAATTTTGATAATAAATTTCAATAAGTTGCAAACGTTGTTCAGGCGTAAGTCTATTCATGATGAAATGACAAACAATACTGAATCGAAATGTCAAATGTTCGTGGAATTTGTCATGTGTGATCTGTCCAAAATATAAACGTCAAAAACCAAGTAGCAAAAAAATCACCCGTTATAAACCCGATCTTCAAGTCTGGTGATAAAAAGCTGATTACCAATTATCGCGCTAGAAGTAAACTCGCTACCATTTCAAAACTTTTAGACAAAATTGTCAAAAATAAATTATATAACATAATAAAAGTTCATATTTCTGATTTTCAACACGGTTTCTTCAGTGGTCGTTCAAGTACTACAAATTTGGCTTGCTTTTCCAGCCAATGCCAAATGGATGTGGTTTATAAGTAATTTTGTTAAAGCGTTCAGTAGAATAAATTACCTAACTTTGTTTAAAAAATTAAAATTATATGGTTTTGATGGTTCCCTAATAAAATGGTTCTGGTCGTATCTAATTGGTAGAAAGCAAATTGTAAAAATTGGCGATCTAGAATCAGTCACGATTATAGTTCATTCAGGTGTTCCAGAAGGTAGCCATTTAGGTACACCGCTTTTCGACATATTTATCAATGATTTTCCATCAGTTTTATCTGTTTCCGAATGTTTAATTTTTGCTGACGATGTAAAATTATTTAATACTATAAAGAGTTATAATGATTGTATGGCATTTCAACAGGACTTGGTAAACTTTAATACATGAAGTGAGCAAAACGACTTGCTTCTCAATTTTTCTTAGTGCTCCGCTTTGACATTTAGTCGTTCATCCAGAACCTATTATTTTTTATTACTTTTTAGGTAGTCATAAATTAAGCAGAGTTTATGAAGTCAAAGATTTGGGAGTAATATTTGACAAAAAATTGACTTTTGAGTCAAACGTCAATCATTTTGTCTCCAAATCAAACTCTATGTTAGGTTTTCTGAAACGGAATTCCATGGATCTTAAGGACCCATACACTTTAAAGGCTCTGTACTGTTCAATTGTAAGACCACTGTTGGAATATTGTTCCGTTATATGGAACCCTGATATAAAAAAAACTTATTGTCAGAATTGAAAATATCCATCAAAATGTCTTAAGGTTTGCTTTAGGCAGTTCCCAGTTAATGTTAGTACAAACCATTATAAAAGTAGATGTTTGATGTTGGGTATGCAGACTCTTGAGTCAAGACGAAGAATATTTAGTGCTTTGTTTGTTCGTGATATACTTTCGAATGATATGGATTGTGGATTTTTACTTTCCCTAATTAATATTAACGCACCGAGTAGACCTTTGAGAATGAGAGCTTTTATGATTAAAATTTCTCACTCTAAAAATTATGGACAGCGTGAGTCTATTTCTCATTGCTGTAATTTTTTCAATTTGTATTATGATGATCTCGATCTTTTTGTTTCAAGATATAAATTTAGAACATCTTTGTTAACTTTATTACAAAATTCATTTTAACAATAGGAAATTGGTTATATTATTTTATATAATTTTAAAATTAAGCAAAAATCTGTGGATTGTTAATATCGTAGATTAAATAAATAAATAAATAAATAAGCAACTAAGGTCTATTGACTGCCAACTCTCAGCCATTCTCTTAAGCGTTTTGTAATTCGGTGGAAATGCAGAGGACCTACAATTTTATAGGAAATACTTAGGATAATGGACAATCTGTTCTAGATAGACAGCCCAACTAACTTATACTCTCCAGAGTTTTTTTTTTCAATTTATTTATTAATGTACCTTATAAGAACTTTTAACAAATATATAAAATTTGTGTATAAATGTACTTTTAAGCATGGTACGCCGGCCGTCTGCGAGAAAAGACAACAAGTTTTTAAAATAATTTAAAGTTAACATCAGTAAGACAAATTATGATATATTACAATGTTATAGCATTTATTTTTAAAAATCTTCATTCAAAATTCTTGTTCTATATCGAAGTGCAGTTTTGCAATAGGAAACTAACAAGGTCCAAGTTTCGCTATTATCGAGGATACATTTTACAGAATCAATAGTCATTTGATAAACTCCATACCGGTTTCTTCTTATTTCTTTTTAAATAGGACATGTTCCAAGAAAATGCATAACGCCTTCGTTCTCCCCTGTGTTGCATAAACTGCAACGATTTGGTAGATCTTCGCGGTGCGGCATATGTATGGTTCAGGTTAAGGAGTTCTTCTCTCGCTCGAATTATTATTGACATTTGAGCAGTACTAAGGTCTGAGTTCAAGTAATTTAACGGCTGGTGGTTAAGCTGTCTGTATATCATACGTGTTGTCGAGCTCTCCGCTCGTGCCACACTCTCGGCTCTGATTGACTGTTCCACATCCATTACAAAATTTTGCATTTTTAGGTTCCACTCTGGAATATTATTTTCTCTCAAATCAAGAGTGACGTTGTATCTCGTAGATATATTTTCCCATTATTTGTAGAAAAGGGTTCTCGTTCTCAATGCTTTTTGTACAAGAAGTTTGCTCAGTCTGCCATCTTCCTCGTTGATAACTTTACTTACATATTTCATTTACAATTTGAGTGTGAATATGAAAAGGGGTGACATTCCACTTTCATTTTCTAGGAGATAATTTCTTAACTCTCCAGATTTAAGCTTCCAAAATCTGAAAAACAAGCTTGTAAGCCTCTTGTATGTCCTATTACTATCCTTAGAGTTAATTTCTTGTTACGAAACTTAAATTATTCTCATAACGTTTTTTTTTTGTTTATAAGAACCTAGCTCTCTACAATTTTCAAATAAATTAAATCTTATACTTAAAACAAATTTGCCTCCTTTAACAAGACTCCAAGAACTTACAGTTTTATAAAAATCTTGTTATGAAATTTAAACGCCTATATATCTTCAATCCCACAACAATTGACTTATCGGAGTCTAAGCTATTTTAAAATTCTATAACGAACGTTATAGAACTAAGAGTATACAACATTTTAATACAGGATTCTAATAGGAGTTGCATTTTCGAATTGGCACATGGATTCACATACCTACTCGACACACGCCAAGTCAGGGACGAGATAATTAAATGGATATGAATTGTCTGTTTTAATTTTCCGAAAAGTGTATATTGTTCTTAAGGTTTTTTTTTCAAATATTTGAAAATGCAATTGTTTCGCGACCAAAAATTAACACATATCAAATAGCGAAGCATCCAACATTTATTTTTAAAGGGCTGTGACTTGTTATCTCGCTCGATTTTTTTTAAATAATCCCATAATATAATGAATTCCAATAAGAACACTTAACATAAACTTAGTAAATGAGAGTGAGTAAAAGTGGAGGAAACCAAACTCTTATAATGGTCTTATTGTAATGATTCGCTCATCTCAATAGCGGCCATATTTAAGTATGCAGAAAATATTCTCTGAGTATTTTGAGGGTTACCACACACACAAAATGTGGATATGTTGAAATTCATTCTAAAAATTATTTATTTTAAAAAATTTTATGTGAATTATAAATTTCACAAACATAAATGGCAAAACAACAGCATTAACTGCAAAATATTGTTTCTGATCTCGATACAAAATATTTAACAAACGAAATGGGTATGCTCTATTGAAACCTTTTGTGAGATGAAAAATGTTACTTGGGTGTTTCTGTTTTGTGACATAAAAATATCTACCAACAATTACATTTTATCATTTGTGTAAATGCAGTATTAATGCTCTTAGTGTGTCATATGGATTGTATTTCAGATTTAATTTGACTAACAAGTTAATTTTTATGCATTTAGGATTGCATATCATCCACTTAAATTTCAAAAATTAATTGATTCCCAAAAGTATACAAGGTAACCCTATCCGTGATAAAAAGTATAAATTAAATAATTTAAATATGCATTATTTTGAAGGTGCTTTGTTTGTTTTTCGAGGTAAAATCTAAGAATTAGTAGATACAATTTCAAACGCATTAATTTTTAGGTCCCATATACGGACAAACAATAAAATAAAATAATGTATCGCCATTATAAAATAATGAATAGTTGACTTGCAAAATAAATACTATCACAAATACATATCAAGCCCATCAGTCTTAATCGATGACATATACACGCAAAAAATTTAAAAGTGTTTGCTTCTTTCAAAAAAACCTTAATGAGAGAGATATAATTTTGTTAAGGTTTCTTCTCTTTTCTCTTCTCATTTACTGTATTCTCTTTTAGCAACTTCCATTGCTAGAAACGCTTTCTCACAACTAAATTTAGCCGATTTTTATTAGAGTCATATAAGACTCCTTTTTTCATTGTTCTATATCTGTCATCCCATAAGAAGAATACAACTCTGTTAGGGAGTATAGAGAGGCTCTCGTGAATAGGACATTTAACGCTATTAACAGTATTATAATAATCTTGAAGAATTCTTCAATATTATTTTGGCTCCCTTAAAAAATTCTCATTACGTTATTGGAGAATTTTATGAGAGGAAAAATGTTACTTGGGGGGGTACATATTACTTACGCTTGGAACTTATGTGAAATTGGGCGTTAGAGGCTTTTCACTTCCACACAAGAAAAACTCTGTGAATCACTAAAAATAACTGGCACTGAAATATGAAATAACTCATACAAAAACCATCTTTTAGGTAAGAGTTGATCAGGGCAAAAAATACTGATAGTTGAGAATAGAAAGTGAAACGAAAAACTGAATACGTTCGACTTTGCTGTCGAATTTCAAAGATGTTCAAAATACAAAATGCTACAAAGCTGAACTTTACGTTTATGCGAGAATGGCAACACTGATCTGCGGTCCCAGCGTAGCCCAAAATTAAAAAAAAAATATATGTAATAATAATGCAGTGATTGTTACCAGAAAATGTTTAAATAAGCTAAGTTAAATATCTGACACTAATTATAAAATAAAATGCACGACTGGATCGCACTTACATACTTGCTTAATAATCAAAAAAAAAAAAAATATTTTTTCCAAAATTTTGATATGCAGTATAAATAAAACTTTGTTATTCAAAGTCGAAGCACCAAGGACGAAGGAATTAACTTAGAGGACGTACTGGAAAATGAGATATATTATGCAGTTCTTGAGGGGATCCAATAGATATCAGGGTCGCGGTGCATCAATACCTCAAGTTCATTCATTCAATTCGCATTGAAAGCGCGGACGAAGATGACAACAGTTTTCCAGGACACAGACAACTACGACCAGGACACCGACAATAACCAACCCACACCATCGAAACGTACCAAAATGTAGTAGAAATTCATTTTTGTAACGCTCTAAAATCATAATTTACTGTTCTTAAATTTAAATTAAATTATTTTTTTTTCTCTAACTATGTAAAAATATAATGATATCATAATAAGAATAATAAAACAAAACTCAACGGAAATGCAGTTTCCGCATTTTTTTTAAGTGCAAATTCACGGAACTGTACCTCATAACATATGTGTCCTACAAAAAATAGGTTTTAAGCAAAAAATGTAGGAAATTTAACCTTCTTTAACTTTGTAGACACATCCTTTGTCGTGAAAACCACTGTTTTTGAGTTATTATCAAAAAAACCAAATGTTTGTACCTAAAATTGAAGATGGCGGCTCGAACGCATCCGCCTCGAGGTAAAAAACTTGGATTTCTCATTAAGAGGCCAAGCCTAACAAAATAAAGCGTTTTTCTTTTTTATTTCAGAGCAGAGTATGAGTTGTCAAAAAATTAGCTTGTGTTTCTTTTTAACTCAGAGCATGCAGAGCTCAAAATGTGTGTTTCTTTTTTCGTTCTGAACATGTGCAGATCGCGCTCGACGTGGTCGAACATAATTGACTGAGCATGTGAGTAAATTGCTAAACGTATCAAATGCCATGTGTGCCAAGAAGGAAAATGTGAAGAAAAAATAATTAGATGCATGAATTGGCGAAAGAAATTGATCGCTTGTTGATTTCCTGTATCTGGTGTGTATCAGTGTACAAAAAAGGGTAGGTATTTCTTTTTATGGTTAAAAATGAAAATGTATTCTGATTTGTGTGGTTAAACTGTATTTAAAAAACATATCAGTGTTCAGTGTTCGCTCTGTTTCGAACAAGTTCAGTGCATAATCTATGTGTTTGAACTCTGTTCAGTGTTCTGCTCTGAACGAAAAAAGAAAAAACGCCTATAATACTCGTACAAAATCGCTCGCTACTACCCCACCTTTTGCACTCAAAAAAATCCCACGTACTGGAATATTATGAGAAAGTATAAATTCGAAAAAAAATCTACCTGTAGGAGGTAGATACCGTTAATAACAAAATACGTATTCTAAAAAAAATTACCAAAATATAGAGTATACCTAAGGAAGTGCACAAACTTTTTCTCTGCCGTTTTCGTTATATTTAAGATGGTAGAACAAATTGTATAGAAGTACCGTTATTTAAAAAAAAAACGATTCAAAAATGTGTTTGAGATATTCACCTAAAACACTTAAATATCAAGTTTAAAGAAAATCGCTTCAGCCGTTTAGGCTATAGCTCATTGTACAGACAGGCGCAATTGCGGGACCAATTTTGTTTGTATTTTCTATCATCGTAATGTTAAGTTTGATTAAAATCTCGAGTTCGAATTTTTTTTCGAATGCAAAACTTGCCCTATAGTACCTATATCGCAAGTAAAAATACTTAACGTCGATCCCTGTAGATTTTTAACACAAAAGCTAATGTTTCTCCCAAAAAAAAACTTTCGTTTGAGTTACACGTAACCCCTTGTACATTTATTTTGTTTTTATTTTTTGTTCATACTAATCGCTTGCTCATAACTTGCGATTATAGGTACTATAAGGCAAGTTATACATTCGTCGAAAAAAAAAGTCAAACATGACATTACGATGATAGCGGAGACGAAAAAATATGGTCTAAAAATTCGGTCCGTCTGTCTAGCCACCTACAGCCCAAACGGGTGGGCCGAATTGCTTCAAACTTGGTATATATCTTACGGTAAATGTCATATGACTGTTACGTTAAAGCTTATTGTTCTCGAAAATGGCTGTAAAGATTTTGATTTAAAAAAATCATTCTAGCTTTTTAGGTACGACCGATAATATGGTTGAAAAAAAAATTAAAAAAACGTCTAAAAGCGTTACTTTCCATTGGAAAGGTCTTTTGTTTTGCTTTCGACTATCTAATAAATGGCTCAACCCATTCTTACGAAATTTCACACATATTATGTTGCCCAATTTATGCTGCATACCAAAATTTTTAATTAATATTTTTTTGTATTATTAAAAGCATTTTAAAAAAATTGAAAAAAAAATATATTTCGAAAACTGCTAATTAATTTTTTTTCAAAGATTATAGTAATGTGTATTTGCTGAATACCGTTGAATTGGCATTTTTGATTTTTTTTTTGAAAAATGTTTTCAAAAAGTTAAAAACAAACTTTTTTTCGCACAAACCGCTACAGAGTTCTTAAATTTTTTTTCTCATAAATCAAAATTTATGTAATAATAATATAATACAATAGATTTAATCCTTTTTTTTAATTTATATTATTAAATATTTAAGATTGTCGTACCAATTTTTTAGATAAAATAAAAAAAAATATATTTAGATTTTTAATAAAATTTTTTTACATACGATGTGTCGGACATAAGAGCAATTTCGTGAGATCCAGTCGGTCATTTTATTTTTTTTTTTTGTAATAGAAGTAAAAGCAGAAGGTAAAATGGGCGTGTTAATAGGCGATTATTATATGAAATTTATCATATAGTATTTAATCATAAAAGAAAATTTCATCAAATTCGTTGAGATATTATCGAGCTTAGACTGTAACTCAATCAAACCATTCAAGTACAAAAACAAATTTCCAAAAAAAAAACCTAAAAGGGGCATGTCAAGAAAATGTTTACAGGTGAATTGTTAACAATAGCATTATCTGTAAAAATTTCTTAGCATACCACCCAAATTTTCCTCAAGTGTCTGAATTATATTACTTTTGATTTAAAAATGCACTTGGCGTGGTAGTGAGTGGAAATTTATTATGGTGATTTCTTATAACATTTAAAAGAATACAAGAATTTTTCATCCAAATCGCTTAGATAATTCAGATATTATTTAATTATAACCCCCCTGGTAAGTCTTCAATATTTCTGATTGTAACTAAGTCGTATTTGATAATTTTGGTCTCGTACCAAACTCTTTGTAGAAAATTATTCTTATATCGAAATTGATGGCTTTTAAAATTATCAAGTAATATTAAGAGAATATTGTTTATAGAATTAGAAAAATTAAATCAATTTTTTTTTATGTGGACCTAAGAATTTTGTATATACTTTGACATTCAGAAGTATGAGATAGAGCTTCAAATTCATCTTAGTTCTTTTTCACTTTTGTTGTTCTAATGAGAGTTCATATATTTCAATAATGCTTAAAAAATGTATAGTTACAAAAAACAATTTGCAAATTAATTTCAACCTCCGCTCTGAGGGGAATCTACCTTCCGCTCTGCACTACCTGCATACGCTCCTGCATTCTGGTAGGGTTGTAAAAGAATGCAATATTTTGTGAACGCACTCTTATATGAATGCAAACTTTCATGAATTTAATTAAAAGATTGCAATAATTGCCTTCATTTTGTGTCTTCGACTTCAAATTATGCATTCACCATTTATTCCAAAGATTCCAATGATATTTCCTCCGTTCATTTTGCATTTTGCATTTTATATCCTTGCATAATGTATGCATACAGTCTCAAAGTATCTAATTTAAGATTGTACTCATAAAAGATTGCATTCATATAAGATTGTATTCATAAAAGACTTACACCAGTCGTTGTGTTTTTTTTAGATACTTAAATAACCATAAGCTTACACCCTTAGGGACTTTAAAAAATAGGCCGAATCCATACTTACTTAGAGAATTTAAGAAAAGTAATTGTATTCCTATATTTTCTTATTGAAAAAAGAACACGAACTCAATTCCATGTGATACACAACAAAAATGTTGAAGATCCAGTAGAAAATAAAAACAACATGTTCTTATTTCTTTTATTTTATTAAATAATTTATATTCAAAAAACGATGTTATTGAGTTTTATTTTTTTTTAATATACATTCACTATATACAGCCGTTTGTTTTTAATTTTAAATTTAAGTATGAATTTATATTATCTAGGAAATTCATAATGAATTTAAAATGTCCTTAAATGTATATTAGTATCTATATAATTTTGAATTTATATTGTTTTGTTTTGATTTATTTTATGTAGTTATATTATTTCACAAATTTATAACAAAAATATAAAACAATTGAAAATTTAATATTCTTTAATTTTGTATAATGGAAAATTTCATGTAGTATTTTTTGTTTTTGTTTTTTTTTTTTATATTCTTTGGCAAGTTTCTGTATAAATATTTACAAATAACAAAATTACAATAAATTTAGCCTAAGATATTTTTTTTTTAATTTTAATCACCTAGAATATATTATTATTTTTATTATATTGAATGAATATTGTTTTCAATCGAAAGGCAATATTTCGACGAGAACAAAGTTTTACTCTGAAAGCTCTTGTCATTTTGGTTTGTATTTTTTTTTCTTTGGTTGTTTGTTTTTATTTTCTAAAGATTTTAATTGATTTTTTGGTATGTTATTAAGTTTATATTTTTTTCATTTTAAAAAAATAATTACAATATTAAGTTTATAATTACCATGTTTCTAATCGCAATTGTCAGACTAATTAGATATCAAATTGAATTATCATTATTCCTCTTTTTCTCAAACAATATTATATAATTTCAAAAAAAATCGATAATTTAAATAAATTCTTATAAACAATTTTAAACAATAAAATAGGGAAATTATATTATATTTAAATTCAGTGTTTTCATTGTAATTTTTATCTGACAACTGCCATTTTGATTTTTAAAATTCTATTTTAGAATGATTTATTATTGACATTACGTATAAAACACACTGTTTTAATACAATTACAATTTTGATTACAATTCAATACAATTTAGGCCTTATGATTTTTTTTTCTATTTAACAACAATAAAAATTTATGGTTTCTTCTAACAGTTTGTTATTCAGCTAATTATTTTTTTTTTACAATTTTTTGTTTTAGTTTTTTTTGTTTAGTTTAATAATTAGTTTAAAAGTATACATTTTTGTCAGTTTTGAATTAATTTTGTTTTTAAGTTTAAGTTTAATATTTTGCAGTTAACTATAAGTCGTTTGTTTTTCACTCTGTATCCATTTTTTATTTAATATTAATTTTTATTTATTATTTTTATTTACAAAAAAAAGTATGTATGTCTTTTTTTGTCTAATAAAGTTTTGTATGTCATTGCCCAATTTGTGAGACGAGTGAATGTTTAAACGTAATAGTTTTGACGATTTTTTTTGCTTTAATGATGGATGTCGGTATAAATTTTAAATTGGAGAAATTTGCTTAGAAAATTTGAAAATAAATTTGATTTGTTAAATATTTTCAGTTTTAAGATTTTGATTAAATTTTAAGATTTATATTCGTCGATTCATATTTAATATGGACTTGAGAGTAATTATAACAACCTTATCGAGTTTTTAAACCTGAAAAAATATACAACTTCAAACTAATTGCAAAAAAAAACTGTTTAAAATTCGAATTTAAGATTGCTAATAAAAGACGTTAAATAAGTGACCTAGAATAAATAACAAGAATCTTATTATTTTGTTACAAAAACTGCTCGTCATAGAAATTGAAAAGAAAAAACATTTAAAATCAAATTAAATTAAAAATTAAATTATTTTCCTAAAATTAATTGAAAACTCCACTATATACTCTCATTTTGTATTTAATTGCCTTTTTTTTAAGTGACATATTTTGTCCTTGTATAAGAGGTGTTGTTATATTTTTTTTTTTTATTTTTTTAGAAACATTTTCCATATAATTTTTATTATAATTAAATATTAAAAATGAAAATTTTCATCACTTCCATTTACCGTCAGAATCGTGTTGCATGATTTATGCTCCGTTCTTTTGACTTTGCTAAATCATCAGCGGTGATCATTTGATGATGAAATTCTTCGGGAACTGTTTTGAGAATACTATGAGTAGGTTGATTCTGCAATAAGGAGAATAGAATGTTGAGCTTGAATTCAAAATATAGACATTCTTAATTTGTGTTCGATTCAAAAACTATGAAATTATGCTAAGAGTGCGAAAGAATATGGAGAGTGTAAGGAGGAAAGAAAGATGAGTGCATTAGAATTGTATTTATTAACATATCGCACATTGAGAATAATGCAGCTATATTTACAGTGAAATAAGTCACAGAAATATTTTATGTAAGTTAGAAATCAAATCGATCTTACTTAAAAGTGACTTTTTGAATTGCGCGGTTTAAGGAGAAGAAAATTAGACGTTTAAGATGAAGAATTGTCAAAATAAAGACAAACATTCGGCCAAACATCGATTTTTGTTAAGATCTCAGCAAAACTTTTAATCGAAGTAAAATGGTTTGAAATCGTATTTTTCAAATTTTTTTCAAATTATTGAATGTAACCAAATTTTTTTGTAATTAATTTGACAATTTTCTTTCTCATTTTTTTTTCACAATCGGAATTGACTGTAAAAGAAAAGCATTATTTTAATATTTTTCAAAAAACTTAACAGTTTTCAAGATATTTTCAAAATAAGTAAATTTCATAGCATTTTAACACCTGAAAAGTAATCAGAAATTTGGAAAAAAATGCTCAGGCCAACTAAATTTATAATCTTCGTTAAAATTCTCGAGATTTGCTTTATAAAAAACTTTTTCTGAACTGTATTGCTCTCAGCGTGCGTTATCGTGTTGTTTTGGATTTAAGAAGCTTAACAGATCATAGATAATAATGAATTATGAAAAACTACTCAGTTGTTGAAAATAAAAAAAGGAATAGACATTTTATATGGATTATGCTTATTTTATTAGTACAAACGTTTTAAGCCAAAGTTAATGAAATTCACCATTTTCGTCAATAAATTTGAACTAAAAAAATTAAAACAAAAAATAAAGAATTAAAAAAGTTTTTAAAAATAAGATTTTTATGAAGAATTAGATATTTCTTGGTTTAAAATTAAATACAGAGATTTAGTTGAACATTAAATTAAAGTTAATCGAATAAAATTCTATATTAAAATTAATATACTTTTTAATTGTATCATACGGTATATATCTCTTACATTATCACTTAGTCCTTGCGGACGTAGTCCGAGTCCTCCTTTTCTAACTGTTTTGAAAACAACATTTTTTTGTGTACTTGTGTACGAGAAATAACAATAGCTCCCATACATTTTTTTGGCCAAAATCAAAAATCTTAATTTGCTCAAAAATAGCTCCTACGATTTTTATAAAAAATAAAATGCCCGATTGGATCGCACGAACTTGCTCTTGTAGGTAACAACTTTAATTTAGCTAACCATTGAGGTTTAGTTGGTTACGTATAGTTATCCTATGCATGCTTAAAGCCTATGTAGGTAAGATTAACTTGATTCTGAGTATAATGAATTGTGGAATGGATGATTGAAGGAATATAAAGGGTCCGCCAAATAACTTTTTTTTTTTTTTGAAAATGCTATACAAAAAAAAAAATACTGAATATTTTCTCAAATTTCTTTTTTTATTTGAAAGTACAATCCTTCCGGTTAATAGTGGAAAATAATTTCATTCAAATGGCTGTCTCGGCTGGCCATGGAGTAGCCTACGCGATCGGTCAAATTTTTAAGCACATTATCGATTGTGTGCAGTTGTATTTCACCAATGGCTTCACGAATATTGTCCTTTAAAGCCTCAATTGTATCTGGCTTGTCGGCGTAACACTTATTTTTTACGGAACTCCACAAATAATAGTCCAACGGTGTCAAATCGCAGCTCCGAGGTGGCCAAACGACATCAGCTCTGCGGCTGATAATGCGATCTTCAAAAACAGGGCGCAAAACATCGAGTGTAGCTTTGTTGTGTGGCACGTAGCGCGCCGTCGTGTTGAAACCAAATATTGCCAATATCCTCCTCTTCAATTTTTGTGAAAAAAAATTCATTCAACATGGCCCGATAACGATCACCATTGACTGTAACGGCCACTCCTTGCTCATTTTCGAAGAAAAATGGCCCAATTATGCCTCTGGATCAAAATCCTTACCAAACAGTGACTCGTTTTCACATTTATATATACACATGGGGCATTTTTAAAAATCACATGAATCTTATGTATGAATCCTAAATTTTAAAGTTATATGCATATAGCTCTAGCTACCTACTCACCTACATCCTTCATTTTCAATTTTATAATGACAAACTTACATACGTAAGTTCCATCTATATATGGTATATTGTATTTATATGTACATACATTTTACTCTCCCCACTTAAATAATTAAAATACATAACTAGATTTAAATACACATTTACCTATGTAACTCTTCCTTGAATCATCCATTCGATAATTCATTGTACTAAGAATCAAGGTAATCTTACCTACATAGGCTTTGAGCCTGCATAGGATAACTACACCTTACTAACTAAACCTCAATGGTTAGCTACATTAAAGTTGTTAGCTACACAAGAGCAAGTTCGTGCGATCCAATCGAGCATTTTATTTTTTTATAAAAATCGTAGGAGCTATTTTTGAGAAAATAAAGATTTTTGTTTTTGGGCAAAAAAATGTATGGGAGCTATTGTTATTTGTCGTCTTAAAAAAAATGAAAAAAAAAGTGTGGGCATATTACCGCAAATACAATATGTACCAATTTTGAATCAACAGACAGACAGACGGAATGGGGGACCTACTTTTTGGTGTTCTCTATGATCGTAATGTCATGTTTGAATATTAGAAATATTTTTTTCGTTGCCTTATAGTAACTATAATCGCAAGCAAAAATGGATACCTGATTTTAATTCAGGACATTTAAAACCTCGTTTGAGTACATAAAAGGATATTTTATAGTGTTGTGTGGTATTGTTTATATATAAATATTGATTTGGTCAGTAGTAAGAGTTTGTCCCTTTGTGTGGAAATTATACAACATACAAAAAAGATGGGAAAACCATAAGGAGAAAAATGTTTGTGTTGATTCGTAAAGATGCAGATTTGGCATACAGCAAACACCCACGCCAAGAACATTTATTTCTAAGTTTCAATAATTAGAGTTGCAGTTAATGAGTTAGAGTCGAACGTAAAAATAAAATAAAATAAAATAAAATAAAATAAAATAAAATAAAATAAAATAAAATAAAATAAAATAAAATAAAATAAAATAATATAAAATAAAATAAAATAAAATAAAATCAAATAAAGTAAAATAAACTCAATCGAATGAAACGAAATAGAAATCAAAGTCAAAAATGTAAGTTTCGGTATAATTTCCTCAATAGTCTTCGTCTAGATTTTATGTCAGAAAAACATTTTCTTTCTAAACGAGGTAAAATAAATACGCTTCATATTCTGATTTAGACTGCACTGAGTAATTACTGAGTTTTAAAGAGTGTTTTGTTTTAATACGCGGTCAAATAAAAATTATAATAAAACACCGAAATATGTTTTTCATATCATATAAAGTAAAAACACAGCATACAAAAAAATGCGCTACTGACAAATCACATTGTTCGCACGGAATTCTAGTAGATACAATTAAATAGATAAGATTACCTTAAGATTATTCTTAAAATAATGTTGGAGTGCTTATTTTCAGACTGTAATAATAAATTACAAATCAAAATTTAAAAAAAACCATCCACTTGTTTTCGCAACACTGTATTCTCAACAACGAACCAATATTTTTTTTCAATATTTTAAAATGCAGCAGTTTTAAGAAGTTGAAGGATCTCCTGTATAAAAACTTTGATCGAAATTGGTACAGGCATTAAAAGAAACTTAAACAAATATCTAAATTAATAGATTTATTTTTCCAAATCGTTATACCTACATAATTGTTTTCGAGAGAATACAGCTCTTTCATAATTTTTCGTATTACATGCCCCATTATTTTTATCTGAAATTCCAAATTTAGAAAAATATCGTTTGACCGGCTTAGTTTGTAAATCTTAGGTCAGACATACAGATGGAATTTTGGGCCTAATTTTTTTGTATTATAATAGCCGTGTTTTATTGGGAAATTTATCCGCCGTAAGTTTATCCGTCGTAGCATTTTACATACAATTCGCTACGGTCGATAAAAAGCTAAAGTAGAAGCTACGGTGGATGGCTGGTTGACGTTCAGTCAAGTCTCGATTCTGATTTTGTTAGTTTTGTTGGTACGATTGATAATTGAATTGAATATCGGTGGATGTGTTCATGGAATGTAATTATTAATTTCATTCGTAAGACAAATCGATCTTTTTGATTCTTTTTTTTTTAATAGTTGGCCGATTTATATTTCTCAAATCTTAGATAACTCCATTTTTTAATAAATTATAAGCTGTTCTTCTGAAAAGTTTCTGACTTTTACTATTAAAAACTGTATTCTTTGCTCAATTATTTTCTGAAGTACTTCTAAAATTGCACCAACATCTGCAATTTTGCATACCCCTAATGTCAATTAATCAATTTTAACAAATTTTGATATCCATTTTGAAAAAGAAACCAATATTTATCGAATGAATTCCGTTTTACTTTAATTTTTGACTAACCAAGCCCAATTTTCGTGTTGTGTTCAATTTTTATTGATAGTTGTAAATAAACGGAGTTTGGTGAAAAAAAACATCTTTTTATTTTGATCTACAAAAAAGCAATTTGAGAAGGCAAACCGCATTGGGTGGAACTGCACTATAGAGGGGTTGCTTAGCACTGCGCCGCAAAATATTTATTCATATAAGATTCTATGAGCTATAAGGCCAGAGGCGCGCACATATGCAACTTTCAGTCAGTTTGGTTGCTAAGGTGAATACCATGGACTTTTATCAGAGTGCGCGCACATGCAAAAACTAACGCACTAAGCGGAAACTGAACTCACAAAGTGTGCTTTTTCTTCACTGTTTAATGGACGTTGGCCATGGGCGGTATTCGATTCACTACATGGACATGGACTGGGCATACATTCTTGTGATCCAAAATGGTGAAATGGCAAACCAAATGTTAACTTTTTGTTATTTACTCCGCGTATGTTAAGTGAAGTCTGATGAGTAAATATTGAATTGAAAGCAAAACATACTCAGAAAATAAATTTGTAAATTGACTTGAAAAATAAAACTCTAGCTATCGATAAGCTCGGTAAATAAATAAAAGCATGAAATATAAGGGGAGTGAACAATTTAAACTACGTTGTAGTGTGCGTTCCAAACCAAGAAACATTAAAAGGAAACAAGTAAATCACCGGCACTTTTGTTTCATCGTCTGAAATGCATAGACCATTTTTAAAGCAATACAAAAATTGGACTGTGTAAAAAGGGACTTGATCATAGTCTATGAACAAAGCCATTCACTTATCATTTCCGTTCTATTGGTGCAAAATTAATGTTCGAATTTAAAACTGCAATTGCAGAAAAAATGGAAATAAGAAATGTAACATAAATTAAATATTGGTACGTTTTTCTACTTTCTAATTTTTTTTGCTACTTGGTTTTTGACGTTTATATTTTTGACAGATCACACATGACAAATTCCACGAACATTTGACATTTCGATTCAGTATTGTTTGCCACTTCATCATGAATAGACTTACGCCTGAACAACGTTTGCAAATTATTGAAATTTATTATCAAAATTCGTGCTCTGTGAAAAATGTGTTTCCCAAGCTACGTCCGTTTTTTTTTCCGCTCATTTTTGGCTAAATGGATACGTGAATAAGCAGAATTGTCGTACTTGGAGTGAAGAGCAGCCAGAGACAATTCAGCAGCTACCAATGCATCCCGAAAAATGCACTGTTTGGTGTGGTTTATGGGCAGGCGGCATCATTGGGCCGTACTTCTTCAAGGACGATGAAGGCCGCAGGGTTACGGTCAATGGAAAAAGGTACCGTTCGATGATAACAGATTTTTTTTTGCCGAAAATGCAAGAATTGAACTCGGTCGACATGTGGTTCCAACAGGACGGTGCCACATGCCACACTGCAGGCGAAACCATGCATCAATTGAGAGGCGAATTTGGTGAGCAGTTGATCTCACGTTTTGGCGCAGTCAATTGGCTTGACTCCGTTAGACTATTTTTTGTGGGGCTATGTTAAGTCTATTGTCTATGGGGACAAGCCAAACACGATTGCTGCCTTGGAAGCCAACATTGAACGCGTCATTGGTGAGATTCCGGCCGAAATGTGTGAAGAAGTTTGCCAAAATTGGACCTTCAGAATGGACCACCTGAAGCGTAGCCGCGGGCAACATTTAAGTGAAATTATTCTTAAAAAGTAAATGGCAGAAATTGATTTATCGATCCAAATAAAAATTTCATTCACTTTTTACAAGTTTCTGTGATTTTTTGAATTTTCAAAAACCAAGCTCTTAAAAAATCACCGTTTATTTTATATGAATAAAGGCTAATTATTATTGTTCATAACTTTGATATTTTCTTAATTTTGCTTTGCAAAAGACTATTTCATTACTTGTGACTGCAGGGTACCAATTTTACAAAAATAAAAGAGCTACGGTCCATGCTACGTTCGATGCGTTTTTTTTTTTGGGAATTACTTACGGTACAATGGATAGATTCCAAATTAAACACACTTAATCTCGAGTTCGATTTTTCTTAAATTGTAAAACTTGGCGTAGATCGTATTGCACCATGATAGGAATTTTTTTTTAAGTCCCAATTTTTATTCTTAAATAATTATTGTTAAATAAAATAAAATATTAAAAAATAACAGACTTAATTCAAGCCAATACATTCTTATTTAAATCATTTGTTAAAAAAAAGAAACTGTGGTAAATATTTCGTGAAAATCTAATTTTTAATCTCATTATGTTTTCAGAATTATTCTAAAGCATCTGATATCTATTCCAATTACTCGGATTCAGTGACGATATGGATAGAATTGGAAGTGGTGTGAATTTATGAGGGAAGTGAAAAAACAGGACACCTAACACCGACTTGATTGAAAGAACGTCGCCACAACCTGCTATAATTTTGAGGTAGTAAAGGACTTTGTCTACCTAGGCGCCGCTGTTCATTCAAAAGTTGCCAATCGCTGCTTCTTTTGAATAAGTAGTAAAGTCCCCATATCCACCCGTTACATGTAGTAGTTCACAGAAAAATTAAAAAAACACAAATCCCATATGTGTATGGAACAAAAATGCAGTAAGTACCAACAAGAAATTTCAAAAAAAACAAAAAACAAAATTAGATAGCTTTTCAAATTCTAATTTATTTCAACAAATGTTTAAAACTGGTCTAGTTTCATAAATTAGACTTAGTAAATAACATCATTGATTATTTCAAGATAATTATTTTGTTTCTTTATTTAAAATGCTTCAAAAAAAAAGTTATAAAAAAATACACCAACAATTTTAAGTTCTAGTTTTAAAAAGAACTTTAACTTTAATTAAAAACAAAAGTAACAAAGTGTCGAAACCATATTTCAAAAATAGATATAAGTATACAAACAAACGTTCAAGTTCTAACATCTCTTATAATGATGGCGATGATGAGAAAGTTTTTACTTTCTGCCATGAGTCATGACTAGTGAAGCATGAGTACAGTGTATCTATGGTACAACAAGGTATGTTTTACCTGGCTTGTTAATTAAATCCAAACAATGCGTCTTTCAATAAGCTTTACTTTTTACCGCAAATACCCTTATTAAGTATGGCAACTAAAAAATCTCCTGGAATATAAACTCAACCTGATAAAAATGTTATCTTCTTTCTAAGGAGTATCTCATTATATTTTTCCCAGGATGTTTACCATTGACCTAAGATTACATAAAATATGCCTTGTTTGTTTGTTTTCTTTTAAATTTTTTTTTGCGTACCTACATCTTGCGAAAACATGCACAGGCATACATCCACCGTGAATCGGGATCCGGGGATCGGATTCGGGATCTGCGATGAACAACAAAAAGTTTTTTTTTTCTGAGCTTGTCCTAATACCCCCATGTGACCAATTTAAATCCATTTTTTCAACAGTTCTTTCTGCCAACCCACACGAGGTCCTTTTTATATTGTTGTTGTTATTGTTGTTGTGTAAAATCTCTTAACATGAAATGACAACCTACTTAAAAGTTGTTTACTAAGAATAAAAGAAAACAGGCAGAAGACTTCAGTCCAATTCCAGAGAGCCGATATACCCACATCCCGGTCATATATAGATATACGAGTATGTGTATAAGGGACGATATCCAGGATAGAGGCACAACAATGACGACGGACGACGACGACGACGATTCGAGGAGGATAAAACAAGAATGGTAAATGGAAAATAAATTTGCTTGTTTACAAGTTACTTACTATACAACTACCATTTGTGTCTCTCAAGCTTGAGTGAAGTATGCAACCCTCATGGTCTTAAAACGTCGGTATACACATGTATATGGCCAGTCAAGGCCGTATTCGTAAATATATTTAAAGGGGGTTGTGACCTTATTTAAAAATGTTGTGCATTCCTGGTATACAAATATGAAAGTAAAACAAATTCATAGATATAACATTTCCAAATAATGGTGGATCCAGATTAAACTCGAAAACAAGGATTTAAGGATAAAAGATTTTTAAAGTATTTTATAATATCAGAAACAAAAGAAAAGGTATTTAAGACTTAGTGATTTTTTAAGATTTGATTTTAGATGGAACATTCTTTGAAACTTCTGGGAGGCAAAATATTTATTTTGACATAATTATATGCGTTTCTCTTTCAAAAAGCATTTTTTATGATAATTCTGTAAATGCCATAAATGTTTAAAAATACATGCAAGTCAAAATTGTATACTTGTTTTTATTTTGTTTCTGTAGTGAACATTTCGAAAGATACTAATGCAGGTAGTAGATATTTTCTTGTCATTCTTATGCTTATTTTAAATTTCAATTTATTCTATTCAATTTCTACTGACTGCTCTTCCAAATTTCACCATTTTACAACTATCAGAAGTGGTCCATATCAATTCCGGGAAAATAGGCGGCTGAATAGAAAATTTCAAATTATTGATATTTTCCTCCGTATGCAACATAAACCCAAATTCCACGGTTTTGTGAAGTCTGTGATAATGGTTTTGATTTATCAGTGACTAAGTGAGTCCAGTCACTTACTGTTAATGCGATTTTGGAATCCTATATCTTAGGAACAACTAAATCTAATAAATTGAAATTTTGAGTTTCGTCTGAGATTGATGAGCTTAGTACAGAATGTGATTTTGAAGTTTATGACTTTATTGGTATTGAAATTAAAGCGGGGGTTAAGGCCTGATTATGATGCGGACAAAATGGGCGGATACCACACCCCTGAATTGAAAATTTCATATTTTCTATGAGTTCGAAAGTACAAGATTCTACGGTGTCGGGATAAGACCTCCATATTGTTTAATCTATCAGTGACAAAGTAAGTCAGTCCGTTACGGATTCTTACAATTTTTGGTGTTGGGAACTACTAAAGAGGGTGGCTGTGTTGCGATAGTTGTATGCTCGCCTGTCAACCTCTTGGTCGAAGGTTCGATTCCTGCCATTGTCTAAGTATTCTTATATTCCATTAAGAACCAATTCTCAAAATTGTCATAAAATGAGTTGCTGGTTTACTCATCACATGCTGTTCAGGCATAACACTAACAACATGTGATTGAGTAAGCCAGTATACTCATAAGTATGACAATGAAACAAATAGAATAATGCGAATTATTAGAGACATAAATAAATAAGACACGGTAATTTTCTCCGCATAAGTTCAGCCGCCATCCCTGGAGATAAATCTGAGACAACAACCAGATCTAGTCTCAGAACATCGCGCCACACATCTTTCCTTTCCTTCTTTCTCTTCTTTCACCGGATGAAAAACATATAAGGGGTATTCATAATCCCTCGAGCGCGTGCAATGAGTTGAAATTTGGTCAGGAGTTTGTGATTAGGGAGCTTGGTTTTTAAATTTTTGACTTCATTAGTTTTGGTTATTGAGGGGGTTAAAAAGCCCCTGAGTTTGATTCTATAAATTTTTTTTTTGCTGGACACTACTGTACCCTTTGGTAGAAAAAGCTTATACTAAATTTAAACAAATCGGTATACCTCTTAATGCTGCAACTGGTAGACTAACGGATGTACAAACAGAAGGACTCACAAACCGACGTGTATTATTACGAAATATCGCCCTATTGGACTGATGCATCCCTGCAATATTTGATTTATTTAAAATACTGGCTTGTTCAAGAAATTAATTAGTGGCCGATTCTCTAAATTAATGAGATAAATAATAAATAATTTAATATTTCCCGGGTGTGTTTTTGGGACATAAAGTCCTTGTCAGCCTCAACTGATACTTTCAAATTAATATTACCTTGGTTGTGGAGTTCCAACCAAAAGAAAAAAATGTCCCCGTGTAAAATCAGTTAAATATTTTCCCCAGTCAAAAAAAAGGTCAAAGCCAACCAGTCGCCATTGCGATCTCCCTAGCTACGGCCTTTAGAGGCATCATCTCAAAATGGTGTAAAGGACATTTCTTTTTGGTATCGAGCTGTCCAAATGAAAATAAGAAATTTGATATCTTTTCTTCATTTTGTTGAGGTTTCTATTTTTTTTTTTGTGCAATCGCTATGTAAGTTTGACATTTGACTTCTAATCTCTACTTGGTTCGGACAATCATTTTGGCCTAGCTAGCCCAGCATCAGAATAAGCGATAAAGAGCGGGAGGTGAGCTCGTGGTTTTTTTTGTATTTTTTTGTTTGCTGCTTCTTCAATCCCTTACTGTTTTGTATTACCAATTTGAATAATTCATTAGGACGTAAATCTTTGTTGTTTTTTTTTTTATGAGCACGAATACGAGACGGGATGACTTTGACTCCTTGAAAACAAGAGGGTAGTAATATTTGACAAAATAGCCAAATAGGAGGGATGAATAACATAAACAACAACATTTTCTTTATATCTGGATATTGGGGCTGACGGTGTGGTGGAGGAGGGTGCGGTGGAGCATTTTAACTTTAAAATGAAATATGACTTTCCTTTTTATTATTTTTTTTTTTTTATTTTTTTGTTGGCCAGGCAATGGCAAATCAAAAGGACCTAAATCTGAATACGTGTAGATATATTTGCATGTATTTCTTATTTATATACAAGTTTTGGCCATTTTTTTGTTGTTGTAAGAAAGACGACTTCTTTGGTCCGGGTGATGTAGATAAATTATTATAAGCTTGGAGAAAAAAATAATATTAATATTGAATGGATTGAAGCTGTGTATAGAATTATCTTATATAGATGGTATGGATTATTTATTAAATTTTTTTTACAGGATAACCTTGATTGGAGGTCGATATATATATTTTTTTTTCATATAAACTTTGTTATTAAAATCTGCAAAATAGATATAAAATACTTGGAAATGATTGATTTTGAGGTTAAGAGTTTTTAGGAATATTAATAAAATAAAGATAGTAATATTTTCTCTTATTGAAAATTTGGGTCTGCGGTAAAATGGAATCATATCAGTTTGGAAAACTGTCGGAGAATCGTCATTTAACCACACTACGTGAATATTGATATTCGGCGTGTATAAAAATTCAGCTTCGAAAATTCAGTTTTTCATAATTCTAAAATGAAGCTGAAAATAATAAAATAATCGTTTGAAAAATGTTTTAAAAAATACGCTTCGAAAAGAATTCAAGACCGATAGCTAAGTACCGATATAAAATAGAAAAAAAAAATATATGTAAAATAAATTATGTTTTTTTTTGTGGGTTCGATGAAATTTCGATTTCACAATCGATAATACTTTTCTATGTACATCTGTCAATAACTTGGCTAAGCTGCAGATGGAGAACGAGATGTCTTCGGTTCTGCAAGTTGTCCATTTTTACTTGAGGTATATGTAGGATTTGCATTTGAAAAAAAAAAACATGAACTTCAGATTTTGATCAAACTTGACATTAAGATGATAAAACACACCAAAAAATTGGGTTTCGTCCTTGTTTCTGTTGCTGAAGCTATTTTCTTTAAAATTTGTACGTATGAGTCTTAGGAGATTGCCTAGATTTGTTTTTAAGAATTTTTTGAACCGAGAAATAACGGTACCTTGCCATACATTTTTGTTTGGTAACAAAAGAGGCAAATCCTAAGTATTTCGAAAACGGTTCTATCGTTTTAAACAAAAAAAACTCTTTTGGCCGATAAAAATTGTACATAAAATGTTTTTAACGGTACATGCCATAAAACGCAATTTACGTTGATTTTCGACCTTTTCATTAATGGCTCTACTGATTTCGCTCAAAATTTTATAAAGTAGGCTTTTGAATTCCAACTATATAAACTTTATTTTTTTTTTGATTTTTGAAAAACAACATTTTTTTTTGAAAATTTAATACCTACTTTGAAAACGATGTATATTTTTTTTAAATTAAATTTTCAAATTTATATTTGCAAATACTTTAAATTGGAATTATAATATTTTGTTTCGAAAAATTTGAAAACTAATTCTTCAAGAAATAACGATTTAAAAAAAATGTTGGCATATATTGATGTTAAATGTTTTTCGAAAACCGTGGACTTTCGGTGCCGAGAATTACTTACAATTGAACCTGCATAACTCCAACACGCTTACAATAAAAACAAAAAGAGAAGTGCTATCGAATAATATTGCGTTTTATCAATCGCGCAACTGTGGGCTGTTGCGGTCAAGGGATTCCGGCTAACACTTATATTTTATGCTTTAACCCAGTGCGATATTTATGGAAGCTTTATTTTAAATGTATGGTAATCTTGAAATGAAAATTCCACATTCGTGTTGTGCGACTTAAAAAAAATTCTCCACACTTAAAAGTACTCAAGCTATATCAATACGTATGCCTGATGGTGATCGGGTGTAAAAGGAAATATGAGTGTTGGACTTTAGTAGCTTTGAATTCATATATGTACGCCGCAAAAAAAAAATGCCAGAGGAAAGGAAAAAGTATTTACATCTTGTCGGGAAATCAAAACCTGTAGTTTAAGCAAACTGCTAAATGTAAATTATACACAAAAGCATTTTAGTCTCCCGATGAAAGTAATATTAATGGATAAGTTGGGTATATTTTGCCTAAATAGATGAAAACAGCTTTGGATTTTGGAATCCTTGCATTCCACACAATGTTTAATACCCAATGTTATAATCCTGTCTACGTCGGAATTTAATGATTTAATCATACTTTCCGGCTTAACACTCAAACTCTCATATAGGTATACCAAACAAATGTATTATATAACATAAATTCAAATAAGTTCTTAAAAACGTTAATTTTATAAACGAATACAGTACACTCTCGATTTAGTGAACCTTCATAAAGTGAACTCTCCAGTTAGGTTAACACTCACTACATAGTACACAATATTTTATGCAATACTAATATACCAAATAAATAAATTAAACAAAAATCGATACAGTAAACACATTTTATTCTCAGGGTTTTTTAAGCACTTTGCCGTGTATTCGTGTGTTTTTGCCCTCTTCAATAGTCAGTGACAAAAATATGTATTCACTATTGAATTATTTTTGTGACACGTAAAAGTTTATACTCTCAATAGTGAATATGTTTACCTACTTTATGGTTTAAATTAGTTCACTATTTCGAGCGTCTACTGTATCTTCAGGCAAAAGCCGGTAAATCATAAAATGTTACGTATCAGAAACTGACAGCCATATTGTCAAAACCACATAAATAGTAATACAGATGTTTCCTTAAATATACTTGAATCTAATTTAACTTATGTACTTGTGCATGTCTCTATTTGTTGATGTAATATCAAATTAATTTCTCTTGAAAAATACCTCTCACATTCTTCACATTGTAAATAGTATAATAGTGTGTGTGTGCTAATACTTAGATACTTATATAATTTTCAAGCGAATAATGAAATTGATTATGAATACTGAAGATAATATAGATTGATTGATAATGTAATATTGCAATAGATAAGGTGTGTCTCTGGGTGTGTGCAGTGTGACGCAATTGGTTCGATAATAATCGATAAAGCATTGCACTCATTCAAATTTTGAAGGAGATCAACTCGACAAAGTAGACTGAATTAACATATTTAGGTTAGGGAGACACAAAGAATAAAGAAATTGAGTAAGTACTATCATGAACATTAAACACATTTATTAGGAGGATAAATAAACTTCAAGGAATAATGTGTGGTTGTTACCCTTCTTTTGCAGGAATTAGGTTAAGGATGACCGAAGACCGAGAATAAAAAAAACTTCTTCATACATATATGTAGCAAAAAAAATATTCTTGAAATTTATGTCAAGTCCTTCCTTGAGCTGAAGTGAAGGAAAATATTTAGTAGATTATGCGACCATAACTTTTGAACTTATTGTTTTGGTTGAAGTTTGTGGATTGTGCGGTTATAGTCTATAGGTAAACTTATTATTGGGTTCGTTTGAATCGTACTTTTTTTGTTAAAGGACTTACAATAAAATTTATCAAATTCAAAATTAAATGTAAAAAAAAAATTTAAAACGAAGTTATTTAAAAATAACTAAATTAGTTTGCTTGTTAAATCACTCGGGATCTGCCAAGGTGGGGCATAAGATAGAATTATCTGCAATTTTGTTAGAAATGATATGCAAATATTAGTTAAGTTTTCTCTGAAAATCACTTCGGACTTGTTTGTCATAAAATAGAATTATGGAAATCTGTGACAGTTAAATGGTTTAAAAAAGCAAGCTTATTTGAATTTCGAGTGTCGTGTTGTAAATGCTTTTTGGTTCTAAGTTAGTTCTGCACTGTTCTTATGTTTTGATCATCTTATAGTAATTAAAAAATAAAATTCACTACTGGGTTGCACGCAGTCCGTTGTTTATTTATTTATTTATTTCATCAATTGATCAAGGATCTGCTGATTACAAATTATTTACATACATATTATTTACAATGAGTATCAATGGATTATAACAAAAAATAAATGCGAAAATTAATTCCCTAGACCGAATTCGATTATCAAAAAGGTCTTTGACAAACAAAATTCATTGGACTTGTCTGCGACACTTAAGAGTTTTTAAACCAATAAAAGAACACCTTGATTTATAATCGGTTAAAGATCCTACCAAATTAAGCTTT
The DNA here is from genome assembly GCA_910595825.1 of Philhelius pedissequus. Classification (NCBI taxonomy): domain Eukaryota; kingdom Metazoa; phylum Arthropoda; class Insecta; order Diptera; family Syrphidae; genus Philhelius; species Philhelius pedissequus. The sequence continues at coordinate 33,569,119 of OU343163.1, forward strand.
CGCAAGGCGTACAGATTTAATTTTTTTTTAATTCTTTCAATTCTCAATATATTATTATTATAAAAAGGTGACCAAACGACACAACAATATTCCTAAACTGGTAGAAGTATAGAAATAAATAAAGTCTTCAAAGCATAAGAATCCTTAAAATCGCTGGAGTTTCGTTTCAAAAAACCCAGCAGTGAATTACCTTTGGAAACAATGTAGTCGATGTGAGATTTGAAGTCAAGCTTTGAGTCAAAAAGCGCACCAAGATCATTAATTGAGTTGAGTAAACTCGGAGAAGACTATCGTCTTATAATTTATATTCAAAATCAAACAATGGGTATGATCTACAGGGTCCGCCAAATAACTTTTTTTTTTTGAAAATGGGCGCAAAACATCGAGTGTAGCTTCGGCTGTGTGGCACGTAGCGCCGTCCTGTTGAAACCAAATACTGCCAATATCCTCCTCTTCAATTTTTGTGAACAAAAATTCGTTCAACATGGCCCGATAACGATCGCCATTGACTGTAACGGCCACTCCTTGCTCATTTTCGAATTATGCCTCTGGACCAAAACAGTGACTCGTTTTGGGTGTTTCGGCTTTTCAATGTATGCGTGCGGGTTTTCTGTGCCCCAAATGCAACAATTTTGCTTGTTACATACCCGCCAAGATCAAAATGAGCTTCATCTGAAAAGATGATTTTTTTGGCAAAATCGGCATCTTCCCTAAGTCGATCGCAGGCCCCCTTAGCGAGCGTTGTTCAAGCGTATACACAACCATAATCGTTTTGCGGAAGGATAAAACTAATTATCTGTCAAATCAGGCATGAGCTGTGTGTGTTACCATTCACGAAATAAGCACTAGTTGAAAAAAAAAACGTTAGATGGCGGACCCGTTAGTTACACTAAAGATTTTACATTTAGAATAATTTAGTTCTAGATAATTTTATTGACACCACTTTAAAAAATTGTTTATATCGATTTGCATTAATAAGCAATCTGAAATTGACGATGTTGCTAAGAAGAGTTTAACATCGTCAGCGTACATCAAACAATGACTATATTTCAAGATAGAAGGCAAATCATTAGTAAAAATAATAAAAAGTAGTGGACCCAAATGACTTCCATGTGGAAGACCCGATACAACTTCTATAAGATTTGAGACGAAATTATCTATCTTAACAGCTTGTTTTCTGTCAGATAAATAAGATCTCAACCATTTAATGAACAATTCATTCTATCCTAAATTTTTTAGCTTTTGCAAGATAAGATCATGATGAACTCGATCAAACGGTTTAACGATATCAGTGTAAAGGACATCAACTTGTCTACGATTTTCCATATGACTACTACAAAAATTTGCAAACAGACTTAGATTTGTACAAGTCGACCTTCCTTTTACAAAACCATGTTGCTTGGCGGATATTATTTCCTTAACAGCAAAATTTAGTCTTTGAGTGATTAAAAAATTAAATTAAAAAAAGAAGTACGTATACGCCACCGCGTCCACACCGTAGCATCGTATTCTTGGGCAGTACATCTTTAAATATTTTTTGTTTTACTCCACATGAACTGTTTAGGTCAATAGGTCAAATTGTTAATCAGCTGTGTTAAAATAATTGGCATAATCTTAATTGGTTGCAATTTAGTTAGAAATGAAAAAAATGGGTTATCGCATACAGTTCTTTTGAAGGCAAAAAAATTGTACTCGTATTCAGAATTTTTTTATCCAATCGAAAAATATCTGAAGTTAAAACGAATGTATAAACTCGTATTTTTTTTTCTCTTTGGATTAGTTCATAGTTCGAAAAAAAATTAAAACTTCAAACACAAAATCACTCCCATAAGAAATACATATAGTTTTTTTCCGTCGACGAACTGTATACTACAATTAAGTTGAAAAAAAATATAGCTGGCAAATTAACACCTCCAGAGTTGATTCAAAATTATTTTCAATTTACGTCATTTTGAATTATTGCTCGCAAATCATCTACCTGCAATTGTTCAGTGCTAATTTTGTTCTAAATGAAATTTTAAAATGCCTAATGTCAGAAGCCCGGCTGAACATTTCAAAAAGTAAAAAAAAATGACAGGGACTAAGTTAACATCAGTTTAAGGTCAGAACCCACTTTGTTTGGGAACATCTTCGAACTAAAGTTAAATACAGCGCTCGTATTCTGATGCAAAATTGTGTGCAATGATATACAGACAACTATATCGGACATTTTTGCCACGGAAATGACGCTTATTTTGAGTCTAACCACCAAATTTCTATGCGCTCGCAATTTCTTGTGCCGTTTGCATTGAAGATAGTTTACATTGTGACTATCTTTCGCGTGTTTATCAACAAATTCTTTATATCTGTCGACACCATACAAAGCTTAAAACGCAGTTGCATTTTGGTACACTAACATTATGAAAGGGTGGGTACACATATTTTTTCTTTGTTTTTCTTGAAAAGTTGGTGGACTTCTTGCTATTATGATTTTAAAGAAATTTCCAGACATTTCGAAATTTTAGCAAAAATAAAACTAAATCACGGAAATAGGTTTGAGATGGCTTTTAACAAAATTGTAGAAACGTGTCGAAAAATTATCAAATTTTCGCGATACAATGCCGCATAGTCTTTTGGGAGGCAAAGTTCCAATATAGGGCAAGTTTTTGTTTGCAAAATAAAGAACTCTAGACATCAAGTTTGAGGTGTTCCCTGGACAAGACATCGACTTTTGTTAGCCCAAATAAAAATGGTGCCTGCCATGCAAACATAAAAAAAAAAAACTAACTTATGTCGAAAACTGCCATAACGATGTTTATAGAAAAAACTCTGTGTTCTACTGCAGATTACGGTCTACATTTTCCTAAAAAAAAAACTTATCGGAGGGACAGCTTTATAATTTACAACTCTCTTTTTAATGACTCAACTAATTTTAATAAAGTTTGTATACAATATGTTTTTTAAATCTTAAATAAAATTATAAAATTTAAATTTTCGAAAAAATACTTTTTTTTTTATTTTTTTTGCAAGCTCAATACGTTTAAAATTATATGTTTTTAAATGTATATTGTTAAATACTATAAATAAGCATACTAACATTTTCTATATGGAATAAAATGCAAGACTGAATCGCAAGTAGGTACATGATCCCATATTGGATCAATTCGTATACACGCCTCTTAGGAGATACGTTTTTTTACTTCATTTTTTTTTATAAACAAAAATTCTATAATTTTTTTTATAAAAACAATGTTTGTATGGCTATTTAAGAATTTTACAATGTTTTTACTTGCGATGTACATAGGTAGATACTATAGGGCTAGTTTTACATTTAGAAGAAATTCCAACTCGACATTTTAATCAAAGTTGACAGTACTATGATAGAGAACACCAAAAAAAGTGGGTCCCGCAATTCCGTCTGTTTGTTTGAACGATCTACAGCCTAAGCGGCTGAACCGATTTTATTAAAACTTGGTGCAGGCTTCTTAGTTGATTGCCCAAAATAGATTTTTGAATCGTTGTTTTAGCCACAAAAATAACGGTACTTGCCATACAAATTTTTCCAACCATCTTAATTATCTCAAAAATGGCTCCAACGATTGAGCCGTGTACTACATTGGGTATATTCTACATTTTGGCCACCATTTTTTTTGTTAAATATTTTGTTATTAATGCCAGGTAATGGCATACAACCATTTTATTGATTTTCGACTTTCTCATAACCGGTCCAAAGGATTTCAATCAAAATTTTTATGTGGGAGCTTCTTTGAATTCTAAATAATACTGCATACAAAAATATTTTTTTTTTTTGAAAATTCAATATTTCGAAAACGGGTGAACGATTTTTTCTAAAATTTTGTTTTTAAATGAATATTATTAAATATTTAAAATGTTTATACTAATTTTTTTTTACAAAAAAAAAAATAATTTGTCTATATACAAAATTAAGAAAAAAACGACTTTAAAAATACATTTAGCCGTTTCAATTAAGAATCTTTTGCTTATATTGTAATCGAACATAAGAGCAAGTATGTGCGATCCATTCATGCATTTTATTTTACTTGCTATTATAGGTACTATAAGGCAAGTTATGCATTCGTAAAAAAAATCTAACAAACAAACATTACATTACGATCATAGGGAACACCAAAAAGTGGGGTTCCCAATTCCATCTATCTGTCTACTTCGAGTGTGCAGCCTAAGCGATTGGATGGATTTGCTACAATACTTGGTACATATTGTTTTTTTGGTAATATGCCAACATGATGACAAATAACAGTAGCTCGCATACATATTTTTTTCCAAAAACAAAAATCTTATTTTACTCAAAATATAAGAGGCATAAACAAATCAGACACAGCAATTTTCTCCGCGTTAGTTCAGCCGCCATCCCTGGCGATAAATCTGAAAAAAGAACCATCTTTTACATGACGCCCGCGCTGTGTTAAAAAAAAAAAACATATAAAGGGTAATCATAATCACTTGAGCGCGTGTAAAATTATATAAAAAAAATTGGCTCCTAGGAGTGTTATAAAAAAAAATCAGTTCAGTAATGAAGGGAATAGATTTGGGAATTTTTTTTTTTTTGAAAAAAAAATGGATATTTTTTGTACCTCTAGTAGGACCATTTTTGTATTTTTGGGAAATGTTTAATATATTTTTTTTAAATTTTTTACGCAGGAGCTCCTTGCAAGTTTAAACACTATTGTTAGCTAAATTTTTTCAAAACGAAGTTTTTTTAAAAACTCAAAATTTCGAAAACGATTCAATAGATTTTTTCGGAACTTCGTATTTAGTAGTTTTTTGACATTATCTTGAATAGTTAAAAAATAACTAATTTCCTAAAACAAATAAACAACGGAACCTCCCATAGAAATGTTAAAAACCGTTAAGAATTTTTTTTTCTCAAAAACGGCTCCAAGAATTTTTATAGAAAAATGTGTGCGTTCTTAGATTTACACTACACTTTGAAGCGTTAAAATATTCTTGTTTGGCATACTTATTAACGGTACCTCCCATACATCCACTTTTCATATTTTCGACTTTCTCAACATTGGATAAGCCGATTAAAATAATTTTTTTTTGTCAAATGCTCCCTTAAATTGTTAATAAAACTGAATACTAAAATTTTGGAAAAAAAAAACGTTTTTCGATTTTTGAAAAATAAAGAATTTTTTTTTTTTGAAAAATCAATTTTCCAAAAACGAGTCACTGATTTTTTTTAAATTTGTTCGTATTAGGTAATCCTACATCATAAATCGGCCTTAAACATGTTTACGATAACTAGAAAACATAATTAGAATTATTTAGAATTTGAAGGACCTCCTGGGTAAGAATTTTGATCGAAAGCCGTTTATTAGAAAGTCAAAAATCCAAGGAAAAATACGTATATGCATGTACATCTTTTTGGATAACATATTAGAATATACCCATAATGTAGCAAAGAATTTTTTTTTTTAATGAAATTAGTTAATGCCGTTTTCGAGATAATTCAAAAACTATACGACTTGTGTGGCAGTTACAGTATTTTGGCCGTAAAATAAGCTCCAGGCATATTATCTAAACAGCTTAAGTTTTCAAGTTTAATATATTTTATTTAGCTGTACAAGCAAACTTACATTCCAACTTAATACTTACATTTATTCTGACTTAAGAATAACATTTATTTAGACTAGGAAGGGTATGAGGTGCGGTAAAGTGAGGTTTTGAGGTTATCTTTACTTAAATGGAAGTCGAACAAGTTGTGCACTCTATTAGATGTACGTAGCATATGGTTTATAGGTTCGTTGCTGGTGCGATGAAGCTTGATTTGGAACAGATGTATGGATCGGAGATTATTGGAGCTGGTTTGGAGGGAGAGTTTTTGAAGAAGAGCTGGACAATCGATATTGCCAACTAAGAGCTGATGGGTGAAGACAATATCAGCCACTCGTCGGCGAAATTCGAGGGAGTGCATATTAATTAAATTTAAACGATGTTGGTAGGGAGGCAGGTTAAGTGCATCAGACCAGGGAAGGCCACGGAGGGCAAAACGAAGAAATCTACGTTGAACAGCTTCTATTCGCAGAGAGTGATTAAGGTAATAGGGTGAACAGACTTGGCTTGCATATTCAAGAAGTGGCCTAAAAAATGTGGTATGGAGAGATTTAGTGATAAAAGGGCTGGAGAATTCCTTTGACCATCGTTTCACAAAGCCGAGTGCGGAGTTAGCTCTCTTAATGGACTTATCAATGTGAGAACAGAACGAAAATTCAGTTTTCTATTGCAGATGATTCCTAGATCGCACAATGAATCAACCGAAGGGACAGGCACATTTTCGACAAGATACGTCCTACGAGTAAGTGGAAAGCGCTTACGGGAGAAGGTGATGGCTTGACACTTGTTAACATTAAGCTCAAGAAAGCGTTTACGGCACCAGGTTGAAAATCTGCTAAGATCATTCCGTAGTAGAAAACAGCCGGCAGGGGATGTTATGCACCTAAAGATTTTCTTATCATCGGCGTACATTGATATCAGAGTCTTTTAATATACAGTCGACGTCGTTGATAGTCAAAATGAAGATCAGTGAGCCAAGGTGGCTTCCCTGCGGGACGCCAGAAGTTGCAAGGATGGGTTCAGATTCAGAGGACCTAAAGATTACTATATACTGCCGATCTTTTAAGTATGACTCAACCTATGAAACGAATATGGGCATTCAACTTGAAAAGGATCAAAGAGTGTGAAATTTTGTCAAAGTCTTTGCTAAGATCGGTTACAATTACATTGACCTCGTTACCGTTTACAAGAAAGCATAAGGTTCCTGAAACAAATTCGAACAAGTTAGTAGTAGTAGACCTGGCCTTGACGAAATTCCTATAGGGGCTTTGGATGTAAATCGACTTACAGACGGAATAACGGGACCCACTTTTTTCGTGTTCTCTATGCCTGCATATATCTTAAGTCAAAATGATGAAAAGCTGTATATGAGATAAATAAATAAAAAAAATTGTTTTAAAACATATTTACTTGTATGATGAAAATTTCGATGTAATCGAAAATAAGTTCAAGTCCGAGGAACCTATTTGTTAATTTTATTTTGAATTAAAATACCTGCTTGTACGGATGTTTTCATAAATATCTGCCTAACTAACAACTGCGTTAAACGCTTTCATAAAGTCATAATTTCGGTAGAATTGACCTTGTTGAATAACCAGTCTTACTTTTCATAAATGTCAAAATATCATTGGCATCCAACAGATTATACAGCCATAATTTTTTTGATGCAGAAAGAGTGCGATTGCCAAAAACAAACACGACTAAAACAGGCTTTCATGTTGAATGCATATATTTTGCAGTGTGAATCTGTTCAATGATGCATGAGAAAAGAAATACGATTGTACCAGGACAGACTGTCTGCGCTTATGTAAGCACTATCTATAGGTTAAGTATCAATAAAAAAAAATCTATAATGTAAATACAGAATTTTGTAATACCATAAGTAATGACCGGGCATTTCCCCAGAAATCACAAAAGTAATTTCTTGTAATTCGTGCTATATAATTTTTAAGAAGCAAAATCTACTTCAATAATTTCACATTATAATAAATAGTAATGGGCGACCTACAATCAGCATATCTCGACGACCCAATTTAACACAGGATTACGTCATTTTGCTATTTAACTTAAAATGTATTAAAGAAAATTATGTGCCAACAAAAGGGACATCCAAATTAATTGATTAAAGAAACAGATTTTATTTTAGCTGAAGTCGAGCGCATTAGTTTAAATTAAATTTTGATGTTCATCTTGGATAAAATCTTTTCTTTTCCTTAATTCTCGCATTCACTTTATATTCAAACGCTTAATAAACGATTATACTCGCTCCTCGTATATTTCAAAATTTATGTAGATCATGATCAAAGAACATTCAAATCCCGACAATTACATTTCAATCAGAATAAAAAATTTTCCACCCTCTTTCAACAAAAAAAAAAAAGGAAAAAGAAATTCAAACTGTTTTCAATCGCGCAGCAGACCACCGCGAAAATAAAATCAAATTCTCATAATAATCCCCCGATTTTGCAGCTTTTATATATTTTTTTTTTGTTCAATGGCTTTTAAATCAGCGAAATCCAGGACGATTTGCATTGCCTTGCCTCTCCACTCTCCAATGACTAACTCCTCTATATCTCTCAGAGCAATGTACCAAAGTACTCGTAGTTTGTAGAGCTTCTTCGGGGGAAATTCGAGCGATTAAAGCATAAAATTAAGGCGTATTAGTCCGCATTCGCATAACAAAACGTAAGGATAATTGTAACGTCGTCGTTTATTTTTGCTCAGGATTTTTTTTTTTTTTTTTTTTGTAATATTTTATTTATTTCCTTTTGTGTATTCTCCTTTGTTTCTTTATATTTGTTTTGTGTAACGAATCCCTAAATGGGGTTTCGTTGTCACTAGAATGCCAGAATACCTCGCCACACAGTCCTATATAGAGTGTGTAATAATTATGCAAGAGGGAGAGGGAGACAAAAAAAAACGAATCACCACTATACAACACCACCCCATCCGCAACAGCAGCATCTTCCTAGCTTGGTCTGGTATCGTATACTAGGACACAATTCGCATAATTTCTCTGGCGATTATTTCTTTTATTTTTTTCTATGTATACCTAGTTGCTTTATGCTGCAGACTCAATTTAGATGACTGAAAAAAAAGGACCAAGAGTGAGGTTGTGGTAGTCTTGTATGAGAAGAAACTTTCACTTGCAGGCATCTTTCTAAGCAATTCTCATAATAAACGGGACATTATTGTATGTGTGGGACGATTCTAGTCCTTTAGAAGAGCCTAGGGCATTTACTCCTTATTCTCTCCATCTACTTTCGGTTTTGTTTTGTTATTTCTTTATCCTATATAATTTTTTTTTATAATGATCCTGCTGCTGTTAGTAGTGTTGTATTAGTCCACTCCTTTTCATTCTGTTTTCTGTCCATATATATATATATATTTGTACTATACTAGTTATAGTTGGCAAAACTACCAACTGATTGTTGTTGTTGTTATGAACGCATAAAGTTGTATATTATTTTTCCAGGACAAATGGAGAGTATTTTATGTGTTATTTATGTAAAATCGAGTACAAGGATGAGAATTTATGACACGATTTGATGTTGTTTGCGTAAATTTAGTTGCCTTGTTGTGGTCGATTTTACACCAATGTATACACGAGCCATGATACATAGAGATTTTTGTACATAAAGACAAGCCCAAGCAGCTCCAGCAAAAGTGGGTCTGTGTGATTATGGGAATTTGCGGTTTAGAACTTGAAAATGCCATAAAGTGAAAAGCTTTACGTAGCTGTGTATAAAATAGCCATATAGGCTTTAGGTGTCTTACATTTAAAGGGTGTGTGAATTGTACCACTTAAGTCTTGATAATATATTACCTACGTACATATGTACTTAGACTGCATATATACTTACGGAAAATTGCTATGCCACAAAATTGCAGTTGAGTGAGCATTATTTTGCAATGAATGTATTGATTTTGGGATTTGTTTAGAAGTTCGTACATACCTTATGAAAAATCGCATTTGATTTATTGATTCAAGTCTATTATGGTTTTAATATACTCTTCCAAAAAAACGTCTTAGGTCAAGCAAATTGATGTACCTATCAGAAAAGGGATTATACCTAACAATGTCCTAAATTCGAGATCAATCTTAAAATTGTATTTCTAAGAACTTCTTCACCATTTTTCAAATTCGGTTGGTCAATGTGTAACAAAACTACTCCGAACAATAAAAAATGAAACAAGAAACGGCCTAAGGGGGGGAATATTGTAGGTACTGGGTGACAAGCTGTCCAACCTGCAACCTTCCTGATTGAAGTTATATAGGATTTCGGCTAATTGCTAGTTTGGGTATATGCATTTTCTTGGGTTTAAAGATTCTTTTCGATTTAAGGAAACTTTCTATATAATCTAACATCGCACCTACCCCAACTCATATATTTACTCCAAGCAGCGGAATTGCGGGTGGCAGCACGCCCTGGCACCTACCCCAGTGCTTATGTCCCGCATATCTTTCCAATTACAATTTAAAAAAAAGTGAAATAACTCCTAACATTGATGAAATAAGTATGTGGCAATGGCGCAGTGGATGAAGTGCTTGATTGCTAACTTAGACGCGTGGGTTCGATTCCTACGCCAGGCGCATTCTTTTCTTTACCTCCAATTTTAATTGGATACCGCCCATGGGTTAAATTAGACAGTCAATACCTGATTCTCAAATCCACTGTGCCAAACTAGTGCCGTGCAATTCAGGTTGTATTTAAAAGACCTTAGGTCTTACAGGCATATAGTTAAATGAAAAAAAAAATAAGTCATAAAATGTAATAACTCCTAATTGGGATTTTTTTCATTTTTGTAATTTTTAGAGTTGTACCGAATAGCGATCTTGGGCGGATACAGGATACCGGATACTGGATATTCGGCCCACAGCTAGGCCGGATAGCCGAATATTCGGCGGCCGGATATCTGCCTTAATAAAAGTATAATAATGGGTTATTCATTTTGTGGTTTCAAAAGTAAACGTAAATAAAACACATAAAATATTTTATTTCATGATATTTCTTTTTTATTTTAAAGTTTGAACGTTGACATTATGTGTTAAACACTACGTCGTTTAAATCGCCACCACGCGAATTGTTGCAAGCATCGATTCTTTTGAGGCAATTTTCGACCACTTTTGTATACATATTGGGCGGTATCTCAGCCATAACTTGACGCATGTTGGTTTTCAAGTGCTCAAGAGTTAAATATTTATCTGCATAAGCACGGTCTTTCGCGTAGCCCCACAAAAAAAAAGTCCAGCGGTGTCAAATCGCATGATCTTGGTGGCCAGTTAATATCACCACGACGAGAAATTACGCGGCCGGGAAATGTCTCTTGCAATAAAGGAATATTCGTTCGAGTTGTGTGGCACGTGGCACCGTCTTGTTGAAACCACATATTCTCCAAGTTGTATTCTTCAATAGCAGGCAAAAAAAAGTCGGTTATCATATGACCATAACGCTCCGAATTGACGGTGACAGTCGTTCCATCGTCGTTTTCGAAGAAGTAAAGTCCAATCACACATCTGGACCAAAGAGCGCCCCAAACAGTGACTTTTTGTGGATGTAATGGCATCTCTTCAATTACTTGAGGATTCTCAGAACCACAAATACGACAATTTTGTTTATTAGAATACCCACCGAGTGAGAAATGTGCTTCGTCGCTGAATAATATTTTGTTCGAAAAATCGGAGTCCACCGCCTGTTGTTCAAGCACCCATTCGACGTATCTACGACGTTGTGAATGGTCAGCTGGCTTCAGTTGTTGTGTGAGCTGGACTTTATATGGATGCAGGTGTATATCCAAATGCAAAATACGCCATAATGTTCCGCAAGACAGTCCTTATTCCTTAGAACAACGAGAAATCGACACATTCGGGTCTACGGCAACACTTTCACTTACAGCAGCGATATTTTCAGTGGTACGAGCGAAACGATGATGCACTGGCCTTACAATATCTGTAACCAATCCAGTCTCTTCAAATTTCTTCACAATTTTGCCAATTGCTTGCGTAGTAAACCATAATCTCCTAAGTTAAAGATTTTATTTTTAACAACTTAAAACACAAATTTTTTTTATTTTTTTTTGCTTAAATGTACATTTCGGAAGCTATGCTTCCATCGTCAGTAAGCTCTATTTAAATAATCTTTTTTATTTAAATAGAGCTTACTGACGATGGAAGCATAGCTTCCGAAATGTAAATTTAAGCAAAAATAAATAATTTGTGTTTTAAGTTGTTAAAAACAAAATCTTTAATTTATAATAAAAAACACGTTAAAAATCTCCACTATCAAATTAATTCATAATCTCCTCTTAAAGCACGATATGTGGCTGTGGCAGAATCACCATTTTTGTAGTAGGTTTTATCAATTTTGATGTGTTGTGCGATAGTTAAGCGATCTATTTTCGTAAATGTCAGACTTTCAACTCAAAAAAGAATTGGTTTAACAACTAAGTTTGACATATGCCGAATTCCAGCCCTATACTTTTGAAACCGCAACATGGATAACCCTTAAGTTTGGTGGTCTAATACTCATATCAGATCGATACAAGTAAAACCAACTTAAGCATGTTTTTTTTCCTTCTCCTCTACTTCCACAAGATATTCTTACTGCATATGACGCATTTGTTGTAATTAATATCCAGGATAGGTGAAGAAGAAGGAATTGCTAGTTGAGAAGAGAAGTTCATTACTTTCTGGATTTTAAAAAAATATTTCTACTATTGTTGTTGACATCGTATATAAAAACAAACGTAATCGTTTATTATTTATTTAAAAAGATCCTGCAGTTATTTTTGAATCCAAACTTTATTAACTACATCGAGTTTCTCGTTAATATAGCAAACTCCAATTTAAGTTTTCATATACGCTTTTGATTTAAATGATCCTTATACATTTAAATTCATTTGCGTTGCTTATTTTGGGTCGATTGTTTATTTTGACACGAAATGTTAGAAGTTTACATTGATTTTTTTTGTTAATTATTATTAATTTTACAATAGAAGACAATATTAACTACTTGTAAACCATTTATGCTTAATTTAATTAATTAAACAAAATCAACGCAAACTTCAACAAACATCCCCTGAAAAAGTTGGCAAAATTCGACGAAACGTAGGGTAAAAATATGAAGTAAAGTTATTTTATTTGCATACAGAAGAAAGTGACCAAAATAGCTTGAAAAACCTTTGAACATCAAGTCATAAAAATTATTGGTCGAGTTAGTAAATTAAATTAACAAACTATTAGTTATGTACAAATGTTAATAATTATTACTTATTGTATATTACGTTTTTTATTTTCTGTTTTAAATGTATTTTTAATTAGTCTACTCTGATTATTATTATAAACTCTAATTGATGAAAGTACATAAAATAAAAAAATATAAATAAATAAAAGTACCCATGAATGCAGAAAATCTTATTCACCATAATGTGGCTGTAGAAAACGTACAATATTAATTTGCTGATACCCTATCTTTATTATATGAAATAAAATCAATCAGATCATAAAACTTAATATTTTGTTAATTTTCTTACTGAAAAAATGACTATCCGGTATTCGGCCGGATACAAAAAGTTTTTTCGGCTCCGGCCGGATATAAAAAAGAAGCCGGATAGGCCGGATACCGACTACCTGCCGGATATCCGTCACATCTCTAGTAATCTTACAGTTATTTCATTATGTGTTAAATCCCTAAAAAAAATAACTAATAAGATCTAACATTGATGTAAAAGCAGCGCGGACAATTAAAAGTTATTTCATGTGTAATAACTCCCTATAGAATTTTGTACTTATGATACATGGCTAGTCTTGGATTCGTAAAAAAATCGAACTCGAGATTTTAATCCAAACTTGACAAAAAAATGACAACGAATACGGCAAAAATGGGTCTCAGAATTCTGTCCATCTATTTATCTGTCAGCGAGCCTTCAGCCGTAACGGTTGGAACGATTTTATTCAAACTTTTGTACACATAGTATTTTAGGTAATATTACCATACTTTTTACTTTTTTAAGACCAAAAAATAATGGTAATTTCGATACATTTTTTTGCCCAGAAGTTAAATTAAATTTCTCTCAAAAATGTCTCCAACGCTTATTACACACAAAACTCAGTTAATTGATAATGGGAAAGAGTACTTTTTGGTAAATTTTGTTTTGTCAAAAAATTAATATTTTTGGTACATTTAGTAGAATATTTTTGTTTATGTCTTCTATTTTCTGGAACATGGTACATTTAATTATTTTTTAATTTGTAATGGCAACGCTCATAAAAAGATTGGAGTAACCAAATTTGTTCAAGAACATTTTCTTAAATTAAAAAAAAATCATTTAAATTCAATAAAACTACCTGATAAAACTCTTTGGAACTTTATGTATAGTAGTTTTTGGCATGTTAAGAACCCGTTAATAAATACAAAATATGACGTTTGTTCGAAAATAGGGCAGTCCAATTTGCAATAAAAAAATATTTTGTTTTGTGTTTTTATTATGTTCTTTTTATGCAAATACTTCTAATTTTTAAAGAAAATCCATTTAAAGACGAGAAAGCAACAAATATATTTTAGTTGTATACATTGTCCTTCCTTGACATTTGGTGGTAAATAGAGCAAAACCAATTGGGTTTTGATTTTTGTTAAAAATATATTTATTTTGGGGAATTTTCGAGGACATTTGTGAATGACATATTTATTCCAACACCACAGGGTTATTAAAAACAGTCAAACACCGATTACCATGGATACAATTGTATCTAAAAAAAAACGTAATTACAAAAATAATAAATGACCAACATGACATTTTTTTTGCATTAGTCCTTTAGACCTAAAAAAATTAAACAACTTCTAATTGTTAAGTGAATTTAAGCAAAGTTTAAGGGAATTACATAAAAAAGAGGATTAAACAAATATACTAAAAAGGCAAACGGTTTTAAAAGCGGACAATGCAAAAAATATCAAAAAAAAAACTCACAAGAAATAACGAACAAAAAAAAATAGCACAATCCTTACACTTCACCGAAGAAGTTGACTAAACGCCATTAGAAAAAAACTGTGGTAGAAAAAGTCGATCTAGATATAGATAGGTATATCATGCAATGCAAATAAACAAACAAAAACAAAAAGACGATAAAAACAAATTAAAAGAAAAAAGTATTCGAAAAGGTTTTCAAAAGAGAATAATAAGAAAAAAGAAAAAAAAAACATAAAAGAAACAAACACACTATAAAACAAAAGGCAAAGAATCCTTTCAAGCAAACAAAACACACACATTGAAATAAACAACAAAATAGAATTAATTCTGCTACTGGTTAAGTTATGTAGTGGAAAATCCATTTACCGCTTCTCCAAAACAACCCGCAACTGCTGCCGAAGGAATCCCTACAGGATGCAAGCCATTACTGATGCCCACTAGCGCGTTTGGCGCTATACTCGTACATATAACTGACGACGACGATGGCGGTTGATGCTGATGCTGCTGCTGCTGGTGCATACCCGCAACTCCTCCACCGACATTTGTCAAGCAAAGCATACTACCACTGTTAGCTGGGGACTGCATGCCACTGCCCGGTCCACCACCACCTACTCCTACTCCAACAAATACACCTCCACTACTTGCAGGACTGCTGGTAGTTGCTGTCAGGACTTTACCGGGATTCATCCCATTTTTGTGAGTTGCGAATATCGGTGTTGGCGTTGAGAATGTGGCCAATTGTGATGGATGAGACATAGTCACACCGGTGATGGTGTTTGTCCCAAACATCGGACTAGTCGAATACATTGGATGGTGCGCCAGGTCAATCTGGGCAGGACATGTATTTTATTTTTTTTGGTTGTTTGATTGTTGTTGTTGTCGAAGATAAAGGTTGCAAGTACACATTAAAACAATTCCATTAATTTGTTTGGATTCAATTTGGAGATTAGTATAGGCCAGTCGGGTGATCCAATTTCCAATGGCGAGAATCAAGTGATGAGGAACGGTGAGCAATTTTCGACAAATTGTTTTTGATTTCGAGTGTACGGGTAGGTTGGTTGATAGGTAGGTTGTTGATTTGATTACATAGAAGAGAAAAAGGTGATAAAATGCTTTGTTAGAAACGTTGATCATTAAAAATGTTTTATAGGGGTTTTGGGTTTTAGACTTTGTGTGTTTGGGTTTTTTTTGTTTTGTTTTTTTTTTTTTTGAGCCCCAAGGTTGAAAAGAACATTGAGAGGATATGCTCTTCTACTTAACAATTTTGTTTAACTTAATATTAAATAACAAAAAAAAAAAAAAAAATGACCTTACCTTACACCTCATCCTTATCAAAAATATGCGAATTTGCTCTTGATGAAAAAAAAAGTTCAAAAGGCAAAATTCCTCTTTCCACAGTTTTTACTGCAGGTAATAAAAAATGTTGCCTACTGATTTGAATTCTTTTTTATAGGTTTTTATATTATGATATTTTTTTTACCTGGCTCAGGGGTATTGTTTAATTTTTATGGATTTTTCTTTGCCCATTAAAATGTACACTACATATTTATTGCTAAGCCCTTAAATTTACTTTTAAATAAAAAAAACTAAGTAAAAAGTTAATGTTACAAAAAAAAATCACAAGTTCTTCACTATTGAAACAACAAACGAACAAATGAGAAATGAATCATTGGACATCACACAACACACTACGAACATTCACCCCCCCCCCCCACCCCCCACACATGAAAAAAAGTCACAAATTAAACAATAAAATATTTCCCCAAAACGAACGAAATAACTCCCGAATTTTGTTGAGTTGTTTCAGTAAAAAAACACATATTTTTGTATTAATTTTTGGGATATATTGCCTTAACAATATGGCCGCTAAGATCCAACAAATTTTGAGCGTCAATATTGATAGAAGTTATACAATTTCATCTAAACAGGCTTATGTAACATTCATTTTAAATTTTTACTTTTTGCTTGCGATGAAGGTAGATACTATAGGGCAAGTTTTGGATTTGGAACAAAAATCGAACTCGAGATTTTAATCAATCGATGAGAGAGAACACCAAAGCCTAAGCGGCTGAACAAATTTTTTTTTCAAACTTGGTACTTAGGTGTTTTATATGATTGACTAAAATAGATTTTGAATAGTCGTTTAAGACCCAAAAATAACGGTACTTGTCATACAAATTTTTCTAGCATCTTAATTATCTCAAAAACGGCTCCAACCATTTTCATTAAAAAAGAAGTTTGTGTACTAATTTCGGTATGTTCTACAATTTGACTAACATTTTTTTAAATATTTTGTTATTAACGGTACCCTACCATACAACCATACAAAATTTTCGAAAATTAGTTTTTTTTTTGCATTTTTGAAAAAAAAATATTTTTTTTGAAAATTCATTATTTCGTAAATGGATGCACGATTTCTTCTGAAATTTTGTTTTTAAGTTTCCCAAGTAACATTTTTTCTCTCATAACATTCTCCAATAACCTATAGTGACTAATTTAAGGGAGCCAAAATAACCTTGAAAAATTCTTCTAGATTATTATGTTCATTATTTTAGAATGGCGATACATTATTTTATTTTATTGTTTGTCCGTATATGGGAGCTAAAAATTAATGCGGTTAAAATTGTATCTACTAATTTATAAATTTTACCTCGAAAAAAAACAAAGCGCCTTCAAAATAATGCATATTTAAATTATTTAATTAAGGATAGGGTTACATTGATTACTTTTGGGAATACATTTTTGAAATTATAGTGGATAAAATTCAATCCTAAATGCTTAAAAATTAACTTGTGAGTCAAATTAAATCTTAAAAGCAATCCATGTGACAACTAAGAGCCTTAATGCTGCATTTACACAAATGACAAAATGTAATAGTTGGAAGATATTTTAATGTCACAAAACAGAATTCCCCAAGTAACATTTTCATCTCACAAAAGGTTTCAATAGAGAAACGTTGAAAAGTTAAAGTAATACCCATTTCGATTGATAAGTATTTGGTATCGAGATTAGAAAGAATCTTTTACATGCTATTGTTTTGCCATTTATATTTGTGAAATTTATAATGCACATAAATTGTTTAAACAAAAGGGTTTCTAAAATAAATAATTTTTAGAATTAATTTCAACATATCCACATTTATGGTATGTGTGGTAACCCTCAAAATACTCAGAGAATATTTTCTGCGTACTTAAATATGGCCCCTGTTGAGATGAAAGAATCCTTTAATATTTACAATAAGACCATTATAAGAGTTTTGTTTCCTCAACTTTTACTCACTCTCATTTACTAAGTTTATGTTAAGTCTTATTATGGGAATTTATGGGATTATTAAAAAAAAAAGCGAGCGAGATAACAAAATACATATATATTGAATTGTTAATCACGGACGTAGTAAGGGAAGGAGGCCTCAGCTACAAAAGTAAAACATGAATTTGTTCTTATAATAGCACGACACTAGAAGAATGCCAATTTATTACAGTTGTTTGCCATTAAAAGTGTGAAATATTCGCCGAGCTTTGCTACATTTCTTAAAATTATTCAAGTATATTTATACCAATCATATATTTTTTTGTAAATTTGATTTACAAAATTATAATAATATTTTTTTTTTTGAATCCACAAGCCTTTGAAAACAAATGCTGAATGGTTCGCTATTTGCTATGTGTTAATTTTTGGTCGTGAAACACTTGCATATTCAAATATTTGAAAAAAAAACCTTTAAAACAATAAACACTTTTCGGAAAATTAAAACAGACACTACACATCCATTTAATAATCTCGATTACGTCCCTGACTTGGCGTGTGACGAGTAAGTATGTGATTTCATGTGTCAATTCGAAAATGCAACTCCTATTAGAATCCGGCAATAAAATGTTGTATACCTTAAATAAATTCTATAATGTTCGTTATTGAATTTTAAAATTGCTTAACACCGATAAGTCAGTTGTTATGGGATTGAAGGTATATAGGCGTTTTAATTTCATAACAAGATTTTTATAACACTTTAAGTTCTTGGAGTCTTGTTAAAGGAGGCAAATTTGTTTTAAGTATAAGATTTAAATTATTTGAAAATTGTAGAGAGCTAGCTAAGTTCTTATAAAAAAAAAGTTATGAAAATAATTTAAGTTTCGTAACAAGAAATTAACTCTAAGGATAGTAATGGGACCTAAAAGAGGCTTACAAGATTGTTTTTCATATTTTGGGAGCTTAACTCTGGAGAGTATGTTAGTTGGGTTATATTATTAAATATTTAAAATTGGCATTACAATTTTTGTTTTGAAAAAATTTAAAGAAATATTTTTAATATAGAAAATTAATTAAAAAACGAATTTAAAAATATATTTAGCAGTTTCGAAAGACATGGATGGGAACTTAACTCACTACTCAGGGAACAGGGTATCACCTTCTACACTCATGGGTCAAAAATGGAAGAAGTAAGTGGAGCTGGTGTGTTCTGTGAAACTCTTAAATTTAAAAATCCTTCTCCCAGACGAATGTAGTGTCTTTTAAGCTGAGTTTTACGTCATTGAAAATGCTGACGAATTGTTTAATATGACAAAACTGAGCTTGTAGAATATCATATTTTGATTGGACATCCAATCTGCCATCAAAGCACTATTTAGTGAGACAATAATATCCAAGGCATTAAAGCAGAAAGGTACTGAACCTCAAAAAATGTTGGTATGAATGGCGATTTTTCATAATTTATAATTAAGTTAAATAAAATCCTCTTTGAAAGAAGTAGAAGAAATTATAACGATGCCAACGTTGTTAACTAATTTTTTATTTTTTTTTCAATTCTAATCAAGTTATGTTTTCCATTCGCCTTTTCAATTGCTAAAACGAAACGAAATGTTAAGCCAGGTAAGGGTAGTTGTTAGCCTGAATTTTGGTTTGCAAAATAACAAAAAAAAATCCACAAAGGAATTCAACCTGATAAGTCTATCTGGCTCGTATTTTAAATAATAGAGAGAGCACTTCATCTAGATCCATATCCATAGAGACCATCTACTCGTAGATGGATTTCGTCTATAAAATTCAGAACACACCCCCTATCTTAAAGTTAAATTCATAGAAACGCAAATGTCTCCCCCTTTGGGCTGTGGCAAGGCGTTCAATTGAGAGAAAAAAATTAATTTTAAATATTAAACCCTCGCGCGCTATATATTCTTTGACGTTAAAGAAGCTTCCACAGATCCTAACCGATTCTATGTTTGAATTTCTCCAGGGCAGTGGTGTTCATGAGAGAATAGATAATAATATTGAGCATGACATGATGGAGAATGATTTTCAAGCGTAATGTAGAATTTGCCTCCAAAGTCGAAGGCCCTGTCTTGCAGTCTGAGTATGTGGCACTTAAGTGGTCTGCAAAGGAGACTTGAGTGTCACTTTTTTAGGTAAGTGTTGACTATGAAACTGAGCAGGTGTGTTATGGTTGATGCTGTCATTTTAGTGTTTTGCACGGGTAAAAAATTTTTTTGTTTATAAAATAATTATTTATCGGTGAAATTGTTGCTTTGTGGAAAAATGTATTTTGCTTTGGCAGGACTTTTATAATATGTACTTTTTTACTTGTGATTATAGGTACTACATAAAAGGCAAGTTATAGATTCGTAAAAAAATTCTAATAATCAAACATAACATTATGATCATAGAACACCAAAAAAGTGGGTCCCGGAATTCCGTCTGTCTGTGTGTAGAACGATATAAAGCCTGAACGGCTAAAGCGATTTTCTTCAAACTTGGTGGGTACTTAAGCATTTTAAGTGACGATTCAAAATACATTTTTCAATCGTTGTTTTAGCCAAAAAAATAACAGTACTCTCCACACAATTTTTTCTACGATCTTAATTACCTCGAAAACGGCTCTAACGATTTTGATAAAAAAAAAAGTCTGTATACTATTTTAAGTATGGTCTACATTTTGGAATTTTTTTTTTTTAATATTTTGTTATTAATGGACAACCATTTTATTGATTTTCGACTTTTTCATAAGCGGCTAGGCGGATTTCCATCAAAATTTTTATACAGGAGTTCCTTCGAATTCTAAATGATACTGCATTTCAAAATTTTTGAAAAATATTTTTTTTTTTTGGATTTTTGAAAAAAAAATATATATTTTTTTTTGTTTTTTTGTTTTTTTGAAGACGACAAATAACAGTTAACTATCATACATTTTTTTTAACACAAGCACGAAAATCATATTTGTCTCAAAAACGGTTCCAAGGATTAAAAAAAAAATTAATGCACGACTGTATCGCACGAACTTGCTCTTATATTCGAGCACATCGTATGCAAAAGATTTCTAAAAAAATCAAAAATAAAAAGTCGTATTTTAATTAATTTTGTATATAGGTATACAAATTTTATTTAATTTTTTCCTAAAAAACATTGGTATGACAATCTTAGATATTTCAGAATAAGAACTTAAGAACAAGAGATTAAATCGGCTCAGTCAAAGAAAAAATAATTCAAACTTTTGAGCAAAAGAAAAGTACGCCATTTTATTTCTTGGAAAAGGTCGGATTTATGAGTAAAAAACTTATAAAAATTTGTTGAGTGGTTTTAGAGAAAAAAAGTTTTTTTTTGTTTTAACGATTAAGAACATTTTTTTAAGAACTATTCAAAATGCTTTTAAAAATACAAAAAAATATTAATTAAAAATATTGTTACGCAGTATAAATTGGGCAACCTAAACCTATATATGTGTAAGATTTCGAAAGAATCGGTTAAGTCATTTATGAGATAGTCTAAAGCAAACTTTTTTTTTCAACCACATGATCGGTCGTACCTAAAACTTAGATAAAAGATTTTTTTAAATCAAAATCGTTAGAGCCCTTTTCGAGAAAAATATGCTTTAACGTAACGGTTATATGGCGGGTACCATTATTTTTTGAGTTAAAACAAAATTTCATTTAGATAAAAAAATAATTTCAATAAAATACCTAAAAAAATCTCTATATACCAAGTTTGAAGCAATATGGCCGACCGTTTGGGCGATAGGTGTCTATTCATACATACAGATAGACTGACAGACAGACGGACAAGCAGACAGACAGATAGACATACAGACGAACAGAATTTTTAGATCTTTTTTAGTCTTCGCCATCATCGTTATGCCATGTTTGATTATTATCTTAAAACATTTCTTTTTGACGAATGCATAACTCGCCTAATAGTAACTACATGCAACTAAAAATCGGTTCATAAATGAAGGGAAAAGGAACATTTTAGTAATTTTTTTTTTGGAACAAAATTGTTATTTTTGGTATACCTCTAGTAGCACCATTTTTTTTTTTTTTTGGTTTTCGGTTTTCTGAAAAACGGTTGTTTTGACTTCTCTTACATTTTTCATACAAACGCGGCTATAAAGTTTAAACACTAATGTAAGTCAACATTTTTTGAACATTCAAAATTGCGAAGACTACTAATGGATTTTTTCGAAACTTTGTACTTGGGAGTTTTTGACATTATCTTGAACAGTTAAAAAAAACTGTAATCCTAAAACAAAAAATCAACGGTACCTCCCATTAAAATGTTTAAAAAAGCGGTTAAGAATATAATGTATTTCGCGATAACGGTTCGAAGAATTTTTTTCAAAAAATGTGTGTTTAAGCATAAAAATTTTGTATTTTGCATACTTATTAACGGTACTTCCCATAGAACCACATTTTCATATTGTCGCTTTTCTCACTTAAATGAACTGATTAAAATTATTTTTGTTTTATTTTTATTATGCAAATGATCCATAAAAAAATTAATAAAACTGCATAATCAAATTTTCAAAAAAAAAAATTTTTATAATAATTATAACCGTATTTTATTTTCCCCGTGATCCAGATCTGATCATCTATTTATTTGCGTTATAACAACAAAACTAAATCCGTTTGTTGTTGTAACGCAAATAAATGAATGATCATATCTGGATTACGGGGAAAATAAATCACGGCCATTAATAGTTTCAAAAGGGCGTTTCAATTTTATATCTAAAATTGTTTTAAAAATTTTATAGATTAATAAAATAATTTCTTAAAAAAATCGTTCCAACGATTTTTGAACTTTTTTTTTTGATATATTCTTTTTATTGAGGAATTAAAATAGCATTTTTGTTTTCCCTCAAACTGTAACATCTAAGCAATATAAAAACATTTTCTTATGTGTATTACCCATTTATTTCCATCTTATGCATTTTTGCGTACGTCACTGCATACTACATACAATGTAGGCCCTCATACATTTATATACACATAATGCATCTTTAAAAATCACACAAACCTTATGTATGCATATTCCACCTAAATAACAAAGTTCTATGTATATAGCTACCTACATACCTACATCCTACGCTTAAATTACATATGTATGCACATATTTTTACATGCCTCGGGTCTATCCATGTTTCTAGATACATATTTCTCTCCTGACATAACTAAAATCCATAACCTAAATTTTAATATACATGGTAGGTACATATGTAATTATTCCTTGAATCATATCCATTCGACAATTCATTATAATTAGTTACTAAGACTCAAGGTAATCTTACCTCCATCGGCTTTAAACCTGCATACGATAACTAGACTACCTACCTACTAAGCAGCATCAATGTTTAGCTACATTAAAGTTGTTAGCTACAAGAGCAAATTCCTACGATCCAGTCCTGCATTTTAGTTTTTATTGTGAACGTAAGAATAATTAAAATAAAAATCAATAACAAGATTGTGAAAAAGCCATAGATCTTATGATACCGAAAAAATCCGGTAGCTGGTAAAATATGCAATATACGATTTTTCCTACAATTTTTATAAAATTTGACAATACTAGTGATTTATTACAAATGTAAAATACAAATTATCTAAAAATAATTTTATATTCGTATGACTTGTGTGCTTAAGCCAAAAAACAACACTCTGTTTTTTTTTAATTTTACCTGCTCTATTTAGGGCTGGCAGTGCGTAAGCCTTTTGGGTGACATTTGGTTAAAAATAGTATCTTAATATCAAAACATAGTATGTTACCTATCTGTCAAACCATAAACTGTGAAAATCGGTTGTGGGATGGTTCCGATTTAAATGAATTAAAAAACGCATTTTATCTTCCATCTTTTGACTACCAACAAAACACTAAAGAACCAAGACTAAGGGTGAGGCCAACAGCGATACTAGTCTGCACTTTAAAATTTTCACGAAAAAGAGGCCAAATCAAGACCGAGACGAGAAAATTCTTAAAAATTAATTATATTTATTATTAAGAAAATATTTAATGACATAAATTAAAATAAAAAAAAAACTCATTCAAAATATAATCCTTTAAAAGGATAAACGATTAGAATCTGCAAATTTTATTTAATAAAAGGTTTAACGACGAGTACACACATTAAATAAAAAAACAAACTCAAAACGAATAAATAGTCTATTAGCCTGCAAAACAAATATGTTTGCCTGACGGGTTGTAGGTGGTAGTCCAAATCATCAAATAATATAAATTTCGGCAATTGAATGCAATTAATTCATAATACACATCTAAAGTGCAGTGAGTTAAAAATTTATTGTAAATTATCTTTTTTTACGCAATCAACCTGTTCAAACCACAAAGTGTTGTTTATTTAAGTTTCAATTAATTTCGATTTTTAAATATTTATTTAAAAAAATAAAAAATTATAGCCCCACTATCAATATCTATATTGAATTGTTGAGTAGATACATTTTGTATGTGAATGTACTTGACTTGATTTGGATTGGATTTAATGAATAATTGTGTTTTAAGCTTTAGGCGGTATTTAAAGTTCAGCCAAGTGCATGAATATTGCGATTATGGATTTTTTTGTATCCCAAAACGATTAGGGCAATAAAATTTGTTAAAAATCAATTAAAAATGTAATATGCAATTATCGGTGGTTCGTTTTTTTTTTATATTAATTTTATGCAAGCCGTGCAGTGTGCACATTTCAAGAACAAAGATAACATTATTCAAAAGAAGATAAAATTAATAAATTAAATTACACCGCCATTAAAGTTCCGGAAACGACATTGAACAATGTCAGGGCAATCGGCCAAGTGGACATATTTTATTGAACAGAATAATTATTCAAAAAATAAAAAGCAATAAAAATCTGGGCTATATACCTACTATACTGCGCCCTTCTCAACTTTCCGGACAACAATGAACAAGCTAACGGACGCAACAAAAAAAAATTCACAAAAAAAATACAAACAAGGACAAAATGGCATGGACTCCCTATAATATGGACCAATGATATGGCAGGACGTTTGCTTGCTTCTTTCAGCCATCTGATGTTGCCGAGTATATGTATAGTGATGGT
Organism: Philhelius pedissequus; assembly: GCA_910595825.1. Taxonomy (NCBI): domain Eukaryota; kingdom Metazoa; phylum Arthropoda; class Insecta; order Diptera; family Syrphidae; genus Philhelius; species Philhelius pedissequus. The sequence continues at coordinate 33,593,984 of OU343163.1, forward strand.
AGGTCGGAGGTCGGACACAAAGCAGCAAAGCATACATAAAGTGTGTGTCGTAGTAAAACGCATTGAAGTATAGTAGTTGTATAGTTATTTTGTGCCTTCCGTCCACACTGCAAACATATGAGGGCCCTCAATGGCCGGACAGGAATTCAACAAGGACAACAATGAATTATGTACCGATTGTACACTCAGAGGCCAAGGAAGGAATGCAATTATTGTATACAATGTACATTGGATCATTTCTAGAAGCGCATAGCGCAGCGCTTCTACCACCTAACCCCATTCTTCGGCTTTTCGCGTATCCCTCTTTTCCCATTTCTCAGTTTTTTTTCTTGTAAATTTTTAATTCCCATAAATATTCCTTCTTTTGCTAACAGGACATGCTATGAATTTAATACTTTAGATTTAGATTTATTTATTTCTCAAAGTTTTCTAAGCAAAAATCATTTTGTGGTATTCAGTCTTTCTTAGTTCGTTACATGAGAAAGAAAAGGATATCAATTTGTATGTGTGTATAGTGTGCGTGTCTCTATTTTGTATATTCTCTTGTTTTATATTCTACAATTCGAATTTCAACTACGGCAAAAATCTACCATAAATAACATCCTTAAATTCTACTCGTATGCCTGTTTAACATTCGGAGCAATTTTGCTCAGGAAAATTTATTACCTGAGAATAAATGTTAGGCTCTGCTCGTTTGATATCAGATTGTCTTGGCCGGCCCAGAGTTGCACTGCAATAGGGTATCCTTTGGCCTCCTTGGTTAGCAGCTAGCTCAGCGTATGTTAGATCAGTCTTCAGGATGTGATAAAATTCCAATTTTTTTTTGTTTGTCCAAAGATAACACAGGAAGGTGAATTTATCATGAAAATATATTTAATACAAAAAAAAAAAATAAATTAATGTTATAGTGTCAGTTGTAATAGTTAGAAGGTGGTATAACTATAATGGCGCAGAAATACTAGATATAGTTATTTTGCACGCATGTAAAAACACTATAGCTATGATATTTCTTATTTTTATTTGCAGGGGAGACTGTAAGAAAATTAAATGAACGACTGGATCGCACGAACTTGCTCTTATGTTCGATCACATCGTATGCAAAAGATTGCTATTAAAAATCTATATATATTTTTAAAGTCATTTTTAACTCAATTTTGTATATGCATACACAATTTTTTTAAAATGTTGTTCTAAAATAAATTGGTATGACAATATTAAATATTTAATAATATAAACTTTAAAACAAAAGATTAAATCGGCTTAATTAAAGAAAAAATAATTCAAAATTCTGAAATAAATACTTGAATTGATTTGAGCTCAAAAAAAGTACGTCATTTTATTTCTAGGATAAATTTGAATTTATGAAAAAACATTTGAGAAATCTGTGGAGCGGTTTTTGAGAAAAAAAAAATTTTTTTTCAAAACTTTTTGAAAATATTTAAAAAAAAAAACGCCAATGCATATTCAGAAAATACATATAAATATAATTTTTGAAAAAAATTTAATGAGCAGTTTTCGAAATATAAATTTTAAAAATTTTTTTCTTAAAAATGATTTTAAAAATACAAAAGAATATTAATTAAAAATATTTGTACGCGGTATAATTTGGGCAACCTAAACCTATATATGTGTGGAATTTCGAAAGAAAGTACGGTTTTTAGACATTTTTCTATTTTTTTTCAACCATATGATCGGTCGTAGCTAAAAAGCCACACTGATTTTTTTTTTATCAAAGTCGTTAGAGCCGTTTCCGAGAAAAATAGGTTTGAACGTTACGGTTATATGGTAGATACCGTTATTTTTTGAGCTAAAAAAAAAATCAATTTCCCTCTGTGCAATACCTAAAAAACTCTATATACCAAGTTTGAAGCAATTCGGTAGGTGTCTATACTTACATACAGGCAGACTGACAGACTGACAGACAGACATACAGACGGACAGAATTTTTAGACCATCTTTTTTCGTCTTCGCTATAATCGTAATGTCATGTTTGATTGTTTTATCTCAAAACTTTTTTTTTCGACGAATGCATAACCTGCCTATAATCGCAAGTAAAAAATGTAGGGTTCATTGGTTATAACTTTCAAATTCTGACGTAAGAGATGATTTTTTTTTCAAAATAGGCTAATGGAGATATAAATTAATACCTATTTCATAAAAGGTGGACTTTTTCATGCCTCTTTTCAGTCCCTATTTGCCTTAGAGAAGATGTCGAGAAGAAGTTGTAAACTATTTAAATAAAGTTTGAAGTTTTTTTTTAAGTCCCAATTTGCCTTAGAGAAGATGCCGAGAAGAAGTTGTAAACTATTTAAATGAAGTAATTGAAGAAAACGCAAACAATATGTTTATATTATTTTTGTTTTTGTTTTAGTGGACTGTGTGGATTTAAAGCCAATTGAATGAATTTGTGACCTTTAGTCCAAAATGCGTAATAATTTACAGTGAGTAATCGCTGTAAAGTTTATTAAAGTCGGTAAATATCGATAAAAAAATAATGCGTCTTAGAAAGGTACTACAGCATCTAACTGATGAGCCCAGCTGTAGTACCTGGGCGAAACGCATTTTGGACTAAAGGTCACAAATTCATTCAATTGGATTTAAATGAAGTTTGACTTAAAATGGCGGTTCGAATGACATATACCCCCGAGGCATTGAAGAATGTAAACTAGCATTTGAATGACTGCTAAATACAGGGTGGCACATAAGTGAAGTTATGAATTAATCTATATATATAAAAGAAAGTTGTGTTAGTTAAACTTTTAATAACTCAAGAACGGCTGAACCGATATGGCTGAAAATTGATGAGGCGGTAGGTTGGAACCGGAGACGGACATAGGATACTTTTTATCTCATTCGACCGCGTTCCCATGTAACGTGACATAAAACAACGTCAAAGAGAATGCAAGTCACTATAAAACGCATCTGACACTGAATAACAAAACGCAAATGGCAGCTAAACGTAATTTTGTATCTGGTCAAGTATTGTTAAAAATTTGATAATTATATTTTTTATTTCAGAAATCATTAATCAGTAATAATTAGTGAATGTTTCTATTTGCGATTGATGCTGGTAAATGTGCGCGGGCCAACGTAACGTCATTTGAGATACTACATACTATTAATGGTATAATATTTCCAACATATCGTACTGCATTTGAATAACTCACTTTACTAGAAAACGATACCCATTAGGATTCGACAATCATTGACGCCATTATCGCTGCATCTCCAAGTTAGATACGCACATTATTGGCTATCATCATTTCGAAATGCTTTCTATCGAATCCATCTAACCTGTGGCACAAATACAATGATAATATGTCAGAAGATATTTTACATCAAACTTGTGTTAGTTCCAGAAATCACGATATTGAGATGAATGAGCAGATACATAATCGGGCTTTACTCTTGATCGAAGACATGTGTTACCTCATGTGCTGTAGTTTATTAGTCAGGTTATGAGTGCCAGCGCCAAATCGTGAAATAAATGACACCTTTAAATCAGAATTGGAACGGGAACGTGAATATGATCACTCAAAAAAGAAAGTTTGTGTTATAATAATGAAGGCTATTGATGATGGAAATGGTGGTTTATATTTCCTGGATGCACATGGTGGCTCATGTCAGTAGTTTTAGCCACTGTGGGATATCCAACGTTTCGGTTGCAGTTGCTTCTTCTGGAATATCAGCCACACTGTTAGAAGGATCCTGTACTGCTCAATTAGCATTAAAATTGCCGTTAAATCTTCAAACTTTTGGAGAACCAATATGTACTATTGCCAACAACTCAGCAATGGCCAATGTTTTATCAGCATCAAAAATCATCATCTTGGACGAATGCACAATGGCGCAAAAACGTGCATTCGAAGCATTTAACCGAACATTAAAAGATCTTCGCAATGACTGTCGATTTTTTGGAAGAGCAATGATTTTACTGTCCGGCGATTTCCGCCAAACTCTGTCAGTTATTCCAAGACCAACGGTTGCCGACGAAATAGCCGCAAATCATCTAATCTAGGGCGCTATGTGAAGAAACTTTAGCTGACAACAAACATGAGAGTTGCATTGCTTAATGATACATCTGCTGAAGATTTCTCTTAGCGATTGCTGACTATCGGTAATGGCCAAGTTCCTGTCGGCGAATCGAGCGGATTGATTTCATTTACTCATAATTTCCGTAACTTTGTCTCATCGAAAAACGAACTTATCAACAAAGTATTCCCAAACATCATTATGTACTAGCTGCAAAAATCATCAATGGTTGAGTGAGCGAGCAATCTTAGCGGCCAAGAATGAAGATGTACATGAACTAAGCTACATAATTCAGAATGAGATCATTGCAACAATGCATGGAACTCCTTTGATGTACCTGGCTTACCACCGCACAATTTAAGCCTAAAGGTTGGCTCCGTGGTAATCATGCTTCGAAACATAAACCAACCAAATCTTTGCGACTTTACGCGTTTGGAGTAAAGTAAATTGATGAACAATATGATTTACGCGACGATACTCAAAGGAAAATTCGAAGTTGACGATGTTCTCATTCGGAGGATTCCGATGATCCCAACAAATATGCCACTTAAGTTTAAAAGACTCCATTCACCATGACCAATAACAAATCACAAGGCCAATCCTTGAAAGTTTGGCTTGAATCTGGATTATCCATGTTTTTCCTAAGGTCAATTATATGTGACATGTTTAGTCAGAAGATCATCTCAGTAGTTTGTTTATCAACTACCTTCGCTGTGATGGAAGGATAGCTTTCCAGTGATCAGCAAAATCATGCATTATTGCGCGTGGTTAGTACTTGGATGAGGGACCGTTCGGAACTAACCGCATATATGTTTCTTCTTTCTTCTGTGTCTCACCATTTCTGTTTTATTAAAGTCTTGTAATGTTCAAGGCAATTTCCTCAGTTGCTGGTGCTTCATTGTCTCTACTTCATTGATTTATCTGCGGACTTGTGTAATATATTATGTAATGTGGACATTCAATTAAGCCTAGAAGTAGAGAACAATTCAACATTGGGATTCCAAGAAGGTGGACCCATAGTTCACACATATCGTCCAACTATGGCTCTGTGGACGGACATTTTTCGTAATCGTAAAATATCACTTTTTTTATTTTAAGTGGCCGCCACCGATTTATCACGACTCAGGGCTGGACCTAGGGTTGGGAAGCTCTGTTTAAATACCAAACACTTTTACGGACCAAGTCGTACTTGAGGAAAGAGATAACGCTTTTGATTTTTGTGTCAGATAGTTCTTTTAGATCCGAAAGGAAAGCTTTTCCAAAGCGTTGCATTCTTAGTCTGGCCAAAGAGGGACACTTGCAGAGGAAGTAAGGCACTGTTTCCTTTTCCAATTGGTTTTTACAGCTATGTCAGTAAGTGTTATGGGGAATAAATAGCTTTACTGGGTGTCCAACCAAAGACCAGTGTCAGTGCACTGTGCAAAAAATGACTATAACCTTGCCATGTTCCGCCCTGGTCAACAAAGTAGACCATGTGTGCGGGATTTAATGGGCATATTGGTTGGGTTTGATATCCCGCTTTTTATAATCCGATATCTTAAAATCGCGCTTTTTATAATCCCCCTTTTTTAAAATACCTTTTTTAAAATTCCGTTTTTTATAATCGCTTTTCTTATTACACACGATGCAAAAAAGATGGCGCATAAGGTGTTGAACTGCTTGGACTAAAATAGGATTTTGGGTGGGGTCAACTTTAGGTGTATGCAAAGTTTTTTGTGTAAAACGGGCTTAGCAGAATTAAACGGGATTTTAAAGAGCGGGATTGTAATAGATCGGGATTTTGAATAAAAGGGATTTTAAAACTCGGGATTTAAGAAAAGCGGTATTTTAGAAGACGGAGTTTTTTAAAACCTTTTGCTCATTATTTTTGAAAAACGGGATTCCGATATTCTCCCGGGGCATATCGTTCTAGATATCGTCCCGTCGGCGTCGGTTAGATAGCTCCAATTTTTATTGAATTCCGAAAATAGAAAAATGTTGCCATTTATAGCAGTGAGTGGGGTAGAGAGTCTCTCTGCAAGTGAGCTATGCCTTTTGGGTCAGCTCATTTGCCCTGTAAGCCGGATTAAAGTGACTATATGGTTAAATTCCAGGTTATCAAGCTCATTTTGGCATTGATGCACCAATTTTGAAAATACTTTTGTCGAATTAACGGCAATGATAGCCGCTTGGCTGTCTAATTATTATAACCGAATCTACATTTTAAGTTGGATTTAATTTAAGAATTTTGCACGCTTCAATTAAAAATAGTATATAGTTGCTTCATCTTGAAGGATTCTAGCCAAGTCGGGTAGTCGGAAAGATCTAAAGGCTTTTAGCAACTCTGAGAAAATTCCTGTTTCGAAAGAAAATTTCATTTTAGATCAGTCGGTTAAAATTTTGACTTCGAAATTTTTCGACACATCGCCATCTTCTCTACAGCTTAAGGCCAATAAACGAGGTGAAGTCATTGCGCTAGATCCTTAAATTCTCTGGCAAAATCACATCAGGTTGAAGCCAATAATGGGCATCATTTTGAAGATATTATCATTCGATGTTCGTAATTCTTCACCTCCTAGACGATTCGATGGATTTTGATGAATACCTTTGTATTGTTCTCATGAGCTCACGGAAATGGTAGATGGCGTTGTTGGAGATATGCATATCACCAATGAAGTGTGATATTATTTTTTCTGTCTGACGATGTTAGTGCGTATTATGCCATCGTTATGGACATTTTGGTTTTTGACCCGAAGATTTATGATAAAGTTCCTTTAAACGTTCTTACTTAGCGCAATGACTCGTATACAACCAAAGTATATTAAATATCTCAACGACTCCTGTGTATATGTGTGACGTTAATCCCCAAGAACGGGTGGTGGGGGGGGGGGGGGGGTTGGGGCTTGTAATTTCTTACAGAATAAACCGCTGAAAAATGTGTCCTAAATAATGAATATCCATCATATCCCCTCAAGACAGAAGTGCCAGTAAATTAAGTATAAGTCACTCAGTAGTCAGTCTCTTACTTCATTTTGCTTTATTAAATTAATTTTCTCTTGAATTAATTAAAAAAAAATTTTAAACACTTAGTCCTTTAAGCAATCTTAACTGACTTCTGTATGAAACTGAAATATTTGACCCATTTCGAGAAAATGACGTTTCAAATTATCACCCCTCAACCGGATAATACACTTAACACTCACATAATGTGTATGTACTCTTAACTCACATTCTAGGACAATAAACACGAAACGATATAACGACGATGATAATGACGACGACGACTACTACGACCATCGTCGTCGGTCGTTGGCGTTGTTGGTTTGGAGTAGAAAATACTTATGTATATGTGATGTATGTACTGATGTATGCGTATACCAACTGCCAGAAGGACTTGTGGGCATTGAAAAATTTTCCCGCAATAAGATAAGTGAGAGCATTTCCGCTAAAAGTGTTCGTGATGCTTGATATAAATCCCTATTGCTTATTTTATAACGGGAAGTGTACAATATAAAAGAATACTTGTTGCTAATTTTTGTGCCCATAATAATGACGGTTGATTTTAAGGACAATAAAAAAAAGCTCACACAAATTTAATTGAGTACTTATGGTTTTTTATTTGGGATGTAGGTGTCCATCTGCACATACATATAAGTAGATACACTAGCGGACACGGTAGGCAGACGTGCGTTGTCCTGACACATGCAATGTAGGTATCGCTCGGTCATTTATTAATGAAATGCTCATAATTTAATAAATCTGAAATTAATGTAAAACAAATATTTTTAAAATATTGAAAGGGTCTGGGAGGCTGAAAAATTAGGCCTGTTTTTTTTTTGAAAAACTGAAGAAAATGTAAAAAAAACTTGGATCTCGACAACAGCGCCATTTACCAAGATTATCACCCAGCTAAATTAAAACAAAAAAATCATCACAGTCGGCCAAGCTGTTTAAAACACTCACATTGGAATGTCATATATGGATATGCGTAAAACAAACTTGAATTTAAAATTTTAATCAGATGATTGTGTCGACGAACGAACGGCATGTGACAAAATAATCATGTTAAGGAAGATGAAAAAGTGTTTGTACCAATTTTCTCTCTCTACTTCGCTAAATTAAAATTGGTACATTTTACTCGACAACCGATCCTACGATTTTTGATCAAAATTTTGAAATAATATTAACATACTTGTTCTTTTTTCGAACTCATCTTGATTATTTAAAAATAACAATTTAAAAAACATAACTTCACCCATTTTCGAAATATTGAATTTTGTTTTCAAATAAAATGTAGACGATCTCTACGAAAGTGCAGACATTTTTACTTGCGATTATAGGTACTATAAGGCAAGTTATGCATTCGTAAAAAAAAAATTCTAACAATCAAACATGACATTACGATCATATAGAAGTCCAAAAAAGTGATCGGCAAAAAATATCTGTCTGTCTGTCTGTCAGTCTGTCTAAACGGCTTGAGCAATTACCTTTAAATTTGGTATGTGTGATTCTTTTGGCATTCCTCAGAGGGGAAATCGAAATTTTATTTTTAGGCCTAAAAATAACGGTACCTGACATATAACCGTTTAGTAAAATCTTATTTTTCTCGAAAACGGCTCCAACAATTTTGATCAAAATGTTTGCAAATATTTTTGTTGGCAAAAGCTATCATTTCATCTGAACCAAGTTTACGGTAAAAGTCTAATAACGGTACCTTTCATATATTTTTTTTTTTCATTTTTGGCTATCTCGGTAACGCTACATTGGATTTCTTTAAAATTTTATATCTTAGAAGATCTAGGTAGCCAAACTTATTCTGCGTATCAAAATTTTGAATAACTTTTTTTTCTAATAAAAATTAATTTTTAAAACTTTTTTTTGAAAAATCAATATTTTTAAAACTAAAAAAAAAAATAATTTTAAATTTTACTATCACATGTATATTAATAAACTTTAAAAAACTGCATACCAAAATTTCAAAAACCAATTGTTTTCAAAAAACTAAAAATAAAAAACAGGATTTCATTAAAATCCGTCCGTTTATAAGTTGAAGAAACGATTTTTATCCACCAATACACCATTCACTTTCATTATATACATATGTAAGTACATATTCACATACCTAGGTTCACTATATGTAGGTAGGTACATATTACACTCCTAATTTACATAATTCAAATCCATTTAAATATACATTTGTAGGTAGGTGTCTATGTAACCATTTCTTAAATCATGTATTCCACAATTCATTATATTAAGAATCAAGGTATTCTTACCTACATTGGCTTTAAACCTGCATACGGTATCTAGACTACTTTTGCGTACTAACAGCGTCAATGGTTACAAAAGTTGTTAGCTACAAGAGCAAGTTCGTACGATCGAGTCGTGCATTTTATTTTCTATCAAAATCGTAAGAGCAGTTCTCGAGACGAAAAAAATTTATTTTTTTAAAAGAATTTAGCGATCGCCCGAGACGTTCAGTACCAAGTTGAAAGAAAATCGCTCAAACGATATAAGCTATATTGACCTCCTACAGACAAACAGACTGATTTAGGGTACCCGTTTTTTTCTTGTTCTCTATCATCGTAATGTCAAGTTTGATCAAAATATCGAATTCGATTTGTTCCCAAGAAAAATATGGATCTCGTTATTCCGTCGCACTATGGGATCCTGCATTAACAGAAGGGGCGAGAAGTCATTTTTACTTGCGATTATACAGTGGTGTGCAAAATAATCTATAAATAAGTTATGGATCCGTGCAAAAAAAATTTAACAATCAAACATGACACTACGTTCATAGAGAACACCAAAAAGTGGGTCCCCCAATTCCGTCTGTCTGTCTGTCTGTCTGTACTCGAGTCTGCAGCTTAAACGGTTGAATGGGTTTGCTTCAAACTTGGTTTATATTGTTTTTTCGGTAATATGTCCAGATATTTTTTTCATTTATTTCCAAAAACAAAAATCTTATTTTTCTCAAGAACGGCTTCAACAAGGTAAACGTACATTTTGATGATTTTTTTTCTGGAAAAAATTATTATTTTTGGTACCTCTAGTAGTACCGTTTCCTTGGTTTTCGATTATCTGGGAAACGGTTAGTTTGATTTCTTTTTGAAATTTTTTTGCGCAGAAGCTCCTTAAAAGTTTAAATACTATTGCAAAACTTTTTTGGAAATTAAAAACAATAAACCTGTTTTTTCTAACGCAAAATTTCGAAAACGATTCACTGGATTTTTCCGAAACTTCGTATTTGGTAGTTTTGTGACATTATCTTGAATATTTAAAAAAAAAAAACTATATTCCTAAAATAAAAAACAACGTTACCTCCCATAACCTTAAGAAAAGAATTTATTTCTCGAAAACAACTCCAAGAATTTTTATAAAAAAAATTAGTGTGTATTTAAACTAGTACAATCCGCTTTCAAGTATAAAAATATTTTTTTTTTCATACTTATTAACGGTACTTCCTATAGAACCACTTTTCATATTTTCGACTTTCTCAAAATTGGATAGGCTGATTAAAATAATTTTTGTTATGCAAATGCTCCCTAAAATTGTTTATAAAACTGCAAACAATTTTTTCAAATTTTCCAATAAATAATGTTTCGATTTTTAAAATTTTTTTTTCTTGAAAAATTGATTTTTCGAAGACCAGTCACTGAATTTTTTTTTGAAATTTGAATTTTATATACCTATATTAATAATATATTAAAAATGTCGTTTCATTTTTTTTTTAAATGTTTTCAAAATTTTATACATACAAAATTATTTTTTTTAAAAAACCGCTCAACGATTTTTGATTTTTTTTTTCTTACATTCTTATTTATCCATGAATCCATTATAAACCGGCAGAAACCTCGGTAGGGATAATTGAATTTTGGGTCGAATGCGCATAAATAAACCGATAATGTAACGGGTGCTTTTTTAAACGTGTGGTTTTCAAGAAGTAATAAAACTTATATAATTTAATGTTATGGCCAAGAATTAAGCTTTATTATAAAGATAAGGGAGATTGCCATTATGTTTTAAAAACGATTTCGGCCAAGTGGCCATTTACTACAAAAATTATTGTTTATATATATATATTATTATTATTACAATTTTTTAATCGACTTGAGTTCGCTGATAATAACCTTATAAATCAACTTTATTTCGAATATTAATCCTACCTGTGATAGATTGTTTTCTCTTTTTTTATGTTTGTTCATTTGATTATTATTAATTTATTAATTTTATTTATCTTGTAATTATATATTTTTTTATCTATTTGATTATTTATTTATTTATTTTTTGTGTGTCGTTATAATTTATGTATATATTTATTTATTTATTATTTGTATTGCAGTATTTATGTTCTGTTTTTTTTGTATCTATTTATTTACTAATTATACATCTATTCAATTCTTTATACACTTATTTATTTATTGTCTGTTTTATACAGTTCCTCAATCTTTATTTAATTCTTTTACAATCCATTCATCTATTTCGTAATACATAATATCTCCAAGTCATTAATTTTAAGATTCGTATGTTACAAATATACTAATGTATTTTTTTTTCTTTTTTGTTTAAATAGAAGTTTATCATCGTTTTTCCTCTAAAGAAAGTGTAAAAGTTTAATTCTAAACAAATTGTTACAAGTAATAATAAATAATATTTGAATTGCAAGATACATTCTATCACATCTCCATAATGTAAAATGTGCGGTAACAACCCTTTGTACAAATATATAACAATCTATCTATCTATCTATATATACATTATATTTTTATTATATTATTTAAATTGTTATTTATACTTTTTTAATTCGAAATCTGTTGTATTTAATTTCGTTGATTGATTTATAAACTAAAATAAACGAAACTATCGCGGATGTCTCGAATAAATTCCATCGTAGAGGCCCAATTTTCGACCACTTTTAGCAGCAATTGGGGCCAGAGAGCCGCGCCAAGTGACAGCTGTCAAAAAAGCCAACTCCGAAAAAAGTATTGCAGATTGAAAACCACACATCTAAATAAAACACCCGGTACTTTGCAACAAGACAGTGATCCTTAACACAACGCACAAACTAGAGATATTGCTCAGAAATCTGAATTGGCTTGGAACAGTTAATAAAAATAAGAGAATTCATAGAAAGGACGATTTGTACCCTGGGATCGTTAGCTAAACTTAAACGAACGATCAGTGCTCAAATATTTCGCATGATAAAATTAAACAATTTTTTGCCGTCATGTATTTGAAATTGCTGATAAATTAAAAAAAACACCTCTCTTTTTCACAACATATAGTTATAGCTTATACCAATTTCATGCACCAACTAAATTCCAATGCCAAAATTATCCTGAAATTGGCTTTTCATCTACAAATTCACGAATTCAAGCAGCAATTTGTGCGAAAGAACTATCAAAGAAAGGAAATTCATAATTTCAAATTTATCTTCACTTACCGTCAAGGAAACCAATTTTCAGCCTTCATTTTCATCTCGCTAATTACTAGAAAAAAGCACACATCATATACCTTACATAACAAAGGTCGAGAATACCTAATCTCGGTTCTTCAAAAAAAAATCCTATCCGCAGCATTCAATATCATATAATATCTAATGCAGTTATACTGATTTTTGTTTTTTTTTTTTTTCAAAAATTGAAACTTTTAACAACTTCTGGTTTTACCATGATTGTAAAACTTTCTTTATCAAAAAAAAAAACAGTTATACTCGCACACTAGACAGATTTCCTACACGTGATGCATTGCTGATTGAAAGCTAATAGGCCATGCAATTAGCATCTAACGCAAAATGAAAAGCTCTTCCAAGTGTGTGAACTGCACTCAATTTAGCGGTACATTGAACAGAACACAACAACAAAAAAGAACAGAACTAACTAACGAGAACACGAGAATCAGTATAGAGGAACAGGCAAAGGAAGTCTTTATTACCTTTACCAATAAAGGTACGAGTATATGGAAACTGGCAAAGTTTTCATCGCTGCTCAATTTAACTGCGGTTTCCCATCAGGAATATGCCCTTACTCGCTTGACTACAATTACATATCAGCCACCGCTATTTAGTAGAGTTTCGCTTAATACAAGTGCAAGAGTGAACAGTGAACAACCAAGGCAACAACTAACATCAAACACCCCCCCCCCCCCCCCACCGCATGTCAGTCAATTTCGATTTTTTTTTGTATCTATTCCTCCATAGATTTCCACTCTTCGACTACTGCCTAGTGCCATGGATGTTAATACCTTTACAATTACATACACATAGGTACACAGTACAGATAGCAAAGCTACTCACCTTGCTCACTTGCTGCTGGTGCTGCTGCAGCTGATTCGGATGCTGCTGCTGTTGTTGCTGAGTAGCATATCCCATCTTGCTCACAGGTATCAGAGTGTTATAGGCTGTTATGTATTGTGGCGTACCATGATGATGGTGAAGATGCTGCTGCTGTTGTTGTTGTTGTTGTTGTTGCTGTTGATGCTGCTGGTGCTGCAATTGTTGCTGAATATGATTCTGAGCTGTCTTCTTGTCAATCACCGCATACGTCGGTATCCGATCGTACGTGGACGAGGTAATTATGGCATTTTGTTCTGCCAGAGCTGCAGTTGCATACGCTCGACTGTGTCCTTTCGTTGTTGTCCATTCATCGTCGTCATCACGACCATCTACAAAAAGACCAATAGCACCACCAGAATAATGCAAACACACACACACGCACACATACATACACATAAATACTCTAATTCCGTTCATTATTAAAGTACTGAAGTGACTAATAATTACCTTGTGGTATTATGTCCGGATTCTTGTCAATACTATCGACACTGCTCGTCTGGCAAGTCTCCCGGCCAATACGAATATCCTGAATCGAGGGACCATTGTGCAGATTGCCAGCTCGGCTAACTTGATGTGAGTAATTGTTTCTATCACGTCCGGATGATCCTCGCATACGAACAATAATTACAATTATGAGCGCCACCAAGAATATACTGCCCACAATACCCAGCAAGATGCCTAGAAACGGTCGAATGTCCTCAATAACTGGTGCATATGCCAGAGATAAATCTGTAATTTTCGAAATCACTGTATTTCAACGAATAATTTTATTATTGTCCTTATTTATCTGGCTACGAGTATTCTATAGGTAAATCTACAACGGTACATATATCTTTCTAACAAAATAGATTATTAAGTCTATGGTGTATATTGTGAGTTGGAATCTGTGTTAAGGGTATTTATTTCCAATGGACTGAATTTCCTTTTGAAATGGATTTCATGATAATGAGGTAAACACACAAGAACAAAAAATGTAAAGTGAAAGAAATCAATGAAATTATATAAACAAACAAAATACTAAAGCGAAATAAAGATATAAATTAAATTTGTGCATGTCCTTACTTTTGTCAGTATTGTTTTCGCCGGCATTGTCTATAGGTATCTTTTTGAATGTAATTACAACTACAAGGACGCATCCATTGTATTTTTATTTTTTTTTTTTTGGAAGATAATTAAGGTTGTGCGGAGAGAAATAGTGCAAAACATAGATACAAAAAAAAATTAAATTAAATTAAACTCAAACACAACGAAACATTAAAGCATATTGTGCTCACTGAGATGTATTTTTGAAAATGTGTAAAATGCACACACACTCAAAAACCATTCGCTTCTCAAAAGAATACATAATAAAAATAATAATGTACGACTAATACGAAATACAAAAAAAAATGAACGACATAGTTTTTGTTACCTGTTTGCTTTTCAGGATCTTTGAGGGTATAAACTTGTAGAATTGTTGCATTGCTGCGGCCTTTGCTATTGTGCGCCACCAAAAACACATTGTATCCGGCTCCTGGGACAAGGCCTCTCACTTCAAAGAACGGTGTCCTTGTTTTTTTTTTTTTTTTTTATTAACAAAACAGATATAAAAGAATATTTTAAACATTAATTCAGAGGAAATTTTAAAGTTTTTTGTTTGTTTATTAAATAAAACAGAAAAGAGTATGTAAACCGAAATCAAATGAAGAAAACTACATTTTTGTCTCTTGTGGTTGCTGCCGAGATTAGGTTATGATGTACCTATACAAAGGGATATTGTCTACACATACGCTTGCAATGGCATCACTTTGGGGTGTTCACTGAGAAAATTTGATACGTTGCTTATTATTGAGTGCTGGAAAATATATATAGAATACTTTTTTAGTTGAAAAAAGCGAATCTGTGATAGATTTACAAATTAGAGCATCTTTGCATTAAGTCCGTGTTATCAATACTTTGACATTAATTATACAGATTTACGGGGCTTTAAAATCAATCATACGAGCAGATGTTAATCGCCATTACTATTTTTTGAATTTTTTTTGAAAAATATATTTCCCAGTCACTGAACTGTAACTGAGTTGCCCCAACTAGACAGACAAATACAATTAAGTGTTTCATTGACACGGCTCCCGGAAATTACGTCAGAGAAAATTATGATTTTTTTTTTGGAAAAACCGTCAGAAAATTCTTCATACAAAATTCTGGCCTTTCTTCCTATGAAAAAAAGCCAAACCTTTTTTGATATCTTTTCCTAACTTGCTGGCCTTTTTTCAAAAAAAAAATATGGCGTTTTTTCCATAGAAATGGAAAAAAAAGCCAGGAAAAAGAATCGGGCTTGTGTCAAGTGTTTTTTGCAATTAGGTTCACGGCGTACAAAAAGATCGGCGGGTAAGGGGAGGAATGCTGCCCCCTGCTTGGCCCAATTTAGGATTTGGGGTGGGTACAAGTTTGGGTATATTCAATTTTTTTTTGGATTTGAAGAATTCCAAAAAAAATTGCATATACCCAAACTTGTACCCACGCAAAATCCTATATTGGTCCCTGCAGGGCGGTTGCAGGGAGCAGAATGCCGTCCCGTACGCGCTGAGGTATTTGTACATCGTGGACGTAATTGCAAAAAAATTTTTCACACAAGCCCGAATTTTTTTTTTAGCTTTTTAAAATGTATTGTTTATATTTGAAATCTATTTTATATTTTGAATAAAGATTTCACAATATGTCACTTGGCCCCGCCCCGATCAGACGCGCAACCGACCCTTAAAACAGTTTATGGCCTTTCTTCCAAAACATTGTTTGGATATTAGGACAGAGTATATAAATTTTCTGGCTTAATTTCCATTTTGCTTTCAGGCTCTTTTGCACACCCATCTGACATAATGTCTAATATTTCTGGCTTATTATTATAATGTCACATGTGAACTGTTGAATAATTTGGTTGCATACGTTTTTATCAGAATAAGCTTTGAAAAACTTGGGAGATTTTGAATGACTCAGCACAGAGCAAATAAACAAAATTGTTCAGTTTTATTTTTAAAGTAGATATTAAGTTATTCAGACACAGCTGCGAAATTTGCGTGTGATATATACTGGGATATGATCCCAAGGGCTCTGTTCGACAAGGGCTGCTAACGGGAAGAAAAATGTTGCAAGCAATTAATTTTTGAGTAACCTCAAATTCATAATTTTTTTTGTGTAACTTTCAATCGTCCACGTTTTAAATTTCTAATGTTCTCTACAAGGCTTTTTTTCGCTTACAGAAACAATTGCCAAAAACACCCAACCAATTCTTGTGTCAAAATATTTGTTTTTCAATATGATGTGGCTTAGGGAGATATAGTTCAGCCCATTACCCATTCCAATCGGCAGCGACTGTTAACCGAAAATCAAGTTAAATTAAAAACAGTTTAAAACACAGTGGGTCCTATCGCGAATCTCCCAAGGAGTTTCATTTCCCACGAAATATTTTATTCACTCGAAATTTTTCCTCAGATCGTGAATTTCCCACGGAATAAATTTTCCCAGAACAAAAAATCGTATGAAATAACAGCAAAGTTTATTCCCGAGGGAAACTTTTGAGCATCATTAACGTTCACTATGTTGTAATAAGAGAAAAATTTCCAGTGAAATTTGTATGCACGATAACCCCCAATTTTATACCATCACTAAAAGTTTGGTTATTGAATTACTTTTGACCCCGCTCAAGAAGACTACTATTGTCTGAATAAATTTCTAATGTTAAGATTATGTTAAATTCCAAAGGAGATGCTTTTTTGAATATTTTTTTAAACAAAAATTTTTTGAAAAATTATTTCGTCAGTATTGATAAAAAGATTAACCAGCTTTCGAATGACCACCATAGGTAACCATTTCTTTTAAGGCACCATTCGACCCAACCTGAAAACTGTGTGATCTCTCCAACATTAGAATTTGACATGCTCGAAATCCTAAAAAAAAAATCACAACGAATGTGTACAGATGGTGCGAAAGTCATTTCGATATATATATTGAGAATGCCCATAGTTCTGAAAGTTCGTAAGGTTCTTCAAAGAGCGCATTTTGTAATAACTGATTGCCGCTAGAATAGTACAGAGCCAAGGTATATAAAAAGGATTGTTTCTATTTCCAATATTCACAACTATTAAATTGAGTAAGAACTGGCCTGCTTTTTCGCTTGTTCATCTATTAACCACTATTAAGAAATGGTTGAAATAATAATATATATTGCGTGGACCTTCTAATCACGTATTTATTCGATTTCGAACCAGCTGTTTCCATATGCGAAATAATTCACTGAAACTAGTTCACATAAGATGGTTTATTTCCTGCGTCAGTTTGTTGTTGGTTTTCCTTAATGTGACTATTTCTGGCAACCGATACCAGTTGACTGGAGTTATTGGGAGTTATCGTAAACAAAAATTTCCCTGAAAATTGTTTTCTCATTCGAATATAGCGAACGTGAATGATGCTCAAAAGTTTCCCTCCGGATTTATTGGTTTAGGGAATAAAATTTCCTGGGGAGTTTTTCTCTTGATTTCTTGTTCAAGCGAAATTTATTCAGTGGAAATCAAAATTCCTGGGAGATTCCCCCTCTATTACACGAAACCAATACCAACAGATAGGAGTGAATTACGGCTTTATATTCAGGATCAGGATCAGAGAGACCCAGTAGTAAAAACAAGTCTTAAATTTCTCGTCACTATAAAAAATGTTTCCATTATTCTTAGACCTATTGGTAGTTAATGGGACTTTTTGCCTCACTAAGATATATTTCTACGAAATCGAGTTAAACTAAAAATTTAGATAATTGATCTTTATTTTAGTTTTTCCCTTCCACTACTTTTACATATTCATAGTACTATTAAGTTTCTTACTCGTGTACTCCAAGATCAACCACAGAATCTTAAGCAACAGATTATTGAGTTTTCTTCCAAACCAAAATATCAAAATAAAAAAATATGTTTTTTCAAGTTTTCATAGTTTACATACTTTGACTTATATATCCTTGGATGTCGTGTAGTCCCATTTACATAAACTTCCATTATGAAGTCCTGTTGCAAGCCGCCGTCAAAACCTTCCAAGCACTCAATCTGAAATCCCGTCGATGTTTGGTTAAGCAACGTGCAGTTAATAAGCGGATCCGGTTCACCTATATGACAGAGACAAAAGTTACAAGCAAATTGGCTTAAATATTTGCGTTTGGTATTAAAGGGACGAACTATAAGTCGCACTACTTCAATCTAATATTGAAGACTTAACCAAGGGACCAAGGTAACATACATAACAGCGAGTGTCTATATGAATATAGAGATGATACGGATTTTGTCGAAGTATAATTGTGCGTGGAAGCTAAGCTCATCAGACTTGTATACTATACTGCTGCCAGAGCTCTCTGAACCACTTTACTATACTACCCACTAGGTTGGCAGTGTCAAAGCTCGTTTCGTTCATATCACAAAATACCATATACCTACCACCGACATTCCCAGCGGAATTAAGTGCATTAAAGGAGTGCAGTGTTTCTGTTTATGTGTATTAGGACATATAAATTTAAATTGTACACTTATTCCTATATAAAGTGCAGATGTTGGTTTTGCCAGAAAATATTTGTGTGTGTGTACACAAAATCGCGCCATAGTCAGTTATAGACTAAGAACAACACCACCATTACCACCCGCTGATACACAGCAGCATTGGACATGCTATTTCAAACAGAATTGTGAGATCATTGCAGAGGAGATAGAACAACTGCACAGCCAAACCAGCCAACAAACCCAATTCGTCCTTGCTGCCCGTGCATCCTCCCCAAGAACAATGAAAAGAAAAACATACCAAAAACAAGAACACTCTACTTTAACGAAGATTAAATGAGTACAAGTCTGTTGATGATTGTGGTGGTAGTGCAATAAGTCCATCATCAGTTCCGGCGGGAATTTGCCACGGTCTTCCTTAGTTTATATCCTTTAAAATATTTAAAGTGGAGTTTTGATGTGATGCTCCAACATTAACACACAGGCTGAGATTTTCTTCTCGAAAAACGGAACAGGATATAACAGGACAATAACGACGATGACGACGACAACTATATGAGTTTAGATATATATATATGGCTATAAGGTCGTTTGGTTGTGGGGGCATGGTTTGTAGGTGTAGGTACATATTTATGCTTTCACGTTTTAGGCTATTTTGGTTTTTGGAATAACAATCCTTTAAGCTGGGAAGTTGCTGTTGGCAGGACAACGGACATACCTGCCCAAAATATAAAACAAGGTGACAAGTTTATCACGCTTACCTGCTGGTGTTATCGTGTACACGCATGGTTCACTTTGGTCACCGATTTCGTTGCTTGACCAGCACAGCAATGTCCCATAGTCCTGCAAAAGAAAATTAAAAACAAATATTATGGCTTTGTTAAATCGTTGATATATATACATATATGTTTTTGGTGT
Organism: Philhelius pedissequus; assembly: GCA_910595825.1. Taxonomy (NCBI): domain Eukaryota; kingdom Metazoa; phylum Arthropoda; class Insecta; order Diptera; family Syrphidae; genus Philhelius; species Philhelius pedissequus. The sequence goes on from OU343163.1 coordinate 33,613,757, forward strand.
AAAAGGATTAAGGACTTAGGACAAACCAATTTAATTTTTGATAGGAAGTTTTAGATTGTACATAACACTTGCTTTAGAATTTTTTAATCACAAAATTATTGATTGGAAAATATCGAACCTCTTTAAACCTCCTAGACTTATAGTTTTTGGCAACTACTATCAGAAAATTGTTGTAAAAAATAAAAAAAATAATCTCACATTAGCCGTAAACAAATCTATGGCCTTTTCGTGACCATTTACTCAAGTTGCGAGCAAAAGAATGCCAGCTTGGTGGAAATCAAGCTTCGAGTCAATAAGAACAAGTTGTAGAAAACTCTTCAGTCGAACGAAAAACAAAAAAAAAGTGTCCGACTGCGATTCCTAAAAAAATCTCCAAGAACATGTAAGAAGGAATTGAAGAAATCTAAAAAAAATACGCTTCACTAATACTGTTATATCTAGCTGTTTCAAACAGTCCCAACTAATGTGAAGTCTCACTTAATCTACTACTGGATATTTCACAAGATCTCATAACAAGAGGAGAACTGCAAAGTACAATACCCAAAGCAGAAAAAAGTTCACATATTGACCCAAAAGATCTCAAACCAATCCGTATTTCAGTATTCGTTCTCAAGACCTTAGAGCGACTGATTGGAATTGATATTAGACTCTTCAATTGGTAGAAGCACCTCAACACACTTTGGTCGTAACCATTAAACATTCCATTCGTCATAAAGCATATACTATAGTAGCTTAGAATTCTGAAGATAACTGCTGGCGCTTGGCAATGGCCAAATTTCTGTTGATGTCTCGACCGGATTGATATCATTTCCGGCAAATTCTTGCGAGTTAACAACGTCGAAGGAGAAACTCATCACCAAAGTAAAGTGTTCCCCGGCATTGTAAAAAATTATAAAAAAAATCGATTGGATTTGTGAACGGACAACGTGTCGTCGATAGCTTAGTAAATGGTCTTTGTTGTTTGTTTTTGCGACAGAAAGCAAATCGAAAAACATTGTTTATCATATCACTCTCTCCTTATTTTTATTCCATTCAAATAAATCACATAGAAATTAGAACTATCTGTGTTTTATTCTAGCTCTCTCGTTCATTTGAAGGCGTCAAATTGGGTCGGGACGAAGTTCACCTGGTCCGCTAGTTATTTATACTTTTAAGAAGCATCTACATACGCAAATTATTTTAAGGAAGTCGAAAATATGAAAAGTGGTACTATGGACAGTACCGTTCATAAGAGCGTCAAATGAAATATTTTTTTTTTTTTTGAATTTAAGAGTACTTTAAAAGCACTATTTAAGACAATACACATTTGTGTGCCAAAACTCTTCGATCCGTTTTTGAGAACAAAACAATTGTTCTTAACAGGTTTTTTTTAACATTTGTATGCTAGGTATCGTTGTTTTTTGTTTTACGAAAATGGTTTCTTTTTTGTGTTCGGTAATCGCCAAAAAAAGTTATGTCTCTCCGCACATGATCAGCCTAAGCTGCTGAAGCGATTTTCTTCAAACTTGGAACTTATCGTCTTAGGTTTCAGTTTTAAACCTTTTATCTGTTATCTATCTTAAGTATTAGGTCTACATTTACAAAAAAAAATTACCTACAATTTTATTAACGGTACTTTCTCATTAGCTACTGCACGGATTTCAATCATTATTCTTATACAGGAGTTCGTTGGAATTTTTAATAAAATTGTATTCTCAAATTTTCGAAAAATAATTCTTTGTATTTTTGAAAGAATTTTTTTTTCTGTTTTTGAAAATTCGATATTTCGTAAACGGGTGAAAATAGTTCAAACAATAAGTCAACTTTCTCAAAAAAAAAAACAATGATACAATTATTTTCTTTTCCGTTTTCGATTTTTGTTTTAACATTACAAGTTAATCCGGCAAAGTGTCGAAATTCTAGTTTTCAAAAATTCAGTACTTAAAAATTTTCTGGAGTTGTGTTTGTAACAGGAATTAGCTTGCGCACTTTATTTTATTAACAAATCAATTTTTTTTACAAAATTTTGACAGAGTAGCACAATTTAATTTTCATAATTCTGCCAAATTTCGAGCCGAAAACAATAAAACTTCTCCTTTCAATAGGACTCTACCTTGATAATATAGTACCTTGCATTCAGATAGACGTTAGGGATGGTATGTTTAGCGTCATGCTAAATTTCAATAAGGTCTCAAAAAATACTTCACTAACCGATGTCCCACATTAGAACAACTAAGATAGAAAACGTCATACTAGCGTGTGTACCAGGGCATACTGGAATTAAAGGCAATGAAATTGCGGATGTTGCAGCCAAAGATGCGATTAAGTACCCAGAAGAACATTGATTAAGTACTGACTCGCCAGATATTTTTCCAGCAGGAGAAGATGGAGCTTGAAAACCATTGGGATAATTGTCACACATTCCTTCCCACTCACAGTCCTCATAATATTCGTATTCCATACAATAGACAGTTTACAAGAGAAGAGTGTATAAGGATACTCCGAGTCAGAGTCGGAAAAACTATTTTTTCCACAAAACACCTGTATAATAATGAACTCCTCGAAGTATGTGAATCTTGTCAAGAAAATCTTTCAATTCATCACATATTTGTAGATTGTCCACTATCTCGCCAGATCAATCCATCACTTGAAAGCACACGAGTATCCAAAAAATTAACAAGCATCCTTAATCCAGCAGATCATAAGATAATCCAAAGAATAAAAATTGCTTTAGATGCCCATAAAAAGTTTAGTGAAATTTAATTTTTTCTCCACAATACAATATATAGTAAATAATATGTCAAACTTATATATTTATTAATTTTTACGTATTATATTGATTAATCATTGACCAAATTGTTCCATTATAAAAACCATTTGTTCAAAAGACGACATCGCTTATGGATTCGTTTCCCTGATGCCTACTAAAATAAATTTATTTGTAAGTTATTTAAAAATAAATAAATAAATGAAAAATACTTCCCAAAAAAAAAAAAAATGTTTGTCCTTGGACAAAGCTTGTAATACTTTGTTGCTTTTGTTATGAATTTTTTAATTTGTTAAAGTTCCATGAAGGCCTATGGCAACACTGCTTTTTATTTTCATAAAAATTTACATTTTCTTTTTAATTTGTTTTTCTTTGTATTATATTTAGAGATATAAATAAATCGAATTAAAATTAAAATTCATATACTCACATTTTCGGTCATGGGCGTATAATGGGCGACACTGCGCCCCCGTTCGATTGCAACCAAAGAAGCTGGAATATCGACACTTTCAGTTGCGGTGGCATTAAATTTCCAACTAAACAACACTTCTGATGGATTTGCTTCGACTTCGCAAGCTACTTTAACAGTCTCATGTCGCCCTGAGCTATACATTGTTCTTTGTCCTGGTCTACACACAGGAGCAACTGCAAAATAGAAAAAAACATATATAAGTAAATACAAACACATACAGACAAACACATCTACAAGATAATATTGTAAATCCTGAAAACATCTGCTTTGGTTCTCAAGTGCGGAATTTTGCAATAAAATATAAATTTCACCCTGCAGCCTTGTGGCTTTCTGAAGTAAATAAAATTATTTGCAAACATTCCAATGAATGGGGTTTGGTTTGTGGGGTTAATTTTCATAATATTAAAAGAATTTTCTTCAATAAAAAAATAAATAAATAAAATAAGACAGATTCGACTACGAGAACGACTTCCTTATAGGCAAACCACAGTAAGGAGGAGAAAACTTGACAAACTGTGTTTCTTAATTTTGCATATCTCTTTGAGGGAGTGTCTAATATCAGGACATATTACTGACTAACGTCAATGAGAGTCACACACAATTCTGCAGAATATTAAATATAATTTTATTTTTATTTTATAAAAAAAAAAATATCATGTTAAATTAGATAACAATCTCGAAAATCCAATTGACGACGACACAACGCTCTCAAATTCTTGCTTGTAATTAATATTTTTTTTATAATTTTACTGCTCGTTAAAATTTCTCAATAAAAACGAAACCGATACCGTAAAATGGCAATGATTCACAGAAAGCATCTTGTTCATTGTTGAAAAGAAGAAATAAACAAATGTATTGCGGTTACAATAATGAATATCCTGAAAATCCTTTAAAGTTGTAAAATGAACAAACGAAATGAAATTCAATTTTATGCATTTTGTTATTAAATTTAATGTTTCTTTTTTTTTTCTTTAATTTGAATTCGCTTTTCAATAAAAATTCGTCCTGCGACACATACATAATTCAATGATATTAAATTTAAATATTGCCAAGAATATCACATCTCCCATTTGTCAATTTGTGTTTTAAGAGAGAGAAATGTGATTTAAATTGCTAGGAATTAATGTTTGAAAAATTTTAATATTTAAAGAAGAAATAATTTTTCAATGATGTATTCTGAGCTTAGTCCACTAACAGGAAGAACATTAATGAACAACATCTATTCTAAAACGATTCGTTTTGAGTTAAAAAACTTTACAACAATTTTTCTTTCACCCACTGACCAGCACCACCCACGGTATTGGATTCATTTATGAATCCATTTAATCAGGGAACAGACCGAAACCTTATTTTGATTTTAATTTTCAGAAATTTCCATAAAATCTGCATAAAATTCCATATTAATTTATTTGTTTCTATATTATAATTTGCAAAGTTTCGAGGCAAACTTATTTGAGTAGGTTTTGGGCAGTTATTTCGTCGTAATGGCTGTATTTTTTTTGAAAAACATTTCCTGAAATTAGTTTTTGTTTTTTTTTTTTTTAATAAAAACTGAGTACGCATTAAAGTAGTTTGGTATTCACGAAACTACAGGACTTTTCAAATTTTAAGAGAGATTTAAAATTTCATAGAAAAAATAAATACTTTTCGTGAATTTTGTTTATGAAAAATGTTTTCTATATTTGAAGTACCATTGACGTTTACAAAGACTAAAAATAAAGGAACCCTTTATCCCTTTCGACATATATTGCACACAGATGAATAATTGAGAGTAAAGGAATACGCGCCTTTTTTTCTTATTTGGAAATCTCAATAGAGTGAAAGTATTGAATCATTAACTAGAAATATAGGGCATAGTTAAACCACAACAGTTCAAAGATTCTTGAAGAATTTTTCCAATACACAAAAAAGGCAGCGTCGAAGATCTTGCAAATTATGGAGGAATCTCATTTTTAAACTCATCTTACAAAATTTTTACGGCGGTATGACTGAAAAGGCTGAACTCATCGATACATGCGAATAAGCTACTGAGTGAGTTCCAAGCGGGCTTCAGAACACAATACTCTACCATAGATCACATCTTTGTACTTAGGAGTATTGCTGACTCATTCATGTCCAGAAACAAAAAACTATACGCTTTTTTTGTAGATTTAAAGGCGGCATTTGATACCGGGGACCGAAATGCGCTGATATATAAATTATTTAGATCCGGAATGTCATTAAAGTTCGAAAGAGTTCTCCATAATTTAAACATAGAGACCAGATCAGTCGTCTGGAATGGTAAACATTTATCGGACTGGTTTCAGACAAATTCAGGCGTGAGACAGGGGTGCACTTTTTGTCCAAGCTTATTCGGACTTTTCATTGATGATATCATAGAGACATTACCAGGAGGTGTAAGTTACGCGGGTACTATGATAAAAGCCTTGCTTTTTGCAGATGACATCCTTATGGTGGCATACTCTCCGGAATCACTCCAGCTTATGAATAATAGGTTGGCTGAATACGGCTGGCGATGGAATTTAGTAGTTAACTTGAATAAGTCTAAAATAATCGTCTTCAGGAGAGGAGGAGGAAGTTCGGCAAATGAACAATGGTACTGCAACAACGAAAGAATAGAAGTGGTTAAGGAATATAAGCACCTTGGAGTTTATTTTACCCAGAATCTAAAAATTGAAAGGCATCTCACGAACAAACTGGCGATGGCAAAAATCGCTATTAATGTAGCATGGAGTGAGTGTTTTAGTAACAAGTACATTGCCCACAGCAGCAAATATAAAGTCTTTCAAGTATGGGGAGCAAAGAAATAAAGGGTTATCCATTTTGCGGTTTTAAAAATATAGGGCTTGAATTCGACATCTGTCAAACTAAGTTGTTAAACCAATTTTTTTTTCAGTTGAAATCTGACATTTACGAAAATGAATCGCTTAACTATCGCACATCACATAAAAATTGTTAAAACCTACTACAAAAATGGTGATTCTGCCACAGACACATATCGTACTTTAAGAGGAGCTTATGGCTTACATAATCGTCCAACTAAGCAATCAATTGGCAAAATTGTGAAGAAATTTGAAGAGACTGGATTGGTTGCAGATATTGTAAGGCCTTTGAATCATCGTTTCGCTCGTACCACTGAAAATATCGCTGCTGTAAGTCAAACTGTTGTCGGGTGAATGTGTCGATTCCTCGTCGTTCTCAGGAATAAGGACTGTCTTACGGCACCTTATGGCGTATTTTGCATTTGGATCTACATCTAGATCCAAATGCAAAGACGTATCACAACGTCGTAGATACGTCCAATGGGTGCTTGAACAACAGGTGGTGGACGGCGATTTTTCGAACAAAATTTTCTTAAGCGACGAAGCACATTTCCCACTGGGTGGGTATGTTAATAAACAAAATTGTCGTATTTGGGGTTCTGAGAATCCTCAAGTAATTGAAGAGAGGTCATTACATCCACAGAAAGTTACTGGTGGGGGCGCTCATTGGTCCGGAGGTGTGATTGGACCTTACTTCTTCGAAAACGACGATGGAACGACTGTCACCGTCAATTCGGAGCGTTATGGTTATACGATAACCGACTTTTTTTTCCCTGCTATTGAAGAATACGACTTGGAAAATATGTGGTTTCAACAAGACGGTTCCACATGCCACATAACTCGAGCGAATATGGCTTTCCTGGCGCGTAATTTCTCTTCGTGGCGATATTTCTCTTCGTGGCGATATTAACTGGCCACCTAGATCATGCGATTTGACACCGGTGGACTTTTTTTGTGGGGCTGCGCGAAAGACCGTGTTTATGCAGGTAAACCTTTAACTCTTGAGCACTTGAAAGCCAACATTCGTCAAGTTATGGCTGAGATACCGCCTAATATGTGTCAAAAAGTGGTCGAAAGTTACCTCAAAAGAATCGATGCTTGCAACAATTCGCGGGTGGTCGTTTAAATTATGTAGTGTTTCACACATAATGTCAACGTTCAAACTTTATAACAAAAAAGAAGTATCATGAAAGAAATATTTTATATGTGTTTTATTTACGTTTACGTTTTCACCCGTGTGATACCACATGAGCTGGCTTTTTTACCCCAAAAAGAGCTTAAAACCAATTTAAGCTTTTAGTGTCCAAGTGTGCTAGTTCATTAATGTCACTGAAAATGAAGCCTCACAGAAGAAGTCTTCTTTTTTTAGAAAGTCTTGAGTAAAACCATGAAACTTTCCCCAAGCGATATTCTCAGCAACGAATTTTTCTGCAGCTACACCTTTTTCAAATAAGATTCAATTGGTGCACGAGCTTAAGGCAAGTTATCTTATACCTGCTGATACTAGGAATACTAATAGATAACAATGCATCAATTTTACCAGACTACCAGTATTCCACCTATAATTGTTTCAACTCCAGGAAAACTTTGCATTTTCAACAAAATAATATAAAGATGGGTTTCGAAGAATTTTATGATATGTCATTAACAAATGTATGTAATAAACCAAAGAAAAACAATTTTACTTACATCTTATATCTAATTGAACAGGATTACTTTCACCATCTCCTTCTCGATTGCTTCCAACGCAAGTATAAATACCACTTCTGGCTCGACTAACATTTTGCAATACCAAACTTTGATTTGCAACAATAATTCCTTCACTTAAATTATTTTCTAATGAATTACCCTATAAATATAAATAAATGCATCATTTTTATTTATACATTTTGATAAATAAAAATAAATAATATACTTACATTATGTCTCCAACTAACTTTGTAGACCCATGGATTTGACTTAATATTACATTCGAAAAATACATCAATACCTTCTCGAAATGATGAGTTCATGCTATTTGTACCAAGTTCTAATGTTACTACTGGAATATCTGTTTAAATTACAAACAATATAGAGGAATTTATTATTTATTAAAGAAAATAAAGATATTTCTGAAGAAAGGTAATAAAATTGTAAAACATAAATATTAAAGGAATGTTAGTAAAAAAATGTTTAAGGAATGAAATAGAGGAACATTCTTTTTCTCTAAAGATGGCTATTAGAAAAGTTTTGCGGACTATCAAATTGTTGAAGAGACAGATGTTTTTGGAAAACTAGTGATTCGTTGATACTAAAAATGCGCGAATCGCTAATGAAGTCAAAACTTATCAGAATTTGTATTTACAGAAATGAATACAAGAATGCTTTCAAAATGTTTAAATATGACAAGTGACTTCTGACTCTTTAGTGAGATTGATGCAATTCTACGAAACAAATATAGACTGCATATTACAATTAGGAAACTTTGGGAAACAGCCTACAATTTATTGAAGCAATTTGATACTACAGAGAATTTCTAAAGAATGCCCAAAGGTATAAGAGATTGTTACAAATTATCAATGGTAAGTCTTTCGTTTTTCATAAATAAACGTATTGGGATAATTATTTTATTATCAGCGGTAATTCTCCAGCTCTGAAACTTTGGGCTGCTATATTGCAATATTTAGTGGTTTTATTTTTCTAGCCGAAGCTTTCGCTGATTTTGGCAAGGTCTTTCTGAAGAAAACACATTCCCTTTGTAACGAAGCGTTGCGATTCCTATTCCTAAACGACCGCCGCCGGCCGCCGTAAAACAAGTACTAATCACCAAATCCAGCAATTCCGCACGGCCACCACATAACCTTAACGCAAATAGCGCACGACTAGCGCGGAATGTACTACCAGCAACAAACGGAAGCATCAAAGTGCGACCTGAATAGCACACTTACATTTGTGTTCGTCATCCTTACACTTCACACTGCCTTACGGCTAGAAATATTATTAGTAGAGGTACAAAGAGAAGAAACTTGTACACTCGATAGCAAGCCTTGATTTCGATTTTGGTTTTTGCTGAGGAATAAGATTCTTGTCGATCCTGAGCGGTAGCTGCTTGGTGATCGATTCCGTTAACCTTAATTGGTACACTGGTGTGCCCTTTAAGGCGGACTTTTGTGTTATAAAACTATTAAATTTTTCCTCGGATTAGCCATGGGCAGGAAGTAGATTCCTAACCGTTTTCCACTCTTACTGCTCCTGAGTAAGTTGTGTGCTACCGTGCAGCACAACTTTCTTTTTCAACTTCAGTCAGAATGAGTGCTATTGTATCACAAAAATACACAAGGGAGTTCCACGTTGGGCGCCAAATAGTTGCAAATTTTTTAAGTGTAAATCTATGATGCATTTTATTATTTTAACTTTATGAAGGCGGAAATATAAATCCACAGACTTAATCAAATCAATAAAATGAAACAAAACGAATTAAGGAACGACGAGAACTGTAATAGAAATGAAAATGACAATCTATCAAGCTTGTTTGACTTTTGGAAGAGAACAGAAAACAAGTGCTCTGCCATCCAGTATATGAGATTTGCGGGGGTTGGTTTTATTGAGTTGCAATCAAATGATCGAAGTGATTAACGATATAATTACATTTTATTTACTGAAATTGAATAATGGTAGGTAATATTAAGCACAAGGTTTAACCTGTAGAAAAAAACTTTAAATAAGTTTTATAAGTAAACAAACTTTAAGACAGAAATAAAATTTCGATTATGTTTTACCCTGAGTAGGTTTTTAAAAAAGTTTATTAAAAGATAAGGTGTCTGGGAAACATTTCGATATAGGGGACCCAGAATCTCTTTTAAAAATAGCAAAGCTTACAAAGGCTTGGAAATTAGCAGAGGGTTAAAGAAATTTAGAATTGCCAAGCAAACACAGATAAAATAGGAGAAGGAAACAACGCAAAGTGGTTTTTCTTCTGGGTACCGGCGGACCGCCTAGCCTGTCGCACAGTTATTTTCAAGTGTAGATCAATCACACTAAGAAATCACGAAGATCTAAAATAATTGTTTTTCAAAAATGCCATTAAACCAGGTATCTACTGGACTCCTTGAATACTTTTGAGCAGCAAAAAATCGGGCGGTGTAAAAGAGAAAAAGTAAAAAAAGAATTGGCAGGTTAAGCTTGTAGTGATAAAAATTACCTCAACACAAAATCTTTCCAACCTTGACACAAAATCTATACAAGTATTGCTTAATCGGTTATTCAAATCTGTTATCACGTCTAATGAATCTACAGCAAAATTTACGGACCCTGGAGACGTGCAATACAGCACCCAAAGGATATGGTGGATCACTAGTACGACCATAAGTTATAAGAGGTACGCTTCAAGCCTAGAGTCTCTTATCACTTGATAAAGTCTATAAGCAAGAAGTCAGAAGTCATCTTAATTACCTATGTTTTATATACATGCTTATGAAACCACATGCCGCTCGCGGGCAATAATTACCTTCCTGACAAATTGTCCCAATCCACTGCGATGTTTTGTAGCGTAAGTGCATGTGAATTGTGTTATACAGAAGAATGGGGCGTGGGAATTTTACCATCCAAGCTGAGGCATAGTAAAACTTATCCAAAAAATTTAGCTAAAGAATTTATAAAGGGTGTTTTTTTTAGACGTGTGGTTTTCAAGAAAAAATAAAACTCATAAAATTTAATGTTATGGTCAAGAATTAAGATTTATTATAAAAATAAGGGTTTGCCATTATTTTTTCAAATAATTTTTTAGCAGCAATTGGGGTCGTATATCAGCAATAACGCGGGGAATATTCTCATCCAAGGCGTCAATGGTCTGGGGATTATCTGTGTCGACAACCGACTTCACATAACCCCATACAAAATAGTCCACCTGTCTTAAATTGCACCATCTTGGAAGCAACGCCAGATGCTCACAATCAAAAGTTTCCTTCAAATTAATGTAGTGACGTCTTGTTGGAACCAAAGGTCGTCCCAATCAACATCCTGCAATTAAAGCACGAAAAAGTCATTAATCATGGCTCTATAGCATTGCCGGATCCGTTTTTGATGAAATATGGACCAGGGTTGGCCGAATTAACTTAATTCTATTTTTTACATCAAAAACTACGCGTAGTAAATGGAATAAACCACGCGTCTTATTTACTTTTGAAACGTCTACTACATTCACGCAGTAAATTAAGAAAATCAATAGAATTTCAACCGGATAGAAAAAATTCCAAAATTTCGAATAAAACAATACCCTACCCAATGACACAAGTTCAATGAAACCTGATTCCGACCAATAGAAATGTAAAGACATAAGTATAAAGAAATAGGGTTATCCTAAATTTGATTGCAGTAATCATCGCATTTATTTTTATCATTCATTTTCAGCGTATAGACTAGTGAATGTGAACAAGTTTTTTTGGATTTTTCTTGCCCAAGTAGGTTTCTTATGTGTGCACAAGAGAACAGTGCGAGAAAAACTTGAGAACAACCAAAAAACTGTTATAATCTCGTATTTTTATTCCTTTTATTATGATAAAAACTACAATTTGTTCACAAGTCGCCAAATACAAAAGATATGATAAATTAATATGAATTCGTAATTCAAAATGAAATGACATTTCAGACGATTTGACATTTGAAACTACGTCTGCTACAATTTGTTTCATTTACTACATTAACTACATTTAACTACATTGAGTACGTAGCAGACGTAATTAATGTATTTTAAACAAACAAGTGACAGTTCGGTAAACCCTGAAATGGACCAACGATTCCGTTTGCTCATAGAACACACTAAACATTGACTTCTGGAGGATGTAACGGCGGCGTCTCAATAATGGCTTGTGGATTATTAAATATTTAACCAAAAGTAAGCTTCATCGCTGAACAAAATTTTCTTGTGATGTGTGTCGCGTGAACCGAGCCATTATTTTGGTAATAAATTTGCACGATTTGCAAATGTTGTGTAGGAGTAAATCTATTCATTGTGAAATGGCAAACTGAGCCTAAATCAAATGACATCTGTCAAAAACACCAACTCCGAAAAAATTGAAAACCACACGTCTGCAAAAAAGCACCCTTTACATGATGAGCGATAATTTCAGAACGAAACATCAACTTCCCAAAATGGCCTATTTCGGTAGTGCCATGACATTTTCAAATAGCTGTTGTCTTTCAGGTACGAAAAACGTATCCTTCCCTATCTTTCGTTCCACGAAAATATCTATCGTCCTTTCAACCAAAGTTCTTCCATAACAAAGCAAAAATAAACAATGTCGACATTAACAAAATAAATCAAGTTTGATTTCGCAAACAAACACCACGCTAATGTTCACTTTTACGACTTTGAGAGCTCCGAAAGATTCTTCTTTGTATTAATTACTTTTTGTCTTCCCATTTTTAGTGGGTTATAAAAGTGTTGATTGAGTTTTGAATTGTTTCTCAATCCTTATCTCACCTCAACTTAACTCAGTCTCAGTCTCAGTTTGTAGGACGAACAAGAAAAAAATAAATCACAAAAAATAAGATGCTTCGCATCTCCTTGGAAACTATATAACAGTATAACGGGGTTAAAATGTTCTGGCTGATTACATTAAACTAGATAAAAGCACAGCAAGGAAACTTTAATTTCTGCTTGCTTTTCTTCATTCGCAAACGCACAAAAGAAAGCAAGGACGGATAAGCGGGAAAACGAAAAAAAAGAAATATTAGAACATGACCAAAATGAAAACTATTCTTATCTTCCGTCCGTTTCTTATTGCATACAGCTATTGTGTTTGTGTCTGGACTTGATTCGATGGACGAACGCCGACGTCGACCAACAACAACCTCCTTGGAATCTGCACTTCCACTTCAGCAGCCCAAGGAACCCCGTTCGCTGTATTTATAGTTAGAAATTACGAATTCAGCACCAGGTTAATTAAAATTCTGGGAAATAACGTAGATGCTGTTAGCACAGGAGCACACACAAAGCGTTCTTGTACTTCTTCTTCTGCTGCTTCTATAAATGGAGCAGGTGAAGAAAAGTCTTCTACGAGCGAGCGCCTCACTCTGCCATCTGCCCTAGGAACCAGGAACTTACGATTTATTTTATTTTGTTTATTGCCAGCTTTAGTGTTGTTGTTTTTTTTTCTTTTAATAATCTCATTCGGTTTGCTGCTTTTTCTTTAGAGCGGAAATTGAGGAAACCAATCAAATCACATCGCTCTTTGAAGGAGTCTGCAAATGTAATTTTAAGCCCTCTGAAGACGTCAGCTGGGAGTGAGTTAAGAAGAGAGTACTCTCAAAGAATTCTTTTTTGTATATCTTCGATTCAAATAATTAAGGGTAAGACAATGTATTTAATTTAAAAAAAAAGTTTAATGTTCATCTAATTGCAATACAAAATTCAGGAAACCTATGAGAGAAAAAAATGTGGATTTTAAATTACATTTAAATGAGACTTAGATAATGTCCATAAAGGCTTTAAGGGTTAAAAAGGCTGCTTTTTTGCCTTAAACATGCTTCAAGTCGTAATGAAATCCTTAAACCAAAACTTATTTGAAAACACTTCTTGACTAAGGAATTCATAAAAATTATTATCTGCACGACTGGATCGCATGTAACTTGCTCTGATGCTCACCGACATAGGTAGCACAAGATACTTAGTAGAAACAGATCCGTTTAATATCAGTCCATGTAGGTATTCAAGGTAATGAAAAGGCAGACTCTTAAGCCGAGAGGTCTGAACCCTCTTTTGCAGAATCTGAGAAAATGTGATTAAATATAGAATCAAAAAAGAACAGGAGACCGAAAGATTAAATATTTGGAAAGAACTCCCAACATTTGTTCAATTACCCTCCTTAACCAAGCTTCAAGTATTCAAGTTTATCAAAGAAATCAACCTGGAGAAATAGCTGCAGAACGAGTAATCACTCCCAGATCTAGAAGGGGACACAATAGCTCAAAAATTTCGAAGGCACGTGTCCCTAATTATTATTATATAATTTGTAAAGACTGTTTTTATATAAATATTTTGATCGAAATCCGTTACGTCGTTATTGACAAAATGGAAAATTGAAAATATAACATTCTCTTGCTGGTAATTTTTTTATTGCGAACCAAGGTAGGATGAGGCAAGTTATACATTCGTCGAAAAAAGAGTTTTGAGATAACAATCAAACTTGACATTACGATGATAGCGAGACGAAAACATATGGTCTAAGAAAAATGTCTAAAAACGTTACTTTCCATAGGACCGTTTTTTTGCTTTCCACTATCTCATAAATGGCTTAACCGATGCTTTCAAAATTTCACACATATATAGGTGTAGGTAGCAAAATTTATACTGCTTGCCAATATTTTTAATTTATTTTTTTTTGTATTTTTAAATAAATGCTTTTAAAAATACAAAAAAAATTAAATTAAAAATTAAAAATTTATATTCTGATAATTGTTCATTAATTTTTTTTTCAAAAATTATAAGTATATGAATTTGCTGAATACCCATGATTTTTTTTCCAAAAACCACTATACAGATTTAAAAAAAAATGTTCTCATAAATTAAAATTTATCCAAGTAATAAAGTATTTATTTCTGAATTTCGAATTAATTTTTGTTTGATTAAGCCGATTTAATCTTTTGTTTTTAAGTCTGTATTTATGTTTCAAGATTGTCAATGCAATTTTTTTTTAGAAAAAAAATTAAAGAAATCTTGAATAATATAAAAAATTAAGTAATAAACAACATTAAAAATATATTTAGATTTTTAATAAAATTCTTTTGCATACGATGTTATCGAACCACAATGCCCGACCCAGTCCTGCATTTTATTTTTTTTTGTTAACAAAAATTTAGACTAGCTTTAACAGAAAAGTGCAGAATTTCTGTTTATCAAAATCACTATAGCCGTTTTGTGTAATGACCTTAAAAGCTTAAATTTCAAGTTTGATGAAAATCGCTTCAGGGGTTTCCTGGTTCTTATATATTGTAATATTAAGTTTGATCAGAATTTCAACTTTTTTTTTTCAAATGTAAAACTTGAAGTTTAAATAGGTACCTACATGGTCAGTACGCAGTATTTTGTTAATGCACCAATCCTTGTCGTAGCGAGACGCTTCCATGCCCCGATTTTTAATAATTGCTGTAAAATCTCTCTTTTCGACTTCTCAACTTTATTTATAGTGAACTATAAATTTTAAGGCGATCGTATAATCCACAATGACCAGAGAGTGACTCCATAGGTCTAAGAAGCATTCTATCAAAAACATAGTGTGGCACAGTGGTGATAGTTTCTGATACCAATAACATTCCATTCGAGTGACCAAACCTAGTAGCACACTCTCTTACAAAATATCGGAGGTGGCGACCTCTGGTAGAACAAATAATGCCATGCCCTTAATAAGAAATTACCTACTATACTCTATTCAATTTATATTTTCAGCTTTATGGGGGAGCTTTTTCAAACACATTGGTGCCGGCTGGCGTTTTAATGACACGCACCTTAGGAAATTGCTACTGAAATATTCCATAAGTCCATGTACATTCCACAATAACCTGTCTGCTCCCCGGCTGCTAGGATAGGAGATTGATAGCCTATTTGACTCTCGTTTATTGTGTTTATTAAAAAAAAAACACATTGATTCAGAGTTACCATTAATCCGTTGATCTGAATTTTAATACCTTTCTCTTTGGTTTTTGCTATGGAGCTTTCAGAATTGAAGCTTTCTTAGAGCTTATGAGAGCATATATTTAAAATTAAAGGAAAAAGGTCAATACGTCTTTTTTGATTACATCTTTTCGTTTTGTTTATCGGAACACGAAAAAGCAGATATACACTATTTGTTGAGTATTTTTTATTAAGGAGAAATTACTATTTGAGCAAGTTTTTTATGGTTTTCGGTTTATTAATTAATTGCAACTTTAAGTTACGAAACTTTTTTTTTCTTCATGAAAATAAATCTTAAAAGAAGAGGGTTTCGTGTATAAAAATATTGTATTTAAGAAGTGCAGTGGAATTTGAGGTGATATTATTGCTTGTGTGTAATGTTTTATTATTTATTTTTTTTTACGTTATTTATTTATACATTAAAAGAGATTAGGCCTTCTGGGGAACTCTAAAAAAAAACGTACCTACAATCTCACCTATTGGTGGCGTGGAAAAAGATAGATTTATTTTTATTTGGATGTCGTTTAATTTGTTAGATTTAGTTTATGATCTACACTAACAGTTGGTAACCTAACAGACATTTATGAGAAATATGCAAATTTAAAATGCTCACTACGGCAACCATGAAAAAGCTTTACAGAGATAGCTTATTGAGATCCATAATAATAAGGATGAAAGGCAAATATCCTATCTTCCCCGTACAGGGCTTCATTGACAGAGTATTGAACACTTTTAACTCGACACGTCATGTCCAATTTGACAGTAGTCTCGCTTAGAATGATATGAATCTTGTTACTGTCATGATAAAATTTGTACCTTTAACCGTGCATAGTGCCCTGCAGAAGTGTATTTTCAAAAATAAACATTGAAATTAAAATTGCATCTTATCCCTTAAGCGAAGTAATTTTTTATCAAATTTGAAGTTCCAAATCGATATACTATTGACGCCGGGCCCTACTCACGACACCATAATACGCTATGACACCTTTTTGGAAAGAAGCTGAAAAATTCATTGGGCCACAATGATTCCCTTTGACTGATATTAATAAATGCTTTTGCCATTTTATGTGGTATACTATAAAATAATTGCAATGTCCTTACTGATTTCTGTAGACCTACGAACCAATGATTTCTCAAGCATGACACCCTCAAATATAGTTAACTTTGGTCGCTGTTATATTTTCGCGTAGCTGACTTTTTGAAATGAGACAATTTTTCATTTTAATGAAACCGTTGAGGCAGAAATAAGCTTCCTTGCGAAGGCATCACCCTATTGGAATTGGAATTAACGCAAGTAACGCGGATTTTAATACAAAAAAAAAACAAATCGATATCCCAATGTGAATGCTCCCTCAAAGCGTATAATTATTTCCCATTGATTAAATTGTATACAGACGAACTGAGACAATATCAAACAAACCGCACATTACTCACTTCATACTTTTAACCACGAAAACCTGGTTCAAAAATGCAGGAGTTATTTCAATTTCTTGCTAAAAAAAATCCTTTTTATGAAACCATCGTAGATATCCTAGATCCTTTTGAATCATATCCAAAATAAATCACTACACCATAAGCATTTAACCCAAAACAAGATTCCTTTGTCAATAAAATTGAGAGGTGGGAGACAGGTTGAAATGTACTAAAATAAGGTTTTCTTAATTATCATTATTATTGTTGTTCGCCTCGTTTCGCGCGCTCCGTCATGATTGATGAGCAATTTCTGGAGTTGTTGAATCACTGCGAAAGTTTATATCGTGAGATTTCGTAACTTTTCGTAGTAGAACTGTTTGGTTGGTTTATTTCCTGCTAGTTAACTTTATTGCTACGAAACAATTAATAATAAATTGATTTTTAAAATTTTGAACACCAAAGCTAACTGCAAGAAGTGAATATCAATATTAATTTCGAAAACCATCTTAAGCTAAATAATATTAATCAAAGTGATTTTATTTTTAAATAACCTGTCGAATTGTGTTTTGTTGATCAAAGCACAATTCATCATTCGACTGCGTAAATTACTTGAAATTCTTGGAAACGGACGAGTTGTACTCGTATTACTCTTGATTGCAGAGTTGGTGCATGCTGCATAGAAATGGATTGATAGAAGTTTTTGGGCGGGTAATTGTTATAAGATGATTATTAACTCAATGAATTCCTTGATGTAGTGCAATGATGCTATAAAGGGATGTCGTCTTTTAAGTAAGGAAACGAGCTTAAAAGTGATTGGTCGAGAATTTGGTTCTATAAATTTTACCAATAAAACAAAACTGCTAAGATCCTTCAAGCTAATTCTTTCAATTAAGCCAAGTTTTTCTTGGATTCTAGTTCTATTGGCATGAATTATTCATCAATTTTGGAATAATTGAAATGAAAAGTTTAATGATGACGGAGCATGTTAAGTTTATTGAGGACAAAATAGAATAAGAATTCTCCAAATATTTCAATCAATTGAATGGTATAACATGAATGGGAAGAAATAATTGTAACCTTCTTAATGTTAGAATTTTAACCCAAAATCTGAAAGTGCACTCGATGAATGCAATCTTTTAATTAAATTCAATGAATGATTTGAATGATTGCATTCATAAAAGATTGCATTCATTGAACTTAAACCAAAATTCAAGTCTTTCATCCAAGGAATCACAAAATAATGCTCCGTAAAAATATGTATTTGAATTTCTAGCATGACGAAAGGTGAGCGCGGAGACCAAAGGACCAAAAAAAGTCTTACCAACAAGTAAACATAATTATGTTTTTAAAGACTAAACCATTTTCTATTACAGTTAAATTCGCTTATGGTGACTTCGGTTATAACGACATTTCGGTTATAACGACGAAACTTAAAGGTAAAGTTTGGTTTCGCACTGAATAGTGAATAATATCTTTCGGTTATAATAACTTCGCTATAAAGACAATTTCGGTTATAACGACCATTACGACGGGCGTTGTTTGTCACGAAATTCATATATAACGACCGAAAACAAAATGCAAGAGAACTTTCCCATTTTTGTTTCCTTTTTCCTGTATTGCGTGTCTAGACATAATACAGTTAGGTGTACATAATTGGATATATATTTTTTTTGTTGATACAAATTTGTGTCAGTTGTACTTGTATTAGTTATTGTTCTTGAGAGGTGTAATTTGTATATACTTCAAAGTTAATGTAAGGTAAGGAAACTATTCAATCTGTCAATTTCGGGAACAATTCAATGTTTTATTCTTTAGCATGAAATCTTAAGAAAGAAAAAGTTTCGTAGAGGAAAAGGCTGCCAAAATTTGAAGACTTGAAGCAGGGGAATCCAATTCACATCTTGCAAAAGAATTTAATGTTTCGCATTCTACTATTAGTGGAATGTGGAAAAATAAAGAAGCTGTAGAAAAAAGTTTTAAAGCTAAATCAATTAAAGTGAAAAAGTTTCGTTCTTCTAAAAATGCGGACATTGAGGAATCATTGCCACGTGGGTGGCAATGGCGCAGTGGATAAAGTCATTGATTGCTAACTTATACGTTTGGGTTCGATCCCCACGCTAGGTGCATTCTTTTCTATATCTCCAATTTTAATTGGATGTCGCTCATGGGTTAAAATGAGACAGTCAATATCTGGTTCTCAAATCCACTGTGCCTAACTAGTGCCGTGCATTTCAGGTTGCATTTAAAAGGCCTTACGTCTTAGAGGCATATAAATAAATTTAAAAAAAAATTGTTAAAATGGTTCAAGAATCAGAGCAGCAATAATGCTACCATAAGAAATAAAAACATAAATATGTACATAGTATACATAGATATTTAAAAAAAACGATTTTTTTCGGATACAGCGACATCGGCTTATAACGACGGAAAATTTTTCTCCCAGGAGTGGTTGTTCTAACCGATTTCTACTGTATTTTTAAATTTGTCCCCATGAATCTGCTTTAAATTGAATCCAAATCCTTCAATTTTATGCTCAAATATTAGGTACTAGACTGCTTATTAAATTCATTGTAATTTTTTGTTTGTAAGAAAATTTGTGTACAAACCTAATAATAATTTTTATAGACTATTCTCTTCGAATTCTCTAGGTTAACCGTAAACCCGATGATAACCTAATTCATCAATATAAATGATCACCTAGTTCGAAAAGTGGCATTAGTGGCAGTCCTGGCGGGTATAGTGTTTGAGATTTTGAGAAGACAGAAAAAACACAAAAGAGCAAGAGCACGAGTAGGTATGTGTGTACGTAATGTATAAAATGTATACACTTGTGTCTTTTTCATATCACAAACTCCCCAATCTACCACCATAATCCAGTTTTTGACACCATACAAAAAGAAAACAAACAAGACAAGGGAAACGAGAAAAAAATATATATATTATATTTTTCTTTACTTACGGTATATATCCAATTTCCATCCATCTTCCATTCCCGATTCAGGTATCATCGATTGCTCTGCACGACACGAGAGAAACTTCCCTCTATCGTCGATTGTTGGTGTGAAAGTCAATATTGACGTTGTCATATTTCCATCCGGATTCGACTATAATTCCGTCCGTGGAATGGCAGTGTGCAGGATAGTGTTTTTTTTTTTTAAGGGCGTGTGTGTGCGCGAGCGATGGTGTGTATTTGTTTCCATCATCATTGAAGGTAAGAGTCATCATCGGCAAAATCCCCCAGAGACGCGCATTCAAAGTCACGAGATGGATAAAAAGAATATCAAATGAAAAATGAGCAAAAGCACAACAAAATTAAAAGAGCAAACATTGTATATTGTGTGTGTAAGTTTTTTTCTTTTTGAATGAAGATGAATGTGTTTGCAGCTAAAGTATGACGCCAAAGGAACAGCAGCAAGTATATCAGGTTTGCATGAATTCAATCAACATCCTTGGTGTATTAAATGCAATTTTAATATATTAACTTTATGTGCAAACACAATATGAGTACCTTGCTATTGTATAATATAATAGCAATACATGCAAGAGAATGTCATTATTTAACTTACAATTTCATGTGTATTCTTCATTGGCGTACTTCCTTTCCACCAAGTTATTGTTGGAGCCGGACGTGAGCCAACGACAACACAGCTCAGCTGATAAATGTTGTCTGCTGAAAGGGGTCGGTTTTCTCCCTGCAGTTTCACAACAAGTGGACGTACTGAAAAAATAATTAAATGATTTTGGTTAATTAAAGTTAAAATTAAAAACAGAAAAAAAAATTAATCCATTTCAAAGTAAAATACTTTCCAAATCGATATCAATTTTTTTTTGTTGTAGCAATTTATTTATTTTTAAATAAGTAAGACTTAAATTAAAATACTTAGTAACGTATTACGAAAATGCGTTTTTGCAAAAAGTAAACAAAAAAAAAACAATGATTGAAAACAAAGGAAAAAAAATGGTTGGTCACATATACCAACAACTCAATTAAATAATGAGCGTTTTATTCATAACTGACGATTTATCAGGCCTGCTGATATTACATAAGAATCAAAGCTTATTCGGGGTTCTATTTTCGTGTTCACCATGACGTATACGTAAAAAATTTAGCGGTTCAAAGAAAATAATTTATCGTTTATCGGAATCAAGATAAATTATTGATCAAATTAAGAACACCGCAAATTATTATACAATAAGATCTCAGAAACATTAACCGATATAAAATAGGCACCGTTCATCTTTTCTGTTTGTTCATCTTTCTAAGCATTAATGTTTAATTTGAGAAGAAGAAAAAATAGCCAATTATTAAAAAGTTGAAACACTCCCGAAAGTACTCAACAGGTGTCATAATTTTAATATAACAATACGAACTGTAGGCAAAGAAATAGAAATAAAACGCACGACTGGATCGCACGAACTTGCTCTTATATTCGATAACATCGAATTCAAAAGATTTCTGTTAAAAACCTAAATATATATTTAAAGCATTTTTTTACTTCATTTTTTATATATGCAAAATATCTTTAATTTTTTTCTAAAAAAAAATTGGTATGACAGTCTTAAATATTATAATATAACTTAAAAACAAAATACTAAATCAGGTTAATCAAAGAAAAAATAATTCAAAATTCTGAAATAAATACTTAAACTTATTTAAACTCCAAAAAATATACGCCATTTTATTTGTTAGATAAATTTGAATTCATGAGAAAAAAATTTTAAAAATTTGTCGAGTGGTTTTTGAGAAAAAAGTTTTTTACTTAAAAACTTTTTGAAAACATTTTTCAAAAAAATTCAAAAACGCAAATTCATAGATATTCAATAAATACATACAAATGTAATTTTTGAAAAAAATTTAATGAGCAGTTTTCGAAATATAAATTTTAAATATAAATATAAAATATAAATACAAAAAAAAACTAATTAAAAATATTGGTACGTGGTATAATTTGGGCAACCTAAACATATATATGTGTGAAATTTCGAAAGAATTGGTTGAGTCGTTTATGAGATAGTCGAAAGCGAAAAAAAACGGTCCTATGGAAAGTACCGTTTTTAGACATTTTTATAACTTTTTTTTCAACCATATGATCGGTCGTAGCTAAACAGCCAAACTGATTTTTTTAATCAAAATCGTGAGAGCCGTTTCCGGAGAAAAATAGGTTTGAACGTAACGGTTATATGGCAGGTACCGTTATTTTTTGAGCTAAAAAATTTCAATTTCCACTCTGTACAAAATACCTAACAAACTCTATATACCAAGTTTGAGGCAATTCTGCCCACCCGTTTGGGCTGTAGGTGTCTATACATACATACAGACAGACTGACAGACGAATAGAATTTTTAGACCATCTTTTTTCGTCTTCGCTATCATCGTAATGTCTTGTTTGATTGTTATCTCAAAACTTTTTTTTTCGACGAATGCATAACTAACCTTATAGTACCTATAATCGCAAGTAAAAAATAAAATTGGAAATATAGCGTTCATCTTTTCGAGTACGCAAAATTCAACCAGTTCACCTTTAGTGGAAGAATGAGTTCATCTTTTCGCACTGCTCATCTTATAGAACAGTTCATATTTCCGAGATTCTACTCTCAAAAATTAATATTTTTCATTGAAAAAATTATCCTAAATAAAAATACATGCCTTAGTAAGCTTTTCTGGAACGCCCACTTTTTGTGTGTTTTTTCTATCTTTTGTCTACTAGTTTAGACAAAGCGAATGAGTTTTCCAACGGACCGGTGAGATTTTATCAGCATGAGGCATCCTTTACGACTCGTTTTGGGGCGTCATACAAATGTACCTGCTGTATGTCAACAAGTGCTAGAAACAAAAAGTGCACGACTTTGTCGCACGCAACTAGATATTATGTTCGATAACATCGAAAGCACGAGATTCTTAGTAAAAAGAGACAAATATATATTTTTGAAGTCGTTTTTTACTTAACCCTTGGCTTCCTAGTATTTTCGCAGTAAAACCACACACTTAATAGTTTTTGAATATTTTCTCTATTGCATCAAGAAACTAAGAGGATTTCTATTGACTGTAACTCTTTTATAAATGTAAATAAAATGCACAACTCGATCGCACGTACTTGCTCCTATGGTCGCTCACATAATATGCAAAAGATTCTTAATATTGTAGAAACGGCTAAATGTATTTTTAAAGTCGTTTAGCCATTTATGAGAAAGTCAAAAATCAATAAAATGGTTGTATGGCATGTACTACCGTTAATAACAAAATATTTTAATTTTTTTTGCCAAAATGTAGACCATACCCAAAGTAGTACACACACCATTTTTATAAAAATCATTAGAGCCGTTTTCGAGATAATTAAGATGCTAGAAAGATTTATATGGAAAGAACCGTTATTTTTTGGGCTAAGAGAACGATTCAAAAGTTCAGCCGTTTAGGCTGTAGATCGTTCTACAGACAGACAGGCGGAATTGCGAAACCCACTTTTTTGGTGTTCTCTACCATCGTTTGTGGAAATCTATTTTTCTTCGAATTCGAGAATGTTGGCGAAGCACAACAAGGCCCTGAAGCAATTGTTTGCAAATCCTTTTTGACATTAATGCGATGGAAATTATTTTTGTTGACGAGCCTCAAGAAGTTGTCTGTTCTACAAAAAAAGAGAGGCGAACCATCCAGACTGCACCAAAAAATTATTTGATTGGCTTGACAAAAGAGTTTGAAGAAGAAACTTCATGTCGAGGGTTCGCTTTGTCTGGGTTCTTACGACATGATAAAAGACTGGTGAATAAGTAAGGGCGGTCTAACATTTTTAAAATAGAAAGTCAATTAATCAGTCCATTTCCTGAGTAGATAACGTTCTTGATCTTCAGTCGCTGGAACAGCAATGCGTATGCAAACAGAAAGCGCGGTAGGAAGGAGGTTTCTGGTCCACGACTTGTAAGGGATAACATCAAATATATGGGTTATGTTGATAAGGTGGATATGCTAAGATCCATTTGTATAATAGCCCGCAAATCAGAAAAAAATGAAATGTGTCTGTTGAATGCTTACATACGAGTATTATTCAATGTAAATCTAATTCAACAACATTAACGCTCAAAATGTTCAGATTATCTGTTTGCTCAGGTCTTGTTGGTATCAAGGCGGTCAAAACAACAAGAAGACAATCAGGCTCAGGTTTTCCAGTTAATCGTTTCAAGACCAAAGTGTCATACGAAAAACGGATTAACAAATGGGACCATATGCAGAAACTTGTGTCATCCCGGAGTGGCGGTGTACACATTGCAGTATAGTATCTGGGCCTAACCAGACAAGGTTGTCCTATTCCTGCTGCTAGGTTGGAATATGATTCAATGTCAAACAAAAATGTGTCGCATCATATCACATCGTTTGATCTTAAGATTGAACACAACAATTATTGACATATTTTCTTTGCATATTTTTTGTTGCGTGCTGAAACCTTTTTGAAAAACTACAATAAAAGATTAAAATAAATTATAAACAATTTTTATATAAATTAATTATAAATAATGCAGATTTTATCTAAATTTCAATCCTTAAGTCTGGTATTTGATAAAATTGATACCTACAGGCTCATTGGGAATTTGAACATACAAAATTGTAAGTATTTAACAAAATTAATTTTTAAAAAAACGGTAAAGACGTTTTCAAAGAATTGAATTTTCAATACAAAAAAAGATTGTCTTCTATAAATATTTTGGGCGACATCCGTTGAACCGTTAATTAGAAAGTCGTACCGTTTACCGTAACATTTTATGTACTTTACATAATTTAGTTTACAGAATTTTATTTTATCAAAATCATTACAGCCATTTGCGAGATAGTAAATAGCTACCTTTTGTTCTACAAGAAACTGTATGGCAGTTATCGTTATGTTTGGCTTTAAAAATTTTTTTTGAGATTGATTAAGCTCTTAGATCGATAAAATCTAAGAAAATTTTAGGTGACATGACAAATTAATCATATTTTTTCGCATAGGGTTTTCTTAAATGTTTCGATTTTTTTCGAAAAATAACACATTTGTCTTTATTTAAAAATTAAATTTTTAAATCCTAATACAAATAATTAAAAACAGTCTAACTAAATTTGTAGAAAAATTCCTAAAACAAAAACAAACTGGTTTTACCCAAGTCCGAATATCATAAGATATATACCGAAATCCATATATTGACAAATCTCCAGATTAAATATCCAGAACAGGGTTGACACTTTGCTGTAATTGCAGTAGATCTGCATTTTTTTATTTTGAAAAATAAATTATCTGCCTTAAAATAAAATCTATTGCATAATAGTTTTTTGTTTAATTCTGTCTATTATGACGACATTTTAATTCATATCTGTTATGCCGACATATCAATCTCATTTTTCCACCCTTTAATAAATTATAAATACTGTTTTTATAGGTACTATAGGGCAAGTTTTGCATTTGGTAGCGTTTTAGGCAAATAGATTGTTGAATCGTTGATTTAGCCCCAAAAATAACGGTACTTACTATACAAATTTTTCTACCATCTTAATTATATCGAAAACGGCTCTAACGATCGCAATAAAAATAGTTGTGTGTACTACTTTGGGTATGGTCTACATTTTGGAAAAAAAATGTTTTAATATTTTGTTATTAACGGTACCTGCCAACCAACCGTTTTATTGATTTTCGACTTTCTCCTAACGGATTTCGATCAAAATTTTTGTGCAGGAGTTCCTTCAAATTCTAAATAATACTGCATTATAAAGTTTTGCAAATTTTTTTTTTTTTGGATTTTTGAAAACGGGTGGACGATTTTTTCTGAAATTTTGTTTTTGAATTTATATTATTAAATATTGAAAATGTTCATAAAATTTAAGGGGGTGGCCGTGGCGGGATAGTTGTGTGCTCACCTGTCAACCTCGTGGTTGCAGGTTCGATTCCTGCCGCTGTCTATGTCTTCTTATATTCCACTAAAAACCGATTCTCAAAATTGTCATAAAATAAGTTGCTGCTTTGCTCATTACATGCTGTTTAGGCATAACACTAACAACATGTGATTGAGTAAACCTGCATACCCATTAAATATGACAACGAAATAAATAAAATAATGCGAATTATAAAGGACATAAATAAATAAGACACGGTAATTCTCTCCGCATTAGTTCAGCCGCCATCCCTGGAGATAAATCTGAGACAACAACCAGCTCTAGTCTCAGAACATCGCGCCACACATCTTTCCTATCCTTCTTTCTCTTCTTGCAGCGGATGCCCGCGCTGTGTTAAAACATATAAAGGGTATTCATAATCCCTTGAGCGCGTGCAAAGTTAAAAAAAAAATATATAAATAAATAAGTGAAAAACGACTTTAAAAATACATTTAACCATTTATATTAAGAATCTTCTGCATATGATGTGCTCGAACATAGGGACAAGTACGTGCGATCCAGTCGTCCATTTTATTTTATATGGCAATTGACAGCTCCCAAAGGTAGTGCAAATCTTTTTTCCATTTATTGGCGCTGGTTTCTTTTTCGTTTGTTTTGATTGTTAAAAAAGAGACGATGGACTTTTTTTGTACATAGCTGAAGTTTGACATATATATACCTAAGTTTGTTTACATTCATTTATAAGTGATTTTCTTCAAATATATAGCTATTGCAAAAAAAGGAGAATCTAATGAATATTTTTTCCAAATCTAATTGGCTAATTAAAAAGTGGCAACCCTTATCCATACAAAAAACAAACCTTTAATACAATCTCCAAGCACAAAACTCCCATATTTCGAATATAGATATCTAAGGGATGCCTATGTCAACAGAGTGCATTGCTAGGTATATAAATATTGCATGTTTACACATTGGACTTTCTCTAAGTCGAACTCTCTCTCCAAGTTGAAACTCCACTGCATATGTAAATCCCAATGTTGTAATCTAGCTACTATCAACAGGAGTGACAAAGACCGCACGGGACCTGGTGTACTTTGTTTTTGGGAGGTATGACTTCGAGGGCTTAGAACTTTAACATTAGGCCATAGAGACTTGAAATTTCTACATACCTATGTCAAAATGTGTAGATTTTAAGATTTAGGGATTTTGCGCTTGAATATCGTATAACGGGTGATTTTTTTGCTACTTGGTTTTTGACGTTTATATTTTTGACAGATCACACATGACAAATTCCACGAACATTTGACATTTCGATTCAGTATTGTTTGCCATTTCATCATGAATAGACTTACGCCTGAACAACGTTTGCAAATTTTTGAAATTTATTATCAAAATTCGTGCTCTGTGAAAAATGTGTTTCGCAAGCTACGTCCGTTTCAGCGACGAGGCTCATTTTTGGCTAAATGGATACGTGAATAAGCAGAATTGCCGCATTTGGAGTGAAGAGCAGCCAGAGGCAATTCAGCAGCTACCAATGCATCCCGAAAAATGCACTGTTTGGTGCGGTTTATGGGCAGGCGGCATCATTGGGCCGTACATCTTCAAGGACGATGAAGGCCGCAGGGTTACGGTCAATGGAGAAAGGTACCGTTCGATGATAACAGATTTTTTTTTTCCGAAAATGCAAGAATTGAACTCGGTCGGCATGTGGTTCCAACAGGACGGTGCCACATGCCACACTGCACGCGAAACCATGCATCAATTGAGATGCGAATTTGGTGAGCAGTTGATCTCACGTTTTGGCGCAGTCAATTGGCCACCAAGATCATGGGATTTGACCCCGTTAGACTATTTTTGTGGGGCTATGTTAAGTCTTTTGTCTATGGGGACAAGCCAAACACGATTGCTGCCTTGGAAGCCAACATTGAACGCGTCATTGGTGAGATTCCGGCCGAAATGTGTGAAAAAGTTTGCCAAAATTGGACCTTCGGAATGGACCACCTGAAGCGTAGCCGCGGGCAACATTTAAGTGAAATTATTTTTAAAAATAAAAATTTCATTCACTTTTTACAAGTTTCTGTTTTTTTGAATTTTCAAAAACCAAGCTCTTAAAAAATCACCGTTTACAAAAAAAAATAAAGAAATTCTGAGGCTACTCGATGTCCACAATCAAATTGAATCTTAAATATACAAAAGAATTTACTTTTCCGTTGTTTTACTAATCGAGACCTTACTCAAAACTTATCGATACTCCCTTGACAAAGATTCGATTTCACAAGTGATATCATAGGCCCCCAGTTTACCCTACTTATTTCTATGTTTTTCAATCAAAAACCCCCGACGTTCCTATTAACACTGACCTAAAGCTTTTTTATCACAATTTTGATACAATTTAATACAAATCTGTTGAAATCATTCATGTATGTGTTCTACTACCCAAAAGTTGCCACATACTTCGTACTGTCCTCCTACAAAACCACCGATCATATTTATTTGCATTTTATATGCATCTATTTTTTTCAATTAAAATTTCATCTCATGAGTACCTACATATAATATAACTAATCAAACATCCTTTCCATCAAACATACAGTTTCTTTATTAAAACTTTTGATTGCACTGTGCTTAGTTACAAATTCACATTGCCAGTAGATATATCCTATAGCTACCCCTTAGCTATTAATTAAGAAATCAGAATAGCCAAGAAAAACTATTATATGCACATAATTACAATCATCATATGAGAGAGCTTAAATCGAGACGGCCATATTAAATTGGTATAGTTATGTATGATGGGACGTGGTGAAGTAGAAAAAAGGATTTTGAACAATTTTGTTGTTAACATGACAAGAGGAGCTAGCTGCTATGCTTTTTTGTTGTCACACACAATTAATTTTAATTGCAATTCTTGCAACAACAGAAAATTCCCTTAGAATGTTAGTCCTTACTTACGTCACTTAACTTCTTTGTTATATACGTTCTTTGTACGTCTCTCTCTGTCTCTCTCTCTCTCTGTCTCTCTCTCTCTATCTCGCTCTAAAGAGTTCTAGACTGTATAGCCTTTCATTGGATGAAAAGTGGTTACCACCGCATGCCGCAGGGTGGTAAATCATATATAGATACCCATATCACAGATGAGTGACAAGGACCTCGTCGTGGACTCGTTGCAAAGGCAAGTGCACTTCCACTGCAGTCAACAAGGATACGTATACCTAAATCTATTCTGATGTAGCTGTCAGTGACTTTAGATTGCTACAAGTCCTTTTACTCGACTTTAACTTACCTACAAACATACCAAACCTATCAAAACAACAAATATAACAGACAAAAAAAACACACACAATCATATACTTACAATTCATATCAAGAGTGACAGTGCTACTAATTGGCGTTGTTAAATTATTGTTCGATGCTTGGCATGTCAGTTGCATGTTCAGATTTTTCCTTTTTAGCTTTCCCAGTGACAGCACATTGGCAACTCGCCGATCTGACAATGGGTGTGAAGTGTCATCAAGTAGAGTGTTTTCATGCCACCAGGTAACCTTCGGCAGTGGTCGTCCTGAAATTAAAAAAAAAAAAAAAAATAAGATAAAAAAATGTCTCGTAAGTAAAAGTATGTAGGTATATAGAAAAGTCCTTATTGCCACATCCTGATGGAGTATAGGTATATAGGTACTTGGCAAGGAGAGCTGACAAGCAATAAGATGGCGAGAAGATGAATCTGCTTATGAAGAAAGGATACTTAGGCACTCGTTCAAGATTCAAAAATTACATTTCGTATAATACATAATACATACATAATTATTTTGTATCCCTCCTCCTGTCGACTCTTAGTTCACGACTTGGCACAATGACAATTTGAGCGCAAAGAAAATTACGATTTTTCAGCTCATTTAAGGTTAAAGGATTATTTTTTCCTCCTGTTTTCACATGAGATATAATATTTTTCAACAACAACGCGTAATCTTGTACTTGTAACTCCAAACGAAGAACTCCTTACAATTACAAAAAAAAATTAAAAAAAAAAAACTTGGGTTTAAAACATCTGCGAGGACAAAAAAGGAATACGGAGATGATGAGAGCAACAAAGTGGATGTAGAGAGCACCAAGCAAAACAACAGCTAGCTAGCTAGCAGGAGCAGTGCCAGCAACCCAACATCAACATTGAAAATAGATAAAGGATTCTTTTGCTTTTATTTTGAAGTCTTGTTGAAAACATCATCTTTTCTGTAACTATGTATGAATAAATGCGACTAAAAGTTAGTGACATACACGATAAAAGAATTTCCTCAGAAGAGGTTAACGTTAGCGAATGAAATATACAAAGGAAACGAAGTAGAATAGGCGGAGAACAAATAATACAACACAATAAACGTAACGAAGAAAAAAAAATAAGAATTCCTTTAATGAAATATCCTTTTACATTTCTCTTGCGCGGCTCAAAAAGGGTATCTACAAGCTGATGAGGATGACGCGGGAGGGTAGGTTGGTAGGTATAAGATGTTGAATGTTTTGTTGGCTGTTTTAATCTCTCAAATAGGTTGACGGATTAAAATGTATTTTATGAAAAAGGGCGATGACGACTTTGTCGAGCATCTTACACTCATTTTACGCCTATTTTGCGTTTCAATGTCATTTTGATGAAAGTGTAGTCGATGATGGCGCGAGTGTTTCTTTGGGTTTTGGAATGTGCCTAAGTGTGTCTCTTACCTACTGTAGATATACTATATAATTAAGTAGGTATGTGTTTTTTTTCTTCGGAAATTAAGCTCAGATAAATCCTCTGAAGTTTGTTTTTTGTTCTTTGTTTTTTTTTTTTTTTTTTTTTTTGAATACGCATGAATGTGTACGGCGCCTTTTTCAGCTCGGGTAGGTGGGTATAAGGAATTTTCAATTTTCAGAAAATTTTTATTAGATTAGCAAAAGTCGAGACTGTGATTCGAAAGAAATATCGGTGTTTTTTTAAGGGTGAGAGGTATTACCATTTGAGTGAGGTGGTTTTCAAGAGTGTTCTCTTTTTGGAAGGTGTTACGATTTGATTCAGTTTGATGAAATCTACAACAATGCAAGTATCCAGGTATTTTATTACCTTTCACCTACCCTGTGCGTACTAATTATCACTTAAAGATTGAAGGTTTCTACATATTTCCAATTAATCTCGTTGCTATTGGAATGAAAAAAAAATCTGTAGAAGAGGACAATATTCGAATTAATTGAAATTCTTGCAGATTTCTGAAATTATTATCTTATGTTTCTTTCAACAAATTAACTTCAGTTGAAGTTATATATCTGTCAAGCCAACTGTGAAATGTCAGACTGTAAACTGACAGTGTCAACATGTTCTTGTGTTTTCAACATTATAAAGCGTTTGCTGTATTATTTTTTTTGCAAAATAAAAAGTGCAGAGATAGTATTGAATCTAATCAGAAGAGTTTTAAAAAACTAATTAATTTATTTATCGACATTGAAGTCGTTTTCTGGTCTTTAAGCGACGACCTTATGGATGCAGGATTTGCATGCACTAAAAAAATGTTTACTGAAAAAATTTACAACATGCTCTTGTAGCTAACAACTTACATGGAATTAAACATTGACGCTATATGTTATTGGTTCATTAGTATGTATACAGGGTGACTCGCATAAGTTATGGCAAACAAATCGTTTGGGTTGCCAGTGCCGCATTAAGCCAGCGCGGGGCCTATAGCAAATTTTATCAAGGGGCCCTTATACTGTTTTAGGTTAGGTTCTTATTGAGTTTATGGTATTACATAAAACAAAACTGTTACACACTTTTCTTGATTTATTTTGAAAAAAATTTATAAATAATGCTGTTGATATCGACTTCTCGGAGTCAATCATGTTCAATATTCATTAAAGTAAGTAGGTGATTAAGACGTTTTTGGTTCATCGTATTCCTCAATTCATTTTTAACACGTTTAAATGTTGAGAAAGATCGTTCACAACTGTACTTGGTGATCATGAGAGACAAATAAATGCGCAAAGCAATTTCAGCGATCAGGAAACAAGATTGTAAATAATTATTTATCAACAGCTTGTAAACATGTATTTTCAGAGCCTCATGATTCCTGCTGTCAATAATACTAACCACATTAGAATTGAGCATTGCACTTATTCATCGCCCAGATTGTTCTCCAAATCATTTACGTAAGCACTTTCTTAGGTTGTAGATTTTTTCAAAATTTCTTCTGGTGAGAAAGAGACTTTTTTTCTCGGAATATTCCGCAAATACCAGCAATTTTATGATAAATGTTCATACGTTTACCAAAAGCAGTGAGTACGTTATCAATGGTGACAATGAACACCTGAATTTCATATCGTTGTCCAGATGTTTGATTTTTAACAAAGTCGTCTGGCGTAGATGAGCAGCTAGAATTGACGTATTTTGTATTTCGCTTCCTGCGTCTAGAAGTTTCTTGTTGATATGCTTTACAGCCAGTCATCTCCTTGCCCTTTGCCACAATATCTTACTATTCCTAATAAGAAAGAATAGAAATACAACGAAAACAAAAACATGGAACTATAAAGGGAACTACGAGTATGATAATGAGTTCGGACTGATTTACATTCAGTCGAACATGAAGGAACTACAACAAATGTTATAGGTAATGTCCTTGAAGATGACATGGAACTAAAGGGTGAACTATTTGCATACTGGGAAGTCGGAGCGATAAGCATTTCTTCTTATTTCCAAGTCCACGATAAGAAAAAATTGATTTATCGAAAACGATTCCAAGAATTTTTATAAAAAAAGTTGTGTGTTCTTAAATTGGTACAGTTAACTTTTAAGTATAAAAGTATTGCTTTTTGCGTACTTGTTAAAGGTACTTCCCATAGAACCACTTTTCATACGTTCGACTTTGTCAGTATTGGATGCACCGATTACCGATTGCAATAAATTTTTTTATACAAATGCTACCTAAAATTGTTAATAAAACTAAATACTCAAATTTTCAAAAAAAAAAAAAAAAATCGATTTTTAAAAAATAAATTAAAATTTTTTTTTTTTAAAATCGATTTTATATGTATATTAATAATATCTTCCAAATTATAAAGTTATAAAACCTACACACCTACATCCTTCATTTTCATTATTATATGTACATGTTTACATACTTAGGTTCCATCAAGATGTCTATATATGTAGATATATTTTACTCTCCTAACTTACATAATTAAAATCCATAACTTAGATTTAAATATATATTTGTAGCTAGGTACCTATGTAACTATTCATTTAATCAATAATTCGACAATTCATTATATGTACTAAGAATCGAGGTAATCTTACCTACATAGGCTTTACGCCTGCAGAGGATAACTACATCTAACTAACTAAACCTCAATGGTTACATACAATCATAAATAACTACATAAAAGTTGTTAGCTAAAAGAGTAAGTTCGTACGTTCCAGTCCTGCATTTTATTTTAAATTGTTTATATTTATACTTTTAAGGAACATCTGTATCAAAAAAAAAATAATTGGCTCATCAAGTATTGAAAAAGTTGAAAATATAAAACAGATGGTTCTATGGGAAATAGGTATATCCTGTAAATAAGAACGGAAAATAACATAATATCCTATTTCAAAGTGGAGCGGATTTTTTTTTTTATTGGAAATCCGGGAATATCCGGAATTGATTTTTATTATTTTTTTATTTTTTTTTATTATTACAAAAATTACAGTTTTACAATAAAGCATGGCTCTGCCGTCTGCCGATTGACTAAAAATAAGGCTCATAATTTTATAAATATATAAATAGTAAACATTTAGAAACTTTCATTTAAAATTCTACCTCTGTATTTCAACGCTATACTACAGTAATTAAATATTTGGCTGACATTCATTTGGTTTAAAATTGACTTTACTTGGTCCTCTGCTAAGAAATCATTTCCGAAATAGTATCTTCTAGTTTCTCGAAATGTTGGGCATCGTCCTATGAAGTGAATTACATCTTCTCTCTCTCGCATATTGCTGATGGTGCACAAAATTCGAAGGTCATCTCTGTGCGGAATGTATTTCAAGGTAAGAAGTTCAACTCGCAGTCTTACCATCATCGAAATCTGTTGCACACTGTATTCATCTCGAAAATAATTACAGTTGTTCAAATTATGATTGAGTGAACTGTATATTGTCCTTTGTACTAAAATTGAGGCCTCACTTAGACAATTCTCTCTGGCTTGTAAGTCCAAGTTTTCGATAAGCTTATACAGTAATGGTTTCCAAGTCGCTTGTTGCTCCACATCAAGATTAAGCTCCATTCCACACGAGTTTGCCAGCTCCAACCACTCCCCATACCAACCGCTTCTGGCTCTTATTGTTTTTAATGCGGCTTTCTTTGGATACACTCAAAGTGGAGTGCATTTATTTAAGAGCATGCACAATTTTTGACTTAAATAAATTTCTCACTAAATAAAATGTATATGGCGGGTACCGCTATTTTTGGTGGGAGCCACCAGAAATCCCCAAAAAAACAAAATCTCCATCGGACGAAATCCCCAAAAAAAATTATATCCAACAAGATGAAATCCCCATTTGGAAAGAAGCCCTATGGACAAAGTCCCCAATATACTTTATTTTGCTTTCTAATCCGTTTTACTTTTATTAAGCAAACAAAGAAAACTGATTTCGAAATAAAAAAAAAACAGTTTATCATAAAATAAAGAAAAATATAAAAACTGTCAATTCTAGATAAAAAAAAACATATTTTTAATCAGGGAATAGACGATAAAGACATGGTGTATGATATCCACTTCAAAAATGTATTTTACTTACTGAATTAAATTTTTTTTATTAACTGAATCGCCCTATTCCAAAAAAGATATATTGGGGATTATTTGAGATTTTGGGAAAAAAGGAAGTATATTAGGGATTTTGTTCATAGGGCTTATTTCCCCTTGGGGATTTTGTCTTGTTGGATTTTTTTTTTGGGGGGGATTTCATCCGACGGAGATTATGATTTTTTGGGGTTTCAGGTGGCTCCCAAAATCAGTAGTTACAACGTTTAAGTCGATCGTGTCTGTTAGTTTCTTTTACAGTAAAACCCGCTTAAGTGAAAAACCCGCTTATCTGAAAACATTACCAAGTCCCCGTATATATTTATAAAAAACTACCTCGCTTAACTGAAAACTCGCTTTAGTGAAAAAACCGCATAACTGAAAAAAAATCCATCAAGTTTTCTATTTTTCTATAGAAAACAATTCGGTAAATGCTAAGTATTAAATAAAAAGGAAACCACACAATTTCCATTTACTTACATACATTGTTGTTTTTGTAACACGAAATGTATCTGTGAATAAAATAAATTGAACTCAAAGTAGCGTTGGTTGGGTTGTTTTGTTTAAAAATAAATTCTATTTTTGTTAATAACTAGATCCTGTTTTTTTATTTGGATAAACCAAATTAATTTATAAACGCAATAAGCAAACATTTAACACAGGTTTTCAACTGTTTAAGTTCAATATAAATGTACTAAAAATTGTAACGCGTTACGTGACACGAAGTCTGCCTTACCGAAATATTTTTTTCAATTATATCCAAAACCCGTTTAAGTAAAATATATTTTTCAATTATTCGATATCCGCTTAACTGAAATTTTTTTTTCAGTTATCGGAGTTCCGCCTAAACTAAAAAACCCGCTTAACTGAAAAAAAAAATTCCTGGTGTTTCGTCGTTTCGCTTAAGCGTGGTTCACTGTATATCTTCTACGCCTTCTAATTTTATTATATTTCTAGAATAACCATATTATTTTGGTGTCGAAAATCAAATTCTAGATCGAGAAATAGTCAAAGATGAGGTAATACTGGCATTGGATGGTCTCAAGGATGGGAAAGCTGCTGGATCCGATAGAATACCAACCGAATTCTATAAATATGGCGGCAGTGGTGTGTGTGAAAGCCTTGTTACCTAATTCAATAAAGTTTATCAATCTGGTTTTGTACCTCAACAATTTAAGGAAGCACTGATTTTTCCCATATATAAAAAATGATGTTCTTCGGATCCTGCGAACTATCGCGGTATTTTTTTCCTCAACTCATCGTATACAATTTTTACTGCAATATTGCAACGTCGACTGACAGCGTGGATAGAAGAAAATAAGCTGATTAAGGAATTAAGGCTGGTTTTAAACAAGGATACTCAACCGTGGATAATATTTTTGTGTTACGGAGTATTGCAGACTCATTCCTGAGCCAGGACAAAAAACTCTACGTGTTCTTCGTAGACTTTAAAGCAGCTTTTGATACGGTGGATCGTAAAGCCCTAATTTTAAAGCTTTCGAATTAGGAATGTCCCTGAATTTTGCCAGGATAATCGAAAAGATGTACGAAGATACACTAGCAGCAGTATGGGATGGTGAGAGCAAATCCAATTGGTTTCAATATTCCTCAGGGGTGAGGCAAGGATGTTCACTCAGCCCGCTTCTTTTGCGCTTTTCATAGAAGATTTGATCGAATGGTTACCTGCTGGTATTGAATACGCTGGAACGATCATAAAAGCACTGTTGTTTGCTGACGATGTTGTGATGTTTGCATACTCTCCAGAGTCACTTCAATTAATGATTAATCGCCTTCATGAATACTGCATACGTTGGGGATTAATTGTCAATTTAGAAAAGTCCAAAGTAATGATTTTTAAAAAAGGCGGGCGCAAGGTCTGCTTGAACGAAAAATGGAAACACAATGGGCAGCTAATTGAGGTTGTCAAGGAGTTCAAATACCTAGGCGTACTCATTAAGAAGAATTTAAGTATGGAAAAACACCTAAATGAAAAATTGAACAAGGTAAAAATGGCTATAAATCTTACTTGCAAGAGTTGTTTCAACAACAAATCTATAGCTCACAGTTGCAAATTTAAAATATTTGAATCGGTAGCGGAATCCATTATGTTTTACACTGTGCAAACTTGGGGAAGTAAGAGATACGAGACAGTGGAAAAGTTACTCCGATTTTATATCAAAAGATCATTCCATTTACCCGCGAATACACCAAACTATTTAATAATGCTTGAAACAGGACTTTCACCACTCTTTATTAAAACATTGAAGATGCAGGTGGATTACATCACTAGGATCTTGAGTTTAGGAGACAATCGTTTGGCAAAAAAAGCGGCCCCCAAAGCAATAAATGCAAAACGCTGGTGGTATGAAGAATGGCTTGATTTGGCATTAGATTGCGGAATGGATCTGAACTGTAACGTTGAAGATATCAAAAAATTAAAAACCGACACATACCAACTAATTGCAAAGGTGGATGAAAAAATTAGAACTGTGTACATAGAAGAGGCTTCGAACTCCTTGTATCGAACGATTTATTGCCAGTTGAGCCATAATTTAGCACATGCGAACTACTTCCGTGATTAACTTACCATCGATGAAATATCCATGATGATTAGACTGCGCGGTGGGATCCTCAATCTAAACTATATACCACACAGAGCTGACCTTTCAGTGATTTGCAGTTTATGCAACATAATGGAGAGAGCAGATGTGGTGCATTTCTTACGAAAATGTCCAACTTTAAGGGAAACGAGAAGATGTGTTTTCGGGAAAGATTTCCTAACTGCTGATGAAGTTATATTCCACCTAAGTGAGATGAATGTATCGAGCCTGTTCCAGTTCTGTAAAATCGCGTTAAGGTATCGCAACCGTATAATTGAAGAACTTTTTTGATGCTGATTAGTTATTCATTATTGTTGTTTAAGAGGAAATGATATATAAAACTTGTTAATTTGAAAAATTAAAGAAACATGTTATTTGTTAAAGTATTAAAGAATTGTCAATCTGGCAGACGGCAAAAGCCATGTCCAAATGATTTTTGTAAGATATGTATTATGCAAATTATATTATTGTACTGAATAAAAATCAATAATCTAATCTAAAAAAATCCATATTATTTAAAAATGAAATTCATTCAAAATCATCCATATTTTTTTAACACGTTGCTTTCATATAAATAAGGACTCTGAAATATTGGAATCTGTGTGCGGACCCAATATTTGCACCATTTTCATCAGTACTCTACCTCTAAAGCAAATGGAATTTATTACTTCATGCGAACATCAATTTAATTCTTTTTTTTGCTAACAATACTACGAAAAATATGTTATTTATAATTTTAGAAAATATACATATGTACGCTTATGAATGAGGACTCTACTTGACGTGAAATATAAATTTTCATCTTCACTTGAAACCCTTGTCTGACTTCCATTTGAAGGTTCGTCTTTCAATTCAGTGAATTGCCTTAATAACTCAATAAAAATAACACCCAAAACAAAACACAATATAATATCCACCGCCACCACCACCATCACCATCATATCAGACAAACGGGATAAGGAAAGAATAAGAATTTTACAAATTGAGATTTTAATCTAAATGCTTTATGGAAATTGTTTTGAAACAATTCCAGATTTTTTGTTTGATATTTTTTTTTTTATTTGGATATTCACCCAATGTTATAATAAAATACAATAAAAAAAATTCTATTTGACTTATTGTAGTTTATCATTAAAGAACAAAACACGAAAAAAGGACGAATATAATATGATTTTTTCGAAGTTCGTATTTTTCATTTAACTTGCTTTATAATATTGCCCCAGGAGGGGTCATTTTCAGAAGATAATGTGCTATTCCTTTTGCTATCACTGGATCTTAGTTATGTCGTGATTTGAAAACCAAATATCTACATATAGGCAGATATGTATTTTAAATATTTAAATTGTAAAATTGAGGTACTTTCACTTCCATATGCAAGTGAAAGGGATGAGTTCATCTTTATTATTTGTATATCACAGGAGTTTAAATTAAAATAACATGTAAAGGGTTATCCATTTTGCGGTTTCAAAAGGAAACGTAAGTAAAACACATATACATTTTTTTTGTTTATGATATTTCTTTTTTATTATAAAGTTTGAACGTTGACATTATGTGTGAAACACTACATCATTTAAACGACCACCACGCGAATTGTTGCAAGCATCGATTCTTTTGAGGTAATTTTCGACCACTTTTTGACACATACTGGGCGGTATCTCAGCCATAACTTGACGAATGTTGGTTTTCAAGTGCTCAAGAGTTAAAGGTTTATCTGCATAAACACGGTCTTTCGCGTAGCCCCACAAAAAAAAGCCCAGCGGTGTCAAATCGCATGATCTTGGTGGCCACGACGAGAAATTACGCGGGCAGGAAATTTCTTTGGCAATAAAGCCATATTCGCTCGAGTTGTGTGGCACGTAGCACCGTCTTGTTGAAACCACATATTCTCCAAGTCGTATTCTTCAAAAGCAGGCAGAAAAAGTCGATTATCATATGACCATAACGCTCCGAATTGACGGTGACAATCGGTCCCTCGCCGTTTTCGAAGAAGTAAGGTCCAATAACGCCTCCGGACTAAAGAGGGCCCGAAACAGTGACTTTTTGTGAATGTAATGGCCTCTTTTCAACTACTTGTGGATTGTACGACTATTTTACTTATTAACATACCCACCGAGTGAGAAATGTGCTTCGTCGCTGAAGAAAATTTTGTTCGAAAAATCGCCGTCCACCTGTTGTTTAAGCACCCATTCGACGTATCTACGACCCGACGTTGTGAATGGTCAGCTGGCTTCAGTTGTTGTCTGAGCTGGACTTTATATGGATGTAGGTGTAGATCCAAATGCGAAATACGCCATAATGTGCCGTAAGACAGTCCTAATTCCTGAAAACGATGAGGTATCGACACAATTGGGTATTCGGCAACACTTTCACTTACAGCAGCGGTATTTTCAGTGATACGAGCAAAACAATGATGCACAGGATTTACAATATCTGTTACCAATCCAGCTCTTCAAAATTCTTTACAATTTTGCCAATTACTTGCGTAGTTGGATAATTATGTAAACCATAATCACCTCTTAAAGCACGATATGTGGCTGTGGCAGAATCACCATTTTTGAAGTAGGTTTTAACAATTTTGATGTATTGTGCGATAGTGTAGCGATCCATTTTATTAAATGTCAGACTTTCACTTAAAAAAAAACAAATTGGTTTAACAACTTAGATTGGCACATGTCGAATTCCAGCAGTATACTTTTTAAACCGAAAAATGGATAACCCTTTACAAATAACACAATACGCAATTATTATACTTACTCACTCGTTAATTAATTTATTGATAAGTGCATTGTGATGTGAATTTGTATTTCGGTTATTCCTCAGAATTTAGATAAACAAAATAATAATTAACTTTGTTTTAATGAAGGATTTTCATGGAAAATGCAAGTCATTCGTTTACCAAAATTTGTTTTCGAAAGGAGGAGTAGCTATAGTGGTGTACACATTGGTCTACTGTCTCAAATGTACTATATTAAAAAAAATTCTATTTGAATATTTTAACGAAGTAACATGCTCTTACCTACACTCTAAAAACTGTGTGTAAGCTTACCATGAAATTGTATTTAATTTTTAGTGCAAAAGTAGGCAAGTTGCGTATTTATACACATGAAAATAGATTTAAAAAAACACACTATGTTGGATATTCACACATCTTTATCAAATCTTCACTTTCTGCGTATCTTTCAATCACCATTGTTGAGTATTAAACTAATAATGCTTAAGCATTTATAATTAACCAAATATTGTTTAAATTCAAACACCCTATGAAAACTACAAATGCTTATATTAACTACCATTTGATGTAAGTTATACATTTTATGTGTACGTTTGTAATTCGTTTGTGACGATGACGATACGCTTGCAAGTTCGTAATCAGACCGTTGGGTCAGAATATAAAATCTTTTGCAATCCAATAAGAAATAAAATGCACGACTGGATTGTATGAACTTGCTCTTGTAGCTAACAACTTTAATGTAGCTAACCATTGAGGTTTAGTTAGTTATATACGTAAGCTTAACTTGATTTTTAGTATATAATAAATTGTCGAATGGATTATTTAAGGAATAGTTACATAGGTACCTACCTACAAATGTATGTTTAAATCTAAATTATGGATTTTAATTCTGTAAGTTAGGAGAATAAAATGTTTCTATATTATATACACATTAGCAGTGTCTTATTATCGCCAATAACCCATATAGTTCACCCCTTGAAAATAAAACGAATGTTTGCCGAATTTAATACTAATATTTGCAAACCCAGATAGAAACCTGGATTTTGTGTTGTTTTTGTAATATGCGTTAAAGAATAACCCAGACCCAGACATGTAGATAATAAAACGCAGTTATTGATAGAACCTAAGTACGTAAACATGTACATATAATAATGAAAATGAAGGATGTAGGTTGGTAGGAAGCTATATATACATACAACTTTATAATGTAGGTGCAATATGCATACATAAGATTCATATGGTTTTTAAAGCCATGTCATATGTATATATATAAATGTATGAGGGCCTACATTGTATTTAGTATTCAGTGACGTACGCAAAAATTTGTAAAAACGAATAATAATAAAGGTACAGAAATTAATGAAAAATACACATAATTCTATGTTTCTTTATTGCTTAGTTGTTATAGTTTCAGGAAAAACAAATATGCCATTTGAAATCATGGATAAATAAGAATATATCAAAAAAAAATTTCAAAAATCGTTGGAGCGGTTTTTTAATAAATTAATTTGTTATGTATAAAATTTTGAAAACAATTTTATAAAAAAAAATTGAATTTTGAAAATTTAATTAATTCACATACAAATTTCAAACTTCAAAAAAAATCTGTAACTGGTTTTTGAAAAATCGATTTTTATCTTCTTTTGATCTTTTATTTATTTTTTTTTAAATCGACGAACTTTTTTTTTTAAATTTTCCTATGCCTTATTAACAATTTTAGGGAGCATTTTTATAAAAAAAAAATATTTTAATCGGTTCATCCAATGTTGAGAATGTCAAAAATATCAAAAGTAGTTCTATGAGAACTGTACTAATTTAAGAACACACACATTTTTTATAAGAATTCTTCGAGCCGTTTTTGAGAAATACATTTTTTCTTACCGTTTTTTTTTTTAAATTTGTATCGGAGGTACCGTTGGGTTTACGTTTTTTTTTAACTATTCAAGATAATTTCAAAAAACCCTCAAGTACGAAGTGTCGCAAAAATCCATCAAGTGGTTTTCGAAATTTTGAGTTATAATTTAAAAAAAAAATGTTTGAAATATTTTTTGCATAAAAAACCAACCCAACCGTTTTTCAGAAAATCAAAAACTAAAATAATGGTCTTACTAGAGGTACCAAATCTAACAATTTGTTTCAAATTTTTTTCATACATGATTTTGTTGGAAGCTAACACGTTGCTTGTCGAATTTCGCTATAAATTTAAACATAAAAAGTTAAGATTTACTCATATTATGCTTATATATTAAAACGTTTGCTTAAATTCTGTTGAATTTTAAACATAAATTATGTATATATGTATTAAGTTTAAGCACTTTGGTGTAGAAATGCACATTTTAAATTTAAATCTTTATTTGAAATTACACACAAGAGGGTTAACAATAAATAGAAAGCATAATTACAAAAAAAATGTCTTCCCGTTGTTGAAATATTGGATTTTAAAAAAAATATGCAAACTTTTAAAAATATTTTCCCGAAAATTATGATACACAGTATAGGTATTATGGAAATCGACAGAGTTGAAAATAAGAAAAAAATGGTTCTGTGGCAGGAATCGGTAATAACCTTTCATTTTAAAATTTTTGTTGGCCAAAACTTAATGCGGGTTATCGTGAATTAAAATGTCCCTGGAAATTTTTCTCTCATTCAGATCTAGGGAATAGGAATGTTGCTCAAAACTTTCCCTCGGAATTTATTCGTATCGTGAATAAAATTTCTCAGGGAATTTCGCTGTCATTTCGCACGATTTCTTGTTCGAGGGAAATTTATTCCATGGGAGATTTACGATCGCTAGAAAAATTTCGAGGGAATAAAATATTCGTGAGAAATGACATTCCCTAGGATATTCCCGATAGGACCCAATGTCGTGATAATCAAGCCTTTTCATATCGGTTGTATGGCAGTTGCCGTTACTTTTGCGAATTCTACACTTTCTCGAAATGACTTAA
Source organism: Philhelius pedissequus (assembly GCA_910595825.1). Lineage (NCBI taxonomy): Eukaryota > Metazoa > Arthropoda > Insecta > Diptera > Syrphidae > Philhelius > Philhelius pedissequus. The sequence goes on from OU343163.1 coordinate 33,656,785, forward strand.
GGCTACCAACTTTGAAGAAAAATGTTTCCGTGGTTTAAGCTTTAAGCAATGTACAGACAGTCAGACACACAGAATTGTGGTAATAGTAAATCTTGCGCTCTGGTACCTTTATTCCAGTTAAATTCGAAGTAAGGCCTACCCATAAACAATTATTGAAGCGAAATACAAAATTATATGGAAAAGTTCAAAACCACATGTGTGTGGTATTACATTTTACGTTAAGTTTAGGTTAGAGTGGGTGACGATACGGCAAACCGCAATACCACAATCCGACTTCAGTATTTCCATTTTAGCCCATTGGATATTAAGGATAATACAGGGAAGCACAAGACAGGGAGTTTCTCACTGAATCGTCATAAATTCCTAATGAATATAAAGAGAATCCTTAGCGGAGTAATTCAGTATTCTATGGTGGCTATTTTTCTTTAATTTGGGTAAGACTTGGGAACTCAAAAATGAAGTGTGATGAGCTTTTTGCGGTACAAAAAATATTCGAAAATGTTTATCAAAAAAAAACAAAAAAGGATTCACCCACACATAATGACGTAACTAGATGCTTACAAAAGTCAATCTCGACAAATCTTAAAACTTAAAATGTTTCTTAAACAAGTTCTTTTATTCAAATCAAAAACTAAAAATGAAAATAATTGCTCCATCTTACTCTTAACTTTAATCGATTTCGTTTTTTACAATAAAATATGCTAATACCATTTTCGATATTATATTTAAAAGACGCCGTTATCTGATTTTTCTACAGATATATAAATAAATATAAAACCAACTTAACCTACTTACATACATTCTATAAAAAAAATATATATGTATATACACCAATGTTATATAGTCTGACTGACTCTGACAATCCACTCTGCATAATGAATGTTCTGCTGCTGATGCTGCTGCCATTGTTGCGCAATTTTCTTGCCCCCAAGAGAGACAAGATGATGCTCGCTTTGTTGTGTGTTATTTCATCGTTCGTTCCATTGTCAATTTAAATAACACACAATTGACATTAGACACAAACTTTTGCATTAATGCTCGTTGCTCGTATGTTATATTAATTTTTGTGAAATGTCATAGACTTAACGATTTAAGGTTGATTTGGCATAATTTAACTCCAAGTACATACAGCTGCGTTAAAAAAAATAGCACCATTATGAGAACCAGATTTCATTTAAAAATGAAGTTTGAGCCAATATTTTGAGGGACATTTTGAATATGCGAAAAGCTTATATTAAGTAGAAAAAAATCATCCTTTGTTGGCTTTTACTGCTTCAAAATGTCTGGTCAATGAATTTACCAAATTTTGGCACATTTCTACCAGAATATTCTCCCAGTAGACCTTTACTGCAGCCCAGAGTTCTGTGTTACTAGTCGGTTTGGTTTCAAAAACTGTTTTCTTCACGTCAGCCCACATGGTTTTCAATCGGATTTAGGTGAGGCGATTGCGCTGGCCACTCCACCACATTAATTGAGTGATCTCCAAACAATTTTTTAGCCTTCTTTCTGGTGTGATTGAGGTTCATTGTCCTGTTGGAAGATCCACAAAAGGGTCATACTCGTATTTTATTTTGCATAAGGGAGCATAACGTTTTCGAATATATTAACGTAAACATATTAATCCATGATGGGATTAACTCCATAGTAGGAAAAATAAGCCCATACCATTATGCTTGAACCTACGTGCTTAATTACTTTATTTCTTTATTTGGGATTATATTCCGCTTTCGGAGGTCTTCTCATGTAGGAACGAGATCCTTTACCGCCAAACAATACGGTTTTGTTTTCATCTGTCCACAGAACGTTGCGCCATTTCTCTATTGGCAAATTCAAATGCTGTCTTGCAAATATTAAACACCTTTAAGCATGTTTTGCAGTGAAAAGAGGGACTTTTCGTGGACTAGAAGCAGTTAAATTATGTTCCCTCAATCTGTGGCGAACGGTTTCCACGCAAGCTGTAATATTCAACTCTTTTTTTTTAGCTCACTTGCAGGCTTAAATTGATTTTTATGCCTTTCTCGGACTAGACGCCTGATGAGAGTTGTCGTCAAAACAGGCTTTCGTCCACGAGATTCGGTTTTAGATGTGTATATTATTGCATTAGGAATCATTTTGTAAGAACAGCCAAAAAACCGTTGAACTTCTTTATAAATTTTACCTTCCGAGATCATTTTTTTAATAATTTCCCGTTTTTCTTTGGTACAATGTTTACACGACCCATTTTCTTTGAAAAATGTTAATTTTGTATTTAAAATGAAGATACCAATTAAATATAAGCAAATTCTAACACTTGACCGCCTTACCTTACAGAGATATGCAATAGGGCGAGGTGATAGTTCGAGCAATAACAAAATAATAGTAGAGGCTGTAAATATTTAGAGAAGTTGAAATAAAACTTGTAACAGTGGTGCTATTTTTTTTAACGGCACTGTATGTTTCAAAACACCCGCTCACAAATAGGACAATTGTATTGCTAGTGAATAGATGTACCTATACATAAAATCTCGACAATTATTTTACGACAGTAATCTCAGCTTTTCATATTCGTTTTCAGATTCACCTCCTTGCCAGAGTATCTCATTCTCATTCTGTAATGAGTAAGTAAGCTTACTGGCGATCCCAAGATAGCAGCATAGCTTCTTAAATGTAGGTACTTATAAAGCAAATATTTGATAATAATTTTAGTTTTGAGCTTATTAAATAAAATATGGCCGTGGCGCGATACATGTGTGCTCGCATGTAAACCTCGTGGTTGCGGTTTCGATTCCTGCCGTTGTCTGTCTTCTTATATTCCATTAAAAACCGATTATAAAAATCGTCATAAAATAAGTTGCTGCTTTGCTCATTACATGCTGTTTAGACATAACACTAACAACATGTGATTGAGTAAACTTGCATACCCATTAAATATGTCAACGAAATAAATAAAATAATGCGAATTATAAGCGACGTAAATAAATAAGACACGGTAATTCTCTCCGCATTAGTTCAGCCGCCATCCCTGGAGATAAATCTGAGACAACAACCAACTCTAGTCTCAGAACATCGCGCCACACAACTTTCCTTTCCTTCTTTCCCTTCTTCCACCGGATACCCACGCTATTTTAAGAAAAAAACATATAAAGGGTATTCATAATCCCTTGAGCGCGTGCAAAGTTATAAAAAAAAAAATTAATAGATACAAATATATGTTGTTTGATTTTTTGACTCCTTAAAAGGATGTATACAGTTTTGTCCATGAGTAAAAACTGCATTTGGCAGGTATAAAAGGGTGGGTCACTTTGGTATGAAGATTTTTTTTTACTTCTAATACCGATTAAAATGTGCCAAATGTTTATACAAACTATTTTAGAAAGTTTGATGAAAATTAGACTGTACCTTCTGCCTCCGGATTGATCTTGAAGTTTTGAAAAATTGAATAAAATTCATTTCGTGTGTAGTTCTGCACACATTTTTAATTATTTATTTCTCATATTTCTCATTGGAGGAAATACTTTACTTATACTTTATACTTTTTTATAAACATAAACAAATTTCATTAAATAATACTTCTTGGTGCATGAATTTAACCAAATTTTCCTAGAAAAATATAATTTGCAGTGAGTAATCGCTGTAAATTTTATTAATATCAGTAATCATGGAATCAGAATAAAAAATGCGTCTTACAAAGGTACTACAGAATCTAACTTGACACACGACTGGATATGGAAGGAATCGCCCCTATTGTTTTACAGAGGTGTGCAAAAGTATTTGCTTTACTTTTAAGATATATTTTTAAATACATGGAAGCGATCTACAATTACACCAATTTATAAATCAGGAAGTAGGCAGGAAGTTTCTAATTATCGCCCTATTTGTAAGATCACCACAATTCCAACATTGTTTGAAAAACTTATTTATGAAAGGTTAACACCAGTTCTTAAAAGTACTATATCTCCCTATCAACATGGTTTTATTTCTGGGAGATCTACCAGCACAAACCTTACTATATTTTCAAATTATGTAATTAATGGCCTTGTAAGAAAAGGATACCAATTTGATGTTGTGTATACTGACTTTTCTAAGGCTGTCGACCGGGTTAATTACACGATATACTGATTATGAAGCTTAATAGGTTGGGATTCCACTCTAATTTTTTGAACTGGATAAAATCATATTTAAAAGGTCGTACTGAGTATGTTCGAAATAATAATTTTCTTTCTTCCTCTATCAATGTAACTTCGGGTGTGCCGCAAGGTAGCCACCTCGGTCCACTTCTTTTCTTCCTATTTATCAATGCTTTTATAAGCCCTAACTGCTTTATGTATGCGGATGATTTGAAAGTCTTTAGGTGCATAAAAACTGAGCAGGATTGCATGTTATTACAAGAAGATCTTGACAGATTATCAAATTGGTGTTTGATGAATTCTTTAAATCTGAATATTGCAAAATGTCACAGCTTAACGTTTAATCGACAAAATTCTTCAATTAATTTCTCTTATAGAATTAACAATTCAATTCTTTCAGCTAACATATATAAAAGACCTTGGAGTAATTTTTGATCAAGAACTTGATTTCTTAAAACATATAGACTTTTTAGTAGCCAAAGGTAATTCAAGGTTGGGATTTATATTGCTTAACTCTAAGGAGATCAGTGATCCTCACACTTTGAAATGTCTGGAATCCTTTGTATGAAGTTCACTCTTTTAGCATAGAGAAAATCCAAAAACGCTTTAGAAGAGTATTAGTCAAAAGGCTTAACTGGGACATAGATATGCCACCCTATGGAACAAGGTGCAAGTTATTTGGAATCTTGCCTCTTAATATTCGGAGAAAGTTATCAAATGTTATGTTCATTTGTGATGTATTGAGTGTTCCAATATTTTGGCGCTAATTAACTTCAATGTCCCTGCGAGGATGCTCAGGAACCGTAGTACCTAAGTGAAACGCATTTGAGAATACAGGTCACAAAACATTCAATTGGCTGGTCTACACAGTCCGCAAAAACAAAAATAATGTGACCACATTGTTTGCGTTTTCTTCAATTAAATTAAATAATAAAATTATGGACAAAAGTTAAATTTTTTTTACTGATTTGAGATCAATGCTGACGGCGAATTTCGGCCCCCCTCTAACTTCAGTACCAATATAGTCAGAAACTTCAAACTCTCAACATTTGCTAAGCTCACCAGGCTAAGGCAACTCGCCTTTTTTCAATTCTTTAGCTTTAGTGGTTCCCGAGATATAGATCTGCAAAAATCACCAAAACCGTAACTGACTCACCACTCACTCACTCACTGTAGGATCATCCAAATTATGTAGCACTTCACGACATCGTAGAATTTTGTAATTTCGCACAACAGTAGGCCTGGTGGTGTATACAAAGGAAAAAACCGAAAATTTAAGATTTTCCATTCAGTGGGCGTGGTACCCGCCCATTTTCATAGAACTGATATACATTATTTGGAGCACTTCTGATCGTCGTAAATTGATGAAATTTGGTAGAGCGGTAGGGCTTTAAGTGCAGGCAAAGACAGATTTTTAAAATTTAAGATTTTTCATTCAAGGGGCGTGGTATCCACCCATTTTCATAGAATTGATATACATTACTTGGAGCACTTCTGACCATCATGGAATGATAAAATTTGGCACAGGGGTAGGGGTCAAAGCGCAAACAAAGGCAACATTTGAAAATCTAGGATTTTACGCTCAGGGGCGTGGCACACGCCCATTTGCATAGAATTGATATCAACTATGTAGAGAACTACTGATTGTCGTAGAATGATGAAATTTGGTAGAGCGATAGGATAGCGATAAACACCCATTTTCACAGAATTAATATAAAATATATTGAGAGCACTTCCGATTGGGGCAGGATTATGTTTGTTAGAGCAGTCAGTTTTCAGGTGTATACAACGAAAAAGTTGAAATCATGAAATTTTCATGTGTTTCATCCACCCACTTTTTATCAATTATTACCGTTTCAATAGATTACTTCTAACTAAGAAAATTGGTAGAAGGGTAGGACGTGTAGTGCATACAAACGCCTTAAATTAAAAACTTACGTTACATTATGAGGCATTCATTGGGTGTTTATTCCACCCACCTTTCCTTTTTCCTTTCCAGAATCTTTGCAATTGTAGTGAAATCACACCAAAAACATAAATGTTAAAAAAGTAGCCAAGTTCATATATATACAAAAACCATTGCGTAACAAGTCAGTCGTGAAAAGTAGTGAGATCTAAAAGTACGCCAAGCTCTAAGTTTATTAATGTTAAATATCAAATATTTAAAGTATAGAGTAATATGAAGGAACATCAAAATTATCAGAGAAATCTGTTATTTAATGATTACTGACTTAAATTGTGTTGGTTTACTTGGCAAATTTTCTTTTATTATAACAAACTCCTCAATTTTGAAATGGAAATTTGCCAAGTAGACAGAGATAATCTCTTATTCGTTGAACAATTTGGAGCTCCTAATGAAACGTAAGACACTGTAGGTGTCTATTATATTTAGATCGCTATGATCATCGAAGAAAAAGCTTTCATCTCTGAGATAGAGCAGGGCATGTACACAGAAGATGAGGAATAGATTCCACCTCTTCTGAGTCCATGCAGCTTCAGCAAAAATCGTTTGAATAATCGCCGAGCATCGTTGCGAGCTTTCCTTTCTCTGATGGTTTTGTAGGAGTTCTTTTAGGATGTTGGGGTACTTTTCTGATACGTCAATTGCTTGAACGACAGAATATAGCAGTGTTTCAAGTATTTAATGCTACACGGTTGTTTGTCATTGGACAATATTGACGAGATTAGAACTTAATGAGCTTATCATGGGTTGCCGAGTTCCAAGTCCGAAGGATATGGGTGTGAATCTAAAAACGAATATGATAAGCTGAGAATACTGTCATCAGCAAAACAATTTAGTGTATTCGAAATTCCAGATAAGAGATCATTAATGAAAATGAGAAAAAGAGTTGGAGACAGAAACGGAACCCTGGGGCACACCAGCATTTATTTTTTGAATATCAGACTTAAAACCGTCAGAGAGAACTTGTATTGGGCGGTCCGAAAGGTAATATCTAAGCCAACGAAGAAGAGATTCATCGGACTGGTATCCACTTCTCTCCGGGTTTTTGTAGCCTGCTGACGCACTCCTCTCACACAAGTTTTGAAATATTCGAAGTAGTGAATGCAAATATGCGCGTTATAGTAAAAAATACCCTGTAAGTGAAATCTTTTAAGAAATTACCAAGGCTGTTTTAATCTGTCTTATATCTAAGATTGATAAAAATGTTATATTTTGTCAATATTTTTCATGTGTGCTTTATTAGACAAATTGTATCTTATCATAGAAGTATCTATAATATTTATACTTTTCTCCTATGCATTTTTGGTATTCCCATCCTTTCCCTAACGCGGCTTAACCGATACCTTTCAATTTCCTTAGACTAAATCTTTTGGGTTACTCTCTATTAATTTTTAATTTAAAAGTTTTCAAGAAAAACTAATTAATTCCATGTATGTATATGTATGTATGCATCTACATGAAACAGAATGAAAACTTAATGTATATAAAGTGTCTGTTAGCCTCTCTCATGGGAATTTTGTGCTAGCGCCTAAGAACGAATGTTAACATTATTCCCTACGCATTCATTATAAACAGAGAGAATGAAAGAGTCTCAAAGGTAAAAGCTAAACTCTTTTATCTAAACCGCACTGTGACACTTTGGTTTTGGAATAATTTCTGTTAAAGCACTAAACGCCCACCACATACCACTTTTCCGGCACAGTACAAGAGGTGGCACGAGGAAAAGCCAAAAAAAAAAAAATTAAGCACGAAAGAACAAACTCAAAAAGAGTATCCTTTTTGCTCTATTGAAATAAAACAGTTCAAGTCAAGCAAAATTTATACATATGTATGTATGTGGGTATATTTATATATTATATACATACACACAAGCGCAAGCAGTGGTATTTACCGCTATTCCATGTTAATTTATGTCTTTAATTAATTCCAGCAAAAAATACATTTACCTTTCCGTGGAAGATATGTAATGTAAATGTATATTATTGTACTTGTACATAGAATGTACAATAGGGTGGTTCATAACAAGAAAATAAATTCGAAATAAAATAAATCCAATTTTTGCTTTGCAAGGTACTTATGGCAAGTTAGGGTTTCGGACAAATTTTTTGAGGTCGGGATTTTGATCAAACTTGTATTGCAATTATAGGGGAGACGAAAAACTTGGGTGTTACAATATTATTCTGTCCGTCTGCCTGCACGTTTACTGCCTTAACGGCAAAAATATGTTGTTGTTTTTTCGATAAAATGATAAGGTCTTTTTTTAACCAAAACAATGGCCCTACACTTTTTTAGCAAAACAAGATAATTCTTATTGTTCTTAAAAACAGTTCTAACGATTCGAATTAAAAAAAAATACGTTATTTAATAAGGCGAAAAGGCTTCGTTTTCGAATTATTTTTTGTCGCAAATAAGTTTTTCTGTTTTTTTTTGTTTGGGGTTTTCGACTTTCTGGAAAATGGTTCAGTTGATTTTTAAACAACATTTTTAGGAAAGCTACTTAAAAGTTTTAATAGTATTATAAATAAATTTTTTTAAACTGTTTTTTTCATATAATTTTTTTTTGAAAACTTAAAGATGCCACTTAAACATAAATCTAAATACTATTGCGTATTTAAATTTTTCGAAAAATGTTTTTATATTTCAAAACGGCTTAGTGATTTTTAAAATTTTTAAATTTGTTTGCATATATTAATAATTTCTTATTAATTTGCGATCCAGTTTTTGTAGATAACTATATTTTCAAATTTTTATAAATAAAAAAAATAGTTTTTTTAATAATTAATTAATTTAGTATTTCCTAATTTAATATTAGCTCCAAATATCGAACAGATTTCTTTAAGTTATATCTGCTAAGAATTTTATGGCTTTGATATGTGATTCTGAGTGGATTTGAATACGCCGCCCGTTTTTTAAGAAAACGAGTTTCGTACGTTCTTAAATTTTTTTTTTAAATAAGTTGGAAGGTGTTTAATATAATTTCGACCTTAATAAAATATTTATGTCCATCCCTAGATAAAATTTTTTTTACAAAATCTCAACACAATTGGTCAAGTTGTTTTTAAGAAAAAAATCATATCTACTAAAATAGTATTGTGTGTTTTGGTGTGTTTTATTGAGACTTTGAAAAAGGTTCTTCGTTGTATTAATATTCATAATTCCCTAAATATTTTTTTAGTTAATGACTAATAGCGTCAGTGGGGCTTAGAGAAAAAAATATTACAAAAAAAAAAAATAAGAACCACCCTAACATATGTACAAACAAAGATGAAACAAGCAGTGTCAGTGAGAGTATGGGATGGATAGAGCAATAGCTAGCTAGTTTGGTAACGCACTCGCTCTGTTTCTGTATTTATGTGTTAATGTCTTGGGTAGATCTCATTAGTGCCGAGTTAAAGCCGAAGCCGTAGCAGTAGTAGCTGAACCACCAACACCACCCTTTGAACTTTTATTGCCGGGTTAGGGTTTTTCTACTTGTTTCTGTGAATTAATTATTATTTCGAAAGAGCAATGCCGTGGCAGACTGATGAAAGTGGCAGAAGATTGCTCAACGGTAACTAGGCTAATTGTGCTTGGGGAATCTAAATAAACATACGGGCAATTACGTTTTTTTTTTTTTTTTTTTTTCTTATTGATAAAATAAAAATCAGACTTTTTGCAAAACGAGACCATACCAAAAACCAAGGACACCATATCCATTTATATGGTGATAGGTATTTTAATTGCTTGGCTTTTGTTGAAAAGTCTTTTTTTATTTTATTTTATATTATTCAGTATGGAAATTAAGGCATCACATTTTTTTTAATTAAAGACGGGAAAAACACAGTTGGATTTTTGGATGAGGATTGATTTATAACTCTTGGTGAGGAGAACAATACTCTTATGTGAAATCTACTACGTTTTATTTCACACTCATTAGGAATAGAAATTCACTATTGAATATTGTTCGGTGTTAGGATTATTTCACACGCTCGAATATCAAAAACCTCGAATATCAAAAAATCTGAAAAACCTTCACAAATTTCTTAAACGTTTGGCAAAGAAGGAAAATAACTGTAGGTTATATAGGTAACTCCCTTCCACTAAAATCAAATAGATACCAAGAAACTTGGGTCAGTGAAGCGAATAATAATTTCATTGTTTCCAGCAGTCCTTTGGAAATTACATGTTCGTCAAGCGCTCAATATGCGGCCCTGATTGTGGTTATCATATTCAAGGTCGTCGCGTCGATTGGAGTAAAGGGTAATAACGATGAAAGGGATCCCGATGAAAGGGCCCCGAACAAATACTTTTCTAACGCACCAATTTGACGTATGTGACGGATATATCAAAAAATGTTTATTAATTAGAAAAACGGTATTGGAAATAGAGAGAAATTTCTTATATCATTTAAGAAAAATTAAATAATTGGCAACGTATTGGGCCATATTAAATACATATATAATAAGTCTACGAAATTTCGTTTGTGGTAAACTTCAAAAACATTTGGGAGCCTTTTCATTTGAGTGACATGAGGGAATGAGTTCACTTCGCAAACTCTACGTCGTGTTTGATTCTTCATTCTTCATTAGAAAATGAGTTACCATTGCAGATTTACATCCGAAGGACAAGGAGTTAAAATTTAGGAGCGAATATGAAAACCTAAAGATATTAGCTTCTATAAACCAACTTCCAAGATTATCTTCAACCAATAGGTGATTATAAACAAAATTAAAAAAGAGTCCGGAACCCTATGGCACTCCATCAACATTTCTTTTATGAATTTCAATATTTTTCAAATTTTCAATAATAATAAGTAAATTGACTAGGTATTGTTATAGGTCGTGAAAAATTAGTACTTTTCTGTATACGAGGGACATTTTTGGGCCGAAGGTCAATTCTTCGCTAAAGATAATATCTGTGAAAAAAAAACATATTAGTTGTTAGGTGGCATAGTCTGATGGGTATTGAATCCCCAGACCTCTAGCATCCGTCTAACGCCTTAACCATTCCCTGGATTTATTTTTTCGCATTATAACGTAGGGGAAGTGAATTGAATGATACTCAGAAGTTTCCCTCGGAAATTATTGTTACCGGGAATAAAATTTTCCAGGAAATTTGACTGTCATTTCATACGACTTTTTATTGGAGGAAATTTTTTTTCGTGGGAGATTCACGATCGTAAGTAAAATATACTATCCATGGGAAACCGAAATTCCCCTGAGAAATTCCCAATAGGGAAAAATATCTAACTCAGCACCGAAGGGAGCCTGGAACCTAGAACACAGAACAACAAATAATCTAGTCAACAATTACTTGTTCAACTATGTTTGTTCAACAAGTGAAAATCATTTCTGTAACACAATAAAAACTGTACCAATTGTCAATAGAAAAAATTTTCCTTCACTTGTTGAATCGCATGAATAAGTAAATCTACCAATATTTAGTATTCATATTATATTCCGAAAAAAAAAGTGTTTATTGTGAGTGTGACTTCTTTGATACATCGACAAACTGTCTTTTTGTGAACACCATCAACATCTCCTATAACATGGTATTGAGATTCAGTTTCAAACCAATGTAAGGCTATCAATTTTTGCTGCCTTAACCTTAGTGCTTTAGTTTTATTAGTGGGGAACGTTATTTGTGGGAGAGACTTTCGGTAAGATAGTCAACAACTTCTACGGCACATCAAATTTTTGGGGTTCTATTTCATAGTTTATTCTTTCCTTGAAAACTTGTGGATGCCATTGGCTCTCGCTATCATTGGCCGGTCCACTCAATAAATTCTCAAGATCCGTCCGATGTTATCGCTTAATTAACACTACTGAAAGTGTTCAAAGTCCAAAGTCCAACTTATGGACTTTGAACTATTTCGAAACCGTCGGTTGAAATCTATCAACTATTCAACAAGTTTATTCTCTTTCTTTTAACTCTTGTTGTTTCGAGTTACAGAAACAGTGAAATAGTGAAATTTCCCACTTGTTGAATAAACCCAAAACAATTGTCATAGTTCTCCTGGACTGTTGAATTTTCAAAGAGTTGTTGAAATTCACTTGTTCAACAAGCACTTTATGTATTGTGTAGGCCCCTGGTGACCCAAATTTTCCAACTTTTTTTGAAATATTTAGTGGAATTATTTTGCATTTGTGAAAGCAATGTAAAGCTTCGTTTCACTGTGCGGATCACCTATTGATCTTTTGCTAGGTAAGCCGTACTTTACCGATCATTAGAAAGCGTTCGGTCTTCAAAATATTTTTCAGCGGTCCATACGACCCTGAAATGAAGAACAATAAATTAGTCGATCGTTTGCGGATCGAAAAACATACATTGGTATTGTTGGCCTATTTAACTATGGACTCACCCAACAATGGATGCATACGAATTTCGCAGTTGTGATGCTCCCACGAGGGATCCATATTAATGTAACAGCTTGGATAAGTCCCTGTGGCACCTATTACCCCACAGTTCCAAACAATAATTTTTAAGTTACGGACTGGCGAATGACCCCTGGTACCCTTGCACAACCAGTCAATGATTTGCAGCTTCATCTTCAGTACAAGACAATGAACTCGGCACCGTTCGGTAAGTTCTACTTCAACACGGTACATGCAGAACCGTGTTTAAGACTGAACCTAGCCTTAGCCCGCTGTATTGGCCCTCACAGGAGTTGATCAACATGCAAAGATCAGACTATGAACAATCATAAAATCATACGATTCACATAAAATTTAATCAGCGCCTTAGCTCTCTTCATGCGACTTGAGCACCAGGCTATCACCTGCATATTACCACCAGCTCCCAACTAAGAGGTACAACTAGGCACTTTCAAGATTAAGCCTACCAGCAGAAAGTCGAAATCAGGACCGCTAAATCGGCATTCGTATAGATAGGATAGATAGTTAGAAAAGCCGACCGGCCGTTGAAGAACAACACTACAATAACCCTGACCAGCAGAACTTAGAAGACTTTGCCCATGGGGTCGATTGGATGTAGATTATTATTAATATTTTTTTATTTTTGATTGTATGACTTATTCAAATACCATCAAGACATTTATTTTTCTGAGAACACAAATTAAATCACAAATGGGTTTTCAAAAGATTCACCTTCATTATGCCAGCCAACAAAATGACTACCACCTCCTGTTCTGCTTTAATTTTATTCGACACATTTTCCGAAAAGTTATAAAACATGGAAAATTCTTTTGCGAAATTTTCCCCATATAATACAGCAGCGTCGCTTTCTTCCACATACAACATACACTCATAATAAATTCATGTTCTTAATTCAATTAATTTCGTCTCACCTTTGCAAAGTTCTAAGAAAATAAATTTCTTGAATTACTAAATGAAAATGGTTGCTTTTTTTTCGTTAAATAGAATGATGAATTTTACTTAGCAATCCACACCAAAACTGCACTCCCTCATCCCATCCTTTTGAAAATTCCATTAGACGCAATTTTAATGGCATCTTGCACTTAAGACCCTTTAAAGTGGTCACAAAGAAACATCATATATAATACACCTAACTGTTAATTTGTTTCTACAAGAAACAGCCAGCAGGTAGGTAGGTACAAAATATCCTTTAGTTTAAAGGGTAAGTAGCTATACGACACACAAAGAGTGAACGACAAAAAAAAAATAAAAGAGAACAAAGTTTAACAACTAAACTTAAAAACTTTCTCTTCCATTTATTCTGAAACCCCCATCTTCAGAGATACTCTTTGATCGAATCTCTGTTAACAAGGAACAAGCTAATTGAATTATGCGGCTGGGTATGACGACATTTTACCTTTTACCTTGCATAACGATATAGATTCATATACGAATATAAATTTCTCTATAGAAAAATATACAAACACACATAAAATAAATAGAGAAACGCATCCACCCTTTTTAAACAAATTTATTTTAGTTTTTTTTTTTGTGAAAGAAAATAAACTTTTGGGCAAATTAATTTATGGGTTTTTACTTGTAAATAGTATGTGCGCGGCGACGGGGATGAAGGCCAAATGAATTAATTTACATGTTCAGTTTGAAAAGGGACTTTTAGTAGTGTACTCGCAGATGTAGTGCACTAGTTGTTTGGCAAAATTATATTTATTGCAAACTTTCTCTGTAAGCAATCTTGCTATGTTAGTTCGAAAAAATTTGGTTTAACAGCTGACAGAAAAAAAAACATATTAAACGTGACCTATAGGATATTTGCTTAAAGTTACGTCAAGTCGTGAAATGCTTTTGATAAAAAATATTCACAACTTTAACATCAGGTTAAATGTTTTGATTGTGTGAGAGCTTTTTATCGTATTGGCTGAGGTACATACACAACTAACATACTAAATTATTCTCGTAACGATTTGCATTCGGGAAAAAAAAAAGTTTTGAGATAACAATCAAACATGACATTACGATGATAGCGAAGACGAAAAAAGATGGTCTAAAAATTCTGTCCGTCTGTATGTATATATAGACACCTACAGCCCAAAAGGGTGGCCCGAATTGCTTCAAACTTTATATATAGAGTTTTTTAGATATTGTACAGTAGGGAAATTGAATTTTTTTTAGCTCAAAAAATAACGGTACTTGCCATATAACCGTTACGTTAAAGCCTATTTTTCGACCGATAATATGGTTGAACAAAAAATTTTAAAAAATGTGACCGTTTTTTTTTTATTTCGACTATCTCATAAATGCCTTAACCGATCCTTTCGAAATTTCACATATATATAGGCTTAGGTTGCCCAATTTATACTGCGTACCGATATTTTTAATTAATATTTTTATTTTTTTTTAAAAGCATTTTTAAAAAAATTTAAATTTATATTTTGAAAACGGCTCAATAATTTTTTTTCAAAAATTATAGTTATAAGTATTTGCTGAAAACCTATGAATTGGCGTTTTTGAATTTTTTTTTTTGGATTTTTTTTTTTAAGTTTTAAAAAACACCTTTTTTTCGCAAAAAGCGCTCCACAGATTTTTAAATTTTTTTTCTCATAAATTCAAATTTATTCAAGAAATTAAATGGAGTACTTTTTTTGAGCTCAAATTAGTTAAAGTATTTATTTCAGAATTTTGAATTATTCTTTCTTTGATTAAGCCGATTTAATCATTTGTTTTTAAGTTTATATTATTAAATATTTAAGATTTTCATACCAACTAGCCGAATAAGTCGATCCAATTTCAAATGAATTATTGTGTATATTATGCATGTTCCCTTCCTAGTTCATTCCTAGTTCATTTTGCTTAGATTTCATATGTTTTCAATTGGTACTAATTTTCTATGATTTTTCATAAGAATCAATTTTTTTTCGTTTTAAATGAAAAAAAAAACATATTTTTCTGAAATAATTTTTTTTAATTTTAAAAGTATCTGTATCAAAAATAAACAGTTTTATTCGCTTCATGTAATGACCAAAAAAATATAGTTTTTTTTTTAAATTAATAAATGGACTGAGTCAATTTTAGAATACGCACAATTTTTACTAAAACTCTTGGAACCGTCTTTGACGAAAAAAAATCTCGACGGTTTTTAAACAAATTATTGTATTGTAGGAGCAATTAGCTTTTATTTTTGGAACATTCTAGAAAACGTCAAAAATGTGCTGTTCACAAAATTTGAAAGAAACGAATTAACAAAGCCGTTTTCGAAATATTAATTTTAGAAAAATATTTTGACTAATTTAGAAAAAAGTCTTGTTTCGAAGCTGATCCGTTTTTCAGATAATCGAAAACATAAAATATATTTGAAAATTTGAATATGGGTGGCAATGGCGCAGTGGATAAAATGCTTGATTCTCAAATCCACCGTGCCAAACTAGTGCCGTGCAATTCCGGTTTAAAAGACCTTATGTCTTACAGGCATATAGTTAAATTAAAAAAAAAAAAACATTAATATTCAAATTCAATATAAACAAGAAATCCAATACAAACAAAAAATTACAGAAACAAGTTAACCGTGAATTTAGGGTTTTTTTTGTCAAAAATCCCCATAATTTTCTTATGAATTTTGATGGAAATCAGTAGAGCAGTATTTAAGGATATCCAAAATCAAGAAAATGGTTGTATGGCAAGTACTGTTAATAACAGAATTTAAAAAAAAAAATAACCAAAATGTAGATTATACCTGAATATACATGTATTTTTTTTAATCAAAATCCTTAGGGCCGTTATCGAGATAATTAAGATGGTAGAAAAAATTGTTTGGAAGGTACCGTTAGTTTTGGGCCTAAAAAACGATTCAAAAATCTATTTTAGACAATCACCTAAAACACTTAAATATCAAGTTTGAAGAAAATTGATTCATCAATTTAGGCTGCGGAGCGCTGTACAGACAGACAGACCGATGGAATAGTGGGAACCACATTTGTGGTATTCTCCATTATCGTAATGTCAAGTTTTATTAAAATCTCGAGTTCGACTTATTTTTTAAAAATGCAAAACTTGCCCTATATCGGAATTAAAAATTAAGTAAAATCGACTTTAAAAATATAGATTTTTGATAGAAATCTTTTGCATTCAATGTGCTCCAACATTGGAGCAAGTACGTGCGATCCAGTCGTGCATTTTTTTTTTTAACGAAACTTTCTGTAGAAAGTTTTTTTTCCGAAATTCATATGCGGAGGGTTTTTGACTTATTTTAATAAAATCTGAACGTTCTTATTCGTTCTAATACTATTCAGGCATTATTAATGAGCACAGACAATTCCGCCTCCTGACACGCCCACACAAGAGTAGATTTCATTAAACTATTCTCGCTACTCGGATCCAATGGTTGTCTCAGAGTGAACTGTAACATTACGCTCGAAAAAATACATGCCTTGTTCATTTGGGCAAAAACAGCAGCGGTTTTCCATAATTCTCGTGCTCTCCGTCAAATTCTTAAGAAGCAACATACGATACATATTCTTCTTCGCATTGACATAAGACTCTTCAAAGGTTAACTCATGTTCACAAACAATTTCCAATACTTTGACTTGGTGGTTTTCATTTGATTATCGGTTCAAAATCTTGCTGTTTACTCAGATTATCTCCCCAATAACGCGATAGACATCATTCAGTTAATCGAAATCAGCATTTTATAAAAATCCCATTTTAGCTGCCATTTTGCTTAATACATACTCACAGCAGCACTGTTGGCTCTGTATGTTTAAATGGAAAATCGAAAATGGTGATGCCTAATGCTAACCAACTTGACACCCATAAAATTAGCCCATAAGTAAGTCAAATAGAGTATGTCTGCTTAACATGAAAATCTTCTTTATGCTAATCTAAGTCAACATGTACATTTATTTCTTGGACCATGTAAACAGAAAAAAAATAAAAAAAACCCTCTTTTCACATTTAAAAAACTCTGCCATTTTATGTTACAAGCAACTTAACAACTCCTAAAATTTATATACTTTCAAACTTTTTTTTTTTATTTTTTATTTTTTGAACAAAATTAAAACCTCTTAAAATGAACAATTTCAATTACAAAGCAGCAAGGACACAACCTATTTGCCTTGACTTGAAAATTTGCTGTTTTTTTTTTACTCAACAACCATCATACTGGTTATATCCACAGTACACACTCAAAATGTCTGTACACAGACACTTAAAATAAAAAATAAAAAAAAAAAATAAAATAGGACAATATTTATCTGGAAAGTCCATTAAACCACAAGAGTTTTATACTACGCCTCTGTCGCCTCGCCACCATGCACATTTAATCCCCGGCACGATTTAAAGCATTTGGTTTTCACCTTGTCGACTTTATTACAAATATAAAACATTAATTTTTTTCCTTGAAACAAATTAACTAAAACTTCACACCCCCTCACACCCATCAGGCTAAGGTTCACATGACTCCATTCCATATAACATAGTAATGTGAGGTAAGTTAATACACCTTGGCAGCAGGAATAATACTAAATAAAAAAAAATTATCGTAGGTACTCTTGAACACAGGAAGCGAAAGAAAAAGTCATTAGTCAACAAGGATATTTTTTTTTTTTATTTTGACTTCAGAATCCTGCAAAGGTAGATTGTGTTGGTATAATAAAACGATATTTTTACTTCTTATATTCCTTGGTGGCGCGGCTTGGTTGTGGTCTTCTATTTCCACGTTCTTACATTGATTTGTTGCGAAACTTCGACCGGATGCAGTGCAGTAATCGCAGCAGTAGGTGCTGTGTACAATGTTGAAAGGGGTTAGCAAGCCACTACGCTACACTTGGTTTGAATATAATAAGAATGCTGAAGGTCGTTATGGCAAGACCTATAAAACTTGAATACATACACTGTAAAAAAATTATATTGCATTCTGTGCGTCCCCGCAAGTAAAGTGTTAAAAAAAAATACTCAAAGATGTCAGAAAAGTAACCACACTTGTGATGACACTCTTCTGACGATGACATTTCTGCTTCTAAATTTTCGAGTTGCTAAATGTGTTGTGCGGTGAAAATGAATTTTAATAAAAATCAACTTGTGATGTGCTAAAGTTTAAAAATGGGTTTAAAACACGAAACAATAGTTGTGTACAACTTCGCAGTTACACAAATCAAGAACTGGCACCTTTTTCAGCGGATAAATCAGTCCACAAAAATAACATTTCTTAAAAAAATTATAATACAGTAAATGACGCTTATAAGCAAAATTCCACAATTTGTATTTCTTATAAGCGTGTGTTTCTTATATGCTAACCACGAATATAAGAAGCAAGTTTATTATAAAAAATGTTTAAGAAACGCTTAGCTTTATTTTAAAAAACAATGAAAGGTGGTAGAGCAATAAATGAAACAATTACATCTTTTTAAAACCTTCGCACTGTTTTATGCTTTTCGTTTATCGTTATTTTATAGATTATGCTATAATGTCTAATGAAATTATTATAAATAAGCAGACTGTAGGTGACTACCATTATTTTGAAAAAAAAAAAAATAAATAAAAAATATCGCTCAATTGAGTTAAAGATTCCTCCATTTTTTTGAAAAGAAGATTTTCAATTTTTTCGAGGAATCCCTCATATTCCTCAATGTTGTCTAAACATCAATTTTCAATTTCTCACAAAACACAAAATAAATTTATTTCAGAGTGACATTTATGACATTTCTTTGAGAGTTCAGAAATGAATGTATGATTCTAAGTATGTGCTGACATTTAAAGAACCTGAGGGGATTTTCTTGTGTCATACAAAAGCTTCTTATACAAATCCAATTTTACAGCAAAAGTGGGAATCAGCGTTACAAAAAAAAGTTCATTATATCATTGTTTTTCTTATAAATAAGTGATTGGTTTCTCGAAAATTTCTACGTTTTTTTTTATAGTTTGTTTTTATAAAAGAAAAATAAATATATTTAGTTGAATCCACCCATTGACACGCCCACTTTCTTAGTTCACTATTTCTCTTAAATAACTCTATTTTATGTAGACAATTTAAAAGATTTGGATGATACAATAGTAGATTGTTCTTATGAGAAAAAAGATCGTTTTAGTAAAATCCTGCCTATGGCCACGCCCACTAATATTTTCTTTTGGTTTTTCGGCTGTAACGATTTGGATGAAATTTTCAAAGTTTGTTCTCAGAGTGCGGAAAAATAAGAAATTAATTTCAGAAAAATGCGCCTACTGCCACACCCACTCTAATTAAATTTTGGCTTTTCGAAAATATTTCGAAAGATTTGTTTGAAATTTGCATTTGTTTTACAATCGAGGAAAAACAAAACAAAAATTTGAATTGTAAAATCTGATAATTACCACGCCTACTTTGTTTATTTCTAAGTATCATTGGAAAATGTATGTAGATAACATTTTACATTTAAAGTTTGTCTATGTATGTGTTATTCAAGACCGTAACCAAGGGTTGACAAAAAATGTTCTTGAAATTTCGTATTTTGATGATATGAATTTTTTTTAAAGAATTTCAATCATTTTTTTTAATATGTTTAGCGCACACTAAAGGGATAAGACTACAAATTATAAAATGAACACACAGTATGGGCCGCAAGGAAAATATTCTCCGATTAACATTTATTTTAAAATTTTAGATATCATAATGGGAGGGAAAACCACATCCTGGTAAAGCACTCTACATTCTTTTAGTGCGACTAATGAAAGAATCTCTTTGTGACGGTACGTCCGAAATTCGATTCAAATTTGAGCTCATGTATGTATTAATGGAGGAATACACAGCTATATCAAACTGTTCAAGCCACAGGATTGATTCCATAATCACGGTTGGTCTATCTATCATTCTAAAAGATACATTTTGGAATCTGCCTAGTAACCTCAGAGATAGGTGCTTGTTAGGAGCACATGAGTGTATGATTAAACCCAGTTAAATATCTGATAACGATGGAAACACTCCGCTATATTTCTGATCAAAAAATGCCCCTTAGCTCTTCTACACTGCAGTCAATTCCCAAAGCCGATGGGTCCCACAGAAATGGAAACACTGGGAAGAAGTTTCCAAGAAGCTTTTGTGCAAAATATGAATTTTTTCGAAAAAAAAAATACAATATAACCAGTTTATCTTGAGAATTGTGGCCTAAGGTTTGAACTAAACCTAAAAGAGTATAAACTTTGCTGTTATATGAAAATTGTAAGCATTTCGTTGGGTGAAGCTCACAATATATAAAAGTAAAAAATCTTCAAGAAACTGATAAAAATAATGATATGGATATCATTCATTGGTAGTAATTCAATAAAAAGATCTTATATATAAGGGACTCTACTTTCACATTTGCTACTCCAAAGAAACGTTCGATTAGGTTGCGAGTAAGTTTTCTCAATATTTTCGTATCTTCGATTTCACCAGGGAGTAGACATGGAAGATAGTGCCCACTTATACTTATATGAGTTAATTTATTAATACAATATTTACATATTCGATTAGAATGGACCAGAAAAGAGTAGAGCATTCTGAAAATCGTCACCCTTTCGAAATATCCAATAACTCCTTCAAGTGGAAGTAATAATTGTCAGTTTTTTTATATGTGTAACGTTAAATAATATAATATTTTACATCGACAAGCCATGGAATGAAATTCTCTTCAAATGTTGCTAGAACTCCTGGGACCGTATATTTCACCAACAGACGAACCACTAAGGCCTTCAGTTCTTCACCTCGACTTGCAGAAAATATAACGAAAGAGACTTTAGACGTCCCCTTCGGAACGTTTCATAATAGGCTTCTTTTCGCGTTACCATAGATTGCGTAAGATGGTTAAGGTGTCTGCTGAGCGATAAAACAATTGATCAATGAGTTTGAGGAACTGGGGAATTGACGTACATGTTGTTCTAAATCAACATACAAGTAACTTTACAATAAACATTTTAAAGGATACACGGGTTTTCGATTTAGTTGTTGTCTATAGTATTTTCAATTTGAAATGATCGGCTCCTGACTTTACTTTGAGGTTTTTGAAATCACAAGTCTTTGGGAAAATGTTACAGACTCGGGAAATTTTTTAAGGATATTACTAGACAAGTTCGTTTCAATGGTTAATATAAAGTATTAAGGACAGAATCTGAAAAAAACTATAAATGCCGAAAAACCAAAAATAGCTAAAAGACAAATTCCCAAAAACAAAAAAAATATATATAAATTACCGAAAAATTATATATTATTTATGACTTTTCTGGAATTTTTCGCGTGTTCCAAGCATTATTGAACTTTGTACCCATCATGGAAATCAATTGTTAATTTATGTAAAGCCACCGCAGGCAGTTCTACTAACATTTTGGCTTTTATAATGTTTCGGTAAGGACTTACGGAAGCTAAGAGTACTTACTGAAGCCTTATCTAAGGTGATGTGTTAGTTTGGAGAAGCCAACAGTGAACAGTGTTATTATTATTATTTTTTTTTGACAACAATACTTTGGGATTACTAGTATTTTGGACATTTGGGATTATCGGTAATCAATGGAGATTATGTTTTTGGATAAAAGTGTATCGTTTCATTTTAAAAATCTGGTGTTACTGGAACTCAATGAAACAAAATTAAAAAAAAAAAAAAAATTCTCTCGGTGTGCCTATGGCTTTGGTTTATATTTTGATTTATGTTGTATACTTTCCTTTGCCTAAGACCACAAAAGAAAGTAAAGAAAGCAAACAAACAAAAAAAATCGTTTGACGCACAAGTAATTTTGATAAGTATTTTTGATACGAAAAAAGCTTTATAATCATTATTGTTATTTTGTTACAGAGACTATGGCGGGCGGCGTATGTGAGTGTGCTATGCTCTGGAAAAGCCATCAACGTATCAAGATGAGAAAGTGCTGGCATTTGTGAATAATCATACAAATACCTAATAAGTATAAATGGAAAATAATGCTACGTCGTCATCGTCTTCAAATATATTTATACTTAGGTAGGGTATAGGTACTTACCTCCTGTTGAGACACATGTGATATTAACAGAAGCTCCCTCGTTGTAAGGTCCTAGTATATAATGTGGTATGTGATTTCCTTTGGTGTCTAGGATTACCAAATTTTCTGGAGGTGCTGCAAAAAAGAAAGTTATCGTAAATATAAAATTCTGTGATTTGGCAGATTTACAAAAACAAAACAAAAATTAAAACATATTCCTTAAGAAAGAAAAATAACGAAAAGAGAATAATAGACCAGCATGATTTCGAAGGCTATTTTTCGCAGACACTCTGAAGAATTAATTGATTTTCCCAAAGAAAAAAAAATAATGTAGAAATCCATCTTAATTTCAATTGATACGGGCGAATTAAGGCAACGGAAAAAATAATGACTAACCTTTACAATCAGTGAATTAATTACTTTTCTTTAAGCTGAATGTTAATTTGGAATGAATTCTAAGAAATCGTGGAACAAGTGGCATAATTATAATGGTTTAAGGTTAAATCTGTTTCGCTGAGATTATACAAGTGATTCGTTTTGTTTATGTCTGCTGCGTTAGAACCTGATAAAGTAAGAGTGGGTTGATGTGAGTTAAACTAAGTAAGTACAAACATGATTTTCCGTTAAAACCAAAACTGGGTTGGGGTCATAATTCTGCCGGGTCTAAATTCTTTTAACAAAATTCTGCTTTTCAAAATTCTGCTCATCAAAATTCTGCAAATAATAAAGACAACAAACGTTTGGAAATTTTAAAAAGCCCGCACTTTTTAACATTTTTTGATGAGCAGAGCATACTCTTATTTTCTTAAGAGATAAAAAAAAATGATTTTTTTGGTCAAATTCTTAAGGCAATTATTCAGTTAGTGTCTATTAAAGAAAAAAAGAAAAAGTGTTTCGAAAAACAAACAAATAAAAAGAATTACGAAAAAGAGAACCGATCTTAGTCACATTGGCTATCTTAGGTTCTTAAGCGCATTTCAAAAAACATTGTTGGTTTTTGCTCGTTTGCCTGTATTTTTCTGTAATTTTTTTTTCATACTTAAGTTTACCTAATAGATTGTTTTTTTTTATTTTTGTTTCTCATTTGCTATTGTAAATAAAAAAAAGTTAATTAAAAAAAATAAGCAGAATTTTTTTCTTTTTTGTTGACGGGCAGAATTTTGAAAAGGTGAATTTTGAAAAGCAGAATTTTCATTTTAAAATGAGAATTTTGAAAAGCAGTATTTTGAAGCTAGAATTTTGACCTGCTCCCACCAAAACAACTATAAAATGTATACCTGACCAGTACCTTCAAGCTACAACTTTTAAAGAAAATCTTCTCAATCGGTGTAAAATAAACTGATTTTATTCAAATTTTCTTCAGAGTACGATAGAATTATGATAGAAAATTTGAAAATCCAATTATTTAAAAACGTGTGGCATACTAACAGTCTATCTTTTGGGACAAATGTTAAAAAAATATAAATTTTCGACTGGATCGCAAGTGCTTAATCTTATATTCGGTCACACCTTAAGTACAAGATTTTTAGTAGAAACAGCTCAATAATGTTTTCAGTCTTTTTATTTAATTTTGTTTATACAAAATTTCGTAATTTTTTTTCTGAAAATATTTTAGGGAGCCGGTCAAAATTCTGGCTTCAAAATTCTGCTTTTAAAATTAAGCTTTTTTTCATTTTGCGCCCGAATTCTGCTTTTCAAAATTCTTTCGTTAAGAAAAACGAAAAAATCTGATTTTCTTAAATTTTTAATTCACATTTTTATTTAGAATAGCAAACGGGAAACAAAAATAAAAAAAAAAATCCATAATGTAAACCTAAGCATGTATGACAAAAAATTCTAAGAACAAAACTCTTAAGAAAGTAAGACTATGCTTTGCTTATCACAACTCTGCAAATAATAAAAAAAAAAGGTTTGGAAAATGTTAAAAAGTGAGGGCTTTTTATCAATTTCCAAACCTTTGTTTCCTTTATTATTTACAGAATTTTGATGAGCAGAATTTTGAAAAGCAGAATTCGGGCGAGCAGAGTCTTAAAGAGCATAATTTCAACAGCAGAATTTTAAAAGCAGAATTTTGAAAGCAGAAACTTGCTAAAAGAATTTTGACTACGGCAGAATTTTGAACCCAACACAAGCTTAAAGTGTGACAATATTATGTATTTAATAATATAAATTTAAAAACTAAATTTTAAAAAAAATCGTCCCCCATTTTTCGAAATGTGTATTGAATTTTCAAAAATAAAAAAAAATTATATTTTTTTGTAATCCAGAAAATATTTTTCAAAAATTTTGGTACGCAGTCTTATTTAGATTTCAAAGGACCTCAGACATAAAAATTTTGATCGAAATCCATAGAGCCGTTTATGAGAAAGTACAGAATTAAAGTAAAGGTTGTGTGACTGGTACCGTTAATAACAAAATATGTAAAAAAAATGTTGTATTACCTAAATGTAGACTATACCAATAGCAGTACACATATTTTTTTTAAATCAAAATCCTTAGAGCCGTTTTCGAGATAATTAAGAGGACAGAAAAAATTGTATGGCAGGTACCGTTAGTTTTGATTCAAAAATCTATTTCAGACAATCACCTTAAACGCTTAAATATTATGTTTGAAGAAAATTCGGTTTGGCCGGTTAGGCTCTATCTCGTAGTACAGGCAGACAGGCAGACAGACAGACAGACGGAATTGAGGGACCCACTTTTTTTGTATTCTCTTTCATCGTAATGTCAAGTCTGATTAAAATCTGGAGTACGATGATTTTTCCAAAGGCATAGTACCAAAGGCATAATACTATAGTACCTATATCGCAAGTAAAAATTACAGACTTCCGATTTCACTATATTTATTTATTTATTTATTTATTAACATCAATTAGAGATCTTAAACATCTTCAATTAGACTATCGAATATATAAACAAAAAATTAATAAGTAAATATTTGGTTATATACCTTCGTAATAATATTATACATACACAATAAATATAAAAAGCTAATTTAAAAAGTACAATAGTAAATTATTTTTTAAAGTTAATCTACTTGAATGAAAATTGAAATCTACATATACAGAAATAAGGTTAGTTTCTCTAACACAGCGAGTTATAGGTTCATTTAGTGCATAATTAACCCTGTGATCATTTTCTCGGAGCAGGCATCTTTCTCTTAGCTGTCGAGATGGTGCGTAAATATCAACTAAAGATAAAAGAAAAGGGCATTTAATATGATTATTTAAAATATCGCTAATGAACATAATTGAAAAGACTTTTCGTCTGTTTGCAAGCGACTGAAGGCCAAGAAGTTTGCATCTAGTAGGGTAGTGGGGAGTTTCGATGTTCCAACCTAATTTCCATATTACAAAACGAGTGAACTTTTTTTGAATACTTTCAATTCTTTTGGAATGAATGTTATAGTAAGGATTCCATATCACACAACAGTATTCTAAGATGGACCTAATATATGCCGTATATAGGGATTTTAGAGTATATGGATCCTTAAAGTCTGTAGAGTTGCGTTTTATAAAACCTAACATGGAGTTAGCTTTAGCTACAATGTATTCTACATGTTTAATAAAGTTTAGTTTTGAATCAAAAACTACACCAAGGTCTTTTTTTTCCGAAACTCTATCTAGAACATGATTTTCAATTTTGTATTCGTAGAAAACTGACGAAAAATTGCGACAAAAAGAAAAGCTGTGGCATTTAGAGACGTTTAAAAACAATTGGTTAACTTTACACCACTCTGTTAGCCTAAGGAGGTCATCTTGTAAAAGACGACAATCATCGACAGTCTTTATGCATCGGAAGAATTTCAAATCATCAGCAAAAAGGAGTCGAACGGAATTTTTAAAGATGTCAGGCATGTCATTAATAAAGATGAGAAAGAGAAGTGGACCCAAGTGGCTTCCTTGGGGTACTCCTGATGTAACATTTACAGGGTTCGAGAGTATTTGGTCAATGGATACAAATTGTATGCGACCTATTAAGTATGAATTCAGCCATTTCAGCATACTTGAGTGCAAACCCACACTTTCAATCTTCTCAATCAAAATTGAATGACTGACTCTATCGAAGGCCTTGGCAAAATCGGTGTAAATCACATCGATTTGATATCCTTCTTCGAGCTTATTCAAAATAAAATTAGAAAAGATTGAAAGATTGGTAGTTGTTGATCTTCCTGCAACAAATCCATGTTGAAATGGTGAAATATGTTCTCTCAATAAAAAAGCCAACTTAACGTAAACAATTTTTTCAAAGAGTTTAGGAATAGATGACAGCTTATAAATTGGACGGTAGTTAGATATTTCTTGCTTAGGTCCATTTTTGTGAATAGGAATGATAAAAGATTTTTTCCACTCCGAGAGAAACTCACCGCTCGCAAGAGAGCTATTAAAGATATAAAAGAGGGGTACAGAAAGAGCAGCTGCACATTTTTTCAAGACGATTGGAGGGACTCCATCAGGACCGGGATTGTTATCACAATCCAAGTTCAGAAGACCCTCTTCGATTTCGGAAATATTTAACTCTAAATGACCTATGTCAACCATATGCTGGTAAGTACAATTTTCAGTTCTTCGAGGATGTACTTTATTTGAGGTTGTGTAGTTAGATTTAAAATATTCGCCAAATAAATTACATACAGTTTGGAGATCAGAATATGTAGAACCCATGTATTGCATAGAGCTCGGAATACCAATTGATTTCTTTTTACTATTGATAAAGGACCAAAAACACTTACTATTCCTCTTTAAGTTCGATTCAATTGACACTATATAATTTTTGTAAAGAAATTTGTTAAGAACATCGAATTCACGCGCCAATCTGAGATAATTATTCTTAAATTGAATATTGTTTGGAGATTTACGTGTAAATTTATAAGCCTTATTTTTTTTATTACATAAATTACGAAGTCTGTTATTAAACCACGGGGGCTTTGAATTATTCTTAATTTTGACTTTTGGTACATATATATTAATTGCCTCTTTCAGATTATCCATGAACAAATTATAAGATTGTAACAAACTTAACGAATGAAAATTTAAATTCCACGGAAATTCAGACATATAACTCGCTATGCCATCAAAATTAGCTTTTGCGTAGTTAAATTTGTCATTATTATGGTTAACTGATTTAAAATAATCATAAAACGAAAATTGCACAGATAATGCATTATGATGAACAGAGTTAGGAAAAATTGGATACAATGATTTATCAACTGATATAGTTAATTCTCTGTCTGCAAAAACAAGATCGAGTACACGATTAAAATCATTTTTACAACAATTAAATTGAACTAAATCAAAACTAGCAAAAGAATCAATAAGTTCGATTTCATAATCGTTATTCACATTGAAAGATAAAAGTTGAAGCTCTTCAGGATCATAAACCCAATCGATATTGGTTAAATTAAAATCTCCAAGTATAATAATATGTTCACATTCTTTAAGCTTCGATAAATAAAATTGGCAGTTGTTTACATGAATTTTATAAAGTTCTAATGTGCTTCTAGGTGGAATATAACTTACGATAATAAATACGACACAGCGGCTTGCAATGATGACTTTGACTATAATTTGATCGATGTCATACGAGTGGGAGTAAGCAGAAGAAGGCAAAAACATTTCAACACATTGGAATGTGTGGCGAACTGCAAGCATTACACCTCCCCCTCTATCTAATCCCGTAGTTGTGGAGCAGCGATCTTTTCGAAAGACTGAATAATCATTATTATTAAAAATTTCGGCATTATGGTGGTTGCTTGTCAACCAAGTCTCGGTAAGCGCAATGAAGTCATATTGTTTAGAAGATGAAGATAAAAACAATGTCAGTAATTTAGTACGCATGCCTCCAATGTTTTGGTAATAACCTAAGAGATCATTACGAGAATAATACTTGGAGAGTGAAGGAGAAGAAGAAGAACGAAGAAACGGTGAAGTTGGTTGTCACTGAGATGGTAGCTGATCGGCGGGCGTAGATGTTGGTTGTGGTGGTGGAGATGGTTGTGATGATGATTCAGGCGGGGGTGGTGGTTGCAGCGGCAGGTGTAATGATGTTGATGGTAATGAAACCTGTTGAGGGGCGAGTGCTGGTATATTAGTGTGGGAAGAGTGATGTTTGCTTTCTCGCGAAACAAATTTTTTTATTTGGACAAAGCATGGCCATAAAGAAGAATCCATCATAGACGACACTTTGGAAGATGGTACACTAAGTTTAAATGATACAAACTTTAGTTTTGTTAAATCGGCATCCTTTTTAACTAACATATAGCATTTAAACAGATTAGTTGGAAGGTTTGATTTTTTCGATATGTGGTTAATGATGTCATCAGGTTTTGTTTCAATATTAAATCTTGATAAGTGGAGCCACTTGTAATCCGGAAGCGCGCGAAGGTAAGATGAAGAATCAGTGCCGATTATTTTCTTTACGCTTGAAGATTTTTTATTGACACGAGTTGATTTCCCTTCAGAGCTGTTTAGAATCGTGGGTAATGAAGAATTGATGATAGCTGATGGCTGTAGTGGATCAGGATTAATTTGATGAGATGATAATGAATTTATTGTTGAATCATTGACAGTTTCATTTCCTCGAACTGCTTTGGCATAAGTAGACGGTTTTTTGGTTTTCTGAGAGTGAATGGCACTGTTAAGCAAGTTACGGGAGGGCAATTCTGAATCTCTTAAAGAGTCTATGGTATTTATTTTTGCGGTTTTACGTGGAGGAGAGTTATTAGAAAGTAATGATTTAAGAGCGACTATATCATTTTTTATCTCACTAACACTCGTTGAAAGCTCAAGAAAATTATTTATGAAGGAGGAAATGTTTAAATTGGCACATGAGTTACATTTCCAGAATAAATTGCGATTGATTAATGATTTATATTCATCATCGGATAACTCGACACAGTTTTTATGAAAATGACGGCCACAGAAATATCCGCACTCAACGAATTCCGTATTTTTAGAACGTTTTATTGCAAGATTGCAACTTGCACAAATCTTGGACATTTTAAGAAATAGCTTATGACCGACTCTGAGCGAACTTAGTCTGAGACTGAAACTTAGGGCTAGACATATCTGGCCCACGGCAGACCCGATGCGCTTTAATTATTTATAATATTTGAGCAAGACTCCGTAATAGGTATCATTAACTGACCATTGTCTTATAGTTATAGATAAATAATGCGGTTGGGAGCGGTAGGTTTTATAGAAGAGGAAAAAGACGAAACTATTTTTCTTCTGCTCTGCACGTGTCCTGCTTTATTATAAGGGCGGATACTCCATTTGGGAGATTTCTTCTACGATGATCCTATAGTGACTTTGCAAACACAAACACCAATATATAGCCTCAAACGCTTCATACAGAGCTCCAAATGGTATTGCGAATAGGGAATTAATCTCTAGATTAATATCACATGCATTAGACCAACTTCTGGGCTAAGGCCCGTTTGCTGATACGAATCATAAATATTTATGCGTAAACTGTCATTAAATAAGTTCTTAAGTAGAACTTAAATGCTTAAGTAGTGTATGAGCAAACGGGCCTAAATGTGTCAGTTTTTTTTGGCAGCCACATAAACCTAACCTAGACTAAAACACATTAGTGCAAAATTTTAAACAACCTTTTGTTAAGGGCTAGTAAGCAATTTCCTAAGTACTTATTGATTTAATAACTATTTCAAAATTTGTAAATCTTTTCTAAACTAGCAAATTGCTAATTAAGCAGAAAGCTGAGCATTTGTAGGGTTTGAATTTTCTTGAACACAATTATTATTATTATGGGTTCTAAATTAATTATAAATTTGTTGATGAAAACCCAACATATGCTCTAAAAACGTATATGATATTTCTATTTTTATCGTTTTACCTTCATTATTTACAAAACAAAAAAACAAAAAAAAAATGTGCACCAGCAGGACTCGAACATGGGACCCTCGGGGCAATTGGCGATATACTATCAGATGACATAATGGATTTAGCAAATTGCCAAAAGTTAAAGTAGCAATTCCGAGATTTTAACTTTAGCAAAATGTTAAAATCGCTTAAAATTAGCTAAGTCATCTTTTTAGCTTAGTAAATTCCTAAATGTGGCTTTTAACATTTTACTAAAGCGTTTCAAATTTTGCGCCATTGTTTTTAGGTTCCTGTATCCCAAAAAAAGTATATCCTCTACTGTATACGTTCATTAAACAATCTCTTTCATAATCGCCCAAATTAAAGTCCCCATTCTTGTCCTTTTCTGGCAGCCACATTGAGGAATGATCCTCTTAGTTACCGGCAGTTACAGGATATTAGTAAATCTTATTTTAATTTTTTTTCTCGAGCATGAAGAGCAAAATATCAAAATTGCAGTTAAAATCTTAGAGCCGTTTCCAAAAAACCAATAGATAAAATAATTGGGGCGTGGCCATGCGTAGCAATTTTTCGTCCTCTTAAGACCAATCTATAAGAATTTCGTTCAAATCGCTTGAGCCATTCCCAAGAAAGGAACACAAAACATAAATGGGCGTGGTAACGGGCATATATCTTTGATTTTTTTCTTGCACATAAAACAAAATCTGAAATTAATATTCTAATCTTTAGTAGGTACTGTTTCCGTCAAACGCAAAAAAAAATTAAATTGGGTGTGGTGGTGGGCGGGTAACTCTATTTTTTTGTTTCCCCCACACGATAGCAATCTCTGCAAATTCCATTCAAATCAATTGAGATGACTGAAAAATACAGTCAGATTTTATATATTAATATAATAAGACTTTACGGTTGTTGTTCATTTTTGGGAGTCAATTGTACGATAAAAAGCTTCTGAAACATTTTAGAAAAAACGGTTTAACACGCCATATTGAAGAATATTGAAGAATTTCAAAAAATTTCAAAGACTGCTTTTTGAAAATACGATTTTTCAAAAAAAAAAAATATTAATTTTATAAAATTCGAATTTTTTTTATTGGAAAATTTGAGTAAGAAGTCTTATTAACAATTTCAGGGAGCATTTCATACAAAAATAGTTTAAATGGGTCAATCCAATAGTGTAGTAGCAGAAAATATTAAAAGTGATTCGATGTTCTATCTTCAATTTTTATACTCAAAAGTGGACTATACTAATTTCTTGGAACCTTTTTTGAGAAATACATTTTTTTTAACATTTGTTTGGGAGGTACCGTTGTTTTTTATTTAAGGGGAAATAAACTTTTTAACAAGTCAAGATAATATCGAAAAACTACCAACTCCGAAGTTTCAAAAAATCTATTGAGTCGTTTTCGAAATTTTGAGTTTTCAAAAAAAAAATTAATTTCTATTAACCGTTTGCAGAAAATCGAAAACCAAAAAAATGGTTTTTCTATAGGTACCAAAAATAACCATTTTCTGCCAAAAGAATTAGCAAAAGGAACCTTTTCCCTTCATCCATTAACCTATTTCTACTTGCGATTATGGGTACCATAAGGCAAGTTACGCATTCGTCGAAAAAAAAAGTTTTGAGATAACAATCAAACATGACATTACGATCATAGGACGAAAAAAGAGGGTCTAAAAATTATGTCCGTCTGTCTGTATGTCTATATTTATGCATGTATAGACACCTATAGCACAAACGTGTGGGCCACATTGCTTGGTACATAGAGTTTTTTTTAGCTATTGTACAGAGGGGAAACTGAAATTTTTTTAGCTCAAAAAATAACGGTACCTACCTGTTCAAACCTATTTTAACTCTAACGATTTTGATAAAAGAAAATCAGTGCAGCTTTTTAGCCACGACCGATCATATGGTTAAAAAAAAAATAGAAAAATGTATAAAAACGGTACTTTCCATAGGACCGTTTTTTTGCTATCGACTATCTCATAAACGACTCAACCGATTCTTTCGAAATGTCACACATATATAGGTTTAGGTTGCCCAAATTATATCGCGTACGAATATTTTTAATTAATATTTTTTTGTATTTTGAAAATCGTTTTTAAGAAAAAAATTAAAAATTTTCTATTTCGAAAACTGCTCTTTAAATTCTTTTTAAAAATTATATTTATATGTATTTTCTGAATAACTATGAATTGGCGTTTTTGATTTTTTTTAAATATTTTCAAAAAGTTTAAAAAAAAAACGTTTTTTTCTTAAAAACCGCTCCACAGATTTTTAAATTTTTTTTCATAAATTCAAATTTATCATAGAAATAAAATGACGTACTTTTTTTTAGCTCAAATCAGTTCAAGTATTTATTTCAGATTTTAGAATTATTTTTTCTCTAACTACACCGATTTAATCTTTTGTTTTAAAGATTATATTATTAAATATTTAATATTGTCATACCAATTTATTTTAGAACAAAATTTTAAAAAAATTGTATTTGCATATACAAAATTGAGTTAAAAATGACTTTAAAAATATATTTAGATTTTTAATAGAAATCTTTTGCATACGATGTGATCGAACATAAGAGCAAGTTCGTGCGATACAGTTGTGCATTTTATTTTTTTATAAATCTCGTAGGAGCCGTTTTTGAGAATAAAAAAGATTTTTGTTTATGGTCAAAAAAAGGTATTGGAGCTACTGTTTTTTGTCGTCTTTAAAAAAACGAAAAAAACGTGTGGGCATATTACCGAAAAACCAATATATACCAAGCTTGAAACAAATCCATCCAACCGTTTAGGCTGCAGACTCGAGGACAGACAGATTTGCGGGACCCAATTTTTGTTGGTGTTCTCTGTGGTCGTAATGTCATTTTTGATTGTTAGACATTTTTTTTTTTACGAATGCATAACTTGCCTGAGTACCTGTAATCACAAGTAAAAATACTATAATTTTTTATTCTGGTGGTTAGAATTTAAGTATTAAAATTGTCATTATTTTCTGTACTTAACTATTTAATACTCTGGTTGATAAAATAAATAAATAAATAAAACCAGATCCCTTCAACATTCCAAATTTAAAAAAAAATACACACCAAATTTAATCTTTGTTCATTAAATGCATTGTATTTTTTTCGGCTTAAAGCACTAAAGACATTTCACTTTATTGAAACCAACCCACTCACTGCCTGTTCACAGAAGCGAACCAAAAAAAAATATACCTTTTATTTAAATTATTATCTCAGCTCAGCAATAAATTTGTGTATGAACCTCAACTTTATTAATGACCATACATATTTTTATATTTAAAAAAAAAAGAGTATAGGTATGATCCTACAAGAATACAAAAAGAACCTCACAACAGAGGTATTCATAAAAATTCACTGCATTCACGCATTCCCCACAGTAACAGCACCCTATAGGGTACACACGTGTTGGTATGAAAATACTTTTATTAAGCAAAATATTTTCGCAAATAAAATTTAAAAAAAATTATCCTGCTATGCTTCCTGATCCTGTGGTGAGATGTACGCTACCATGGGAATAACCACTATACAGAGGAATCTTTTTTTCCCTTTGTTTGATTTTGATGGACATTATGTGAGTGAATAGTGAGGAGTTCCACATAAAACAAGTTTAATTTTTTTTCCATTAAAAAAAAGAAAATATTAAATTTGTTACAAATTACACTTTATTATTTAAATCATAAAGTCAGTAGGGCAGTTGCGTGGAAGTAACACAATCAAATGAATCCTTTTTCCCAAAAGCAATTTAAATACAAAAATGTCAATGCATATATTTTTACCCGGAAGGATCTAAGGAAGGAGATGACTGTGTCGCCTTTCCTTATGGATATTCAATGATGTCAGTCATCTGTCGACCGATGTTGCTGTCATATAGCGATACATTTAATGTAGTCGTGTATCGTCTTGATGGCAAATAGTGTGAAATTACTTCAAACGAGCATCATTACGAGCTTTCAACAATGCAATCCAAGATTGATACCTAGAAGATATGCACCTATGGAAGCTAATGGCGAAGTTGGTATATACAGTTCCGTGCCACATAGTTGGAGCTGGGAACATGTAATATGCAATTTGCTTTTCTTTCCTTCGATCTTATATGGATACTCAGGTTAATGTGTTTCACCAACACAATGGCATTCGTTGTTATGCCAAGGACAACTTCTTCTGCTTTGCCATTGCCTTCGACACATAGACGAATATAATATAAGCAAGATGGGTATATGGATGTTGGTTTTATTGCAAATGCATGGATCCAGTGAACGCCTTTCAATTGATGTTAGGTGTTTAGAAACTAACAAGATTGCATAATATCTAGAAAATGTTTGGTTTGTTCATCGTATTGTATTATTGACCATTCTCAAATGTATGTACAATGTATGTACATACGTATTAATGTGTGCTTTTTTAGAATAAAAGAGTGTTACGTGATATATGATATGGTTGCCAGATGCAATTAATTTGTTGTTGAAATTTTTTTTTTTTTGGTTGGGATCAAGATTCTGCCGGAGTCAAAATTCTTTTAACAAAATTCTACTGCTTAAAATTCTGATCGCCGAAATTTTTCTTTTCAAAATTCTGATTTTAAAATTCTGCTCCTCAAAATTCTGCAAATAATAAAGAAAACATAGGTTTGGGAATTTTAAAAAGCGCGCACTTTTTAACATTTTTTGATGAGCAGAGCATACTATTACTTTCTTAAGAGATTAATACAAAAAATATTTTTTTTTGTTGGTCAACTTCTTAAAGCAATTATTCAGTTACTGTCTATAAAGAAAAAAAGAAAAACTGTTTCGAAAAACAAACAAATAGAAAGAATTACAAAAAAAGGAACCGATCTAAGTCATATTGGCTCATTGCTAACGTTTCTATTGTTACGACAGTAGACTACTGTTTTTTCGTTCGAAAAAATTCAAATCTACTGTCTCCTGTTTCCATGACATTTTCCCTTAATTCTCCTTTTTTTCGATTTGTATTATTCTATTACAATAAAATTCTTAATAAAACATTACTTATAACATAAAGTGTATAAGCCTTCTTGACACATTATTCGTCATCTTCAACTACAAGAAACTATGTTACTATAGAAAACGCCTGTTCAAGTTCTTCCTCAAGTCCATCCCTGCTTTGAAGTGTACATGACAGTTTGAAAATTATTACAGTTCACAGCTGATTTGGAATTTGGCTTAATTCGGATTAAAAAAATATATAAAATTGGGTAAATTTACCAGCGCAACACTGTATTAGTGATTAATTAAATTAAAATTTTGGCATCACTGAACGTCAACTGTTTATTATTTCATAGTTGCACATGCTAATGCGCAAAAATTAAGCAAAGAAACCTCAAGAAATATCGCGATGCATGCCGATGATCAGCTGGTATAAAAATGGTGGGTGAAAATAAAAGGAATGAATTTGAATTGAGTAATTTATCTTAGATCATATTTGCTCCGCTTTACGAATTATATACGTATAAGAAATTATCACTTTTTTAATCAATTAAAATTTATAATAATATTATGTCATTGAAAATAATTAATCGTTTTTTTTTACGTCAAACAAATAAACGATCCGCACCGCATTGACAGCATATATGCAACCATCAGTATCGCAAAAAGTAGTGATGTTGAATCGATACGCAATTATTTGACGTTTGTGAACTTGACCATTATTTCTAGTCTGATTAGACCAAATTGAGATCTTACATTTTTTTTCGAACATCGAAATTCAAATTTTTGGAAAACTTAAAACAGTATTCAATTCAGTACAAAAACCAATGAAAGGAAGTTATTTTTAAGTGGTCTCATGTAAACTGTAATCTCATGTTTTTTCTACTCATTAAACAGGAAGTCTCCTGTTTTTTCAAAATCATCAGACGGCGGCACTACATTGTCTTATCTTAGGTTCTTAGGCGCATTTCAAAAACATTGTTCTCTTTGGTTAGTTTTTTTTTTTAAAGAAGAAACATTGATTTGAAGGTCAACGAAGACATTGATATTGGAAATTGGGAAACAGTCAACGTGCTGGAAAATAGTCTGTCAAATCTTACAGATAAGCATCTATATGCGATGGTAAGCATCATCTAGCTCAAAACTCTTATAAAAAAGTAACACAAGATTGATAGGTATAAACACTGCGGAACGTTATTTAAGTTTAGGATTTAAACTCTTGATCTACAAATAATACTAATAGCATTCGCAGGCATTGCGATTTTGAAGTATCCAAATTTTTTCATAATTTTTATTTAAAAAAAATCAGAATTGAACTTTAAGTTTTTTTTTTGTCGAATTCGGTAATAGAAATATGCTTTTCAAGAAGAACTTAAAATCTTTTAGAATTCTTCGCAATATTTTGGTTTCCAAAGAAATTTGGCCACATAAGCCTAAGTACAATTTTGGCTTCCATACAATTTTCTCTTAAATGCTCTGAAAAGCTGGTATTTGCGGACATTAGAAATCCCAGATACTAGAATTCCTGTACCACCTCTATGCGTTCGCAGGCCAGAAGCCAACCTTTCAACCTGTTGAATTTCCGGAAAATCCACAATTTTGATTTTAATGCATTAATCCCCCGATCCCAGGTATTGCAGTATCTCTGAAACCTATTGATTTTAAATGAGGAGAAGTACGATTTATCGGCCAATATGACAATGTAGTTCTTTAACCAAAATCTTTAATATACTGATAGCAGACAATGTTTAAGTTCTAGGGAAGAGTTTTTTTTTTTTTAAATTCCACATGTATGCCATAAATGCTCGGGCCTTAATTATTCTTCATTCTTAAGAGAGCGGTTTCCAATTCAGACTTGTTTTCAGGCAAACTCGTTGACTATTAACGTTTATAGTTCATAGAATGGTAGTTTTCTTATGTAAATTATTTTAAAAAGGATCTGATTTTAGATTTGATAGAAAATTATTGGCTGATTGAGCGGTTAAAAGTCACTCACGCTGATTCTTTTTTTGTAATTTAAATTTACGCTTAAAATAAAATTTAAATTAAAAAATAATAAGACGTTCTGGAAATATGGAGTCTTAATAAAATGTATAAAAATATTTCTTTAAAAGTTTGACTATGAATAAAATATATGCAATATGCTTAGGAGATTCTATTAAAAAAAAACCTTATGCTTCTCGGGACGCCCGACAGAAGTGATAACTTAAACTAATCTAAGTTGTACTAATTAATATTGAAAATGCTTAACTAGAGAAAAGCTTTAAAAGTTCTTCGATAATTTGATTGATTTTAAAAGTTTTCCGCATGCGTGAGAGAAGGGGAAACCAGACGTAACGCGTTACATAACGAAGCCGTTTACCCTTCCATAAAAATTTATCAATTCAAAAATTGCATTCATTCATTTATTTGTTGGGGTCCTACCACTTAGGGCATTTAATTTGAAACACAGAACCATTTTAATAATCCAAATCAAGCAAATTGTTTTCAAATAACAGAGTTTTGTGTAAAACTCGTACAAGAATTGGTAAGATTTTCTTTTGAATTTTTTGTAATTGTTAATTTTGTTGATTGAAGTGGTTGCGAGTTCTCAATTAAGTATACTATGCTTATAAAAACTATTTCTTATTTTCATTTTCGTTTCATTTTCTTGACCCACCCTAATTTTAAACTTTTTTTGTTCTTTCGTAATTCTATGTCAGCTACCAAATTCATGGAAATCCGTCAAAGAACAACAAAATTGACATTTTTCTGACTTAGCCAATTTAAAGCGATAATAGTTTGAATACTTTGAATTTTTAGAAAGTTTTGAACTTTAAAAAAAAATCGAACTCGAGATTTTGATCAAAATTGTCATAACGATGATAAGGAAGACAGAAAATTTGGGGCTCACAATTCCGCGAGCCTATAGCCTCATTGGGTGGATTGATTTGCTTCAAACTTGGTGCACAAAGTTCGTTCGGTAATATGTCCACACGATTTTTATCTTTTTTTGTTTTATTTGATTTTGCCAAAAATAAGAAAACATGACTTATTATATATATTATATTATGTATGAGAAAATTAAAAAAAAAATAGTAATAAAATAAAAGAATTTTGCTACATTAAATTGAATTAAAATTTTAAGATTACCAAAAAGATAAAATTAACATTTAATTTGGAAACGTCACAAAGATTCTTCAACTATTATTCTGGCTAATATTTTGTTCTTAAAACAGTTTCTGCACATTTTTATATCAAACAAGTAACAGTACTCCTTACAAGCTCTCGAAAACCGATTAAAGGATTCGTAAGATGCATAATTAGTCTTTGATGTTCTTTTATTTAAAAATTTGATGTGTCCAAAGGCCAAAAATAGCTGTCATATTTTTGTTAGCCTAAAAGGTTAATATTATTTTTCCCAAAAACGGCTCCAATGATTTAAAAAAATTTAATTAATTAATGAGGTGACAAGGTACTTTTTGCTATTTTTTTTTTTTTTTTTTAAATGTTATTTTTGTTACTCCTACTAGAACCATTTTTTTTATAGTGTACACAGTATTGTAACACAAACCTGTTGACAATTTTTTATAAAATACATATTTTTTTTTCGAAAACGACTTAATTGATTTCTTCAAAAAATTGTATTTGGTAGGTTTTTTGACAGTTTCTTGAATACCAAAAACATTAATTTTCCTAAAACAAAAAAACCAACGGTGCTTTCCATACAAATGTTAAGAAAATCCTTACAAACAATTTTTTTTTCTCAAAACTGGCTCCAAGAATTTTGATTAAAAAAAATGTGAGTGATCGTAAATTAGTGCAGTCCACTTCTAATAAATCAAATATTTTATGTTGCGTTCTTATTAGCGTATTCCCATTGAATCACTTTTCATATTTACGGCTTTCTCACTATGCAGATTCTCATTAAAAGTATAAATAATAATGCATATTTAAATTTTCAGAAAAAATATTTTTTCGATTTGAAAAAAATATCAATTTTTCCACACTGGTTAAAATTTACACAAACTCGCTTGGCAACCATGGCACACCATCGGAGCAAAGAGGCATCCAATAAAATCAAGACCTATTTAAGAGAGTACATTTTTGTGCAATGCAATTTGTCTACATTGCCATAGGTATTTAATTTGTCATTTTAAGTGCCTCTGTGTGAATGTGTGAATATGAATTTATTGTTTCTTATGCGATTTAATGCCTGAAATATTTTATTTTAATTTAGTTTCCATTCCATCTTTATAACTAGGAATGGGATATATTCTTAAATTGTATAAAAACCAAAATCTATTATGCAACAAATGTAAAATTGCAACAAACTATGTATAGACAGAATAAAGTTACATAAGAAACTTACTGATTACAGTCAAGTTGACTTTGGAATTCCTTGTAGGGCTCTTTTGAAAATCCACTCTGCAGCGATACTCCCCAGTGTCCTCCTGCCTGGTGCCCTTAATTTTAAGAGTTGCAGATCTTCCAGAAATTGCAAAGGACAACCGTTCGCCATATGCATCATCTGACCAGTGTGTTCCTTGCGAGAAGTTAGAATCTCTTGTATCGACACTGAAAAATAAAAAAAAATAAAAAATAAATAAATGAAAAACTACAGAGAACGATAAAGGACCAGGAGAAGGAGGAATATACGAATTAAGTGTTTTGTGTTAGAGTGTGCTATGTGCCCCCATCAAATACAGTTAAGGCGAAGTAAACCGGAAAATACCCGGCCAGGAAAGTACAGAGAGACAGGAAAAAGTAGATAAAACTTTGTCACACTTGCATTTCTTGAAGTTAATTGCAATTCATCAGGGAACATTGACAATGACAACGAAGTGGAAATAACTTCAGACATTAAGTTTTCTTCTCGGAAGGGATGTGTAGTCCTAGCATAGGTATATGTATGGAAGGGAGGTTAAGAAGCTCAACAATCTTTTCACATTGTAGGTATCTAGATACCTATGCTGTGATTTTATGTGAAATAGGGGTATAGAGTGCTCTGGTATAGAACTTGAGAAGAGTGTCTTTTATATCCTGATGATGGGTGTGTTACTGGTAGCTTTATCTAGGTTTACCTCCTGCAGTTCATAAGGAGACATTAATGAAGCAACTTGTTAGTTTGCACCAGATAGGATGATGAGAGAGAGAAAAAGTAGGTACATGAGTATACTTCTACTTTTTTGAATGATTCTCTGTATGAACTCAACCAAATAAAGTGCAACCCTTTTGGACATGCAACGCAAATTGGATGCGATAATGTATCTGCAATTATCTACTCTTATAATTAAATGGGATAGTGTAGCCAAGTTGTGTAAAAAATAATATAAGTTGAATTTGGCTTGGTCTAATGTTTTCTAATGTTTCCCCATTAGAAAAATAAATCTTGAAACTTGGCAACAGAAATGTGGTTCATACCAATGATGTATTTCAAAAAATGGTTGAGTTTTTTGTACCCATTATATATCTTTGCAAGAAAACGAATAATGAACGAACTTAGCGGATATTAAATCCGAAATATAGTTATCAGAGTCACGCTAATCTGGGTTCCAAGTCACTGTGTAATTGAGGGAAATGAGAGGGTAGACGAACTGGCCAGGCAAGGATCAGGGCTTTAGAGCTCCCTGGCGGAAAGTGTTCATATTTCACTTGAAGTTGTAAAGGGTTATACAGGGTGGCCAACGAATCGTGCTACAATAAGAAATTTAAATAACATTTATTTTAATGGATGTATTTCATTAATTTTTTTTTTATTGGATTAAAAATTAAATATTATTTTAAATAACTAATGGTTTTTGAAGATGATAGACCGCAAATGACCTCCACGCTCGTCCACGCATATGAATCACCTGATCAGAAAATTATTCATTGCGGCCTGAAGGGTTGAAATTCTGATCGCCTCAATTATTGTCTTAATGGACTGCTTCAATTCAGTCAAATTCCTAGGTTTCGTTTTGTACACTTCCTGCTTTACATAACCCCATAAAAAAAAGTCTAGTGCAGTCTGGTCAGGTGACCTTGAGGGCCAGCGGAAAGTGCAGATTCTGGATATCAATTTGTTTGGGAATTTTCGTTGGAGCTCCGCCATAACTTGTGTGGCTACTTGTGCACTTGCTTCATCTAGTTGAAACCAAATCCTGCTGAAAGGGATACGTCTTCGGCGACGTTCTGGGTAAAAAAACTCCTTCAACATCTTTAAATAATGGTCCCCATTGACAGCTTGTGTTACACCGTTTTCTTCAAAGAAGTATGGCCCGACAATACACCTTGATGAAACTGCGCATCACACACTGACTCGTTCTGGGTGCACTTTCGTCACATGGAGCATCTCTGGATTAGATTCACTCCATATACGGCCATTTTGATTGTTAACATTGGCGTTTAAGTCAAAATGGGCCTCATCAGACATGAAAAACCAATTTATCAATGTGTTGTCTTCTTCGGCCATTGCAATCATTTTTCGGCAAAATTCCAGGCGAACAGGCAAATCCAGAGGGTTTAACTTGCTTGTAATTTGGACCTTGTACGGAAATAAGTTTAAGTCATCATGAAGTATCCGTTGTAATGACCGTCTACTAACTCCAATT
Organism: Philhelius pedissequus; assembly: GCA_910595825.1. Lineage (NCBI taxonomy): Eukaryota > Metazoa > Arthropoda > Insecta > Diptera > Syrphidae > Philhelius > Philhelius pedissequus. The sequence goes on from OU343163.1 coordinate 33,698,555, forward strand.
TGGCCCGATAAGTTTCGAGTCGAAACACTTGGATTTGCCTGTATTGCCGATGCAACAGCCACGATTGTATCCTGAACCCGAACATTGGGATCTCGATGATACGGTCTTCGTTCGATGCTTCCAGATTCGGCAAACATGTTCACCAGCCGCATAATTTTCCATCTGCTCGGGGGAGTACCGCCAAACTGTAACCTAAATTCCCTTTGGACGGAAATGACGGACTGCAAAGAATGGTATCGCGGCACTGTCCAAATGCTTTTTTCAGTATCGCAAGCATTTATTTTGATAAATCTAAATAGGAGCCTATAAAATAAAAAAAATAAGCCGATTACTCACACTGAAAAAAAGTTAATACGTTTTATTTTTGTAGCACGATTCGTGGGCCACCCTGTATGTAGATACTCAATCTTATAAGATTCAATCGTAGGTCCCGAATAAGCAACTTTATACTTAGGCCAGGCGAGATATATAGTCAGAGCTGGTGCAACATGTACTGAAAATTGGCCAGTAGGAAAGCATGCAGGAAAGATGGGTATGCAACACAATTCCCGCTGTCCCAGTTGATGTAATAGACAGAAAAATTAAAAGTCATTATTTTTTTCATGTGTTAATGTCCTCCTCTAGAACAAGAGGAAACTTATTTGGAAGATCCTTCTATGATGTACTTAGTGAACTGTCCGAAATGCACATAACAGATTTGATTTTCTTTTAAAAATCAACAAAATTGATCTAGACAATCTTCGGTAGCTTCTGGGCCGTACTCCCCTTCCAATATCTATAATTTCGATGTTTTTTTTGGAGAGATTTCGTTGTTCGTTGTCGCATCGGTGGCATTCTGCTATCTAAACAGTTTGGTACAATTTATATGTTTTCCGGAGTTCTCCAAGTGATCAGTGAAATTTATTTTAGTCCTAGTTGATGGAATAATGAACCAGCATACATTTTTGACTGTCTTACCTTTCCAGCTGAAATCGTTTATTTTTCAGCAGGGGCAAATGAGCGCTTACTGTTTGCGCGACATCGGAGTAGAAACACTTTACTGGCCACCGCAAATAGTTTTTGTTTGACACGAACCAGAGAAGGCAAGATTTTGGAAGTAAAAAGACATTGGGTAGAAATGCTTCAGGAACTTGTGACACCTGTGTCAAAACGTCTTCAAAAAGTCAAGATAATTTTAGGGATTCGAACACTAATAAGGCAACTTTTAGGGTTTTGTTTTCTATACTTGTTTAGGATTGTTGGTCCTTACATTTATTTTTTTTTTAACAGAATGGATCTAATCTTACAGTGATATCTGTGCCTTATATGACCAAGTTGGAAACGTTCTTTTTTGGAAACTAATTTGGGGGAAATTTTGTTGTACCATCATAAATGTTCCTTGTTTGCATTGTCTAGTTACCCGCTTACTGGACTAAGGCATCAGCGATTTTTTTCTTAAGAGCTTTATTGATGGGTAAGGTTAACATAATCGCCACATCTCAGCACATCTCAGTAGACCGTAAATGCTCGAATTACTTAAAAAGTGATTGTTATATTTATAATGGGTATCTTTTTGTTGACGTGTGGTTTTCAATCTGGCAATACTTTTTTCGGAGTTGGTCTTTTTGACAGGTGTCCCATGATTTATACTCAGTTTGGTTTGCCTTTTCATAATGAATAATGAACTTACTCCTGTCCAACGTCTGCAAATCGTGCAAATTTATTTCCAAGCGAGTTGGCCGCCGATCCCAAAGTTCAAGAGTAAATTTTGTTCAGCGATGAAGCTCACTTTTGGTTAAATGGGTACGTTAATAATCAAAATTGTCATATTTGGAGTGATTATAATCCACAAGCCATTAGTGAGACGCCGCGGCGCGCCGTTGTATCCTCAAACAGTCACTGTTTGGTGTGCTTTAATGGACAGAGGGAATAATTGTTCCATATTTCTTCAAAACTGAAGCCGGTCATGTTAAAGTAAATGGGGAACGCTATAGAGCTATGATTAATGACTTTTTCGTGCCTGAATTGGACGCTGTTGATGTGGACGACCTTTGGTTCTAACAAGACGGCGCTATATGAAACATGACATACAACCAACGAAATAATCAATTAATTTATGGAAACTTTTCGTGATCGCGTTATCTCGTGTCGTGGGCATGTGACATGGCCTCCAAGATCGTACGATTTAACACAGCTGGGCTATTTTTCGTGGTATAATGTGAAGTCGCTTGTCTACGCAGATAAGCCTGAGATGATTGATGCCGTTGAGAGAGAATATTCGGAGAGGTTTTTCTGACATACGGCCCGAATTGCTGCAAAAAGTGGTCGAAAATTGGGCCTCACGCCTGGAATTAATTCGAGCCAGCAATGGCGGCCACTTGCCCGAAATCATTTTTAAGACATAATGGTAAGCCCTTATCTTTACAATAAAGCTAAATCCATATCACCCTTTACATAGGTACTGCGTGACATTTACCAAAAAAGTGGCGCAAAACTTTAAAAACCGAATAGATCAATGTATTTTTGCCAATGGCCGCCATCTTTCCTATATCGAATTCGTATTCAAATCTGCGGAACATTCTAAATTCAATTGTTTATCTTGAACTCACCGTTTATCAGTTCCTTTCTTCTAAAATATATTATGCTTCTTTAAATGTACCATTTAATAAGCTAAGGAAATAGTCCATGAATATTGAATTCGAAGCCTGAGGCCTTAACATGAACCTATAAAAAAAATCACCCATACATAACAAATTTCTAAATTTGTAAGTCAGCGTGTTTATATTTGGATATATGTACATATCTGATTAAACTAATTAAGAAAGCGCTGAATGAAAAATTAATGAGAATTGCCAGAGCAAAGAAACCCAAAACCCCAAAAGCATAATCATAAAAAAAAGGGAACTGTTTTTTTTTTTCTCTAAAAAAGTTTAAGGAGCTACACTTTGTGGAAGGTATTTATATATAATTACCTATATTTGTATAACTTACTTATATATACAAAATATTGCTTCGTGGGTGTGTTTAACTTCTTCCCTTTTAATTTATAATTGAACGGGCCATTATAGAAGAAGGGGAACATTATTTGTATTTGTTTGTGTACGATTTCTTGGTCTTGTGTATGGAATTTTGAAGTACTGATGGAAATGTGTATCAATTATGCACGCGCTACCACATCAACAAATAATAAGGATTTTTTGTATATTTATTTTTACTCCGACATCTATCGCCGCGGTTTTCATATTTTTTATTTTTTTTTTATTATTTGCACAAGTGTAATTTTGAATACTCAGAATCTCTTGGACCGAATTAAAAATAGAGATTTATAAATAAAAGGTCATAAAACTATAAATATGTCTTCCATTATTTTATCGCTATATTTATAAAAAAGACTGTCCAAGTACAGAGATTCCTGCTTTAGCCGTACAACACGAATGTAGAATTCATTACTGGTTAATTTTGATATTCAGCGCTTCAATAGCCGTGCGTGAAAAGGTGTCTCCTTTTAAATCCTTTATTATGTTCCCAAGACTCGTGCTGTACTTGTCCTTTTTAAGGGTAGAAAAATCCTTAAATTTATATTAAAAAAACACAATATCCTGCAGTTACAACGCACTTATTAAAACTCTTTCACATGCAGCGAATGTATGTATATTTCGATATGTAACTACTCACTCAATTTATTTGAAATCTCAAACATTCTGTCAAAACCGATAAGGATGACAAGAAATTAACTTTAAAAAACTGTCTTGGCAAATTATATACTTATTGGATGGCTGACCAGAGGTTAATATGGGAAAATTATTCAAAAATTATTTTTGGGCGTGGTCATAGAAGTTAGGGATATGTATTATTAAAATAAGTAAAAAATATATTTATCTTACCTGTATATTGGAGTCTTTGATCCCACTTTGTACCAAATTACTAAAGCTACTCTGTCTTCAGGCACCGGTGGTGTAACATTACACGGCAGCCGACCCATTGAACCTTGAATGGCTTCGGAAAGGACAAGTGGTCCTGTAATAAAAAAAAAATCAATTTTAATATAATAAACTTATATATATGTTATTGCTCAATAATAATAAATTTACTTTAAAGAAATTCAGACCTTAAAACAAGCCTTCATCACATTGTATACCAAAGATTCTTAATGGAAACGGCTAAACATATTTTTAAAGTCGTTTTTCACTTAATTTTTTATATAAACAAATTCTTAAATTTTTTTTTTTTTAAAAAGTTGGTATGAAAATTTAATTATTTAATAATATAAGTTAAAAAAATCAGAAAAACCGTCCATTGAATTTTCAAAAAAAAAATATTCTTTTTCAAAAATCAAAAAAAAAATATTTTTTGAAAATTTTTAAATGTTGCATGTCTACTATAAGCAAAAACGGCAACACTAAAAATAAATATATAATGACATTCGACATTCACATCTTAAGTAAATGATTACCATATACTAAAAATTGGGTAACCAAATTTAATCAACATTCATCAGTTGACGAGTACAGTCATCGCTTTTTCTAAAACCTAACATATCGATCCTCGAATTTCATCTCTAAAATTTTAATTAATTTTTCCTTTATTTTAATAATTTAATTTCAAATAAAATTAAATTTATATTCAAAATAGTTTCTGTTTTATTTTGCATACTAAAGGAGCTAAAGCAGTTTTATTTAGAATTCGAACGGACTCCTGTATACAAATTTTGATCGGAATCCGTTGAGCCGCTTATGAGAAGTTCGAAAATCTATAAAATGGTTGTATGGCAGGTACCGTTATTAACGAGGTATTTAAACAAATTTTTTGACCAAAATGTAGACCATAACCAAAGTAATATGGCAAGTACCGTTATTTTTGGGGCTAATACAACGATTCAAAAATCGATTTTGGACAATAACTTAAAACGCATAATCATACCAAGTTTGAACAAAATCGGTTCAGTCGCTTAGACTGTAGATCGTTCTACAGACAGACAGGCCGACAGACACACGGAATTGCTGGTCCCACTTTTTGGTGTTCTCTATCATCGTAATGTCAGCTTGACTGAATATGCAAAACTTGAACAATGTACCTAAATGTAAATACATACTGAGGCTGCATCGTACTTGCTCTTATGTTCGATAACATCACAAACACAAGATTCTTGAAACGGCAAGATATATTTTTTAAGTCGTTAATTTATTAAATTTTTTTTCTGAACAAAATTTTCAAATGGTAATTTTAATTATTAAAAAGCATAAATTTAAAACAACATCTAAAAAAATAGCCCCATTTTCGAAATATTGAATTAAGAAAAATTATTTATTTTTTTTTTGAAATTTTTTCGAATTCGAAGGATCTCCTATATAAATTTTGTTATCGAAATATGTCGAGCGCTTATAAGAAAGTCGAAAATCACAACAAAAACAAAAATGGTTGTACAGTTAATAACAAAATAATGAACAAAAATGTCAGACAAAAATAAATAATCAAAATAATATATTGAAAGAGGTTAAAAGTGAAAAGGCAAAATATCTTAAAATGAAGACAATCGCTGGTGCTGACATCAGTATATCATATCACTTGAAATGTCATTGCATGATGAATGAGAAATTTGTGCCATATCACCTTCAAGCAGGTGCCATACCACACTTAATTCTTTTCAATCGTATTTTAAAGTGTGTTATATTTTTCCAAAAAATATAAATATAAGCAGACTTGTGAATACTCAAATAAAAAAATAAAAATCTTTTTTATTTTTTTAAGTAATAAAGAAAAACAAAAATGAGTGCCATATCCCCCGACTTTACCCTATGTGTATCGTAAGTAAAAATAAAATGTACGACTGACTCAAGCGTACAAACTTGCTATAATGTTCGTTCACATTCTAACATCTTTTATTTTATTAAAAATTTGCTGAATTTTTTTTTTCCAACAAATCTTGGTAAGTTAATCTTAGCTATTTAACAATATAAAATCAAAAACACAATTCAAATAAAATATCCACCTGTTTTCGAAATATTCAGTTGAATTTCTTTTTCAAAAATATAATTTTTTTTTTTTTGTAATTTAAATATTTAGAATAAATTTAACTGACCTCCTATAAAAAATGTATTTAACAAAATCATTAGACCCGTTAATGAGAAATTTTTAAATAAAATAAAGAAACAGATGGAAAGTATCGTCTCTTATGGTGCTAAACAAATTCCAATATCTCCTCGAGACAATCACCAAAGGCCCTTTAAGACCAATTTTGAAGAAAATAGCATCAGCAGCTTAGGCTAAGATCTAGTTACAAACATAAAGCATACGGGAGTTTTTTACGTATTACATATTCTCTATAATCGAAATGTCAAGTTTAATGAAAATCTCAGTTTTAATTCGAATTATTTAAAATTTAAATTAGCTTAAATTCAATATTAACTTAAAGTGTTTATTTTGCACTCTTCTGCCTATTAATTTTTCATGTAAGATTAAAATTGGATAATTTTAAGATTAATTATTTCCATGTGCATTTAACATGACCCACTTTTAATTGTTTACTTATTTTGTTAATTCGTGTCTTATCTTTAATCTAAGCCAAAACAAAATGAATGGACGAATATGGAAATGTCGATGTTAATTTGGCAATATATTTTCTTCGACTTCGATGGCTTACATCGAAAATAGAACCCCGTCCATACAATTTTGTTCTGGGCTTGACGAAAATTTTAATAATTGAGAACATTATTTTTATCACATTTTATCAGACATCACACAAATCAGAGTCATCATTAAGGGAACCAGAGTGTATGCCAGAGTTTTTTTTTTTTTAATCTGAAAATTAATTAACTGAATCCATGCACAGGATTTTGGGTATAGCATTTGATGGTATCTTAAAAATGTCCTTAATTTCAGAATTCAGTTCCTTCAAAATGTGTAACCATATTAACTTAGAGCCAACAATATTTATAAGACATTTTCTTTCTTTTTATATTTGTATTTTGTTTTAAATTTAAAAGAAAAAAAAACTAACCTCAAAAGATCATAGACTAAATGTAATATTTTACGTGCTGCAAAAAGTTAGACTAGGATGGATGAGACTGGTGGAAGTCCTTTCATGCAATATTTCGTAAATGTCTGGTTTTGCCGGTACGTGTAATGTCATCAAACAGTTTTCATTTTTTAAATATATGCTATAGACAAACACGATGAAAAAATATGTATGTTGTATGGATATGTATAGAAGCGGACACATTTGACCAATACTTCTATCAAAACACCTAGGACAAAGGACCGTACTTTGATGTTTTAAGAACATCTAGTGTATCGACCTTCAAATAAATGAATAAAACGCATTTCGTATAAATTTGTGTATATGTTTTTTTGTTTGAAGGATTTGCTCGTTTTTGTAAATGGTTTGGTGCATTGGCTACTTTTTTATCCGATAAATAGGAAACAAATTATAATAAATAAATAATTTTTGTATCACAAGGTTTAAAATCGAAAAATAGTGCAGTAAAACATATGTTAAGAAATACATATTTTTCGCAATTTTCAATTTATCAAAAACATTTTGTTTTAATGTTTGTTTTATTTTGAAAAAAAACTTGGCCTTCAAAAATACAAAACCATATTTATTAAAAATAAAAAAAAATTAAAAAATTAAATAAAATTAATTAAAATAAAACAAAATTGAATAAAATAAAATAAAATTAAGTAAAATTAAATTAAATTTAATAAAATTAAATAAAACAAATCTGTAAAACTGGTTGGCAAAAATTATACTTTAATTTTTTTTTTTTTCAAACTGTATTTTTGATTGATATTTTCTTTAGCCTAAGAAATAACGGTGCATATGTATCTATCACACAATAGTATAAGCGACGAATATAATTACAATTCAACAAAATGCCTCCACTGTTCCACATAACGATGTCAACTCGACGAGCGCCCTCATCGATGGTCAGATAAAGAATAGACATACGAGTAAGTCGCAATCTATCTGCCACACTCGTCAAGCTACAATGTAGAACCTACACTAACACAACAATATATAGGTGGAAAACTATCGATGGCATCGATAGTTTTTACCCACTATCGATTGTTTTTTGATAGCCAACAAACCTAAGTTCAGGGAAAAATTCGTTTTTCAAAACCGAATAGTTTTATCTAGAATTGAATTCTTATAAAAATATTGTGTTGAGTTAAGACTAACTTAGTTCGAGTCGACTACACTTGCTATTGTGCCTTCTTTTTCTAACCAAAGATAACAATTATATTTCATCATTCATAAATCTGTTCCAGCACTTCAGCAACTGTTCGTGTTTAAATTTGGAATTGTTTTTATTTTTATAGTTATTTACTTACTAATTGTAATCTATTTAAGTATCAGTTTTAATATTAGCAATTGTTTTCTGCTTCATGCAACGTTTTTGAAACTTATTATTTCGATTTCGTTAAATTTGCAACAAGATGAATGTTTGATACGGCATTTTATAGCTACTTAATTGTACATGTCAAAACAATTATCAGAACGAATTTGTTTTCATCTAGTTCGTTTTAGTATTCTCTGAAGCATACGTATGAAGTATATATACTTCTTGATCAGTATTTCTTAGCAAATAATTAGTTGTAGAAACCTTTATTGTGCAATTATAGGAAACACAAATGTTCCAATATTTTGTTTATGTTTTATGTATGTTTTTACCATTCTGTCTGTAACTAAGACGAGAAAACGACTTTTTGTACAATCTGTTATATATGATGTTCTTAGATGGATGGTGCTCTAATATTTCTGTAAATTGTCAAATTAATTCATTGAACTATTTCCCCACCGCGGAAAATAATTTATATGAGTAAAAGTTAACAGGTAAAACATTTTTTATCTAATAATAAAAGAAAAAAAGAACTATCAAAAACTATAGATAATTATCGATGGTTTTTTTGCAAACTATCGATAATTATCCATGGCAGTGACTATCGATAGTTCTCCACCACTACCACAATACCATGGGCAGAAAAGATTTTGGTTGCTCATATTTCTAATTAGAATTAGACCTACCAGGGTTGCTCGTTAACAATAGTTATACACACAAAAGTTTAATTATCTTGAAAACGGCTCTAACAATTTTAGTCAAATGTATGCAGAATGCTATGTGGGAAACTCTCAAAAAATAGTTTCAGTTACTCGTAAATCCAGTCACGGCCACGACCAGTTTTATATACATAATTTTTTGTCGGAAATGACTATTTGTTTTAGGCTGACATGATTTGGATGCAATTTTCAGAATAGGTATGTAAATTTTTTAGGTAACATCTGCCCACCAGCACTACCATGCCCATTTTTATCATTTTTTGGTTTCTCGGAAACACTATAACGATTTCGATTCAAACTTTGCAGTTTGTTCTTATGAACAAGAAACAAGTTCAAAAAATATTTTAAGATCAATTTGCCTGCCCGTTCTTTTTTCTTAGTTTCTCGGAAATGTCTCAAACGATTTTAATGAATTTTCTGGATGCAATTTTATGAACGGGAAAAAATAAATAATAAAATGTGATATGGCAGATATTTCTTCGCAATCAGAAATTAATACACGGAATCCTAAAAAAAAATATCAATTTGTATTATGTATATTTTCCTTTTTACCTTTTTACTTGCGAATTGCGATATATGTAGGTACTATAGTGCAAGAAAAAAAATCGAACTCGAGATTTTAATCAAACTTGACGTAACGATGATAGAGAACACCAAAAAAGTGGGACCCGCAATTGCATCTGTCTGTCTGTCTGTCTGTACAACTCTCTACAGCCTAAGCGGCTTCAAACTTGGTATTTGAGCGTTTTAGGTGAATGTCTAAAATAGATTTTTGAATCGTTTTTTAGGGCCAAAGCTAAAGGGTACCATACCATACAATTTTTTTCTACTATCCCAATTATCTCGAAAACAGATCCAACGAATTGGGTAAAAAAAGTGTGTGCACTACTTTTTGCATACTCTACATTTTGGTAATTTTTTTTTGAAATATTTTGTTATTCACAATACCTGACATACAACCATTTTTTTAATTTTAAGCTTTCTCATAAACGGCTCGACTTATTTCGATCAAAATTTTTACATAGAGGGTCTTTCAGATTATAAATAATTATAAATTAGGTTAATTAAGGTTATACATTTTTTTTTTTTTGAAAATTCAATATTTCGAAAACGGGTAGATGATTTGTTTTGAAATTTTGTTTTAAGGTTTATATTATTAAATATTTAAAATTGTCATACTTATCAAGTTTTTTTTATAGAAAAAATTTAAAAAAAATTGTAGATATATAAAAATTCAGGTAAAAAACGATTTTGAAAATATATTTAGATTCTTAATAAAAGTCTTTTGCATACGATATGATCGAACATAAGAGCAGGTTTGTGCGACTCAGTCGTGCACTTAATTTTTTGGATAGCGTGATATTTATGGCTGAGTGAAAACACATTCGTTGCTGATCAAAAAGAACATACCCAGTGTTTTTTTTTCTTTAAAAAGCAGTATTAAGTTTATATAGGTGTTTTATCTGTCAAAGCAACTGTCAGATTGCAAGATGTCAGGGCAAAAACCAAATTTTGGAACTTCGGTTCTAAAGTTGTTGTTCTTTGGGTAAAACTTAAAGAGAATTTGCACTCTTGCAGATAAACCGCTATTTAAAGTCGTTGACAAAAATCGTCATTTGAAGGATTACAAATAGCCAGATCCTATAAGAATTGAAGTCATATAAATATCGTTTGAGAGGAAATTTCTGTGAACGGGCCCAAAATCTTATATTTGACCTAATGCACAGAACACATACAATTTACATTGTGAGTGACGAAGAGTCATAGAATATTTTTTGGTCTCATTTCGGTGACAATGAAGCTTAAAATACGAAGAATAATAATTCTTTTCGTCCTTTCCAAATCCGAAACACTGGACCTAGAAGACCTTTACCTATGTACATAAATAAAATGCCAGCACAATGTGTTTCCCGTTGTGATTATTTCATAATAAATAAACTATAAATATACCGTGACATACATGTTCAATGTACAAACATACGAGTATCTAACAAATGTATTTATTGCAAGAAACTGAAATTTATGTGACACAATATTTTTTTTTTTTTTCATTTCAATTCGATCAATAATTCTAAATTTTTTTTCACATCTGACAGGAAAAAACGGAAAAACAAAAAAAGCACCTTCTCTGTTGTACCAAATTTTACTCTTTCCTAATTCAATTTATAATATGAAATGATGTCCTTTCAAAGAGCAGCAGCGGGTGTACCATGAGCACCCCAAGAAGAGTATCAAGTACCAAGACCAAACCAACAGCCAAAAGACCATCAACCGAAAAGCAGTAAAGTAAAATTCAAAGAAAACGAGTTGAAATTTATTTGAAAGTATTTTCCAATTCTCATTTACGGATACTTGCGAACAGCTGGTGTTCGTTCAATTTCTAAATAATAATAAAAAAAAAAAAAGGTTGAACGCGCTTTAGAGGTAGGTAGGAGTAATAATATTAAAGGACACGAAATGGAGTTGTAGAAGGAGAATGGGGGAATCCGAGAATGAGTAAGAGAGTGCCTGCCAAAGGTCGACATCGTGCATCGTGTCGTCGTCGCCGTCGCGACTGTCGTTGCTATCAACGGACTTTATGTTTATAATACACTTTTGTGTGAGTGGCTTTGTGTACCTAACATTTTAACATCAGAATTATTATATTATTTGTATAAATATGTATAAAGTACCGTTAGAAGGTCGAACAATATTTCATTGAAATTGTTTTAAGCTCAAAAGTGAGTGTTGATCTAATTCTAAGGGTAGGAGGTGAGGTGCTGAGTCAAATGGGGGAAATTTTACTTTAAGCGAAACTAGAAAATTTTATTTTGAACTTTCAACTTTTAATCTGAATAATCTGAAAGATGAATAATTACATTTACATTTGGATAGCTTTTCAACTGATTGTTGATTTAATTTTAAGGTTTTTGATTAATTTTGTTTGTCACAGAATGATATCGTTTAAAACAGCAGTAGCGGAAATTATTTAAATTCTCTGATTTTGATAGTTATTATAGCTTAGAAAATAGATTTAAAAGTTTTGAGTTCAAATAACAATTTTTCGGAGGATATGCCTATATTTTCATTTTGGAAAAAGATTAGATGTTGAATATAGTGAACAAGTTTGTTTTTTCTACTTGCGATATTACATTACAGTAAAATCTCCTTTGGGCGGACAGCCTTGGTACAGAAATTTTTGTCCGTCTAAGTGAGTTGTACGTTTTAGGGAAATGAACAACCAAAAACTATAATAAAAAAAAAATAGATATTCATTTATTAACAAAAAATAAAAATAACAAAAATAAATAAACTTCACTTTCTTAAAATTTACTTAACTAATAATGGCTATATTAATTTATTACCAGCAAAAAAATAAATAAATTTCAGTTCTTTTTTATCACTTGACGTAAATTGAAATGATTAGATTTAACACATAAATACATATAAAACTCAGGCTCTAAAAACCTTGCAAAAATATAAGAAGACTCGTAGTTATATATTTTTCAAAAAAAAAATATTTCAATAGGTATCTGTTTGGTTTTAGAAATGACGGATTTATTTTGGAATCTGGCCAGTAGGTCAACCAAAAGTTAAAGAGATTCACCGCAAAAATGTTTTAAATTTTCAAGGCAGTTCTTAATTCGCAACTCCTCCTAATCGCTACCGTTTTCGAGTTTATGGCCCAAGAGCGGCAGGTTAGATGAATCTCTAAAACCTAAGCCTTTGCGCCACTACAAGTTGAATGCCACGCAAAGGTGATAGAAGAACTGCAATATTACAGAAATGTGCGCACTCTAAATCTATGGTGCCCTACTCTGGTACTAATCGACTGTAGAACTTCCCACGGCAACTATAAGTCAATTAATGGATTTTTCAAAATCAAGTTTCGTTTAAGCTTCCCTTAAGCTTCTGAAAAAAATGTATTTCATGATTTAAACGTCTATTGATTACTAATTATTTCCTTAAAAAAATTGAAAAACTCTTCAAACGGGATAGATCTAGTTCTTATAAACTAAATAAGTAGTTCTGCTTAGAATATGGTCCAAATGTCTTTTTGTCTTAAAAAAGTCTTACAAAAGTTCGTTTTTCATTAAAGATATTTTTCAAAGAGCCTATTTTTTAATTAATTTCACCACAAGTGTTGTTTTTTTTTTGTTGACATAGATTTTGTTCTTTAGCTATCCCCACATTAATTAATTCGGGCTGTGACAGCGGCTAATTGACATAGCCATTTATTGCAATAATTTGTCAAGAGGAGGGGGGGGGAGTCTACTTTTATTCAATTTAATTTTATCTTTTTTAACATGGTATTGCGCGGCGGTGCCACCGTCAGCCGGAATATATCTGGGGTTGGAATATTACAGAGTTGCTCCTATCTTCTGTGTGCTCTTAGCCTATTGTTGAAGTATGTTTTATTTACAATTTGTCCTTTATTTTAAATTAAGCTACTGAGTAAAGAATGTGGAGCGATAAGCTCTTTTCACTTGAATATGAGATAAAATTAATTTTCATTTAAATGAAAAACAAATCGAAAGGGAAACATCAAGAAGCAGTTAAGCAGATATAATTTTTGTATCTATTGTATCTATATCTATATTGAATATACCTTCCCTTATATGTGAATAAGGACTACATACCTTATTTAACCCAGAAGCGAACATTGCTGGCATCAAACAGTAACAGCATTCTCCTTTCTATTTCATATTCCATTCCAGACAGAAGGCAGTAATGTCAAGTCCTCATTTTTAAGAACACAATTTGTTAAAATTTATGATGAAAGAATCTATCTAATCTATCTATCACTCGCCATTCGCATTCAAATTTAACTAACTGCCAATGTTTTCAGCCTGGCATTTAAGTGCACAATACTGCCGATAGGTCTGAATGATAAGGTGAATATTCCATTCAAATGGAAATAATCATCATCATGTTTTCATAAATATTAGGTTTATCTATCATAGACAATCTAAAACCTATTACTAACATACATAATGTAGATACATTATGTATTTATGACCAGTATCATTTTTGTGAAAGAAGCTTTTATGATTAATAAATTTTAAATAGATACAAATCCAAATACTTCTCATTGCCTTTTGTTCGAATCCTTAAGAACTGAAGTTGATAAATTAGTTTCCAATGATATATTTTTGTTGCGAGCCATCTTTTTAATTTCTACTTGGATAGTGATTGGATTTGAAAGCGGTTCTGAATGTTTTACAGAGTTATTTTGCTTTCAAACGCAATTGCTACCAATGTAATAAAATGCACGAGTCGATCGCATGAACTTGCTCTTGTAGCTAACAACTTTAATGAAGCTAACCATTGAGGTTTCGTTAGATAGGTGTAGTTATCCTATGTAGGCTTAAAGCCTATGTAGGTAAGATTACCTTGATTCTTAGTATAATAAATTGTCGAATGGATGATTCAAGGAATAGTTACATAGGAACCTACCTACAAATGTATATTTAAATCTAAGTTATGGATCTTAATTATGTAATTTAGGAGAGTAAAATGTATCTACATACATATATAAATGGAGGCTAAGTATGTATGTAAACAAGTACATATAATAATAAGAATGAAGGATGTAGGTGGTTAGGTATCTATATGCATATAACTTTATAATGTATGTGCAATATGCATACATAATATTCATGTGATACATTAAAGATACATAAGTGCATATATAAATGTATGAGGCCTACCTACATTGTATGTAGTATTCAGTAATGTACACAAAAATTCGTAAAAGGAAATACCTATAGTAAGGTAGAAATAAAAGGATAATCCATAAAATGAAATGTTATTATATTGCTTTGTAGTTTAAGGGAAAACAATGATGCCATTTGAATTCCCGGATACAACAATATATACAAAAAAATTAAAAATCGTTGGAGTGGTTTTCTAAACAATTATTTTTTTACGTATAAAATTTTAAAAAACATTTAAAAAAAAAATTTAAACGGCATTTTGAAGATATTATTAATATACATACAAAATTCAAAGTTAAAAAAAAATCACTGACTGGTTTTGGAAAAATCGAAATTTGAGTATGCAGTTTTATTAACACTTTTGGGGAGCATTTGTATAACAAAAATAATTCTAATCGGTGTATCCAATATTTAGAAAGTCGAAAATATGTAATGTGGCTCTATGGGAAGTACCGTTTATAAGTACGCAAAAAAAAAATATTTTTATACCTAAAAGTGGACTTTATATAAACTTTTTTATAAACTTTGTATAAACTTTTCATGAGCTTCTGCGCAAGAAAATTCACAAAAATCAAATTAACCGTTTTCCAGCAAATCGAAAACCAAGAACATCACTACTAGAGGTACCAAAACTAACAATTTGTTTCCAAAAAATATTAATTGCCAAAATGTACAGTTTTCCTTCATTAATGAACTGATTTTTTTTCTAAAAATCGTTTCTAAAAGCCGTTTTTGAAAAAAATACGAATGTTGTTTTTCGCCACAAAAATGTATTGGAGCTACTGTTATTTGTCATCTTAACAAAAAATTAAAAAAACGTGTGGACATATTACTGAAAAAACAATATGTACCAAGTTTGAAGCAAATCTATCCAACCGTTTATGCTGTAGACTCAAGGACAGACGGACAGTCTGACAAACAGACGAAATTGCGGGACCCACTTGTTCGATGTTCTCTATGATCGAAATGTTATGTTTGACTATTAGAAAAAAATGTTTACGAATACATAACTTGCCCTATAGTTATAGTACCTATAATTGCAAGTAAAAATCAGATCTAAAAGAAAGGGGTGTGCTACGAGTATTATGCGGAATCTTAAACAAAATATAATTTGTTTTTTTTTTCATATCCTCATTACTAATAATCAAAATATTTTCAGGATATTGACAAATAATGGACAGCAAAATTAAGACTCAAATAGAAAATAGAAAACTGGGCGTGGTGAAAAAAATTCATAAAATTTCAAGGAAGATTTATTACTAATTTTGGGTCTTATAAGAATGCTATTGAAGAAAGAAATTTAAATACATATAGGAAAAGTTTATTGCGATTTCAACGAAGTTTCTTAGTATCAAAACAATCGGTTTATAAGGACGTTAAAATAAGGAAATTATAAAATGTCTACATTTGTTAGTAAAGTTGGCATGGCAGTCGACGGATTTTAACCAAATATCTTTTCTAAATCATTCCACTGCTAATTGGAATGACATTTGCTAAATTCTATCAATCCGTGGTAATAAGTAGATAATAATAGTTTTGTTTTTGTTAGATTTCTTACTGTAGCCAAATTTTTATATTTTTACTTAAAAATAAATTGCACAATTTACAGAGATATGATAATTTCAGGAATTTTTGGAGATTTGCACATTTTTTCGGAAAAGAGTTATAACATATGTATTTCAATGTCATGAAAAACTTCTGTTGGGCGACATTTCCTATTTATTTTTTTTTTGGTTTGAGGTTACTTTTAATTTTTCACAAAATGTTGTCTACGAATATTTCTAAAATTTTGTAGTATGTATTCTTAGATTTTTCAGAATTATCTAAGAATGTCATATTCAGTCATTTTTTTGCAGGTATAAATGCTTAGAAAATCCCTTCAATTCTGAAACGATTATTACCAATTTCCTATTTCTACGGACAATAACGGCAGCAATTAAAAAAATAAAACAAAAAACCATTATCTTAATGGTGTATCATTGATTACTTGATTGCTTAACTTCAACACTCATTCTGTCCTTGGAAATCGTTATTTCATTGAACTTGTTTTTAGATTGCAGTTTGATTTTTTTTTCACATTTTGATTTATGAGATAAAAGTACAAGTTTTTCGATAACGAATGAATTGGGTTTTCCGACTACAAAAGCGCTAGAACTAACATATTTCCAGAGCTAAAATTCCAACACATGAAAAAATTACTCTTATAAAAGTCTTTTAGATCTCACAGATTTCTTGTTATAAAACTTAAATTCTTCTCATAATATTTTTATTATAAGAACTAAGCTCTTAACAAATTTCAAGTAATTTAAATTTTATATATAAAACAATGGTTTCTCCTTTTAGAGGAAGTTAGGAACTTAGAGTCATAGAAGAATCTTCTTTGGTAATCTAAGCTTCTTTTATTATGTTGTAAGTTTTATAATCACATGTCAATTCACCTAACAGGCCTTTTAGCTACTTTAAGATTCTGTATGCACTTCTATTACAAGATTATAATAGGACTTATAGTTAAAAGTTAGTTTTTATAAAATTCTATTATAAGAATATATATGGTCAGAAGCTATCGTCTATCAATTCTATTAAAGGAGCTGCTGCTCAATTCGACATAATTGTCGAATAGGGTGGTTTAATTTAATTTCCACTAAGAAATCAAGTTCAGACTACTCGAAACACGACGTGTGACATTCTCATACCAGAATTTGGGCAAGCTTTAGTAGCACCTTACAAGAATCATTTGATTATACTTTGTACTTATGTTATCTTGTGAGAAGAATGCTACTCCGCTAAGGAGACAAAAAGAATTGCACAGAAACTTGTGTCCTTGTTTTAAATAGGAAAAATCCTCTCATACTAGTAACTAAGTCATTTACCGCTTTTAATTGTGTTATAACATTCTTGTAGAATTCATCAAGATTAAATTAGTCTAGTAAAGCTCTCGGAGCATGTTATAAGAGGAAAAATGTTACTTGGGAAAAATAATTTGGTCAACATTGTGTTTTTATCTGCCTTTGTTATATTTCATATTATCTAAACTTATCAACTATTGTCAAAATTACTTTATTTATTATTATTACTATTAGCGTATATGGACACTTTCCAAAAAAAATCAAGCCATCTTGCTACCAAACTCAATTAATATTTTTACGGATATTTAAGGCAGATCAAACTCAAATTAAATAATGGTCAACGATGTCAACCGCCAACACAACACAATTAAATATTTTATTTTGCACCGAGCTCCATTGATATAAAAATTTCAATATTCTACTACAAATTTATTAAATGCCAAAAGTCGCCGACGACGCACATGGAACAACACATTTGCAAATAACACACATCTCTAAATTCATAATATCTAATATAGTATTTGTGGACGTTTATCGGATTACCAAGTAACTCAAGGCTATATCTAAAAGCCTACCAACCCCCATTTTACTAGCTTACTTACAAAGAAGTCACAAACATTGTTAATATAGTTTATGTGATAATTTAATAAATGTTAATTAGCTAATAATTTTATTGGCCTACACATAAATGGTATCCCATTTTTGGCCAACAAAACCATACACAAAAAAAAACATAAATCAAGTATGTATTTAAAAGTCCACGCTTGTTTTTGTTGTCATAAAACACATTAGGGTTGTTATAATAATTTCGATATTAATTTTAATGGAGGAAAGCCCTTATAGCCAATTATGGTTTCTGAGTTCAATTAGTGTGTTAATATTGCTTTGAGATTTTCAATTTCCATAATTGTAATATGTTTTCGAAGATTTTAAGAAAGACACACTGGGGTTACAAATTAATGGGACGTTTAATCGATTCCAAAATTGAATTAGATTTCAGATTGTTTTGAACTGATAAGCGGCAGTTTTATTAGACTTAGCTATACTTGTGAGGAAAAATAAGGTGGTACTGGTATATAGTTGATTTTGGATATCCTGAAGGATGTATAATTTTTGTTTGTTAATTTCGCTTAAGGAAACTGATTTTAAAAGACACTCATAATATATCTCTTTTTTGAATGTTTGGATAAAAATTGTGTTGGCATTTATCGGAGTTTTTTTTTTTTTTTTTTTTAAGGACGAAGATATAGTTTTATTTTGTTTATTTTTTCACCTGTACTTACCAGTATTTATTTAAAGAGAGGTTTTTAATTGGGCACTTTATGTAAGCTCGAAGGGAATTGGGCTGGTATGTCGGGCAGGTAATACGAAAAAAGAGGTAAAATCCTCAAATTTTTCATGCCTTCAGATCAGCTCCTTGGGCATTAATTATTGTTCAATAAAAAAAAAACAAGACCACAAAACGCCCGGATAACCCCGAACCCAAAAATAAGCAAGTAGATGTCAAGAACATAAAAGAGGACATTCATGCTCATAGTATGTTAGTAGTCCAGTTATCATTAGGTAGTTTTTTTTTTAATCGAAAACACTTTTTTTTTCAAAATTTGAATATGCAATATTACTTATACTTTTAAGGAATATTTGTATAATAAACAATGTGCACGGCTTAATAGCACATACTTGCTCAAATGTTCGATATATTTTTCAATTCGTTTTAAATAATTTCTTATATACCTACAAAATTGCTATAATTTTTTTCTAAAAAAAAATTAGTATATTTGGCAAATTGATATATTTAATAACATAAACTTAAAAACATAAATTCTAAAAGAAAATCGTCCATCTGTTTTCGAAACATGAATTTTCAAAAATAAAATGTTTTTATTTAATTCAAAAATTTTGATTTAGAAAAACATTTTTCATTTGTTTTATCAAAATTCTGCTGAAAAAAAAATCGATTTTCGAAATATTGGGTTTTCAAAAAACAATAGTTATTTTGTTAAGGAGCTTTTCCATTTAAAAAATGCACGACTAGATCGCACGCACTTGCTCTTATCATCACACCGTGCCTAAAAGATCTCTATTAAGAATCTAAATATATTTTTAAACCGTTTTTTACTTAATTTTTTAACTCATTTAAACCTCAATTAAAATTAATTTTGTATATACAACATTTCTTTAACTTTCTTCTTAACAATTTATAGTATTTATTAATATAAACTTAAAAACAAAATTTCAAAAAAAAAATAATACACCCGTTTTCGAAATATTGAATTTCAAAATAATATAGATTTTTTTTGTCAAAAATCCACAAAAATAATATTTCGAAAATTTGGGTATGCAGTATTATTTATTATTCAAAGGACATCTTGCGAAAAGAATTTGATCAAAATCCGTCGAGCCATTTATGAAAAAGTCGAAAATCAAAAAAAAAATATTCTATGACAGGTACGGTTAGCAACAAAATATTTTAACATTTAGTTTAACCAAAATGTGGACTATTCCTAAAATATTCCTTTTTATCAAAATCGTTATAGCTGTTTTCGAGATAATAAAGATGGTAGAAGAAATTGTATGACAAGTATCATACAGGCAGACAGACGGAATGGCGGGACCTACTTTTTTTAGTTCTCATCGTAATGTCAAGTTTTATTTAAAATGCAAGAACCATATTTTTTTTCGATCTTCGATTTGCTGAAAAAGTGTTCAGATGATTTTTACTTGCGATATAGACGTACTATCTATAGGGCAAGTTTTGCATTTGAAAAAAAAATCGAAATCCCGATATTAATTTTGTTTTTAAATTTACATATATTATTTAATATTTAAAATTGCCATACCAAGTTTTGTTAGGAAAAAAATTAGAGATATTTTGTATATGAAAAATTCAAAAAAACGAATTTAAAAATATATTTAGCCATTTCTATTAAAAATATTTTGTCTACTATGTAATCGAACATAAGAGCAAGAGTACGTGCGTTCCAGTCCTGCATTTTATTTTTGTTTTCGTTTGTAATATTTGTTTTTTTCTCAAAAAATGTTTTTTACTCACTCTCCAAAAATGTTTTTTTTTTATTGTGTTTTTAAGTCAATCGTTGTCACATAATTACAATGGTAGGTCATAAGCATTGGTCCTTCTGTTTTCCAATGTTTTAGAATTTAGGATATTATGTTACGCTCAGTCTACACAATTATCAACGGAAGGTTAACAAGAAGTAAATGTACCCTATAAAAATAAGTTATTTGAGTGATAAAATTATTTCTATCAAAACTTTATTATATTTAATTAAAAAAATATCGAATTTCATGAAACTTGGTAGTTAAAAATTAGGTCCTATAACACAACACCAATTTCAACCTAACACTTGGTTTACATCACGGGGAAAATGGTCCTTTATTTTATAAATCTTATGGACATATTTTATCTCTTAATCATACTATACAAACTTATTATTTGGCGTGTTGTTTAGTGTGTAACGGAGGTTTTCCGGGTCACAGGACACGCACGAGAAAGCTATCTCTACATGAAAAAGGAACTCATAAAGAAGCAATTACCATTAAATAGAATGATAATAATTTTCTGTTGTATATTATTTGCCTTCAAATGTACATTAGTTGCTTTTCGTTCATGCAATTAAATTTTAGTATGTCTGCGTGTGTGTTGTGCTGTCTCTCCTCCCCTCTCGCAATACATAAATATTAATAATATAATTCAACCCTTACGCTTTCACCATATTGTGGGCTTCAAGCGCTTATGGAAAATATGGCTGTCAGATTTAATATGGTATAGGAGTCGTAAATAGTACCATTTCCCATAATTAAAGAGCTGTTGAAGATACACCTCTGAAAACGGTTAGTTTACCAGGTAAGAGGTATGCACTTAGTTGGTTCATTAAAAAACTTTGTTTATATATACATAATAATGTAATCGATCCAAATTTGTGTGGAAATGTTCTTAATTGTGAAGACGAAACTGGCTTTTTGGATTTTAATTTGGATTTAAGTTACTGCCACTGCACTGATGAATATTATAAATATTTTAAATATACATTTAGTTAGTGTAGATATATTATATAGTAAGGTAAGTATGTATATTTGTAACTAAGCAATATGGGGGGGGGGGGGGTAACAGTTATACAAAAATGTGTTTAATAAAACCAGTTGTTGTGTGTTTTCAATAATTATATCCATCTGAGACTAAATAAACATAAATAATATTCTGCTCGAAATGTTGATCATATAAACATCGCTTGCGCTTAATAAGATACAGATTTTTTTTATATTTTTGCTCATTTTACCTTCATGGTGTCAGAAGTGAGATTTTAATAAAATGTTTTTTTTTCAATAATTTATCAATTTGACAAGTAATAGAACAATAACGACCTTATATGTACATGTGTGTGTGTTCACTGTTGAGAGTGGACTCCTAGAAGAAATGGAGGCACAAATGAACAACGACCCTTCAAACATCTCTCCGAACAAGCAAAGGAAATCTTTTTGATTGTTCTAAGTACAATAGATATGAATCGTCGTTCTTAAGTATTCCTGTCTACCAGCCTGGGATCATAGAGGTTTGATTCCTTCCACTTTGTTTGAAAAGAAAAATACTCATTTCCTTCTTATATGGAAACAGATAATTCTGTATGAAATTTATTCCTGCAAATTCTTACGATGTTATTATTTATAATGTTAAACATATTTTCCCTTTAATACTTAGTTCATGGAATTCATGTTATTTTTAAAATACTGATATCACCTATAGAAATGTTGAATTGGAACTATGGAAATTCATTATTTTTGAATATTTATCGAGTATTGCCCAAGTGGACTCATAATATGTTTGCCGAAATGTGCTCTATTGTTGAACTCGAAAATTAGTTAGAGTAGGGTTATGAAAAACTCTGTCATTTATTACCAGTGAATGTCTTTTAAAAATAGTGCCATGGAGACCGAGATTTGCTCTCGAGTTTCAATGAAAATACGAAATATTTCTGGTATTCCAATAATAGATACATATATGTAAATATAACATACTCATTTATTAAACATTATTATTAAATAAAAGAAATAAAAATATTTTTTTAGAGATGACAATGCACATAGATTTAGCAGAATTCATTGAGAGTAGATTTTTCCTTGCCTACTTAGCTATATTTTCTCGATCGTCATTGATACGACTAATACATTCCTCAAATGGTCGAAGAGGGCAGATTATTTGAAGTAGAGAGAACGTGTGGCATTTTAGCACGCAACGGCCTGTAACATATATAAGAGTCTGAATTTTTTCTCTTATGCGAATTTCATAACAATCACTTAAATCGTTTTCGAGAAACCAAGAAATGACAATAGTATGCATGGTGGTGAGCGGATTTTTGTATAATATTTTTTTTTTATTTTCTCTTCTACAAAAAAAACAAACTCTGAAAAAGTCATGCAAATCATTTGAGTCGTGTCCAAGAACTAGAGTCGTTTTTCAGAATCCATGAAATAACAGAGTGGGCGTGGCAGTGGATGAACTAAAATAAATCTATTTTTACTGGCAATATAGACACTATAGGGCAAGCTTTGCATTGGGATTTGCATTTTTCTTTTCTATACCTCCAAGTTTAATTGGATGCCACCCGTGGGTTATAATGAGATATTAAACATCTAATTCTCAAATCCACTGTGCTATCAAAAACTCTTTCCTATTTTTCTGTTCTTTCTTACTAACTCGCACTGTGTGTAGACATTTTAAGGGTAGTCATAACCCCTTGAGTGCGCGCATTATTATTACGATGATGATGAACACCAAAATTGTTGTGGTCAAAATCCCGAAAACCGAAATCCTGAAAACCCAAAATCCCAAAAATCAAAAATCCCGAAAACTCAGAGTCCCGAAAAACAAAAATTCCGAAAACCCAAAATCCCGATATCGGAATCCCGAAAAATTATACAGAATGAAAAATTTGCTCAAATTTTTCATTTTATATAATTTTTCGGGATTCCGATTTCGTAAAAATAATCCTAAATCCTAATGGTATGTATTAAGCCACTTGACTGTTATTGTTATATTTTACTTTTTTTTGTTGAAGTTTTGTTATTGTTTAATTCTATTTGTTACATGAGTATTTTCTTTTTGTTCAATAAAAGTTTCACTGAGCAGACCATTTTGAATTTTTTTTTATTTTTTCTATATTATTTTCGGGATTTTGACCTTCCTTGATTTTGGGTTTTCTGGAGTCTGGGTTTTCTGGATTTTGGGTTTACCGGATTCTGGGTTTACGGGATTCTGAGTTTTCGGGATTTTGTGTTTTCGGGATTCTGTGTTTTCTGGATTTTCGGGGATTCTGGGTTTTCATGATTATGGATTTTCGGGATTTTGGGTTTTCGGGATTCGGAATTTCGGAATTGTGTCCGTCTCCCACAACAAAAAGGTGGGTCCCGCAATTCTGTCTGTCGGTCTGTCTGTCCATTTGTATGTCTGCAGGTCGATCTAAAGCCTAACCGGCTGAAGCGATTTAAATGTTTTAGGTTATTGTCTCAAATAGATTTTTGAGGGTTAATTTACCCCCAGAATTAACAGTACCTGCCATACAATATTTTTTTGGATTTTCGACTGTTATGTATATTGCTGGACGGATTTCGATTATAAATTTTTATATAGGATGTTCATCGAATTATAAATAATACTGTATACAAGACATTTCCAAAAAATATTTTTTTTTTTGATTTTTGAAAAAAAAATCATTTGTTTTCTTTTGTTAAATTCAAACTAGGTATTACGGTGTTTTAGGTAAGTGTCTAAAATACATTTTTGGATCGTTTTTTTTTAATTCCAAAACTAACGGTACCTACCATACAATTTTTACCATCCCAATTATATCAAAAACGGCTGTAACGATTTTGACTAAGAAAATGTGTGCAACGATAACAATTTACTTCCAAATCCTAAGCGATCGGGCCTCTTTTAAGGCAATAAATAGGCCCAATTATCATCTTTGATAAATTGTATTAATATTATTGAAAAAGAATTTGTTATCTTAAAAAGAATTTAAAAAAATACACGACTGGGTCATACGAACTTGCTCTTGTAGCTAACAACTTTAATGAAGATAAACATTAACGCTGTTTAGTAGTAGTTTTAGTAGTGGTAGGGAGTCCAGTTCTCCTATGCAGGTTTCAAGCCGAAGTAAATAAGATTACCTTGATTCTTAGTTTAATGAATTGTCGAATGGATGATTCAAGGAATAGTTACATCATAGGTACCTATCTACAAATGCATATTTAAATGGTTATTGATTTTGATTATGTAAGTTAGCAGATAAATATGTACCTGTGTACCTACATACATGGATGGAACCTATAGGTATGTAAATATGTACTTATGGTTATGAAAATGAAGGATGTAGGTTGGTACATATGCAATACATAAGATTCATGTGATTTTTAAGGACACATATGTATATATAAATGTATGAGGGCCTACATTGTATGTAGTATTCAATGACGTATGCAAAAATACGTAAAAAGGATATATAATTAGGTAGAAATAAATGGATAATACCCATAATTAAATGTTTTTATATTCCCTAGTTCTAGTGGTTATAGTTTGAGAGATAACAAAGATGCCATTTGAATTCGTGGATAAATAAAAATATATCAAAATAAATTTCAAAAATCGTTGGAGCGGTTTTTTAAAAAAATAATTTTGTATGTATAAAATTTCTAAAACATTTTTCGAAAAAAAAAACAATTGAAACTCCATTTTGAAGATATTATACATATAAAATTCAAATTTCAAGATACTTCAGTGACTGGTTTTTGAAAAATCGATTTCACAAAAAATATGTATTTATTTTTTACAGATCGAAAAACTTTTTTTTGAAAATTTAAGTATTTTAGGGAGCATATGTAAAACAAATTATTTTAATCGGTTCACCCAATTTTGAGAAATTCGAAAATATGAAAAGTGGTTCTATGGGAAGTACCGTTAATAAGTACGCAAAAAAAATATTATTTTACTTGAAAGTGGACTGTACTAATTTAAGAACACATACATTTCTTCTAGCCGTTTTCGAGAAATACATTTTTTCTTAACGGCTTTTTAACATTTGTATGGGTGGTACCGTTGTTTTTTATTTTAGAAAAATAGATTTTCTACCTATTCAAGATAATGTCAAGAAAACACCAAATACGAAGTTTCGGAAAAATCTATTGCGTTGTTTTCGAAATTTTGTGTTTTCAAAAAAAAAAAGTTAATTTCCAATTTTTTAATGTTGGTTTGCAATAGTGTTTAAAGTTTCTAGGAGCTTCTGCGTAAAAAAATTTCAAAAAAATCGAATTAATCGTTTCTCAGAAAATCAAAAACAAACATGTATTTCTACTAGAGTTACCAAAAATAACAATTATTTTTTTCCAAAAAAAATAATTAACAAAAGGTACCCTTTCCCTTCATTAATGATTTGAGAAAAATAAGAGTTTTGTTCTTGGCCAAAAATAAATATATGGGAGCTACTGTTATTTGTCGTCTTAAAAAAATGAAAAAAAAAAACAATATGTACCATGTTTGAAGCAAATCCACCGAATCGTTTAGGTTGTAGACTCGAGGACACACAGACAGGCGGAATTGGGGGAACCACATTTTTGGTGTTCTCTATGATCGTAATGTCATGTTTGATTTTTAGAAAAGAGCATTTTTTTACGAATATATAACTTGCCTTATAGTACCTATAAATCGCAAGTAAAAACTAGCTCCGTTAGGGCAAATGTATTGGTTTCGGGCTAAAAAGAAACAGATGCTTAAGATTATGAACTTCCACCGTACATCAAGTTAGATCTTCAACGGATTTAAATTTTTGCTGAAAATTACCACCAAGAGAAGATAAGACCAACTAAGTCGCTTATTTCCTTTAACTAATTTTTATAAATAATTTATTATAATTGTAACCGTACTTTGATCCAAGATCAAAAGTTATATCAAGTCTTCATCATTATTTTTCGCTTATAACTACAAGGACTAATGTAAGGATGTTCACCATCAAATAAATCACAGAAAACTCACAAAATCATCCCAAACTTTTCTCTTAACATTTCTCAGATCTTTTTTTATCCAAAGTTCAAACTTTCATTAAATAAAATTAAGACTCTATACAATGAACAAAAAAAAAACAAAAAAAATAAAAAAATTAATTTACTTTTCATTCACAAAGGCAACGAAATGAACCTCTCAAAGGGTTTATTTTAGAGACCGGAAATTGGATATTAATTAAGCATAAATAACATTTTGACGGATGGTGTTTGTAGAATAGCTGTTATGTCAATTCTCAAAAAAAACCCTCTCCATCTTGAATATTTCAACAAAAACAAACAACAAAAAAATTAAAAATAAAAACAGAAACAAAAAACATTTTTCCTTATTCGCTACAAAAATGAAATAAAATATATATACATATACATAATTAACCATCCCGGTCGGGCGGCGAAGCCTTTTCGAATTTCATACAAAAAGTCCGCAGTTGAACTAAAAAATAAAAACTAAAAAAAAGAAAAATAGGAGAAAGTTCAACCAGACAAAATTCAAGTCCGCCTCCAGACATGTTGACTAATTTTGGGTTAAGTTACAAAATGAAATGTTAACAAAAAAATATTTATGGCTTGGGCAGCGACCCCTTTTTATTTTTTTTATTTTTTTGAAAAAAGGATAGATAGACCGATGGATATCCCATTTTCTATGTGCAGCTACTATACACTCAAGCTCTCATAAAATGGTCTTTTCATTTTTTTTTTTTTTTTTGAGAAGGATGACGAGTTGGGAAAAGTTAATTTTGAAGTCGTATTTTCCTTAGATATACAATATAAAATAATTTAAATATAGATGTGTACAAACACACAACACATACACCTATATTCATTTTTGTTAAGAAGTTATTGTATAATAAAGAAATGTGAATAATGGCATGTGGCACGTCCGTGAACCGTGAACGTGGACTTGAATAGCAAAATTAAATGGGAGTCATGTTATGGTTCGGCATCAGCTTCGGACATGGATGCGAATGGAGGAACAAGATATAGATGCATAGCATACTCGTAGATGAATGTGAAACAAACAAAATGAAACTTTATACAAGTTTTTAAAACGGAACTATACCGACGACGACGCGACGCAACCAATGAGTTTTAAAGGAATTTCGATTGTAGGATAAATAAGTTCAATAAAATAGTTTCTTTTTTTTTGAAAATACAAAAAAAAAGGAATGAAAAAGGAGCAAACTAGCATCGTTATTATTTTTGTCCTGTCTTTATTTAGATATACATACCTACATTCAGTGTTTGGTTGAGAAGGAGAAATAACTTCTAGAAGTTAGAATTTTAGAGAGAGTAGTGATTTCTGCACAAATAATCTGTATTGATATCCTTGCTGCCAGCCATCGCATCGTATCGTCCTGCATTCTCTGCTTCCTATGATGGTGAAAGAAATAAAAATTCAATATTTTCCTTGCAGTTGCCTAAGGCGACCTCACTTCAAAAAACACAAAAGCCGATGAAAGAAAATAACTTGAACGAAAACCAGTGAAAGAGGCAGCATCGCACAGAGAATCCTTAAAGATCAAGTTAGAGGGATAATATGCTTTTTTCCGCTCCAACTTCCATTAGGCTTAACATTTTTTTTTATGTTGTGGACTTTTGTCTTTTCTGATGGAAATGGGAATGGAACTGGGATATAGGTCTGGCTTGTGTCGTTATTTGACTTTTGAGGAGGACTCAGCTGGCTGCCAATAGCACTCTGCCCTGCCATTTTGCGTTCTCGTTAAGTTTTTTTTTCTTTTTCGAGCAAAATTTTGTGTCACTGAGAAATTGGACTGTTTGTAATATGTGTTTTTTTTTTTTTTGAATGTCAGTCTGTTGATTTAATTTGATGTTTCTTTTACTTATGCAAGATACCGTTGTCCAGAGCAGAAACCCAAATGATGACCTGAGGTGGTTAAATTTTTAATATACAATTTTAATGTTATGATTTCTCGGAATAACATCAAAATTATGAAATTCGTTGAATTTTCTATTTTAGGCCGATAAAATTTTGTTTGACAGTATAGGTAAGCTTGTAAAAGTTGGGCAGAATATTCAATTTGTCCTTGAGAGTTTTTGTTTATGTTATTATTTAAATCCATATTTTTGTAGCCTCCTGGAAACCAGAGATATTTTAGCACGTGGATGATTTTTTAGGAGACAATTTGGATATACAAAATTTTGTGTAATCTCGCAGCCTACCTGTAATTTGTTGGACTATTTTTTAAAAATTAAGATGTGTATGCGTTTTTTTATATTTATTATTTAGTCAAAAAACTTATAGGTACAGGGCGATTAGTATAAGATGTGACAAAAAGCTAGAGAGTGTAGATTGGGCAGAGGTAAGCAAAATAATCATATTCTAAAAAAAATGACTTATCTACTCGTAAGACAAAATACATATTATTAAAACACAAATTCATGCTGAAAAACAAAAATTTATCCCGATCATCGAATCCATCGGCGGCGGAAGTTCCACTCACTTTTGTAAGTCTGAATCCATATGGAACATGCGCTTAGCATGTGCATCTTTTTTCTTTGCGATATAAGTTCAATGTAGCAAGTTTTGTATTTCGAAATAGAATCGAACTTGAGATTTTGATCAAGCTTTACATTACAATATTTGAGAACTCGAAATTGCGTCTACATAGGTCGATCTACAGCTAGGGCTCTGTCTCGGTTTAGTCTCGGTCACGGTTTCACGACGAGACTTCTGTAAAAGCACCCGAGACGAGACCGTATTTTTGGTACCGAAATTTGGCTAGAGTCTCGCCGATCTATGTGTTTTGGATTAGAAGAAATATTTGTCGATTTAATTATTTTTTAGTACTCATGTTCAATGTTTATAATATTCACAAGTTTTTTGTTTGCGAAATATTCTATGCACGTTCAAATATCAAACCAAATAATTTATATGGTTATACTCAGATAGGCGCACTGCGAAAATCCAGAGAAGGATTTATGCATGCTTTTCGTTGGAATAGAAATCGCTTATTTTTCAGACTTGGGGGTGCCCGTGGCGCGATAGTTGTGTGTTCGCCTGTCAACCTAATGGTCACAGGTTCGATCCCTGCCGTAGTCTATGTCTTCTTATTTTTCCATTAAAAACCAATTCTAAAAATAAATGTCATACAATGAGTTGCTGGTTTACTCATTCTATGCTGTTTAGGCATAGAACTGACAACATGTGATTGAGTAAAACTAGTATACCGATAAGATATGACAAAGAATAAAAAATTAATGCGAATTATAAGGGACATAGATAAATAAGCTACGGAAATTTCTCCGCATTAGTTCAGCCGCCATCCCTGGAGATAAAATCTGAGACAGCAACCACCTACAGTCTCCGAATGTCGCGCCACACATCTTTCCTATCATTCTTTCTCTTCCTTAACCTCACCTTCACGCCCGCGCTGTGTTGAAACATTTAAAGGGTATTCATAATCCCTTGAGCGCGTGTAGATTATAAAAAAAAAAAAAAAAAAAAAAAAGACTTTGTTTCCCCCTTCGGAAAAAAGGTGACTTTGAGACTTTTATGGGACACATGGAAAAATATATTATCGAAACGTCAAAATACAGTTCGTTGCCTGCCTGTCATGTCAAAATCGATTGAGAGATGGCTCCGATTTAAATAGATTAAAAAACCTCTACGAAATTCAAATTCCGATTTTTTTTTGGTTTCGGAGAAGATTGATTTTATTGTTGAATTCCAAACAACCATTTGAAAGGGTTCAGATTGATTTTTATTGTTGTAAGGTACTTACAAGAAATAGTGTGCATGTAAAGTCTATGAAATCTTGCTCTGTTTTTACAGATTTTGTTTAGAAATAATTTCGATTGTGTTCACAATAAAATTGAATGCTTATATGTTTGGAATTCGACATAAGCTTTGTGGGTGTCATTAAAAAAAATATATTATTCAAACATCAAAATATAGCTTGTTCTCTACCTGTCAAGCCATATGAACTGTCAAAATCAATTGCACGATGGCTCCAATTTAAATGAATTAATGGATCCACACCACGCATTTTTCTTACCAACAAACTGTTGAGATGCCGTACTCTATTTTTAATCTGAGCACAGGTCTTATGTTACATTTTTTTTACTACCAAAAAACACGAAAGAAACAAAGACTAAGGGTGAGACCAAGACCGAGACCGAAACGAGACTGCACATTAAAATGTTCTCTGGAAAAAGGCGAGACCAAGACCCAAGACTACCCAAAGTCTCGCCTGGTTTCATCCCGCTGTCTACACTATAAGCCGTTGAAGCGATTTTCTTCAAACTTGGCACTTATATTCTTTGTCTTAGGGGATTGGCTCGACTTTTAAAATATCTTTGCAGCCTCAAAAATAACGGTACCTGACATACTACAATCACACGGGGCTTCTTCGTTTTCACCAAGGACTAAAATGACTATATCCTTAGCAAAAATCGGTACATTTTATAAAATCGGAATTACGAGTTTCTGTTCCAGCAATTCATTCACTATAAGGATCCTTAGCAAGGATGATAATAGATAATATCCCTCACTGTTGTAGGGATGATGATCTGGACATTATTTTTGTACCTTGCATTTCTTTTGATCCATTTGGTTAAAACGCTAGTTTTAAAAAACGCTTCTTTTAAAAAAAGTTTGTTCACAGCTTCATGTGATGTATCCCCTTAATATATAAAAAAGCAAATACGAGGCAATGAAGTTGTCTGAATGAAGCTCGTGAGTTCAAATAGAGAGGTTTCTCTAGATCTTTAGGCTCTACTGACATGCTGCCGATGGTTTAGGGACGTGCTTATTAATACTTCTGATTCTTTGAAGCTATAAAACATTTTTTCAAAGTCTTATTATAGGTCTTAATGATTTAGATAAGTACTGTCTTTTTTACTAAATGTTCGAATAAAGAAAAAAATTTGAAAATAAATATTAATTACTATAGTCGAAGGAGATCATGTAGATAAAAAAAACTGTAGGGCAAAGGGGCATTGTTTCTTGAGTGCCCCGATCCCCAAAGGATCCCTTTTTATTAAAAATGCGGGTTAGATAATTCCACCTCTTCTCAGTAACCCATGGAAAATGAGCCAAGCAGCAACTCAATGAATCCGTCAAGCTGAATCCGGAGGCCAAGTAGATAAAAAATTATTTAAAACGTCCATTAGTTCGTCTGTTATACAAGTTCGTTTCATGGTTCGAATATGAGCTTTTCCTTTTCTGTAAAGGAGCACGGAAAATACCACGGACTCAAATTACTTGAACAGTTGAAATATACTTAACACCGGCTTCCTTCTAGTTTTTCTTGTTCGGCTTTACAGTTTTCATCTCCATTATGTTTTCTACCATTTGTAGAAAATCCAGTAAGTGATGTAGGGTATACCTTTACTCCGAATTGTGTATGAAGCTATAATGAGTGTTCTGAATCGCTCATGATATCCGCTAGAGCTTTATGTAATCTCTGTGTGGCAGGCGTTGAAGTATTGCTCTCAGAGAAAGCCATACAATGTTTCCTTCTAGACTTTCTTATTTCCCTGTTGTGATTGGTTAATTTTTGATTCAAAATAGCTTTTAACGGCCTTTAGTGCACAGAATTTGCGTTTCGTCCCGGCAATCTCATTTGGACTCATCAGTTGGTTAGTGAGACACATTCTTATTAACTATGATTGGCCAAAAATAAAATCTTCCAATTTTAATGATTAAAATTTTAATCTTGTGGGAAATAGTTCACATTGATATTTTGTCAAAAAATTCATGTAATTTGAACAGAACTTAACAAAAATTGCGTATTGGTAAGGCGCTCTCTAACCAACTGATGAGTCCAAATGAGATTGCCGGGACGAATAGCAAATTTTGTGGACTAAAGCCGTTAAAAGATATTTTGAATCAATAATTCGACAAGTCCAATTAAATATAATGCTTCTACTTCGCTGAGTAATTTCCGTAGTATAGTAGTACAGTGTGGCACACGAATCGCGCTACAAGAATTAAACGTAATAACTTTATTTCAGTGTGAGTAATCGGCTTATTTTTTTTATTTTATAGGCTACTATTTAGATTTATCAAAATGAATGCTTGGGATACTGAAAAAAGGGAATTTAGGCTGGAGTTTGGCGGTACTCCCCCAAGTAGATGGACCATTATGAGGCTGGTGAACATGTTTGCCGAAGACCGTATCATCGAGATCCCAATGTTCGGGTTCAGGATACAATCATGGCTGTTACATCGGCAATACAGGCAAATCCAAGTGTTTCGACTCTAAACTTATCGGGCCAAATTGTTGTTAGCAGACGGTCATTACAACGGATACTTCATGATGGCTTAAACTTGTTTCCGTACAAAGTCCAAATTACAAGCAAGTTAAACCCTCAGGATTTGCCTGTTTGCCTGGAATTTTGCTGAAAAATGATTACAATGGCTGAAGAAGACAATACATTGATAAATTGTTTGTTCATGTCTGATGAGGCCCATTTTGACTTAAACGGCAATGTTAACAAGCAAAATTGCCGTATATGGAGTGAATCTTATCCAGAAATGCTCCCAGAACGAGTCACTATGTGGTGCGCAGTTTCATCAAGGTGTATTGTCGGGCCATACTTCTTTGAAGAAAACGTTGTAACACCAACTGTCAATGGGGAGCGTTATTTAAAGATGTTGAAGGAGTTTTTTACCCAGAACTTCGCCGAACACGTATCCCTTTTAGCAAGATTTGGTTTCAACGAGATGGAGCAAGTGCACACGTAGCCACACAACTTATGGCGGAGCTCCAAAAAAAATTCCCAAACAAACTGATATCCAGAAACTGCACTTTCCGCTGCCCCCCATGGTCACCTGACCTGACTGCACCAGACTTTTTTGTATGGGGTTATGTCAAGCAGGAAGTGTACAAAACGAAACCCAGGAATTTGACTGAATTGAAGCAGTCCATTAAAACAATAAATGAGGCGATCCCAATTTCAACCCTTCTGGCCGCAATGAACAATTTTCTGATCAGGTGCCGCAAATGCGTGGATGAGCGTGGAGGTCATTTGCAGTCTATCATCTTTAAAAACCATTAGTTATTTAAAATAAAATTTAATTTTAATCCAATCCAAAAAAATTATGAAATACATCGATTAAAATAAAAGTTATTAAAATTTATTGTTGTAGCACGATTCGTGTGCCACCCTGTATAGAATTGTATTATAAAAAAAAAACACACCTGCTTATTGGTTAATTCTGTATAATTTGTTTAATCTGGGTTCCATTAGGGAGGTTTCTTACATTGGACCTTAGTTTCAGTTAATTATTATTCCACGGCCACACATTCGACAAGATAATTCTCAATTGACCAAAGGTCATATGCCTGTATGTGATTATTGAACCTTGATTTCCTCAGGATTATATGTCGAGATGTCGTCGCTGTGACTATGACTATGCAAGTCATGCAATCATTTTGGACTGGACGTTATTACACACAGAACGTTTCATCTCTCTAAGAGGTGACGATGGTGGTCAGCATGAGGCTGATATATGAAAGCCCCAGCCCTTACTTCGCCTCAACACCATAGTAGACGTAAACACTCGAATGCTTGAAAAGTTGTGAACAACTCTGGAACCCAATTGTATCAGTATTGTGCTGCTTAAAGCCGCCAGCTTACTCCCATAAATTTCAAAACTTCACGAAAGAAAACTGCACGATCTACCGTTTGCATGTAAAAAATCCATAGTTATACTACTACAACAGTTCAGTAATTTCTCTGCATCGACATTTTGCTCTCATAAAAGAAATAGAAGATGAAATATGTACCTATCAAATTTTAATGGTAAGTTTAATTTATATCCTTCTATAATAATCTTATTTTATATTTACTCACTCTCAGCGCAGCAGCTTATGATAATTACAAAAAACCTAATCCGCACAACAAAATATGTGTTGGGTGATTTATGATTTGAATTACAAAACCCTCGCACTCGCAGTCACCCCAACAACACATCCGAAATCTCAAGTTGATTATCATTAATATACTTATACTTACTAAGGTATAGAGAGAGGTATACGATTACACGGATTAAATATAACGTTGGTAACCAAAGTTATTTTTCGGGTCGATTTCCACTCACACGTCTATAACTAATGTATAAACTTTCATATCTAAGTACACATGGCTTCCAGTTAACATTGAAAATCATCTCAAATTACTCTCCACCTGCCCCCGGCTACACGATCGAATCGACCATGGTTATATTGGATGGTGGGTCGGGAACTGGGATAGCTTGAAAGAACATTGTCACAAAAAAGTAATTTCTTTTATCGTTATTGGCATTGCACGGCACACATGTTGCCCGCGCTTAGATACCAATAAAAAAAAAAAACACCAAAACATTTCCAAAGCCATTCAATATAAGGATGCGAAAAATCCCAACACATTTGCGTGTCCTTTTCCGTTGTATTATTATTTTTTTTTGTACGCCTTCTTTCTTACTTTGGAAGAAACAAAATATAAACAACAAACTTTTGTCAGAGTGTGTGTGCTAATGAAATGTTCTTATGAACGAAGTACTAACATACTAACTTATGTATGACTGAAAATATCCTTACCAACATTCAAACTTCCTCCCAAGTCCTGGCAAAATACCTGCAGCAACAAAAAAAAATCCTCACCGCCCCCATTTATACTATAGTATAGTTAGTTGGTGGTGAGAAGTCGAAGCTGTGTGGATATGAAGTAAAAAAGCAAGGAGAACCGGGCTATGATTTTGTAAAAAAAAAAACACATCATCCAGCGTTGATTGTAAGTTCCTACATGAGCAGCTGACTCAGCTATTAAGATACTATTTTCGAGATATCTAAGAGGTACATATAGGTAATAGGAATGACAAAAGTTCTTGTGAAATGAGGGATATTATCTTATACTGGCTTTCTCCTGCCAAGTGCCCAAATTTCCCACAATCTTCCTTGTCCTTGTGTCGTCAACAAATAGATGGAATATAGGTGCTTCTTTTGCGAAGTTACATGATGAACAGAATATCCTTGAGCACTTGGTTCACCCAACATAAGGTTTTCTAATAAAATTATA
The DNA here is from genome assembly GCA_910595825.1 of Philhelius pedissequus. Lineage (NCBI taxonomy): Eukaryota > Metazoa > Arthropoda > Insecta > Diptera > Syrphidae > Philhelius > Philhelius pedissequus. The sequence goes on from OU343163.1 coordinate 33,734,227, forward strand.
CCTTCTTTTTTACAGATTACACATCTACATCCACATGCACATCCCCATCGAAAATAGGGGATTTGTTCGGCTTCAGGTTTTCTGCTACTCTGAGGAGTAAATGCTCATGAAGCTTAAAAGAATATGAGGTTGCCATTGTAATATATAGGAGAAAGGAAAGGTTTAATAAAGAACTACAATTCGTTGTCATTTTTTTGATGACGCAGTGAAGTACAGGTAGGTATACCTTTTATCCTACCCTCAGTTCGAATGAAGGATATATGCGAAGACATACTCTTATAGGACAGACAGGTGGATATGTTATATGTGTATGCTTTTACCTTTGAAAACATCAGAAAAGCTGAATTTGTTCTTCTTTCAGATTTTACGATTATTGCAAAATAAAAGAGTGAGTCCTTCAATTTCGGTCATGCGTTAAGTTTTCTCTACTTGGATAGGTACAATTTTTTTTTCTACTTTAGGTGTTCGTTTGAACCCCAACCGGAAAATATATACATACATACTGAAGCAATTTTCATAGTACAGATAAGATATAGTCTGTATTCTGTATACGTAAAGTAAATGCATAAAACATCATGTTTGTGGTCGGATGTTTATCACGCGTGATGCTATAGCTCGGTTATCTACCGAACTATTATAACAAAACTTTTGTTTGCCTTGACTCTCTGAAAACGCGTGTGTAACTAAATAAGGATACCTATATTACACCTGCCTTGAGCGAAAAATAAGGGAAAATTTAGTTATTATAGTTCTTTTTGAGATCGTAGAGGTGTTTTTTTTTTATCTAGATACATTTTTATAGAGATATACACTTAAAGATACGATTTACTTGATATGGCCATAATAAAAATAGATAGGATTTCAGATATAACTTGACAACGTTATGTTTAGGGGATATGTCTGAGAGTTTAGAAGTTCTTCTTTATGTCATTCAAAAGTCGTGAAAGAGTTGAAGAAAATAGCAGTCGTTAAAAGTACACTTAATTTAGTTTTTTTTAATTTTCAACTTAAAGTATCTTTTTATTTATAATTCAAATTTTAACAACGGGGACGTATTTTTAATAATTGTTTTTTTTTGTTAAATGCCTGTAAGACCGAAGGTCTTTTAAATGCAATCCAAAATGCACATCGCTATAAGGAACAGAAAGATAGGAAATGTTTCCATTGGAACACAACTCTTAGTAGATAGTCAAGCTCGACTATATGCACTGTACCATTGCCACCCACAGTCAATTATTAATAAAAGATATCATACAAAAATCCCACAACACCGACTTATGAAACACAAAACCACGTAAAAATTATTTTCGATACTGTTTTGCGGGATTTTAAAAATATTTTTTGAGTACCTGATTCTTAGAAGTTTTCAACTTAAGACCCCTTTCCCAAAACCCTAACCAAAACAACTTCCTGCTTTATCTCACACATCAATCAGAAAACAACCGACCTACTATCCCATCACCCATTCGCCAGCGTCTAAGAGAAAAGAACGAACAATATTTTCCGAAATCAATCCTCGTGAAAAAATTTTTGTTTTCACTTGTTCTTGTTGATTCTCAGAGTTTCTAGTAGGTTAGGTTAAGTTGAAGTGGTCGCCAGAAAAACAGCTGACACGCTTAGACCTTAGACAGGTCCATTGTGATACCCCATGAAGAGAAATTTACTCTTTAATCAAACCAGTTGGTGCATCGAATAAAGCGGTGAAGTCGGTGAATCTCAATGTGTGTAAGATCACTGGTGTCATCGAAAAAGTATTCCCCCAGGTGAAATCTTCGTCCTTGGGAGAGAGCAGGACATGAACAAAGAAGATGTGAGATAGTCTCTTCTTCCTCCTCGTCCATGCAGCTTCTGCAAAAGTCATTGGATAAAACGCCAAGTCGTTTGGCGTGTCTACCAATTAAACAGTGTCCAGTTACAACACCTATTACGGAACCAAGATGTTTCCTGCTCAAAGAGAGTAAACTTTTTGAGCGTCTTGGGCTTATTACTGGTTAGATTTGTCTGGTGGCCAGCCACGTAGTGATGTTGGACCATCTAAAATTTATTTGTTTTATGGAGTTTTGATGCAACATTAGTTTGCTTGTAGCGATAGACATACCGACTTCTTCCATTTTCGGTAGATAAGGTATTTGGGTTCCTTTTCTGGCGAGTTCGTCAGCTTTCCGGTTTGCCAAAAAAACACTAAGTCGCGGCACCCAAATCAGGTGAATGTTAAACTGTTCTGCCATCTTCCTGAGAGATAATCGACAGTTGCGGGTAGTTAAAGAGTTTGTGGAAACAGCTCCAAGTGATTTGAGGGCTGCTTGGCTGTCAGTGAATATGCGGATATCCGATGTAGATATCACGTTTTCCCTTAGCCAGGATAACACCTCTTTAATCGCCAGAATTTCCGCTTGGAACACGCTACATTGGTCAAGGAGATGGAAAGAGAGACTAGGATTTAGTCTGTCTGTGTACACACCACCGCCCACTCCCTCTTCGGTTTTCGAACAGTCCGTATAATCTTTTAAAGAACATCTCATCCTCCCAATATGATCTTGGTGGGATGGTAACTTGGAAGTTCTTGTCGAAGATAAGCTGGTGTGTTGTGTAGTCGGATGGTCCCAGTTTTGCTCCGACCTTGTTCAGAATAATACAATGGCCTATCGAATTGCTAGTCCATTGAGAGATAGCTTTGAGACGAATAGCTGTACTAGCAGCCACTTGTTTGCTAAAAATGTCGAGGGGTGTAAGGTTAAGTAGTATGTCAAGGGCAGCCGAGGGTTTGGAGCAGAGTGCTCCACTGATACATAAGCTGACGGACCTTTAGACCTTATTTAATTTGTCACTATATGGGATAAGCCCCATTTATTTGCAATGGCTTTTTTGCAAGAGAAGAGTGCAATTGTTGCTTTTATTACTCATTCTTTTATATTGGATTTCGAACTTAGCTTTTTTTCTAGTATGAGACCTAGATATTTGGCTTCGTCTGAGAAAGTCAGTGGCGTACCATTTATTGATGGCGGTATAAGTTTGGGAATTTTATATTTCCTAGTGAAGAGGACAAGTTCTGTCTTGGTTGGGATAATATTCAGACTACATTTGGTTGCCCAAATTTTTAGTCGATTGAGAGCATTTTGCATTTAGTCTACTAGAGTTGGAGCGTGCTTACCTGTTACAACAATGGCAACATCAACGGCATATGCTATTACCTTATATCCCTCTGCTTCCGTGTCAATCAGCATTTCGCTTACCACTGTGTTCCATAGAAGTGGGAATAAAACACCACCTTGTGAAGTCCCTCTGCTGACATACCCTCCTTCTGTGTAGTCCCCCAGGGTTGAGTTTATTACTTAGCTCTGTCAATGAGTCGGATATCTTAAGGTTTCTCAGCGCTGTGATTATTGCCACCTTATTCGCGTTGTTGAAAGCACCATATCAAGGAATGCTACCCGAGTGTACTCTTTATGGTGCAATGAATATTCTATATTTTGTACCAGCGTGTGTAAGGCGGTTTCAACCGATTTTCCCTTACAATATGCGTGTTGAGCAGTAGAAATCAGATTGGTGTTTATTGTACTGCGCAGAGTTTCTAGTAACTTTAGAACAAAATGTATTAGATGAAGGAACTGGTGCATTCGCCCTTATATTGTTAAATAAAATGCATGACTAGGTTGGCGGGCGCAAGATTTTAAGTAGAAACTGTAAAATATATTTTAAATCGATTTTTACTTAATTTTTAAAACAAACAATTTTTCAAAAAAAAAAAAAGTTGAAATACCAATTTTAAGCATTTAGTAATATAAATTCAAAAACATAGTTCCAAAACAATCGTCAAAATGTTTTCGAAGAATTGAATTTTCAAAAAAAAAATAAAAAAATATTCTTTTTTCCAAAATTTCGGATTGCATTATTATTTAGAATTTATACAAACATTTTGAACGAAATCGGTATAGTCGTTAACGGCTATAGTAGTTGAAAATTAAAAAGAAAATAATAATTAGCGATTTTATGAAAATGTCCGTTGATACTTTTTCTTTAATTTTTTTCGCCTTACTTGCGATATTAGTAATATAGGGCTCAAGCGATTTCATTTAAGCTTGGTACTTAAGCGTATTAGGTGATTGTAAATTTTTTTAATCTTGTTTTTAGTCACAAAAATAACGGTATTTTCCATTCAATTTTTTCTACCAGCTTAATTATCCGGAAAATGACTCTAAGATTAAGTAAAGGGTTATCCATTTTGCGGTTTCAAAAGTATAGTGCTAGAATTCGACATCTGTCAAACTAAGCTGTTAAACCTACTACAAAAATGGTGATTTTGCCACAGCCACATATCGTGCTTTAAGAGGAGATTATGGTTGTAACCGTCCAACTACGCAACCACTTGGCCAAATTGTGGAGAAATTGAAGAGACTGGATTGGTTACAGATATTGTAAGGCATGTGCATCATCGTCGCTCGTGCCACTCAAAATATCGCTGCTGTAAGTGAAATTGTCGCCGAAGACCCGAATGTGTCGATTCCTCGTCGTTCTCAGGAATTAGGACTGTCTTACGGCACATTATGGCGTATTTTGCATTTGGATCTACACCTACATCCATATAAAGTCCAGCTCAACAACAACTGAAGCCAGCTGACCATTCACAAGGCTGTAGATACGTCGAATGGGTGATTGAACAACAGGCGGACGGCAAGTTATCGAACAAAATTTTCTTCAGCGACGAAGCACATTTTCACTCGGTGGGTATGTAAATAAACAAAATTGTCGTATTTGGGGTTCTGAGAATCATCAAGTAATTGAAGACAGGCCATTACATCCACAAAAAGTCATTGTTTGGGGCGCTGTTTGGTCCGGAGGTGTGATTGGACCTTTCTTCTTCGAAAACGACGATGGAACGACTGTCACCGTCAATTCGGAGCGATATGGTCATATAATAACCTACTTTTTTTGCCTGCTATTGAAGAATACGAGTTGGAGAATATGTGGTTTCAACAAGACGGTGCCACGTGCCACACAACTCGAGCTAATATGGCTTTATTGCAAGAGACATTTCCTGGCCGCGTAATTTCTCGTCGTGGCAATATCAACTGGCCACCAAGATCATGCGATTTGACATCGCTGGACTTTTTTTTTGTGGGGCTACGCGAAAGACCGTGCTTATGCAGATAAACCTATAACTCTTGAATACTTGAAAACCAACATTCGTCAAGTTATGGCTGAGATACCGCTCAATATGTCAAAAAGTGGTCGAAAATTACCTCAAAAGAATCGATGATTGCAACAATTCGCGTGGTGGTCATTTAAATGATGTAGTGTTTCAGACATAATGTCAACAGTTAAACTTTATAATAAAAAAGAAATATCACGTTTACTTTTGAAACCGCAAAATGGATAACCCATTATATCTACATTTTGGTCGACATTTTTTTTAACAAATTTTGTGTGTTTTACTAAAACAAGATAAATAGCAGAATTCAAAAATTCTGAAGTTGGAAATTATCTTGAAAGCTTGACAGCTGGAAAAGAATCAAACTACTCAACCTGGAAATATGTCTAAGTAACCAAGAAACCAAAGCTCCCAGCGCCTCCGATTAAGAGTGATCAAAACGAATGGGCAAACAGGGACAAAAAGAAAGCAAACGTTTTCGCGGGTTACCTGAAGAACACATTTAAGCCTTTTGATGGACAAGGATTCAACGAAGATTTAAATATATATTCTAACTTATTTTCTAACAATAAATTACATATCAAGAAATATTACCCTTGCCGAATTAAGTAGAGAAATAAGAAAGCTTAAGTATAAGAAAGCACCGGGATATGACCTAATTACGGCCGAACTTCTAAAAATGCTTAATCGCAAAGGGTTAATTAATCTTCTTTATATATCTAATAAATGCCAGTCTAAGGCTAGAGTTTCTTCTGAGCCAGTGGAAGGTTGCGGAAGTAATAATAGTTCTCTAACCAGGAAAACCATCACATGATAAGATATCTTATAGACCCATTTCCCTTCTGCCCGTAATATCTAAAATCTTTGAAAGAATATTACTTCTGCGCCTGCAGCCAATAATAGAAGAAAAGCGCCTAATACCTGAACATGAGTTCGGATTTAGAAGCAAACATTCGGCAATTGAAAAATTGCATAGGACCACTGAAGTCATTGAGAAAACTCTTGAAGAAAAGAAAATTTGTGCAGCGGTCTTTCTAGACGTGTCGCAACCTTTAGATAAGGTGTGACACGAAGGCCTAAATTTTAAATTAAGACAAATTCTGCCTGAAGAACTTTATTCGCTTCTAAGAAATGGAAACGATTACTCGGATCTTAAAGATATAGCGGCTGGGGTACTACAAGGAAGTGTCTTAGGTCCAATAGTGTACCTATTATTTACCCGTGGTATACCTTAAACAGAAGACACTATCGCAGCCACGTTTGCTGACGACACTGCAATACTAGCAGTGGGCCAAGCGATAAATGATTCTACGACAAAATTACAAAAAGCTCTGAATAATGTCAATGATTGGACAAAAACATGGTGGATATCTTTCAACGAAGTAAAATCAGTCCATGTAGATTTTACGTATAAGAATATTAATAGATTGCCGGTATTTATTAATACGGTTCAAGTTCCGTTTGCTAACGAAGCCAAATATCTAGGAATGACTCTAGACGCGAAATTAAAATGGAAACCGAGTGTTAAAAAGAAATGCGAAGAGTTAAATAATAAACTCAGAGATATGTACTGGTTGCTCGGTAAGCACTCTAAGCTCAGTATCGAAAACAAGCTAATTTTGTACAGGCAGGTGCTTAAGCCTGTCTGGACTTACGGTATACAACTCTGGGGTTGTACGCGAGATTATAATTTAAATACCTTACAAACATTTGAAAATAAACTCCTAAGATCATTTGTAAGCGCACATTGGTACATTAGAAACGAAGATCTCCACAGAGATCTCGGGACTCCCACGGTTCGCGATAAAATAAAAAAAGTTTGCCCGACATCATAGAAAACGGCTATCACAACACTGCAATAGTACTATAATCGAAATTATCGATGAGACGAATTTAGCACGCCGCCTACGAAGGACAAAGCCTTCCGATCTGGTTCACTAAAGGAGAATTTGCTTTAAAATCGCGGAAAAGCTGGAACTGTCACAGGTTTGTTATAGTTGCAATCGGGAGAAGGAGGTGTTTTTAGTGGAGTAAGAATCTCACACTCCTATGAGCACTCGTTTTTCGGTCCTCATATAGCCTTTCGAAGGTTTTACACCTAAACACGGTAAAAAAAAAATAATTTGTGTAAATGCAGTATGTGTCATATGGATTGCTTTTCAGATTTAATTTGACCCACAAATTAATTTTTATGATTCAGGATTTCCAAAATTATCCAAGGTAACCCTATTATTGATAAAAAAATATAAATTAAATAATTTAAATATGCATTGTTTTGAAGGCAGTTTGTTTTTTTTTTTTGAGGTAAAATCAAAGAATTAGTAGATACAATTTCAACCGCATTAATTTTTAGCTCCCATATACGAACAACCAATAAAATAAAATAATGTATCGCCATTATAAAATAATGAGTAATTGACTTACAAAATTAATACTATCCCAAATACATATTAAGCACATCAGGTTTTAGCCAAATGACATATACACGCAAAAACTTTAAAAGAGTTTGCTTCTTTCAAAAAAAATTACTTTAATGAGGTAGATATAATTTTGTTAAGGTTTATTCTCTTTTTATTAGATTTATTTCTCTTGTCGTGTTCTCCATTCTCTTTTAGCAACTCCAATTGCAAGAAACGCTTTCTCACAACAAGATTTAGCCGAGCTTTATTAGAGTCATATAAGAGGCCTTTTTTCATTATTCTACATTTGTCATCCCACAAGAAGTATACAACTCTGTTTGGGAGTATTATTAAATAGGCCATTTAACGCTTTTAGCAGTGTTATAATAATCTAGAAGAATTCTTCAAGATAACTTTTGGCTCCCTTAAATTAGTCTTATTAAATCATTGGAGAATGTTATGAGAGGAAAAATGTTACTTGGGGCGTATTATTGCTCCGAATTAAAAGTCCATAAATGAAAAGGGAAATGTATGTAATGCCTTTCATTTTAAATAGCTTTTCCAACCAGACTATTCAATAAATTCAGAGGGCCAGGAATTTTTATATAGAAAGATCTATTAGTGATACTTCCCATGTGTTTTCTTAGTCCATGAATAAATTTAAATAAAGTGTATTTCGTTCACATATAATTAACCAACACCTGTCTTTTACACTCATGCCAAAATAAATGGACCTTTTAAATTATCCTTCTTCTTAAAGAACACTTTATTGCATACCATCGTAAATTCCACAGAAAAAAAGGGATACCCTTCTAAACGAAGCATCTTTACCATATTTTTTAAACCATGTAAGATGTAAACGTTAATCAAATGCGTTCCACTTTCAAAGAGATAATGTTTAAATGCTTGACCCTTCTTCAGAAAGCAATAAAATAAAAACCCTTTATAATATCGTATCTATGTTGTATATATGAGTAAAGTAAAGTAGAGATAGAGCACGAGGCACGACAATCCAGTTAAAATAGAATTTGATATCCTTTCAGCTTCATTTCACGCCAACAATCGCATGTCCTCTCGCCTTTGTTGTCCTTTTGCCCTTTTCAACAGCTATATTCTTACTCAACAATGTAGAAAAATAAATAGGGCAAAACTAGTGACATTTCACGTAAAATTTCACAAATACAAATGGACACAAAAATATACAAATATACATAATGTAAATATAATACGAAAACAAAAAAAAATAAATCCCTACATCTATACAGAGATCTTTGTATAGATACTTTAACAGAGATACAAAAATAAAATTGTGTGCTCATCCACTTTAAGTCCACACTTCTAAATTCAACTTTAATTATTTGGAACCGAAAAAGTCTCACCAATGGTATGGCTTTCCTTTTACACCCGTGTCGAAGCTATTTTTAGTCATTCAATTCTAAATGCTTTTCCGAGGGTATGTATATAGTGCGTGTGGACAGTGGAGTGTGGCTTGAGGCGTGAGGCATGTGGTGTGGTTCGTTCTTTTGTATTCTTGTTCATTGACGCCAAGTGGACCGTTGAAATGGACTTACAATCCCAACCCTGTGTTCTCCATTTTACTGAAGGAGCGAGATCTTTGGGCAATCCAATGTGTAGGCTGGTGTATGTAGGTGTGTAGGGTGCAACTCGTACCATCGCAGAACCTTCACAGAGAGGGTATTGTGGTAAAAAGGCACAAATGAATAAGGGCGCGCAAATTATGCAGGGGCATGTTGACACTTTTTATTTTTTTTAATTTTATTTCCATTTATGTTAGGAGGTTTATTGTGTGAAGGGTCTTAATTTTTGTAATATTTTTTGAAATAAATTACAGATAAGTGCTTATATAGGTAAGTGACCTTTAATTTTGACATTTTGTTGACAACATTTTGAGAAATAATTTAATTACGACAAAGTTTTGGAATAATATTATTCGACTTTGTGTCAATTTTAGGGTACAACTGATGCCAGATTGTTAGGTGTGTAAGTCTTCATACGTAAAGTGGTCTTAATAAGACTTACAAAGGTGTTTTAAAAGTGCGTAGATAAATGCAGGAATGTTCAATATAGTGGTGGGCTTGTGAAATTTTAATAACAATTTTAAAAATGAAGTTGCCCGCCATTTTATTTTTTTTTTTTTTGTATAAGACGTTAGCGAAAGCTTTTATTATTTTGGTCTAAATTTCATTTGCGCCACTAATTAGATAGTTCGGGCAAGTTTAGCACTGACAAAAATGTTGCTACAGATTTTGATCAAACATGACGATGCAAACAAGCGGTTCTCAAAATTCTTCCCGTATTTACATAAAGAACTATATTGATTAGTTTTAAATTTTGACATTCGTATTTGTTCTTTTAGAAGAAAATTAAAAATAGAGAAAAAAAGTACTTAATATTACAAATACCAACAGCTCACTGCTTGATGTCATTTTTGTTAGCAATATCATTGTATATAAAACCTATATGCATGTACAAATACAATCTTGCACTCCATAAATTTTTCCGTTCTTCTATCTTCTATTTTTTGCATTTTATTTGATTCTATAAAAAATTGGCTGTTTTTTTTCTCTCGCCCGACCTCTCATGAGCTTGTATACAGTATTCCTGTTCTGCCATTTTTACCATTTCTTTGGATTATATCCATATTCTCTTGTCTCCCAACTCTCCAATTGTATAAGAGAACTAACCTATCTGGCAAGACACTAGATGCCGCCGCAGTCGAACTAATTCTTGAGAGTACTATAGGAATATAGATACAATAGCAATATTAATGAAGTCCTTTTCTATGATCAACTTATCGCTCCAGATTTTTCGAAACATGATTTGATATTTCTTACATTCAAGTTCAATATAATAAATCACCAAGTAAGTTTCCAATATCGGGACTTTAGCATATAAGCATATTAGGGTTAGAGAAGTAAGTTTCCGCAATTATAAAGCCAACCCTATTGAGGAAAACCGGGAAAAGTTTGAACAAGCTAGAAAGACTTGCAACGTTCACATTCGTAGAACCAAATTTTTGCATGACCAAAAATTAAGGCAAAAAATACTACAATGTCCCAAAGGTAGTAAGAATTTTTGGTCATTTGTAAAAAACATTCGAAATTCAACTTCGTCTTCGGTTCCAACGTCGTCTTTAATGACACCCCTTTTGTCAGTTCTCATGAAAAAGCCAATTTGCTTGCAGCGCAGTTCGCTGTTAATTTGACGCTGCCAGAAAGTGTTATGACTCCTCCTGTACTTGAGAGCGTAAACGATTTTATGGGACGAATATTCTTTCGCACTCGTGGAGTTGCTAGAGTCATCAAAGACATTGCTATACACAAATCCGCTGGCCCGGATAGTATCCCTCCCATCGTTCTGAAGAGGTGTTCTTCAGCGCTGGCAAAACCACTGCGTAAGCTTTTCCATCTGTCCTATTCTACAGGTCTCTTTCGGAGTGGATGGAAAACAGCATTTGCCAGCCTGTCCCTAAAAAAGGCGAACCTTCTTCACCCTCTAATTACCGTCCAATTGCACTTCCGTCCTTTCTTTCCAAGGGCATGGAAACGCTGATTAAGTATCAGCTCAAGAAATATCTTGAAGAACGAAAGCTCCTCGATGACCTGCAGTATGGCTTTCGTAGAAAAAGGTCCACTGGTGATCTGATGGTATATCTCACCGAACAGTGGCACAAATCTTTACATCGTTTTGAAGAAATTAAGATTATTGCGCTTGATATTTCAAAAGCATTTGATAGAGTTTGACATCAAGCCCTCTTATCGAAAATGCGTGCATTTAGTATCGATGAATCTGTTCTTCGTTGGGTTAGAAATTACCTTTCGGACCGTTCAATACAAGTTGTATTGGACGGCTTCAAGTCTAATATTCACAAAATAAATGCTGGTGTGCCACACAGCTCCGTATTGTCTCCGACCCTTTTTCTCATTTTCATTAATGATCTCTTATCTGGAGCTTCTAATCCACTTAATTGTTTTGCTGACGATAGTACTCTCAGCTTTTCATATTCGTTTTCAGATTCACCTCCTTGTTCTTCGGATGTGGAACTGCAACGGCAGCGTATGATAAGCTCGTTAAATTCTGATCTCGACAGCATGTGGAATAAAAGATTCAGTGATGCCTTCTGTCGTTAAACCAGAACCCACCCTCCATGCCGCTATCCATGAGAGGCACTTGCATCGAAGAAACCGATCAGCTTTCAGTCCTAGGTATGTGCGTCACAGACCACCTCTTGCGGAATGAACACATATTCTATGACCAAAAACGATGCAAAGTTTTAAGGTTTCCGTTTTCAATAATATCTCATCATTATTGTCAGTCTTGCTCTTTTGTTAAAATTTCCGCTAGTACAAATGTATGCTGCTGATCTGCAGCTTTGTATAATAGAAAATTGTGCTAATAACATAAACGAGGGTCTTCAATGCATATTATATATTTGGTCTCAACGTTAATAATATATCTATTGATTTCGTGGAAACAGCCAAGAACTTATAATTTTTAACACCTTATTATCATTCGATAAGCATATAAATGTTGTTGTAGGCGAAGCTTATGGATCCCTTGAGTGCTTCGGAATTCTCAATTTTTAACTCCTATAAAAACTCGAAAAATGTTAGCTAAGACATTAATTATTGTTTTCCTCTTCTTCCAGAGGAAGATATATTTATTGTCTTAAAAGATACGATCATGTGTCTGAGTTTGCATATAGCTTATGCAGTATGCAATTCAAACACTTGTTAATGTACCGAACCCTCATTTTGCCCTTTAACATAAAACAAATGCATCAACCACAGTGGCGCAAAATTTTAAACAACCCAGTGCTTATTGATTAATAAATAACTATTTCAAATTTTTTAAACCTTTTCAAAACTAGTAAATTGCTAATTAAGTAGAAAGCTGAGCGTTTGTAGGGTTTGAATTTTGATAAACACATATATTGTTGTTATGCGTTTTAAATTAATTATATGTTGATGAAAACTCAACATGTGCTCTGAAAAGGTATTAGTTATTTCTATTTTCATCATTCTAACTTCATTATTTACAAACAAAAAAAAAATTGTGCAGCAGCACTACTCGAACCTGGGCAACCCGCGTGCAAGGTTAATATACTATCAGATTCCATAATGGATTTAGCAAATTGCAAAAGTTAAAGTAGCCATTCCGTGATTTTAACTTTAGTAAAATGTTAAAATCGTTTAAAATTAGCTCAATTATCTTTTTAGCTTAGTAAGTTGCTAAAAGTGGCTTTAACATTTTACTAAATCGTTTAAAATTTTGCGCCAGTATCTCTTCTATCGTCTACATTTTTCTAACTCTAACAGACTATGTACTTTGTTTTTTTTTTAAATTTATATAAAGCTTTTTTAAATACTACAAGGTGTTTTTCGAAAATTTTATCTGTGAAAGGAATTGTCAGATTTATTTGCCAAATAATGTTTCTGCCGAACTTAGACCACTTGCCTCAACGAACATTGTCGACCATCTGAGAACGCAATTCAGCACATTGTGGAGCATTTTCCACTCACGTACTGTGAACTATCGCGAATAGCCGGTTCTAAGTTCCAATACTTTTGATACAAAAATCCACAAACTCCCATTTTTCAGAAGTGGGTGTAAAAATCTTTAAGACAGAGACAAACTTTTGGACAGTCATAATTTTGTACAAAAAAATTATTGGTCAAAAATTTGGACTGTACTTTATAGTAAGTGCACTATTATGTAAAGAAAAGAAAATTCACGTCTGGATCGTACGAAATTGCTCTTGTAGCTAAGTTAAGTATACATATCATTTGTAGGCAATGAAACTTAATTAGTTAGCAAGGGAGAAATAAATGGATAAAACATATAATCAAATTTTGTAGAAAGCTTAGTTGAGATGAATTCTTGAAAAATTCGTGCCAAAAAAAAATTTAAAATTATTGGAGGGGTTTTTTTAATATGTTTTTTCTATAAAATTTTTAAAACATTTTAAGGAAAGAAAATTGAAAATTTAAAGTAATTGCTAATATGTATACAAAAATTTATTTAAAAAAAATACACCAACTAATTTTTGGAAAATCGGTTTAAATAAAAAAAAATTTAATCGAAAAACATATTTTTTTGAAATTTTAATAAACAATATTAGTACTTCTTAGGAGCTTCTGTATAAGAAAAAATGTTAGTCGCATCAACGAAAATCCAAAATATAAAAGTGGTTGTATGGGAAGTATCGTTAATAAGAACGAAATAAATATTTTTTTTAAAGTAATTTAAGAACACAAACATTTTTTTATCTTTTTTATGTAAGAAAACGTTCGAGTATTCAAGAGAAAGTCAAAAATGTACTAGGCACATAGGCGCAAAATTTTAAACGATTTAGTACGATATTAAAGTAATTTTAGTTAAAGCTAAAAAGTTGATTTTGTAAATTTTAAACAAGTCGAACTATCCTTTAACATTTTACTAAAGCTAAAATCACCAAAAGTCTATTTTATCTATTTGTCATCATACTAGATAAAATAAACTCCAAAAAGTTATCTTCACTGTAATTTATAAAAAAAATAAAATGCACGACTGGATCGCACGTACTTGCTTCTATGAACGAATACATTATATGCAAAAGATTCCTAATAAAACGCATACAAATATATTTTTAAAGTTTTTCACTTAATTTTTTTATATATAAAAATTCTTAAACTTTTGCTAAAAAAAAATTGGTATGAACATTTTAAATATTTAATAATATAAATACAAAAACAAAATTTCAGAAAAAATTATCCACCCGTTTTCGAAATATTGAATTTTGAAAAAAAAAATTTTTTTCTTTTTTGAAAATTCAATATTTCGGGTGGACAATTTTTTCTGAATTTTTTTTTCAAATATTTTTCGAAAATTTTGAAATGAAGGAGCTCCTGTATAAATTTGTTTATTTCGATGTTGAGTCGCTTATGAGAAACTAGAAAATCAATAAAATGGTTGTATGGCAGGTACCGTTAATAAGAAAATGTTTTAAAAACTTTTTGGCCAAAATGTAGACCATACCCAAAGTAGTACACACACCAATTAAGATGGTAGAAAAATTTTTATGGCAAGTACCGTTATTTTTGGGCCTAAAACAATGATTCAAAACTATATTTTGGACAATCACCTAAAACGCCTAAGTACCCAGTTTCAACCAAATCGGTTCAGCCGTTTAGGCTGTAGATCGTTCTACAGACATACAGACAGACGGAATTGCGGTTCACTTTTTCTCTATGATAGTAATGTCATGTTTGATTGTTAGAAAACAATTTTTTTATGAAAACATAACTAACCTGCCTAACAATACCTATAATCGCAAGTAAAAATAGTATGGTGCTGGTTAAATAGTGTTTAAAATTAGGAAAAATTTTTTAATACATTAACATCAGCTTGTCTTCAGTCGTTTTCGAAATATTTGGTTTCCGAAAGAAAAATTGTTTTTTTTTTTTTCAAATTTACAATACTGATTTTTTTAGGAGCTTCTTTTTACTAAACTTTGAAAACAATTAAATTAACTGTTTTCCAGAAAAAACAAAAAAATATATATAGTATGTACAAACACTAACAATTCTTGACAAACAAAAAAAAAATACGGAAAAAGTACGTTATGTCTTTTTTTAATAAACTGATTTTTTTTATAAAAATCGATGAAGCCGTTTTTGAGAAAAATAATGTTTACCTTTTTGGCCACAAAAAAATGTTTGACAGAGACCATTATTTTTGGTCTCAAAAAAATGACAAAAAGTAAGGACACCAAGAAAACAAGATATACCAAGCTTAAAGAAAATCCATCCACCCATAAGGCCGTATAGTCGCGGACAAAGACAGACAGAATTGTTGAACTCATTTTTTTCGTCTTCGCTATTATCATTTACGAATCGAAGACGACCCAATATCATCAACTATACTCGAGAGTAGTTCCGCATAACGGAGCGGTATAATAGCATCCAAGATTTTGTCATTTGAAATTGGTGATGTTCCTTAGATTAATCCATATTGTGGGAACTTGCTCGAAGTTGTGCTTTGGAATTAATTCCATCGATTGAACACAAATAAATGGTTGTTTTACTTAAGCCCAACTTGACAAAACCACCCTGTAAAAATATTAACTGAGGATTTACAAAATTTTGTGCCAGAAATTGAAATTGAGCAGCCCGAACCCAACAAGATTATTTCACCCCTTCATTCTTGAGAATTTCGACCTTTCTTCAAGTTCCCTAAGTAATTTTGCTTTGGGCCTAATTGAATTAAATTTGCCGGACCGAAAGGAGTAACTAAAAGGTTTTTAAAAGACTTACTAAGTACTAATTGATTTAAAACGAACTCTAATAAAAATACAGAAAATTTTAAAATCCCTCAAGTTCGTCTGATTCAGTGTTAGTACAGGGCCGCACTAAACCACAGATACGTCTCTGGTTAAACATGTGTGCACTCGTATTTCGTACCATTCACCGTTACACGACAGGGACATTTTCTTTTTTTTTTTGTTTTAATCGAATTCTCTGGGGTTGAGTGTCGAATGGTGATTGTGGACGCGTCTCCCCATTGGTGCGTGTGAATGTTTTAATTAAAGGACATCATTATCCTTTCTCTCAATAACAATTACAGTCAACTACCAAAATGCTAATCAGATTAAAATTAATTGAATTTCGAGCTCAGCACAATGAAAAGTATGGAAGGAGAAAAGAGAATTATGTACAAGTATATACAGAGGTATGAACTTGGACAATAGAGAGACCAAGACCATGAGCTAAGACCATCATTATCAAGGACATAGAGACCATAGAATAAAACAAAAGCAACCAACGATAGAGACAAGAGGCCATCTTTTCATTAATTTTTTTTTGTCTTCCATTTATTCTGTTCTTGCCATTAAGCAAAAGCCTTTTGCTATTATTTGGTTAGCAGATAACATTTACGACTTCATTTATACTTTGTGTTATTAATTTTTTAGGAGTTTGTCGTTGGCCGGACTTGAAGTCATGCAAGAAGAGCTTAAGCCAAACAATCTCGCAATGGATATTGAGATCTTAAATTAATATCCAAACCCCGCTAAGGAATAAATAAATAAAAAAAAAAAACATTCCCAAAAACGAGTGAGAGTAAGGCCTAGGAAGTCAATCCGCATATACCGAATCCGTCTATAATTGGTATACCTATAAGCCAATCCGGAAAAGTTTATTCCTGTCACAGGATCATCTATAGAACATTATGAGTTAACAAGAAAAAAAACAGATACAATACTTATACTCTCAAAGAAAATGTATCTTCCTTGTACCTGGATCAACCATCAGTGCCTTTAGCAATGATACCTTACCTTGCTTCGTTCGTATTCCTGTTTTGTGCTGAGTTTGTACCTATTACTTTTTTGTTCGTCCTTTATGGTATGGAAAAAAAACACGTTACTCCGGTGCGAAAACACTACCTACTTGTACAGCATACATGCTACGGCTGACTGAGGGGTTTAACGGTGGTAGGCATAGAACCAATTAGGTGAGCCCCGTATTCAACCATCTGATAGAGGGCCACCACCCCAATGTGTGTGTGTGGGGGGGGGGGAGGGTGGTGTAGTTAGAACTTGGAAGGTAATCGGTTTCTAGAATTTATATATGGATATGGGCTCGAACGTGAAAGCGCTATTCAATGCGATGATGGCAATGGCGATGGCGATGGCAATGGCGATGGTGTGCAGCACACGGTGTGGTATAGTACTTTTGATCCCACTCTAGGGTTGGGATTTTCCATGTCAGTGATTATTAGACGTTGGTTTAATATAATGATGGTTTAATATAATGGATTTGTGGAAGTTGTATATTTTGTATGTATGGGTAGAAGGAATAATGTTATCACAGTTAAATTGTATTAAGTTGCATGAAGGATAACGTTGGTACCTACAACTGAGGCTGAACCTGGAAGGTGGGTAGGTAATCAATATTTTAAAATAGTTTATGTGGTTGTTTTTGTATTAATATAAATGATATTGTATGTAACTTTATTGATGTTTATTTATGTATGAATATAGATACCTATCTACCTAAGGGAGGTGACTCCTTGCGAGTTCAAGAACAGAAAGTAAATTATGCGAAGAGGAATATCATGGGGAATGTCGTATAATTGAATGAATATCGTTTAATGATACTTGATATTGATTCATGCAAGTATGCTGCTTCTTTTATAAACTCGTTCCTACCTATTCAATATTCACTTAGTTAGGTACCTATACCTACTTAACTTCAGGGTTAATATTTTGTATCAGATTTTATTATTTTACCTTTTTACATGTTTTTTAGGGATATTGTATTGGTTTCGCTTGAAAAAAGATTGCAAGCTTTCAACCTAAAAAAAAGCAATTATCATCATACCAACCGTTGGTATGCTGAAAATTTGGTTATCCTTGCAATTGGTACACTGATTAGTTTTATATGAATTTGGTGCCGAGCATTTTGATGTTAGTAAATGTCATTCTCAGGTTTAACCCGGTCGAATTCTTCTTAACTATACTACCGTTGTCACAGCATTCCTTTCAGATGTGTCTCTCTTTATCCATTCTTCCTTTTTTCTGATGTCCCACGAGGCAGCCACCTAGGACAACTTCTTTTAAATTTCATCATTTTTGTAAATCACCTTCAAGATAGGCTAAAAGATCATCTTACATATATTTTGCTAAGAAAAATTGGGCAATTTGAGAGAAAGTGAAATTAAATGCTCGATGACTAAGTGTTAAAAGTAGAAAAGACGAATCCAGCAAATGAAAAACTGTGATTTTCAGCGATTTGGACTGCTGCCAAGCTCAGTGGAGGTAAGTTCACTAAGTCAATATCTAATATATGATTTGATTAATTTTTTTTTAATACGTAATGAATAATTATTGGTTGCCGCAGGGACATATATGCTGAAATTTAAAATGGGCACCTGCGTTTCTTTTTTATTTTGAAGGATAAGGAAATTGATAAGTTTTGGAGTGACAAATGGCAGGCAACTGAAGAAAAATAAACGAATGTTGAAAAGTGCATGAATGGTAAGATTTGAAATAAATATTGTGAAAGTTGGTCAAATTAATTTGCCTCAAAATGTACCATTACGGTTTGGTCCCGGATAAAAAACAACAAGTTTTCCAAACAGTTGCGAGTCCAATTTTTTTTGGAATTTTAACAGAGACTCAAGATGAAAGCGGCCGATCAATTCTATACAACAACAAAAATCCAAAAACACGTAATTGAGTACAACACCATTAGAATCAGTAGAGAAAATTCTCTAAAAAGAAAAAATATTGTACTTAACCAATTTGGTCTCTCTCTAAAATTTCGTATTTTTTCGTGCCCTCAGTGCTTTAAGTCAATCAGTAGCAGTAGTTTTTGGTCGTGTCATTAGTTAGCTACTCTCCGCCACCCCGACTTCTCTGGAGAGAACGCAAAAGCAATTCAAATGCTCAAATCCGATGAACACATCTAGCCAAATATTCAAATTGTTCGTGATAATAAAGAAAAGTTTTCGAAAACTAAAATCTCAGTTTTATGTTGTGAAATAAGAAGAAGTATTAATCAATAATTCCAGAAATCTGCTATGTATTTTCTACAATTTAAGAAGCAACACTGTCAGCCGTGATTATCAACATCGCAACGTTGAAATTGGATAATGGTCAACGCTCATCCACTGAACTTGGCAAAATTGATATGATCAATATATCTTTAAGATAGAAAGTAAGTGAATCGATAGCAGATAGCACATGCCTGCTCTCAGCA
Organism: Philhelius pedissequus; assembly: GCA_910595825.1. Classification (NCBI taxonomy): domain Eukaryota; kingdom Metazoa; phylum Arthropoda; class Insecta; order Diptera; family Syrphidae; genus Philhelius; species Philhelius pedissequus. The sequence goes on from OU343163.1 coordinate 33,753,534, forward strand.
GGTTGAAAAAGTAGGAAATTTTTTACCATAACAAATGTGTGGTGATTTAAAATATTTGTATTACTTATTCAAATTAAATAAAGGAAATCTGGTCGAAAAATAAGATATGACAATTGTTTTCTAGGAGCAACTACATAATTGCCCTAAAATTTCTAAACTTAGACAATTTATTCCTTTAGGCGCCAGTTATAGCTTTCATTGAAATTCATCATTGAAAACTTTGACTATCAGTTCTGGGGCACTTAAACAAATAATAAAACTGTTGTCGTTTTGATACCACAATGAAGATAATAAGATGTATGTATAATATTTATTTTATTTGCTCTACCGCTTTCTTGCAATTTCACTTTTGATTTTTCAATGATTGAAATCGTTTTCAAAGAACAGCTGACATCATTGAAAAATCAAAAGTGAATTTGCAAAAAAGTGGTAAAAATAATATATAATAAAAATAAAATATTTTTCTGACTTTCATCTTATTTGGGTGCCGGGATATAGGGATATTTTGGGAAACTGTAAAGTCGATGAACTCGCAAGAAATGGAACCCAACTACCAATTCAAACTTAAATGGAGGTGATTTTTTTGCTACTTGGTTTTTGACGTTTATATTTTTGATGGATCACACATGACAAATTCCACGAACATTTGACATTTCGATTCAGTATTGGTTGCCATTTCATCATGAATAGACTTACGCCTGAACAACGTTTGCAAATTATTGAAACTTATTATCAAAATTTGTGCTCTGTGAAAAATGTGTTTCGCAAGCTACGTCCGTTTCAGCGACGAGGCTCATTTTTGGCTAAATGGATACGTGAATAAGCAGAATTGCCGTATTTGGAGTGAAGAGCAGCCAGAGGCAATTCAGCAGCTACCAATGCATCCCGAAAAATGCACTGTTTGGTGCGGTTTATGGGCAGGCGGCATCATTGGGCCGTACTTCGTCAAGGACGATGAAGGCCACAGGGTTACGGTCAATGGAGAAAGGTACCGTTCGATGATAACAGATTTTTTTTTGCCGAAAATGCAAGAATTGAACTCGGTCGACATGTGGTTCCAACAGGACGGTGCCACATGCCTCACTGCACGCGAAACCACGCATCAATTGAGAGGCGAATTTGGTGAGCAGTTGATCTCACGTTTTGGCGCAGTCAATTGGCCACCAAGATCATGTGATTTGACCCCGTTAGACTATTTCTTGTGGGGCTATGTTAAGTCTATTGTCTATGGGGACAAGCCAAACACGATTGCTGCCTTGGAAGCCAACATTGAACGCGTCATTGGTGAGATTCCGGCCGAAATGTGTGAAAAAGTTTGCCAAAATTGGACCTTCAGAATGGAACACCTGAAGCGTAGCCGCGGGCAACATTTAAGTGAAATTATTTTTAAAAAGTAAATGGCAGAAATTGATTTATCGATCCAAATAAAAATTTCATTCACTTTTTACAAGTTTCTGTGTTTTTTTGAATTTTCAAAAACCAAGCTCTTAAAAAATCACTATCGCTATCGCTACATGTAGACGTCCGTTGCAACAAAACGCTATAACACAAACAAATATAATATGGTCAAACATCACTACTTTCCTGGCTACCAGACAGATCTGGCCAGACATAGATCTAAAACGCTTAAAAGGTCTACTCTCTTTGAGCAGAAAACATCTTGGTTATGTAATAGATGTCATAACTGGACACTGCTTAATTGGCAATTACGCCAAAAGACTCGGCGGATACTTTAATGACTTTTGCAGAAGCTGTATGGATGAGGAGAAAGAGGATACTCCTCGCATCTTCTTTGCTCGTGTCCTTTTCTCTCCCAAAGACGAAAATTACAACTGGGAGAGTAAGTACTTCTTCGACGATCCCAGCAATCTAAGACACATCAAGATTCACCAGCTGCGCCGCTTCATTAGATGCTTCAATTGGTTTAATTAAAAGCAAATATCTCTTCACGGGTGCGTCACAATGGGCATATCTAAGGTCTACATAAACGTGGCCGCCGTTTTCCTGACAGCCACTTCAATCAAAGTGGTATAAGAACGTTTATGGAAGGTTTCAATATTTTGCATCAAAATGCTTGACCCTGTTGTGTCGATGGGATTGAAATAAGAAGTAGTCATAAGTCAAGACATATTTACCTTCCTCTAAGACAAATATTCTTATAAACGGCAAAACCCACATTATGCAAACTTTGCAAGAAATGATGCATTCCTTAAATCTGTATTTAGTATGGTTAATAATGAACATAATAATGAACATTTTGAAGGCTAAAGTTGGACAAAAGTGTTATTTTAATCTGTTTTTCCAAAACATAAAACCTAGTTGCAAGAAAATGCTTTAAAACACACATACAAATTTTAGCGTAATAATAATATTTTCTAACATTTTCCATGCATAAAATAAATTAATGCAATTTTGCCCAATACCACATAGATAAATTAAAGACCAAAATAATAGAACATTTTTATTCTGCGTACATTCAATTATCTTCTTGATTTATTGTTAATTTTCCGATTCAATATATTGTGAGTCGATGAAGTTACCAACCAAAAAAAACAACAAGCAATTCAAAGTTATCCATAACAACAACAACAACAACACAAAATAACGTTAAAAGCTTTATTCTCCCTTGTGCTGTGTTACCAATCATTGAAAATTTTTGCTAATTGTTTCCATTTTCCCTTATATGAAACAATTATGAACAATAACGCCCGCCACAAAATGGTCTAATTTTATCTTTTGGTTCTTATGGACATTCACAGAACCACTGTCACTGCCTTTAAATGCCACTGCTCCTATATTGTGCCACCCAATTTTACCACACAACTGTGCTGTAGTGTACAGTTTAGTATAGTTAAGAGAATTGTGTGAGTGTGTGTGCTTAGTGAAAAATATTATATAACCTTCAGCATTCAACTTTTGCCTTCGTTTCGCCTCCCAAAGGACACAACGAAGATTTTCTTCAACAAAAGTTCAACACATTCGGGTTGAATTCCGAAGAAGAAGAAGAATGTAAGGATAAAGAAATAGGGTGTGGTTGTGGGTGTAGCTATGTCCATCGACTGAAAGGAAATTAAGTGTCATCTTTTCGTCGCATGGCAAGGACATTAATTTATTGTTATTTGGTTAAGTGGTTCTGCTTGCTGCCATCGATAAGAAACCACGAACAAAGAACATAAGAAGGACAACAACAGTTTTTTTTTTAACAAACCGACCAACTAACCAACACACTAAAATAAAAGAACCAACAACAACAACAAAAACTGGCACACAGAAGAGATGAAAGCAAAATAAAATTGCAACTTATTCCAGGGTTGTCGACTTTTAGTCATATAGGAAAAAATGTATTTAATTGAATAAGAAATTCACTCGAATATTTGTTGATACTAAAAGTTGAAGACAATTTTTAGAACAATTTTTTTTAATAAATATACCCCAGTTTAAATCTCGATGCCACTCTAACGATCATGTGCTACTCAATGCTCGGCATGTATCTAACAGCATAGGAAAGTCGACTCAGATAATTTTCTTGTGGCGATCAAATTCAGAGCTCGACTGTCTAACGAAAATAAAACTGCGAACGGCCCCGAAGAAAAAAATTGGTGTAGGACGCTTTAAAATATCGGCAGTTGTCGGGCCGTGTATTCACCTACCACTAATGATCAGTGGTATCAGTATCGCGATGTAATCAAAGATGCAGCTGAAACCACCATAGATGCTACCAACACCACTCCCGAAAAAAAAACCGTGGTACGATGACTGATGCGTTCAACTAAAAAAGGTGAAAGAAAATGCACACGGGAATGCGCTGCATTGCAAACCAAGTGCAGCAGGAGAAGTGTATTTATCTAGGAGAAGAAGATGCTGTATAAAAAGACAGCAGCTCAAGCGACTGCAAGCAACTGGCTGCTGTCTTTTAAACCAGAACGCAGGCTGTTCGAAACATCGAAGGAAACCTGGTCACAGAAAAACCGAAAATAGTATAGGAATCTAAGCAGCATTTCCAGAAGCCCCAGGGCAAGAGGGTAACTCACTTCCAGTTCAGTTCCACCAACCAGTATAGAAGAAGCTAGCTATTAAAAGGCTTAAATACAATACAGCTACATGATCGAATCACTTGCCTGCAGATTTCTTTTAATACGGAGGTAATCCTTCGATGACGTCCATACGTCAAAACATCAACCAAATATAGGTGATCGGAAGAATGTCCCATTCATTTAAGAAGTTATGATCTACCTTGGAGTAATAATAACTCCACGAATGACAAATTAGTGGAAATCCGAAAAAGAATTATCGTAGCCAACTGCTACTTCTTCGGTTTAGCGAAACAAATAGGTTCAAAATCCCTTAAGCGGAAGACAAAGTGTAAGCTCTTTAAAACCTTTATACTGACAGTTTTTCTTTATTGTGCAAAGTACTCTACGATAAGCAAAAGGCGAAAGTTGATACTGAGAATACTCTCCAAATACCAAATATCTGAGTGATATTTGGTCCCGTATGCTGGAAGGGCGAATTGAGGAGTAGATGTAAGCGCGAATTTTACGAGTTGTAAAAAAATGTGGATGTAAAACGTAATGTAATGTAATGTAACTAATTTACTCCTTTATACAGGGCAGTAGTCTTTTTTTGCATACACTCACTCTACTAAATCGACAGCGCTGTGTTATCCCTTTAATACTATTTAATTCCTAAAGAAGTCAGTCCATATTCAAGTCCATCCATCTACTATGTAGGTAGTACATAATATCAGGAAAAGGACTCCTACAAACCCACACACACATATACATATATACTATATAGTTACCGAAATACCTACATACATACTTACCACTTGCCAAGGACACAGAGTCTCTATCAACTTATTGGTCGAGGGCCGAACACAAATGTGAATAGGTATCGTTCTTAAAAACATATCTCCAACTCGAGTCGAGGATATAAACTCGAAAGGCAAAAACAGAGAAAGCACACAAAAAAAATGTTATAATCGAGTTTTGGTCCCTGCCAACGATGAAAATTAAATTCAGATTTTGTCATAAATTTTATATTACTCTCGTTCCACATGGGGCACTTGCTCTGCATTCTCTTCTTTCGTTCAACGCGCCGCGCCTAGCCGACCGAGTTTGGATAAATGTCCTATTGCCTTCTAATATGCTATCCAGTAAAAGTCCTTTTTTTGTAAAGGCTAAAGTGCTTTTTGTATAGGTTCTTAAGGATGTGGGTTCAAAATACTCAAGCTCAACCAATTGCTGTGCATTAGAGCAGATATTTGGGTATTCTTTGGAGTATAATGAGGTTGTTATTAAAATTATGATGATTATTACTACAACGGTTTTTTAACAAACACACACACACACATACTATTAAAAGAAAAAAAAACGACGATCTAACACCAAGGCAATTTTTGTCAGTTAGTGCCTTTAAGTGGTACTTAAAAAAAATAGGACAGCGCTAAAAAATAAGAATGGAAAAATAATACTATGTGAAATGAAACGAAGAGAATTGGAAAATATTTGCTATTGATTGCGAGTTTTTTTTCTTTCTTTTTTATTATTATTATTATAATGTCAAGCGACACGTTTCTGTCTTACATTAAATTAAGGTCAGGGTGTTGTATAATAATTATGTCAAGAGGTTTGCGTATGACTATTCCCTAGACTGGATATAACAATCATTGATTTTTTTTTGAAATTTTCTGGCACAGTAAAGATAAAGGATTCATAAGCGCAGTCAAGTGTAGAAATTTAGGCGAAAGCCATATTTGCACAATAATGTTATTGCCTTATTCAGTGAGTTTAAGTTATAGGTTTTAGCTGTTGAGAGAGTAGTCAAGATTTTTTTGTTTTTTTTTTCAACAGAAACCAGACTTGTGTTTTATTTGACCTCGAGTTAGGTTCCTACAAATTCAGAAGTGAGGATTATTTATGTTTATTTTCGTTGCAAAAGGCAAAACCCATGAAGGGAACTTTTTTTGTAGGTTCAAATAATATTCGGTATTCGACTTACAGATGCTTGGTGTGATGGTGCAACCAATTTGAAAACGACCACTGTGGCGTATGCGTGATTTTTTTTGAAAATTATTTCATATTAATTCTTAGACATAGAGACTAAAGTATGAGAGTAAAAGTCTTTCGATAAAAAGCCAATATTTGACAACTTATATAGGATGTTTGAAGAAGAGATAGTTTGTACACAAACAGATTTTAACCGAATATGTAATATTTATTAAAGAGTTGGCCAAAACAAGGTAGGAACTGGATTTCGTGAAACGAATTTTATTTTTTATTTTTATTTTCGGGATTCTGGCCACAATTCACAAATATTTTACAGTAGCTTTAAGTTATCAAAATAATCGGGGGATTTTTAGTTTTATTATCAAGCGTCTTATCAATCTATAGTGATTATTATGATAATTTAAGAATGGATACTATTTCTTTTGAAATTTGGAATGAGAAGGGAATTGCTATGATGGAAAATATCCTGAAATTGAGGTTAACGATATTACCGAAATGTGGTTCCACTTGTTTTGATAAGTCGAACATCCCACGTCGATTATGCCATCTGACACGAAAAATTATTTTCTTTGGGGATATATTAAACCATAAACTTCGCATCATCTGAAAGTGAATATTCGCCATCATTTGGCCAAACATGTTGAACAAAATCGTTAAACATTGGTGCGGTCGAGGACGTCAATATAAATACAGCCGCGGTGAAATTTAAAATAAAATGCACGAGTGGATCGTTCGAACTTTTTAAAAGCTAAAAACACTATTGCAGCTGATGTCATATTCATGAAAATATTTTAAATTGTTGCAGCGATTTTTTAAATAATTAATTTTTCTTGTATAAAATTTTTAATCTATAGTTATTCGCATAAATCTTGAATTTAAGAAAATTGACGACCCCGTATTTAAAAAATCAAATTTTCAGTAAAAAAATATTTTTTTTTTTAAATTGAATACCTATGCAATATTATTTATATTTTAAAGAATCGCCTATACTTACTTTTATGGCTAAATATATTTTTAAGGTCGTTTTTTACTTAATCTTATATATACAAAATATCTTAAATTTTGTATGCTAAAAAAATATGGGTATGATAATTTTAAATGTTTAACAATATGAACTAAAAATCAAATATTAAAAAAAAAACGTTTGTCCGTTTTCGTAAAATTAAATTTTCAAAAAAAATAATATTTTATTTCAAGATACAAAAAAACTATTCTTCCAAAGTTTTGAAAATCGAGGGAACCCCTATATAAGATGTTTGCTTGAAATCCGTCGAGCCGTTTTTGAGCAAGTCGAAATGAAAAAATAGATGGTTGTATGGCAAGTGGGTATCGTTACTAACAAACTATTTAAAAACAATTATTGTTGGACCAATATGCAAAAATTTGCGATATAGGTACTATAAGAGGGCAATTTTTGTAATTGGACAAACAATCGAATTCCAGATTTTAATCAAACTTGACATTTCGATAATGGAGAACACCAAAAAAGTGGGTTCCGTAATTGTGCATTTGAGTTACACTCAAATGTCACTGAAAGCTCCCATCTTCTCTCCATCCTTGACGTCTGTTACCCACCCCTTTCTCTTCTATTCATATATGATCAAGGTATTCCTATAATTAATTCTGAGTTCTCTTATCATTTTAACTTTCGTAAAGCCCCGATTTCAATCAACTAAATATCATATTAATTAAATTGATTACAACCTTTTTTTTAAACATTATACTCCCATTGACATTGCTCTTACTTTCTTTTATACTGTTTATACTATTTTTAATTGTCTTATAAAATGTGTCCCTTACCTACCTCAAAAAAGTTGCTTATCATCTCCCCCCTGGTACACAAAAGAGTTGCGAACTCTCCGTAATCTTAGGAATAAGTAATGGAATACTTACTTAAAGTCTCGAATTCGCTCTGATTTTTCAATCTACCAAAAAGCTTCCGACGATTTTTCTTCCCCCTGCAAATCACTATACCATGATTTTCTTATCAAAATGCAGAGTAGCCGTATTTCTTTACCGAAGAGATTCTACCAATTCATAAATGTAAAGAGAAAATCCGATGGTCTACTTTCTATCTTCAATTTTCTCAACTCATCATCTTCAGATCCCCAAGTTATAGCTAACCTTTTCGACAACTTTTTCGGTCAACCTAACAGTGATAGGATAAATGATCCTGACCTTGAATATTTCCACCTTCTATCGAAAAATTCTCATACGTCGCTTGTTTCTGTCAATATAAGTCTTAGTTCGGTCTGCGGTCTGGGGTTGGCCGTGGCGCGATAGTTGTGTCATAAAATAAGTTGGTGCTTTGCTCATTACATGCTGTTAAGGCATAACACTAACAACATGTCATTGAGGAAACTAGCAAACCCATTAAATATGACAACTAAATAAATAAAATAATGCGAATTATAACGGACATAAATAAATAAGACACGGTAATTCTCTCCGCATTAGTTCAGCCGCCAGCTCTGGAGATAAATCTGAGACAACAAGTCTCAGAACATCGCGCCACACATCTTTCCTATCCTCCTTTCTATTCTTTCATCGGATGTACGCGCTGTATTTAAAAAAATTCATAATCCCTTGCGCGCGTGCAAAGTTAAAAAAAAAAAAAAAAAAAAAAAAAAAAAAAAGATGAACATACTGAAAGACGACTTTTCTCCAGATCCTGATGGTAACCCAGCCATATTTCTCAAAAAATATGTACTTTGCCAACCCCTTTCATCTTTTTCCGTCTTTCGCAATCAGTGTTCCCCACTTTATGGAAGAGCTCGTTCTATATTATTCTACATCCACAAAAAAGGCAGGAAAAATGACATCTCTAATTATCGCCCGATCGCTGAACTCTCATCAACACCCAAGCTCTTTGAAAGAATTGTCTATGATTCTCTTTGCTTTCATTGCAAATAAATACTATCTCCTCTTCAGCATGGTTTTCTTAAAGGGTATTTTTACAGGGTATTTTTCAGATGTGCTGAGTCCGAACCCATCTTTGCCACTTCAGGTATTCCTCAGGGAAGCCATCTTGGCCCACTTCTTTTTGTTCTTGTCATTAATGATGTTGATTGCATTACTTCTCGCTCTGACCTTTCTATTAATGTCCATGACATACAAATTATTAAGGTTAAATATAACTCTCTTGATCCGTCCCTACTTCAAGAAGATCTTAATTCCTTTCTTACTTGGTGTGATAAAAACTTTCTTGAACTTAAAGTTAACAATTTTTTTAAATTTTTTTTTTTATAACTTTGCACGCGCTGAAGGGATTATGAATACCCTTTATATGTTTTTAACACAGCGCGGGAATCCGGTGAAAGAAGAGAAAGAAGGATAGGAAAGATGTGTGGCGCGATGTTCTCAGACTAGAGCTGGTTGTTGTCTCAGATTTATCTTCAGGGATGGCGGATGAACTAATGCGGAGAGAATTACCGTGTCTTATTTATAAATGTCAGTCAATGAGTTTTTCTGTGAAACGCCTCTACTTACGACCTCGAACTTATCATTTCTACGTTCCTATAGTTTCATTAACCCGTGATCTTGAAATAATACTGGATAAGGAGCTAAATTTCCGTAGGCATTTCGAACATGTTTTTGCAAAAGCAAATTCTAGCCTTGGTTTTATAAAGCGTTGGTCTAAGGAATTTTCCAACCCTTATGTTACTAAGTCACTCTTCGCCACATATGTTAGACACATTCTCGAATACGCCAGCCAAGTATGGTGTCCTTATCAATCCACCCACTCTAATAGAATTGAAGCTGTGCAGCGAAGGTTTCTCCGTTTCACCTTACGTTATCTTCCTTGGTCTGATCCCCATATCTTACCCCCCTACGAACATCGATTGCAATTAGTCAACCTACACACCCTTACTTACCGCCGTGCTGTCGCTGACATAATCTTTATCCACCCACATCTAACCGGTGCCATCGACTCTACGGCGCTTCTTGAGCTATAATTCATTAATACCAATCCACGAAACCTTCGATCCATCCCATTCTTTCACCTTCCTACTTATCGCACAAATTATGGCCATTACAACCCAATAACTAGAATGCTACGCTTAGCCAATAATGCACACCACATATTTGACATGAGCCCTAGTTCCTCCTCCCTCAAAAGAAGTCTTTACTCCAACTACCCATAAATATCCGTCTCATTAGTTATAGATTGTTTAATTTAATTATGTATTATGAATTAATTAATTAATTTTTTATATTTTTGTTTTATCGCTTGAATCAAGTCAGTAAATAAATACAATGCGTCTGTCTGCCGAAGTGATATTCACAGTTTTTTTGGTTGATTGTCTTAAATAAATTTTTGAAACTTTTTTTAACACCAAAAATAACCATACAATTTGTTTTACCATCTTTATTAACTCTAAAACGGCTCTACTTTTGATTTATTAACGGTACCTGCCATACAACCATTTTTTTTTTTTAATTTCGACTTTCTCATAAGTGGATCAACGGATTTCGATAAAAGGTTTTAAGTAGGGGGTTCTTTGAATTATAAATAACACTGCATTCCAAAATTTTCGAAAAATATTTTTTTGGATTTTTGATTTTTAATTTTTTGAAAATTCAAAGTTTCGAAAACGGGTCGATATTTTTTTTTTTAATTTTGTTTTTAAGTTTATGTTATTATGTTTTTTTAAATTGAAATAGGTACAATTTTTTTTTTTAGAAAAAAATTAAAGAAATTTTGTATATAGAAAATTAATCAAAAATCGACTTTAAAAATATATTTAGATTTAGATTAGAAAAAATTGCATGGCAGGGCTAACAAATATTAAAAATCTGATTGATTGAATTTGAAAGATTTTTGGTTTTATAGGCATATTGTTAAAATTATTACATATTATAAAGAGCCACTCGTATAGACTGCAGATGGACATACAGAATGACAGACGGAATTGAGAGACCCACTTTTTTTGTCTTCATAATGTCATATCTTGTGGTTCGAGACCCATTTGCTAATACGAATCATAAATATTTATGTTCAACTTAAAACGCTTATGGGCTACTTTTTCCCTGCGTAGGCTGTCACATAAGTGCTTGAGTAGAATTTAAATGAATTAATTGTGTATCAGCAAACGGGTCTAAGCAGACTAAATTGTGTAAAAAAAAAAATACTCAAGCTAGAGCAAGCGTTAGCATGAGTGTGATGATGGGTTTTTCGAGTTTGAGGGAATAATGAACTGATCAGCAAAAGTTGGCCAAGAAAGCATATTCGATGTCCATTCCAAAAGAAATTCTTAGTCGTAAAATAAAGATTTAGGGTAGGTATATGTTCATAGATCGTTATTATCTTAAATGCTTGGTACATATATACAATTTGTCACTAAAAAAAACAACAACATTTGTATGACCTTTGGAACTGGCATAGAGCTAATGAGATCAGAAAGGGCACTTTCTCTATTGTGATATCCTTCTGTTAATTGTTTTCTTTCATTGTTAATTTCCCTTTTATCTATCCTTATACTTGACTAAAAGACTTTACTGTTAACGATATTACTTAAATAAATACTAAGTAGGTGCCTCCAAATTAAATTAAATGAACGTTCCCACTTTATATTACTTCCATCATTTTATCCCTCATTTAATGAAGAAAAATCAATTTAATCCCTTAAGCTCCCGCAATGATGTGAAGACAAAAAAAAAATTTAAAAAAAATGGCACACACAAGGGTAAAAAAAATGTACAAAATAACACTAAGCTGCTGTCACTTTAAAACTTTTAATGCTGTAATTTTGGTCATAGCGCAAACAACTAGAAGAAGCATATCCTTAATGCTTTGTTCAATAACATTTACGTGTTCCGAATACCACATAACACTAAACTAACAGTAAGTTTCTTTTCTTTTTCAATCTATGTAATATTGAGTTGAATGAAGAACAAAAAAAAAAGAAAACCTGAAGCTCCTTTTGCCTCATCCTGGTGTTGGTGTGTCCGTGTGGTTGGTTATGGAGAAGTCGCCATAGCGTCGCCGGCTAATCCACTTCCAATCAATTCCCTTACACAATGACTACTACAACGACGACAACGACGACAATATAATATCACTACCCCAAAACCAAAATCATCAGGATCAACCAAAAAGCCAACCCGAACCCTAGCAGGCAGAACTAGAAGCAACAGAAGCAGAAGCTACATAAGTAGGTAGTATGATAGCTGAGTATAGTATATACTTACAACGGAACTTTATCTTATTGCAAAAAGTTATCCCTCGCTTCCTTGCTACTGTCAACGACGCCGACAAGAATGACAAGGACATCTACAACAACGACGACGACAATTTCTCGTCCTTATACACACACGAATATTTGTACAATCACTACTATCTACTACGATGTTGTATAAGGCTTGCGAATGAATGTGTCACTTTTGGGGATATATATTGATATTTTTAATTTGTCTCATAGCACCCACGTCGTCATGCCTTCAACCCCAAAAAGAAGTACAAACAACCCCAATAAGGGATCTTTCTGTCCGCCCTCATAACCATCATAAAGGCACGAAACGAAAAAAAATGCGTGAAATCAAAATTCAAATGCTAAAACTTATGCCATAAAAAGATTTTTTTATTCCCAACAAATTACCGGCAAAGGACATACTCGTACATACACAGGACAACAACAGCAACTACGAACAACATGAAGCTGGCTGGAAAAAAATAAAATTTCTGACGTCTGATAATAATTGGCAGGCGACACGCTTGTCGCCCCTCTTCCTCAACAAATGTTAACGAGTGTCCCTGTTTGCATATATGTACATATACCATATCCATATATATATATATAAATATATATAGGACAAGGATGAGGGTGGATGTTAGTTGAATCCATACTCTTTTTCGTTGTTGTCCTATTCAACTTGGGGGTTGGCTTAGCTATAGGTACTCTTTGTGTCATCCAGTATCCAGAAAAAGTTCCACTATGAGGAGTCTAAAAAAGGGGAGGAAAAAACATTGTACCCAATTCTCATGCTTGCCTGCACTTGTTGGGGTTAGGGTTGGGATTGGGACAAAAACCAGTATTAGGAATGGGGAATCTCTTTAAATCCGTAAACTGATGTCATCAACATACCATACCCTCTTGCTACCTTGATTTTGCTTTCTTTTTTTTGGATTTTTTTTTGCTCTTAATACGTGTCTATTCCATACTGGCCGTTCTCGTTGCCGTCGTCGCCTCGCGTCGTCCTCGCTTAACTCCGATAGCCATATATAATTCAAATTTTTGCTGAATGCAAGTGAAAACAGTGCTCTGATATTTTTTTTTATTATTTTTTTTCGGATCCCTTTCTAAATCCTTAAAAGTGATTTTTTGTTGGTGTTGTTTTTTTTTTCTTGTTTGTATGCAAACTTTTCAAATACGAGAATGACGAAAAACCACTCAATTCTTCATGTTGAATAATTTTTGTGTCTGCTGTTGTAGAAAAGGAACCCCCATGTGGGATTAACTGTATTTTTTTTTTATTTTTAGAGAAATTCGCTAAACATAAATTATTGCAATGAAAGTACCAAGCTATAGGTACAAAGAGTTATTGTTAAAAATTGATGATAATTTCTTGATGGTGATGAATAGTTTGGTTCAGGTCCATTTGTACTGACGGACAGATGAAGTGGTGCCGCTTTTGAAACAAACAGTGCTACTATTGGTGTATGTGTTCTGCCAAATTGATTCTATACACCTAAACGTATCTAACATATGGATAGGAGATGTATTTTTGGAATACTGTACCTGCATTTAGGTGTTGTATGAGTGCAGGCTTAGTATATCTAGGTCATCAAGATTCATGCAACACCGGAAATTGACAGGACAGTTCTACAGTTCTGGCTTATTTGAATTAATGTTTTTGTGGAATTCCAAAAATTAAATAACATGGTACTTTAGAAAACTGAATAACAGGAAAGCAATGCTAGTTTGTACCTATGGTTATTTGATAGTAACCGAAATTTAGTTAAATTTACAAAAAAAATTGTCATGCTATATTTGTAAGTTGCTAGCCAGCGCAACAACAAAAGAATGGAATACATTCCCGAAAGATTGCAATCAATTGATTTCTGAATGAGTGAGTCCTCATCATTTGTGGGTTAAGTTAATGATAATTTACAGCTAAAACAGTTTCAAAGTGAAGTTGAAGAATGCATTCTTTTAAGCGCATTCATTACAGATTGAAATCGAAAAAGATTGTATGTGTTCGTTAACAATCCTGCTGATTAGGTATAGCAGGTGGTTTAGGTTGAACAGTAAAAGACAGAAGAGGAAATATATTATTTCGTTACATAACTCACTAGTAGTAGTAGTAGTAGTAGTAAAATGTTATTTTATCAAACTTAATATCAGATACATAACAATTTTCAATTTCATACTTATAATTCTAAATCAAGTAAAAAATACAAAACTTACGACAATGACAAAAGTTGTCTGTCGGGAAGTTTAACTTTATACCAAAAAATAGCTTTACTCAAGAATATGTTACACTTTATTTGTAATTAAAAAAAAACATTTTCAAATACTTCCGGTGTTCTTGAATTATAATGATTGGAATACGAAATATAATGAGCTATACAATTTTCTTAATAGTGACAATTATGAAAATTTGATGATAATTAGCGATTTCAGTGGTTGTATAAGTAACTACCAGAACCCAATTAATTTAAATAACAGCAATTTTTCAATTGAAAGAAAACATTTAGATACTTATCTCTATCAGAATGGTAAATATCTAGTGGAAATGACTGAAGACTTTGGATTTCTTCTATTAAATGGAATAATTTCTAACGACTCAAACGGTAACTTTGCATTTATTTCTGCTCAAGGTTGCTCTGCGATAGATTTATGTCTTATCAAATACGATTTCTCGCAACACCTCCCAATTCTCGTAACTTGCGGTTTAGATAATAACTTTATAAGCCTACAGTCGACAGAAAACACTCTCAGATTGAAATGGATAAAAACTTAAACAATTATATTAGAAAGCTTAATCAACATATAGCAAGCGACCAATTTAGAAGAAATGTCTACTTCGATACTTACTACAATTAGACAATCCTCAAATTTCAACAATAAAAATAGTGTTAGGAACACTTTTTATTCTAGATGGTACGATAATGACCGCAAAAAAGCTAGGAAAAAATCTTTTGCATTTTTGAAACTTTTCCGAAAAACAAATAAACCTGGCACCAAATATTTGTATTTACAAGCAAATCAAGAATACAAATGATTCTGTACTCTAAGAAAGAATAGATACCTTCAAAACGTAGCTTCGAAACTGAGTGTCTGTTGTAAAGATTCAAAAACTTTTTGGAATTCTGTTCGCTTTCTAAATGGTCAGAATAATAATAATACACTTTCGAATGATGTTAATGTTCGAATGGCTTATTTTGAAAAACTTCTGTTGCCTAATCCAAATTGGCTTACCTCAAATATTTCTGAAAAACTTTAAGGCAAATGCGGATTACATTTTTAAGGTAATGAATAGATCAGACCAAAACCTCCAAAAACGAATCCTTAATATTTGTTTTAATAAAGCTTACAGTCCAGTAAAACATTGGTACGATCTAGCTGTTACACACGACTTTCCGATCTCATTACGAACTGATAATAATGAATATTTTTTTCTAAAGGCCGCCTGAAACTCTGTCAAATATCTTTTCTTTCTTTTTCCACCCACAAGTTCAGTCTCTCGTTGAGGATTCCCATCATAATCTTCGCAATACAGTTCATTAAAGAGATGCCCCTGTAGTTACTGGTTTGTTTCATATCACCTTTTTTAAATATGGGAAAAATGGAATGAAACTCAATATAGCGTCTGCTGTAAAATTTAACGTATTACAAAACAACGCCTACTACAGGGTCTTTCCTTAGACATAGGAACATAGTAGGATGTGAATTTTTCACGAAATGAAGTCGAAGTTGTAATACTTTAAAGTGTCAACAATGCAGGTTTTTTCCGGACAAAATTTGTTTGCAAGTTTTGGATTCGTAAAAAAATCGGACTCGAGATTTTGATCAAACTTGTTATCAAAAAACGGTTAAAACTACTTTGATAACAAAATCAGTTAATTGTAAAAGGAAAACGTTTTTAGTTTAAGTACCTATAGTAGGACGATTTTTTTGTTTTTACAAAACGGTCAGTTATTTTTATATTTTTTGTTAGAAGTTAAAATAAAATGCACGTCTGTATCGTACGAACTTGCTCTTGTAGCTAATAACTTTAACGTTGCTAAATATTGACACTGTTACTACAGCGCTGTGATTTGTATAGATACATATATATAAATGTTTGATGGCTTATATTGTATATATGTAGTTATTCAGTGACGTAAAAAAATCTTTTTCGATTGTTCAGTTGTTAAAGTTTGAGAAAAAACAAGATAAAATTTGAATATCAAGGTGAAATAACAAATCAAATCAAAAATCGTTGGAGAGGTTTTAACAAAAAAATAATTTTTTTATTTATAAGATGTTGAAACGATTTTTAGAAAACAAAATTTAAACGACATTTGGAAGTAATTATTCATGTCCATACAAAATTTTAATTTCAAAAAAAAAAACACAATTTAAAATGAAAACAATAATAATAATAAAAATAATCAAAAAAAAAATAATTTATTTTTAAAAATCGAAAAACCATTTTTTTTTTTTGAAATTTTGAATATGCAGTTTTATTTAAAAAAAAAATTATTTACATCGATTTATACAATAGTAAGAAAGTCGAAAATGTGAGAAGTGTTTCTATGGGAAGGACCGCTAATAAGTACGCTAAACAAAATATTTTGTACCTAAAAGTTAACTGCACTAATTTAATTAAGCACACATTTTTTTTATCAAAATACTTGGAACCGTTTTTGATAAATACATTTTTCTTAACGGGTTTTCAAACATTTGTATGGGAGGTACCGTTGTTTTGTATTTTAGTAAAATAGTGTTTTTAACTCTTCAAGATAACGTCAAAGTACCGAATACGAAGCTGCAAAAAAATCCATGTAGTCGTTTACAAAATTTTGAGTTTTCAAAAAAAAAACATTTTTTTAATTAAAAAAACTTAAAAAAAAAATTGAAAAATGTTGCTGTTGGTTTAAATTTTCTAGGAGATTCTGCATAAGGAATTTCAATAAAATCAAATGAACCGTTTTTTCAGAAAATCGAAAACCAAGTCCATCCAACCATTTATTCCTTAACCAAAAAAACACGGTACATACAAATTTTTTTTTCGCAAAAACGACTTCAAGTGATTTGATTTAAAAATATGTATGTCCACTTTTCTGTAAAAAAAATATTGTCAGCGGTACCTGCTATACAACCATTTTTATTATTTTCGACCTTCTCATAAGCCGCTCAACGGATTTTGATCAAAATGTTCATATAGTAGGTCATTCTAATTCTAAATAATACTGCATACCAAAACTTTCGACAAATAATTTTTGTGGATTTAAAAAAACATATTTTTTTTTTGAAAATTCAATATTTCGAAAACGTGTGGAGGATCTTATTTTTGAAAATATGTTTTAAAATTTAATATGTTAAATAATTAAAATAGCCATACCATATACTTTTGATAGAAAAAAAATAACAAAATTTTGTATATAAGCAAATTAAGTAAAAAACTCCTTCTGAAATAATATTCATCTTGTGCTTATAATGTGATCGAACATAAGATCAAGTACCTGCAATCCTGTCGTTACAAGTTTTGCATTTGGAAAAAAATCGAACTCGAGATTTTAATCAAAGTTGACATTACGATGATAGAGAACACCAAAAAAGTGTTGTCCGGCAATTCCGTCTGTCTGTAGAACGATCTAAGGCCTAAACGGCTGAACCGATTTTGTTCAAACTTGGTGCTTAGACGTTTTAGGTGAATGTCCAAAATAGCTTTTTTTATCGTTTTCTTAGACCCAGAAATAACGGTACTTGCCATACAAATTTTTCTACCATCTTAATTTTCTCGAAAACGGTTCCAACGATTTTAATAAAAATTGGTGTAGGTACTACCGTGAGTATACTCTGCATTTTGACCAAAAAAAATTGAAAATATTTTGTTATTAACGGTACCTGCCATACAACCATTTTACTGATTTTTACTTTCTCATAAACGGCTGAACGGATTTGCGTCAAAATTTGTATACAGGATCTGCTTCGAATTTTAAATAATACTGCATTTCAAAATTTTCGAGAGATATTTTTTTGGATTTTTGAAAAAAAAAATTTTTTGAAAATTCAATTTTTCGAAAACGGTTGGACGATTTTTTCTGAAATTTTGTTCCTGAGTTTATATTATTAAATATTTAAAATGTTCATACCACTGTTTTTTTTAGAAAAAATTAAGAATTTTTTTATATAAAAAATTTGAAAAACGATTTTAAGAATACATTTAGCCGTTTCTATTAAGAATATTTTGCATATAATGTAATCGAACATAGGAGCAAGTACGTGCGATCAAGTCGTGCATTTTATTTTATTTTCTGTAAAAATATTGACGTATATTTGTTTTTAAGAGTAACTTGTGTTTTTAATGAGGCACAGAAATTACACTTTTTGTTGGAAAATGTGTATTTTTTCCTTAAGGTCGTCTTAACTCTAACAGATGAAAAAGAATATAATAATTTAGAGACGAGACCCAAATGTGTCCTTTCAAATAAAACACAAAATTTCTTAACTGCCGATTCCATCCGAAAAAAAATACATCATCAAATTGTGCTGTAATCAAGTTTTAGTAAATTTTTTCTGATATTGTCCATAGCGTATTGCAGATTGAAAAATGTTGCGCAATTGTTCGTATTACATCAGCCGACAGACTCTTGGATTAGCATTTAAACCTTGGACTCATCATATTAAAGAACAAAAAATATTTTTAAAAACATCTACTGAATAAATAATCCCTTATCAACATAAAGTCTTTAGGGAAAAGAGTCGAGGTAATTTTTCGTCACCATAGCATCGCACTGCCACGACCTTGTGCCATTCCCATAATAATATAACTCAGTGTGCAAGACACATGAAAATAAAAAAAAATCTTTGACCATGGCCTATGAGCATGATAAAATACCTGCTAAATATTAAATTCAAATACACCTACCAAGTGTGCAATATTTCCCCCAAGGACCAAAGCTCTCTTTAGCTCTATACATATATTCCGTCAGCAGAGGACGGCGAAGTTATAATGTCATATCATCAGGCCAAGTTTCATCTTCTCCATGACCGAGCTCTTTATGCGTACTTCTTGTATTTTGAAATACAAGAACTTCTTCGTATAGACTGTGTCGACGATACCGTTTAGTTGCTTGATATGAGTATAGAAGCTTGTAGGCTTGTTAGAAGATCCTTATGGAAGTTCTTCAAATGTGAAGAAGTCCGCCATTGTATTCATTATTAAATGTAAAACTTCATCACACCCCCATATAAATGCATAGGTAGATAGTATTCTGGCTCGAATACTTTTGTAGTTTAGTCTAATGTTCGAATTTTATGAAAAAAAAGTGTGTGTTTCCCACTCAATACTGGTAGTTTTGCTTGTCCTCTTTCAAAAAAGTGTCTCTGGGCAAAAGTTTAGTGTTCTATTCTTTCGAAATACTTTAAGAATTCTCTATACTCTACCCAACGTTCTTAGAGAAGAGTATACTGGATTCGTTCCGAAGCCCATCTATAGTCTCTCGCACAATGCCAACTCCGGTTATAGCTATAAGTTTTTCCCTCGTCTACCTGGTTTACCCACCGGAAGAGCAGGGGGTAAGTTTGTCTATTTCTTTTCTTTTCCTTGGAAGTATTTTGCATAGGATTTGAGCCAAATAACATAGCAACTATACA
This sequence comes from Philhelius pedissequus, assembly GCA_910595825.1. Lineage (NCBI taxonomy): Eukaryota > Metazoa > Arthropoda > Insecta > Diptera > Syrphidae > Philhelius > Philhelius pedissequus. The sequence goes on from OU343163.1 coordinate 33,773,350, forward strand.
AACTACAAACAAAATAATATTCGCATATACATTTGTGGGATGGAATTTTGCATCCCTATACGCTCGCTGCCGCAGTTGCAAACAATAGTGCTGTAGGTATTATAGGAATATAACGAACAGTCAAGACTTGTTTAAGAACAGAAGATGACCATAGACTTCTCCAGCGGAGTGGAATTATTCATACATTCAAAAATGCAAAAGTGGATAGATGTGATTTTATTCATGCAGAAAATTGCAACAAAGATGCTGAATACAATCATGTTTTTGGACAAACTTTTCCATCCATTCAAAGTTATATGTACATACATTTTTGTATGTACTTATATGTATATTTTGTTCAAAACTTGTATCTTTTAGATATTAAACTTTGATACCTATTATGTTTTCGTATGTTTTATTTGAATAAGAAAGTGATTGATTAGCTTCTGATTACCGACAAAATTCTAGATGTTTAGATGCTTAACGTATGCTCTTAAAGGCAGGTGAGCGAAGCAGGAAACAAATGACTAAAGTCGCATTTCGTGAGGGGCGGAAAAGTTATGTTGCAATTTGGCAAAACTTTGAAGGAAATTTCATGGTCAGATACTTTATCAAAAAGCCTATTCTGCTACTTTAGAAATATCGACGCAAAGGTGACAAGAAATTTTCAAAATATTCAAAACATATACGAGTTTCAACTATCAATTGACAATTGATAAATAATGAAATTTCTTAGTTTTAAATTAAATGAAAAACTTATTAAATTGTCAATTATCAATTTGATAATGATCAATTACAAAACTATACTAATTTGAGTTTTCAAATAATGAATGGAAATATTTATCAATTGTCAATTGACAGTTTACGATCAGAATACAAGTATTTATAATGAAAGATGTATTAATTACAGTGGCTGAGCCAGAGGTAATTCTGAGTTAAATTAGAGTTATGCGTGAAACAGATTAAACCAGCAATTTTAACAGTGTCGTTAGGCAAAAGTCGCGAATTTACTGTTGCTGGTGCATTATTCTGACAATTACAAATATCTGCGTAGAACAACTGTGCAAACAAAAATGCATCAAATTTATTGCTGTGTTTGTTTATGTCAAGAAGCTGGTAATTATGCTACTGGCAGCAAATGTGTTTCGTTTATTTTATTTTTCTCAGAAACTAAAGACGACTTTTACATTAGTTTTTTACTATTTGACGCGGAATTCACTTAAAACAAATTGGTGGCACTTAATTACGTAAAACTTTGTAAATTTTGGCTTTGAAATTTATTTCTTATAGATAACCAAAGCTAATAAACATTAAGTATTTGGTTGATTTTTACTATTTTTTTTTACTTTTCAGACATTTTCCAGGGACATTATATTCTTAGTCTTTTTTACCAAAAACATATTCAAGATTAATACGAGGAACGCCATCATTAGCATCAATATTATTAGGTATTTTCAGTTATATTAAGTTTTAAAAAATGTAATGGTTTCATATAAGCGCGTTTGATTGTTAAATTTGTCCTTTTATTTACGTTCCAAATAGTCTAGGAAAATAGGATATTGAGCTAAAAAGGTGGTAGAGAGCTTCATTTTTACGTCCGCATTTCCTAAATAGTACCTTAAATTTAGAGCCGAACAAAATATTTTAGAAGGCGGGGATAGGTGGTGAAATTCATTTTTACTTGCGATTATAGGTACTATAGGGCAAGTTATGCATTTGTGGAAAAAAAATGTTTTGAGATAACAATCAAACATAACAATACGATGATAGCGAAGACGACAAAAGATGATCTAGAAATTCTGGCAGCCTGTATGTATGTCTGTCTGTTAGTGTGTCAGTCTGTCACTCTGCCAGTCTGTCTGTATGTATGTCTGTATAGACACCACAAACTTGGTATATAGAGTTTTTTAGGTATTGTACAGAAGGGAAATTGATTTTTTTTGTTAGCTCAAAAAATAACGTTGCCTGCCGTTCTCGAAAACGGCTGCAACGATTTTGATTAAAAAATCAGTGCAGCTTCTTAGGCAAGACGGTTGAAATTTTTTTTTAAATGTTTAAAAACGGTACTTTCCATACGACCTATTTATTTTTTATTATTTATTTATTCATTAAACATTAGCATACTAAAACAATAATTGTTTTTTAAGTACACTCTAGGTTAAAAGAAGAAATGGTTGCCCAATTTATACTGCGTACCAATATTTGTAATTAATATTTTTTTAGTATTTTTAAAAGCATTTTTAAGAAAAAAGTTAAAACTTTTTATATTTTGAAAACTGCTCATTCATTTTTGTTTTAAATTAAAGTTATATGTATTTGCTGAATACCCATGAATTGGGGTTTTTGAATTTTTTTAAATTTTTTTTTTCAAAAACCGCTCTACAGATTTTTGAATTTTTTCTCTCATAAATTCAAATTTATCCCGGAAATAAAATGACGTACTTTTTTTGAGCCCATATTATTCATTTATTTCAGAATTTTGAATTATTTTTCTTTAATTAAGCCGATCTCATAATTTTTTTTAAGTTATTAAATTTAATTTTTTTATTTTATTTATTAAATATTTAAGATTCTCATACCAATTTTTTTAGAAAAAAAATTTGAGAATTTTTATATAAATGAAAAATTAAGTAAAAAACTACTTTAAACATATATTTAGATTGTTAATAGAAATCTTTTGCATGCGATGTGATACAATTTGTGTGGCCAAAGAATTAAGAAAAATTAGTTCAGCTGTATAGAATAGGCACCTACAGAAAGATAGGCAGTCATTATTATGGAGTTGAATACTTGCCATATTTCTATTTTACGTAACTTAATACGTCTTTAGTTGAAAATATTGAATTTAAAATATTTATAAAAACATTTTCATTGGAAGATAAAGATTCCAAAAACAATCTACCCCTTCCTCGAATTTTATCCCTAATTTCACAACATGTGTGATTTAAATGATTTTTTCTAGCAGAACAATGGATGCATTGCACACTGACTTTTTTTTTTACACAATATCAGAATCGGTCGAAGAGAGTGTATTGCAAGCCCGTCTTGCAACAAATGGCTTGCCAACACAGAGAACTGTGTTATACCACCGGCTCATCATTTAGTGAAGCCCTTTCAATGCGAAACGAGTAAAGTTCCTTTGAACAGATTCTAGTCTGTCAATATTATTAGCGTAAAAATGGGTCCAAGCCTGCTATGCAAACTCAAGATGGGGACGAACCAAACAGTTGTGTATAAGGCACGTGTAACATTAGGATCAACAAAGTTTTTCGACCAACGCTTGATAAACCCTAACATTAAATTGGCTTTGTTAACGATTATGTTAAGATGATCAGAAAAGTCTAAATTGGGGGTAAAAAGAACTCCAATGTCCCTTAAAGTTATAACACGAGTTAAAATGTGCCGTGAGATAACATAGTCATGAAAAGAAGAAGAACGTTTTTTTTTAAATGTCATTGTTTTACATTTTGTCATCAACATATTGGTACTGAAAAAACCTTGTGAATAACAGTTGTACTAAAAATTAATTGAAGATATTCACGTTTAAAAATAAAATGCACGACTGGATCGCACGTACTTGCTCCTATGTTCGATCACATTATATGCAAAATATTCTTAATAGAAACGGCTAAATGTATTTTTAAAGTCATTTTTCACTTAATTTTTTGTATATAAAAATTCTTAAATTATTTCAAAAAAAAATTGGTATGAACATTTTAAATGTTTAATAATGTAAATTCAAAAACAAAATTTCATAAAAAATTATCCACCCGTTTTCGAAATATTGAATTTTCAAAAAAAAAATAATTTTTTTTTTAAATCCAAGAAAATTATTTTTCGAAAATCTTGAAATGCATTACTATTTAGAATTTGAAGAAGCTCCTGTACAAAATTTTGTATCGAAATCCGTTGAGCCGTTTATGAGAAAGTCGGAAATCAATAAAATGGTTGTATGGCAGGTACCGTTAATAACAAAATATTTTACAAAAATTTTAACCATAACGAAAGTAGTACACATGCCAATTTGAATCAAAATCGTTAGAGCCGTTTTCGATATAATTAAGATGGTAGAAAAAATTGTATGGCAAGTTCCGTTATGTTTGGGGCTATACCAACGATTCAAAAATCTATTTTGAATAATCACCTAAAACGCCTAAGCACCAAGTTTGAACCGAATCGGTTCAGCCGTTTAGGCTGTAGATCGTTCTACAGACAGACAGACGGAATTGCGGGACCCACTTTTTTGGTGTTCCCTATGATCGTAAAGTCATGTTTGATTGTTAAAAAAAAATTTGTTTACGAAAACATAACTTGCCTATAATCGCAAGTAAAAAAACACACTCTTCAATTTAACATCGCATTTTATATTGCTTGTTATTTTTTTTTTATTTTTTTTTTTAGATTTTTTGATAAACGTCAATATTCTTTTTATCAACACAAAAAAATATTTTTTTTATTTTTTTTCACAATGCATTAAATGTTGCCATAAAAATAAGACGCAAACAGCGAAACAAAAAACAAAAAGAAACGAAAAACAATAAGCAATTGAAAATGCTCGTCAAATGTGTATTTTTTTTTGTAAATAAATAAATGAATATTATTTCTGCCGTCAAGAACATGCTTCTTCTACATATTTTCATCTAAGTTGAATCTACAGATAGTTACTGCACACAGAGCGGTAAACAGAATATACAAAAAAAAAATTATAAAAAGAAGAAACGGTTATAAATTCTTTCGAATTTTCTTTTCTTTCTTGCCGATGTTTGCGCCATATACAATATCCTTAACCTGCTTCTTCGCATATATGTATGTAGGTATTTAGGATAGTTAGTATGTAGCATAGTTTTGGAGTATGTATGTACAATATATTTATCTTCAAACGGAATGCTAAAGAAATTGTATCTCGTTGTTGCTTCCTGTCTTCAAAAAAAAAAAAAAAAAAAAAAAAAAAAAAAATAGCGGTCGGAAGCACCCAGCAACAAGGATATACCTACTTATACACATTCAACAACTCAACCGGATATAGATTTCAACTTAAAGTTTTTCACTTTGTACATTATTTTCCCGTTGAATGTATAGTGTTTCCTAGCAGTTTTATATAATGTTGTTGTAGAAACGAAAAACGAACGACTATGTCGGTCGGATACGTACTGGGTAGTTGGTACCGTGTATACCTATGAACTGAACACATCATCCACCCTCCTATTCTGGTTTCATCATTGCTCCTATACTAGAGTCCTAGATGAAATGGTTTTCATTTTGTTCAATTCAATTTGTGTAAGAACGTCTCGTGCACTATACCAAAGGCTTCTTCTTCTTCATCGTTTTTTCTAGAAAAAAAAGGCAAAAGAAAGGCTTGCATTGCCTTTGCCTTTGCCTCTCTGCAAGCTTGAACCAGTTGGTTAGTATATAGTTGTTTGGCTTGCTGGTTTGGCTACTGGATGCGCACAGCAAGAACAAAAAATTTATTTTCGATATAAAAAGCAAAACGATTTAACGCTGTTTCCGGTTGGGCGCTTGCAGAAGTTGTATACAAACGCCACCCAACCCAACAAAATACTATACCAACATACCAATAATATAGTATATAGATAGCTCAAGTCATGGCAGACAATACCTACACACTAGCTTTTTTTCAATGGCCCGCAAATTCAATTTAAACAATTCACGACGAAAGCACACTAACAAGGACTAAATCTTAAGCTGATTGCAAAGCGATGATTTTGTAGCTTTTACGTCTCAAATCCATCCGAATGTTTAGATTTTTTTTGTTCCGCAACCGTTCGTTCTTGAATTCAAGCCAATAAAGAAGCCTTAACCTAAAAAACTATATGTCTCTATAATATATAATTTACAGATTCAGAAGTATGAGAAAGGCGAGTTAAGTAGATTAATTTGCATTTTATTTATCTATTGAGGATATTCAAAATATAATCTGGATCCGGCTATGTATTTGCTCAGCTCGTAAAAATCCAGGATCTAGTGACTTCCAACTCTCAACAGATCAATGTTGTGCGTGTTGCTAGTTATATATAGGTGGAATAAAAGGACCAACAATTTCTTGCAAAATCTGGACAGCTCTTTCGACTTTCAGTGGGCTCAATACTACTATCAATCTGTGACTCAAATTATGTTACTCTATGGAGAGATGTTAGCACCCACCATGTTTCATATAGGCTTCCAATGAGCATTTTATGTAGTTGAATCGGCTGCTGGTGCCTGCCGGTAACCGGTGATTGGACTGCGAACGAGATTGCTGCATGTATTATGATTTTAAAAGCACTTTGGGGCCATTTAGATGACGATCTTGAACTTCCGAATAACACTTATTTTTTTCAAGGGCTTACTAAGGTTTGTTAAATACTTCGCTTGTCTTGTATGGAAAGGAATTGGCAAATAACAGAATGTTTCCAAGAAACATTTTTAGCTGTATAAAAGCATTTAAAGTCCTTCAAGAGCTAATCTTAAAGCTTGCTTATGAATGCAAGGAATGAATCGTTTCATAGTATGTAAAATAGAAATAAGGAAGATGACAATAAACAGATTAAAAAATATCTTTATGAAAATAAATAAGAAAAGAAATTAAGATTTTCAATTGTATGATAGTGAATTTCAAGTGCGCGTTTAATATTTTCACAAATGTAGTGACGATACTTCGTTAAATTACAGCGCGGCTACATAATTCCGTGTATTAAGTCATCAACAATAATTTTAAATAAGATCAAGACTGGCTAACAACTTTAATGTAGCTAACCATTGAGGTTTAGTTAGTTAGGTGTAGTAATCCTATGCAGTTTTAAAGCATATGTATTTAGCTAATGTAGGTATATGTATATATGTAGGTAAGATTACATTAATTCTTAGTATAATGAATGTCGAATGGATGATTCAAGGAATAGTTACATAGGTACCTGCCTACAAATAAATATTTAAATTTAAGATATGGATTTTAACTATGTGAGTTAGGAGAGTAAAATATATGTACATACATATATAGATGGAAACTAAGTATGTAAACATGTACATATAATAATGAAAATGACGAATTTTTAAAAATCCAAAAACTTTTTTTTTTTGACAATTTTCGTATGCAGTTTTATTAACAATTTTAGGCACCATTTGTATAAAAAAAAATATTTTAATCGGTTCTTCCAATGTTGAGAAAGTCGAAAATATGATAAGTGGTTCTATGGGAAGTCCCGTTTATAAGCACACAAAAAAAAATGTTTTTTATACTTAAAAGTTGACTGTACCTATTTAGGAACACACACTTCTTTTTTAATTCTTGGAGTCGTTTTCGAGAAATAAATTTTTTTCTCAACGTATTTTTCTTTTAAATTTGTATTGGATATATATCATAGGAATATAGTTCTTTTAACTGTTCAAGATAATGTCAAAAAACTACCAAATACGAAGTTTCGCAAAACTCCATTAAGTCGTTTTCGAAATTTTGAATTTTCAACACAAAAAAAGTTTTTATTTTTAATTTCCACAAAAAAAATTATTTTGAAAAATTTTGGCTTACAATAGTGTTTAAACTTTTCATTAGCTTCTGCGCAAGAAATTTCAAGAAAATCAAATTAACCGTTTTCCAGAAAATCGAAAACCAAAGAAATGGTACTACTAGAGGTACCAAAAGTAACAATTTTTTCCAAAACAAAAATTACTAAAATGTTCCCATTTGCTTCGTGAATGAACTGATTTTTTTTTAGAAAAATCGTTGGACCCGTTTTCGAGAAAAATAAGATTTTTTATTTTTGGACAAAATAAAATGTATGGGAGTTACTGTTATTTGTCGTCTTAAAAAAAAATGAAGAGAACGTGTGGGCATATTACCGAACAAACAATATATCCCAAGTTTGTTGCAAATCCATCCAACCGTTTAGGCTGCAGACTCGCGGGCAGACAGACAGACAAACGGAATTGGGGGACCCACTTTTTTGGTGTTCTCTATGATCGTTATGTCATGTTTGATTATTAGATTTTTTTTCTTTTTTTTTGCACGAATCCATAACTTGCCTTATAGCACCTATAATCGCAAGTAAAAATAAGCAGAATTTTTTTCATTTTTGTCGAAGGACAGAATTTTGAGAAACGGCATTTTGAAAAGCAGAAAAAATGAAAAAAAACTGAATTTTGAAAAGCAGAATTTTCAGTTTAAAAGCAGAACTTTGAAAAGCAGTATTTTGAAACTAGAATTTTGACCCGCTCCCTATAAGTATGAGCGTCGACCAGTACTGTTCAGTAGTTCGGATATGTTGATATGCCCGCCATCCCGTGTCCTCGTTATGTTGTATACCTACTGAGTTTTATCAGCAGCCGCTGAGTGAAATGCTCAGTAACACTACATTTCCCCCTCCCTCCCCCCTCCGGTTCCAAGTTCCGATTTTCATCAACTCCCTATCCTCAAAATATAATTGAAATACTTGCACTTCTATAAATCCATATCAATTAACTCGACACAATGTCAAACCTACTGTCAAATACACAGAGATTCTTTCTTAAGCCGAACTACACGAATGTGGAATGTATAGGTAACACTATTTCTTCGTTCCCCCAAAATTTTTATGTTCGGAACTTCAAAGCCATTATACATCGGCATCTCTTCGACAATCATCTCTTATTTCCACACTGCTAGCACTATCTTCAATCACGTAAAGGGTAGTCAAAGACCCTTTAGTACACTATAACACTGAATAATTGATTCCAATAAAATACGAATTAAATATCCCTTTTTTTATGATTAACACTTAATAACCAAAAAAGGTTTTCATCGTTTTCCACTTCAAAAGTTCTTAACCCACCAGTAAAAATGATTATTTAATGAATAGTAAGGATATAAGTATTATGCATAATTTTCATTCCTATATACTGCTACCAATAATGTGAAAAAAAAGAATAAATACATAAAAGTTCCCTTCAAAATATTAAAGGCTTACAAGTAAAGCAACAAAAAAGAAAAGAAAAAAACTTAAAAGTCCAATTAGTTGGTACTTATAAAGCAATTTCGAGTTTATGTGAGAGTGGATAATCGGAAATGTGGTTAATATTATAGGGATTTGTTAAACTTTGACTCATAAGTATCAATATCGAAATTTTAAATATCTTACATCCAATGCCAGCTGTGCTATACGCACTTAACTTGACATCCACACCCACACACACTCACTTCTCTCATATAAGAAGAATCGAACTTTAATTTTTCGTTTGTCAAATTATGGTACATCGGCCAAATAAACGAACAACGAACAAACAACATCCTGAATTCTGATGCAGGAGAAGTTCTTCTCGATTCTCGGATATCAAGGACCAAAAACTGAAAACAACATTTCCAAAGTTGTTTTCTTTCAAGTCACGTACTCTTCAACGCATTATGATATTTGATGTACCTTCTTCCTACCGGCAATGCTTCCGCATTACCATATTATCCTGACCGTGTTAATATTCATAAAGTGTTGTGCATTGGATTTGTCCATTCTCCCCTCAGATTGACTCGTCCTTTTTTTTATTAAATTTGTTTTGCTTCTTATAATTTTATTCATATATTTTGTTGTGTTGCTTGGGCTGTGAGAAAAAATAAAGATAAAAATTAACGTACCTACAATTCCTCAATTTATCTGACGGTTTAATGAGGGAGAGATTTTTTTTGTTTGCTGTCAGAATAAAATTGAATGGAATGTTTGCACCTACCTAGGTTTAAAGTTGGACGTTTAGCTACTTTATTGTCGATTCCCTTTGGATCTGGATATCTTTTGTTTTACGAGTATAGCTATCTTTAACCGCCTCTTTTAACGAAGTTAAGGTATAATTAAATAAAATTACTAATTATCTAATTTAAATTTTAATAATTTTAGCTGATTGCTGTGGTGGAAAGGAAAATTAAAAAAAAATAAGATTAACCAAGGCGGCCCCTACTAAAATAAAAATACAATCAAATTTGAGCTGGGATTTAAATATAAATTGTTTGTATAGAGTTCTCTTTTTTTTTAATTGAATCCACGTACTTCATCCTATCTATTCCGTTTGGGGGAATTAATTTTTATTTTTATTTATTTTAATGTTTAATGTTTAAATTATTTAGTAGACAGCGTTCTTCCTGGATTTTTTTTTTGCACCAGAAGGTCCTTTTACTTGCGATATATGTAGGTATGTAGGGCAAGTTTTGCATTTGGAAAAAAATGGAACTCGAGATTTTAATCAAACTTGACATAACGATGATAGAGAACACCAACAAAGTGGATCCCGCAATTCAGTCTGTCTGTCTGTACAACGCTCTCCATCTTAAAGGGCTGAAGCAATTTTCTTCAAACTTGGTATTTAAGCGTTTTAGGTGAGTGTCTAAAATAGATTTTTGAATCGTCTTTTTAGCCCCAAAAATATCGGTACTTGCCATACAAATTTTTCTACTATCTTAATCATCTCGAAAACGGCTCCAAGTATTTTCATAAAATTTGGTTTGTGTACTACTTTGGGTATGGTCTACATTTTGGCCAAAATGTTTGTACCTACCATACAACCAATTTATTGATTTTCTGTTTTCTCAGAAACGGCTCAACGGATTAAGATCAAAATTTGTATACAATAGCTCCTCCAAATTCTAGGTAATACTGCATTTCAAAATTTTCAAAATATATTTTTTTTTTTGGAAAATTCAATATATCGAAAACGGAATATTTAAATTTTGTTTTAATGTTTATATTATTAAATATTTAAAATTGGCATACAAAGTTTTTTTTACAAAAAAAATAATGGTATATAAAAAATTAAGTAAAAAAACGACTAGATTTATAATAGAAATCTTTTGCATACGATGTGTTCGAAAATAAGAGCAAGTTCGTGCGATCCAGTCGTGCATTTTATTTTTCTATTGGGGAGTAAGGACCAATTTAAAAAAAAAGAGTGTACCTACCACTTAGACTATACTTTTTTTGAAACTGAGAATCATTCTAATAATCTAAATCAAGTAAATGGTTTTAAGAGAACAGTGTTTTGAAGGAATTCGTGTGATTTCCTTCTGAGCTGTTATATATAAAACGCTGACATTTTAAACTATTTACTTTATATTGATGATTGAAACGTTTGTGAGCTTAAAATTAAATATGTATTCAATGAAATTTTAAAAATCATTTCTAATTCAAACAAAATTTGCCAAAAAAATTGCATAGTTTTATTATTTTGATGAAAAATATTTTCTTTTTGACCCACCCTAATTTGAAATTATTGCTTTCTTTCATAATTCTATCCGCTCACGTACTTGCATAAATATATATCCCCATAACGAACGATATTCCAATTGTACAAACTTCATCGTCGGTCAAATTTTGATCCGGTGTCCAGCAATTTTATTTCAACGATCTCAGCGAATTAAGAGAGTTTCAACGTTGGTTTAAATTTGATTCGTGTTTTAGCAATTTCAACTCCCCGATTTACTTCTGTAAAATATCCGAAATTAGTGCGTGATTTAATACAAGAATGACTCACTCACAATTCTCACGGAAATGAGACAAGAGTATCACATGATTCACTGTACGCATTTTGTAATTATAAAACACTTCTCCAATAGCATAAAACATTTCACGGCGAGCAAGAAATGTGTATCTTCTTCCTAGTTTGACACTAATTTAACAAGAACGACGAGATCTCGTCACACTCTCGTCTCGTCGTATTCATTCTGTTCAAGATTAAAGAATTCTTCCAAATGCCTGGCAATGCTTTTTTAGATTTGTTAGCTTCCAATATGGCAATGATGGTCTACTTTATCAATAAGATATTTTTGTTTATTGTTTTTGTGTTTTTTTTTTTATTTGAGGAAAATTTAATTTTAAATTTTTATTTTTAATTTAGATTATGTAGACAAATTATAAAAAAAAAAAATGTTATAAGTGTTATTTAGACTCAAGTGTTTATGGATTTAAATAAAAAATTGTAAATCTAGGTGTTTCTTTTTTTTCTTTTTTTTTTAAATAAAAATCGTATTTGGTTCTGTTCGTTGAATTTAATTAAAAATAAAAAAAAAGACTTTCATGTGGATCTTCAATGAAAATTTATATTGTGACAATAAATTATTCATTGTGGTTTTTTCGGAAGAAAAAATATTCTTTTTCGGTATAAAGAGATTATATTTAAATATTTATTATTATTTATTTAAATATTTTTTTTCGAGAGCTGAAGCAAAATCTGTCGGTTTTTGACAGAAAACCTGCTGGTTGACGTGTCAATGACAGCTCCATATAGAAAAAGTTTACCCCATAACCGAAAAGAAAGTTTAACTTTAAACATTCCTTTAATTAAAAAAATAATTGAAAATAAACGTTAATATTTGAAATGTTATGCCAAAGTTTTTTTTAATCCAACATACCAATGCGCTCTTATTCTTTGTTCATTTGTATTTTCTTTTTTGAATATGTGCATAAATAAGATGTGAGATTTTAATTCATACCTGAAAATAGAAAAACAAATAAAATTATCAGAATTACAAAAAAATATGTGTAGTTATTTATTGAAAATCTTTAAAATACAGAGTGGACAAAAAGTAGACAAATCTATTATTTAATCTGTGTTTTCAAATTTTCCTTAGTTTTCAAAACCAAGAAAAAAGAAGAATATTTTAATTCAATTCATCCTTCAAACTAAGACAAGGTTGTATGTATATTTTGCTGTGCGTTTTAAAAGCAATTAACAGAAATACATTTTAAATTCGGAGAATCAATGATAGCGAGGACAGTTAATTGATGACAATGATCCTTGCTTATCAAATGCAACTGTAAATCGTACTCAGGCTTTCAAATTCTCTACAAAAAAAATCACCAAACATTTAAGACAAATCGAAAAAAGTGGACTGATTTTAAACCAAAAAGCTTCAGTGGAGAAATGTTCTACTGTATGCTAAATTAATCATTGATAATTGTCTTGGAAAAATTATAAATTAGTGGGGTGGCAATGGCACCTAACCTAAACGTGTAGGTTCGATCCCCACGCTAGACAACATTCTTTTCTAAGCCACCAATTTTAATTGGATGCCCATGCCAGCCGTGGGCTAAAAAAATGAGATAGTAAATAAATTCTCAAATCCACTGTGCCAAAAAATATTCTTTCCTATATTTCTATTCTTTCCAACCAGTGCAATTCAGGTTGCATCTAAAAAAAACACCTTAGGTCTTAAAGGCTTATAGTCAAAATTATTTTAAAAAAAATGTTTAAAAAAAATTAGTTTCTACTTATCCGAACTTCAATAATAAAGTCTTAAATTAAAAAAACAATGAGTATCGGAATATATAAATGACAAGTACTTGCTCCTATATTTGATCACATCCTAACCAACAAAATTTTTAGTAGAAAAAGTTTATTATATATTTAAATTCGTTATTTACTTAATTTTAAATATAGAAAATGTTTTCAATTTTGTTTCTAAATCTTAATATAATTTAAAGTATTTAATAATATAAATTTGAGCAGAGAATTTTAAAATATATCATCCAACCGTTTTCGAAATATTGAATTTAAGAAAAGCATCCTTTTTTAAAATCCAAGAAATTATTTTTTTCGAAAATTATTATTTAAAACTAGGAGATATGAATATTTACATCAAAATCTGAAAATCGTTGGAGCGGTTTTTTAATACATTAATTTTTTATTTATAAAATTTTGAAAACATTTATAGAAAAAAAATTGAGCCGCCATTTTGAAGATATTATTAATATACATATAAAATTCAAATTTCAAAAAAATTATGCGACTGGTTGAGAAAGTCGAAAATATGAAAAGTGGTTGCATGGGAAGTACCGTTAATAAGTACGCCAAAAAAAAAATATTTGTATACTTGAAAAAAGTGGAGTGTACTAATTTAAGAACGCATACATTTTTTTTATAAAAATTCTTGGAGCCGTTTTTTGAAAAATAAATTTTTTTCTTAACGGTTTTTAATCATTTGCATGGGAGGTACCGTTGTTTTTTTATTTTAGAAAAATAGTTTTTTACCTATTGAAGATAATGTCAAAAAACACCAAATACGAAGTTTCGAAAAAATCTATTGAGTCGTTTTCGAAATTTTGAGTTTTCAAAAAAAAAAATTATTTCCAAAAAATTTTTTTTTTTTTTTTTTTTTTGAAAAATTTTGTTTACAATAGTATTTAAGCTTTCTAGAAGCGTAAAAAATTTCCAAAAAATCAATTTAATCTTTTCCCAGAAAATCGAAAACCAAAAAAAGGTGCTACTAGAGAGAGAATTGAATTATCAAAAGGTACCCTTTCGCTTCATTAATGAACTGATTTTTCTTTATAAAAATCGTTACTGCCGTTTTTGAGAAAAATGTTTTTGGCAAAAAAAATGTAAGGGAGCTACTGTTATTTGGCGTCTTACAAAAAAAAATAAAAAAACGTGTGGGCATATTAGCGAAAAAACAATATGAACCAAGTTTGAAGCAAATCCACTGAACCGTTAAGGCTGCAGACTCGAGGGCAGACAGAAGGACAGACGGAATTGGGGGATCCACTTTTTTGGTGTTATCTATGAACGTAATGTATTGTTTGATTGTTAGAAAAAAAATTTTTTTTACGAATACATAACTTGCCTTATAGTACCTATAATCGCAAGTAAAAATATAAAATAATCAGAAACAATTAAAATGCTGAAAGTTGGTCGTTTGTTGATTTTCTGTATCTGATTTGTATCTGTTTACTATATAAGGGTAGTTTTGTTTTATATTGCTTTTTATGATTAAAATGAAAATTCATTCGGTATGTTTAAAAACAAATCAGTGTTCAGAGCTTGCTCTGTACGGAACAGGTTCACACCATTACTCTTATGTACTTAAACTTTGTTCAGAGCTCTGCTCTGAAGGAAAAAAGAAAAACGCATAATGAAAAATACAAATCAGATGAAAAATACAGAGATGGCACGTCGTCAGCGTATTTTGATGCAAAACTCAACGACGTTTTATGCACTCACTCTGAAAACTGACGCCATGGCGACAAAGTGGCCAGAGAGCCATCTTGACATAATGAAGTATTTTATTTTAGTTTGCTTTAAACTTAAAAACAACTAAATTTTAGTTTTTTTATAATCTACAATTTAAAATCTAAGATTTAACCTCACACTAACACATGCAACCATCTTTGATATTGCGATCATTATGTCACAATATCTGTACAAAGAATGTCTCGAATGTTAAATAAAAAAAAAACTATCAAATTTGTTTGTGTATATGATGGGGGAAAAATAAATAGGGTGGAAATTAACCAATTTCCTGCATAAGTATCCGACATAAGATCCTTAAAAAATGACAAATCACGCATACCCGCATATAAGCTCTACCTATATTATGATATTAGGTAGGTATCTGTGTTCGTTATTTGATTTAAATTGATGAAAGAAATGAAAACTTTTTCAAATTCTATACGAGTAGTTAGGTAGGTATCTTATTCTAGCAACTAAAAAGCTTTTGAAATCAAAAATCCTTCAAAAGGATTGTAATGTTCGATTCCAATAATAAACTACTTACACAAAAAAAAGAAAAGAAAAAAAACTTAGACCCCATGAGAAAAGGATGCTTCAATAATATTCAATTGAATTCAAGGCAAAGAAAAATATCAATGGTTTGTTTTTTAACAACAAAAAGATAGAAAATAATCTGTTATGTTCTTAAAGGAGAAGAAATTACTTTAATGGGATTGTATAAAGCAGCAGGGTGTAGTCGTTTTTCTTTTATCAGAATGATGAAGAAATCAGGGTTTTGGCTTTTGATGACGGATTCTGATGGTGACTTTGTCTTGCTTAAGGCGATTAAATGTTCACCCTTCCCCTTAAACAATATTACTACGAACAACCACCACGGCGAACGACCTGAAAAAACAACACAAACAAAAAGTAAAACAAATAAGAACAAAATCATAAAAGCAAATGAATTCCATGTCCTTCGGAACAAAAACACAAAAACAGGATACACATAGCTAAGGGAACAACCGCAATGTTGCTGTATGTCTTTAACACACAATTTCGCTAACGCACTATCGTCATCATATCTTGACATTGTGTTTACTTCCGGTTCCATGATGAAATATATTTTCGGGCAACTGGAGCACGCAAATCTGGTGGCACATTAATAATAATTTCCAAAAGGGTTTTGGCCCTGCTGTCAACCCTCCTTTCAATCATGTTTTTTTTTTTGTTGAAGGGAATATATTCATGCATTAATCCCCGACATTTCGACTAAATTCCCCTGTACTCGTAATATTTATTATGCTATATCTCTGTATAAACAAAACTGTTATACTGTAACAACCAGTAATAATAGATCCTTATATAAAATGAAAGCCACTTCTTCCTTTCTACTGACGGACTACAAACAGGATCACAATGAGCATGATGGAGGTTTGGCATTTCACTTTGGTTTGGTTTAGTTTGAAGTAGGAGAGGAAATAATAGGGAATATAAAGCCCGAGTGTATAGAAAGACCTTTATGATTAATTTGTTGCAAATGCGCTTAAAACCAAAAGCTTATAGTATTTCCTCTTTGTCCTTTCGATCGGTACGTATATGTAGGTATAAGGAGTAGATGTACCTATTGGTTTAAATTGTAGGAAAATTCACATTCATAATGTTTGAGTTTATCGAGGCAGAAACAAAGGCAATGTCAATACAGTCTGCTACTTATATTTATGGCCAGATATATATATAAAACACATCCATTCATACATACATAAGTCGGTAGCAAAGGAGGTGACGTTGTGAAATAATTTTTGAATAGGCTATGGAAATGTGATATGGAAATTTAGTAGGTAGTGGCATTATTTTAATTCTTCCTGAAAGTTCTTTGTAACTTTTAATATACAAATTGAATAAATACACAGTTGTGTAAATAATTAAAATGCCTTAGAGCGAAAGTATTGAAATGTTTAAAACACAATATGCCACATATGTGTAAAAGGCAAACAAAATCAGCTTGTTTTGAACATTTTCAAAATATCTGTAAGGATAATTAGAGTGTTCTGCTTCCTGATTTGAGACAAGTATGAAATTTAAGAGTTAGTCCTTTGCATGAAGAAAGATCATAAAATATTATATGTTTTTTTTTTTTTTTTTGATTTAACGCTACAACGTTAGTCGTAGTGGGAGGATTATTTTCCCAAAAACTTGATTTAAAACGGAAATACACTAGCAAAAAATTTGAAACCAATTCTTAATCACTTTTAAATTGTTTTTTTTCTGAACTTGGATTTATATTTGGTAAGCTACCGCACATTTTTAACACAGAGATTGTATATACTAATATAATATCTTTCTATTGAGTAAGTACATTAATTTATATTGAGTTTAAGTGATAAGATACAAATTCTTTGAACGAAAACACAAACAAAACCTTCAATTCAAAAATTTGAGAGATTTTGACTCGAAATAAATAAATAACTTCAGAACTTTAGTTATAAAGTATATGTTAGTAAAACTGTGTTAGTGATTAATAATAAAAAAATATATATTATAAAATTAGTAAGGGTTAGGAGAGATAAATAAATATGTTTATGTTCGTTAACAATTAAATAAATATAAATAAACAATTTAACAAATAAATAAACAGATAAATAATTTAACAAAAAAGAAAACAAATTATTAAGAATAATTATAATAACAGTTGAATAAATAAATAAACTAAAAATTAATAAATAATTAAATAAATAAATAAATAAAAGAATAAATTAATATATTAATTAATAAATAAATATTTATATAGGTACATATTCAGTTCAGTTCAGTTTTCTTTATTGAAACTTAAATTCACAAGATTTAATTTTGAATACAAGAATAAACAACCGACTACATAATATGTCTAGTTGATTTTTTTGTTTTTAAATGATAATAGAGAATAGATTTCCTTTATAACTTTACATTGTTTAAAAATGTATCTTATTTCAAAATATATGCTGATGCTCGCTCCCGGAAAATGTTAACATACAAATTGGCTCTTTTATGCCAAACTTAAAGCAAAACTAAAATAAATTAAAATAAAATAAAATAAAATAAAATAAAATAAAGTTAAATAGCATTTGAAGAGTTTGTCATATACTTTAGACAGTTACTTAATTCAGAATATATTTAAATATATTGGAAGAAGAAACTTATGATCTATACAAAATCTATCAAAAGATGTAAGGGTTACATACATAATATAAACAATATTTTTTCCCAAGATTTAGGTCAAATAACAATACTTTTATCTATTTATTAAATTATCCCCGGTTAACATTTAACGACGCCTTTTCATAGAAAGAAAGAGTTAGATTGTTATTTACTTGAATTGGCAATCAGTTAAACAATTTAATGGATTGTCAGTGGATTCACAACTTAGTAAAAAGTTATTATAAAGCTTATTGATTATTGATTATTAAGGGAATCATTTCAACATTTGTCTTTTCACGCAAATCTGAGATGGGGTGGTATAGAGATATAGGTTAAAGGTTTCGCAATTCTAAACGATAAAAAGTATACTTCAAGGATAAATTACTCGCCTAAGGTCTAACGTCACTAACTATTAAAACTATTATACTACTATATCCAGTTGAGAGTTTCATCAGTTATTTCTTCAAAAAAAAAATTCTTGAAAACTTTTGATTTACAATATCTACGGCTTAAAATTTTTAGAAACTTCTCCATACAAACTTTCAAAAAAATCAACTGAGCCGTTTTCCAGAAAATCTAAGAAAAAACAGGTTCTAGATGTACCAAAAATAATCAAAACGTTGAAGCTGTTTTTTGAGAAAAATAATATATAACTTTTTGGCTAAAAAAATGTATGACAGGAACAAATATGTTAAGTTTTAAAAATAAAATAAAAGTGTGGGCATATATACCAAATTTTAAAAAAAATCATTCACACGTTTAGGATGTAGGCTCGCAGACAGACAAGAAGACAAAATTATGAGACCCACTCTTTTCGTATTATCTATCATATACCTTTGTCAAGTTTGATCAAATTCTCAAGTTAATTTTTTACGAATCCAAGACTTGAAATACATACTTATTGGAAGTAAAAAATCAGTAGATTTATTTAAATTTTATGAAACCCAAGTTTATTTAATATTTATTTTATTTTATCTTATTTCATTTTATTTTGTTTTATTTTATTTTATTTTATTTTATTTTATTTTATTTTATTTTATTTTATTTTATTTTATTTTATTTTATTTTATTTTATTTTACTTTATTTTATTTTATTTTATTTTATTTTATTTTATTTTATTTTGTTTTATTTTATTTTATTTATTTTATTTTATATTATTGCAATTTAAGGTCTGCAATTGGGACAAAAAAGAGGACACACGTGCATTCTAAAAAAATCAACAAACCATTTAATGAAGATTTTAGAATTAATTGTACAGGTACTACTTGCACCGATTGCGAGTCAAATAATTTAATAACTGAAAGAATAAAAAGTTAATTGGGACCACCACAAGATATTCCCCAAGGCCCTTCGTTTTTATTTTATTTATTAATGATTAACAGTGAGAATACATTCCTAACTCTCTCAGTGTTTTTTCGGACAAAACTTCATTATTCAAAATTACTTAAATTCCTCGCAATTTTAAATGGTTACAGTGTGACCTTAGTAAGTTTTTTTTAATAGTGTATTCGTTAAATATTTTTATTTTCGATATAGGTACTAAAGTACCAATTTTACATTTGTAAAAAAATTTAACTCGAGATTTTAATCAAACTTGACATTACGATGATAGAGAACACCAAAAAAGTGGGTCCCGCAATTCCGCCTGTCTGTCTGTCTGTACAACGAATTTTTTCAAACCTTAAATAGATCTAAAATAGATTTTGGAACGGTTTTTTCGGCCAAATTATCTCGAAAACCTCCTAAGATTTTGATAACAAAAAATATTTGCACTATAATAGGTATAGTCTACATTTTGGTTAAAACATTTTTTTTTACATTTGTTATTAACGGTAGTTATCTGCCAAGTGACCATTTTTTTGATTTTGGACTTTATAAAAAATGTTTTTGTTTTTAAATTCAATATTTTAAAAATGGGTGAACGATTCTTTTTTGAAATTCAAGTTCTAAATTTTAATTATTAAATATATAAAATTGTTATACTAAGAATTTTTTTAGAAAAAAATTTACGAAATTTTATATATAAAAAATTAAGTACTAAAGACTAGAAACATAATGAGCTGTTGCTACTAAAAATCGTGTGCTTAAGATGTGATCGCACGTAAGAGCAAGTAGCTCATTGGAATTTGTCAGATATATCGTTTCGTCGAAGTACATAATTGTTTTGTAATATAGAAAATGAATAAATGAGAAGAACTGTGAGGTTGTTTCTCAAATTGGGAATCAATTCAAATGGTGACAAAAAATAACTTCACAATTTTTTTGTTTTGAAATTTTGTTGGAAACGTCTGCTGGATCAGCTAGTTTTACATAAATTTAAATCAATTATTTTTACATAATAACGTCCATGTACCTGAAATTTGTTTTTATTTCCATGTGTTTTTTTTTTAATTCTGGTTTTATTATTTATTGAAATTTGAAAGATTCTTTTATTTTTGCCAAAACCTTCGTATGAATAGAATTTTCTAGCACAGCTTTAATTACGAGTACCAACAATATAAGAACCTTTCAGCTTTGTCTTTTGCTATTGGTCAATACATCGATTCCAAACAAATATCCCTGTTATTTCCTATTAAGCCCAAACATATACATACATACCTACATACCTTACCTACATGTATAACAAGTCGGAACGTAAAAGTCCAGCTCCGGGCGATATTTGAACAATATAGGAACCTGATGAAAGGATTTATTATTTGCTTTTATATTGGTTTTGATTGACAGGTGTATGGTATGTATGCATGTGTGTAAAAACAAAACCAAACAAAATAAAAAGGACTTCCTAGTCGAATCCTATCAAAATCTTTGGGTGAAAGGGGTCATAAGCATAACATATTAAATTTACATACCTATACTATTCAGATTTGTGTTATGTTTGTGTTTGTATGTGTGCCAGTCAAGGGTAGATTTATTTATTTTTTTTAACATCACATTTTATAAATTTACATATACATATGTACATGTTGGAAAATAGGAAATATAAACAAAACGAATTCACAAATGATGTTATGTTTAAATCCCTTTAAGGGCAATTCAATGAATATGAAGAGTGTAGAACAATAAATTATGAAAGCTTATTGGGAGTCCAATTAGGAAACGTGTTCTAGTTTTGAATAAATTTTTGCCAATCCAGCGGAAAACTAAATTTTCCCTTGGACAATTTAATATGATGGAACAAATTTAATATTATCTACCTACCTACCTAGCAAAATAGGAAAAATTGTGTACGTGTTCAAAATGTTGGTAACCAATGCTCATAATATTGGGATAATTAATATTATGTAAATTTTTATTTTAGGAATTTTAATAAAAATGCAAATGTTTGATTAATTATTTAAAGCCAAAGGGTATTAGGTTTGGTTGCTTACAAAAAATAAAAACTCAACAGCCGGTTAAATCCTAGAAGAGTGTTTTTTTTTATTTCTTTAAATTTTAGAACTGTTTCTGAAAATTATTACATTTTTACTTGTGATATAGATACTATAGGGCAAGTTTTGCATTTGGAAAAAAATCGAACTCGAGATTTTAATCAAAATTGACATATCGATGATAGAAAACACAAAAAAAGTCTGCCTGTCAGACTGTACAACTCTCTACAGCCTAAACGGCTGAAGAGGTTTTATTCAAACTTAGTATTTAAGCGTTCTAGGTGATTGTCAAAAATAGATTTTTGAATCGTTGTTTTAGCCCCAAGAATAACGGTACTTGACATACAAATTTTTCAACGATTTTCATAAAATTTGGTGTGTGTACTACATTGGGTATGGTCTGCATTTTGGCAAATTTTTTTTTTTTAATATTTTGTTATTAACGGTACCTAACATACAACCATTTTATTGATTTTCGACTTTCTCATAAACGGCTCAACGGATTTCGATCAAAATTTTTATACAGGAGCTCCTTCAAATACTTAATAATACTGCACTGACAGACTGACAGACAGACAGACATACAGACGGACAGAATTTTTAGACTATCTTTTTTCGTCTTCGCTATCATCGTAATGTCATGTTTGATTGTTATCTCAAAACTTTTTTTTTTGACGAATGCATAACTTGCCTTATAGTACCTATAGTCGCAAGTAAAATGGTGATTCTGCCCCACAGCCACATATCGTGCTTTAAGAGGAGATTATGGTTTACATAATCGTCCAACTACGCAAGCAAATTGGCAAAATTGTGAAGAAATTTGAAGAGACTGGATTGGTTACAGATATTGTAAGGCCTGTGCATCATCGTCGCTCGTGCCACTCAAAATATCGCTGCTGTAAGTGAAATTGTCGCCGAAGACCCGAATGTGTCGATTCCTCGTCGTTCTCAGGAATTAGGACTGTCTTACGGCACATTATGGCGTATTTTGCATTTGGATCTACACCTACATCCATATAAGGTCCAGCTCAACAACAACTGAAGCCAGCTGACCATTCACAAGGATGTAGATACGTCGAATGGGTGATTGAACAACAGGCGGACGGCAATTTTTCGAACAAAATTTTCTTCAGCGACGAAGCACATTTTCACTCGGTGGGTATGTAAATAAACAAAATTGTCGTATTTGGGGTTCTGAGAATCCTCAAGTAATTGAAGACAGGCCATTACATCCACAAAAAGTCACTGTTTGGGGCGCTCTTTGGTCCGGAGGTGTGATTGGACCTTACTTCTTCGATAATAACGATGGATCGACTGTCACCGTCAATTCGGAGCGTTATGGTCATATGATAACCGACTTTTTTTTGCCTGCTATTGAAGAATACGACTTGGAGAGTATGTGGTTCAACAAGACGGTGCTACATGCCACACAACTCGAGCAATAATCATTTCATGGCCGCGTAATTTCTCGTCGTGGCGAAATCAACTGGCCCCCAAGATCATGCGATTTGACACCGCTGGATTATTTTTTGTGGGGCTACGTGAAAGACAGTGTTTAGGCAGATAAACCTTTAACTCTTGAGCACTTGAAAACCAACATTCGTCAAGTTATGGCCCAATACGAGTATGTGTCAAAAAGTGGTCGAAAATTACATCAAAAGAATCGATGCTTGCAACAATTCGCGTGGTGGTCATTTAAATGATGTAGTGTTTCACACATAATGTTAATGTTCAAACTTTATAATAAAAAAGAAATATCATAAAAAAACTATTTTGTATGTGTTTTATTTACGTTTACTTTTGAAACCCTAAAATGGATAACCCTTTACATCCAAAGTATTTTAAATAAAGCATTAATTCATTTGTTAGTTGTTTATATTCATATACCTGGGTACAATAATTATATTATATTTTATTTTTCACAACAAAACACTTAGAGCATTTGTTGACGTCTGTTCTCTATGATCACAAAATATAAATGAAATCATTCTAGAAGAAAGAAATCACGCCCGACAAAAAACAGTTGGTAGTTAGTGGCGCGAACCGAACGAGGGGAATCATTTATTTTTTTGTAGCAGGTCAAAAATCTTCTTGGGAGAAATCTTCGCCATCGGTTTTGCATTTAATTCATGCATATGAAAAAGTATTGTGCATTTATTAAAGTTTTGTTTTGTGTTGTCTATTCTCTACCTTCTTACTTGAGCTAAGCAGAACATGCTATGTAATTGACAAACTGGTGACCGGCTGCATTACATGCGGTCTGCATTACATGCGGTCTCCATTAGCGATGAATCTAGAGCATGCTTTAAAGCATGCTCTGAGTATCGCAAATGGAGACCGAAATCCCAGCTTCATTTTCATAGCATGCGATGGAAAGCATGCTTTCATCGCATACTGCTCATCGCTTGCTTTTTCGCAAGGAGAACTCTCATTTTGTTATGGCGTTTCCAAATATCATTTGTTGTTGTTGTTTCTACCAGCATCAGTTGCCTTCGACATTCTTCAGTAGCTAAAAAAGTATGTTATGAAATGCCCACCAACGAAAATGTGTCTGTCTCTCTGCTACCTGCTTTCTGATATTGCTATTGGTTTTGCTTTTAAATTTATCGCTAAGTCCCCTTTCACACAGGGAAACCAGTTGCTGGAGATTTTTTTGACGTTTTCCATTAATTGCCTTGTAGCTTTCACACGAAGAAATTGATGAGGAAACTGAGTTGCTCGTTTTTTTAATTGCTTTTGATTTGACATTCGCTTTTTTTAAACAAACAATTTGCTTCGCGGCTGTAAAATTCTACACAATTTTGAGTTATAAATTAACCGCAGCTTATTTTTTGAAAAATAAATTCAAAATAAAGAAAACTGGTGCGATTATATAGGTAAATGTTGTTTTTTTATTGTGGTTGTTAATAATGGTTTGCTAAATTAATATATTAAAAGATCACGGAAAAACAATGAACCAGGAGAAAATTGATTTGTGTGCAGATTTGTTGTGCGTTTCTCCTGCCATCCAAATCTTGGACCCAACACATGATAGTGATGATGGGAAGATTATATTGGGCTTATTGAAATGCACCGAAGCTTTATTGGTACAGTTGGACACATAAACTACTGACAGGATGATATGACTGATACCTGTGGTGCCGCCTGCTGCTGCTGCTGCTCGCTAATACAGGAACGTCATTATAAACAAAATGTGATGACGAAGCCACAAGCTGAGAGCTTAGTTGGTCCGTCCGTTTAGTTGTCGATTTTCCATGTCTAGGCGCATAATTGTATGTATGAAATGTGTACCAACTCATGATGGATTGAATTAAATGCATTGCCTACAAGAATTAAAACTTGAAATATTCTTTCACAATGAATTTATTTAAGTAACTCACTTGGTTTAGTTAATGTAATAATATAATTGTAAGAAACAATTTCTCTTTAAAAAAATATGTTTGACATCTTCCAGAGACAGAAGTCAAAATGGAAACCTAAGAAAATTTCAAAGCATAACGTCAAAAAAATCTCTTCAAATCGTTGACCGGGGAGATTTTTTTCATTCCCCTTACTTCTTGCCCTTCTCACCTACAAACTCCCAGTTGCCGGCAACTCTGTTTCCTTGTGTGAAAGGGGTATAATGGAGACCGCGTTTTACTTTTCATGAGTGAAATCAATGATAATATCTCCTATATGACCGCTGTCATATTGCATTTCACTAAGGCATTTATCATTGCGGAGTGAATTTCCTACTGGGAGAGTGTGCGGGTTCTGTAAGGGCAACTGACACTACTTTATATTTCCATTAGATACATTAAAATAATTTGATGCTTGCTGTAGACTGCAACTTAAACAAAATACCGTTGAAAAAATTATTACTCTGGTGTACGTCTGTGAGAAAATATTTTGTCATTCATATATGAAATTCCTGTCCGTGTCAGTCCAAGAGAAACTAAAAACAATGAAACTTATATGGAGCAATGTCCGTACAAAAAAATGTGTCTGCCTAAGAAAGGGGTCTGCCTAACGGAGGTGTCCTCTAAGGGAGATTTCACTGTAATTATTTCAATATCTATTTGTATGTGAATAATTAAAATTATTAATTTTTTTGACATTTCTAAGTTCACATGATATATGGAATATGTAGAAAGTAAACAAAATGGATTAGACTATTGTAATTTTTTTATTCTTTCATAATTCGAATGATCATTCGATTAATTTGATCACTCGAATGCTCGATTATTGAAATCATTCAATTATGCCTATCACTACTGGCAACCTACGAATGGAACTGGGTTTAGATGTTTTATTAAAGTTAAACTGCAATAGCATGAGGTTACAAATTGACAAAAATACAAAAAGATATTTTTAGTCTCATTAAATCTTCTCTTAAAGCTTTATAATTCCCAGATAGTTCGCACATTACGTGAGCAAAACAATTTAGTTTAACTAATCCCTATGTTGTTCGACCATTTTAAAGAATTCCATGAATTTAATAACCAAGGCAGCCAGTATATATGTTTGCATCATAAAAAAAATAAGAATTTTATTTATCAAAGAAACGAGCCACTGTCCACATAAAAATAGAATAAATCCTCCGAGACTTGATTTTATAATTAGAATGAAATATAAATTTATGTGTTTTTGTTTTGTTTGCTGTTATTTAACTTCTCATCAATTGAGCCCCATCAAAATAGAACAATAAAACAAAAGGACATTTCATGAATTTCTCCAGCTCCTATAATAACCAAATAAAAATAAACCTAAAATAAAAAAAAAGGAAACCACTCTAAGAAGAAGTCAAAAATCACAATACAACCAAGAACGCCAAAAAAATCATCATTATCAAGAGTCATCTAAGTGTGACTTCTGCCCCTCAAGCAGCACTTACAAAATCAATTCACAGCCATTTACTAACCTATAAAAAATAGATAGACACAAATAATTTGTTGTTGTTTTTTTTTTTTTTTTTGTTGTTGGTTTAGTTTACGCGTTGAATGACGCATTTATATATCCAATGTCAAATGTTTATGTCCACCACCAATATTGGCCGTAGCTGGTCCGCCCAAAACCACAAAATTATTCCTCCTCATCAAACACCTCTGATGGTAAACAAGGGACAAAATTTATAGATAGTAGCTATATATACGAGGACAACAACGACTTTGTTGCGTCAACAACAACGCATTCCCTGAGACGGACTCTATAGATAGACAGATACTGAACTACGAGACGAATAGAAAACTAGATAGACTGAGATTCACTAATCCGACAACAAAATTGGGCCACGTTAATGATGATAACATTCAATGGCAGCATTCAATATCATAAGGACAACAAAATAACAATGCGTATAATGGGGGGCATAAAATCACTCCGTTAAACAGGAAATACCCTAACGGTATCCATTGGAGATTTTCAGTGTTCATCTTATTCGGATTTGCGAACCAACTTCTCTATTCCTTGATGATGATCCTATAGATTCATAGATATGTATAAGTATATATACACCTACTTACTACTGCTAAGATACCTAAGCTATATATAAGTATGCCAAGTCCCGCTGCGATGGGGGAGGCGGGCGCGTCCTAAGGGAGCGAATTCAAATGCTGTCTGAATGTGTGTAAAAAAAAGAAAGAAGTTTTTTCAATGTACCTAAAAAAAAAACAAGGAAATTTAGAAGTTTTGTTAAAAAAAAAATGGTAGTCGTGGTCGTGGTTTGGCAACGCCAATATATATCGTCGTTGGTCGGCAATAGATAGACACTCTGCCAACGCCCACAATTTTCAGTTATATTGAAGAGTTTTTTTTTAATTTTTTTGTTAACCGAAAAAAAGACGATTTTTCGATCATCAGGGCGTTATCCAAAGCCACCAAAATATTATCCAGCACTTTCAGTGGTTTTTATGGTTTTTTAAATGTCATAGTGATATGAGAGTTTTTCATTATGGATTTTGCTTTTATATCTTTCCATTTCCCATTCCCATGGCAAATCCATTCGAATGAATAGAATTAATTTTAAATCGGAGCACATTCGGCTTTAGCTGACCATATTTTATTTGAAAATACCATTAAAATAAGGCTTTTATTTTAAATGATAATAATAAAACCGTTAGTTTATGTTGGTATACCGTAATTATTTTCCCAAATAAATAAATAAGCGCCCGGCATTTAGATTATAAATTGGATAATTATTAGAAAATAGAAACCTTACTGGGTCGCATTTACTTGCTCGTACAATAATCTACAGAAATTGTTTTTTTTTTTTTTTGGTGTGAAGAAAATTCAGAGCAGCATATGGATAAGCTGTGATGTTAATGATAAATTAATTCGGCTCTATCTTACTCATATTAAATTAGACCACACTAATGTACAGTGTGTAATGAAAACAAATGTTTTTGACTTCTGAAATATCGTTATAATGTCTTCGTATATCAGTGTGTTGGGTATTATAGTAAATTGAATAAGAATTTTTGTTGGAGTCCTCTTTTCAAAACCTTAACTATAATATTAAGCTCAGAAGCAATTTTGAATATTCTAAATGTGAAATGTTTCGAACGTTTTTACCAAATATTTATTTTTAAGTGAAATTCTTCGAGGGTTAAATCTCACGGTTGAACATTTTTTTTTGTTTGCATTCGAAACATTAACATCGTTGATCAGCAAATTGGTGGATTGTAGAGTAATAGTAAAGGTACACATTTTTATTGATAACAAATATATTTTATAGTGGACTAAGTTTGAATTTTTTTTGATAATTCATATGCAATGAGCAGGTATTATTACTACGGTGACCATCCGTCTCGTATTTCCCGGGACAGTCCCGTATTACGCTCGACTTTCCCGACTGTCCCGTATTTTAATGTTTGTCCAAAATTACTATATATGTAAATTATTTTAATAACTTTTTATTCACATTAATTTAATTATGTGCTTAATATTTGTCGTCAAAGTGCGAATTCGCCTTAACAATTCGTTCAGGGGGATTTACTATAAAAGCATGTTCACTGAACACATTAATTTGTCACCTTTCACAGTACCTTCTTCAGACTAAATTTCAAACTAGATGGCTTTTTTTAAAATTATTCTGAAGAAGGTACTGTGTGCCGAAACAGCTGTAACACCATTAAACTAAATAAAAATAAAAGTGGGTATTAAACCAAATATTTTTGTTTTTTATAAGTTAAATAAAATGGGGCGTATTAATAGTCATTTTTAAACTGTGTCTAAATTAAAATTAGGTTTAGTTGAATTTTCGGACGTTGATTCTATTTTTTTAAGTTTATCATTTCAAAATATTTGAAGCTATTTATGTAGTAAGGCAAGTAAATAATCTTATAAAAATATAAAACCAACAATTTGTTAGTAGAATCGGTCTGTATTCATTGAGCAAAATTGTCTTAAACTGTATTTTATTAAAACCTGGGTTTATCAGCGACTATGAATATACCTCAATGTATCTCCACCAAGTACAGATCAACAAAATAGGAAAATAAATACTTCAAACTTATTGGTTACATCGAAACTATAGTTGGCTACCTTTAAAGCCAGCTATTAAGAGAATAATACAATTCTATAATCAGTTAGGAGGTTTTTTCTTACCTTAAAGAATTTACTTAACAACTCTTCATCTGAGGTCCTTCTTTCTTTATTTCATTAATTATGAGGCCTCAATTTAACATGTGAGTATATTATTAGCAGAGTCCCAAAAAAATTACATGTCTAAGCTTGCACTAGCAATTAAATGCCTTAAATTAAAATTAAAATCTAGATTAGGTTAATTTTGTTTGTAAACAAATTGATCAAAAAATAATTCGAAAAATTAATTGAGCAAAAGTAATATAAAGCAAATATTCATCAATTTTACAGAACGTGTTATGAATACTTAAATCATTGGGATGTATTGTTTAAAGAATATGAAGGTTTTAGGTGGATAATTCTTCGAAACATTCCTATCTCCTACCTGGCCAGAAATAGAATCTTGGTTATATTTGAGGGATTTAAATATTAATGATTCCACGGATTTTTGTCAAAAAATTATAACAAAATGGATAGAGAACAAAATAACTGTGGCCCAGAAATGGAAAGACACTTTGTAGCCTTTTTGCAAACAAAGTAAAAACTTCAAAAATCTTTTACTTATTGTCGATTTAGGCATCTGTCTGCCAAGTTCAAATGCTTCAACCGAAAGAGTTTTCCTTAATGAATAATATTTGGTCAAATGAAAACACACAACTGAATGTTGAAACTTTCAGAGCCATGTAATAATGGTAAATTAAAAATATAATTTTAGCTGCCAGGAATTTAAAAATATATTTAATAGGAAACGATAATATCATTAAAGAAATTTGTTTGTCAAAATAGTACCAATTACCAAAAATTTGTTTGGTAATGTGTTATTAATGTTTATTTTTCAAAGACTTGGTAAAAAAAAGGTTGAATATTAAAAAAAATATAAAGATTTTGCATTTTGTGCCGTGTTTTTTTTTATTTGCTTTTTGTTTTTGAGAATTTAGTTGATTTGGTACCAAACATATTTTTCAATTTTTAAATTTATGTCCCGAGTTTTGCTCAGAGAAATATGGTCACCGTAATTATTACAGATAACATGGAAAATTACTTCTAATGTTATATTTTTTTAGACTTTAAGTAGAATTCTAGATTTTTAAAATTTTTCTGTCGAATAGCTAATGTAATTCTGACTAATTTTCGATTTAACAAAAAAAAAAAAATGTATTTATTTTTTTAAAAATGAAAAAAAACAATTTTTTGAAAATTTGAGTAAGCAATTTGGTTAGTTTTATAGAACATTTCGTTTTTGAACAAAATTAGATTTACCTTTCTGGGCAAAAAAAAAATGTGTGGCAGGTGTACAGTTATATGTTTATATGTTTATAATCTACACGCGCTCAAGGGATTATACTACATTTAAATGTTTCAACACAGTGCGCGCTTTAGGTTAGGAGAAGAAAGAAGGATAGGAAAGATGTGTGGCGCGATGTTCTGAGACTGGAGGTAGTTTTTGTATCAGATTGTATCTCCAGCGATGGCAGCTGAACTAATGCGGAGAAAATTCCGTATCTTATTTATCTATGTCCTTTATAATTCGCATTATTTTTTTTTATTAGTTGTTATATTTATCGGTATACTAGTTTTACTCAATCACATGTTGTTAATTCTACGACTAAACATCATGTAATGAGTAAGCCAGCAACTCATTGTGTGACATTTATTTTAGAATTGTTTTTTAATGGAAACATAAGAGGACATAGACTACGGCAGGGATCGAACCTGTGACCATGATGTTGACAGCCGAACACACAACTATCGCGCCACGGCCACCCAAACCGTTTAGGCTATAGAATAGACTCGAGGACATACAGACTAGCGAAATCCTCTTTTTTAGTGTTCTCTATGCGATCGTTATCTCATGTTTGATTGTTGGAATTTTTTTTTACCGAATGCATAACTTGCCTTATGGTATCTATAATCGCAAGTCAAAATTTAAATTTGTTTTATCTATTTACCATTGGTATGGTATTTTACACTTATGAATTATCGTAATAGATACTTGTTTTAAGAAATAATAAATTAGAGGAGTGTCCTAAATATAAATAAAATTGAATTTTCATTGTCATAAGCAAATGTTTGCTTATGTTCGTATCAGAAATGGGATATACGTAAAAAGAGTTTTTTCTGATAAGGAACATATAAGCACGTTCAAAACTTTTAAAAAAAGTAATTTTTGATAGATTTTAGTCGTTAATACAGTTAAAAGCCTGGGATATCATTTTTTAGTTAAAAAGTCATTTCTTCTTCGAATACTATTTTCAATTCTCCGGTGGGGTTTTATAATATTTTTTTTCTTATTCGCGCTGTAGAGAGAAGTAAAATAAAGTGTATCTTACGTTATTTTCTGTCAACACAGCTATGTCCTTGACAGCTGGTTTCACTCTTCAGGAGCGGCGAATTAGATAAATGCATTCAGCCAGAAACACAGTATTTCGAATACAATAAGAAAAGTTTTCGAAAACCAAAAACAAACTCGAGATAATCACACTTACTTGTCCCCTCCGAAATAAAAATATGCGAAGTAGTTTGAAGTGAAAAGTTAAGATTATTACTAAAAAACAATTAAGGAAAAGATTGGCAGTATGTCCTTACTTCTGAAAATTTATTAATTCGTTGGGCTTTTGCACAGATTTGCGGAATATTGGGGACCTACGTTAAACATTCGATCTTTTACAAACATGAATTAGATATGTTGGGCGCCCGGCCATTCTCCACGGTTCGTTTTTGTTTCCTCGCTATACTGAGAGAGTGTACCGATGGCTGAGGCCATATCCTCCTGTAAGGAATGAGTGGATAGAGAAGTAGGAACAAGGACGTGGAATATAAAAACGATAATTTTTGTCGCGGTAAATTTTACCGTGACAATTGATAGCTAAGGTTTTTCCTAACATGATAAACATGATAGCTTGAATTCATTATTACTATGCCCTCTATAGAATAGTTTTTTTCTCGAAAACGATTTAAGTGAGTTTAATTATTTGTTTAAAGCAGCTACTAGCTTAAATTAAATGCAAGACAGGATCGCACGTAAATATACTTGTTCTTATGTTCGATCACATTGTATGCACAAGGTTCTTAGTAAAACCATAAGAAATTTCGAAATATTGAATTGAAAAAAGTGACTTTTTCCAATAGTATAAACACATATTTTTCGAAAATGTTGGTATACAGTATTATTTAGAATTTGAAGTGCATCTTACTTAACAATTTTGATCGAAAATGGTTTGAGCCGTTTTCGAAATATTTAAGATTGTAAAAAAATTGTACTTTTGGGGCTACAAAAAAACGATTTCAAAATATATTTGAGACAATTACCTAAAAGTATAAGTACCAAGCTTGAAGAAAATCGCTTCAGTCGTTAAGGTTATAGATCGATCTACAGACAGACAGACAGACTTAAAATACAATTTGGTTTTTTCTGATTTTTTTTTTCAATTTAATTAAAATTTTCTACGCATATTAACAATTAAATAGTTTAAACTGGCGATTTAATTTTTTTTAAATGGTTTCAAAATTGTATAGATAAAAATTAGTTTAAAAAAACTGTTTCAACAATTTTGTACCTTTTCATTATTTATATTAATAATTTACTTAAGAATTCAAATGACATCTGTTTTTTTTTCCTCAAACTATGGCAGACAATTAATTTTGTTGGTGACGACCTTTATGTTTTGAACACCTTTACCAGATATGCACTTTATTTTTTACTGAAATCGGTTTTCTTTTAACCATTTCTAGAACCAAGTCATTAACAGCTTCAAACACCTATAGCCCACACGGGTGGTTCGAATTGCTTCAAACTTGGTATATAGAGTGTTTTAGATATTTTACAGAGTGGAAATTGAAAGTTTTTTAGCTCAAAAAATAACGGTACATGACATATAAGCCTTACGTTAAAACCTATTTTTCTCGGAAACGGACCTAACGGTTTTGATAAAAAAAATTAGTGCAGCTTTTTAGCTACGACCTTTTTTTCCTAAATTCAAATTTACCCCAGGAATAAAATGACGTACTTTTTTTGAGCTCAAATTATTTTAAGCATTTATTTCAGAATTTTGAATTTTTTTTCTTTAATTAAACCGATTTAATCTTTTGTTTTAAAGTTTATATTATTAAATATTTAATATTGTCATACCAATTTATTTCAGAACAAAATTTAAAAAAATTTGTATATGTATATACAAAATTGAGTTAAAAATGACTTTAAAAATATATTTAGATTTTTAATAGAAATCTTTTGCATACGATGTTATTGAACATAAGAGCAAATTCGTGCGATACATTCGTGCACTTTATTTTTTTAATAAAGGCTTGTCAATAATTGTTTTTAAGTCAAATTGAAATATTTTATGACCTTTAGTCCATAATGCGTTTCGCCCGGACACGACAGTTGGGCTCATCAGTTAGATGCTATCGTGTCGCTCTAAGACGCACTCTTTTTTGGTCGATGACTACCAACTCTAATAAAATTTTCAGCACATACATACTGAAAATTATATTTTTCTAGGGGAATTTGGTCAAATTCATGCACCCAGAAATATATTTATGTTACGCCCGTGGTCTGGCTAGTGGTAAATAAATAGAAGAAAACGCAAATAATACCTACATATTATTGTGAAAATTTTATTAGAGTTGGTAGTCATCGACCAAAAAAGAGTGCGTCTTAGAGCGACACGATAGCATCTAACTGATGAGCCCAACTGTCGTGTCCGGGCGAAACGCATTATGGACTAAAGGTCATAAAATATTTCAATTTGACTTAAACCCACACAGTCCACTAAACCAAAAACAAAAATAATATGTAGGTATTATTTGCGTTTTCTTCTATTTATTTAATAATTGTTTTTCCTCGATGCTGTGATTAAAATGGCTGAGACATAAAAACAGGAACACTAAAATAGGCATAAGAAAATGGTACAATGAACTGTCAAAATCTGGCTGTGTTTATTGATAACCGCCTTATTGTATACATTTGTTGAAACAATTATGTTGCTAATTCGTTTTCCCCATATCCTTAAAATGTAAATTTTGAAAATTTACTGCTCAGGGTCCTACACAAAAATCTTACGAATTTAAACTTCTGCATTATGTAAAGAATTGCTAGGAATTTCAATAAAACCGTTAGATCAACCGCAATATCCCTTACCCAAATCTAATCCAAAATAAATGATGTACATACCAGCATCCTGCTTTGAACTCAACTTTCTCAAAAACCATTATTGTCAAGATTGAAAAAATAGCTTTAAACAATTTTTTTGTCAATATTACAAAGGTCACCACGACTTGACTGTCTAGTGTCCGGGAGAAATGAATCAAACAGCAAAACTAACATCATAACAAAAACAACAACAAAAAAACACAAACAAATAGAATGTATGAAATTTCTGGGAATGATATCCTGGAATTTCCGGTTCTTCATTTTTTTCTTTTATAACAAACACACAATGGCTACAATTTATACCATTTGAGGACATGATTCATACAATTTTATATATATCATGTTCGACATTATATAGCCACATACACATACTGAATATTCTGTAAATGCAACTAATCTAGTCGGTTTGTGTATTCGTGCTCTTCCTGTATGTGATGGCTGTGGTGAATTTAGCTGCTTGAATATAAATTCTATAAAATAGAATAGATGACGATGAAAGGTATTTTCTATAACCGAAACCCTAACCCTTACTTAACACCCACGCCACAGCTCCCTATTAAGGTTGAATTGGGGGCGATTTATCTCTTACTCCCGATCCCGAGACTTTTCAAACTATCCAGGATACACACACAAAAAAAAAGGCTTGAACCTTGAAGATTATATTTCTTATTCAACAGAATAAAAAAGTTCATATTCAATTTTCATATCTATATAATATTTTGCTAGGTACTTACAATGGACTAGTGTGTGAAATGTAAGTCCTGGTATATATGAGGGTGTGTATGTGTACCTATAAATGTTTTTCAGAAATCCTTTTGTGAGGTTATTCTTTGAATAGTGCATTCGTCGTAATAACTTCTTAATCCCGTAAAAGCGTACGAGTTGCGGCAGCGGATTTGGGCTGGTTGACATGGAGGTTAAGATAAAGATAGAATAAATGTACGTAAGGACGATGCTCGTTATATCTACGTATTGTGACGTTTAAAAGCAGGATTATGTTTTCTCGTATTTTTTTTTTTTTTTTTTTTTTTTTAATTCAAGATACAAACATAAAAAAATGCGAGCCATGTCCGGTGATAACCGTAGGTACAATGTACATTAACTTTTCTGCTTTGAGTCTTGGAGTAAGGATAATCTGCAGATTGCACAAAGGGAATGCGAAAAGTTGATGAGAACCATTCGAATCAAAGGCTTTCTCGGGAAGGTAAAGAATAACAACTTGAAAAATATGTTGGATTAGGTCATGGTCACATATCAACATGGGCTCAAAACAAGATTTAGAACAGATTTATTAGTAACTTACAGTTATTTTCGTCACGTTGGTATCAGTTGTTTGTTGAAGTGGGGTGGGGGTGGGGGTGTGGTTGGTGAGATTTTATTGTAATGGCGCCAGATTATACAACATAACAATGCTAAACATAACAATGCTAAATCTTAAGCTGACAACTTGGATTCACAATTTGGTGACAGGCATTATCAGACCAATTTCTTTCCAGAATTTTTTTTTCTCGAAAAAATTGTATGTCTGAAAAGCGATGCATTTTTTTTATTTTAATAAGAATTTCTACTCAAGTTTTAAATTTTTAATATTTGATAGGAAATAATTTTGAAAATTGCCATTTGTATTCAAAATAAAATGCACATCTGGATCGCACGTACTTGCTTTTATGTTAAGAATTTAAATATATTTTTAAAGTCGTTTTTACTTTATTTTTTATATAAAAAAAGTTTCTTTAATTTTTAATTGATATGACAATCTCAAATATTTAATTTAATTTAGTCGACTTAATCAAAGAAAAAATTATTCAAAATTCTGAAATAAATACTTAAATTAATTTGAGTTCAAAAAAAGTACGCCGTTTTATTTCTTGTATAAATTTGAATTTATGAGAAATTTTTCTTTTAAATCTGTGGAGAGGTTTTTGAGGAAAAAAAGTATAAAAAAAAAAACTTTTTGAAAAAATTTAAAAAAAAATTCAAATACGCCAATTCATAGGTATTCGCAAATACATATAACTATAATTTTTGAAAAAAAAAATTATTGAGCAGTTTTCAAAATATAATTTTTTTTTAAATACAAAACAATATTAATTAAAAATATTGGTACGCAAATAAATTGGGCAACATAAACCTATATATGTGTGAAATTTCGATAGAATCGGTTAAGCCATTGATGAGATAGTCGAAATTAAAAAAAAAAAACGGTCCTATTAAAAGTACCGTTTTTAGACATTTAAAAAAAAATTCAACAATATAATCAGTCGTACCTAAAAACCTGCACTGATTTTTTTAATCAAAATCGTTAGAGCCGTTTCCGAGAAAAATAGGGTTTAATGTAACGGTTATATGGGAGATACCGTTGTTTTTTGAGTTAAAAAAAAATTTCAATTTTCCCTATATACAATACCTACATAACTGTATATACCAAGTTTGAAGCAATTCGGCCCACCCGTTTAGGATGTAAGTGTCTATGCATACAGACAGACTGCCATACAGACGGACAGAATTTTTAGACCATCTTTTTTCGTCTTCGCTATCATAGTAATGTCATGTTTGATTGTAACCTCAAAACTATTTTTTTCGACGAATGCATAACTTGCCGTTAATCGCAATAAAAAGTTTCGAAATAGTTTTTTTACTTCAAAAAATATTCTTATAAAATTTTGGTTTACAATATTATTTAAGAATTTAAGAACTTTTCCATTAAAAAATAAAAATGAAACATTTTCCAGATAATCGAAAACCAAAAAAATGGTTTTACTAAAGGTATCGAAAATGATGTTAATTTTTGACAAAAAAATCGTAAAAGTAGTAAAGGGTTATCCATTTTGCATTTTCAAAAGTGTAGGGCTGGAATTCGAAATCTGTCAAACTAAGTTGTTAAGCCAATTTTTTTTCAGTTGAAAATCTGACATTTACGAAAATGGATCGCATAACTATCGCACAACGCATAAAAATTGTTAAAACCTACTACAAAAATGGTGATTCTGCCACAGCCACATATCGTGCTTTAAGAGGAGATTATGGTTTACATAATCGTCCAACTACGCAAGCAATTGGCAAAATTGTGAAGAAATTTGAAGAGACTGGATTTGTTACAGATATTGTAGGGCCTGTGCATCATCGATTCGGTCGTACCACTGAAAATATCGCTGCTGTAAGTGAAAGTGTTGCCGAAGACCCTAATGTGTCGATTCCCCGTCGTTCTCAGGAATTAGGACTGTCTTACGGCGCATTATGGCGTATTTTGCATTTGGATCTACATCTAGATCCAAATGCAAAGACGTATCACAACGTCGTAGATACGTCCAATGGGTGCTTGAACAACAGGTGGTGGACGTCGATTTTTCGCACAAAATTTTCTTCAGAGACGAAGTACATTTCTCACTCGGTGGGTATGTTAATAAACAAAATTGTCATAGTTTGGATTCTGAGAATCCTCAAGTAATTAAAGAGAGGCCATTACATCCACAAAAAGTCACTGTTTGGGGCTCTCTTTCGTCCGGAGGTGTGATTGGACCTTACTTCTTCGAAAACGACGATGGAACGACTGTCACCGTCAATTCGGAGCGTTATGGTCATATGATAACCGACTTTTCTTGCCTGCTATTGAAGAATACGACTTGGAGAATATGTGGTTTCAATAAGATGGTGCTACGTGCCACACAACTCGAGCGAATATGGCTTTATTGCCAGAGACATTTCCTGGCCGCGTAATTTCTCGTCGTGGCGATATCAACTGGCCACCAAGATAATGCGATTTGACATCGCTGGACTTTTTTTGGGAGGCTACGCGAAAGACCGCGTTTATGCATTTAAGCCTTAACTCTTGAGCATTTGAAAACCAACATTCGACAAGTTATGGCTGAGATACCGCCCAATATGTGTCAAAAAGTGGTTGAAAATTACCTCAAAAGAATCGATGCTTGCAACAATTCGCGTGGTGGTCATTTAAATGATGTAGTGTTTCACACATAATGTCAACGTTCAAACTTTATGATAAAAAAGAAATATCATGTAAAAAAATATTTTATATGTGTTCTATTTACGTTTACTTTTGAAACCGCAAGATGGATATCCCATTATTTCCCCTGATTAATTAACTGAATTTTTTTAATCAAAATCCTTGAAGACGTTTTCGAGAAAATTAAGTTTTACCTTTAAAGTTCAAAAGAACCGTTTTCGTATGTGAATGTGAATATGTACATCGATTTAAAGAATAAACGGGTGGATTCATTTCCATAAAACTTGACACCGAAAATTAATGCGAGCGACCCAGTCTTGTTAGTATATTTTTTTCTCCGAAATCTGGTTGAGTTTTGTTGTTTTTATTCCAAATCGACGAAATCTAAAATGTATGTGCATAAATGTGTGTACATCTTTGTATTATTTTTTGAAGCTGCCTGTACATACATATATACATACATATGTATGTCATACATATAAATAAGATTACATTACAAACATTTAATTTAACAACCTTTAAAGTATCAAATCAAAATATAAAATGGAAACCAATATCAGGGGTTTAGTATGCGGAATGCACATGTTAATACATATATTTTCGTCGAATTCTTTAAAAAAAGCTCATTAAAACATGGTACGTTGCCGATTTTCAATTTATTTATTTTTTGATGTTTTCGTTGTGATTTAATATTCATGAATTGCTTGCCCTCCTTTGCCTATTCTATATAACATACGAGCACATCTCATATTTTCTCATTCCCAATAATGTTCCTTTCATCAAAAATCATAGACGCAAATCTATGTATATACACATGTACCTATCATCATATCAACACAAAATATCATAAGCAGCCCCCTAACAAATTTATTTCGCCGGGATGCACCCAACTACTACTAAATATACTCTGGAACAACAACTTATTCTCTATGAATATTAAAAATGTTTTCTGTTTTATATGTGAAATTTTTTTTTTTTATTATTTTTTTGTTTTTGTTCATTACGGTCGGTGCTGTGCAAAACAAAACTAACCAGAAAGGAAAACATGACAATTTATAAATGTTTTTGTTTTTTTTTTAATACAAGTGTGATATTTTCAGAAGTTTTGTCGTTTATATGAATAATTTTAAATCAATGATAAAGCAGACATTTTGATTTAATTTTGAAATTCGTATTCTATTTTCGAAGCAAACAGTTGAAAAATCTGACACACCAATATAAAGGAAATGATAATGGGTTTGTTCATAGACTATGGTCAAGTCCCTTTTTACACAAGGCAATTTTTGTATTGCTTTAAAAATCTTCTATGCCTTTCACACGAGGAAACAAAATTGACGGAGATTTGCTTGTTTCCTTTAAATGTTTCTTGGTTTTGAACGCACACTACAGCGTAGTTTAAATTGTTCAATCCATTACATGTCACCTTTATATTTCATGCTTTTATTTATTTTCTGAGTAGATCGATAGCTAGAATTTTATTTTTCAAGTCAATTTATAAATTTATTTTCTGATTATGTTTTGCTTTCAATTCAATATTCACTCATCAGACTGCACTTAACATACGCGGGGTAAGGAACAAGTAATTAACATTTGGTTTGCCGTTTCCATGAACATGTCCAGAAAAAAAAACAATGGATCATAAAAATGTACGCCCAGTCCATGTCCATTTAGTGAAGCGAATACCGTCCATGGCGAGCGTCCATTAAACAGTGAAGAAAAAGCACCTTTTGTGAAGTTCAGTTGCCGCTTAGTGCGTTTAAGCTAGGCGCTCACATGCAATTTTTCCGAAACGAAATAGTTTAATCACTAGTGATCGCGCACGTTAGCAACTTAAAATTAATCTACGAGATAAACCATCAAACAAACAATATTTTGATTTAATGTGCGCACAGTTACATTATAGTTCGGTGTGATACAAACTGTAGAACTTATTTGGGGCGATGATCGTTCGATTTGTGCCAAAACGCAAACTCTTAAGTGGCTCGAATCGCGGAGTGAATAGTTTTTGCATGTGCGCGTACTCTCATATAAGTCCAGGGTATTCACTTTAGCAACCAAACTGTTGCAAAACTGAAAGTTGCATATTTGCGCGCCTAGCCTTATAGCTCATAGAATTTCATACGAATAAATATTTTGCGGCGCACTGTGGAGCATTCCTCTATAGTGCAGTTCCACCCAATGCGGTTTGTCTTCTCAAATTGTTTTTTTGTATAAACTCCGTTTATTTACAACTATCAATAAAAATTGAACACAAAACGAAAATTGGGCTTGGTTAGTCAAAAATAAAAGTACAACGGAATTCATTCGATAAATATTGGTTTCTTTTTCAAAATTGATATCAAAATTTGTTAAAATTGATTAATTGACATTAGGGGTATGCAAAATTGCAGATATAGGTGCAATTTTAAAAGTACTTCAGAAAATAATTGAGCAAAGAATACAGGTTTTAATAGTAAAAGTCAGAAACTTTTCAGAAGAACAGCTTATAATTTATTAAAAAATGGAGTTATCAAAGATTTGAGAAATATAAACTGGCCAACTATTAAAAAAAGAATCAAAAAGATCGATTTGTCTTACGAATGAAATTAATAATTATAACACTTCATGAACACATCCATCGAGATTCAATTCAATTATAAATCGTACCAACAAAACTAACAAAATCAGAATCGAGACTCGACTGAACGTCAACCAGCCATCCACCGTAGCTTCTACTTTAGCTTTTTATCGACCGTAGCGAATTGTATGTAAAATGCTACGACGGATAAACTTACGGCGGATAAAAATAAATAAAACACGGCTATTATATAGAACATTCCGGATAAACTATTTTTTTGTGTCTTTATTCATTCCGGAACGTTTGGAATGCATTCTTTTTATTCCATGTTACACGGAATGAAAAGAATATTCTCGGAATAACCCTTTCATATGAAAGCAAAACAAATGACAGCAGCCAAAGACAAAAACCAAGTAAGTAAACAAAATGGATGTCCAAACATTGATTATATTTGTATTATTGAAATAAATATATAAATAATAACTAATGTGACTTTTCATGAATTAATAAATTAATAACAATTCATTTTTACTATTTTCCATAGAGATATCTGTTTTCTTGTCATCATCACAACACTTTAAAAGAACTGATTGATGTCATCTTTTTTCTTTTTTATTCCGGAGAGAATTTTTGTTTCTTTATTCACTCCATTCTGGATATTCCAGATAAACATTTCGTCTTTCCCAGCCATTCTATTCCTTATCCGGAGTATATGAAGAAACAAACTCTTTACGATTATGCATTACACCAAAAAATTGGTCCCACAATTCTGTCTGTCTGTAAGTCTATCAATTGCACAAACTGCTGAAGCGATTTTCTTCAACCTTTGAACTTAAGTGTTAAAAGTGATTGTCTTAAATCGATTTTTGAAGTTGATAGTTTTTTTAGCCCCAAAAATAACTGTACTTGCCATACAATTTTGTTTACATCTTAATTATCTCGAAAATGGATATAACGATTTTGATTTAAAAAAAAGTGTTTGCCGTACTTTAGGTATAGTCATTTTTTTTTAAATTTTGTTATTAACGGTAACTGCCATACAAGCATTTTTTTGATATTCGACATTTTCATAAACGGCTCGATGGACTTCGATCAACATTTTTAAGTAGTTGTTCCTTTGCATTATAAATAATTCTGTATACAAAAATTTACGAAAAATATTTTTTTTTTGAATTTATGAAAAAAAAATTGTTTTTTAATGACTTTGAATGCCCAACAACAACTTGAGTGTGCTACCACCAAGTTCTTTCGCAATTATTTTTGTTTTGGCTGGAATTAGCTATTTCACGACTTGCCAAGGTCGATCATCAGATTCCTTTGCTCTAGTAGTGGTGCCGGTCTACTTTTTCATTTTAATTGAAAAACTTCTTGTGCCTTTCATCGTGTGTTGAACCATGACCAGCCGCTTAATTGCCAACGCACTTCGCATCACTCCACCGAGCGCACATGATCACATCCAAGCTTATGCAGGTTTTTTCTGTTTATCAATTGCATTGAAACGACTAGCGCTTTTATTAGCGACACAAGCTTGTTGTTGTTTATTCGGGTTCTTACTTATTTTCACTTTACTCATTTATAAGCCAACATTTTTGTTGTTCATATAAGGAGGGAGCCAAAAAATAATTGAGAAAAAACTTGGTGGTAGCACACTCAGGTCGTGAAATAGCTACAATTCCAGCCGAAAATAATTGAGAAAAAACTTGATGCTAGCACACTCAAGTTGTTGTTGGACATTCAAAGTCATCAAAATATCCTTAAAATGATCAATCATAGTGCGAGCGTGTTGGAAAATATGAAAGGATATAGTAAGGAGAGTATTCTTAGGCAAGAAATATAACTGGATATTCCTCTAGAAAATTGCTTATGAAAAAAGCGATAACATATTGAAGGACATGTAACATTCTCGATGTGTTTCGAGAAATGTAAAGGCTATTGGTAGGTATATAGGGTATGTTCACAAATATTTGCACATAGTTTTATTTTTTGTGATGCTTACTTAATAGCTGTTGGCGATGCGATGCTGATTTTTTTATTCGTCGTTAATAGTGAACCGAACTGCCATCTTGGAGAAGGCAAAGCAACAGATTGCCTTAATATAAATATTATGTCGACATTTCTTATTTATTTATTTTTTTTTTCAATTTTTTGTACAATTTTCTGGTTGATTTTTGATATTATATTATCCCATGTTTGTTGATGAATTTAAAATAATTCACAATAATTAACGTTATGATTTAATTATTGAATAAGTTGTTTGCTTACGTATTTTTTTTATTTTCAGAAATAACTTTTGGAAATGTATGGTCACGACAGAACAAAGAACCAGAGTTTTTTAATTTTGATTTTAAAGGCGACATTTAATTATTCTGACAAGAATAATGTCTTTAATATTCGAAATGAAACCATAGTCGTCCAACACTTTGCCCATTGGTCCAGCATTTTCAGCTATATGGAACTGGAAGACCTCGTGCAGTTCGAAATGATGTGAACCGTGCTCTGTTGTAAGCAAGTGTTGAGGAAATCCCCGTAACTTGCAAACTCTACTTAGGGAAATTTTTAATTATCCGATAAAATGGCGTTTTCTTATTTTCGCTTTCGCACGATTGAATAGCTACTAAAAAGTAAGCTATTTGCCAATAAGCCGAGAACCATGCAACAGATTAAGGTCAATATGCGAGAACAAGAGGGGCGCTGGGACATAAGATTCTAAGCAAGTAATGGACAACAATTGAGATATATTATCTTTAAAACATTAAGGCCCATTTTTTCAGCGGTGAGATAAGTCAGAGTTAGCTAATCCTTCAAACTAAATGATCCGCAACTAACTCACCTAGCAATATTTTAGAGGGTCATGAATGCAAAGAAGCTTTCAAAACTTACATGGTTTAAAATCCACTGATTTTTACCTGCGATAGGCATAGGTACTATAGGGCAAGTTTTGCATTTGGAAAAAAAATCGAACTCGAGATTTTAATCAAAGTTGACATTATAGAGAACACCAAAAAGTGGGACCTCCAATTCCGTCTGTCTGTAGAACGATCTACAGCCTTAAGGCCTGAACAGATTTTGTTCAAACTTGGTGCTTAGGCGTTTTAGGTGATTGTTCAAAATAGATTTTTGAATCGTTGCTTTAGCCCCAAAAATAACGATACTTGCCATACAATTTTATTTACCATCTTAATTATCTAGAAAACGGCTCTAACGATTTTGATAAAAATTGGTGTGAGT
The DNA here is from genome assembly GCA_910595825.1 of Philhelius pedissequus. Classification (NCBI taxonomy): domain Eukaryota; kingdom Metazoa; phylum Arthropoda; class Insecta; order Diptera; family Syrphidae; genus Philhelius; species Philhelius pedissequus. The sequence continues at coordinate 33,817,270 of OU343163.1, forward strand.
ACTACTTTGGGTATGGTCTACATTTCGGCAAGAAAAATTTAAATATTTTGTTATTAACGGTACCTGCCATACAATAGTTTTATTGATTTGCGACTTTCTCATAAGTGGCTTAACGGATTCCGATCAATTTTTTATACAGGAGCTCTTTCAAATTCTTACTAATACTGCATTTCAAAATTTTCTGGGAATAGTTTTTTTTTTGAAAATTCAATATTTCGAAAACAGGTGGACAATTTTTTCTAAAATTTTGTTTTTGAATTTATATTATTAAATACTTAAAATGTTCATACCAATTATAAAAAATTAAGTGAAAAACGACTTTAAAAATACATTTAGCCGTTTCTATTAAGAATATTTTGCATATAATGTAATCGAACATAGGAGCAAGTACGTGCGATCCAGTCATGCATTTTTTTTTTCAATTAATCCAATATTAACCCAACATATATGGTGAGTTAACTCGGGCTTAGCTTTAATATCTCACTAAAATAGTGGGTCTAAGTTAACATATGCCCAACCATAATCTAAATTTTTATAAATATAATGGTTAAGTAAAATCAGAAGGCAAAATGTTATCCATTAAATAAATCGTAACATAAGTAAGCCCCACCCAGAAGTGGATTCTGATTTTTGTCTTGTCCAAGATGGTGGTCCGGTAAAATATATAAGTTAGGTACATAGGTATTTAGGTTCCTAATGATTTAATTTCATACAAATTACAAAAGTTTAGTGTATCATTCATTTTTTAAACATGGCTTACGCCGTCTGTCAGTTGACAATTATTAATACTTAATTAATTAATTTTGTTTAATATATAAAATTGAAACATAAAATTAAAAAAGTTCTTCTAAGATCGGTTTTCTGTAGTTAAGTGCTAGCTTGGTGTAGTTGTAAAGGGATTCCCTGTCTAAAACTCCGTTTAAAACATCTATGACTTCCTCTTCACTGAGGTAGTTTTTTCCAAGTGTACTCCTTCTGGTTTCCACCAAAAAAGGACATCTTCCCACGAAATGGAACACGTTTTCGCGTTCTCTAGTGTTACATAATCCCCACATTTCTTCCAAATCACTCCTATCGCCCCTCTTGCTTTTAAAACCAGTGACATGAGATCGGTTGGATACTCCGCCCTGAAGTAGTTATTTCGTAACAGTTTATAGTTTAGCCTTGCATATATGTCCCTGTGTAATGAACTTCTGGTTTTCATAGTATAATCCTCTCTCTTTCTTTCGTCCACTAACGATATGAGGCTATAGAGTTCGCTTTTCCACGTTTCCATCCTATCGCTTATTTATGAAAGTCTATGTTTCATTTTCTTATCAGCAGCCTAAAAACGTTTTGACGCAAATGATGAAGTAGAATACAGTCCAGTGTTGCGTTTTTGAATTAATTTAGCCATAATTTTTAAAAATATCGCTGCGGAAATATTTTTTTTTTAATTTATTTGGCTGTTTACACAAATATAATAAATTATGTATTATTATTTACAAAAATGACGAAGCAAAACAATTGTTCTTAATTTCGACTTAAAAATTGTTGTTCCTCCAGATACGTACCTAATTTAAAATAAATATAAAAATCCCCAGATTTAATTTTTGACACGAGAACCCCACAAAAAGCTGTGAAATAAAATGTATACCGTATGGTATTGTAGGTGCCTAAATGGCATCTCACTTTGTCAAACATAAAAAAACAACTTCTTCACCCAAATGTGGTGGGTAGGTATAGGATTGTTTGTTTTTTTTTTGACTGCCTATACAGATTAACGTCAGTCTTGAGGAAATCATCTACTTTTTATGCCAAAAGGCAACCTATAATTTGCAATCCTAATCCCTTTTTATACGCATGAACCAAGTACAGACAACGTAAATACACATCAGCGGAACAAGTAAGGAAATAAAGTGGTTTTCAGTCAACTGTTAAACTTGTCATACAAAAGTCCATAAAAACAACTCTTCTGTATAACCAACTTTGCTCTAAGTTATTGATAAAATTGCTTTATTTATGGACAGGTCCTCTTCTTGCATCCAACAAACGCCATAAAATATAAAAAAAATCTACCGTTTAACTGTTTGATTTGACATACTAACGGCTGGCTCATCGATGTCTGCGCCAATAATAAACTTTTTTATATCCCGACATCCAAATGTCCCATAAAGGCATTCGATTAAGAAATAAATGTTTTTATTAATCATCAAACAATGCTTCCGTATCCGGGGGAAACTCTGAAAACAGATAAAAATATAAAAATACGTAACACAAAAACAGATAAAGAGTATAAAAATAATAAAAGAAAACTTCCTGATTCCTGATTCTTGAATCCTGAATCTTAATCAATCAACATATTTTTTCTTATTTTATTAGGTACCTATATTGTTTACCTTCGGGTGCTTATTCAGGTATAAAACAACCTTTCGTTTCTGAATGGATTCACTTCAGTTGTTCTGTGATATTTAAAACTATACTGATGACAAAAAATTAAGATGGGGATGCTATCCTGTGAAAAAAAAAATATATTATATAACCTTGGTAGTAAAGTTACCAACAGACCCTTAGGGTATGGTGCTATATCTCCCATTAATAAATACAAGGTGTTGTTTGGTATTCTAGATGCCACAGAAATCATTCATTTTGAAAACACACACCCATACAAAAAGACAAACAGCAATTATTATCATTTGGGAGAGCAAACAAATGAAACGTCATGTCATACTGTATTGCTTGCTGGAATATAACAAGAAGTCCTTTTCTCCCTCTTCAGTGTCATCACACAACCGGCAAACAGAGCCACCACTCCTCTGTGACACCAACAGCAAAATTGCTTGGTTTATTTTGATGAGAGAGAGAGGAGGTTGAGCATTTCCAATTAACTTACCGTTCACTGTTCACGCCATTAACTTCAGGATCCTTCTCCGTTCACACGTTAAGGTGTTTATTTTTGCATGAAATTTCGAACACCAATATCTAATACCTTGTGTCTGCTGTGTGTCTCTGGCTGGGTATTTCATTTAGATTCTGATTCTTGTTCTCTGATTCTGATTCAGATTGAGATTCTGAATATCAAGAGATGAAAAAACAAAGTAAAGGATAAAGGAGGTAAACCTTCATCAATAAAAACCACGATTTATGATTTTCTTCTGTGTCAAAGTATTCTCCAAGAACGACTTCTCTCATTTTTAATGAACGTAACTACCTCCTAGATTTTGTAGAGAAATAGATTTTTGTCAAACAAGGACTCTATAAGCTTACTAGTTAAGGGTGTAGTCTTTGGCTTTTGCTAAACAATTTTTTTTGCGTATAATTTAATTTAATATTAGAGATTGCCACTTGGTAGATTTCGTATGAAATGCCGTCATTGTTCATCCAAAAGTTCTCGTGATGATTTTATTTTTTTTTTATGAAGCCAAGGCCCGCTTCCAAATGCTCCGGAATAATGAAGGAAAAAAGGATATATGGACACCATCATAAACTGTCAAAATTTGTCTCTCTATTGGAACAAGAAATTGGGAGGGTTTGGGATTGAAATTCTGGTGTTCAAAATCCTGTGTTCTTATAATGTTGGCTGTTCAAAATTCTGCATGAGCAAATATCAGTTCATAAAAATTTTGTAAGTCGGGTTGTTAGAGAAATAGTTTTGTTTAAAAAAAAATATCGCACTCCACAGAATTTTTAAACCATGACAACCATGTCAAAAATAGTGGTTTTCGTAATTCTGAATGTAAAAAATCCTGTAGGTATTTCCAAATTCCAGAAAACCAAACTTCTGTTTTGGAAAGTTGTTCAATTGTTTTTCACGCTTTTGGAGACACCAGCCGGCTTCGGGGGTTCCAAGAGTCTTAACTTGATTTTATTGAGTTGTGGGAACATGCACTATGTTTGCAATATATAATAGTTTATAATAAAATAAAAAAATTGAATTTACAGAATATTGAAATACACAATGTTGGGCAATCAGAATGTTAAGCATACAGAAGTTATTTAAAGAAGCTGTGTTGCTTTTTTCCAAAGACTAAGGTATTCTGAGGTCGGTAAAGAAGAATAACTCTCTCTAATTATCAATTTTAAAAATATAACCTTTATTTTATCCTGTGCTGCTGTTTCTACTGTTACGACAGTAGATTACTGTTTTTTGCTCGAAAAAACTCAAATCTACTGTCTCCTGTTTCCACGACATTTGTTCCTTGATTCTCTTGTTTTTTTTTCAGATTTGTCTTTCTATTAAAATTATAAGCTTCCTTATAAAACATTTTATTAATTCGAACTTCATAAAGTTTATGTAAATTCTTAATACATTATGCGCCATCTACAACTGTTCAAGTTCTTCCTAGAGTTCATCCCTGTTTTGAAGTGTACATGACACTGACAGTTTGAAAATTATTGCAGTTCACAGCTGATTTGGAATTTGGTTGGACTAATTGGGGACGTTCCTTCAGTTATTCTCAGCAATCTAGAATAACTTTCTATTGTTGTAACGCCTGCAAGATCTGATGGAAAAACAGCTGTTGTTATGAAATCTATCTTGAGTTCTCCCGAAAATTTTGGAATAACTATCTATCCGAGAACAAATGTATAGAACAGCTGACTGCAAAATTCATTTAGTATGCGTTTTGTACCGATTTTTTGACAGCTTTCAGCTAACCTATCTGAATCGTTTACAGATTTACTTCAATAGCTTGGTATCCGAGAAAACTATCTAATAAGTGAGGGAACGCCGGCATTGAATATGATTTGTTTGTTGCTTTTAGCGAGACTTACTTTTTATAAGATTTTGAATTTTTCGCATTCAGAATGTAAATTTACCTCTTTAGTCATGTGAATTAGGGATGAGAAAAAACCCGGTTATTTACATTGAAACTTTTATCACCACAGAAATATAAGAGGTCTTGCAAAAAAATTGTCTTTGTTTCATAAAACATGCATTTGAGAGTGTGCAACCTGCAACGGTATTCAGACCTGCTAACTTTTCTTTTATAGAGAAATTGTAGTGGTAGGAAGGTGAAATCATTTTGAACTACACGAAAAATTGAGTTGTTTGATGTCGAAACCTACACTATTTTAAGATAGGTAACTTTTGAAAAAGTTTCCATCCTATCATTTTGGCTTCCTTTCAACGAGATATACAAACGGTGTACGAGTATGTTTACTTTTCTATTTGTCAGCTGATTTCATCTCATTGCGATACGGTTGTTGTTGACCGGTTAACGTTTGTGAACTTGAAAATAATTTATTATTTAAAATAAGATTATTAACTGAAATATGTTGTCGCATCTGCAATTTTCGTTGGCATGGGAGTATTTCACGAAGTGTAGTTTTTGTCGAAAATAATAGTATTTTCTTTTCGGAAATAAGCTTATCTACATATGTACATGGTCGTATGTAGATATATTTTATTTCACATGATCGTTTTTTAAAGTAAATAAAATAACTAACAATTTTTGTATGTGTATAAGACCGAAAACCGGTTATTAAAAACACCGGTTTTTTGTCCGGTTAAACCGGGAGGGAAAATAACCGGAAAACCGAAAACCGGTTAATTTTGAATAACTGCCATCGCTAATATGTGAATAATAAAATAGCTCTAATTCAAAAAAAAAAAGTACGACCAAAACTTTAAGAAAGAATGGCTAGAGGAACCCGAGTTCAAACATTGGCTGCCGGAAATTCTAGATGATTGTTATAAATGCCAGTGTGGTCCGCGCAATGTTGTTTTTGAGAGAACAGATAGGTCGGCCATGAAAAGGCACTGCAAGCGACCAAACATATTCATAACTTTGGTAGTGTTAGTCAACAAACAAGTGTTCAAAAACTTTTTGCAGTAATATCTGATAACAATAACAGTAGACAGAAACATGCAGATATAGTCAGGACTGCCGAGCTTTAATTGTCTGTATTTATGGCTGAGCATAATATAGCTTTTCAGTCGATAGACCATTTGGTAGACTGACAACTGAAAAATCGATTTTTCAAAAAAAAAAATTATTTATTTTTTAAAAATCGAAAAACTTTCTTTTGAAAATATGAGTACGCAGTCTTATTAACAATTTTAGGGAGCACTTGTATAAAAAAAATATTTTAATCGGTTTATCCAATATTGATAAAGTCGAAAATATGGAAAGTTGTTCTATGGGAAGTACATTTAATAAGTACGCACAAAAAAATATTTTTATATTTAAAAGTGAACTGTACTAATCTGAGGACACACAATTTTTTTTATAAAAATTCTTGGAGCCGTTTTCGAGAAATAATTTTTTTTCTTAACGGTTTCTTAACATATGTATGGGAGGTACCGTTAAAAATTTTAGAAAAATTGTTTTTTTTTAACTATTTAAGATAATGCCAAAAATCACCAAATACGAAGTTTTGAAAAAAATCTATTAAGTCGTTTTCGAAATTTTAAGTTTTCAAAAAAAAAAATTAATTTCCAAAAAAAAATTTTTTGAAAAATTTTGTTACGCAGTAGTGTTTAAATTCTCTAGGAGCTTTTGGGTAAAAAATTCAGACAAATCAAATTAACCGTTTTCGAGAAAATCGAAAACCAAAAAAATGGCTCTACTAGGGGTACCAAAAATAACAATTTTTTTCCAAAAAAAAAATTATCAAAAGTTACCATTTCCCTTCGTTAATGAACTGATTTTTTTTTTGTTTTGTTTTTGGCCAAAAAAAATGTATGGAAGCTACTGTTATTTGTCGTCTTAAAAAAAAATGAAAAAAAAACGTGTGGGCATATTACCGAAAAAACAATATATACCAAGCTTGAAACAAATCCATCCAACCGTTTAGGCTGCAGACTCGAGGACAGACACACAGACGGAATTGGGGGACCCACTTTTTTGGTGTTCTCTATGATCGTAATGTCATGTTTGATTGTTAGAAAAAAAAAAATTTTACGAATACATAACTTGCCTTATAGTACCTATAATCGCAAGTAAAAAGTACCGTTATGTGATATGTAAACTCGTAAATAAAATTTTAAGCGTCCTGCCAAAACCATTTCACTTGTGCGGCCTGGCGATGGAGAAATCTTCGAACTGCTTCAAAATCGAGAGCAACTTCACTCAACTTCTTCAACGGAGCAAGCTGTAACCAGTATATGCAACTATACTATTAAAACGAAGACTAAATTGTCACTGACGGGCAGACGAAGGATATGCTGTCTTCGATCATTAATTCGAAACTTATTCGAAACTAATTCGAAGTAGTAGTCAAGCTACCATGTCTTCTACTAAAAAATCAGCACGAAATTAGATCAGAACGATGAATCACTAATGGCAAACTTTGTTTCGTTGGGGTAAAATAGGATTCAATTATTGAATCCTTCTGATAAAACATCAGAGACCCCTTTATCATAAATCACAACGGTATTGGTGCACTGGGACTCGGGGAAGAATCATGTTATGGTCTTCGCAGGGACTTTCATTATATTATAGATAAAATTAATTGATTATTCTTACACATCAAACTCACAAATTAGTCAGTAATTCTAAGGGTGCTTAGAACAATTACCGGTAACTGTTGCTGTAATTACACTATTCTATAATTATTAAACAAAGTTGCAAATAATATAAATCCGTTAAAATCCCAAGTTATACGAACAAGTAATTGCGACCCAACGAAGGAATTATTTTCAATTCGCACAGAGTTCAAAATTAATAGAAATCGAGTATAAATAAAAGTCAATAGGCTATGCTGCGACATGTTCACTACAATCTATAGAATGGGAGCAGATATAAGTGTTGCCAGATCATACCCCAAATTCTTGATGGGTAAAAACCATTTTCAACTTACATAAATTTCACCATTGTCACATGCAAAGTCGTGGGAATAACAATTTTAATATTAAACCAGATTTTATCATTTCATGTATTATTTTGCTACAAAACCACGAATCAATGACGAAATTTTAAATACATAGAATACAAATTGTAACGATTTGGGTTTTCACAATAGATTATCCTAGTTTCGACACAAAGTACACCAAGAATTTGTGTTAAAGGAAACAAATATATTTCAAACAATAACAATTTGATTCAATTAGAATTAAACTGGCGTCAGAGATGCGGAAGAGATGTCAGGAGTTTCAATTGTTTTTAGCTGACAGGATAATCATTTCTGCACAAAACAAATGCACACACATGGATTAGGTGTCTAAGGTACAAGGATACCATATATAGTAAACCTAGATATACACAGATATTGGAGTATTGGAGGGTTCTTATACAAGCAGTGTCGCTGGTAGTTTCATTGCTGAAATAAACTGTCTTCATTCTTATTGACAATGGAAAACAATTTTCTTGAATTTTGAACAATAAAATGTTGCGTCAACAACGTTATAATGGTAACGACAAGAACAACGAAAGATGCGCTACCTTCATAGTTATACCAACTGAGAAAATGAAGATTTAATCTTTGAACGAATGTTTATGCTTGCGTGTTGTATGAATGTGTGCGCCATCATCGCCTGTGTGAGTCTTAGAAATATCTGTTCTTCTCGGTAAACTATCCGTAGAATTGTAAATATTCTCCCTCTTTATTCTAAAGATACGAAGCGAACTCACTCTATAATATATAGAAGTCCTGGTATAGGGATTTCTTGCTTGCATCGGGCACTGCCACTTGAAGCTCAAGAATCATTATCGTCAGCATCATACAGTCGTCCACACCGTATAAAGGTACTTTGCAGAAACCAAATCTACAAAATGATGTACAAAGACACACAAAGCTAGAGCTAGAGCTTTATTCCGAATGCGAATGCGAATACGAATGTGAGCATTTAAGAAGGTGCACGTATTATTATATGGCCTCTTCTCTTGTCTTCTGGGTAAATCCTGGGTAGGGATAAATCAAATTCTCATTGCTACACCTTTCTTAGAGGGTTTCCAATTTTCTCAACTTAAGGATACACATCTAAGCGAATAGATTTAGTATTTTATTTATTTTATTTTTATGAAATAAAAATACTCCTTCTTCGAATTTGTAAGTAGAGATTCTTGACACCCGTAGGTATCCCATTTTATGAGTGTTCTGCTGCTGTTTGAATTTCTAATAGTATGTCAGGTACATTTGTATGTTTGTGCATGTATTGTGTTGTATGGAAAACTCAAGGAACTCCTTGGAAATACATTGATGCGAAATGCTTCGTTAAATAGAGCAATTTATTTTATATTTTGATATTTATTGGTTTAATTGGATTCCAAATAAAAGTCAATTTGTAAAATGTTTCTGTATAAGAGATAAGACTTATTCTGGTGACTGGTAATGCGCCTTGCTAGTGGCATACATTCTGGAGACCCCATTCTGGAGTTTAGCATTTAACATCTTTCTGTCTTGTTCTTTAATTGCCTCATGAACTCTATTGGATGACATCTGTCACAGCAGTGATACTCTTGGTCGAACGATCGACTTCTTCCGCCATCTGTAGTGTCCCAGATTACACGAGGAGTTCATTAATAAAAGCTCAATTGTTCGCGTATATGTGTCAATAGGACAAACAGGAAAATGATAGCAAAACACACGCTGCGATAGAACAGCGGATCTGAAATTGATTAAATATCATCGGGCCTGGGCCATTTTTACGACCCAGGGCCGATTTTTCTCTCGCCAGTCCTGATCTTTATCCATTTCAAACACACAATTCACAGTAATTATAAAAATCAAGAAAATGGTTTGTGAATAGTTGCAATCGCTGAAGGACGAAAAGCAGCATCCTGGAAAGAAGGAAAAGCGGGTCGAAAAAAAGATTTCTTTTCGATTAGTTATTAGATATTATACAGGGTGGCCCACGAATCGTGCTACAAAATTAAAACGTAATAACTTTTTTTCAGTGTGAGTAATAGGCTTATTTTTTTTTATTGTATAGGCTACTATCTACATTTATCAAAATGAATGCTTGGGATACTGAAAAAAGGATATACTATTCTTTTCAGTCCGTCATTTCCGTCCAAAGGGAATTAAGGCTGGAGTTTGGCGGTACTCCCCCGAGTAGATGGACCATTATGAGGCTGATGAACATGTTTGCCGAATCTGGAAGCATCGAACGAAGACCGTATCATCGAGATCCCAATGTTCGGTTTCAGGATTCAATCGTGGCTGTTACATCGGCAATACAGACAAATACAAGTGTTTCGACTCCAAACTTATCGGGCCAAATTGGAGTTAACAGACGGTCATTCCAACGGATACTTCATGATGACTTAAACTTGTTTCCGTACAAAGTCCAAATTACAAGCCAGTTAAACCCTCAAGATTTGCCTGTTCGCCTGGAATTTTGCCGAAAAATGATTGCAATGGCCGAAGAAGACAACACATTGATAAATTGTTTGTTCATGTCTGATGAGGCCCATTTTGACTTAAACGGCAGTGTTAACAAGCAAAACCGCCGTATATCGAGTGAATCTAATCCAAAAATGATCCATGAGACGGAACTGCACCCAGAATGAGTCACTGTGTTGTGCGCAGTTTCATCAAGGTGTATTGTCGGGACATACTTCTTTGAAGAAAACTGTGTAACACAAACTGTCAATGGGGACCGTTATTTAAAGATGTTGAAGGAGATTTTTTAGCCAGAACTTGAAAATGTATCCCTTTCAGCAGGATTTGGTTTCAACAAGATGTAGCAAGTGCACACGTATCCACACAAGTTATGGTGGAGCTCCAACGAAAATTCTCAAACAAATTGATATCCAGAAACTGCACTTTCCGCTGGCCCCCAAGGTGACCTGACCTGACTGCACCAAATTTTTTTTTATGAGGTTATGTCAAGCAGAAAGTGTACAAAATGAAACCCAGGAATTTGACTGAATTGAAGCAGTCCACATCGATTAAAATAAAAGTTATTTAAATTTCTTATTGTAGCACGATTCGTGGGCCACCCTGTATGTACTTTTTTTGTGTGTTAAAAGCCTGAGATTTGTATAGAAGTCCGATGTATAAAAATAACTATAGGTATGTGAAAATATAAAAAAAAAACATAAAAAAAAGCCATTATTGTACATTATATCCATGAATAGATTTTAAGAACTGAGAATAACATCATAATTGGATAACGTCAGAAATGGATATTTCCATCAAGCATCCGATTTTCTTTTGTCAATAAGTTTTCTTCACGTGTCGTCAGATTTCTTCAAGATTATCTTTCACTGTTTTATTTGTTTGCTTAAAAATATGTATTGGTTTAATGGAAAAAAATATTTCGCGATCTTAATAAAAATAACATTATGGCGCAGTTCAAAAAGAAGTTTGTCGATTTCGGTATTAGATCCATCGATCTGTTTGTTTTTTTTTTTCTTTCCAAACGGCCAAAATTTCAGTTGGTTCTGTGAAAAAGTGAATAAAATATATTCTTTTCATGTTCGCTTTTATTTTTCACAATCTGATATAAGAATGTCGAGAATCGCTCTCTATCTTTATCTCCCCAATAAATCATGTCGATAAATTTTGTCAGTAGTACCAGCCATGACACAATACACACTGCAGACTATCATTCCGAAAGTTTGTTACATGAATAGTGACTGATAGGTTGCCGAGAAAAAGAAAATGAGGAAATGATGAATTGTAGAAAAGTGTTGTTTTTCGAAAGTCAAAAAATGCTCAAACATGACAAACGCAAGACGTGATGTGACATCTGTCAAAAATAATAAATTTGCCCTAAAGTTCATGCTGCTTGAACAAGTGATCTTAAAAAATAAAACCAAAAATCATGTATTCAATACTTATTGGTTCAGAATTATTACCTATCTTTTTCTTTCCCCATCATCTTTTGACAAAACAGCTATCAGAAGATTATGGAACGTCAACAGTTGCTTAACAGATCACTGAAAAACTATGTATATGTTTTCAATCTGACAGGCGGGTATATGTTTTAATTGGCCTCATTCAAAAATCGAACCATAGATATCCTGATAGGTTGGTATTGTGAAAAAACAGCGGCTTCCAAAAAAAAATCTCAGCTATCCAAAAATCTTAAGCATGATTTTTTATCTCATGAGAAATGTCAAAAATATATGCACAAAACCATACAAACCGATGTTCAGGAACTAAATTGGATACCATAGGCTATCGTATCGACATTTTAATGTACCCATTGCGTGGCTTTATAGAAAAAGCATCTTATCTGATGTTGAGATTTGATCGGGGTGTTCCGAACTGTCACATTTAAGAAAAAAAATTACAACTGTGTCTTCTGCAACCGCAGCTTCAAATATCAAATGATCTGACAGTTATCACTTTCAGGTCTGAATTTTTGTGTTGGTTTACGAATGAGAACCAGCATGCGTGTAAGAAAATGTTTGACGTTTAGTTTCAAATTTTGTCGAATTCCCTTAACCATTTCAAATCAATTTCTATCAATTTTGTTAGTGTCGAAAGGAATTTGAAAAAAAAATTGATTTTCCTGTGATTGTGGGAATGCTAATTGTAAGTTGAGATTTGGTGTTACAGCAATAATAATTTATTAACCGATTTGTTTTAAACGGCGAAAATATGAAAAATTTCAATTTGACGTAATGTCAAATATCCTTATTGCGCGCTTAAAGTCGATGAAATTATTCCGAAAATGCAAGGTTTTGCTTTGAAAGAAATGATATTTTTGGTTAAATGGAATTTCACATAAGATCTAAACTAATATTGCACAAACTTTTTGGTGAAAACGTAAAATGGCTTATTAACTGCTTATTTGATGTTAACTTTTAAATATTGATTACATTTCACAGGATATCTCTATGGAACACCGACCTAAACATTGGGGTCTAACTATCCACTTTTTGTGTTCATGTTTTCAATAATGTGATTTCGTATTTTTATATTTTTTTTTTTGTAACAATAAAAAATTAATTTCACTGTATTTTCTATTCTATATTCCTTTATTTATTGCAAAATTCGTATTAGTTACGAAATCCCAAATGACATATCCCGAATGTCTAGATTCAGACACAATCCTGAATTCCAAAGATAATCCAAATCCCATAAACCCAAAAGAAAGAAAACCCAAAATACAAAAAAAAGTAAAAATCACAAAATATCAATTATCAAAATCTCACAAACCTATAATCCTTTTATCGAAAATTATTATTGTCAACAAAAAAAATTGACATAGGCACATACGACTTAACATACATTGTAAACTGTAAACAGGACCCTAAAAGTGAGTTTCGAAGCGTCCAACCTGCGAAGCGGTCCAGGCAAGGTACCGCTTCGCAAGAAAACACTTGTTATAAAATTACTCCGACCAAAAACACAGCTGGCATTTTTCAGATTATACTTACATTTTTTAGAAAGTTTATTTCGGGATCTTAGATTTTCCAGATTTTTGATTTTTTTTTTTGAATTTTGAGTATTCAGGATTTTGGGTTGGCAAGGTTTTTGATTATTGGGATTTTGGGTTTTTGGGTTTTTTGGGATTTTGGGTTTTTGGGATTTTGATTAATCGGGATTTTGACCCCAGTTGATCCAAAATCCTCGCTAAAAAAAGTTAAATATCAGTAAGAAAATCTTAACAATTATCTTAAGAGTGAGATAATTTTACTTTAACTTTTGCAGATCATCAGATCTAGACCCCAGTTTCGGGTGTAACTGGGCGAAATGGTTATTTAATATTCTAGAAAAAAGATGGTAGAAACATTTAGGGTAATTCGTCTTAATACTTTAAGAAGTTTTTTTACACGTTCCCATTAACAATATACACATGTTCATGATTGACAAACGGTGCTGTATCTTTTGAAACACAAGAGTGAGTTCGTGCGACCCAGGCATACATTTATTATATTATTTCAACTATTACCTATTATTTCTGGTACCCATCCTTATTCATGGAAGTATTGATATTTCTTATATAAATATTATGCATGAGTATGTTATGTTTTTGGTTTTTTTTTTTTTTACTTGTAGGGTAGCATCTGAATAATACGTAATATTCTATGTATAATGGCATAATTCAAATTTCAAAACTTGGAAAACTATTTCCATATGGAACATGGTTAGAAAGGCGAGAGCAGAAATGCATACAAATAAATCAGCTGGAAGGATAAACGAGCAATAATAATATATAGAATGTCATGGGAGCAGACGAAGCTGGAGTATAAGATACAGCAACATAGTGATGGGAAGCATCAGCATGATAAACAACAAAAATGAAATTGCAAACTTTAAATGGGACCGAAACGAGTTTCAAAAAAAGTTTGTTGTATTTCAAATTTTTTGTATGTAAATGTAAGTACAAGAGTATGTATGTATCACAGAGAACCACCCGCTGACTGGATTTTTCTACAACTCTTCACTTTACTATCAAATGAGGTCAGGCTACCTACCTACAAGGATATGTGCAGTAAAGTCCTCTCTCTCAATATATCCTTGAACATACTTATACTCGTATATAGCTAACCCTAACACAGTATGGGGTTCAACTCTGAAATGTACATGGGGCTATATAGCCATAATATTACAAGAGAGCCCCAAAATATTGTATATTCCCGTTTGTGAAGTATTAATCGAACGTTTCCTCGCAGTTCTGACGATTCTGGGTACGAAGACAAGGACCCGACTTACGGGAATTGTTCGGTGCTTTAAATTACAACTACCAGAGCGAGAAGATTGGGTCCTCTCACCTTTCAACGCAAAATTAATTTGTAAGCTTTATCCTCGTCCCGACGCGACGCCAAACAGGGTATCTACATATAGAGTACATTTCCAATACAGCCGCATCCAAAGCGAGGGAAGCTAAATCCTAGATGCTGGCTTTGGGTTTGGCGATGCAAGTGAGCCAGACCATGGTAGCTGGTAGGACGGACACAACGATGTAGAGATGGAGGCACAACTGCAGTCAAACACAATAAGGGAGTACATGATGATGAAATTGGGGGAATAGCTGTATGTGCGTAATTGCAAGACCACACATAACAAGCAATTTTTTTGTACATGTTTTTTTTTTGTGTTCGTTTTATTATTATTATTTACTCCTTGCGCGGATCCGGCGGAAGGGTTCCTTGTTTTGTTGGAGAAAATCGAGAGCTCAAACTCGTACCTCGTACATCAGAGAGTAGGTAGGTAGGTATGTACGTATTGTGTACTATCGTATCCTGGGACGTCCTTACAGATGCCTTGTGGTGAATCGGGCAGTGGTGGTGGTGGAAGTCCTCCATTTTGGGGTCATAAATAAACGGAGGGAAGCAGCGTATTGTTTTACCATGTATGCAAGATGCATTGCGGCACTCTTGTCTATATTAAAAGGGTGTAATTAACTGTGGATGCTTCGGAGTTTGTTTTACATTGTTCACGCTATGAGAAAATGTTTTTTTTTTTTTTTATTGTTTAAGTTTAGTTTTTTGTTTATTAGGTTAGAGGTTGATGTTTGGTTTTCTAGAATCTAGAATCTAAATCCTTGATGTATAAAAACTTGTATTGTACAAAATATAACCAACTTATAATGGGAGTAGGTAAGTACCTATATGTATTTTAGTACACTTTAAATACAATTTATTGCATTTAGAACTTGGAAGGAGTTGGGTTGAAATCAGGGGCGATTTTATAGCAACAGCAACAAAGTTAACTTGGCGGTCTACTTATTTATGGGCTCTGAAAAAGTAAAAACTGCTGCAGTTTTTTTTATGGAAAATAAGAACTTTTGTGTGTGTGTATGTGAAGCCAGTGAAACATAGTAATTTATTTATTAGTGAAAAGGTTACAATAGAGGTCAAAGAATTTGGGATTATGTTGCGAGGATTGTCGATTTGAAAATATAATAAAAATGATTAACAAAAAGAATAGCTATACCCATAAGGCCAGATAGATGATTTGGTTAAATTAACTCAATATTTATTTAGTATATAACTTACCAAACCATTTAAATTTTTAAAAAATAATTAACAATATTGGCATTTTAGTCTAGTTATTGGGTCCTTCAAGTAAGCAGAGTTAAGGCAGCGGGAAAAAGTGTTTGCGATTTCAGTATTAGCTACATAATGCTTATTAAGTAGATATGAACCAAACTGATCTAGTATCTACTTTTGGAAAAAAAACTAAATTTCTGCTCACATGCTATCCCTCATATTATTTTCTTGGACCAACTCATATTCTTACGACGCCGACGTGCAAATTACACTGCATAACATATTTTCGGCCTTTTTACTTGCGATTATATGTAGGTACTATTTATAAGGCAAGTGATGGATTCGTGCCAAAAAAATTCTAACAATCAAATATGACATTACGATCATAGGGAACACCAAAAAAGTGGGTCCCCAATTACGTCTGTCTGTCTGTCTGTACTCGAGTCTGCAGCCTAACCGGTTAAATAGATTTGCTTCAAACTTTGTTTATACAGTTTTTTCGGTAATATGCCCAGATGTTCTTTATATTTATTTCTTAAAACGAGAAATAACAGAAGCTCCCATACATTTTTTTAGCCAAAAACAAAAATCTTATTTTTCTCAAAAACGGCTACAACGATTTTTATAAAAAAAAATCAGTTCATTAATGAATTTTTTTTGGAAAAAAATTGTTATTTTTGGTACCTCTAGTAGTAACATTTTTTTGGTTTTCGATTTTCTGGGAAACGATTAATTTGTTTTTTTTTTAAAGATTTTTGTGCAAAAACTCCTAAAAAATCTAAATACTATTGTAAACCAAAATTTTTTTCTTTTTTGTTGAAAACTCAAAACTTCGAAAACGACTCAATGGATTTTTTCGAAACTTCGTATTTCGAAGTTTGTTTACACTATCTTGAATATTTAAAAAAAATATATTCGTAAAATAAAAAACAACGGTACCTCCCATACAAATGTTAAAAAAATGAATCAAGAAAAAAATTTGTTTCTCGAAAACGGCTCCAAGAATTTTTATAAAAAAATGTGTGTGTTCTTAAATTAGTACAGTCCACTTCAAGTATAAAAATATTTTTTTTTGCGAATTTATTAACGGTACTTCCCATAGAACCACTTTTCATATTTTCGACTTCCTCAACATTGGATAAACCGGTTAAAATAATTTTTTCATACAAATGCTCCCCAAAAATTTTTAATAAAATTGTATACACAAAATTTCAAAAAAGATTAAATCGGCTAAATAAAAGAATAAAAATTATTCAAAATTCTGAAATAAATACTTAAACTAATTTGACACCATTTTATTTCTTGGCTAAATTTGAATTTAAGAGAAAAAAAAAATTTTAAAAATTGTTGAGCCGTTTTTGAGAAAAAAAAGTTTTTTTTTCTTAAAAACACTTTTTGAAAGCATTTTTCAAAAAAAAAATCATAAATGTCAATTCATAGGTATTCAGCAAATACATATATGTGGGCTACATAAATTGGGCTATCTACACCGATTATGTGTGAAATTTCGAAAGAATCGGTTAAGCCATATACAAGATAGTCGAAAGCAAAAAACCGTCCAATGGAAAGTACCGTTTTTTTAAATTTAAAAAAAAATCAACCATTGGTCGTACTTACCTAAAAAGCTGCAATGATTTTTTTAAATCAAAATCGTTATAGCCGTTTTCTAGAAAAACAAGCACCTTTATAAATAAATAAATGATTTTATATAAGACAGGCTTACAGATCAGTGATTTCCGAATGTAAATAAAACTATTTCATTCTTTCTCGACGTTTCGTTGGGGTTTTCCAACATTTTCAAGAGGTTTATTGAACTGTAAAAAATTCCATTATACCTACAATTATTTTTCTTTTTGAACAATTATGCTTACTTTACATTAGTGGTATAATTTATATTTAGACATCACTTTGAGGTTGAACATTAAATTACAATGAAGAAAATAAATAAATATGTACGTAAAACACTAAACAATAAGACAGATAAGAACTTAAATGCTAATATCACAGAACTTTTTTTATTTTTTAGCTAAAAAAAATTTCGTGGACTAAGTTCGAAATGTTATTAATAAAACAGAATTTCTGCTATTTGACGTTTACCAAATTAGTTCATCGCCAAACCATCTAGGTCGAGTGAATGACTTAGAATTGACATTTAAGAACAAAATTTACAGGGGCATAGTATAAAAAGAGGTAGAATATTGTAGTAGGTTTTGTTCGATTTTTGATTAATAGGAAATTTTAGTCCATGGTCTAACTCTTATTGCATGGAGTTGTATGGACTAAAAATGGACTAAGCATTTTTTATTAATAGGGATGTATAAGTATACCAAGTTTGAAGCAATTTGGCCCACCCGTTTGGGCTGTATTTTTAGACCATCTTTTTACGTTTTCGCTACCATTGTAATGTCATGTTCGATTGCTATTTCAAAACTTTTTTTTCAAGAATGCATATATTGTCTTATAGCTACGGTGACCATCCGTCCCGTATTTCGCAGGACAGTCCCGTATTATGTTCGACTGTCCCGGCTAAATTTTAAGAAAACCTGGGACGTACAACTGTCCCGTATTTTATTTTTTGTCCCAGAATTGTCCGGTTTTACTATATATTTACATTATTTGAATAACGTTTAATTGTGTGATTATTATTTTTATGTCAAAGTGCGAATCCGCCTTAACAAATCGTTCAGAGGTACTTAGGTACTATAAAAGCATGTTCACTGAACGCATTAATTTGTCACCTTCGTTGAGCTGTCAGATTTCGTTTCAAACTGTATCTTCACAAACTTCAAACTGTATCTTCCCAAAAAAGCACAATACATAAATTTAAAATTAATGTTATCATTTTTAAAAAGATAAAATAAATGAAAATAAATAAAAGAAAGAAAAATTTGTGAGTGTTTACTTGGGAAAGGAATAAATAGGACATCACTTCAAAATGCATAGATAAAATTTGTCCTTACGACATAAGCTGTAATTTTGGGGGGTCAGAAGGCAGAAAAGGCAAGAACAACAAATTTTGATAAGCTTCAAGCCATTACCGGTAATGATCTCATTGGAGTTAATTGTGCTGCTCACAATTTAAATAACTATTCGTTTTTTTCTCGACAATGTTTGTGCTGACAAATTTAAGAAAATTTGCGAAGGGTCTCAGACTAAATACTTTAAACTAATTGGTTACAGCAAAACTAGTTGGCTATCTTTAAAACCATCTGTTGAGAGAATAATACAACTTTATAATCCCTTAAGAGAATGTTTCTTATTTTAAAGAAATTTTTTAATAACCCTTCATTTGAGGTCCTTCTTTCTCCATTTTATTCAATCCGATTCCTCAATTTTTCATGTGGGCATATTATTAGCAGTGTCGCAAAAAATGTGCATGTCTAAAGTTGCGATAGCAATTAAATGCCTTAAATTAAAATTAAAATCTAGATTAGGAGAACAATTGATAATTTAGTTTGTAAACAAATTGATCAAAGAATAATTCGAAAAATTAATTGAACAAAAGTAATATAAAGCAAATCATTGGGATGTATCTTTTAAAGAATATAAAGTTTTTAGGTGGATAATTCTTCGAAACATTCCTATTTCCTACCTGGCCAGAAATAGAATCTTGGTTATATTTTGTCAACCTAAAGTAGAGGGATACAAATATAAATGATTCCACGGATTTGATTGTCACGAAATTATAACAAAATGAATAGAGAACAAAATAACTGTGGCCGAGAAATGAAAAGACATTTTTAGCCTTTTTGCAAACAAAGTAAAAACTTGAAAAAATCTTTTACTTATTGCCTCTGTCTGCTAGGTTCAAATGCTCCAACCGTAAGAGTTTTCCATAATGAATAATATTTAGACAAATGAAAACACACAACTGAATGTTGAAACTTTCAGAGCCATGTAATAATGGTAAAATTAAACTATAATTTTAGATGCCAGGAATTAAAAAAAAATATTTAATAGTAAACGATAATAGATTCAAAAAAGCTTTTAACGGCCTTTAGTCCACAAAGTTTGCGTTTCATCCCGGCAATCTCACTTCGACTCATCAGCTGGTTAGTGAGCGCCTTACCAATACGCATTTTTTGTTAAGTTCAGTTCAACGTACTTACATTTTTTGCCAGGATGAAACGCGAGTTTTGTGGAATAAAGGCCGTTAAAAGCTATTTTGAATCAATAATTCAACAAGTCCCATTAAATAATAATGCTATAATGCTAAGTCTTCTACTTGGCTGAGTAATTTCAGTAGTATATATATAGAATTGTATTATAAAAAAACACCTTCTTGGAAACGATAATATCATCAAAAAAAATTTGTAAGGCAAAAAAGTACCAATTTCCAAAAATTTGTTTGGTACTGTGTTATTAATGTTTATTTTTCAAAGACTTGGTAAGAAAAGAATGAATATTAAAAAAAAATGTTAAGTTTGTTTTTTTTTTTTTGTGAAGATTTTGTACCAAACACGTTTTTAAATTTTCAAATTTATGTCCCGGGTTTTGCTCAGAGAAATATGGTCACCGTACTTATAGTACCTATCTATAATCGCAAGTAAAAACAAGTACCAGTCAGTGACACACTTGCCCATTATTATACTGTCGAACTAAAAATTTAGTATAATCTACACTGTAAGCCTATCAGAATAGAAACTGTTGCATCACAGTACACATACTACGGTAATATATTGCGCATGTTGTCAAAATTCGGTTGTCAGAATTCAAAAATTGTGTTGTCATATTTGGCAAAATGTCTCTGAAATTTAACACAAGCACTCTCATTTTTGACATTTTCACATACAAATAGTGGAGATGTGTTCAATAAGAGGTAACAGTAGAACAAAAATAACTGTTATTAAAACAACATTTGAAATTTCTAAATTTGCATTTTGAGCACACCAAACAGCGGAATATAGATGAAAAAGTGATGAACAATTAATTTTTAAATGTTAGTGGAAAATAGTTTATTAAAATTGTTATTTCACTGACAATTTTTGTTCCATAATTGTTATTTCAGTAACCGGAATTTATAACTGTTATTTAAAAGTAGCAGTAACAGATATTGCAATTAGCAGTTTGGCTCATGCCTAAGCCTATGCGCATGCCAAATGTGACACGATTGTTTCTGAGTTTTGCCACATGCGCGAACTTGAACGAAAATGAAAACCGGAATTTATTACCTTTATTAGCCGTGTTTTATTTGGAAATTTATCCGCCGTCAGTTTATCCATCGTAGCATTTTACATACAATTCGCTACGGTCGATAAAAAGCTAAAGTAGAAGCTACGGTGGATGGCTGCTTGACATTCAGTCGAGTCACGATTCTGATTTTGTTAGTTTTGTTGGTACGATTGATAATTGAATTGAATCTTGATGGATGTTTTCATGGAGTGTTATAATTATTAATTTTATCCGTAAGACAAATCGATCTTTTTGATTCTTTTTTTTAATAGTTGGCCAGTTTATATTTCTCAAATCTTAGATAACTCCATTTTTAATAAATTATAAGCTGTTCTTCTGAAAAGTTTATGACTTTTACTATTAAAAACTGTATTTTTTGCTCAATTATTTTCTAAAATACGTCTAAAATTGCACCTATACGTATATCTGCAATTTTGCATACCCCTAATGTCAATTAATCAATTTTAACAAATTTTGATATCCATTTTGAAAAAGAAACCAATATTTATCGAATGAATTCCGTTTTACTTTTATTTTTGACTAACCAAGCCCAATTTTCGTTTTGTGTTCAATTTTTATTGATAGTTGTAAATAAACGCAGTTTGGTGAAAAAATCATCTTTTTATTTTGATCTACAAAAAAGCAAATTGAGAAGACAAACCGCATTGGGTGGAACTGCATTATAGAGGAATTGCTTAACACTGCGCCGCAAAATATTTATTCGTATAAGATTCTATGAGCTATAAGGCCAGAGGCGCGCACATATGTAACTTTCAGTTTTGCAACAGTTTGGTTGCTAAAGTGAATACCCCGGACTTAGAGTGCGCGCACATGAAAAAACTATTCACTCTGCGATTCGAACAATTTAAAAGTTTGTGTTTTGGCACAGATCGAACGATTGCCCCAAATTAATTCTTCAGTTTGTATCACATCGAACTATAATGTAACTGCGCGCACATTAAATCAATATGTTGTCTGTGCGTTGGTTTATCTCGTTGATTGATTTTTAAGTTGCTTATGTGCGCGATCATCGTTCAACTAGTGATTAAACTATTTCGTTTCGGCAAAATTGCATGTGCGCGCCTAGCCTAAACGCACTAAGCGGAAACTGAACTCACAATGTGTGCTTTTTCTTCACTGTTTAATGGACATTCGCCATGGGCGGTATTCGATTCACTACATGGACATGGACTGGGCATACATTCTTGTGATCCAAAATGGTGAAATGGCAAACCAAATGTTAACTTTTTGTTATTTACTCCGCGCATGTTAAGTGAAGTCTGATGAGTAAATATTGAATTGAAAGCAAAACATACTCAGAATATAAATTTGTAAATTGACTTGAAAAATAAAACTCTAGCTATCGATAAGCTCAGAAAATAAATAAAAGCATGAAATATAAGGGGAGTGAACAATTTAAGAAACATTAAAAGGAAACAAGTAAATCACCGGCACTTTTGTTTCATCGTCTGAAATGCATAGACCATTTTTAAAGCAATACAAAAATTGGACTGTGTAAAAAGGGACTTGATCATAGTCTATGAACAAAGCCATTCACTTATCATTTCCGTTCTATTGGTGCAAAATGAATGTTCGAATTTAAAACTGCAATTGCAGAAAAAATGAAAGAAAGAAATAGGTTTGTAACATAAATTAAATATTGGTACGTTTTTCTACTTTCTATTTTATATGAATAAAAGCTAATTATTGTTCATAACTTTAATATTTTCTTAATTTTACTTTGCAAAAGACTATTTCATTACTTGTGACTCCTGTGCAGGGGTACCAATTTTTAAAAATAAAAAAGCTACGGTCCATGCTGCGGTCGATGCGTTTTTTTGGGAATTGCTTACGGTACAATGGATAGATTCCCAATAAAACACACCTATTATTATGTACTGTTCTGTTGTATGGTCAAGATTCATGGCCATGGTGCATTATTATAACGTACCCAACTCTCAGTCACACTTAAAACTAAACAGTATTCTACATACATCTCATGAGTCACACCCCTTAACTTTAGCATTTGTTAGTAAAGGGTTTCAAATAACGGGTCCGCCATCTAACGTTTTTTTTTTCAACTAGTGCTTATTTCGTGAATGGTAACACTTAGCTCATGTCTGATTTGACAGATAATTAGTTTTATCCTTCCGCTGAACGAATATGGTTATGTATACGCCTGAACAACGCTCGCTAAGTAGGCCTGCGATCGACTTAGAGAAGATGCCGATTTTGCCAAAAAAATCATCTTTTCAGATGAAGCTCATTTTGATCTTGGCGGGTATGTAAACAAGCAAAATTGTCGCATTTGGGCCACAGAAAACACGCACGCATACATTGAAAAGCCGATACACCCAAAACGAGTCACTGTTTGGTGCGGATTTTGGTCCAGAGGCATAATTCGAAAATGAGCAAGGAGTGGCCGCTACAGTCAATGGCGATTGTTATCGGGCCATGTTGAACGAATTTTTGTTCACAAAAATTGAAGAGGAGGATATTGGCAATATTTGGATTCAACAGCACGACGCTACGTGCCACACAGCCGAAGCTACACTCGATGTTTTGCGCCCATTTTCAAAAAAGTTATTTGGCGGACCCTGTATTAGCTTAATACATTCCTATTCTATGTATTAGTCCCAAATTAAGTGTTTACAAGTCAGAGAATGTCTGGTATCACTAAAATAAAAAATGTCTCGTTTTTTTAGTGGCACATCAAAAACAAATCTGAGCTAAAAATAGTATTGCGTGTAAGACCATTT
Organism: Philhelius pedissequus; assembly: GCA_910595825.1. Lineage (NCBI taxonomy): Eukaryota > Metazoa > Arthropoda > Insecta > Diptera > Syrphidae > Philhelius > Philhelius pedissequus. The sequence continues at coordinate 33,841,016 of OU343163.1, forward strand.
AACACTTGATGTCAATTAATGTTTAAAACACCCACACGCACAAGTAATAAACAATTAAGGACGAAAATTTGCGACATGTATGTGATTTTTTTTTTCTTCTTTGTTTTGGCAAAATATAACTGGATTATATTCTTGAACGTGCAAAAGATGAAGTAAACAAAGATTAAATTAAGGCTTCTCAAGAGTAAAGGACTACACATGAAAAAAAAAACAACAACAACAACGAAAAATCTTAGGGGGAAAATAATGTAAAGATAAACCTCAAGAATGACAAAAGTTAATCTGTACAAAAACGGGTAGATAGGTGGAACGAAAAATGATAAATTACTAAAGCCTCTCTCTTTCAATATAAGAGCTAAAGGATAACAAATTTTCTATCAATTTTTACGATGAGACAGATTGATTGGGTGGTACTCTCGCAGGCTTATCGACTCTTTGAAGTTTAGGGCTTACCAACCGAAATTCCAATACAACCCGATAAAGCAAAAAACAAAAAAAAAATACCCACCCCACAAATCCATAAATGAAAGTTACTGTATTTTTTTTTGTAGTTTTGTTTTCGTATGTGCGTATAAAGGCACATTTGGAAATAGCACAAATGTTGTATGATGAGTCCTTTGGTGTAGGACTCCCAATTGGAAAACATTTATTGGTCACTTTTGGCGTAGCGTAGAGCGCGTTAGTAGAAGATTGAGAAGTTTGGTTAGTGATATTAATGATTGGATAATGGTGTACCGGGTGCGTCTGATAGTTATAAGGAGCAAAAAGTTTTTGCGGAATAGTTTTTTGTTTGTTCTTAGTGTTCTTGGTTGTTTTTTTTTCTTTCTTCCTTTGTTATGACTATACGTGAAGGAAAAGTTTTGTCTAAAAGTTTTTCCTAACTTTTGCCAGAAATTTTCCTCTTTATCTTTTTTATATGATATTCCCTCACTTTGAATGCGCTAATGCGAAGCTCTTTAAGAAAGTGTGAAATTATTTCTTAAAATAAGACAAAAATAAGACACTCAATAACGAAGGGAAATAATTCGGGCGGCCGGCGGGGCGCAAGGCGAATCACCCAATAAAACAAAATAAGAAGAAAAAAACTAATTATTATTTGGTTATATTTATACCTAGTTAGTTTTGGAATGTCCTTTTATAGAATTTTGTCAAGCGTTGATATCCATGGAAGTTTATAATTATATTGGTACTTGGATATTATTTTGTCGAGAAAAATTGCCAGACTTGACAAACTTTGGTCAGACAAAAAAAAATTAATTATGTGTTAATCCTTAACAAAAAAATTAATAAAATTGTTGAAGAGTATAGAAAAGTTTTCAGTTTCTGTAAGAAGTTCTTATGATGAGTTGGTTCTTTGTTTACAAAACACAAAAAATATATCGAAGGCGGTCTTGTTGAAAAAAAAACCATGGAAATGGAATATCAAATATTAAGAGTGCATTTTAATACATGTAAGGATTACATACCTACGATTATATGTATAAAGGAATATATTCTGTTAAAGTTGCAGTATGGCTGGCATTTCTTCTGCATATTTGATTTAAGTTTGGAGCAGCACGTATTTTTCGTGAGTTCAAGTGCTTTGTGTAATAAATCCGACAGACATAACTTAGAGCACACTATTTATTTCAGAATGGGAGTTTGGAAAATTAAAAAGCAATTAGCAGCAATTAATTATGTTTAAAAATTTCCCATGGATATAACTTTGGCACACGAGAACTAGTATAATTTAAATACGAGTATGTGTTTAAATGCGTGTTTATAAGCATTAAATAGTTTGTCCTTTGAGGTGAGTCACTTGGCCTGTCAGTAATCCCGCTACGTGTTATTTATTTTCTTCGATTTTCTCTCATTTGGGGGAGGATTTTGTTTCCCAACCTAACATTTTTAAAGTGAAACACAAAATAAAAATTTACCTAAGTAATATTTGAATACCAAAAGTTTTACTTCATAAAATGTGGTGAAAGTTGAAGGTGCTAAAAAACTTCTGCACAAAGGAATGAAGCTGAATGTAAAGACTCGTAGACCAGTTACTTAGTGCCTAATCATCCTAATTTCAGGGCCAAGCCTGATCTAAATCCTGAAAATTGTTCTACAGCCAACTTAGAGCCAAATTTGTAAAGTTAACTCTTGATTAACTGAATCGATATTTTTGAAATATTCAAGGCAAAACATCATTGAAACCAATTGGTATTTTAATCATGTCGCCATTTCCATTTCAAAAGTGAACGTATAAGTTGAAGAACTGTTTAATTTATTAACACCCAGTTCTACAAATATTTGATATTTAATTCAACGATTTCGGTGATTAACTTGACCTTTGAACCTTAGTCGAACTTCATTTCAACCGGGACTTAAGATTCCTGAATCAGGAATTAAGGGAACCACGTTTGTAGAACTGGCTCTTTCAGAAGTAAGTATGGCCCAGTTATACAGATATTTAAACCATAGTTGAGCGTTGTTTAAGGATTTTTAACCCACCGATTTCTTGGGTTAAGTGAAATTTAACCAAGGTTCGAGAATGTATGTTTCATCCTGACCATTGTTGAATTTTATAGTTAATCAGTCGATATCGTTTGGTTAAAATTTTAAACTTAGACTGCACCATGGTTTAAACATTGGTAAAACTGGTACTAACTCAAGTTTAACTTAGTTAATTTTCACTAAGAATAACGGCTATTGGGTTTAGGTTGCACCAAGACGCATGATACGATCTCTTACCGAATAGAATGTTGCATACTTTTTGCCCTTTGTCCCTCTGTTTTATGATAATATCTTGGAGTAAAACCTTACAAGAACTGACCATCGATTGCGTCAAATTTTAGATGAATTCGGCCAAAGCCCAACCCTATTAGGGCCACTGTGTTATTGAAAAATTTTCTTCAGCGAAGAGGCTCATTATCAATTAGCATTTGGGTTCACACGATAAACGTTGCGAAACGTCTTAATATCCCGAGAAATTCAAAGGATGTTGCGGTCTGTGGCTTGTGGAATGAAATTCCAAAAAACAACAGGCAAATCGACCTGTTACGGTCATTGGTATTTGCCAAATCAACATGATTAATGATCTTTTCCTTTCCCAATTTAATGGCAGGATGTGTTTCTAGTAGCAAACGAAACAATCAACCTATTGACGGAAACATTCCATGAATGCATAATTTTTACGTATCTAATAGACTTGTAGATTGGCCTTTAAGGTGTAACGCCCCTTGATTATTTTACTTAAAGTCGATTGTCTATGCTGAAAAGCTTACAATTATATCGATCTATTGGATTGGAATCCAAGTTTATTCGTGTTATTTAGGACATTGCGATACAAATCTTTCAAAAACGCTATATTTTCGATAACTCGTATTTAAAATTATTCTTATTCAAAACTAGAACAAAATCGGTTCGGGTACTAACGAGATATTTCTCAAAAAAAAATCAATTTTATTATAAACACTTTGAAAAAAATTTCCCACACTTCAAAAAAAATTGTATTTCTCATGTTAGGGTTACCATCAGTTCTTACACGAACCAATACTTGTCCAATTGAGCAAGTACGACAAGTCAAACCTGATGCTAGTAAAACTCGTCAAATCGAAAAATAGTTAACACGACTTGTATTGTGAAACAGCTTCAAGCAATAAATTAATATTAAATTATAATAATTTTAAAAATGTCAGCCTGAAAAAAATCAAACATAAATCCCAATGCCTTATTTTAACTTTAAGCCAATTTTTTCTGAGCCATTTCGCCGAAATCAAAGTATTGTAATCAAATAATTAAAATTAATCCGAACTTAATGAATGAATAAACTGCAATGGCCTGGCCAAAAGAAGGCCTCCCGCCTGCGTATACAATTCACGAACCTACATTATTAAATAATACACAGAGCTGAGTAACCTTTTTGTCCTTATCCTTATGAATAAAACAGAGAACTAAGTGGGATTTAAGGGTCCCTATCGGATAAACATATCTAACTTTCTTGGAAAGTGTATTTCTTCCAGCTAGAGCATATACTCGAATAATGTTTTTTTTTGCCAGACCTAGTTGATGGTATCCAAATCCAAATCCAAGTAAAGTAAAACTCCCGTTATACGAGTCAACCTACTTATGTACCTCTATACCTGAAGAAGATGAGTTCACTTAATACGATATAGTCAACCTTGTGTGTCACACAAAAGGGAGCATCCGTCGCGGAGGCAATTTATTCAATATCTCGATGTCCTTTGGGGAACTTTTCGTCTTCTGTTTCTTTTTTGTATAGGTAGGTATGTACATTATTGATACTTTTTTCCTTTGGGGCAATAAGTCTGATAATAGTATCTAAAGATCAGAAAATCAAAGAGAGGCAAATGTCTGTACATTCTTGATGTGGAGATTGTACTACATTTATATATAGTGATGATGGCAGACAAAAAGACTGACGATGACGACGACAACGACAACGACGATGACAAGGACCAGCACCAGGACGTTTGAATTAGCTAACTTCATCTTAAAGGTATAATGGGTGGGAAAGGACTGAGTGAAAAGCATCTATCAATATACGACATTTATTTGAACTTTGTACTGTCGGTATTATGAAGGTTCATTATATATCTTCTTTCTTTCTTTCTTTTTCTTGAACTACGAGTAAGTCTGATATCGACTTAAACCAGAGTGATTTAAAGGGCAAAGCATCAGGTTTAATATATAGGAACACTTAAGTGACAAAATTGTCAATGGTTATATACCTACTTGACTTTCGTACTCTACCTGTTCAGAGAGAGAGAAAAAAAAGATGTTTTATTATTTTAGGGGAGAATATAATATCTATGATGGAAAAAGTGTGAATGACTTTTGAAGATAAACTTGTGTGCTTTGGATCAATTTAATGTTTACCTATATAAAGCAGTTTTTTGTTTCGTACTGGAAATTGAACTACTTCGTTCAATAATAAAAATCTCTTAATCTTAAGTAAGCAGATAATGGACTAAATTTCTGAAGTAGTACAATGCGTCTTTTTTATTGAATTTTTCATGAAATTATTTCCAGCAAGAGTTGTAAATTTTCTAAATGTACTTCAACTCTGGTAACCCTTATCCAAACGGAAGCGATACAAAGTGATGCAAACCATAGATATTCATATATACCCAGATACTGAACTCATATACTTCGACCTGAGAACAAAGTGAACCCAAGCTGCCATGTTTATAGAGTTCGCTTTGTCTCCTTTCTACATAAGCCTTGTACGCTGCTGATGAGAAACGAAAATTTTCGGTGGTCTAAAGAAAACCACAGCGGAAAAATATTTGCGGAGAATTATGTAAGCTGTCAAGAACAATTGACAAGTTGTAAACAGAAAGTAGTTTTGTCACCAAATTACTTTTAGATGGAATTTTTTTGAAATAATTCTTGGATTTTTAAATGGTTCTGGTTATACATAGATCATTTAAAATAAAACTCAGAACCGTTTAAATGATTCAAATAAAGCAATTACTTTTGGATTTATAAACTGGCTTATCTGCCCATTTGATGAGTTTTCAATCAATTTTAAGAAAATCAATGAAATTGGGAGGTAAACCACTCTATAATTCGAAAACTACGTCCTTCATTGGGATGGTGTAAGCGGTCCTGAATTCTAATTTATGGTTTCTTACTAATTCCGGATAACATTTTCAAGGCCAAGAATTATTTTTAAAAAAAATGCATTTAAAAGTAATTTGGTGACAAAACTCTTTTGGTTTTGTTGATGCTTCCTTTGAAAGTATGAAATGTTGATTTTAAAAAGATATCGCTCGCCTTTATTTGACAACCCGTTCCAAAGATACACCCCAAAGTATATTTAGAATAAAATGGGTTATCCATTTTGCGGTTTCAAAAGTAAACGTAAATAAAACACATATAAATATTTTTTTCATGATATTTCTCTTTTATTATAAAGTTTGAACGTTGGCATTATGTGTGAAACACTACATCATTTAAATGACCACCACGCGAATTGTTGCAAGCATCGATTTATATCTCAACCATAACTTGACGAATGTTGGTTTTCAAGTGATCAAGAGTTAAAGGTTTATCTACATAAACACGGTCTAATTCCATCAATGTTTACTAATTAATCAAAGTACGAGTATTTTAAAATTAATGCTGAAACGGGCTGATATTTTGGTACAGGGCGACATGGCAGGTTATCGTACTGAGGATGAACAGAACAGGCTTTTAAAATTGCACGCACCTGCTCTTTTGTATGTTCGATAACATCGTAAGCATAAGGATGTTTCTGTAGAAAAAAATTTGATTAATTAATTTCTTTAAATCACAATTTTAAGCATTTGAAAATATAAAGTTAAAAACAGAATTTCAAAAAAAAAATCATCCACCTCTTTTCGAAATATTTAATTTTCAAAAATAAATCGTTTTTTTTTCAAAATTCAAAAAAAAAAATATTTTTTTTTTTAAATTTGGTATGCATAACAATTTTTATTGAAATCCGTTGAGCCATTAATGAGAGTCAAATATCAAAAGAAAAAAAATTGGTATGGCAGATACCGTTTTAAACTTTTTATTTAAAAAAAATTAACCGAACTGAACTGAATTTTTTTTATCAAAATCGTTATACGCGTTTTTGAGATAATTATGATTTGCCATTTTTAGTACTAACAAAAATGGGGGCGAAAAAAAAGATTTAAAAAAAGACTAGAGCCAATCACCTAAGACGCCAAGTTTACCACGTTTGAAAAAAATCGCTTCATCCGCAAAATTAATAATAATTTATGTAAAAGAGGACTGCAATAATTTAAACACACGCTAATTTTTGTATACAAATTCTGTGTGCCGTTTTTGAGACCAACATTTGATTGTCGTTTGTTTTTTACAAAATGCTTTTTTGAGAGTATTTGAAAATCTTCTAAGTACAAAGTAGTTTTCGAAATATTGAGTTTTCTATACAAAAAAAAACAAAATTTTTAATGTTGGTTTGCAATACTGTTTAACATTTTTGGAAAATATCCATCATTTTTTTAAGCTCGACTGTACCGTTTTCGAGAAAATTGAAGTTAATACAAAAAAAACATACCTCTATGTAAATAAGCAATGTCAACATAATCCAGCTCATTGCTAATTTTACATCTTGCATCCGTGTCACTCTTTGCAGTCCCGGTGGATATTTAAACGATGTCATATTTCAAACATGGGTCTTTCAAATAAAAAATTATTTCTTTAATTCCTCACATACAGCGTTTTTTTATTCTTTTTTCAAAATCGAAATATCCTTATTGGAAAACCCTTTATTTCAAAACTATTTTTTTTCTTATTTTTATTCAAAATAAATTGCTCTTCCATTTTTGTTTTCCTGTAAATATTAAAATTAATTTTTTTTCTAAAATCAATATAAAATAATTTATTATTCAGGATAAAAGATTGTGGAAGTTTCCAAGAAGAATTTCAGGACTTTGGGAAATAATAAGAAAAAGAAATGTTCTTCAGTTAATATATAATTCGAAAGAAAAAAACGAAAGGAAAAGGTAAGGAAATGACGGCTGTGACAGGTAGTCTAATAAATAAAAAAGTAGCCTTGAATACTTTCGTATAGCCATCAAATAAATAAATAAATATTAACAGTTGTGGTTAGAGAAACGTAAGTAAAAACACATAAATTTTCCTTTTTTAAAATGATACAGGTTTTTTGTAATTTTTTTCCTACAACCTAATTAGAATTTGTTTTATTATTAAATAATTCTTTATTCAGGAGAAAAATAAAATAATTGCCAGGGCAAGAAAAATGAAACTGACTTAATAATAAATTTATTAAATGTCTAAAACGATATCAATTTTATTTAAACGCACTTTGAAGGGTTATTTTTTTGTATTGTAAAAATAAAGTCTTAAACAAATTTTTTGCAGTGAATAAAAGCGGAGATATTTATGTTAGATTGGGTCTAGGAAAAAGAGTATTTTATCTTAAATTAAAATACCTATAATAAAAGTATGTGTATCTTTCAAAGAAAAAGTTTCTATTTTGAGGTCTTCAAAATAATGAAATGACAAATCCATGAAATTGAAAAGGATACTCATAAGTATTTCAATTCACCCTATTTATCTACCTATTTGAAAAAGATACAAAGGGTGTTTATTCTAGTTTTTGAAAAGTGGTGATATTTTAGGTATAATCTTCAGAACCACACCGCCTAGAATCTGCCTAAAAATTGTGATTCTGTTCCATCAAATGTTATCATAATTGACATTACAGTCGTTGTTCTTTTATCTGACACAACCTCAACAAAAACATTGTAACATGACATATTTGATGGAATAATCTAGCCGGCCAATTGAAGTCTCCATATATCGTAATATCAAATTCTATGAAATTTGTCACGCAATAATACCACTTTTTCACTAGCTGCATTTATTGTATATTTTGGATGAGTAGGTATTTCGGAGCCAAACGGATTTGTTTTTTAAATTAATATTATTAAATACTTAAAATTGATATAACAGTTTTTATACGAAAAAAATTAAAGATTTTTTTTAGAAAACAATTAAAGAAATTTTCTATATAAAACATTAAGTAAAAAACGATTTTAAAACTATATTTAGCCATTTCTATTAAGAATCTTTTGCATATGATGTGATCGAACATAAAAGCAAGTACGTGCGATTCAGTCTTGGATTTTAGTTTTCATTAGAAATGCACACGACGTGTTTTTTGTAAGTTCGAGAGGTTTTAAAGGAAAAAAACGACATCGGAAATTACGGACACCACTATAGAAACAAACTGACATATCCACACAAACTATCGATAACAAAGATTTAATTCATATCAATGATAAATCGGTGTCCTTGAGAATAAGAGTTAAGTCCCTGTTTGTTTTTGGTTTTTGTTGTATTTCACATGTAAGTTGCCTAATTAATACATTTTCGACCAATTTGGGTGGGGCTTGAAAAAACACGCCAATAGCAGAATGCCACAACTGGTCAGCTTTTTATTAAATTCAGTTAAATGCACAAAGAGACTATTCCGGGAATTTTTGTTAACAGTTGAAAAAAGAACAAGTCCAATTACCTAACGACCTTCCTTTTTTTTAGTTTTTAGTATCAGCAAACACCGAAACCAAATTGAAAGGCAATGAGGAAAAAACTGGATACAAATAAATTGCACAATTTATATAGACATATAAACATGCAATGCAAATAAGTATATAAAAATTGATTTCCATTTAACACGCACGTGTACGCGCTTTTAGTATTCTGAATTAAATTTTTTCCCTAGGCTATAGAATTAACATAATATTCGTATATACGTTAGTAAGCATATTCATATTCAAGGATTTATAGTTAAATCTCGCTTTTTAAAAAACCAACACTTTATTTTGATTAAATTTATGTCTACTGATTCTTTATGTTCAGTTAGTCTTAAAATTAAAACAAAAAAAATTTGGGAGGTAGCTGTATAATTAATTAATTATATTCCAGCTGATTAAGCTTTATTTATATTATTTTTCAGAACAAATATAAATACATAAATTTGGAATCCGTTTGAATTGAATTTTAGTTCTATTATTAAAAAAAAAAACTCTTATTCCACTTCTAACCCACAAGTTTTATTAATAAAATGGGCAATTGATAAAATAGAGACGCCCAAAATTCCATGAGAAAATCTACACAGTCAAATGCCAATTCTTATGCCTTCGCTAAAGCACCTTCTTATTCCATAATCTATGGTTACTAGATTTACAATGTTGAAAATGGGGCATAGCGAGTTTTATACAGGGACAAATGTTTAAAAAGAGGGACAAAACATGTTTTTATGTTTTTGAAAAATACAAAAAGTGAAGTAGCAACATTTTTATATGTCTTTGACTTTTCACCCGGCAAATCATAAAATCTGAATAATTTCGTTTCTATTCCCTATTCTTTAGTATAATATTGGATAATGAGAGGAATTATTTTAATATTTTTTGTTGGATGCGTCCGTGGCGATTGAAAATGAATGATCTTGTGACAAATGTTGCCATTTATTGGCATTTCGTGCGACCGCAAGTAAGCTGGCCTAAGAAAATAGCCTATCATATAAGCTAATTTATAACATATTCTGTTGGTGTTACTTACCCGCAATTTTCGAGTTCATGAATATTTTCGGAAACAGGGAGCTTGTGCAAGTGGCAGAGTTATAACTATGGCTAAGAATTATTGAATGAACATGCTATTGACAGATATAGAACAACTGAAGTGAAGTTGGCAACGTTTCTCGAATTAAGTAAATGGATGTATCCAGTTGTGAAAATTGTATTTACTATGATGGAAGTATTCACAGCTTTAATTTGGAAACCTGCTAAGATTTGTTTTTAAATAGGAAAGTGTAGGTAGTATACACATACTGCCTTAAGGTACAAAAAATATTACATATGTGCAAAAAAGAGGGACATTTGTGTTCCCTTAGACATCCTGAGGTAAAAAGAGCGACGAATGGTAACCATACCATAAGCTAAAGATTAGTCGCCACTAAATCGGGACTATATTTACAAACATGCTCAGCTCGTTCTTCATTTTTGTGTAGATGTCGCTAATTGAATTGTAATTTTGTTTCTTGTATCTGTCGAAGCATGTCTCGAAGCTTCAATAATATTTCAAAGCACGCGTCAAATTATCACTTGTAGACAATTCTATTAGCTGAATAACAATAATTCATTGTGGAAAAATTTTAACTTCAAAAGAAAATGATATACTCATACCAGTAAACCAACACAACAATAAAGATATAAAAAAAAAATATTCTTAAGTAAAAGATTTTTCTTTAGATTTTCTTGATATCTGCTGCTAGCTACACACAAACACACATTCACCACACATTTGACAATCATACAAATTTTCAAGCTTTCAAATATTATGCGAATTATATAAATTAGGGTTAACCATATAATTACATGTTGTAAGCTTATTAACGTCAGAGTGATGCCGCGCCTTTATTCGTTTCCAAGAAATTTCATTTGAATTAATTATGTTTTGCTCACATTATGTTAATTTTAGTGTTTTGCTCTTTGTTGGAATTATCCATAGTAATGCTTTCTGTGGCTCATCTAGGATTCGCATAGACAACAAAGTGTTGAATGAAAATCACAATCATGAGTCCTTCAAAATTCTTGAATGAGTTTATGTATATTATTATGTTGAATATGTATGTATCTACAACTCCATTTAGATAATATAGTATAAAGAAAAACATGAGATTATAGTATATAAAAACACAAAATTACAATTGCAAGCTTTTAATAAAATTAAAAAGAAAATACGCTTCTGAGAATGAAATAGTGTTTTGTTTTTGTTGTGGCAACCACACTCAACCTGGTTGTTTTCATCTTTTTATTGATTTTGTTGCTAGTTACAAAGAATTTCAAAATTTGTAAGATTAGTTTTCCTGGTTCTAGGAATATTATAGATTTACATTCACTTAAATCTTTTTGGTAGCAAATCTTAAAAAAGCATCCGGCATTAGAAGACTTAAGAAGACGTTTTTAAATGCTGGCTTTTTAGAAATAAATGCAAATTAAAAAATTAAGTTTTTCTTTTGTAAGTGCTATTTAATATTCTTTTTCACTATTAAATATGTTGTACATGCAATGAAAAGTATTCTTTAAATAATTACTTACGAATAAACAAAAATAATATAATATAAAAAAAAAACAATTCAATTCGTGGTATTCTTACCATGTATCTCGTAATTTATTAATTTTTGTTTTTTTTTTATAATTTTGTTTTGCAATAAATACTCTTTTTTATTTTATTTTTATCAAGAAACATTTGCTCTAGCAGAATAAAATCTACAAATAGCCACTAAATTCAAGAAAAAAACAGTTTAGAACAGAAAATCAGAGCAAGATAGAACAGTCAATTAAACGTCAGTTGCCAAACAATATCAAACAATTTGTATCTTTTTTTTTGCAAATTGCATACTATAATAAAAATTTATTAAACCAAAAGAATAGTCGATTTACTATAACGTGAATACAAAAAGTAATAAAACCACAAAAAGAAAACAAAAATTAAATGGTTTTGACAGTTCTTACGTGTCTGTTCTAGTTTGATCTTACTTAAAATCCAAAAGCAGAAAATCCTGTTCTTTTTTTCTCTTATAAACTTATCTAGTACACTTATTTGAACATCAACTTAAAGTATTATAGAAAAACACTCACTGAACTTCAAAAAGTCGTACTTTTCTAATGGATCAAAGCTATAAACTCACAGAACTCTCTACACACTGTCATCAGTCCAAAATGGCAGCTCTAATTCTTTTTATTTAGATGTTGTGTATTTAGGAAGTATACATATATTGAAATCTGTGATTTTAGTATTACAATGTGTCATAACACGTGCGTTCCCGACTCCCCAAAATTGCGAAAATCTACGAATTTCAACAAAAAACAGTCAAATCCTGTTCTCGTACACCAAATTTTCGTTGTTTTTTTTCACATAACAGAGAACATATAAGAGAGTAAAATATTTGCCTAGGCTATGAATTTTAGTCCAAGAAATTTCTTTGGGCGAGATTCTAAAGACTGTCAAATGAAGAAAAAATAACAATAAATAAGCTGTCAGTTGCCAAGTGTAAGGATCGTTAAACATCGATTGTCGAAGGTTTCGTTCGATAGTATGGATTTTTTTTACTAGTTATGTAAGTTATGTATTAGTAACAATCAAACATGACATTACGATCATAGAGAACACCAAAAAAGTGGGTTCCCCAATTCCGTCTGTCTGTCTGTCTGTCTGTCCTCGAATCTACAGCCTAAGCGCTTTCATAGATTTGCTTCAAACTTGGAACATATCGTTTTTTCGGTAGTATGCCCACACGTTTTTTTTTTCATTTTTCTTAAGACGACATATAACAGTAGCTCCCATAAATTTTTCTTTGGCTAATAAATTCAATCTTATTTCTCAAAAACGGCTGCAACGTTTTTTATAAAAAAAAATCAATTCATTAATGAAGGGAAAGGGTATCTTTTAATAATTTTTTTTTTTGGAAAAAATTGTTATTTTTGGTACCTTTAGTAGAACCATTTTTTTTGGTTTTCGATTTTCTGGAAAACGGTTAATTTGATTTCTTTGAAATTTTTTTGCGCACAAGCTAATGAAAAGTTTAAACATTACTGTAAGCCAAAATTTTTCCAAAATAAATATTTTTTGAAATTAAAAAACGAAAACGACTTAATGGATTTTTGCGAAACTTCGTATTTGGTTGTTTTTTTATATTATCTTGAACAGTTAAAAAAACTATATTCCTAAGATAAAAAAACAACGGCACCTCCCATACAAATGTTAAAAAAAAAAACGCCAAGAAAAAAATGTATTTCTCGAAAACGGCTCCAAAAATTTTTTTAAAAAAATGTTTGTGTTCCTAAATTAGAACAGTCCACTTTTAAGTCCAAAAATATTTTTTTTTTCGTACTTATAAACGGCACTTCCCATATAACTACTTTTCATATTTTCGACTTTCTCAACATTGGATGAACCGATTAAAATAATTTTTTTATACAAATTTTGCCTAAAATTGTTAATAAGACTGCATACGAAAATTTTCAAAAAAAAAGTTTTTCGATTTCTAAAAAATAAATAATTTTTTTTTTTTTGAAAAATCGATTTTTCAAAAACCAGTCACCGAATTTTTTTTTTAATTTGAGTCTTTATGTGTATTAATAATATCTTCAAAATGGCGTTTCAATTTTTTTTTCTAAAAATGTTTCAAAATTTTATACATACAAAATTAATTTATTAAAAAACAGCTCCAACGATTTTTGAATTTTTTTTTATATTATCTTATTTTTCCATGAATTCAAATTGCATAATTGTTTTAGCTCAAGCTATAACGACTAAGCAATATAAAAACATTTAAATATGTGTATTATCCATTTATCTCTTCCTTATTATTATTCCCTTTTTACGAATTTTTGCCTATATCACTTATATATACATACAAATATTTTTAGTATATTATTAAAAAATAATCGAAATGTCAATAAATATTGGTACATAATGCAAACCACAAAAAAGGACTTACATTTTTGTACTTAATGTTTTTAAACAATAATTGATATGAATTGATATGATTTTCTTCTTGTTGATTAGCAATTGGATTATTTGCTGCAATATACAACGTATACCACAATTAGGTGAAAACATATAGTTTTTATTATCGATAGAATATCGGCGCCAAACGATAAGTAGCCAGGTTTTTTTATTTCAAAAATAGATGCACTTTTGTTTTGAGGTTTAAAAATTGGCTAAAGTTTTTGTTCAATGCGTTCCCGTACTTTTGTGCAAATTTGTCCTTTGTCACGCTCTGAGAGATTTTTCATTGAGCTTGAAAAGGCAAACTATTTCGAGAATCCAATTTCAAAACCTACCTACTTATACAAAGTGCCTTACAAGACAGTCGATTTCATTTGACATTTTCCTAAATGTCAAGAGATGTTGTATGTAAGCTGCTAATAGATACTCGTACATATAGTTTGAATTGGTTTGTAAATATAGATACTTAATACTTAGAGATAGTTCAGAACACAAAATGCCAAAAACAAACATTCAAAGGTAAACACAAACTATAAACATGAATTTCTATACAATTTTGTTGGATCTGTTTGTTTAATTTATCGAAAAACTGTTATTAAACTATTATTTGCATAATTCCATTCAAGTTGAGTTAATTTGTAGTGAATTTGAAATTGTCTCAAATTATTAGAAATTGTGGAAATTTGAAAACAATTTGGGAAAATTGTGCGATTTCGTTCAATGGGAACATAGATACTTGAAAAATGTTATGATAGATAGATACATATATTTATTTCGTAATAATATGATCAAAATAGTCTGTGACCGCACATTTTACAATTCAGAGATTTGATACATTATATTACTACTGGAACATTTTCTTGAATGAAATACAAATTACAATCAATTAAAAGCCAAATCGAAGGAAAATACGTAAGAAAACCTTCATTCGAAAGAAAAAATAAAAGGAAAAAAAAAGAAAAATAAACCAAATTTAACTGAATTAGTTATTTAAATAATAATAATTTAAATACATAAATTAATTTACAAATAAATAAATGTATTGTACTATGAAACTGGGGTAAGTGTCATTTTTTCATCTATTAGTGTAGAATTTGTATTTCAACATTAATAAAAACATCATTATCCGAAGAACATAATATTTTATTCTGATTCGTTTTCCTGATTGCTATAACTGGGCCTTGTGTTTGGGATTAAAGTTCATATTCTACTTATTTGTTTGTTCGAATTTGAACATTCATCATTCGCCATCGTCACCAACATGAAATAGATTTGCATATTTCCGTCCTAATTCCGGTCATCTCCAGTAGCCGTCCCTTTCAAAGAAAAGTGTTATAAATAAGAAAGCTATAGACCCACTTCTCTGCTTATAGCCTAATAACGATATTTGCATCTTCTGTGCCATATTTTCTATGAAAAATTGATTAAGAGCCGCCTACTAGCAACTCTACCCAATATGAATATGATTGCATATACAGGGTGTCCGCCGGGAAGGTATACTATTTTGTTTTGCGCCATTTTGGTAAACATTAGTGTTGCCAGTTTAAATTTGGCAGTCGTGAAGTAGACACTTGGCAAATTTATTATGGAAAAATATTCGATAAACCAACGTGTTTTAATCGTTAAAATATTTTATCTAAATCAATCATCGATTACTGTAACGATGAGAAAGTTACGTGAAATTTTTGAGAGAAACAACGTGCCAACAAAATGCACTATTTATCGTGTAGTGAAAGATTTCGAAGAAAGAGGGTCTGTAGGTGATAGGCCCAAGCATAGACCACAACGTACTGAAAGATCGGCTGAAAACATTACTGCTGCTCAAGGAAGTGTTCAAAACAATCCATCAACCTCAATTTGATGCCGTACTCAGGAGCTTGGTTTCCAAAGAACAACTTTGGCCACAATTTTTCACAAGGATTTGTATTTGTTTTTATTTAAGATTCAGTTGACAAAAGAGCTTCTTCCACAAGAAGCTATAGGATGTTACAGCTAACCCCGATTTTTATGAAAAAATCATTATGAATGACGAGGCACATTTTCATTTGAATGGATATGTGAATAAACAGAATAGTCGGTTATGGGCAATGAAAAACCCTCAAATTATTCATCAGTCACCTTATTAAAAATTACAGTCTGGTCTCTGGTGTGCAATTTTGTTAGGACGAATTATTGGACCTTACTTTTTTGAAAATGAAAACGGCCGGCGTAACGGTAACTGTGAATGGGGAGCAATATCGTGATATGATTGACAACTTTTTAACGCTACAACTGCAGGCTTGATTAACATGTGGTATCAACAAGACGGTGCCACATCGCATACAGCCAGGATTACAATGAAATTACTGCGAGACCTCTTTCCACAACAAGTTATTTCAAGAAATTGTGAAGTTGATTGGCCTCCACGGTCGCCTGATTTAACTGCTGCGGACTTCTTTTTGTGGGGATATCTAAAAAGCAAGGCTTATACAAGCAAAAGAGAAACGCTTGAGCAACACAAACAAAATATTCGTGATGAAATTAATGAAATGCCGCGTGAAATGTGTGAGAATTTAATGCAAAATGTGCTCAAAAGGCCTCGTATTTATCAGACTAACAGGGGAGGACATTTACATGATATTGTATTCTACACATAATTACCGACATTAAATAAAACATTTATCAATATAAAATCCATTCTCTTTAATTTAATCAAAAATTATAAACAAAAAGTAGTAAAAAAGTAGTATACCTTCCCGGCGGACATCCTGCATATATTTTGAGGTATGTTTGATTTGACTCTGTTTGAAAAAATTTTGCCCCCAATATAATTCCATTTAATTTTTCAAATAAATGAACATTTCACTTCACTTGGATGTATAAGCTAGGTTATAAATGACCAAAAGGAAAACGGTTTATTTTGTCTGTTTTTTTTTTTGGTTGATTGTGTTAAGACTTAAATGGAATTTGCCTTTACATCATAATATGAAATTAAATTTTATGTAAGCGGTTAATATTATAAAACCCTTTTGTGTTTTATTAAACTGTAAATAGAATAATGTACCTAATGAATTAAATTGATTAAAAATAAATTAAACATACAAAAATTATTTTTTTTTGTCTGTGGGAAATACAAAATTAAAAAAAAAAGAAACTATTTTTGGGAGAAAAGGGGAATTTTCTGATCATTAAAATTAATTTCTTTTTAAAATGCCAATAAGAACTTCCCTTTTTGTCCATTTTTGTGATTGGGTTCATTTTTCTGATTTTTAAAATGTCAATTTAAAAAATCTTTTGTAAAAGTCGATTCTTAAAAATACCAAAAATACCGATTGGTCAGAAAATTAAATGCCCGACTGGATCGCACATAATTGTTCTTATAGTCGATTACATCGTATGCAAATGGTTCTTAATAGAAACGGTAAAATATACAGTCGAACTTCGATAAGTCGAACTTCCATAACTCGAATATTTGATAACTCGAATGAAATTGGTTGGGAATAGCGCGAAGCCTGAGGTTTACATGTAATATTTGTTTCATAACTCGAACTTCTATAACTCGAATGTCTCGATAACTCGAAGATATTATTTGGCGTCACCTTCGATAAGTCGAATTTTTATGGAAATTATCAAATTCTCTGGATTTTTACAAGTTAGTTTCATAATTCATTGCGTTTGTATACGCTGTGCTTGTGTGTTTTATGACATTGTATACATTATGTGTGTGTTGAAAATTGTGATTGAAACATCGTTTGAAGATGAAACATCGTTTGAAGATAAATTTAAATCGATAAAAGAGGTGAAGAGTGGGTAAAGAAAGAAGGATGGTACTATTAAATATAGCATTCCGGTATATCAATTCTTCAGTCAAGTATTATAACAGCTTATTTTAAATAATCACAACAACTGTACTTTTTTTATTCGCAAATAAATATTACGTAATTTATATTAATTTTCTGTTTTACTTGACAACTCTAATTATTTTTTTGGCAAGTGATGCTTCGAGTTATGGAAGTTTGACTGTATTTTTAAGGTTTTTTTTTTTAATTTCTTATATATACATAATTTCTTTATTTTTTTTCTAAAAAATATGACGATTTTAAACATTTAATAATATAAATTTAAGAACAAAATTTAAAAAAATCATCCATCCGCTTTTTAAATATTAAATTTTAAAAAAAATTTTTTTTTCAAATCCTAAAACATATTTTTTGAAAATTTTATGATAAAAGTCGAGAATCAATAAAATGGTTTTATGACATGTGTCGTTAATAATAAATTAAAGAGACTATACCTACCTAAGGTAGTGTACACACTTTTTTATCAAAATCATTAGTGCGGTTTTCAAGATAATTCAGATGGTAGAAAACATTTTATGGCCTAAAAAACGTTTCGAAAATCTATTTCGAAGTATACGCCTAAGTATTAAGTTTGAAGAAAATCGCTTAACAGTCGTTTAGGCTGTAGATCGTTCTACTTTTTGGTGTACATTGCATGTGCATCGTAATGCCAAGTTTGATTAAAGTCTGGAGTTCGATTTTGTTTCCAAATGCAAAACTTGCAGTATATCTGCCTATTTCGCAATTAAAAATGTCCGGGTTTGGGACACAATGCCAAAAAAACAAAATGTTAAAAACCCAAAATCACGGAAATCCACGAGGCGCGTAGGGGCTAATGCTACCCTCCTGCCACTTGCATGCTTGGCTAAATATAGAATTTGGGGTGGGGTTGAGCTTGGGTATATGCAAAATCATTGGATTTTCGAGATTTTCTTAATTTATAACTTTGAATTATAATATATGAGGTAAACATAAAAAAAAAATGCGACATTCTTAATGATAAATTTTCAATAAATAGTCTGACTTTTCAACTCAATCAAATTTCAGTCCACTTTTTAACAGACGATGAAATTTTTATTTGTCCAGTTGGACATTTTTTTGTCAACCATTCGTACGCTTCCCTAATTATTTCAATAGTCGTCGCCAATAAAATTCAAATGTATTAATTCCTTTACATATTTATAAATTAAATCCCAAATGTGAAAGATACACATACAATCTTTCGTTAAGGAAGAAACGCGCTTCTATAGCAAAAGTGAAATAAGTCTTGACAGAATCTAACAAGGCTCAGTTTATAATGCGTTTCTATGATATTATTAGAAAATTAATAGTAGGTATCATTGTAATGTTAAGAAGACCACAAATCTTTTATAAAATCATAAAAAGAAAGACATAACATGAAAGGAACTTATATAAACTAAGCCATTTAAGGCAATTGGATGACTTAAGACTTCGATCCCAGAAACAAATCTTATAAAAAGAATGTCCCTAAAAAGGCAAAAGAAAACATGTTCCACAAGAAACAAAATTTCCTAAACTCCTTTCTTATATGTACCTACCTAGATGATTGAGAATTTACGTATCTTACCAGCCTTATCGTCTGAATCCTTAGAAGACAAATATACACAAATAATGACATTTTTGACTATTGACCTTTTCTATACTGTCTACCGACCTACATTGTCGTTCAACAGTTGAACTAAACTGCCTCCAACCAAATAAGAACAAGCCCACTTTCACAACTTCTTTACATATTGATCCCCATAGTCTACATTACTACATATTCTTATACCTACCTACACTCTACACAAATGTTTATTCAAAGCTTTTACGAAATAAATTCAGGCACATTTAAATAAATATGTCATCCCTTAAGCCCAAACGAATTTTCAAAAAAAAAAAAAAAAAAAAAAAAAATAAGGCATGTTGTAGATAAATGTAGACACATCTAATACCTACCTACCAATACAACAAAGGTAAAATTAAACAACAACAAACCTCCTTTTTTGCCCCATTGTAAACGACCTCAGCACTATAAAACCAAACCAAGCCTGAAAGGGCATATATACGCTGAGGGGGAACACCTTACGATATAGCTGATACCAATATAACCTTTACCTACCTACATCCTTTAAAGCAAATGTATAACGCTCATTAATTTACCTTATCCAAGTTTTTTTTTTTTTTTGTTATTGTTGTTTTGTATTCCGGATGTGTTCATAACTCGTGTCTGACAGAAAGCATATCCTACCTCATTTTCGCCAAAGAAAAAAAAAACAACTTTAATCCATGTATAGGGTACTATATAGGTATACCGGTATAGGGAGCTATTGTATACCTATATTAACATTAACCTGTTTTCACGTGAAGGATTTTCAGTGTCAGCCTTATAACAGAAGGTTGGCATGTATATACATCACTATACCTTACATATGTGTTGTATAAGCCCACCCACCTTCACCTTACACCTACACTATAGGTACTCGTATGTTATAAAGATTTGAAAACAAAACAAGCAAACAAATATAAATAACTTTTATCAAACTGACATTTAATTCAAAAGATTTTGAAAGGTTTGTGCTTCCCTCTGACTTAACCAGGTTCTTCCCAATGATGATGGGGATCAATTTAATTAGTTTTATTTTCCTTATAAAATGCAAAAAAAAAAAATCATCAAAAGACAACTACACCTACCTATTATCTTGATTACTCAATTTATCATCATTAAATGAAACTAAGTAGTAGATTTAAATAAGGAAAAACTTACCATTTTCTTCCTCAATGTTCCTTGTCAAAGCGGTCGAAGGACTGCCCCGAATCCTCGTCGAATCCAAATCTCCAACAAAAAATAATAAAATCAAAATAATCAATTGTATATCCATGGTTATTTTTTTTTTTGTATAATTTATTTTAATTCTCCCCGCGCACTGTAATTTTTAATACCTATAACACTGTTTTTTTTTTCTATTTCTATCCTTCGCGCTCTATCTCTTCTCCCCTTCACACACTGTGTTTTGATTTTTTCCAATAAATTCCAATTATTTTGTAACACTTCTTAATTACTACTTTGACACTTTTCTTTCTTGCTCTTACTTTATCGCATCCTCACTCTCAAACAAAAAATGAAAATTAAGAAAGGAAGGAAAGAAAATAATATAACACTTCACTTCTTACAAATTGGCCAGCAATTACAATCAATGGTAATTGACGTCAGTTGCACACGCATTATAGCAGACCTTTCCACACCAAGGACCAACGACCACCATATTGTTCGAGGGTATAACATTTATTTTAGAGGATCGTTACAGAAAAAACTGGGGCGGGGGTGGAAATATTTTTGCCTTCGAGGTTTTGAATAGAAGAAGCAACAGCGGAAAAATAAGATACTTTTTTTTGTCGATAGAGAACCGAAATAAGGCAAAAGGCCAACCACCACACAACGAAACGACGACGATTACACGATACGACAAACGGCGAACGACGATGACCGACGACAACAACTAGAACGACGGTAAAGACGACGACAAAAAATTACTATGACGAATCCGACTAGAATGACGAAAAAGTATATAGTATTAGTTAAAGGTAGCTACCGAACAGAAAAAAAAACCAAAGCCGAAGACGACGTGGAAGAAGAAGAAAGGACCAACAAAACCAAACCAAAAGCGAGATTTTTTTATAGGTAGGTAGGTAGGTAGGTATTAGAGGTTACATTTTACAAATCATCCCGAACTGGTGTTCCTGACATGGCGATTTGTTTCCGTTTTCCCCCGTGCGTCTGGTTCATCAAAACAAGCAAAAACACAGAAGGCGCTTTTATAGGTTTCTTGAGGTATTATAGGTTTTCATAATATGGACCAACAGCCCTCAAAGCACCCAATAACTTACATAGGCAAATAACCGCAAGCAAATTTACTTTTCAGCAGTTGATGATTGTTATTATTGTGAGGCTGACTATTAGGTACGTAGAGTTTATGGCACGAATATATTACATCCGGTCTAGTAGTTCAAAAGCATTTCGCCATTCTCCAACCGCAACCCCATTACCATATAATCTTTGCCAGAGAGCAGGTTTGTAGATATTTTATTGTCATTGGTTGTGTTGCCCCCAAAAGTGCCGCGACATCATCGTTAACTAAAACTATTGCTTTTATTGTTGATGCACTATCATCAAATGTATGCAATGATTTCATCCTTGTGTATAGAGCTCTTGGTTTGGGACTTGGTTTGGGAGTAGTTTGTAATCCGATTTATTCAAATTAAATGCCAGATGCAATCAATTTTTTTTTTCAGAAAAAAAATACACACATTTTTTATACTTTTTTTTTAAAATCCTTAATTAAACCGTTTTTTTTTTTTTTTTTTTTTTTTTTTTGAGGATGAAAATTTATATATTTTTTGTAAGTTGTTCCGAATTGATGAAGATGCAAACAAAAAATTTTAAATCCGAAAGTTTCGACCGTACCCGCGGGATCGCAAACTCTCACTAAAAGATTTTTATGGTACACTCAGATTCTGATACTGGCGAAATGGCATAGAACATGGAACATGGGATGGCAGCTTAAATGGTGATAATGACGACCACGACGACGACGATGACGATGTCGACTAGGTACGTATACGACACCAACGACCGACGACGACTTTTGCACAAAGAATCGTCGTCGCCAACAACCCAATACCCAACGTTTGTTGTACTCTCTTGGTGCGTGTGTGAAATTGTTCTCATCAAGGGTGATGTCGATGTCGTTGTCGTTGTCGATGTGGTGATGGGTTACTAGGGTGGTTGGTGGTTGATCAGATGTGGGATGCAGCTTGTGAGAGGGATGCGCACTGAAAATCTTTCAACTCATTTTAGTACACTATACTATTCAATTTTGTGTATATTTACAGAGAGAAAATTTAGTTGTAAAAATGATTGGATGCAATTTCGGAACTGTTAAATTGTGGATGTCGTGTGGATTGTATTTCCAGCTTCTCTGAATCTATAAATCTTTGTCTCTCGCTCATTTTGCAGAAGGAGAAAAGTTCTGTATAACTGTATTTCGAGATGAAAAATGAAAGCTTTCATGTGGACCTACCCTAAGTTACTATAATTGATAAAGGGTAGTAGAATAGTGGGTTTTTCGGCACTAACTACGCAGTGGGTTGATTGAAAGGGTTGGTTTATTTCTCACGGCAATGATGAAAGAGAGATTGTTTTTTTGTATTGTTGTTGATCTAGTTTGTCATAGAGCTTACACAAATAATGGATGTTTGCCTGCATTGCTATAATTTATTCTTCGGAACAAATCACTTTGAGTGAGTATCTAACTCTATGATTTTTTTTTTGTATTCCGAAATAGTGAACAAATGAATGACAACGGAATACTGAAAAATTTAATGAACTTGACTTCATTTTATTCTTATTCAGTTAGTATAGGTATCTTAGACAAAAGTCTATTCAATAGCGTGCAATAAGTATGCAATCATCATAAAACTATAACTGAACTTTTCATTCGTTTTATAGTGGAATGTAATTTAACTAAGAACACATTATTCATGGAAAAGGACCTCTAGGTCTTTGAACTATTTATATTAAGTAAAAATGATGGTGTATAGATGTATATTAGCCCCCATCGCCCATGGACCCTGAGGATATAAGCAAGCTCATGACGACCATGACGTGTTGCCAAGGTTGGTCAATGCCTTTAAATTTTACTATCTGCATTATAGATAGGTAGGTATACTCTATCTATGTTGTGTTAAAGCTTTTCACGTAGAACCCAATTTTCATTACGATATTGAATATAGTTACGGAAGAAATTACTTGCAGTGTATCTCCTCGATGCAGATTAACCCCTTCTAAGTATTTTAAATAAGTTAAACCTTAAGAGTACAGTTGTATAGTGGTTTAGACATTCCAAATATTTATTAAGTTTTTGTTTTCCCACACTCATGGAATTATATTTTATTTTTCCCAAATAGCTTAGTGTATGTCCGATGCAGATGCATAGACATCCTGCAATATTTAAAAATTTTGAGGAGTATTCTATATGTGATTGTTGTACTTCTATACATATTTTTTGGAAGTGGGGAATAGGTATGTAAATAATTTTACACCATTTTCATTATAGTAGCTATATACATACATACATTACATACATACATACATAAAATTTGAATTATTTTGCATTTGAGATAAATCTTTGCATTTTTGTAGGAAGATTGTGAAGCTCCTAAGAATGGTGCAAGAGAATTTGGATTTATCTAACAAACCATTAAATACAAAACAATAAAACCCATATGAAACAAAATCTAATTTAAAACTAGTTCCGTATAGTTTGCAAACTGAAATGTTATGACTGCGAAAAATAATTAACATTGGGAACACAAGAAGAAACTTCTTCGATTCATTCACAGAACACAAACAGAAAAAAAAACAAATAATAAATCAAATACTTGATCAACATCTGACAACATTCCAAATTCGATAAGGCTTAGGTAAGTCATCTTAGCATCGATAATATCGTATATTACCGAAACCTTACAGAAGCCGGAATGTGTGTAGAAAAGATAGATACCTTAACACATTTGCAAGAAAATACTTGACAAGACAGACAAATACTCATATCAAATAGAACAGCATAAATTACTAAATGACATATTAAGACTGAAAAAAAAAAACAGTACAGATGAAGACAATATAAAATAAATCGCAATAATAAGAAAAAATTAATTTGTTTTCCAACATTTGTTTACAACATTTTTTTTTATAAACAAAATAAAATGCACGACTGGACACCACGAACTTGCTCTTATGTTCGATCACATCGAATGCAAAAGATTTCTATTAAAAATCTAAATATATGTTTGAAGTTGTGTTTTACTCAATTTTGTATATATATATAAGCTTTCTTTAATTTTTTTATAAGAAAATTGGTATGACAATCTTAAGTATAATATAAAATAAATGTATAAATGTATAAACAAAATATTAAATCGGTTTAATCAAAGAAAAAATAATTAAAAATTCTGAAATAAATACTTATACTAATGTGAGTTCAAAACAAAGTACGCCATTTTATTTCTTGGATAAATTTGATTTTATGAGAAAAAAAATTTCAAAATCTATGGAGCGGTTTTTTCAAAAACGCAAATTAAAAGGTATTCGAGAAATACACATAACTATAATTTTTGAAAAAAAAAATTAATGAACAGTTTTCAAAATATAATTTTTTTAAATTAAAAAAAAATGCTTTTAAGAATACAAAAAAAACATTACTTAAAAATATTGGTATGCAGTATAATTTGGGCTACCTAAACCAATATATGTGTGAAATTTCAAAAGAATCGGTTAAGCCATTTAAGAGATAGTTGAAAGCAAGGAAACGGTCCTATGGAAAGTACCGTTTTTCGAAATTTTTTTCAGCCATATGATCGGTGGTACCGAAAAAGCTGCACAGATTTTTTTAAATCAAAATCGTTGAAGCCGTTTCCGAGAAAAATAGGTTTTAACGTAACGGTCATACTGAAAGACTGACAGACAGACAGTCATACAGACGGACAGAATTTTTAAACCATCTTTTTTCGTATTCACTATCATCGTAATCCGTAATGTCATGTACGATTGTTATCTCGAAACTTTTTTTTCGACGAATGCATACCTTGCCTTATAGTAATTGAATTTTTTTTAACTCAAAAAATAACGATACCTGCCATATAACCGTTACGTTAAAGCCTATTTTTCTTGGAAACGGCTCTTACAATTTTGATTTTAAGAAATCAGTACAGCTTTTTAGGTATGACCAATCATGTGGTTGAAAAAAAAATTTAAAAAAATGTCTAAAAACGGTACTTTCCATAGAACCGTTTTTTTTGGTTTCGACTATCTCATAAATAGCTTAACCATATATAGGTTTAGGTATTTTTAATTAACATTTGTTTGTATTATTAAAAGCATTTTTAAGAAAAATTTTTTTAAATTTATATTTTGAAAATTACTCCTTAATTTTTTTTTCAAAAATTATAGTAATATGTATTTGCTGAATACCTATGAATTGGCGTTTTTGATTTTTTTTAAATTTTCTTTAAAAAGTTAAAAAAAAAAACGTTTATATCAAAAAGCACTCCACAGATTTTTAAAATCTTTTTCCCATAAATTCAAATTTATCCAAGAAATAAAAAAGCATATTTTTTTTGAGCTCAAATTAGTTTAAGTATTTATTTTTAATTATTTTTTTTTTTAATAATTTTTAATAACTTACCCATTTTTTTTTAGAAAAAAATTAATTAAATTTTTTCTTATATATATAAAAAATTAAGTAAGAAGCGACTTTAAAAATATATTTAGAATTTTAATAGAAATCTCTTGCATTCGATGTGATCGAACATAAGAGCAGGTTCGTGCGATCCAGTAGTGCATTTTATTTTTTATACAAATTGTTAAAGCAGTGTTAGAGATAATCAGGATGGTAGAAAAAATTGTATGGTACGGTTATTTTTGAGGCTTAAAAAAAACGATTCAAAAATCTATTTGGACAATCACCTAAGCCACTTAAGTAATATAAGCTTGAAGAAAATCGCTTTAGCTGTCTAGGCTGTAGCTCGTTTTACAATCAGCCAAGCAGACAGTTGGAATTTCGGGACCCACTTTTTTGGTGATCTCTATCATCGTAATGTCAAGTTTGATTAAAATCTCGAGTTCGATTTGTTTCCAAATTCAAAACTTAATCTATCAATATCAAAAGTAAAATTTATCTGGGAAGTAATATAATGTTCGGGTCAAAATTCTGCCTTTAAAATTCTTCTTTCATAATTATTTTATTCATAATTCTACTTTTCAAAATTCTAAAATAATATAATTATCATTTAGATATAATATTACGAATTATATAAAAGGAGCATTTTATTGGACATGCAACAGGATCAAACAATCTTTTATGATAATTTATGTCTAATAATTTATATGAATTAGTCGTTTTTATTTTAGTAAAAGCTGACGGAATTTTGAAAAAAAAAACTAATTTAGAAAGCAGCACAATTTTAAAAAACAGAATTTTGTCTTGCTCCAGTTTTTATATTTTGTAGATACTATAACATAAGCTGTCCAACCATATGAATCCTTTTCTTGAATTTTCTTTGCAGGCCAAAGAAATTCTATCGTAACAGTAGTGTATAGACGTATAATTTTATATAAAATTTGAGTCGTACTATAACTGGTTTGTCAACCCAAGCCCCTTACATTTTTTTATTCACTCTCAAAAGTTGCAAAAAAATGTTTACGGACAAAGTTGTATGGCAACTTTTTCTCAGATTTGAAAAACCCTATCCCTCACGGATGACATGCAACACAACAGACCTTAAAGTTTTGTTAAAAGATACCCAATTTTTAATATAATTAGCCCCCACTGTCTGGCGCAAGCGAATCAAACCAATTTTTAGGAACTCTCTATCATCGTATAATATTAACTATGATTACCTCAACAATTACTGCATTTTTTCACAAAACGAATACATATGTATAAGAAAATTCCAAAAATTTGGTCAGCTATCTGCATATAATTTTTGTATTATGTGGTAGTTTAGTTAACACTTAAAAATCAATAGTATTGAAATCGAAGACCCGACAAATATTTCAACAAAAAAAAAACAAAAATAATACCTACCAACCGCAATTGCACACAAACACACATAACTTTGATAAAGGATATTTCACTTATTTTCAGTCAGTTTGTAATAATAAACTAGGGCATCTAAAACTTTGCAAGCACACACCTCAATATGAACTACGAGCATTTTATAGCGTTTTGTACGAATGTGGTGCACCCACCGCACTTATATAGCATTTCCCACAAAAGTTAAAACCATGAGGGTACACCTCTCACTTGCTGATAGTGTGTAGGTACGAGTTTTGTTTAGGTAGTACCTAACTTCCTAAGTACTTCAATTAAGAGTACAGAACTACTAGGTACTATCTACCCCTTATTGAAGTATACTCCATACAAACGAGTGTGTGGTTCATTCAATATGCCCTTTAACATCACCTTATACATATTTGAGTACGTTCTTAATAAAATTAATTTTTTTTTTTTTAACCTACAGTGCCAGCGGAACTAGTGCAAAAAACCTTCTCCAACCCAACTCCACACATTATGATCGGCTTTTCTAAATTTTGGAATTAGGTGCTCAAAGGATTCTTTTTTTTTGTATTTCAATAAAAAGCCAGGGTAGGGCGCTAAGTGGGACCCCTTAAATCGGGTAAAGACAACTACTTTTTTTTATTTGCTAATTTTACACTCCAAGCACATATGGCAGGTATAATTATTATTATATTATGTTAAGGAAAATGCACGACTGGATCGTTCAAACTTGCTCTTGTAGCTAACAACTTTAGTGTTACTTACTCACGCTCTTTATTGGTAGGTAGCTGGTATATTATAGTTATCCTATGCAGATTTAAGGCCCATGTAGGTAATATTACCTTGATTCTTAATATAATGAATTGTCGAATGCATGATTCAAGGAATAGTTAATAGGTACCTACAAATGTATATTTAAATGGATTTTAATTATGTAAATTAGGAGGGTAATAATGTAAATATGTACAAGTACATATGTATATAATGAAAGTGAATGGTGTATAGGTGGGAATAAACCGTTTTTTAAACTTATTTAAACTGTCAAAACCATGACTTTAATCAGTTTTTCGAAAAATCGAAGAACACCATTAGATGCCTCGGATCAATGAAAATTTTATAAAAAAAAGTATATCGAAAATTGTGTGACAGGTTTTGATGAAATCCTGTTTTTTATTTTCCGTTTTTTGAAGACAAAATTCTTTTGAAATTTTGGTATGCAATTTTTTAGGGACAATTAATGCTCATGTGAATATAAAATTTAAAATTATTTTTTTTTGATTAGTTTTAAAATTATTGATTTGTCAAAAAAAATTAATAAATTATTTTACTTGGGTCTTCTCAGATATAAAATTTGATAGAAATCCAATGTACCGTTACCGAGAAAGCCAAAAATTTATAAAAAAAAACGTTATATAAAAGGTACCGTTAATAGACTTTTCCTGAGAACTTGGTTCATATTAAATGATAGCTATTATCAAAAAAAAATCTCAAAATTTTGTATCAATATCGTTGGAGCCGTTTTAGAGAAAAATAAGATTTTCTTTCAAGGTCATACGGCAGGTACCTTTATTTTTAGGACTAAACATACAATTTCAATGTCCACTCTGAGGAATGCCAAAATAATCACACATGCCAAATTTGAAGGCAATCGTTTAAGCCGTTCAGTCTGTCAGTCTGTCTGTATGTATGTATACACACCTACAGCCCAAACGGGTGGGCTGAATTGCTTCAAACTTGGTATATAGAGTTTTTTAGATATTGTACAGAGGGGAAATTGAATTTTTTTTTTATCTCAAAAAATAACGGTACCTGCTATATAACCATTACGTTCAAACCTATTTTTCTCGGAAACGGCTCTAACGATTTTGATGAAAAAAAAATGTGCGGCTTTTTAGCTACGACCGATCATATGGTTAAGAAAAAATTAGAGAAATTACTAAAAACGGTACTTCCCATAAGACCGTTTTTTTGGTTTCGACTATCTCATAAACGGCTCAAACGATTCTTTCGAAATTTCACACATATATAGGTTTATATTGCCCAAATTATACCGCGTACCAATATTTTTAATTAATATTTTTTTGTATTTGTGAAATCATTTTTAAAAATTTATATTTCGAAAACTGCTCACTAAATTTTTTTCAAAAATTATATTTATAGGTATTTTCTGAATACCTATGAATTGGAGTTTTTTAAATTTTTTTAAAATGTTTTCAAAAAGCTAAATAAAAAACTTTTTTTTCTCAAAAACCGCTCGACAGATTTTTAAGTTTTTTTTCCCATTAATTCAAATTTATCTTACAAATAAAATGGCGTTCTGTTTTTGAGCTTAAAGGAGGCTTTACATGCATCTTCATCTTCATCTGCATTGACATCTGCAGAAAAAGAGGAAACAAAATAAAAAATTCATACTTGTGCGATAGAGAGCGAAAACCAAAATGGAGATCATCTTCATGTATGAAGATTATAGGAAGTACGAACCTGAAGATTGCAGATTATAGTGAAGATGAACATGTTCATCTTCATTATAGCATTTTCATCTGCACCATAATTTGTTCCGTTCAGATAACGAATTTTGAAGTTTTTTTTTACCATTTCAGCTCAGTTAGCTTAAAAACAACGAAAAAAGCGAAAATTTTCTTCTCAAAACTACATAACTGAACGCTAAGAACATGTGATTGAGAGATGTCTCAAGAAAGTTATAGCAGAGTTCGAGTAAGTTATTAGTGTGTACCCTGTCTTACTTTTATGTTTGTTTTATATTATTGGCCCGTTCTACTTTTCTTCAACTCTGCAGATGCAGATCCATGTAAAGCCGCCTTAAATTAGTTAAAGTATTTATTTTAGAATTTTAAATTATTTTTTCTTTGATTAAACAGATTTAATATTTTGTTTTTAAGTTTATATTATAATATTTAAGACTGTCATACCAATTTTTTTTAGAAAAAAATTAAAGATGTTTTGTATATAAAAAAAAAATGAAGTAAAAACTGCTTTAAATATATATTTAGATTTTTAACAGAAATCTTTCACATTCGATGTGATCGAACATAAGAGCAAGTTCGTGCGATCCAGTCGTGCATTTTATTTTTTTCTTACGAATGCATAACTTGCAACCCCAACTTACAAAAAAAAAATAGAACTCTCGGCCTTCCTTATTAATTAATAAGCAGGTATTGTCTATTGTTTTCGAGTCATTTCATAAATTAAAACACCCTTCAAAGTTTTTGATAATTGCAAAGCCACTTTGTATTTTGAAAGGACTATGATGATGATTATGATTTTGTGTGCATAGTGGAATATTATTATTAGTGATGGCGTAAGCATTTCACCCTCGACAGCGACTCGTGTGAAAAATATAATATGGTGCAAGTGCTTTGCTTAAATAGACAAGCGGGTGATGACTTTATTGTTTGGCGAGCAACATAAAAATTATTTTCAAATTAAACTTTGAATTAGCACCGTTTCCTATTCCTGTCTCAGTTTAGATTTTTGTCTTTAGAATGCAAAAGGGTTATTTTTTTTAAAGGGTTGTTGGTTCTTTTACAAGGTGTCTACCTCTACCAAGAATCCATTCAACATTTTAAAGTCCTCGCAAATATCCTTGAATTTGGTTTTTGTTTGTTTATCAAACAAAACTCCAACTAATCAAAACTCGAGCGAAATTAAATTTAAACAAAGGTCGTGCTGGTGGAAACTGGGAGAATTCTTTGTTTTCAAATAACGAACATTACGTGAGTAAGACAATAGATGGAATTGAAACAAAAGCGTAAGCGACGACGACTACGACCGACACGCCAGGAGACGATGACGAAAAACAACGCGCGGTGGCGGTGTCGACGACGACGCACGGTTTCCAAAGTTTTAAAAAGGATTCTCACATTCACACATTCTCAAATGTAAAGTCAAAACAATAGTAGTTTTATTATTAGTTAGGCATAGCTGCAAGCAAACATACTTATGTAAATATTTACATAGGTATACCTATACCTACAACTGTGCAGTAGTCAGAATTTCAAAGTAATTGACGTTCAATACGAACCTACCTAACCTACCTATGGCAACCAAACAAAACAAGAATGGGGTGTTTTTGTGTTCTTTGGAATTTGAATGGCATTTTGTTCTATTTTTTTTTCTAAGACACGTGTTACAAGTCATCAACAAAAATATTATTTTCAAATGAATAAGAAGATAATGGGACACATGCTGGGGAAATTCGTTTTTTTTTTTGTGTTTATGACATTTTGATATACCTATAGACTCATTGATCCGAATAGGGTGATGGCATGTGAGGTCGGCCACCTCTAGTAGTCGGCCACTTCGTTATAAAGTGCAAGTTAATATCAAAAAATATTTTCCAAAAGGCTAACAATTTTTCTTCCACCGTGCAAAATTTCATTCCATGTAGTACTGGTATTCTTGTGAAAAATGCATGTTTGGCTCAAGTTTTCGTTTGAAATGTGCCTTTTCGATAGAAAAATAAAATGCACGACTGGATCACACGAACTTGCTCTTGTAGCTAACAACTCTAATGTAGCTAACCATTAAGGTTTAGTTAGTTAGGTGTAGTTATCCTAAGCAGGTTTAAAGCCTATGTAGGTAAGATTACCTTGATTCTTATTATAATGAATTGTCAATTGGATGGTTCAAGGAATAGTTACATATGTACATACATATAACGTATGAGGGCCTACATTGTATTTAGTATTCAGTGATGTAGGCAAAAATTACTAAAAAGGGAATAATAATAAAATAGAAATAAATGGATAATACACATAATTAAATATTTGTATATTGCTTAGTCGTTATAGTTTGAGGGAAAAATAAGATGCAATTTGAATTCATGGATAAATAAGAATATATCAAAAAAAAAATTCAAAAATCGTTGGTGCGGTTCTTTAATAAATTAATTTTTTATGTATAAAATTTTTAACACATTTTAAGAAAAAAAAATTGAAACGCCAATTTGAAGATATTATTAATATATGTATAAAATTCAAATTTCAAAAAAATTGTGTGACTGGTTTTTGAAAACCCGATTTTTCAAAAAAAAAAAAATATATTTTTTTTTTTAAATCGAAAAACGTTATTTTGAAAATTTTCGTATGCAGTTTTATTAACAATTTTAGGGAGCATTTCTACAAAAAAATTATTTTAATCGGCTAATCCAATATTGAGAAAATCGAAAATATGAAAAGTGGTTCTATGGGAAGTACCGTTAATAAGTAGGCAAACAAAATATTTTTATACTTGAAAGTGAACTGTACTAATTAAAGAACATACATTTTTTTTTTATAAAAATTCTTGGAGCCGTTTACGAGAAATATTTTTTTTCCAAGCGGATTTTAACATTTGTATTGGAGGTACCGTTGTTTTTTATTTTAGAAAAATAGGTTTTTTTAATTATTCAAGATACTGTCAAAAAACAACCAAATACGAAGTTTCGAAAAAATCTATTAATTATTTTTCGAAATTTTGAGTTTTCAAA
Organism: Philhelius pedissequus; assembly: GCA_910595825.1. Lineage (NCBI taxonomy): Eukaryota > Metazoa > Arthropoda > Insecta > Diptera > Syrphidae > Philhelius > Philhelius pedissequus. The sequence continues at coordinate 33,873,973 of OU343163.1, forward strand.
AAAAAATTAATTTCCAAAAAAAAATGTTTTTGAAAAATGTTGTTAAACAATAGTGTTTAAACTTTCTAGGAGCTTCTGCGTAAAAAATTAAAAAAAAATCAAATTAACCGTTTCCGAGAAAATCGAAAACTAAAAAAATGGTTGTAAAACAAAAAAAAATATAAAAAGGTACCCTTTCTCTTCATTAATGAACTGATTTTTTTTTCTAAAAATCGTTTCAGCCGTTTTTGAGAAAAATAAGATTTTTGTTTTTGGCCAAAAAAAAAATTATGGGGGCTACTGTTATTTGTCGTCTTAAAAAAAATGAAAAAAACGTTTGGGCATATTACCGAAAAATAATATGTACCAAGTTTGAAGCAAATCCACCGAACCGTTTAGGCTGCAGACTCGAGGACAGACAGACAGACAGACGGAATTGCGGGACCCACTTTTTTGGTGTTCTCTATGATCGTAATGTCATGTTTGATTGTTAGAAAAAAACATTTTTTTTACGAATACATAACTTGCCTTATAGTACCTATAATCGCAAGTAAAAATAGTGGAGGTGATTTTTTAAAAAGAGCTAAAATCACCAAACTATTAAATGTAGATGAATTTTATGATTGTTTTTTTATTTATTTATAGCTTATATTTGTTGAAACAAACATATTGAGAACAATAATAATACTCGAGCACCAAATTCATTGGTACATACTCAACGCTCACCATCATCATCATCTCCAGCAGCAGGTTTGGAAAATGTTTAAAACCGCGCGCTTTTTAACATGTTCCAAGCTTTTTTTATCTTTATTATTTGCAGAATTTTAAAAAGCAGAATTTTGAAAGCAGAATTTTGTTAAAAGAATTTTGACTCCGGCAGAATTTTGACCCCAACCCGTTTTTAATAATACGACTAGTTTCACAATGCAATTTGAAACTCCACTTTTGATTTAAACTTCCAGATCAACAATTTATTCGGTTTCAGTGTTGCTTAAACCTTGAACTGAGTTCAATCTGAAGTTCAAGTTAACCGAGCGTTTGTATTGTTTTGTTTTTTTCAGAAATTATTATGAACAAAACAAAATTGTGTATTCAAATGTTATCGATTTTTTATAGTGATTTTAAATATTATTTTATTTATTAGTCTCGTTGTTTCGCATGTTTTTTTTTTCTGTCAGAGAGAGAAAGTGAGGACGTGGTAAGAAAAATGCTGCCAATTATTATTCATAAAATATAGTTAAACGAAGTTCAACTGATTTGAAGATCAGATATCATTGTGAAACATGACGAATTAAACCAAAAAATTAAACTCAGCTTAAGGTTCAGTTGATGTTAAGTTTAAACTCCAACTGTGAAACTGGGGGTAAGTGGCTAGCAGCTCACACTATCCTATAAATAAGCAGTTGGTTAGCAGTTGATGTGTGTGTGTTCGTCCAAGTTAGAATATTTATCTCAAATCATGATCCTGAAAAAACCTTTTTTTTGTTACAAGACGTTAGTTGTATTGCCGATTAGTATAATTTGTAAAAATGTGTGTCGGATGGCCGTGGCGCGATAGTTGTGTGTTTGCCTGTCAACCTCATGGTCACAGGTTCGATCCCTGCCGTAGTCTATGTCCTCTTATTTTTCCATTAAAAACCAATTCTAAAAATAAATGTCAAACAATGACTTGCTGGTTTACTAGTTACATGCTGTTTAGGCATGGAACTAACAACATGTGATTGAGTAAAACTAGTACACCGATAAATATGACAAAGAATAAAAAAAATTTATGCGAATTATAAGGGACATAGATAAATAAGACACGGAAATTTCTCCGCATTAGTTTAGCCGCCATCACTGGAGATAAGATCTGAGACTACAACCACCTAAAGTCTCAGAACATCGCGCCACACATCTTTCCTATCATTCTTTCTCTTCCTTAACCTCACGCGCTGTGTTGAAACGTTTAAAGGGTAGTTTATAATGCCTTGAGCGCGTGTAGATTATAAAAAAAAAAGAATGTTCCTTTCTAACAGCAAACACACTTACAGACAATACTTTGTTCATCTGCAACAATCCTAAGTCGTAGTACTAATAGCCCACATTACCTTAAATTATAGCTCTTAATATAATCAAAGCTAAAAGCCAAATACTATGTAGTTCGCATAATACTGCTAAATTACTAGTGCTAACGGAACAATATGAAAAGGATAGGATCAAAATAAGAGTCATTCTTTCTTTGCCTTTTTTATGGAAGTATGTAACTCTAGACATGCTTGTTTTATGTAGTCCTGTTCATTGCTGTTGTTTTTTTTTTTGGAGATAATATAGGTACCTAATTATGTTTTTTTTTCTAAGGCAAAAATAACGGAATTTGCCATTCAATTTTCCTTACCAGAAAAGTTGAATTCTTTTTTTTAAACGGTTTCAATCGTTCGATAAATGCAAAACAAAAAAATATTTATCAAAAAAAATTGGTACGTATAGTACTTTTAAGATTTAGAAATACTTTCTGTGTACAAGTTTTTATCGAGATCCGTTAATTAGAAATACAAAAATCAAAAAATTGTTTTATAACAAAGTAACGTTAAGCATTTTTTTGGTACCAAAATGTCGACTTTACCCACTGTGACCAATTAAAAATTTCAAATCCTGCTAAAATAGTGGCTTTAGCAGGATTTTTTAAATACTAAAACTGCTAAGAAAAATGCTAATTTTTTTTTTGGAAAAAAAAACTGCCAAAAATTCTGCCAACTCTAGAAATCCTGTAATTAGAGCGCAAAAATCGTAAATATATATTTGGAACAATCGAGCTTGTCTAAGGGTGACGTTTAAAGTAGGTACCGAGTGTATATTTTTTTGTAGTTTTTTTTAGTTTAGTATGTTGAATTTTAAATAATTGTCAAAAAAGAACTTTTTTATTTTGTATTTATGTTATTTTGGAAAACTAAACTAAACTCAACTAAAATTGATCAATAATTTAAAAATTCATACGTTGTTTATTTTGTTAAGTTTATTTAAAAATAAAATGCACGACTGGATCGCACGAACTTGCTCTTATGTTCGTGTTCGATACATCGTATGCAAAAGATTTCTATTAAAAATCTAAATATATTTTTAAAGTCATTTTTAACTTAATTTTGTATATCCATATACAAAATTTCATTAATTTAATGTTTTAAAATAAATTAGTATGACAATATTAAATATTTAATGATATTTACTTAAAAACAAAAGATTAAATCTGTTTAATTAAAGAAAAAATAATTCGAAATTCTGAAATAAATACTTAAAGCTCCAACAAATGTACTCCATTTTATTTCTTGGATAAATTTGAATTTATGAAAAAAAAAGTTTTTAATCTGTTGAGCGGTTTTTGAGAAAAAAAGTTTTTTTTTTAAACTTTTTGAAAATATTTAAAAAAGAAATCAAAAAACGCCAATTCATAGGTATTCAGTAAATACAAATAGATATAATTTTTGAAAAAATTTAATTAGCATTTTTCGAATAATAATTTTTTTAAATTTTTTCTTAAAAATGATTTTAAAAATATATAAAAATATTAATTGAAAATATTGGTACGCGGTATGTTTTGGGCAACCTAAACCTATATTTTTGTGAAATTTTGAAAGAATCGGTTAAGCCATTTATGAGATAGTCGAAAGCAAAAAAAAACGGTCATATGGAAAGAACCGTTTTTAGACATTTTTTTAATTTTTTTTTAACCATATGATTGGTCTTACCTAAAAACCCACACTGATTTTTTTATCAAAATCGTCAGAACGAAGTTACAGAGTACCTATAATCGCAAGTAAAAAAAGGAAAAAACCTTACAAATAGTTATTATTCCATTTCGCAACATAAAGGAACAACAAAAAATCAGGTACCAGAGTAGGTTAATCTAATGAAGTAAAAGGTATACATATAAATATTTTACTCAAAAGTTTTCTACTTCATTTAAAGCACAAAACTATCACAAAATTCTTGTTCTTCTTCTACGGTAAAATAAAGCTTTGATAAGGCAACTTGTTTGATTATATTAGGAGGAATAATGAAGGCATCACACCGATTCTCAGAAAAATTATCTCGGATAAAAAGTATACTATTTAGCAAATCAATTTTCATTCATTCCTTCTTTGATCCTTTACAAGATTCATTAAAATAAACACTCTTTCAACTGCAGCATTTGAGATAGGCAACACTAAAAACGAATTGACAAAGTTTGATAAGTCTTTGTAAGGGTTTTCATTTGATGCATCGGTGAACCTATTTACCTCGCACTAAAATTTGACAGTATTTTCAATATTCTCCCATTAATGTGGATTTGTGTTGTCCCATTACTATTTAATTTTGGAAACAATTTCAGGATTCATGTTTTTATCTTAACAAAAAATCTTTAATGGTTGTTTATGAATCCGCAAACATTTCTTAACATAAAAGAAATTTACTTGCTGCAAAATTCGTAGATTTTCTGGAGTTCGCGATGATGTTTGATTGGGTAATATTATTTTAAAGTAATATTTTACTTAAGGCTTGAGAAATATGAAAATCTGCTAGATTTCCTGCTTAAACCAAATTTCCTACTAAAAAAAACTGCGGGCAGGATTTGAAAATAAAAAATGCTAAAAGCCAACTTTTCCGGCTAAATTTAGAAGGACAAATGCTAAATTCGCCACACTGACATACCTATAAAAGTGCACTAGGTATATAGGCTGTAGATCGACCTACAGACAAAGACAGAGATACTGACAAAATTGAGGTACCCCATTTTTCGTGTTCTCTATCATCATAAAGTCGAGTTTGATTAAAATCTCATGTTCGATTTTTTTTTTCAAATATTACATTTTCCTAGAATACAAGTGTTGAAAAACTGTTAAGAAATTTTGTTCGTTCTCAAAAACGGCTCCAAGAATATTGATGTTCTTAAATTAACACAGTTTATTTAAAAAAAAAATAAAAAAAGAAGCATTTTCCTATTATCCAGTAGTGCATTTTATTTTGAAATACTCAGAGAAAGCCTTGTATTCGATAATCCTTTTTTTTTTTGAATTTTATACAAACATTATTCTCTTAAATTCAAGAATAGTCTACAAACCTCTAACGAAGACGGTCTCGTATAACGACCACAACTTGTGTGGACTTCTCAACAATCGTACTGTTAAACTTTAATAAATCTCCATAGCAGGTGCCCCCTTCAATTATATTCATATTTTCAATTATATTCAATTAAAATGACCAAATCAATATCGTAGTTTTTGATTTTATTTCTGAAATATTCCAATATTGGGACCTCCTCTCAAAGTTGTGCATTAATGACATCAGTCATTTGCAATTTAAAATTCAAAGTTATTACATACTTCAAATCCGCTTTAAATCTGCTCATTCCCATTATTTTGAACAATGTACAGGGCGTAATATTTTTTAAAATTTCCAATCAATGCTTTAAATTTTCGAAAATGAACATTTTCATATACGAGACAAGTATAGAGGCAATCGCCGCCAGTTGTTGGTGAGCGGCCTTTGCAGATTTCCGGTTCATTGTTGTAAGAGCTTTTTCCTGCCTTTCATGACATTTTTTTTCCTCTTTTGAAAAACATACACATTTCACCAAAAACTCCACAATCGCTGACTAAAATGGGGTTTGCTTGCCAATTTAAACAAGAAAAAAAAACATCACAAAGCCAAAAGTTAACCCAAAGTAAACGGTCCATGCCGATAAGGCCGATGCGTTGCAAGTGGTTTTGAACTTTAAAAGCACCTAAATGAGAACGAATAATGCTCGTATGCAGAAAATACTACGAGCGCGTTAAAGCAATCGGTGTGTGAGAAAAATTTTAGTACTCGCAGAATCGAGAGGAGTGAAAACTCCGATAACGGAATACCGATACCGAAACGAATTTCTGCAAACGTAATGAAGTTGACTGTACTGTAAAAAAAAAAGATGCTAGCTGCTCACAGAGTGAAATCATTTATCTCTCTCTCACTGTAGCTTTCCTAATTCTCTGAGATTTGTCTATGAGCTTTTACTTGAAATTGTTTCTTAAAATTTGACCCATAAATTCAAAAATTAGCTCATCTCCAATTTTGTTATTTTTTAATTGGCAAAAATATTTTCTATGTAAAGTTAAGAAGTTTAAGTTAAATTTTCTTTGACACTCTGACTATTTAATGTTGTCATTTTCTCATTCCATGTGTGATTACTATTTTGACTTATTTTGGCATTGGATTTTGCTTAATATTAGTTGAAATTATCTCATTTCTAAATATGAATTTAATAAGAAATGAGATAACTTGGAATCGACATTCGATTTCTTTTAACAAATCATACATATGAAATGATTGTTTATGTTGCTTTCTTTCGAAAATGTTTACTATAAATATTTTTGGAAGCATGGTATCTCTCAGCATGTTGAGAAGTTACCAAGCAATATCGTAATATCGTAGACGGAAAGCTCGAAAATAGAGAGTGGAATTTCTGTACGTAAAATAATTCCTTAGCTCTTTTGTGGTTATTCATTGTTCATAGAGAATGGCTGTCAAGTTGGGGAGCATCTTCTTCCGAAGGCACTCTATGTATGTTCAATATCGAAAATTGGCATCATTAAGTTAAAATATGAGGTTAAAACCATTTTGAGTTCTGTTAAAAATAATAACTCGTTTTAACAAGAATATTGAAGATATTTTTCATGGGCTCTTACAGCTGCATTGCATTCAAGATATAAGATGAATTTATATATTAACAGGGCTGTAATCAGTTAATCAAATTTGGAATTTAAATATTTAAAAAATTTTTTGCTACTTTTTCTGTTTAAGCTCTTAAAAAACTGAAATCGGAAAATTGTACACCAACAGAGGGGCCTGTTCAATCCTTTTCAAAAACTGAAAACCGTAGCTCTTTGCGAGGCTTGGTTGCCGAGATATCAGCTTCCAAAGCAAATCAAATACGATTGGGTAGGCAATTATGGAAATAATTTTGGATTGAAATATCTTGAGAACCAGAATCTGCAGAAGCGTTTGTTTTTCAGCAGTGGATATGTATTCCATAGACCTTTTTTCCATGCATATGTCGATGGGTTTGGGAAACATTTTTGAAAATGTACTTTTTTTCCGTAAGGGGTTAATCTTGATTTTTTTCAAAAATCTTTAAAAAAATGAAATCGGAAAATTGTACACAAATACTTAGGCCTGTTTGCTCATACACAACTTAAGCATTTAAGTTATACTTGAGAACTTATGTGACAGTTTACACACAGCAAAAAGTAGACCATAAGCATTTTGAACATAAATAATTTTTGATGAGTATCATCAAACGGGACTTAGTGACTTGCCATATAAATATTTATCAGTATTATGGATACCTACATTTTTGGAGATTTTGAGAAGCGCCCATGATATTTCTGAAGACTTCTTCACTTCCTCCTAAAAAGCATAACCCTCGCGAAATCTGGTTTAGATGGAATAGAACCTCATCTGTTCTTAGAAAAATAAGACTCCACAACTATAAGAGCACATAATTTACAGTCCAAAAAATCTAGCTAAATCTATTAAGCTTTGTCGCATTTTCTCAGATAATAGCAATTATGCCCATAATGGGATTGGAAAATTGTGAAGTTCTTCTAATTAAAACAACGCAACTCCTTTTGCACATAAAACTTCCAAAAATTTTGTAGCAAAAAATGATTTGTTTGACAACGATTGCAACCGTCTACGAAAACTCTCGTTTGTTTATTTGAAGTTCTTTAGAACTACCAATTCACAGTTTTTCAAAAGTTATTACTTACGATTCAATAAAAATTACAAAGATCTTTGTAAAACTAAGAAAATATCTTATTTAAGAAATAAAGCCGAAGACTTGAAAAAATGCACCAACTCTTAACAGTTCTGGACTACAGTACGCGAAATAGGTGGACAGTATCAAGATGTGAAGTTTTCCTTGGAAGCTGAGTTTCTGGCTGCTCATTTTAAAACACTACTCTCAGTTAACCAAAACCTTCACACCTTCGAGTATGCTTTACCTAATACCCGCGTGAATGAACTCGATGTCGATTTTTCTCTCTTGGAATTGGAAACTATTCTTAAGAATTGTAAAAACGGTAAGAGTCCAGGCATTGATGGAATTTCAGTAGAATCTTACAAGAACAGCACAACGGAATTGGTTAGCTTTTATAATAAATTTTACAACTCCTTGTCTGCTCTTACCAATTTCAAAAAATCATTGATTTTTGCTATTTTTAAAAAGGGTGATGCCAACGAAGCCGAGAATTATAGAGGTATTTCAATATTAAATTCTATAAGAAAACTTTTCTCAGCAATTGTGTATGAACGGCTTTCTAAATTGTCAGAAAATAACAATCGTCTAAGCATTTTTCAAGCTGGTTTTCGACCGGGTTTTTCGACGACGGACCAATTTTTTGCAATTTCGAGCATGGCTCAAAGTTTAGAGATAACAAAAAAAAAAGCTTTACACTTGTTTTGTGGACTTCAAAGCTGCCTTTGACAAAGTCAACAGACAAGCCCTTATGTATAAATTATCTTGTATGGGTATATCTCGAAAATTCCTTCAAATGTATGAAAGACTCATTTCTTTGACTGATGCAAAAGTATGGGATGGTTTTAAGTTCTCAAACCAATTTGAAACTTCGGCAGGCGTACCTCAAGGCTGTATTCTCAGTCCGCTACTGTTTGTCTTATATGTAAACGACGTCTGTGACAATCTTCCTGGAGGAGTTAGTTACGCAGATACCCTAATAAAAGTTCTGCTATATGCTGACGATCTAGTAATTTTTGCTGATAAACCATCAACACTTCAGATGCAAATAAACCGTCTAAGTTCTTTCTGTGATACTTGGGGTCTTCATATAAATTCTTTTAAAACTAAGATTTTAATCTTTGAAGGTAGGCAATCAAGAACACGACCGAAAGAAAATTGGTGTATCAGCACGGTCAGTATTGATATTGTACAGGAATTTAAGTACTTGGGTGTCTTTTTGACTTACAACCTTAGCTTTTGCAAGCACGTTAAAGAAAAAAGTCGAGAAGCTAGACTAGCTTTAAACATAATGTGGCCATCATTTTTTTACACCAAAACATCGATTTAAGATCTAAATAGGAGGTTTTTAACGCAACAATTAATTCATGCATGACATATGGTGTCCAAGTCTTTGGTTACAAATATTTTGATAATTTTGAACTCCTACAAAAAAATTTCTTTAAAAAACTTTTTCATTTACCCAAATGCACTCCAAATTATGCAATATACGTAGAATCAGGGATAACGCCAATCTACATTAAAAACTTGAAGACTAGCTCAGATTACATTGTACATTGTAAGAACAATGAAAAGAAACGAAAGATCACTCCATAGAATTTTATTAAGAAACTTGTTACTAAGAAATGCTACTCCGTTCAAACAGTGGAAGCAGTTGGCACTTGACCACGAATCAGTTTTACATCTGTCAGAAGATCGAATAGAAGACTGCCAAAAGCAGTTTGCAGAGGTTATAGCTCTAGTAGACCAAAAATTATTTCAGGATAATCTAGCTAAAGCAGCTTTATCAGCCTCGAGAAACCACTACAAAAAATTGAACCATCAGCTTCTTACCGCTCATAAATACTTTTGTAATAATCTTTCGGCCATTCAAATAAGTTTCATTTTTAGAACGAGAGTCGAAATCTTAAGTCTTAATTTCATCCCGCAAGATTTGTCACAGCTCTGTAATCTTTGTATAGAAGAGAAAATGAAGATATTTACCACTTCGTGGCCAAGTGATCCATTCTTCAAGAAGCCCGATGATTACACTTTGGAGTTAGCTTTTTTACTTTAGAAATTTTTTTTGAAATCCTTAATGGAGAAAAGGGATGGTTGTGCCTAGTCAAATATATTCAAGACGCTCTTAATTATAGAAATCAATTCCCTAGCTGATTGGCTCGATTACCTATTTATTTAATTTTTAAAAACAGTAGTTTAGTCCAATTAAATTTTCTTTTTTTGTGTTTTAAATCACTTCAAAATTAATATCACATAGTCTAGAAGGCTAATACCTGTAAAATAAACACAATAAACATTAAATCTTTTCTTGTGTTCCAAATCATATCAAAATTAGTATTCCTAAATTGTATATTATATAAACTAATTCTTATTATAAAAACTATTTTATTGTATAATATATTTATAAACAATCTTGGTTTGTTAAATTAATAAAACTTATTCAAAACTTATTTGTGTTTCAAATCATGTCAAAATTGAGACATATAAAGGGTCCGCCAAATAACTTCTTTTTTTTTTTTGAAAATGAGCGAAAAACATCGAGTGTAGATTCGGCTGTGTGGCACGTAGCGCCGTCCTGTTGAAACCGAATATTGCCAATATCCTCCTCTTCAATTTTTGTGAACAAAAATTCGTTCAACATGGCTCGATAACGATCGCCATTGACTGTAACGGCCACTCCTTGCTCATTTTCGAATTATGCCTCTGGACCAAAATCCGCACCAAACAGTGAATCGTTTTAGGTGTATCGGCTTTTCAATGTATGCGAGCGGGTTTTCTGTGCCCCAAATGCGACAATTTTGCTTGTTTACATAGCCGCCAATATCAAAATGAGCTTCATCTGAAAAGATGATTTTTTTGGCAAAATCGGCATCTTCTCTAAGTCGATCGCAGGCCCACTTAGCGAGCGTTGTTCAAGCGTACACACAACCATATTCGTTTAGCGAAAGGATAAAACTAATTATCTGTCAAATCAGACATGAGCTAAGTGTTACCATTCACGAAATAAGCACTAGTTGAAAACAAAAATTGTTAGATGGCGGACCCGTTATTATGAAGAAAATAATAGTTAGCTTCTTGTACAAGTTTTTGATAACTTGCATTTTTATTAGGGGTATTCACGATCCGGTGTATCTGGTCTTGTATCATTGTAAAAGTGTAGCATTTTTTTGCACTACAACAACAAAATATACTGAATGTCAAAATCTTACACTTTTACACTTTTACAATACCCGAACCCTATTCTAACAGAAAAATACAAGGGTGTAAGATTTTTTTAACACAAACTTAAGCCTTCTTCAGAAGAAATGTGAAACAGATTTTGACATTTGCGTCAGTGTTGCTACAGTTTGGTAAAGGTGTGTTCACAGTCTGTTGTAAAAAAATAAAATTTTACAATTTTACAAGACTTGGTACACCAGATCGTGAATACCCCTATTATATTTTTATTTATGTACGAGTATATCATAAGAAATGTCATTTCATATCTATCTATCTAATTAAAATTTTAAGAACATTATCATTGAAGGTAATATGAAGCCTATGTAAGAAGCATTATTTGTAACGCCAAAGGGCGGCGGCCGCCATGTCATTTCGAATAATAATCTGCTCTCCATCGTGACATTAAATATTTGAAGTAAAAAATAAAAATTAAGGATGGGAAAGCATTGCAAACGCATGATTACATTATTATGCCCTACAGCCAGAGGGATGCTCTAGCATAATATGTAATACGACGCCTATATTTATTCATTATGCGTTTGACCAAATGCAATGTAAATAATCATTACTGTTATTGACCGCTCGATGAGTGCAATCGGTTTGCTGCTGGTAATGAAATGCTACTTTTAGCTGACCGCATCGCATATTATAATCAATTCACATGAACACTTACTATATATACATTCGACATAAATATCCAAAATTTCCACATTAACTATGCTACAGGTAAACATAGCAACAACTATACTCTGTATTGTGCATCCTTTTTTGCCACACTTAATAAAACTTTAATAAACCATCTCTGGGAGCCGACCCCACCCCCACCCCAAAACTGCTGCTACCATTTGCATTGCAATCGTTTGCCCATTAAATACTAAAAACAGATAAATTGTAGATTTTATGTTTGATTTCATCTCTGACGCTCGATGATCATAAAATTAAATTTTTCCTATTTAATCCGATTTATTCGAATATATAATTCAAAAAACTGGTATCGCATAAATGTGTAGTAAATATATGAATAATACATATATGTACGTACAACATTGCAAAAATAAAATGGAAATTAATAAAATGTTTGTATTGGTTGCGGGATACCATTTTGATTGTTAGAACTTTTTTTTTTTTTTTTTTGAAAGGGATAACCGGAAAACCTAACTAACAGGTGTACCTGATCAGGATTGTCATTAGTGTCCAATGAAGCATAATATTCATTCATTAATTGGATGCATTCTAGCAGGAATTTTTGAGTACCAACGCATAGGTAATTTTGAAAAATTTAAATTAATTTGAACAACCTCGACGGTTGTTTGTCGGTTTGTACTTTCAATAGGTGCGGTGGTTGGGGCAAGTATATCGACAAAAAATTAATTGACAATTGTCAATGAAATCGTATTAACACACAAAACGTGTGTGGATCGCCAAATACAAATTTTCCATTTAAAAATCAGCGTTTATTAGTTGGTTTTGTATTTTGTAATATAATTGTGGGTAAGCCATTATTTTTCCACTCAATGCATAAATGAAGAGCATTATTTAATGTTTTTCAAACATTTGTTGTTAATTTAAGAAATAACTAAAATGTGATTCTGCATAATTTAAAATTACATTAATTATTAAAAAATTTAGTTGGGATTTCAAGTTTAAGGCTAGCGGAAATTATTTCTGAATACTGGAGAGTCCTTGAAGTCCTATATGTACAATAACAATACATAGAATTGAAATGAATAGATTATGCGACGAAATATCTTGTATAATCAATAGTATGAGAGTTTAACACTTGGTGGAAATTAACTTTTGACATTTTTGTTTAAAGAAGTAATTAAGCACTTGTTTTTCCACAATTTAAAATTTGGTTTTTATTAATATCTAATTAAAAAACTTTTTTAAGGCCAACGCGTTTAGTCTTAGTTAGGAAATCATCATTTTTCCTGTTTTTAAACAAATCATACAATCATAAAGGTTGTAACACGACACTGGTGAACAAAAGTGTTCATACAAATTAATAAACTTGAAAATTAAACATAGAGATCTGACTTTAAAAAAGGTTTAAACTTAGTATAAAATATGGAAAAAAAAATATAAAACAAAAAAATTAATATATAATATATATTTTTTAAAAATATTATATGTAAAGTATTGCTTAATAAGTCAATTTGTAAGTTTAAAATGATCATGCACTTATGCTTATTTATTTCAAAAATTTCATATTTGTCTAATAAAAGGTGATTTTTTAAGAGCTTGGTTTTTGAAAATTCAAAAAAACACAGAAACTTATAAAAAGTGAATGAAATTTTTATTTGGATCGATAAATCAATTTCTGCCATTTACTTTTTAAAAATAATTTCACTTAAATGTTGCTACGCTTCAGGTGGTCCATTCTGAAGGTCCAATTTTGGCAAACTTTTTCACACATTTCGGCCGGAATCTCACCAATGACGCGTTCAATGTTGGCTTCCAAGGCAGCAATCGTGTTTGGCTTGTCCCCATAGACAATAGACTTAACATAGCCCCACAAAAAATAGTCTAACGGGTTCAAATCACATGATCTTGGTGGCCAATTGACTGCGCCAAAACGTGAGATCAACTGCTCACCAAATTCGCCTCTCAATTGATGCATGGTTTCGCGTGTAGTGTGGCATGTGGCACCGTCCTGTTGGAACCACATGTCGACCGAGTTCAATTCTTGCATTTTCGGCAAAAAAAAATCTGTTATCATCGAACGGTACCTTTCTCCATTGACCGTAACCCTGCGGCCTTCATCGTCCTTGAAGAAGTACGGCCCAATGATGCCGCCTGCCCATAAACCGCACCAAACAGTGCATTTTTCGGGATGCATTGGTAGCTGCTGAATTGCCTCTGGCTGCTCTTCACTCCAAATATGGCAATTCTGCTTATTCACGTATCCATTTAGCCAAAAATGAGCCTCGTCGCTGAAGACAATTTTGCGATAAAAAAACGGATCTTCATCCAACTTTTCTAAGGCCCATTCACCGAAAATTCTACGTTGTGGTAGGTCGCCTTGCACCAGCTGTATTTTGTATGGCGTTAAACCAAGATCTTTGCGTAAAATCTCCCAGGTGGTCGTATAACACAAACCCAATTGCTGCGATCGGCGCCGAATGGACATATCGCGATCTTCAGCAACACTGGCGGATGCAGCAGCAATATTCTCTTCGGTACGCACTCTACGGATACGATTTGGTGGATTAATGTCCAATAAAGTGAAACTGGTGCGAAATTTGGTCACAATGAGCTGAATAGCCTGCTCGGTGGGTCGATTATGATGACCATAAAACGGACGTAGCTTGCGAAACACATTTTTCACAGAGCACGAATTTTGATAGTAAATTTCAATAATTTGCAAACGTTGTTCAGGCGTAAGTCTATTCACGATGAAATGAACATCCATGTCCAGAAGTTTGTATATGTTGAGCGAGTCCAGAAGAAGGTTCGGGACGTACAGCAGCCTTATCGATAAAGATCTTGCAGTTTTTCCATTGCATTCCTTTCAGGTTACCTTATACACGCCACTTTTCGAATAAATATTTGTTTTTGGTTTGATTTTCTTGTTGCAGAGAGCATTTTTTAGTGTGAATTTATTGAAAAAAGCAGGTTTAATGTTGATTGCTGATAGTGGATTGCACAATTTTTCCGAAACTCCAGGAATATAAGGGATCTTTCTCCAAGTTTGTGATTCATTTCCATCGAAAGTCGGGAAAATTGATTGGAGAGCTAGTTTTCTAGATTTTTTTTGCAATAATCGTTTAATTGTTTGGATATCATATCCATTCATTGTAGCAATGGTCTAAATTATCTTTAGCTCTTTCTTATAGCTATCTGTGCTTAAGGGAACCTTAAGCAGACGATTAATCATCGCATGAAAAGCCTACAGTTTTATATTCACGGGATGGGCAGACGAGCTGGAATTATGGAATCCGATGAAGTTTTCTTTCTATAAATTTCAAAAACTAGTTTGTTTGATGAAATCGACAGGCTTAAATCAAGGAAATTTATGCGGTTAGGTCCATATTCTAAAGTAAAAGAAATATTGTCCTCCAAGTTATTCAATACAGATTCAAGGAAAGAAACACGATTCCTTTGAGTGCCTGTCCATACACAAAAGATATCATTCACATATCTAAGCCAAAAGAATATGTTTTGTATAAGCGGAGTTTTTGATGAAAATAACTTTTGTTCCAAATGATCCATAAAGAACTCGGCAGCAAAAGGCGAAAACGAGGATCCCATTGCAAGCCCCTACGTTTGTCTGTAGTATTTTCCATTAAATTGAAAGCAATTTTGGTCCATGCATAAGGAAATAAGATTTTCAGTTGGTGGCATTTTTGTTCTTTCTTAACACATAATGAAAGTTTATGTTCAAACAGCAATTTTAAATTAGTGTTTGGTACCGACGGAAATAAACTTTTTACATCAAAGGAAACAAGCTTCGCATTAGGTGGCAAAATTAAATTCTTAACTCTATCGATCAAATCTAACGAATTCTTAATTGCATACTTGGATTTAAAATCTAAAACTTCAGGTAAAGTACGGGCGAGATACTTGCATAGTTTCTGTGCAGGGGCATTAAATGAAGACGACACAGGCCGTAGAGGGATACCTTCTTTATGTAGCTTAGGTAATCCATACAAAATAGGTGCAGTGGGGTTAGGATTGCGAACAAGATATTTCACTTTTGGCTCAATTACTTGTGATGAACAATTAAAAATATCATACACCAGTCTATTGTACTTGTTGGTTAGATCCTCACTCAACACTTCCTATATACTCAGTTTTTTGTATAATAGTAATAGCATTACCTTTGTCTGCCTTACACAAAATTAAATTTGGGTCTCTGAGCTTAAATTGCATAGAGCGAATATTACTATTCACTTCTTTGGAACGGTGTTTCAAGTTATTTTTCTTTGGCAATAATTCACGCACAATCAACTCTAGTCCCTTGGATACATGAATGTATGTGTGTACATTAAAGGTGATTTTTCTCCATAAAATGCACGAGATTTTTAGTAGAAACAACTCTATATGTTTTTAGTATTTTATACTTTACTAGCTGACCCGGCGAACTTCGTTCCGCCTAAATTCATTTATGTCAAGAGAATAATAATTCCGAGCATGCACAATGCTGTAATGCGATCAATTAAAATTCTTTATTCTAAAGTTTTATTAAATAAAATAAAAATAACTAAATTAACATAATGTCGATGGTTTTCAATCAAATCACGTACAAAGCGGTAGGTTTGCCGATACGTGAGTACGTCACATTAAATTGACCATGCGAATTCTAGATTGATGCCACAAACATCCAGCGATTGTCCCTGCGACTTATTGATTGTCATATCAAAAGCGAGACGCACCGGAAATTGAAGACGCTTAAACACGAATTCAAATTTTCCAAAATCGTGGTTTGAATTAGATTTGATTTGATGTTCTTCACAATCAAACGCGTTCCGTTACAAAGTTGTGGTGCAATGAGGTGCGCAGCAAAATTATAACTGTGCCGACTTTCAATTTTAAATTATGTGGCGGAAAACCCGGTGGCTTCGTTTTCATCCATCACAGAATCCACGGATTTAAATAAATGTAACTCACCGGCGATTTGATTTTGAATGACAAAATTCAAATGATCGACTTGTTTTTCGCAACCAAAATCGCTCGTAAGCTCAGCCAATCATGGTTAACTTAATTTTGAGCAACATTCGGGAAAACATTCGTGATGAGCTCTTCCGGCGTTGTTGTTAAGTGGCAAAAATTCTGAGGATATTTAATAAGGCCGGTGAGTAAGTCCACTGGTATCACGCTATTGCCGATCGCCGATTGCCTGGAGATCTCTGCAGCGAACTGGTAATTTCGTAAAGTGACTCGCATATTTGTTTTCAATTGCAGTTTCTTCATGTATTGCCATAAGGCCGATGATTTTAGGCAAGCGTTCAATTCATTTGCCAGAGTTGATCTTGAAATGACAGGCAGAGTTGGCTGAATTTTATTCGACCGCACACAATAGCAAATAATACAATTCAATTTGAATGACGAAATAAAAAGTACATCTCATTTTCCTTCTTTAGGCCAACATGAATCCATCAATCCTTAAATCTTGGAAATCAAACGATGTTCCAGGATTACCAACTTTCCTGGAAATTTTTCGGTATTTTCCTGCAGTGTCATATGTCCTTCCTTGGGTCAATACGAATTCTAAATAATACTGCATTTCAAAATTTTCCATAAATAGTTTTTTGATTTTTGAAAAAAAATTCTTTTTTTTTTTTTAAATTCAATATTTCGAAAACGGTTGTTCGATTTTGTCTGAAATTTTGTTCATACCAATTTTGTTCTAGAAAAAAATTAATAATTTTTATGTATACAAAATTAAGTAAAAAGCGACTTTAAAAACACATTAAGAACCTTTTCAATATAAGTGATCGAACACAGGAGCAGGTACGTGCGATCCAGTCGTGCATTTTATTTTTGTTGTGTTTTCGTCATCGTAATTTTAAGTTTGATTAAAATGTGCGATAGTTAGGTACTCGTAGATAAATGTATTTGCTGAATACCTATGAATTGGCGTTTTTTGAAAAATGTTTTCAAAAATTTAAAAAGCATACATTTGAATGGAGGTGGAGCTTGAAATCTTAGTGGGAAGCACATTTATATATAGCGAAAAAAGAAGAGGTCCTAAAATTGAACCCTGAGGAACTCCTCTAGTGGTCGGAAGGAAACTCGAGATATTATTGCCAGCTGAAACTTCTTGTCTCCTATCCCGAAGATACGAAGATAATAAAAGAACTGCAGAGGATGATAAACAATAAAGAGATGAGAGTTTTAAACATAGATTAGAGTAATCCACTGTATCGAACGCTTTCGAAAAATCGAGCAGTATAAGGAACGTGACATGGTCTTCATCTAAAGCATGCCTGATGTTTTCAACAATATTTATAATGGCGGTGGAACAACTACGTTTTTGGCGGAAACCGAACTGCTTAAGTGAGAGAATGTTTTTTTGGCTAAGGTATGCGTCTCTCGAAGACTTTTGATAAAAAAGGGAGCACAGAAATAGGTCGCAACTCGTTTCCACCAGCATTTTTCGGAATGGGTAAGATTTTGGCTAGTTTCCATTGGGATGGAAATAAACCAGTTGTTAAAACGGTATTAAAGATGTCCGTGATGTAGGGCAAAATCACCGGTAATAGTGACTTAATAAAGATTGGGTGAATTCCATCAATACCAACAGCATTGGACTTAACAGTCAAAACATTTTCAGCTATGTCCGTGCTATCTAAAGCCAAAGCAATCTTCTGTCGAATACTCATAAAGAGGCCCAGGTTAGTTTAAAGAGTTACTGGAAAGAGCTGGGAACGGTAACGTAATAAAGTCATGATTCAACGAATCGACATTAATATTAGTTTCGCAAATGAGGTTTTCTTTCCCTAAGCCTATCTGCTTCAAGCTTTTCCATAGCTGACGACTATTCATTGAATGACCTAATTTCCTACTGTACAATTGGATTTTAGCAGATCGTATTTTGTGGACCACTTGATTACGAAATCTGCGATACATATTGTGATGGAATTCTAATCTAAAACGCTTCCATATATTATACGCCCGATCGCATTGAAGACTGAGGTTTTTAATTTCATGACTAAACCAAGGACGTTCACCAAGTTTAATAATTCTTGTTCTAAGCGGGACACATCTATTAAACAAACTAACTATATTGCTATTAAGAAAACCAATTTGCTCATCGGGGGAGAGTAGAAAGTAAATCTGTTCCCAGTCAACAGCGCGAGTACTTATCTCGAGGCCAAGACAATAAATATGCCTATAGTCTCTATATTCATACGAGTTTGTTGGGATTTCAATTTTAAAGTTAAAAGTCATATAAATAAGGTCGTGTCTTGAGAAAGCTGCAGCGGACAACTGGTCATATAAAATAAGGTCACTTACATCACTTAAAAAGAAAACATCTAACAGAGTTTGTGAATTCCTAGAAAAATGAGTAGGGATGGTAGTGTTAACTGGAGACAGGTTAAAAGTTCTCAAACCCTCGATAAGAAAAGTCTGGTTTAATAGATTACTGTTTTGGGCTCAAGGTAATTGTTTCCAAAATAGTAAGCAAGGGACTAATATCTACATTATCATACCATTTTTTTTAGAAAGAAATTAAAGAAATTTTGTATATAAACGGTGATTTTTTAAGAGCTTGGTTTTTGAAAATTCAAAACAAAACACAGAAACTTGTAAAAAGTGAATGAAATTTTTATTTGGATCGATAAATCAATTACTGTCATTTACTTTTTAAAAATAATTTCACTTAAATGTTGCCCGCAGCTACGCTTCAGGTGGTCCATTCTGAAGGTCCAATTTTGGCAAACTTTTTCACACATTTCGGCCGGAATCTCACCAATGACGCGTTCAATGTTGGCTTCCAAGGCAGCAATCGTGTTTGGCTTGTCCCCATAGATAGACTTAACATAGCCCCACAAAAAATAGTCTAACGGGGTCAAATCACATGATCTTGGTGGCCAATTGACTGCGCCAAAACGTGAGATCAACTGCTCACCAAATTCGCCTCTCATTTGATGCATGGTTTCGCGTGCAGTGTGGCATGTGGCACCGTCCTGTTGGAACCACATGTCGACCGAGTTCAATTCTTGCATTTTCGGCAAAAAAAAGTTTGTTATCATCGAACGGTACCTTTCTCCATTGACCGTACCCCTGCGGCCTTCATCGTCATTGAAGAAGTACGGCCCAATGATGCCGCCTGCCCATAAACCGCACCAAACAGTGCATTTTTCGGGATGCATTGGCAGCTGCTGAATTGCCTCTGGCTGCTCTTCACTCCAAATACGGCAATTCTGCTTATTCACGTATCCCTTTAGCCAAAAATGAGCCTCGTCGCTGAAGACAATTTGCGTGCGAAACACATTTTTCACAGAGCACGAATTTTGATAATAAATTTCAATAATTTGCAAACGTTATTCAGGCGTAAGTCTATTCGTGATGAAATGGCAAACAATACTGAATCGAAATGTCAAATGTTCGTGGAATTTGTCATGTGTGATCTGTCAAAAATATAAACGTCAAAAACCAAGTAGCAAAAAAATCACCCGTTATAAAAAAATTAAGTTAAAAATGACTTTAAAAATATATTTAAATTTGTAATAGAAATCTTTTGCATAGATACGATGCGATCGAACATAAGAGCAAGTTCGTGCGATCCAGTCGTGCATTTTATTTTTTGTATAAATACATACATATCTACAAATTGTTTGTATGTATATGAATGTATGGTTTGTAGGATCATGTTTCTTTTCACACAAAAAAATCAATCAATAAAACTTTTGTAACAGAACTGAATAACAATGTTCCATCGGAGAGTATAGAAAAGGTACTCTTGCCTTTCAATACGAGGAGCTTGTTCCAAACTTTTACATTATGGTTTACGACAATGAGTGGCACACACACACATCATTGTACCGGTTCATCCAGTCCTACTCCAAAGTAGAACATGCGTTTTTTTGTTGACCCTCATTTATGTGAGTGCGCAACGCCCGCCGCCGCCGCCGGCCACCCGGCCATCCGGCCATCTTTGACGTCGCGTCGCCACCCCCATGTGTCCACCCCATAATCACCATTTCACCTCATCTCGACCACCCCAAATAGCCCTGATTGTTTTGAATGCACAACGCTCTCGGTCTACATACATCAGCTACACTGACTTATGGTGCTGCAATTTAATTGCTCACCACACTGATAACATTGTGGAAGGAAATAATTGGCCACCATGCATTTTTTTTTTTTTTTTGTTGGTTCTTTATTTATTTCGGTTTTATCCCCTTCGGTGGTTTGATAATTTTTTTTCATATAGCGTATATTTTTTTTTTAATTTTATTCTCTTTAACAATTCAGCGGTTCAGTGTGTCTGTGCATCATTCATTTAAATTGTGCTTTTCAATTGGACCAATTGTTGTACACGATGATGATGTGCACTTGTGCATCCGTCTGTAAGGACAGACACACGAGAACGAGTTGAGTTGAGTTGAGGTACAGTGTCTGACGACTACATGTGTCAATGCTGTGATGATGAGTTCTCTCTATTTATAGCCGGGTTGTGTGGCTTATTTCATTTTGTTAATTAACAATGCATTGTGGATAATTAAAGAGAGAAACGTGCAAAAATTCATTTACTCGTCCAACTGGATGTTAGAAAAAAATATACCTACTAGGTACTGTGCAAATTGATACAAAAACAACAACAAAAAAATATGAAGCAAGACCCGGGATGTGGGGTTTTATTGGCAGAGCTATTTGATTAAAGGCATAAATGTTGATTTTAACTTGAACGCTGATTTAATTTTGTTTTTTTGTGGTTTCGTATACCTATAAACATATAACATATGGATATAGGATTCAGTTTAAGAACAAAAATGTGGACAATACGAATATCTATGTATTACAATATTGATAGAATATACTCGTATATGTAGTTATTCCTATAAATAAGGATTTTTATCAGCGCTGCATTTACCAGAAGGCCGAGAAGGCTGGAGCATATGGTGGAACATTTTCGGGAGTGGTAAATTTGGCCTATGATTTTTGAAGATTATCGTGGACAGTCGTATGATAATGCCGACCGGGAACATGTCGGGCATGTAAATTGTACAATAGCTTACAGGCAGAAAATCGAAACCGAGCACCTTTCGCTGTTTACGTGCCTTGTGCTGCCCACTCTTTAAAGTTAGTGGCAACTGCGCTGCTGAAACGTGTAATTGCTACTTTTTCATAATGCTACAGCAAATTTATGTTTTTTTTTTTGTTAGGCTAATGTGATGTCGGATGGATAACTGTCTGATTTGTTCTTGTTAACCAGGGGCGGTTCAATGCAATTTTGTCACCAAGGCATAACACTAGTGACAAATTGTTATTGAAAAGTTCAAATTGGGAACTCGAACAAACATTCAGTTTAGATAATTGTTTGACTTACGTTTTTTTATAGTTTCTTAATGTTTAAATGGTTGGGAGGTTTAGAGTCGACTATGACAACATTGGTGGACTTAGAAAGAATTTTTGTGCCGCGTATGTCCACACTGTGAAAAACAGGCCAGCTGTTTTGGCACTGAGTGAGACCCAAATAGGTGAAAATTCTGATCTAACGGAAGTTAAATTGTTTGTGTATAACTTAGTGTCATTATTCTTTTCCCACCACGGTCTCGCCGTTTACATTAGAAATGATGTTGCGTACCAACTTCAACCACAATATGGTTTGTGCCCAAACACAAATTTTAATTTTATGTGGTTAAAATTCACGGTTAATAAGCACATCATACACACTTGTTTCATCTATCGGAGCCCAAATTTGGATAGAGATTCAACTTTTAACGAATTTGATGCTCTGTCCGACTCCATTCAAAGAATTGTTTCCCATTATCCTCGCACTGAAATCGTCGTTACGGGCGATTTCAATGTACACAATTCGAGCTGGCTCCGCTTTTTGAGCCAGACAACACCCGAAGTAAGGTATGCTGAGGTCTTTGCTGAGTTAAACCAACTGACTTAGCTTGTTGACGAGCCGACACGAATCCCTGACGTTACAGGTCAAACCGCCAACACTCTAGACTTGTTTCTTACCTCTGACCCTAATAAATACACTGTTAGTGTATTATCACCTCTAGGCACATCAGACCATTGTGTCATATCTGCAAATTTCTCATGCCAACAACATCCAGTTAAAGAAAAGTCACCTAAGAGAACCGTTTGGCAATATGAGAAAGCCAACTGGGACGGTCTCAATAACTTCTTCAGGAACTTTAACTGGTCACTATGTCACTATAACAAATTTAATTCTTCACGGAATGAGAAATTTTATCCCGAATAGGGATCTATCAAACCGAAAGAAAATGCATGGTTTGATTCGAGCTGTAAAGAGTGTTAGAGAAGTAAGTTTCCGGAATTATAAAGCCAATCCCACTGAGGAAAACCGGAAAAAGTTTCGTTTTGTAACGTTCACATTCGTAAAACCAAATTTTTGCATGACCAAAAATTAAGGCAAAAAATACAACAATGTCCGAAAGGTAGTAAGAATTTTTGGTAATTTGTAAGAAACATTCGAAATTCATCGTCGTCTTCGGTTCCAACGCTCGTCTTTAATGACACACCTTTTGTCTGCTCTCGTGAAAAATCCAATTTGCTTGCAGCGCAGTTAGCTGTTAATTCGACGCTGGCAGAAAGTGTTATGACTCCTCCTGTACTTGAAAGCGTAAACGATTTTATGGGACGAATCTTCTTTCGCACCCGTGCAGTTGCTAGAGTCCTCAAAGATCTTGACATAAACAAATCCGCTGGCCCGGATAGTATCCCTCCCATCGTTCTGAAGAGGTGTTCTTCAACGCTGGCAAAGCCACTGCGTAAGCTTTTCTATCTGTCCTACTCTACAGGTCTCTTTCCGAGTGGATGGAAAACAGCATTTGTCCAGCCTGTCCCTAAAAAGGCGCATCTTCTTCACCCTCTAATTACCGTCCAATTGTACTTACGTCCCTTCTTTCCAAGATCATGGAAACGCTGATCAATTATCAGCTCAAGAAATATCTTGAAGAACGAAAGCTTCTTAATGACCGGCAATATGGCTTTCGTAGTAATAGGTCCACTGGTTATCTGATGGTATATCTCACCGATCAGTGGCACAAATCTTTACATCGTCTTGGAGAAAGTAAGATTATTGCGCTTGATATTTCAAAAGCATTTGATAGAGTTTGGCATCAAGCTCTCTTATCGAAAATGAGTGCATTTGGTATCGATGAATCTCTGCTTCGTTGGATTAGAAATTACCTTTCGGACCGTTCAATACAAGTTGTATTGGACAGTTTCAAGTCTGGTATTCACAAAATGAATGCTGGTGTGCCCCAGGGCTCCGTATTGTCTCCGACCCTCTTTCTCATTTTTATTAATGATCTCTTATCTGGAACGTCTAATCCACTTAATTGTTTTGCTGACGATAGTACTCTCAGCTTTTCGTATTCGTTTTCAGATGCACCTCCTTGTTCTTCGGATGTGCAACTGCAACGGCAGCATATGATAAGCTTACTAAATTCTGATCTTGACAGCATTGTCCAATGGAGAATAAAAAACCGCGTAGAATTTAATGCTTCAAAAGATCAGTGCTGTCTTCTGTCGTTAAAGCAGAACCCACCCCACATGCCGCTATCCATGAGCGGCACTTGCATTGAAGAAACCGATCAGCGTTCAGTCCTTGGCATGTGCATCACAGACCACCTCTTGTGGAATGAACACATATTTGATGTCGCCAAAAACGCTGCAAAGTGTTTGGGCTTCCTTCGAAGATGCAAGAAATTCTTTTCACCGTCTGATCTGGCTGTAATCTATAAGGCCTTCGTTCGTCCAAAACTCATTTGAGTCTCTTAGATAGAATTCAAAATAGAGCTTTAAGAATGATTGGCGATAGAACTATAGTGGAGAGATTTACATCTCTCGAACATCGTTGTAATGTTTCATGTATTTCGCTTTTTTATTGCTATTTTTCTAAACAGTGTTCTAGCGAAGTAGCCAGTTGCATTCCTCCCCCTAAACAATTCAACCGTAATACTCACGCTTCTAGGATGGCTCATCAGCTTACCCTTGAGCCCAATTTTGGACGTACTGTGAAGTACAGAGATTCTTTCTTTAGTCGCACAACACGTATGTGGAATGCTTTACCAGGCCCTATTTTTCCCCCTCATTTTGATATTCTGAACTTCAAAACTAATGTACATCGTTATTTCCTTCTTAATCCTTCCCTATTTTCTTAAAGCTCGCACTGTGCTTGTCATGTTAAGGGTAGCCAAAACCCCTTTAGTGCGGGCTTATTATAAAAAAAATAAAATTAATGAATGAATTTAAATATAGTTAAATTACAATTACAAAAATGAATTCGGAAAACGAAAAAACGTTGATCAGCCAGAGAAGAGGCGTGTAAAAGTTTGATTCTTGGCACGAAGTTCATACGACTTTAGAATCAATCAAGGATGATTGTACCGAAAAGCCTATAAAGCGTCAAGAAGCGGCGGGCGAAAATACTTTTGAGTTTGAACAAACTAGAAATGGTGATAATGTTTTTTTTTTTTTGAAAAGAATAAACAAGTCACCGTTCAAATTCAGTCTTTCGATGTTGATTTGAACACCGTTGCCAATATTTACGAGAGAAAATTTCAAAAATTTCGAAGAAAAAGGAATGGAATTAAGTGTATCGAAGCAATATTCAATAAAAGTGGAAAGAGATAACCAATACGAAAAAAAAATACAATTTGATGAAACACCTGAAGAAGACATAAGACTCAGTGTGAGGATTAACACGTTTCTCGTCCTTATAGATATAATCGTTTCCGAACTGCAAAAACGGCAAGAAGCTTACAAAGAATTTAATGAGAAGTTTTCATTTTTAACGAAAATTACTGAATTGTTGCCATCGACCCTGACAAACTAGCCATTTCTTTGGAAATCAAATGCACAACTGGATCGCACGTACTTGCTCCTATGTTCGATCGCATTATATTTTCTTTGGAAATCATAAAAATGGCTAAAAGTATTTTTAAAGTCGTTTTTCACTTAATTTTTTATATATAAAAATACTTAATTTTTTTCTAAAAAAATTGTTATGAACATTTTAAATATTTAATAAAATAAATTTAAAAACAAAATTTTGGAAAAAATCGCCCTGCCGTTCTCGAAATATTGAACTTAAAAAAAAAATATTTTTTTTTTTTTAAATCCAAAAAAAAAATATTTTCGAAAATTTTGAAATTCAGTATTATTTATAATTTGAAGTAGTTCCTGTATACAAATTTTGATTGAATTCCATTGAGCCATTTATGAGAAAATCGAAAATCAACAAAATGGTTGTATGGGAGGTACCGTTAATTACAAAATATTTTAAAAGTTTTTTTCGGCCAAAATGTAGACAATGCTCAAATTAGTACACACACACAATTTTATCATAATTGTTTGAGCCGTTTACGACATAATTAAGATGGTAGAAATATTTGTATGGCAAGTACTGTTAATTTTAAGGCTAAAATAACGATTCAAAGATATATTTTGGACAATCACTTAAAACGCCTAACCAATAAGTTTAATCCTCTTTTCTTGGACTATAAGCTGTTAAATTATGTTCCCTCAATCTGTGGCGAATGGTTTCCATGCAACCTGTAATAGTCAGCTTTTTTTTTAGCTCAGTTGCAGGTTTAAAGGGATTTGTATGGCTTTCTCGGACTAGGCGTCTGGTGAGAGTTGTATAACATAACAGGCTTTCGTCCACTAGATTCGGTTTTAGGTGTGTATGTTATCGCATTTCGAATCATTTTGTTGGAACAGCCAACAAACCGTCGAACTTCTTCATACGTTTTACCTTCCGATATCATTTTTTTAATAATTTCCCGTTTTTCGTTGGTACAATGCTTTCCACGACCCATTTTCTTTGAAAAACTGTAAATTTTGTGTTTTAAATGAACATACCAAATAAATATAAGCAAATTCTAACACTTGACCGCCTTACCTTTAAATATGCACAAGAAAAAATATTTTTTTGTAACGAAAACTGCGATCAGTGCCATTATTTTTACCTCATACAAAATGGGATTTTGGCATTATGACCTCGTAAGAAAAGAACCGTTACTATTTTAACGCCAGATATATATATATAATAGAGAGAGACTAATTTTCTATTAACTCATTTAAAGAAGTTCAAATGAAACTTGTTACAGTGGTGATATTTTTTTTACCGGCACTGTATATGGCAAGTAAAAATTTATGCTCAGGATTTAGAAGCGGACTTCGCTCAGGAATGCATACATTTTTAAAACTATATATGTTCTAGAAAAATTTTGATGACCCCAGATTTTGGATGATGTCATAAATGATTTTTCGAATTCAAAATCTCACAAAAAAACTAATGTGAAAATTGTATTTATTTATTTATTTTTAAACTGTAAGTTTAATAAAAAGTATATGAAAACTTTCTCTAAACATACATTATTTTGTCTATTTAAGACGAGGTTATATTGGTGTACGTATTTTTGAGACTGTTGCCTACTTTATAGTGAGTAAGATCTATCGACTTTCTATAAGGTCAAAAGTATATTGAACATTTTTTAATCATATTAATCGTCAGTAAATCGTGGATTATAAAACTAATCCTAAAATTCACAGTGATGCCCTAGTTTATAATCATGCTATATGGTGAGAGGAAAAACTGATGTAAAGAAGACGATATAACACAAATCATAAAGTGACAATTCAATTGAATAAATGTAATTGATAAAATTTTAAAATAAGGTATCAGATTTCTGGTCAATAAAAGCGGCAAAAATTGAATAGCCTACGGCGGCAAATTTTTAAGTCCGCCACTTATTTTTGTAATTCAACTGAGTTAAAGCAATAAAAACGATTTTTGTAAATAAAACTATTTTTTTTATATTATAAATTACTCATACTATCGCTATAGGTCTGCAGAGTTTTAACACATTGGCCTGGCAAGTCAAGTAAGATTTCTGGTAATAGAATTACAGGATTTACCAAATCAAAAAAATTGTATTACATAATTGGTATTTTTTGATACTTTAAAGATAAAGACACCATAGGCCAAAAATTCTAGGTTCAACACGCCAGGAATGGTTGCGTGTCGAAAACATTGACATTCTCTGGGTCTACACAATTATTGTGTAACTCAATTTTATTTCATTCTGAAGGCCTTAAAGTACTTTAGTGGCAATTTTGTAAGCCTTTATACGAGCATCTGCGATAGGAAGGTAATATGTGGCAAGTTAGTAGTAGAATGTGATTTTATTTGATAATTTACAGAAGTTTACATATATTTACAAATTCACAAGTATAGCATTGGCTTTTGCCGTCAGCCATGTGGCAAGTTATGGATTCGTCAAAAGATTGAACTTGAGATTTTGATCAATCTTGCTTTTAAGGTAATATGAAAGACGACAAAACTAGATGTCACAATTCTATCTACAGTCTAAGCGAGTGATGGATTTTGCTCAAACTTTTTGTTCAAACTTAGAAAAAAAAACTGGTTTTTCGATACTGGCTGACTGACTTTTTTGAAGTCGGAAAATAAGGATTCTGTTGCACAATTTTGTTTCGCAAATAGTTAAGAGTTTTTTTTCATAATTCAGTTATATGTACTTAATAAATGGAAAGGCTACGTCTTCTTTTTTTTTTTGTTAAATTGTTAGTAGTACCTCTTGTTAAAACCATTATTTTGATTTTCTCTTTTTTTAAAAAACCGTTCAGTTGATTTTCTTATTTTTACTTGCGATTATAGGTACTTCTATAAGGCAAGTTATGCACTCGTAAAAAAAATTCTAACAATCAAACATGACATTACGATCATAGAGGACAATACAATCTGCACCCTAAACGGTTCGATGAATTCACTTCAAACTTGGTACATGTTGTTTTTTCGGTAATATGCCCACACCTTTTTTTTATTTTTTCAAGACGACATATAACAGTAGCTCCCACACATTTTTTTTGCCAAGAACAAAAATCTTCTAAATCTATCTTTTTTTTAAAAAAAATAGTTTTTTTTTCGCAAAAAATGGCTATTTTTGGTTTTAATTTTTTTTTTGTATTTTTCAATTTTCTGGGAAACAGTTAATTTGATTTTTTTGAAATTTTCTGCGCAGATGCTCCTAGAAAGTTTAAACACTATTGTAAGCCAAAATTTTTCAAAAATAATTCTTTTGGAAATAATTTTTTTTTTTGAAAACTCAAAATTTCTAAAAGACGACTTAATAGATTTTCTCGAAAAAAAACTATTTTCCTAAAATAAAAAACCAACGGTACCTCCCATTATGGTTACCATTCGTCCCCCTTTTGGGGTGACTGTCCATTTTTTTTTATCTGAAGATGTCTATTGTCCCTCAAAACCAAAAATGACAAAGAGGGACACAAATGTCCCTCTTTTTTACACATGTAATAATTTTTTAAAATCTAGCTGGTACGATTAGAATGAATCGACCGAATTCGAGTAAGAACAGACAGCAACTTACCTTATTATATAAAGTAAAAGTAATGCGAAAGCTTAAAACTAAATGAACAATGTTTCCAGTGAGAGTATTGCCAAATTTAAATTTTCAAATATGCTATTCATTATTATTTGTATACTACCTACTCTTTCCTATTTAAAAAAAATCTTAGCAGGTTTCTAAATTAAAGCTGTGAATACTTCCATCATAGTAAATACAATTCAATTTTGACAACCGGATACATCCATTTACTTCATTCAAGAAACGTTCCCAACTTCACATTAGTTGTTCTATATCTACCAACACCAATAAAGGTTTATTCAATAATTCTTAGCCACAAGCTCCCAGTTCCAAAAATATTTACGAACTCGGAGATTGCTGGTAAGTAACACCAACAGAATATGTTATAAATTAGTTTATATGAAAGGTTATTTTCTTAGGCCAATTTACTTGCGGTGGCACGAAATGCCAAAAAATGGCCAAATTCTTGCAAAAGAAAATCAAAACTCAAGCGCCAAATTGTTGTCACAAGATCGTCCATTTTCAATCGCATTCAACAAAAAATATTAAAAATGCTTTCTCTCATTATTAAATACAAGAGAATAGGGAATAGAAACGGAATTACTTAGATTTTATGATTTCCCAGGTGAAAAGTCAAAGACATACAAATTTTGTTACTTCACTTTTCTTTCTTCGGGTTTTGTATTTTTCAAAAACATGTTTTGTCCCTCTTTTTGAACATTTGTCCCTCTAGAAAACTCGCTATGTCCCCCTTTTCAACATTTTCAATCTGGTAACCCTAGACTCCCATACAAATGTTCAAATACCGTTAAGAAAAAAATGTATTTCTCAGAAACCGACTCCAAGAATGTTTATAAAAAAATGTGTGTATTCTTAAATTAGTACAGTCCACTTTTAAGTATAAAAATATTTTATATTTTCACCATTGGATGATCCGATTAAAATTATTTTTTTTTAATGCAAGCGCTCCCTAAAAGTTTTAATAAGACTGCGTACACAAATTTTCAAAAAAAAAGTTTTTCAATATTTCTTCTAAAATTTTTAAATTGTATAGTAAACCAATATACAAATTTTTAAAAGCATTTTTCGAAATTAAAAAAAAAATCATTATATTTTCAAAACTCTTTATTTTACAAAATCATATTCCAAAAACAACAAATAACCTACAACATTTCTTTTTTTTTTATTTGGTATGGAATTTTAAATATTTAATATATTAAATTTAAAAATATAATTTAAAAAACTTCCATGTGTTTCAAAAATAATGAATTTTCAAAAAAAAATTTTTTTCAAAAACCATATGAATTATTTTTGGATGATTTTAGTATGCAGTATTTTTTTTTAATTTCAAGGAATTTTTGTATAAATATTTTATTCTAATTAATCAGCTATACACCATGTCCGACGTTTTTTTAAAGTCCAAGCACTCACTTGCATAACTAAAATTCGGTGTCCTTTTTGAAAATGCGGAGAGAATTACCGTGTCTTATTTATTTATGTCCCTTATAATTCGCATTATTTTATTTATTTCGTTGTCATAATTTATGGGTGTGCTAGAGCTTACTCAATCACATGTTGTTAGTGTTATGCCTAAACAGCATGTAATGAGCAAAGCAGCAACTTATTTTATGACAATTTTGAGAATTGGTTTTTAATGGAATATAAGAAGACATAGACAACGGCAGGAATCGAACCTGCAACCACGAGGTTGATAGGCGAGCACACAACTATCGCGCCACGGCCACCCAAAGATAAAATGAGTAGCCAAAATCTCCAAAACTTTTAACTATTTTTGATTTTAAAATTATGCAGGGCGTGCCTTTTTTATAGGAGTTCGAAACCAGCCCAGAGAGGAGTAACTATAATTGAATGATAACATAAGCAAACCTAAAATTGAATGGACAATTTAACCTTCACACTTAACTCGCATCTATATTTGCCGTTTTCAATATTTTGGTGATTTTACCAACTACAGAAATCCTAGATTCAGCAGACTGAAGCTTTCAGATAGATATCACTCACATAGTCCCAAATACGAAACACTCCGGCAATTTTGAGAAAAATGTTTTAATATAACATCACAGAAGACCTACCGCACACAAAAGCCTCGAAAATATCCACAATGCGGGAAAACAGACATCGGTTGCTATTTCATTGTGCACTCCAGCAGCTCTATTCGCAGAAGTCTGTTTACAATTCAAACCAAAACTACTGCCATCATCGTTTGCAAACTGCAAGTAGCCAGTCAAAAATAAACATACCTGTACATATAGGAGGGTTTATACCTACTCAATACTCATTGTGGACTTTTATTGAAAAGGTAACCTCAACGTAGCGATGCGACGCACGCAACGAAGGACGGACGTGATTCTTGTCCAGAAGCCGCTGTTGGTGCCATCATACGTTCCAATGGGAATTGACTCCCAAGCCAAACTTCATTTGCCCATTTTTTCCATTTTTAATGCTGCCATTCTTTTTCCTGGACACTGGCACTGGAGGCAACATTGAAAATGAGAATTCAACCCATATTTTAAACCATATCCCGCACCCAACGCCACCATAACCACACACAAACACAATCGAGCGAGATATGAATGAACGCTCGGATGCCCTTGCCAGTAACTCACGTGGCATGTCTAGTATTACGCTAGTAATGTACACATAATAGAACTCATTAAATGTTGTTATGGGTGCAAATGCAGAAACGAATACAATTTACTTCCGTTCGAGCGTCCGAGCCGAGCTCCGATTTCGAGTCCGTATCCGTGTACGACGCAAAATAAAGAATTCCCAAATGAAAACCTTTCTCGGTATTTTGGTGTTCACTTTTACTCTACACTATATAGTAGTAGTAGTAGTAGTATGTGTTTGAATGGTTGGCTTGGCAATATAACGGTATAGCTGGACTGTTTTGTTTTCTGTGGCTGAGTGCTATCATGGCCGAAGAGCGGTGCACACTTCAGACAAACACTTTATTTTTGGAGCTCAGTTTTTTTATTACAATTCTCTGGATACAAATGATAAAAAAAAAGGGTCACCCACTATTGCCATTGGCTTCGATTAACAAGGACCACTCTGACTCTGGTTCTGGTTCTCGTATCTCGACTCGATTTCTCCGGGCAATTATAGATGCGAGCGTGCAGAGTCCACTCTGCTTTTTTGATGTCAGCAATTAAACAAAAAATAAAAAAAATCAATTAGCTACGTTGGAATTGAGTTCGGACTTGACAAAGAAAAACAGTTTTTTTTTTCTTTTTTTGTTGCCGATTGCCGAAGGACGTTGATTGGCTTTAATACAATATTAGCAAACTTTATAATTATCTTATTGTTTTGTCATACAAAAAGTTCTTATTTTCTTTTGAGAATTAAACTGTATCTATCGTGCAGATAAAAGAGGGGAAGTTAGCTATTTAGGGGTTGAAAAAATTTTAATTAAATTAAAAAAAAAAGTCAAAAAACGCAAGACGTTCTTACATTTATAATAATCTAGGTCAATTCATT
This sequence comes from Philhelius pedissequus, assembly GCA_910595825.1. Taxonomy (NCBI): domain Eukaryota; kingdom Metazoa; phylum Arthropoda; class Insecta; order Diptera; family Syrphidae; genus Philhelius; species Philhelius pedissequus. The sequence goes on from OU343163.1 coordinate 33,906,487, forward strand.
GAAAATTATTTTTAATTACATTTTAGATTTTAGTGTATTACCTAGGTACGTATGTATGTATGTATGTAGTTAGAATAAAATTTAAGAGGGATGAATAAATTCAGAAGAACATGGCCGTGATGGCGATTATGGAATTCCCAATATTTTATTTTTTGGAAATGAATTGTGCGCAATTCCCTTTCACATTAATTTTAGTTAATCTTATTATGAACTTTATTATATTTCGATCTTAAGATTAAACATCTTCTAGCTAATAAGTGACAGTTCGTGTAAAAACACGATTCTAAAAAGCATATCTAGAAAATAGACTTTTTAGAGTAAGACATGGAAACGATTACTTGGATCTCAAAGAAATAGTGGCTGGTGTACTATAGGGAAGTGTTTAAGGCAGTGGGGGATTTACAAATTTGCCGCCGTAGGCTATTCAATGTTTGCCTCTTTTATTTATTTTTAAATTATTACATTTATTGAATTGAATTGTAAATGTTATATCGCCTTCTTCACATCAGTTTTTAACCTCACTATATATCATGATTATAAACAAGGGATCACTTTGAATTTCAAGTTATTCTTATAATCCACGCTTTACTGACAATTCTGTGATTAATAAATTTTGGATATTCTATTGAGCTTAAAAAAACTTGCTCTTATGTTCGATCACTTCGTATGCAGAAGATTTCTATTAAAAATCTAAATATATTTTTAAAGTTTTTTACTTCATTTTAATACAAAATTTCTTTAATTTTTTTCTACACAAAATTGGTATGACAATCTTAAATATTAAATAATATAAACTTAAAAACAAAAGATTAAATCGGCTTAATCAAAGAAAAAATAATTCAAAATTCTGAAATAAATACTTAAACTAATTTGAGCTCAAAAAAAAGTACGCCATTTTATTTCTTGGATAAATGTGAATTTATAAGAAAAAAATATAAAAAATCTGTGCAGCGGTTTTTGAGAAAATGACGCCAATTCATAGGTATTTAGCAAATACATATATGTAATTGTAATTTTTGAAAAAAAAATAATGACAGTTTTCCAAATATATTTTTTTTTAAATAATAAAAAAAATATTTTAAAACTACAAAAAAAATATTAATTAAAAATATTGGTATGTAGTGTAAATTGGGCTACCTACACCTCTATATGAGTGAAATTTCGAAAGAATCAGTTAAGCCTGTGGAAAGTACCGTTCTTAGACATTTTGAATTTTTTTGTTCAAACCACATGATCGGTCGTACCTAAAAAGCTGCACTGATTTTTTAACATCAAAATCGTTAAAGCCGTTTTCGAAAAAAAAAATTACTTTAATGTAACTGTTATATGGCAGGTACCGTTATTTTTTTAACTAAAAAAATGAATTTCCCCTCTGTAAAATACCTAAAAAAAAACTTTATAAGTACATCAAGTTTGAAGCAATTAGGCTTACACATTTGGGCTGTACATACAAACATACCGGCCTACAGACGGACAGAATTTTTAGAATATCTTTTTTCGTCTTCGCTACAATCGTAATGTCATGGTTGGTTGTTATCTCAAAACTTTTTTTTTCTACGAATGTATAACTTGCCTTATAGTAGTACCTATAATCATAAGTAAAAAACTTAGGCCAAATTTGACGCCCGAAAATTTGCAGCCATAGGCTCCAGCCTTCTGGTAAATCGAGCACTGGTTTTAGGTCCAATATTGTACATATTATTTAAATATGATATACCTCAAACAGAAGACACTATCGTAGCCACGTTTGCTGACGACACTGCAATACTAGCAGTGGACCAAACGATAAATGATTCTAGGACAAAATTACAAAAAGCTGTGAATAATGTCAATGAGTGAACAAAAACAGGGCGGATATCGCTCAACGAAGTAAAATCAGCAAACAAGCTTATTTTGTGCAGGCAGGTGCTTAAGCCTGTCTGGACTTACCGTATAAAACTCTGGGGTTGTACGCCAGATTCGAATTTAAATACCTTACAAACATTTGAAAATAAACTGTTAAGATCGTTTGTAAACTCAGCTTGGTACATTAGGAACGAAGATATCCACAGAGATCTCGGTATTCCCATGGTTCGCGATGAAATACAAAATTTTGCACGAAATCATAGAAAACGGCTATTACAACACATAATAGTACTAAAATCGGAATTATCGATGAAATGAATTTAGTACGCCGCCTGCGAAGGACTAAGCCTTCCGATCTGGTGCACTAAACGAGACTTCGCTTTAAGATCGCGGCAAAGCAGGTTAATTAAATTCTTTAAAAATAAATTGCTGGATAAGTTTTAACTTAGTTGCAATCAGGAGGAGGAGGTGTTTTTAGTGCAGTAACAATCTCACACTCCTATGAGCACGCATTTTTCGGTCCTCATAGAGCCTTTTGAAGGTTTTACACCTACCCACAGAAAAAAGAAATCTTAATTTAAAACTGTTAAATGGCGTGTTTTATTGGAAAATCTATCCATAGCACAGTAGGATTTTACATACGAGTAAAACATCGCCAGTTGATTTATGGTCCATGAAAATCTAGAGTAAAATCCTACTGTGGATGGATTTTTAGCGTTTTGTTCTTAGATGTTTATTTATTTATTTAAATCTATCAATGACTTTTTTAGACTGAATCAAATAATATATACAAATAATACCTAGTATAATATAACATAATATAATTTATAATTTAATTACAGACTTACATTTAAAAATTTATTATTAAAATTAAATCCGATTAAATGAAAATATTTACTAAAATTAGGACAAGAATTAGTTAACGGGTTATTTTGACCATAGTTAGTTTTTTTTTTTTATAATTTTGCACGCGCTCAAGCGATTATGAATAAAATTTAAATGTTTCTAACACAGCGCTGGCATCCGGTGAAAGAAGAGAAAGAGAAGGATAGGAAAGATATGTAGCGTGATGTTTTGAGACTAGCGCTGGTTGTTGCCTCGGATTTATCTCCAAGGATGGCGGCTAAACTTATGCGGAGAAAATAACCGTGTCTTATTTATTTATGTCTCTTATAATTCGCATTATTTTATTTATTTCGTTGTCATACCTTATGGCTATACTAGCTTACTCAATCACATGTTATTAGTGTTATGCCTGAACAGCATGTACTGAGTAAATCAGCAACTCATTTTATGACAATTTTTAGAATTGGTTTTTAATGGAATATCAGAAGACATATACAATGGCAGGAATCGAACCTGCGACCACGAGGTTGACAGGCGAGCACACAACTATCGCGCCACGGCCACCCCCTGTCAAATGCCTTGGAAGGTAAAAGAATTCATTTTCTCTAGGTTTCAGATATCGTTGAGGTGCAACAATACCAAACAGAGAAGGTAGAGACTAGAACAGACAATATGACCAGATATAATATCATAAGCAAATATAGTCCAGGAAAATTAGACAAAAAAATTATGAAACCCCGAAAAAATTCCGACAAAGCAGAATTTTGGTGGAGAACTTCATTTTAATGTCCTAAGCATTTCCTAAAAAGTACCCTAAATTTGGTGCGGAGCAAAAATTTTTAGGGGGAAGGGGGAAAATTCAGTTTTTTTTTCCAAACTACTCGAAAACTATAGGTTCTTTTGAAAAAAGTTGTAGGTACGCATTGTATCTAATGTTATTCTGCACAAAAAAGATCCTGACACTTTTTATTGTACATTTTATAGATTTGGAGAAAATTGGTTAAAAACATTGGGGTGTAGTACATTAATTAAAAAAAAAAGTAATACATTTATGTTTTTGAGTGGGGATTTTTTTTTTGTTTTTGTGTATGTTTGCAAAAACATATTCTATGAAAAAAAAAACAAATTTTAAGTGTGGAACCGGAAGAGAAATACTGCAATCAAAAAAAACTCTAAGAGCAGATTTAAGACAGAAAAATTATATTCAAACTGATATTGCGTTGCGGTGGTTGTTTTGTTTTCTTCCCAAGAACAAAAAATAAATTTTAAAAATGCAAACAAAAAAGCCTTTAAAAAAAAATGTTTTCTCTGCTATGAGAAATGCGCTCAGTCCTCAATCCTCAGTTTTCGCTGGTTATCATGACATGAGTTCGTGGGTTTTTTTTAGAGAAGGTGAAAAAATACGAGTATATAACCCGGAAATTCCAGTTTTATTGGGGATCATAAGCATCATTTAAAAGAAAAAAACAAGTTTACTTTTTTTATCAAAGTGATTTTTTTTGTTCAGACATTTTATTGAGCCAGCCCCAGCTGACAGGTTACAATTATTAACCTTAACATATTTGACGACTGGTGGGTATTTCTCGGACTTTATTCAAAACAAAATTTTAAAATGCCAATATTTCTTTTAGCGCATATATACTCAATACGTAATGCTGGCGGGGCGACTGAAAGTGCAAAACCTTCACAGAATTAACAAAAGGAATTCCTAAAACCGACAGCAGATCAAATTTAAAAGAATCAAATAATGATAAGGTTTACTTTCGCATCAGGATTTTATAAAGACCAAATTTTAATTATTATTAGCGAAACGTATTTTTATTTCCTTAATTTTTTTTAAATTTAACTGTATGCCAGTAAGACCTAAGGTCTTTTAAATGCAATAATCGTCGAATTAAATTATTAAAATGATGTTTGGGGGTATACCATACATATACAATGTATACAAATTAAAAATGAGGAAAAACAAGAAGTGGGTCCAATACGGGCCTTACTTATACCTAGTGATTTCTTAATTGAACAATCATGGCATTTTTCATCATATGTAATTCATATGCGAATTAACGAGTTAAATTAATAGAGTGAATTAATGGATGAGCATTCATTTTTTCACCTGCTGAATAAGCAACTCTAAGTTATCTAGTGATTTCACTGCATAACGTTCATGCTATTTTTCATGACATATAATTTGCTTATGAATAAACTAGCTACACCTACTTCGTGATTTCACTGGTAAGTATTCATCTCGAAAATCACTCAGTGAACGCCTATGACAGCCCCATGCTAAATTCATCGATGTTTTCATACCAAATTCATGGGGTTTAGCTTACACTCATTGATGAAAAAGTTGGTGATTCATGAATGAATTTTTTGAAATTTCCTACTGGGAGTTTACATCTGTCATCCCATAAGAAGAATACAACTCTGTTAGGGTGTATTAAGAGGCACTCATAACTAGGCCATTTAACGCTTCTAGCAATGTTATAAGAATCTAGAAGAATTCTTCGAGATTACTTTTGGCTCCCTTAAATTAGTCTCATTAAGTTATTGGAGAATGTAATGAGAGGAAAAATGTTAGTATGTGTGTACTTGTTCTTTGTTCTCTTAGAATTTTGAAAACATCAAAATAGCTCATTCATTCATTCATCTTTTTTTGTAAAAGTACGAAATGGTGTCAAAAAAAACTGTTTAGAATCTGATAAAAATGGAAAAGCTTCAAAATTTCCATATACACATGCATATGTACTACAAGTGACATATTTCCGAGAACACGTATTTTTTCTGCCAGCCGCGAGGTGAACCATTGTAAATCTAAAAGATAAAAAGTTCTTCATTTCCTTCCTAGTATACATTTTTGCAGAATCATTTACGCATTCATTAAAAAAATGGAAAAAAAAACTCCATATCATTATCTGAAAAACTGAAAATTCGTCAAACTTTTCATAACTATCATTCTGGGGCCATGGGTTCTCCCAGCTTAGCTCAACGCAGCTATGCTCTGTTGCGATTAACATAAATCTGATTCAAAAATAGGATAACATAAAAGCGGTTACCCTTTTACTTCCAATATACGTATAGCCTATACCAACCTAACCTATCTATAACACTACACCCAACAAGATCCGATACTCTGGTTTCGAATTTCTTTAACACACATGGAACACGTCTCTAAATTTCAGATGTCATAAAATCAAAAAAAAAAAAAATAATAATAAAAAACATCTCCTGAAGAACTGAAGTGGAAATTCGAGAGAAAAACATAGCACACGGCAAGGGTATGAACAATTTTCCAAACAGCTACGCTGCGCAGCACTGCAGCAACGGCAAAGCAAAGGCAAACCGGCAGACCGGCAGAGTCTGATGCTGAGTCTGACAAGAAGCAGTTCGGGATTCAGGAACATCAGGAGCAGAGGGTGACGAGAACAGCGCACAACGAACAACGTTCAATTTCCGATATCGCTGCTGTCGGAAGTTAGCAAATATGAGAAACGAGTTCGTCGATACCGACGCCATTGCTCCCTTTCATCTTTCCGTTCATCCCATTGCATAGCCCAGCACATCCCATTCCAAACCTAACAACATTCTAAGAAATACATATAAAATCGGAAAAAATAGAACACTGAATATCCGTGACAGATAGATGGGCGACTTAGCATGTGAAGTAACGATGATAATGATTTTATGGAATATTTGATGGAGCTAACCAACCAACCTACTTCTTCCATCCGAGAGTATAATATGCTGTAATGGGATGTCGGTCGTGTCGTCACTTTAGTTCGAATTCAAGCCAAAAATGATACTCGTGGAAAGAACACACAGCGCAACCCAGTAAAGCATGTACATAATCTTTTAAAAATGTAGGCCATTTTGAATGCATATGTGTTTGACAGTATCGAATTTAACACTTTTGGCTTTCGTTACTGGGTTATTCGTTAACTTTTAATATACTTGTACTCGTTCTCGTACCATATCGGATTTCGGATGGCATGATATGGAATAATCAATGGAATATGGATCATGGGGAACCCATCACCATCATCAAAGCCGAGCCAGAGCAATCATCTCTCTATCAATTTGTCTCTTTGGGGATTTTGTTTCCAAAACTTTGAAATCATATTTCATATGTATTGTACAGACTACACTGCGGTACAATACCTTTCAATATGTTTAAAATTTACATAGATTGCTAGCTGATTTTATGTTGTTGAGTTGGGACTGTTTTAAGAATAAACTTATATCAGCACACATTATAAAAATTTGAATAATTTATTTTATTAGGCACAAACGTTTTGTTTGATATCAGAACTTGGTTCGGAACAAATTCAATTTTATACAAGTTTGTCTGTGAATTATAATTCACATATGATAGTTAGTGTTTTAGATTCATTTTATTGAATAATTTTTAATTCCTTGGAGTTTTTCAGTGCTCATTCAGTGTTTGCGATGAACAAACTTAGAATACTTAAGGGGCGCCACAGTTCGACCATCGAACAAAACTAATTTTTGAAGTGCTTAATACATGTTGGTTGCACCAAGCTTTCGTTTTTGCAATAAACTACGCAAAATTATCTCAATTTGGAGTTGTAAAATTAATAAATAATACTTTTTATGAATAATAAAAATTAGCAGTTAATGGGAGTTGTAAGGTTGACAGTTTCTATTTCACCAACTTACAAATTGTAAACTACAAGTGCTTTTTTAACAAATTTGTGGACAAAATGGTTAATTCTGTTTCACGAGATAATTGTTTTACAAAATTGTAGTTATAGATTACAAAGGGAAATTTGTAGAAATTTCAAAATTTTCGTTTCTCCAAAACTATGTTTTTTTGTAGTTTAGAAATACAAATTTCTAAAATATACATTTTTACTTGCAATTTTTCTAGCAATCAAACATGACAAGAATTTTTATAAAAAATGTGTGTGTTCTCAGATTAGTACAGTTCACTTTTAAATATAAAAATATTTTTTTGTGCGTACTTATTAACGATACTTCAAATTGAACCGCTTTTCATATATTCGACTTTCTCAATATTGGCTGAACCGATTAAAATATTTTTTTTTGTAAGTGCTCCCTAAAATTGTTAATAAAACTGCTATCGAAAATTTTCAAAAAAAAAAAGTTTTTCCATTTTTAAAAAATAAATAAAATTTTTTTTTGAAAAATCTATTTTTCGAAAACGAGCCACAGAATTTTTTTGAAATTTGAATTTTATATGTATATTAGCAATATCTTCAAAATGGCGTTTCAATTTTTTTTTTCTTAGAATGTTTTCAAGAATTTATACCTAAAAACTAATTTATTAAAAAACCGCTCCAACGATTTTTGAATTTTTTTGAAATATTCTTATTTATCCATGAATTAAAATTGCATCTTATTTTTCCCTCAAACTATAACGACTAAGCAATAAAAAAAAACATTTAATTATGTGTATTATCCATTTATTACCTTATAATTATTCTTTTTTACGAAATTTTGGGTACGTCACTGAATACTAAATACAATGTAGACCCTCATACATTTATATATACATATGTGTCTTTAAAAATCCCATGAATATTATGTAAAGCATATTGCACCTAAATTATGAAGTTTTATGAATATAACTACCTACCCACCTGCATCCTTCATTTTCAGTATTATATGTATATGTTTACATACTTAGGTTCCATCAATATGTATTGTAGATACATTATACTCTTATTAAATTAAAATCCATAACTTAGATTTAAATATACATTTGTACTCGTAGGTAGGTACCTATGTAGCTATTCCTTGAATCATCCATTCGACAATTCATTATACTAAATACTAAGAATCAAGGTAATCTTGCCTGCATATGATAACTACACCTAACTAACCATACCTCAATGGTTAGCTACATTAAAGTTGTTAGCTACAAAAGCAAGTTCGTACGATCCAGTCGTGCATATTATTTTTTGTAAATCAAATATATTTACAATTTTGTTCAGTTTATGAAAATTTCTTACAATAGAAAGATGATATGTAGATTTGATTAAAATTTGTACTTTTCAATAAGAACCTCGTTTCCAGTTTAACGTTACGTCGTAGGCATAATAGCACTGAAAGTTTTTTTGTAAATTGTAAATTACAATTTCCCCAATTTTTTTTTTGTCTCTTCTCTTACAAATTTGTTGGAATTATGTTTGTAGTTTGTGAAACAGAAAATCAGTATACAAATATGTAATTGTAGTTTACAATTACAAATTTGTGATTGTAATCGTACTTTGGTGAAATAGACCACATATATTATAATTGCAAAATTCACATCTTAAAATTGTGAAATCAACACATAAATTTTATGTAGTTATTACAAAAGATTGTAAAAACTACAATAGGTTCTGTTAACCTTAAAAAATAGGTAAACTTTTAGCGAAAAGTTGTAAAACCTACATCAAAACACATATTAATAATATAAGCATCATAATGTCGATATTGACATAACAATGATGGAGAACACAAAAAAGTTAGATCTTTGAATTCAGTCTGTCTGTCTACGAGCTACAACCTAAACGACTGAACCGATTTTCTTCAAACTTAGTATATAAAAGCCTGTTAGGTGATTGTCTAAAATAGATTTTTGAATCGATTTTTAAGCCCAAAACTAATGGAACCTGCCATACATTTTTTCTACCATCTTAATTATCCTAACGGCTCCTACGATTTTTATAAAAAAAAAGTGTGTGCACTACTTTAGGTATAGTCTACATTTTGGTCAAATAGTTTTTTTTTAATATTTTGTTATTAAAGGTACCTGCCATAAAACTATTTTTTGACTTTCGACTTTCTCATAAAATACTAGACCGATTTTAATTAAAAAATTTACCAAGGAGGTCCTTTGAATCATAAATAATACCATTCAAACATTTTCGAAAAATATTTGCTTGGATTTTTGAAGAAGAAAAAAACATTTTTTTTTGAAAATGCAATATTTCGAAAACGGATGGATGATTTGTTTTTGAGTTTATATTATTAAATATTTAAAATATTCATACCAATGTTTTCGTTAAAACAAATAGAGTGTGTACATATGTACACGCGCCAGAAGTAAAACTTCCCTAATTTTAAACAATTTTTTTGTTCGTAATTCTATGTCAGCTACAACATATGTATGTATGTATATGTATTTCAATTTTATGGAAACCGGTCATAGAACATCGAAATTGACATTTTTTGATACCAGCCCCATTTTGGCATAAATTCATCACGTATAATGACCCCATCTTCCAATTTTACAAACGTCACCGTCGCGTTGTTCGAACTTTGATTCACATTTCACTGGTTCAATACTCCGTATATATAAATGTACGAAGTAGATATACATATACTGAAGCCCTGGCAACGAGGCCATGGAGCAAAGCATTATACACATTAATACAACACAATATACACTAATGTATAAGCATCAAAAAAACAAACATACAGAAATCCCAACAAACAAACAAAAACAAAACGAACCCAGGACCAAATTCCCCGTTCGAATACACACAATGCACCTGCTACATTAAACTATTCGAATACACAACAAACCCACAATCAAAATTGGATCAAAAAAAAACCAACGAAAAAAAGAATTTCTCGTTGAGCACACACAATTCATGTAGGTACCTAGAGAATGAGAATCCACAACACGTACCAACAAAAATAAATCCACAGCGAATACACACAATGCAGATATATACATATATACACTCGTCTATGAGAATCCACATTCCACAAATTGAAAAATATCTCATGCCGGGTCATTTCAGATTTCATTCGGTTTGACAACTCCATAGAAATTTGTTTACCCCCAACGCCGCAAAAAAGTTTTACTTCAAAAAATTAAGAAACGACTTTAAAAATATATTTAGATTCTTCATTAGAAATCTTTTGCATACGATGTGAAATGTGATCGAAGAGCAAGTTCGTGCGATTCAGTCGTACATTTTATTAATCGAATATTTGAACTCGCAGAAAAGTCATAGATTAGAGGTGCATAATATCCATTTTTTTTATTAATTAGGCCAACAGAATTTAAAATTTTATAGTGACCACCTAAACCATTGAATACCAAGCACCTTAAAAATAAAGATAAATGAAAAACCTCTAAAATCCTGTTTATTGAGTTATATTTATGACTAAAAATACATTTTTTTCTTAATTTTTTTCAAGTTTCGAACTTAGAGGGGTGTACTCAAACGAGTACACTGACCGATGGGTACATTTATTACGTAGTTAGGAAATAAAGGGTTATCCATTTTGCGGTTTCAAAAGTATAGGGCTGGAATTCGACTTGTGTCAAACTAAATTGTTAAACCAATTTTTTTTTCAGTTGAAAGTCTTATATTTACGAAATGGATCGCTTAACTATCGCACAACGCATAAAAATTGTTAAAACCTACTACAAAAATGGTGATTCTGCCACAGCCACATATCGTGCTTTAAGAGGAGATTATGGTTTACATAATCGTTCAACTACGCAAGCAATTGGCAAATTTGTGAACAAATTTGAAGAGACTGGATTGGTTACCGATATTGTAAGACCTGTGCATCATCGTTTCGCTCGTACCACTGAAAATATCGCTGCTGTAAGTGAAAGTGTTGCCGAACAACCGAATGTGGCAATTCCTCGTCGTTCTCAGGAATTAGGACTGTCTTACGGCACATTATGGCGTATTTTGCATTTGGATCTACACCTACATCCATATAAAGTCCAGGTCACACAACAATTGAAGCAAGCTGACCATTCACAATGTCATAGATACGTCGAATGGGTGCTTGAACAACAGGCGGTGGACAGCGATTTTTCGAACAAAATTTTCTTCAGCGACGAAGCACATTTCTCACTCGGTGGGTTAATAAACAAAATTGTCGTATTTGGGGTTCTGAGAATCCTCAACTAATTGGACAGAGGCCATTACATCCACAAAAAGTCACTGTTTGGGGCGCTCTTTGGTCCGGATGTGTGATTGGGCCTTACTTCTTCGAAAACGACGATGGAACGACCGTCGCATTCAATTCGGAGCGTTATGGGCATATGATAACCGACTTTTTATTGCCTGTTATTGATAAATACGACTTGGAGAATATCTGGTTTCAACAAGATGGTGCCACAGCCACACAAATCAAGCGATATCAACTGGCCACCAAGATCATGCGATTTGACAACGCTGGACTTTTTTTTGTGCGGCTACTCGCAAGATCGTGTTTATGCAGATAAACCTTTAACTCTTGAGCACTTGAAAACCAACATTCGTCAAGTTATGTATCTCAGCCATATATGTGTCAAAAGGTGGTCAAATATTTGTCAAAAAGTGGTCGAAAATTACCTCAAAAGAATCGATGCTTGCAACAATTCGCGTGGTGGTGATTTAAATGATGGAGTGTTTCACACATAATGTCAACGTTCAAACTTTATAATAAAAAAGAAATATCATGAAAAAAATATTTTGTATGTGTTTTATTTACGTTTACGTTTTTGAAACTGCAAAATGAATAACTCGTTATCTTGCAACACACTTCTCGATGAAAGGAGTAGTTTGCGGCGTATGTCACATATCTTGTGAACTCTTCTGTGACATATTCGGCATCTTAGTTGATTTTTAATTTTTTTTTTTGGAATTATCCGTCTTCGATGTGAAAGTATTATTTGGTGCTTTTGTTGACAGACCGGAAAGTATATAAGTCTTTGCTATAGCCCTGATAAATAGAAGTAAGTTGCGATTTTCTTTGGTTTGCTAACAATGGATAGGCCAAGCATTTACCACATTTCTTTCTTCAATTGTCACGAACCGTACCAGTTGCACGAAATCCTTTTTTTTTCGTAAGGTATCCTTAAGCTCCTTATTTGGGCTTGTGAAATAATTATCAAAACGCTGTTTTTTTTTAAATTCATTTTTATTTCATTTTAACTTATAACTATCTTAAAGCTAGACAAAAATGTTTAAAACTAGCCTAATTATCAATAACTTACAACTAATTTACTGGCCCTTTACGGGCGGTCTAAATTAAACAATAACTCTTAAAACTAATGTCTTTCGACCTAAAAACTATTTTAATTAAATCTAAATTTTTTTTTTATTTTATTTTATATTTCAAGGAAACTTTACAAAAACTTGGTATCTTATCATTTTTTTTTTTTTTTTTTTTTTTTTTTTTTTTTTTTTTTTTTTTTTACTTATAAACTAAACCTTAATATATATTAAAAATAATTAAAACTACTTAAACTACCTAATAATACTTAAAACTACTTTAAAACTAGAACAGCCACAGCAGCATTTTTTTCGTTTTTTAATTTTTTTTGTTTATTTTTTATATGCATGCAGACACACACCAACATGCAACCCACCCATACATGTACATACGCACATACATATACGTACGCACATACATGCACGTATGCCCCCGCATACATACATATTTTTAATTTTTTTTTTTTTTGGTGCCACCCTGACTGTTCCCTATACCTTATGCCCTAAATCTATGTAAGTCGGCCAAGATATATCATCTTCATCGACTTTATATATCACGATGCTGTTCAGAGAGCCACCAGAACTGGTTCTCCTGTTTCGCCCTATCCCTCCGGTCCCGATCGGACACAGTCCTACTGAACCGAAGGCGCTCTTCTCCACCTTGACGATGACGTCTCGACCATACAGGAGTCGCCTATCCACAGTTTGTCAAAACGCTGTCCTTAGTTAATAAATCACCACTCGAGATCCAAGTGGTAAACACTTATTGCTTGGACTTACATTTTTTGCACCGCAATATGAGAAGTTATAGCAATGTCCATCACAACTGCAAAGCATCAAACTCCTTATAAACAAACCGAGCAGGCTTTCTACGGATATACTGCTTTGCAGAATGATAGCCAAAATATTTGACTATCGCCTCATCAATCGAAAGCTTGTCTTTAAAAAAAAAGCCAACCATTTTCATCAAAGGTCGAATATTCATATTCTGTTTAGCCTTATTGATTTCTTTAGTGGAAAATTTCGTCTTCTTCAGTACAATAAACCACATGCTTTGCCCATTTTGGAGCATTATCCTGAGACTCACCTCTAACTGAGCTTTATTTCCTTAGATAAGCAAGTGGAATATCTTTTTTGCTTTCATATCTCCACTGCTCCGGGGATGCTCAAGCAAGTCATCGACACAAAAATCCTCCCAGTCGGTTTGAATATCAACATCCGGTGGAATAAGCATTAAATCCTTCATTTCTTTCATTTCTATCATCCGGAGATGATGTAAATGCGTAGCATGTACCATAAAAGCTGTTGCAGGTATTTGTTGAAAAACCTATTTTTCTGCAAAACCAGAGGGAAAAAAAATTTAGCACGGTTTTTGCCAATGTACTGAATTGAGTACACCACTTTTGTAGACCACTTACCATGAACAAACAAAATTTTTTTGAATGAGAATTGTTAACAATGTAGTTGTTTGGTAAAAAAAACTATTGAACACAATTGGTTATTCACAAATTAGCCGACAGTGTACATTCTAACTAACATTTTACTTTCGCAAAGACACAAAACTGCTTAAAACAATAAATTCACGACACAAAAACTGACCAAATTATTTGAAAATGGCTTTCAACTTCAACGACTTTCTTCAGAACAAAAAGACATGCCTATGGTTGCTTTCGAATCGAAAGACATTACAATTAAAGCCTATTTTTCAAAAAAAAGAAAATAAATGAAATTTTCAAAAATACTGTACTTAATTGAGTACAATGGCAGGCAATGGGTTAAGGGCCACTTACTCAAACTGTAAAACCAATATGGCCACTTATAAGGGGAATTTATCATCCTTTTAGGCAAATGAATGCACAAAGTAGGTAGGTACTCAGCTAATTGCAGAAGCTAAGTTTCAGTTTCTAAGTGAAGCTTATTGCAAAATATGAATTCCTTTAAAATTTTAGTCAAGCAGAGATCTTTATTATTGGGTTATACAGTACTTCATATCAATTTCAACTTATCTACTCGTTCGCCTTTTACGACTAAAATTTTATTGCATTTAAACCTGATAAGCCTTTACTTTTTTTTTCTCAAATTTTAATAAAGACCGGTATTTTACTTGACCGCAATTACGATAATACTATTTCAAATTTTAAGCTATAAATTCTTGATGATAAATTTTCTGGGAAGTTCATTTTATTGTCTTATAACAAGCTTCGCTTCTCTTGGTTTAGATCAAGTAGGGTCCTTTTACAACTTTTTTTTTTATTTTATTTTTTTTTCTGCTCGAAATCTAACAAAGGTTATTTGTTAGGAAGTCGAAGTATCGTTTGAGTTGAAGGCAGGGCGGGGGTAGTTTTTTTGTATATTATATTAAGTTTTATTAGGTTAGGATTTATGACTTCCATAAAATTATCATCAACAAAACGACCAAATAATTCAAATACTTCCTTGACTTGCAAACGGAATATGTGAGACAGTTGTTTTTCATTCATTATACGAGGAGTAGCTAGATGGTTAGATGAGAAAAGGGTTTTAACATAATTTTTCAACTTAATTTTCCTACTTGGCATTTATTTTTTTCATTTCTGAAGTTAAACTCTAGGTAAGGATAGTATTTTGATGATAAATTAAAACCTTTGACTATATTATTATATGTCTGGAAAAGTTGTGAAATGGTCAAATTAAAATTATCCTGACAGGGTTAATGCGATGGAATTTTGTCCGACAAAAGGATTCTTTTTTGTAAACTCTTGTGTGGTGAGTGGATTTGCATTAAAATAGCAGACAGTTATGGACACGGAGTAAATACTTCTCCAGCATCACACTTAACTCATATAAGGATAATATCTCACATACATATAAAGAGCTGCAGGTTTATGCTTACATGTGTATAGTAGAGGATTGTGTCAGTAATTTCAAGTTTTAGGGATTATAATGTGACACCTGACAGCCAAATGTAAATCATTGGACATTATCGGCTTAGGTATGGCGATTAAGGTGTCAATGTGATAATGGGAGTGAGTTCTATAAGGGAATGCGCTTGCCGTTGGCCATTTGATTTATTTCAAATTCAAGCAATATACATTTGGTTACTATACCCATAAAGCTTTGGGATTAATAGTCGTTTGAAGGGGAATACTTTGTTTTTCTGTGTTGAGTATTATTTTCACGAGTATCTTTTTAAGCAACACATAGGTACAACAAATACTTCAAACGCGTTTTTGGAGAAAATTAAAAATTAAATTAAATCAACATTTTGGTTTGGTAGCTACTGAGTTAGAATAAATAATAATCCTTGTACCTATAGGAAAATTTCTATCTAGCAAATCTTTTGGACTGGCAATCCAATTTTCAAGACTTAATTAACCTCTTCAGGGATTAATCTTCTCATATCTAAAATTCAATCACTAAGAGCCAGTTTTTCACTTCAAATTTTTAAATTAAATCCGAGCTTAGGTCCTTCAGTTAGCCTCGAGATCATTTTCAAAGACCTTCTTTAATTAAAATGCACGACTGGATCGCACGTACTTGCTCTTATGTTCGAGCACAAGATTTTTAGTAGAAACAGCTCAATATTTCAAAATTTTCTTAAATTTTTTTCTAAAAGTTTTTTTTAGTATGGCAATTTTAAGTATTTAATAATATACATTTAAAAACTGAATTTCAAAAAAAGATCGTCCACCCATTTTAAAATAATTGAATTTTCAAAAAAAAATATTTTTTTTTTATATCCAAAAACATATTTTTGGAGAATTTTTGTATGTAGTATTATTTAGAATTCAAAGGACCTCCTACATAAATTTTTTTTTATCAAAATCCGTGTCTGAACCAGGAACCGCTTACGAGAAAAAACAAAATTAAAAAAAAATGGTTGTATCGCAGGTAAATACCGTTGATAACAACATTTGTACAAACAAAAATTTACCCAAAATGTAGGCTATACCTATAGTAGTACACATATGTTTTTACTTGCGATAAAGGTACTATAGGCAATTACATAATAATCGGTAACGACGATACTTTTTACCGAATTTTAATATCTAACTGGAATTACATGCCAGTTTGATAGTCATTATAGACATATGTATAGATATCACCATAAAATGAACTGAGGTTACGATTTCCGTTAGTTGCCTTAGAATTCACATTTGGTTATAACATTACATATGAACCTGCAATGATGAAAGAATACAATGCTTCCTTCTACCACACTTGAAATCTTTTGGTGACATTAAATCTGATTTAATTCGTCAAATTCATTCTTATCATAGACAAGGTAAGTTCCGATCTGGCCATCAAGCTTGATTGCTCTAAGCTAACTCCCATCAGTAGTAAGAAGTTGCGTTGATTGAATTAAGATTAATTTCCACCAGGGGCGCACCTGCTGATCTACCAGAGCGTTAAGCCTGCTGTGTCGAGTCTCGATTGTTGTACCTGCTGATCCATTCCCGCCTAAACTTTAGAGCCAGATGACCCGAAACCGAAAGCAATACCAAATTAAGAAAAAGAAGAGTGAAAATACATCAACAACCGTTTCATAACCACACTATCAATACAGACTGAATACCAAGCTTAACAATTAGAAATTATTGAGTTTGCAATAGGTTTCTCAAGACCGGTCGATTTGAATTAAGTGCTTTCTTCATTACTACCCTAGTCCAGTCGGTTTGTCAAAAAAAAGTGCTGAAATAGAAAAAATTAATTCGTATAATTTTCTTTCACAGTTCGTTAGGGGGGGTCATAAGTAGTCTAAATTTTGGTTTTCGGGAAAATCGCGCTGGAGCTTCAGCCGCCATTTTGAATTTAATGAAAATTTTAATTTGGGCAATAACTTCGCCTTTTTTGATTTTTGACAAAAATAATATAAGTGAAACTTGTAGAAAATTTAATTTTCTACAACTTTAGTCTTAATATTTTTTTTCCAAAAAGTTACCGTTCGCGAGATATTAATGAAAAACTGTTCGGAACTTGTGACCTCCTTCTGGGACTATGAAATATTAATGCGTACAATTTTTCTCCTATAGTTTGTAGGGGGATCATCTAAAAATCAATTTTCGGGAAAATACTGCTGGAGTTTTAGTCACCATTTTGAATTTAATTAGGAATTGGTTATCTTTTTGTATTCATATACGAGTACAACCCTTTAGCGCAACACCGTGGAGGTTCAGTTGAAGTGGGGTCGTTTTTTTTTGAAAACTCAAAACAGGTTTCATTAATATCTCGCGAACCGTAACTTTTTTGGAAAAAAATATTAATGCTAAAGTTGTAGAAAATTAAATTTCCTACAAGTTTTACAACGATTTTTTGTGTCAGAAATCAGAAATGTCGATGTTATTGCCTAAAGTAAAATTTTTATAAATTCAAATTGGCGGCTGAAGCCCCAGAGCGATTTTAATGAAAACCGAAATTTAGACTACCTATGACCCCCCATAGGACACTATACCTTTTTATATCCAATTGCTGTTTGTGTCGTTTTGGCAGTTTGGCCTATTAGTAGCAAGATCCTACTCCACTTTCTGACGGACGTCCCCATCCCGCCGACGAATTTTAGAAGGACGTTCTGTAAAAGTAGGCAACGCAACTTAAAGTGTCCTTGAAGCATGTAACATAAACACCGTTCCAGATCCTTGTTGAATTCATCTGCTCCGAAAACGAAAATTAGAATTTACGAAACCTCTCAATCTCAAGGAAATATTTTCGAGACGTGCATTGAGAATATCGCAAAATAAAATGTGTCGCTAACCTAATTGGTAACATCAATATATTTTACTAAACTAGCTATATAACTACGTATAGATTGGTATAAATGTTGTACAAGAAATAAATTTGTCTTACACTAAAAAAAAAAATATACATCTTACTTCAACTTCCATACTGCGTCTAAAAATCCAGCTACCAGAGAAATAGTTTATGAAAAAAAGAAAAACAAAAAAAAAATGCAGGAAGAAAAAGAAAGGCGAATATAATACGTGCTTACCTGCACTAATATGAAAATTGCACTCAATCGCGTTCAATATGTAAATGTTGAACACCACTATGCACATGAAACTACTAAGTCACGAATTCGTGCATGTATTATGGAAGCCCCTACTTCTTCATCTGCTTCTATTTTTTCTATTGGTGGCTTTTGGGGTCGAGGATATCCATATATCGTAAAAGTCAACAAGGATTCTCCATACGTGATGGGAATTCATTTTTCTATCCGAAGACGTGAAAAGAATATTCAGTTCCGTGTTACACTTCCAAAGATTATAACTATATGCATTTGCCAGGATGATGACGACGACACGGGCCGCTGCGCTAGGACATGCGGTGATGCGTCCAATATACTCTCAATGAGCAATGACTGCGCATCATCGTTTGGATAAATTCGAAGGGATAACAAAATATTCTGTTATCTAAGCGATATCATTATATCATCGAAAAATCATATTGTGATCAATCATTAAAGAAAAGGACAAAGTATAATATATTGAACGCTTTCAATTAAGACAACATACTGCAGACAAGTCCACTTTGTAGAAAGAGTGTCAAAGTATCATCATCCCGTCGCGTCAATTCGCGTTGAACTCCCCATTCCAATGCTCGTCCTTTTTATCGTCTACACTCAACTGCTCGGTCGGTTGTTGGCGCTATGAACCACATCAAAAGGCATGTTCGAAAAAAAAATTCACACGTACACTTCTATAGTTGATATATGTATATATGTATATATGTACATATGTAGGTAGTCCTGGCAAGCAAAGGCTTCCTTCAACATAAAGGCAGAAAAGTATTGACGGACATCCTTTCTTCTATTTGATGGAAGACCTGACATTAATCGATTGCACTCTGTGAAATGCATTGAATTGAGTAATAAATCATCAAAAAGGACACCACTTTTCCTGTTTAAAAGAGTCACAGCAACACTATTCTCCGACTCCCGACCGGGAAACGAAAAGCATGAGCAAATTCTCAACATTGCACGCTACCTCTCACACTTTAGAAGTCCTTTACAACCAGCAGCTGTAACTTCGGCATCCTTTCGTTTTTGTCGTATACGAGTATGAATATGGTGCTTTTATAGGGTAGACTAACTATATGTACAGACTAGACTAGAAGTGCAGGTATTTCCTCCTGATTTTTGAAATGATTTGGCAATAAATTTATGATGAAATATTGTCCTCCTGGGTTAAAGAATATTTTTGAAAGTTATGATCCAAATCAGCTGGTATTCTTCCAGTTCCATATTCTTTCCGAAGTTTAGATTCTTAAATAACATAATTTTACTAAGCTACTGATTTAGAAAAGTTAAAGGGGTTTTTTTCAGCGGGTGGAAAAAGGATTATTAATATTTTTTATTTATTTTTTTCATATACAAAATTCATATTAAATGTAAGCTCATAAATGCAAGATGAATAAGTAGTGATATAATTAATTAAAATAAATTAGTGTGTATATCAAATCAAAAGTATAATTAACTAAGCTATAGATACAATAGTATTTTTTTTAAATTGATTTGGTTTTATTATTGTAGGTTTTTTTTTAATTTGTATTCAAAATTATTTCATTAAACTTTAATAAACCTACTAATATTATAAATGTGAATGTTGATGAAAGGATGGATGTATGGATGTTTGTTGCTCAATAACTCCGGAACGGCTGAAGGGATCTGGATGAAATTTGGCACAGAGATAGATTATAGTCTGATAGGATAGGACACAAGCTACTTTTTAAAATATGTGGTTTCCGTGGGATAGGTTCGTTTTAATTGTTCATAGAGCTCATTCTACAAAAAGCTAACATAGCTTTTATTAACAAGACGCCTAAAAGCACACGGATTTGCATGAAATTTGATCGGTAAATGGATGGAGTACTGGATTGTGATAATCCAGTCAACGTCAATGGAACTGAACGTTCCTATGGGAAAGGCTAAAATTTGAACAAAATATATACTTGGGTGTTTGTACCGCATATATGCTTCAACCATTGAATGAGTTTAAATGAAATTTGGTAAACAGGTGGAAGATTAGCCACGATTTATTTTTCCCTACTTTATTTTTGTGGTTCTCTCTTTTTGAATCCAATATAAAATCTACGCTTTGTTCGCGAACATGACCATACACGACGAACATCGAAGCCAACGAACACGTAAAAATTTAGCCCATATGTAAGAAGAGCACAGCGAGCCCCAACATGTTCGTCGTTTGTGCCTACATTCTACGACTTAATGGTTCTTAATGAAATTTTGTAGGTGGATAGATCATTTCATTACATTCCCGTGGGTCCGTAGCATGGCACGGGTATCTGCTAATAATTTATAAACATAATAATATTAACAAAATTAATTCGATTTCACTAAGATATTAAAAGCAATATATTAGGAGATATAAAGCAGCGCATTTATAATTTCATCCTGATTAAAAGCCAAAAGAGATGGACTAGAAGGATTGGTCTGCTGGTTAACCCGTCAAAAACTGAATTGGTGCTTTTTACAAACAAAACGAAAAATACCGAGCTTCAGAATACCTTCAATTGAAGGCACCATGCTGAAAATTTCAGATCAGGCAAAGTAACTTGGTGTGATTCTAAATAGAAAATTAAACTGGATTCAGAACACTCGGGAAAGAACTAAAAAAGGTATGATTGCATTCTATTTTTGTAATAGAATCTTTGGGAAATCTTGGGGACCGAATCCAAAAATTATCATGTGGATGTACTTGGCAATAATCAGACCAATATTAATATACAGTAATTTTTTCTGGTGGAATGCAGTAGAAAAAAGAACAAATCTTAAGACCCTGACAAAAGTACAGAGACTCTGGTTCATTGGAATTACGGGGGCCATGAGATCCAATCCAACTGCAGGGTTAGAGGCGATACTCAACCTGAAACCCCTAGATCGTTTCATACAAAAATCCGCAGCATATAGCGCATTAAGGCTAAGTTAGACTAATACATGGAAAAACAGCACAATAGGACATGCACAGATTTTTCAGAAGCTTCTACCCTTTACCAGTGAATAAGTTCTTTAATGGAAAGATCTTCAACTTCCAGAAAAAGGAAATAGTCAGGCTTATACGATTTGATCCAGCAAGTGAACGAATAGCTTCACTTGCTGGACTACTTCAATAGTTAAACAACCTAACCCACAACTTAAATCATCATAGAAATTACTTTTGATGTTATTCTCACTACAATTGCAATAAAGTCAAAAACAAATTTGTTGCAACTTCAAGAGTGAAAACAAAAATAATTATAGGGTAACTCTAAAATAGGCAGGTTAAAAACATTTGTTTTTTTTTTTGTTTTTTTATCTGAGTCATTAACCAGACTCAATAATCGAATGTCCTGGTTAATATTAGCAGCAAATAAAGAGCACTGTTAGGTTTCCTCTAAGCCGTTGGGAGAATCGGGAATTGATGAAAATAAGAAAAAATAAAGGTCCAACGACTGAACTTTAGGAAACACTTCTTTATTAATAAGAACAGAATTACTTAAATGGCCATTTATTCTGACTTTCTGAGGCCTATTCTTGAGGTGAGAAGCTAGCCAACACAACATAAAGCAACGAAAACCAGCAAGATATAATAATTTATCTATGAGGATATCGTAGTCTACTCTATCAAATGCATTTGTAATATCGACGAAAAGTCCGGCTTAGAATTTTATGTAAGCCAGCGTCTTGTAAATAATGCAACTGAAGGTTTGACAAGCAACTTCAGTACAGATACCGTCCCTAAAACCAAACTGAGCATCGTCATTAAAATGTATTTTTGGAGATATTACAGCATTCTTATTTTTATAACTTTTTCAAAAAAAAATGTTTATGTTTTTATGCCCATTTTCTAAAAGTGGTAAGACGTATGTAAATTTTAATTTATCTTAAAAAATTCCTTCTAAAACGATCGAATTGAAAAAATGAATCAAAATATCGACAAGCAAGTTTTTTCAAGATACTATTTGAAATTTCATCACAACCATTCGAACTAGAATTATTTAAGCTGCTTATTGTTTTCAAGATTTCTGACCCTGTGATGGGTTCAAAAAAGAAGCTTCTGGAATTTATTGTATTTTCATTTAAGTCAGAACGTGGATAACACAGACATGAGTTATTATTTTCCAATATCATTACAAACTGACGAAAAATAATTGTTAATTAATATTCGAAACTTCAGAAGGATTTTGCTAATTTTTACTGTTGTATTGGTGATAGATTTGATAACTTCCCATTCCTTCCTTGAATTCCATTCAGCGCTTTGAAACTTATCCTGAATATATTACAAAAGCTTCACGAGTATTTATAATTTCACGTCGAACTGTTTTATTCAAATGCTTAAATTTTTTTTTATTTTAATTTACAGAATGTTTGAAACGCTTATTACCCTATTTGTTTTTTAGTTTGATAAGTTTCAGAAATAAGAAAAGATCCAAAATTTTAATTTCAGACCAGAATTCTTTTTTTACAAAGAATTTTGAACAACCTTCCAAAGAACTCTATATAATATTCAAATATTCATTTTCATTAACTTAAGAATACACTTCAGACCAATCTTCCAATAACAGTTTTCTGTTTAACTATTCAGTATTAAATTTCTTGACTGAAATATTATTATTTTTTTCTAAAGACATCCTTCAAATCAACTATCACAAGTTCGGTCATACAATAACCAGTAATTCCTAAATCAAAATCAGTACCAACACACTTATCAATCGAAAAGTTTGGAAATCTACCAAGAACATGATCCAAACAAGAACCAGGAACTGGTCTGGTCGATTCATTTATGAAACTGAAAAGTCCATTCACGACGGCTGAAGCACAGGTTTTCTTGCAGAAAGCTTTTCTGACATTTTTAATTGCGATTATAGGTACTATTAAGGCAAGTTATGGATTCGTGCAAAAAAAATTTTAACAATCAAACATGGCATTACGATCATAGAGAACACCAAAAAAGTGGATCCCCCAATTCTGTCTGTCTGTCTGTCCGCAAGTCTGCAGCCTAAACGGTTGGATTGATTTGCTTCAAACTTGGTAGATATTGTTTTTTCGGTAATATGCCCACACCTTTTTTGTCATTTGTTTTTAAGACGACAAATAATAGTAGCTCCCGTACATTTTTTTGGGCCAAAAACAAAAATCTAATTTTTCTCAAAAACGGCTCCAACGATTCTTCTACAAAAAAAGTGTTATTTTTGGTACCTCTAGTAGTTTTTGTTTTCGATTTTCTGTGAAACGGATATTTTGATTTTTTTGAAATTTTTTTGCGCAGAAACTCCTAAAAAGTTTTAACACTAATCTAAGCCAAAAAATTTTTTTTTTTGGAAATTAAAAAAAAGCTTTTTTTTGAAAACTCAAAATTTCGAAAACGGCTTAATGGATTTTTTCGAAACTTTGTACTTGGTAGGTTTTTGACATTAATAGTTAAAAAAAATATATTCCTACAATAAAAAAAACAACCTACCATACAAATGTTAAAAATAACCGTAAAGAAAAAATTTATTTCTCGAAAAGGGTTCCAAGAATTTATATAAAAAATGTATGTGCTCTTAAATTAGTACAGCCACTTTCAAGTATAAAAATATTTTTTTTGCGTACCTATTAACGGCACTTCCCATAGAACCACTTTTCATATTTTCGACTTTCTAAACATTGGATGAGCTAAATAAAATAATTTTTTTTATACAAATGTTCCCTACAATTGTTAATAAAACTGCATACCAAAACTTTGAAAAAAAAATTCGATTTTTAAAAAATAAATAATTTTTTTTTGAAAATCGGTTTTTCAAAAACTAGTTACAGAATTTTTTTAAATTTGAATTTTATATGTTTATTAATAATATCTTCAAAATGGCGTTTCAAATTTTTTTTCTAAAAATGTTTGTTTTTTAAATTTTATTCATAAAAAATTAATTTATTAAAAAACAGCTCAAACGATTTTTGACATGTTTGTTTATATATTCTTATTTATCTATTAATTCAAATTGCATCTTTGTTCTCCCTGAAACTATAACGACTAAGCAATATAAAACACATTTAATTATGTTTATTATCCATTTATTTCTACCTTATTATTATTCCCTTTTTACTAATCTTTGCGTACGTCACTGAATACTACATACAATGTAGGCCCTCATACATACATATATAAATATGTGTCTTTAAAAATCACATGAATCTTATGTAATGCAAATTTCACCTAAATTATGAAGTTGTATGTATATACCAATCCACCTGCATCCTTCATTTTCAATATTATATGTACATGTTTACATGCTTAGGTTCCATCTATATGTATATGTATGTAGATACATTTTACTATCCTAACTTACATAACTAAAATCCTTAACTTAGATTTAAAGATACATTTGTAGGTAAGGTGTGTACATATGTAACAATTTCTTGAGTCATCCTTTTGACAATTATACTTAGAATCAAGGTAATCTTACCTACATAGGCTTTAAACCTGCATAGGATAACTATACCTAACTAACTAAACCTCAATGGTTAGCTACATTAAAATTGTTAGCTACAAGAATAAGTTCGTACGATCCAGTGGTGCATTTTATTTCCCTTGCATTTGATTTAATTTGCACCGAACAAATTCCCTAGACTTCTATCTGTGAAGTCTACTACAAAATTCTTTAGGGCAGCATCATTATCTTGAAACAATATAAATTACAAGGATCTGAACCTTAAGGCATCCAAATCCTTCAGTGGAAAACCTTTACTGCTGCGACTATTGAATACAAAAAAATTATTTGATATGACGGGATAGCTCATTAACCAAGGCCCTGTACCTCATAAGTTCAACCACGCCTGGGTGCATATTGATAATCTGCAGAAATGAAGAGGGCCCACAATCTAAATCCAAATTATACTTAATCATTTATCATGACATCGTGCAGAAGAACAGTAGTTGATTGGGGGTGGCCGTGGCGCGATAGTTGTGTGTTCGCCTGTCAACTTTATGGTCACAGGTTCGATCCCTGCCGTAGTCTATGTCTTCTTATTTTTCCATTAAAAACCAATTCTACAAATAAATGTCATACATTACATGTTGTTTAGGCATAGAACTAACAACATGTGATTGAGTTAAACCAGTATAAAGATAAAATTTGACATAGAATACAAAAATTAATGCGAATTATAAGTGACATAGATAAATAAGACACGGAAATTTATCCGCATTAGTTCAGCCGCCATCCCTGGAGATAAAATCTGAGACAACAACTAGCTATAGTCTCCGAATATCGCGCCACACATCTTTCCTACCATTCTTTCTCTTCCTTAACCTCACCCTCACGCCCGCGCTGTGTTGAAACATTTAAAGGGTATTCATAATCCCTTGAGCGCGTTTAGATTATAAAAAAAAAGAAGAAAAAAAAACCATCAGCGTAGCGGAGCATGAATTTGAAGTGTGCAATCCTTCAAATACCTTGGGCTAATAGTATCAACCGATAACAATATGGAAAAAGAAATACGTGGCCGGTTGCTTAATTCTGTCAAGGCTTTTTAAATTCAGAAATTTAACCATAAGTTCTAAGCTGCTTCTGTTAATGACCATAGTCCTACCAGTACTTACGTACATATGGATCCGAGACTTGGGTGCTCAGTAAAAGGCAAGGTTGTAACAATTAAATTGCAATTCGCGACCCAAGGACTCCAAGTAGGTATATACCTTCCAACAATGTCGTTGTTATTGAAAAATACTTGAACTTGCTAATTTGCGAAACTTGGAGACTTATGTCGATTTCGTTTCAATAATTAGGATTCGCTACTAAAACCAATACTTTTTGGCTTTGAAAAGAACGATTACGGACCGAATCTCTTTTTGGGACTGTGTGTGTTGCTTGGCAGCTCTAAAAAAAAAAACAAATCTTCAATTCGTTAAAACATCAGTATTTCGTTTTAATTTCCCGATTCCGACGCGGGGGAGTTCCTAAACCCACTTGCACTTTTTTAATATTTGTTTCCAAGAAGTTTTTAATAATTTTTTTTATTTTTAAATATATTAATTTACTTTTTCTGTACACTGCCACAAAATAAAAATTAATTCACAACACAACAATTGAGAAACGTCAAAACAAATATTGTAGTGTGTGTACGAATCTGTGCACAAATCCGTTTTGAATCCGTCTCCAAAAAGAGATTCAATACGGATCTGTTTTTCCAGAAAAATATTGGTTTTAATTTGAAACGAATTTGATTTTCAGGAAAAAATTGACGGCGCGGCGGATCGACGGCAAGTCGATGTTTTTGTTGAAACGAAATCGACATTAGATCCGAATCCACATCAATGCCGGACTGAAGCGATACATCATTTAATTTCATTTCATTTCATTTAATAAAATCCGAAAAATAAATATATGAAAACAAATATGAAATAAAACAACAAGCAAATATAATATTGGTTGATTTACCCTATATGCACATTGCACATCATATCGGTCGTTTCATGCACTATGAATTGTCAACATCAACGCTATCTGTTCGGTTTGTGTACTTTGTAGATGTATCTTGAAATAGCGTATCCAATTCAATGAGTGTTTCGTCCTTTGAGTATTATAATGTATATGTATTCCTGCATGTATATGTATTTCTATATATAATATGAACTATATGCTTTTCTTGTTTATACTTCTTTTGGTGAATAATACCAATGTACAGTTATAATATAAATGCAATGGATGGATCTCAAGTGCACGTTTATAACGAAACCATCCTCATCGCTTGGTTATATTATAAAAAGGACATATTGCACCCCAGCTGTCTGTCTCTGTAATGCAACATAAAATGACGGCGAAAATGAATAATTTTCAGATTTAATGGATTGTGAAAAGTTTTTGGTTCCAGAGGGTTATGGGAGCATATCATTGGTGACATTGGGGTGGGGGGTGTTGAAGGTTACACAAATTTTATTATTAAGTGAAAATCATTCGTATTATGTTGGAATTTTTGAGCTAGCAATTTCAAGATTGCGTCATTTCAGTAAACAAAGTAAACAGAGCTTATTTTGAATAAACATCTGAGTAATTCTATTTCCAGGAAAAAATAGATATTTATATCCTTTCGGCATTTTTTCGAAATGAAAATTCACAAAAGGGATCTTTAATGGGATATGATGATTTATGAACCATTTGGGTCGATGCTCTGATAATATATAAATGTCAGTTAGTTGAAACAAAAAACAACTTAAAATATACTCCCAAGTTCAGAAATTCAATCTAAAGCCACACAACACGAATGTGGAAGTATTTGCAATATTTAGACTTTTATCTTTTCTTTTTTTACTTGCGTAATCAGTATTGTAGGGCTCGTTTTGAATTTATAAAAAAACGAACTCGAGAAACTTGAAAATACGGTGATAGAGAACACAAACAATGTGGTCCCGCAATTCTGTCCGCCTGCGTATCTAAACAACACTCTACAGCCTACAGAAAAATAGACAGAGCGGAAATAGGATCTGGCCTTGTATTATTGTGTTTGATACAACTGTGTCATTGAACTTTTAAAAGTTATAGGTATCAGTCGTAAATTACTTGTGAGAAAATAAGACGGCCGCCATGAGCTACCAAAATTCAATAGTTGTGTTTTATTTGTAGATTGCTAAGGCAAGTTGTGGATTCGTGCAAAAAATTCTAACATAACACGTTTTTTTTTGGCCAAAAACATAAATATTATTTCTCTCAAAAACGTCTCCAACGATTTTTATAAAAAAAATTAGTTCATTAATGAAGGGAAAACGAACATTTCGGTAGTTTTTTTTTTTTGAAAAAAAAATAGTCAATTTTGTAGTAGTAGTAGCATTATTTTGGTTTTTGATTTTCTGGGAAAAAGTTAATTTGATTTTTTTTTATTTTTTGCGCAGAAGCTTCTAAAAAGTTTAAATACTAATGTAAGCCAACATTTTTCAACATTTTTTTTTGGAAATTAAAAAAAAACTTTTTTTTTGAAAACTCAAAATATCGAAAACGACTTAATGGATTTTTTTCGAAACTTCGTATTTGGTAGTTTTTTGACAATATCTTGAATTAAGAAGGTTGTTTCTAATAATAATACAAATTCTATATACTAAATACTACTGACTTACATCAGCCAAGTAGACGACTTAGCACTATTATATTTGGACTTGTTGAATTATTGATTCAAAATAGCTTTTAACGGCCTTATCTTGAATAGTTAAAAAAAAACAATATTCCTAAAATTAAAAAACAACGGTACCTCCCATACAAATGTGAAAAATAACCGGTAAGAAAAAAAGTTATTTCTCGAAAACGGCTCCAAGATTTTTTATAAAAAAATGTGTGTGTTCTTAAATTAGTACAGTCCACTTTTAAGTATAAAAATATTTTTTGTGTGTACTTATTAACGGCACTTTCCATATAACCACTTTCAATATTTTCGACTTTCTAAACATTGGATGAACTGATTAAAATAATTTTTTTATACAAATGCTGCCTCAAATACGGCATACTAAAATTTTCAAAAAAAAAAAAGTTTTTCGATTTTTAAAAAATAAATAATTTTTTTTTGTAAAATCGATTTTTCCAAAACCAGTACCCGAATTTTTTTGAAATTTAAATTTTGTATGTATATCAATAATATCTTCAAAATGGCGTTTCATATTTTTTTTTCTAAAAATGTTTGAAAAATTTTCTGCTCCAACGATTTTTGAATTTTTTTTATATATTCTTATTTATCCATGAATTCAAATTGCGTCTTTGTTTTCCCTCAAACTATAACGACTTAGCAATATAAAAACATTTAGTCATCTGTATTATCTATTTATTGCTACCTTATTATTATTTCCTTTTTACGAGTTTTTGGGTACGTCACTGAATACTGAATACAATGTAGGCCCTCATACATTTATAATAAATATGTGTCTTTAAAAATCACACGAATCTTATGTATACATATTGCACCAAAATTATAAAGTTATATGCATATATCTTCCTACTCATCTACACCCCTCATTTTCATTATTATATGTACATATTTACATACTTAGGTTCCATCTATATGTATATGTATGTAGATACATTTTACTCTCCTAACTTCCATAATTTAAATTCATAACTCAATAAAGATTTAAATATACATATGTGGGTAGCTACCTATGTAATTATTCCTTGAATCATCCATTCAAGGTAATCTTACCTACATAGGATAACTACACCTATCTAACGAAAGCTCAATGATTAGCTACATCAAAGTTGTTAGCTACAAGAACAAGTTCGTACGATCAAGTCGTGCATTTTTGTTTTAACTTTTTAAAAAGAAATCTTCAAATTAAAAAAAAAATTGCATATACCCATTGCATATACCTATTTTGGGCTAAGCAGAGGGGTTGCAGGGGGCGATATACCCCACTTACGCGCCACGCTTTTTATACGCCGTGATCCTAATGACACTTGACACAAGCCCATAGTTTTTTTTTTGGCCTTTTCCAATTTTTTTCTGGCGTTTTTTCCGTTATAGGAAAATGCCAGATTTTTTTCGAAAAAAGACCTCAAATTTGGGAAAGATTATCAGAAAATCAAAAAGGCTTGAATTTTGTATGAAGAATTTGTTGGCTTTTTTCCAAAAAAAATTCTGGCGTAATTTCCGGGAGCCGGAAATGAGAAGTGTTCTCATGTTCATCTTCGTCTTTGCAACATCTGCATAGGTCATCGTACTAAGCCCATTTCCTTTTTATGGTAGCCCAGCAGATTATGTCAGGTGAGAATGCTTACAAGAGCTCGAAGAGAATTCTTGATTATATGGGTAATACTTTCTGTTCTTTTCTTTTCAAAATTGGGTAGTAGTTTGCTGATTGTAGCACAGGTGTCGAGTCCGTACAATTTTGTATTTTTTTTATTTGCGACACAGAGAGCAGTGTCAAGTGTTGAAACCTTCCTCGCCAGCTCATCAGCTATCTCGTTGCCCGGTACATTACTGTGACCCGGCACCCAGCAGATTATATTGATGTGTTGTGTGCCAAGAACATTCAGCTCTTCGCGACAAATAGTTACAAGCTTTGACTTGATAACTACGGCAGAAATCGCTTTTATTGCTGCTTGGCTATAAATAAAAATGGTGATATCAGTATGTGGCATCTCCAGCATTGCAACGTATTTAGCAGCATTTTTCACTACCAAGACCTCAGCCTGGAATACACAACTGTAATCAGGGAGCCTGGCTAAATTATAGTTTTCTGAGAAGAAACCTGCACCAACTCCAGTGTCCATCTTTGACCTGTCGGTCGGTCGGTATAGATAGTTACTGTCGATCCATCAGTATGGATTTCGTTGCTTATCCATACTTGTCTATTGGGGAAACAAATTTTAAAGGGTCTATTAAAATCTAGTTTTGGAGACATGTAGTCTGCACACATTGTTGCATATAATTTTCTGCAGAATCTGAACATGGCCTTTATGGCTATACTCTGTTCAATTTATATTTTGAGTACAGGGAATATAGGATATTTGACTTTTACCATTACTATTATAGATTTCAATAAGCTTTCTCTATTTCTATAAAGCTTTTCCATTTTCCATGGTTGCCGCATTGAGCATTATAAATTGGAATATTTCTCTCACAAATGTCGATAGGGTTACTAACACTTAATTTAGATTTGATGAAGACAAACATGTAGATGGCAAACTAAATCTAAAAATATTAAACTAAATCCAAATAAAAGTAAATCTATCTTTTTCCACACCACCAGAGATGAAATAGTTAGCGCGTTTTTTAAGAGTTCCCCAAAAGGCCTAATCTCTTTAACATAAAAATAAATAACGTACAAGAAAATAAATAAACTCTGCACAAAAATAATAATATCACCTTAAATTTCACTGCACTATTTTAACTATAATATTTACATATATACTCGAAACCCTCTTCTTTTTAGATTTATTTGCATGAAGATAAAAACTATTTCTTAATTTTAAGTTGCAATTAATTAAACTTAAAACATAGGCTCTTATAAGCTCTAAGAAAGCTTTAATTCTGAAAGCTCCATAGCAAAAATCATGGAGAAAGGTATGAGAATTTCCATCAACGGACGAATGGTAACTCTAAATCAATGTGTTTTTTTTTAAATAAATACAATAAACGAGAGTCAAATTGGCGATCAGTCTCCTATCCTCACAGCCGGGGAGCAGATAGGTTATGTGGAATGTACGTGGATTTATGGAATATTTCAGTAGCAATTTACAAAGTTGAGGGTCATCGAAACAACAGCCGGCACCAGTGTGTTTGAAAAAGATCTCTCATAAGGCCTGTACTGAAAATATAAATTGAACAGAGTATAGTGTTCCAGGAGGCGTTAATTTGTTTTAGCCGTAAGAAACTGTTTGCTTCTGATTCTTCAACATATTGGGTTTAAAGTTGAACACTGCTTCCAATCAGGCTTTTGCGGTATTCTTCATCGCTCCAGTTATACATATACAAGTCATTCTTTGTGCTTCTGTTAGGGTTTTTAGGTTCGTGGGTTCTTCCAGCGCATTCCACTACACCAGACTTCCGTATGTAAGGTCTAACGATTGCCATATACATCCACATGATAATTTTAAGATTTGAGTCCCAGTTCTTACCAAATATACTATTGCGTGAATAGAATGTGAACATTGTCTTTAGCTCTTTCTTTTACGTTTGGACAGCAGTTTAAGTATTTATTATCTAGGATCACACCTAGATATTTGGCTGGATCAGAGTGGAATCTCATCTATTGTGGGAGCCACACTAGTATTTTTAGTACATGAATGTCCGACTTCAAACCGTCCAATACAACTTGAATTGAGCAGTCCGGAAAATAATTTATAATCCAACGAAGAAGAGTTGAAAGAATCTTCGGTCGTTAGTTAATAAGTGATTGATTTTTCTAAAAACTCAGGGGCGTGTAACACAAAACTACAAGGAGTTACTTGAAATAGAAATGATTTATTACGAGTGTAACAAATTTCTGTAACAAATTTTTGTAACATAAAGCTTCTACAAGTGTAATGGGCGAACATTACAAGTGGGAAATTATATGATTTCCCTCTTTGTGTAACACAAAGCTAAAAGTGCAGAAGCAAATTAAATCTTACTTGTAGCAAAATCCACTAAATCTAACAGGTGATTCAAAACTTGTAGAATATATCAGAGATGTTTAGAGATTACTATATTTTCGCAAGTAGTCAGCTGCAATCTTAACCTTCAGCCGGACCCGTTTTCTTTGTCTAATTTTGCATATAAAATAAACGGTGATTTTTTAAGAGTCTGGTTTTTGAAAATTCAAAAAAACACAGAAACTTGTAAAAAGTGAATGAAATTTTTATTTGGATCGATAAATCAATTTCTGCCATTTACTTTTTAAAAATAATTTCACTTAAACGTTGCCCGCGGCTACGCTTCAGGTGGTCCATTCTGAAGGTCCAATTTTGGCAAACTTTTTCACACATTTCGGCCGGAATCTCACCAATGACGCGTTCAATGTTGGCTTACAAGGCAGCAATCATGTTTGGCTTGTCCCCATAGACAATAGACTTAACATAGCCCCACAAAAAATAGTCTAACGGGGTCAAATCACATGATCTTGGTGGCCAATTGACTGCGCCAAAACGTGAGATCAACTGCTCACCAAATTCGCCTCTCAATTGATGCATGGTTTCGCGTGTAGTGTGGCATGTGGCACCGTCCTGTTGGAACCACATGTCGACCGAGTTCAATTCTTGCATTTTCGGCAAAAAAAAATCTGTTATCATCGAACGGTACCTTTCTCCATTGACCGTAACCCTGCGGCCTTCATCGTCCTTGAAGAAGTACGGCCCAATGATGCCGCCTGCCCATAAACCGCACCAAACAGTGCATTTTTCGGGATGCATTGGTAGTTGCTGAATTGCCTCTGGCTGCTCTTCACTCCAAATACGGCAATTCTGCTTATTCACGTATCCATTTAGCCAAAAATGAGCCTCGTCGCTGAAACGGACGTAGCTTGCGAAACACATTTTTCACAGAGCACGAATTTTGATAATAAATTTCAATAATTTGCAAACGTTGTTCAGGCGTAAGTCTATTCATGATGAAATGGCAAACAATACTGAATCGAAATGTCAAATGTTCGTGGAATTTGTCATGTGTGATCTGTCAAAAATATAAACGTCAAAAACCAAGTAGCAAAAAAAATCACCCGTTATAACATATATGCTCTTGATGCTGATGATTTGGAAACTAACGTCATTAAAACTAACAATGGTATTTTGAGGAATTAAATTAAAAGTACAAGTTTCCTTCCATTTTTCACATTTACATTAACACATCCGAAAAGGCACCAAAAATAATGTTTTTATTTTCGCTGCATTTTATTTTTGAACGGATTCTTTATTAATTTTTTATTAAGATGCTTCCGCGTTGGCTTTTCTTTCTTTAAATGTGCTCTTATAAGCAGAATGCCTACAAGTGTAGGGAAATTTTTGTTTTCTACAACTGTAATGTTTTTGTTTGTGTTACACAAAGAATCTACACTTGTATGTTTAACATAACATTACAAGTGGCTCTTGACTTGTAGACTCGTAGCTTTGTGAAACAGGCCCAAAATCACCAAAATAATGCCACATTCTCCCTCACGCCAAACTCATGTCCTTATATAATTAAATTCACACAGACTCATAATTCATTTGATACCTAATCTTACTTTATTTGCAAATTTCTACATCAAATCCTGTGGCGTGGCGGCCCGGCCAGCAAAGAATAAAAAAAAAAACACCCCAAAGGTGATATACGCTTGTACTTCTAAACATTTTTTTTCTCCTTCTTTATTTGTATCTCGCATAAAGTTGTCATAAACTTCAAAGTAATTTCGTTAAGAGGCTATTTGATAAAATAAAATTATTCCTAAACCTCTTTACCATCAGTTAAAAATGTGAGCACCGAATATCAGCAAAATACATAAACAATGTGTCTACAGTCTATTTTAGCCATAGTTTGCTACGAGTATATGCTTTACTTTTATTGACTTATAAATTATAGTTATTGCCACTTTTGCACGTCGAGTTGTTTTATGCATGAGAATGTCCTGTATATTTCTAGACAACATTTATTTATTGAAAGAACAAACAGCAGTTGTAATAAAAAACACAAAAACACCAAATAAACTTACTTACTAAGGAAGGAATTGGCATGGCGGGCTTTACAATGCGAGGCAGTAGAAATAGAAAGGGAGTTCTCTCGTCTCCGCACAATTTCACATCCTTGTTTTTTCTATAAAGTATATACAGTATAGTTGAATAGAAGGTTTGATATGAAAATATACTTTTTGCCATTTTA
Organism: Philhelius pedissequus; assembly: GCA_910595825.1. Taxonomy (NCBI): domain Eukaryota; kingdom Metazoa; phylum Arthropoda; class Insecta; order Diptera; family Syrphidae; genus Philhelius; species Philhelius pedissequus. Next base: position 33,941,410 of record OU343163.1, read on the forward strand.
GCTATGTATGCTAGTATAGTTTGTTTAAGTTGTTGTTGCTGAGTTTTTTGGTACGCAAAATTGTTATCACCCAAACTCTTAATACTCAAGTGTTTGTGCTTACATTTGCTTTTTCATCGGTGAACAACAGCTACTCTACCCTGCTACTGGTGATGGTGCTGTTATTATTTTTACTTTGCTCCACCACGCACAACAAATTTCAAAGAAGTATGAAAGGACATCCACATCCAAACACACCAGGATCAGACCAGAGTAAGAGTTGTTTTTCAAACGAACCAATATCATCGTTTTGGCACCCCCTCTATTTTTCCTTCGATCACCCCTCAACCTCAACAAATGGTAAAGTCGATAGAAATAATAATACATACTATACAGCACAAAAAACAAACCGGGTGGAAGAACATTCATTTAACTGTTCATATCACTGGAATATCCTTTTTTTCGCCTTCGCTTCGTATTTTTTTATGCTTATTCTCAGTATAGGTAGATATCTACTCGTACTTCAAATATTTCATAAAGTTTAGTTATAGTTTTAGTCCTTTTTTCTGTGTTTCTAAATTGAAGTAGGTATCTATGGTTGGGCTGAAAGTTTGACGATATGGTGGAGTGGAACTTGGGAGCATTAAGGAGGTCCAAAGGACTATTATAGCGAGGGGGGGAAACTTTCCAATACGACATGTATATCAAAAGAAAGTAGTTTGCTTCTGTTGTTTTTTTTCCTCTAGAAATCTCAAATGTGCCAAACCAAACTCTTCTCGTTTCCGTCCACCAAATAACATCCCCTCCGTGCTCCGTCTAACCCTTCCTTGTCGTACTGAAGAAGGATGCCTTTTTTTTTATTTTATTTGCTCGTCATTGTCGCCATCGTTCCCTTTGACGTGAATCAAAAATGAAACGGCGTCAAGATATCGTAAAATTTAAGAGGATATTTTTTTTTAGTTTTACTCGTCATATGGTCGTTTAGTGCTATATGGGTCTAGATTTTTAGAAATATCATGAAAATCTCCTTCTGGTTAGAGTGATGGAGGAGCAGTTTTTATTTATTGGCAACACCATTTATAGATCCAGTTCTTTCTCCATCCAGTGTCGTCGTCGATTCGATAGTCGAGACTGGCACTGAGGATTAGGGTTGCTTGGAATTAGAGGCAAAATTTTAAAATCAAATAAAAATGTGTGGCTTAACAATATAAATATGTGTGTATGTGTGTGTATTTGACATTTAGAAAAGGGTATATGTATAGTCGTATATATTTAGATTAGAAAGAGGGTTGAATATGAATAGTTTTTCGATTAAATCGACTGTGGGGAACACAATCAGAGTTCAAATGATAGAAAATTTGCCACTTAACTGGATCTTATCTTTTATTTATACTGGGATTTTCAGGATACCTATTTTGGAAGGTATCTATATGTATGTATGTATTTTTTTCTTTTGTTTTGAGGTAAAATATTTATGGAGCTTAAGACCCCGAATCCACCCATTTAAAAATGTTTAACAAAAAGATGGTTATCAATTTTTGGTTAGTTATACACAAATTTAAATACACATACACGCACATAGCTTACATATAATATTATCTTTATGTATGGGAATATGAATGTTCATTCTTTGGAGTCACGTACACGAAATTAAATGTTCACTTCATTAACTTGGCATTTAAGGTGGTACGTGTATGGCTGTGTATTAATCTCCTTTAAGCTTTGCTTCTTAATTGGTTAAGAATAACTGGGTGGTAAGAAACATATAGCCAGAGTCCCTCTGACTGTGGCAAATTATTGCTGGATATGAAGTGAATTTTTTTCAAGAGCTGTTAGTGAGAAAATCATATTATTTTTTTTTGGCGTGAGAGTAAAATTTCTAAAGGAGTCATAGGTACCTATTCTTCAAAAAAAAAGAAAATGTAATTCTTTCAAACTTTTGCAAGGGACAAAACTTTTTATTAGTTAGTTAGTTTAAATTGTAGTTAGGGCTGGCAACGAGACGAGACCAGGCGATACTTTTGTTAATCTCGTCTCGGTCTCGTCAAAATCGAAAATTTTCAGTCTCGTCTCGGTTTCGGTCCAGGTCTCGCCTAACCAAGTCTCGTCTCGGCCTTGGTCTCGCCTTTTTCTCGAGAAAATTTTAATGTACGGTCTCGTCTCGGTCTTGGTATCATCCTTAGTCTTGGTTTCTTTCGTGTTTTTTTGGTAGTAAAAAGATGTAAGATAAAGATAAGACGCATTGTTCGGATTGCAAATATAGAGTATGGTTGTGGTATCTCAGCAGTTGGTCGGTAAGAAAAATACGGGAAAATGTATGAAACAAACTCGTGAGTCTGTTTTGTCTTTTGAGTTAAGTGGAAATAACATTTTGGAAGAATTGTGGAAGTTAATATATTTCATAGCAAAAACGAATAAAATATTTAAAAAAAAGAGTACCTACATACAACGCTTGATTTTTTAAAAATAAATTAACGGGTTTTGTCAAGCCACGACCTGTCAAAAGCCATTTAAGGATGTCTCCGATTAAAATGAATTAAAAAAAAAGCATCTACAAAACTCAAATTTTACCTAAAAAAATCGACAATTTTCGATTTAATTTATTGCTCCCTAAAAAGTTGATTTTAGATTTTAGACCTTTTGGGTGAAATTTCGAAAACAAAATATTGCTCAAATGTCAAGATATATTAAGCTGCCTACCTTTCAAGTCATGAACTGTCAAAATCCATTGAAGGATTGCTCCGATTTTAGTGTTTGGTAGCGTGAAAAATTGTACGAATTGGTATACATTTTCACATTTAGCTGTCAAAACCCATAGAAAAAAAATCCAAGTTTGGGAAACTTTGTGAAAATCAACGTACAATATGGATCTCAAGAATTCGGTCAAACTTGGCATCTGCACGTCTTTTCCAACTTTATTGTGCTTATTTGGCATGAATCTAATAAAGATATATCCTTGTACGTTGCTTATGCTAAACAAATCATAAACTAGAAATTTTGTTCTGCAGTACGTAGGTCTATGAAGCTAAGGCCATAGACTTCACTTGAAACGATTAAGTTTTACTTGTGTAAATCGAAAACTATGATCTTAAGTTGAATTTTATTAGTTGCGTATGAAAGCGCTCCGAATGGCTTACATTTTGTGCGAATTTAGTTTTCAAAGGTGTGTGATAACGTAAAAAATAGGCTGTGAAGTAACGTTATCAGACACCTTTGAAGAGCCGTATTTCCAAGATAAAATTTGAATTTTGTACAGTTTTTTTAATCCATTTTAATCGGAGCAATCCTTCAATGAATTTGACAGTGCATGGCTTGGCAGGTAGGCAATAAACTATCAGCCCTATTCTGCTATGTTTCGATTCACGTGAATATTTCACTCAATTTTTCACTATTTAGATATTTTCAAATGTCTTCTATCTTTTAAGTCCAAAGCTTTACTAATATTTTTTTTGTTTAATTCTTAAGAGAATCTAATTGCTAACATTTATTTTTGATCGAAATTTATATACTTTTTGAAACAATTCGTTTTTTCCGTCGGATAGCAGAATACAAATATTCACGTGAACGTTTAACAGAATAGGACTGTATATTTTGACGTTTTTAAAATATTTTTTTTTTCAAACCTCATCCAAAAGGCCTTAAATAACCTTTTTCCGAAGCCAAAAATAAAATCGGAAAAACTTCGAATTTTCCGAGGTAAAATTTTAATGTTTCAGAGGTTTTTTAATCTATTAAAAGCGGAGCCATCCTTCAATGGATTTTGTCAGCTCATGACTTGACAGGTAGGCGACTTATATATCTTGACATTTGGATAATATTTTTTTTCCAAATGTCACGCAAAAGGTTTAAAATCACATTTTTAGGGAACAACAAATTTAATCGAAAAAGTTCGATTTTTTTAGGAAAATTTGAATTTTGTAGAGGTTTCTTAATCCATTTAAATGGGAGCCATCCTTCAATGGATTTTGACAGCTCATGGCTTGACAGGTAGGCAACGAACTATTTTTTGACGTTTTCATAATATTTTTTTCCAAATGCCATACAAGAGGCTTCATTTTGCTTCTGCTGGAGACAAAAAATTAATTTTTTTGAGGCAAAATTTGAATTTTATAGAGGATAAGGTTCTTTTAATACGTTTAAATTGGAGCGATCGTTTGATGGATTTTTACAATTCATGACTTGAAAGATATGCAACTTACTATACCTTGTCATTTGCATACTAATTTTTTCCCAAATGTCACCCAAAATGTCTAAAATCAACTTTTTCCGGAGCAATAAATTAAATCGAATTTTTTTTAATTTTCTGAGGTAAAATTTGACTTTTGTAGAGGTTTTTTAATCCATTTAAATCGGAGCCATCCTTTATTGGATTTTTACAGCTCATGGCTTGCAAGTTAGGCAACGAACTATATTTTGACGTTTTGACAATATTTTTTACCAATTGTCAACCAAAAGGAAGCAACGCTATGCACACATAAATCGTACGTATTCTTCTCTGGATTTTCGCAATGTGCCTATCTCTGTATAACTATGTACATACATATATGGTTTGATATGTTAACGCGCATATAATATTTCGCCAAAAAAAATTTGTGAATTTTATAAAAATTGAACACGATTTAATACTAAGCAATAATCAAATAAAAACAAAATTTTCTTATAGCGAAAACCGAAACCAAACCACCGAGACCAGCGAGACTCTCGTCGAATTTCGGTACCAAAAATACGGTCTCGTCTCGCTCTCGTCTCGGGCTCGTCTTCGGTACGTTTAAAGGAGTCTCGTCTCGAGACCGAGACGAGACTGAGACTAGTCTCGGTCTCTTTGCCAGCCCTAATTGTAGTTTTATTCAAATACATAATTTTTCTGTTTTTTACAATTTCATACAATTCATAAGCAATGACTTATAGCCGTCTGCCTGAGTGAACAATATTTTAATATGATAAAAGAAAAATATAAGCATTTTGAAAAATAAATATTCGAGAAATTAAAGTATGTACTTAAAAAAGTTCATTTATAATTTTTTTACGATAATTAAGCATCACCTTACATAATTCGAACAGTTTCATCCAGTCTTTCCCGTTTAAAAGTTCCAGCAACTCGTTCCTGTTGAGATAATAATTGTCTTTCCAGTACACTCTTCTTATTTCCCTTAATATCCCGCATTGTCCTAGAAAATGAACTGTATTTTCTCTCACCCCTGCAGTGCAGAGATTGCAAATCAGTGGCAGGTCCTCTCTATGTGGCACAAATCTTAATCGCAGCAGCTCACCCCTTGCTTAAAAAATAGTTGAGATGATCTCTGTATTGAACTGATGGTTACTAAAATATGATTTTTCTATATTGATGCCCGCACTAAAACTACCCTTAATATGAATAAGCACAGTGCGAGCATTACGAAAGAAGGGAAGGATGCAAGAGGAGATACCGATGCACATTGTTTTTGAATTTCTGAATATCAAAATTTGAGTGGAAATAGAGCCGGGTAAAGTATGCCACATTCGCGTTGTACGGCTAAAGAAAGAATCTCTGTACTTAACAGTACATCTGAAGTTGGGCTCAAGGGTAAGCTGATGAGCATTCCTAGAATAGTTTAAGGGGAGGAATGCAAAATGGAATATCAGGGTGAGGATGAAATATTTGAATTGTAGGATGAGTCGTATATAGGGATGGACTGTAGAGAACACCTGAAGGTTCCTGAAACCGATAAAAGCGAGTACGATTCTGATGATGAAAAACCATAGTCCACTTTGATATCGAAAGATAAGAAGAAGCAAAATGTAACATTTAAGAGGAGCAAGTCTCGTTCATAACTTATAGACAGTGATTATCTCTTCATAGGGACAAAAGAGCTTTGATAGGATATATACTCTCTAAAGATACCCAAAACTTCTTTTCTTTTCACTATAGAACTGTTTGAAATGATTGCTGAGGAATCGACTAGAAAAGCATTGCAAGATAATAAAACAATCCGGTCAACATTACTCGAAGTGAAATGGAACAATTTGTAGTTATATCCTTATACACGTCCCTCATCAAGTTGCTTTCTACTAGACGGCATTTGAACTCTCAATTAGGAAAGCCTTTTGCTTATGAGACCATGTCATATAGGCGGAGGGAAAATATGAAAAAAATGTAACTGCACAACCAGCCATATATGGCACATATTATAAGCTTTTTATACAATTTAATTAAACAATTTTTTTTGTTTTACTCTCTTAATTGAACAAAATGAAAGAGAAAAATTAAGTGTTTTTTTTTTGTTGGATCTATGTGCGTGCAGTAGAGGGTTAAGTTATGAAATAATAATTATTACTTTTTAAAGAAATTAATTTTTTAAATAAAATTTAGGTAAAATTTTTAGAAACAAAATTTGAATCGCCAATTTACTTTAAATTAATATATTTATTAATATTGGAATAAAATTTTAATTTAAAAAAAATTACTGTTTCGAAAATCGATTTTTCAAAAATAATAAAAAAAACAATTATTTTAATCGGTTCATCCAATAGTGAGAAAGCCGAAAATATGAAAATTGGTTCTATGGGAAGTAACGTTTAAGAACAGGCACATTTTTTTATCAAAATTTTTGGAGCCATTTTTGAGAAAAAATAATGTTTTCTTAACGTGATGAACCCAACTATATTGCCCGTGCGAAATAGATGTTGGGCTAAAATTAATAAAATATTTCAATTTAGCTTTCATCCACACATTCAACAAAAACAAAAACAAGTAGATATTTTTAGCGTTTTCTTCAACTAAACTAGTTTTTTCTTTTTTTTCCACTTTTGTTTGTTTTTATTTATTCTCTTTTTATATTTTTATATTTATGTATTTTTGTTTTTCTGTAAAGAATTAATTAATAATGGAATAATATCTTGTTATTTTCAATTCAATTTTAATTTATAATTTAAATCTATTTTGATAATTATTGTACAAATCATTTAATAAGATATTTTATCTTAATGTATTAAAGTTGTAGTCGAGATATATAATTAAATTAAATAAATAAAAAAAGTTTATAAAAAATCGATTAAGTCGTTTCGAAATATTGAGATTTCAATAAGCAAGCAAATTGTTTTGTATTTTTTTTTAATTTAAAACAATTTCTTGAAAATTTTTGGTTTCCGAAATTTAAGAGTTTCTCCAAACTAAAATTAAAAATAAAATTAACCGTTTTCCACAAAATCGAAAAACAATATAAAGTTTCAAAAATAACCATTTTTTTGAAAAAAAAATCACCAATAGTACATTTTCCCTTCATAAATGAACTGATTTTTTTCAATCTTGTTGACAAAAACAAGATTTACCATTTTGGTCAAAAAATGCATGGCAGGTATCGTTGTTTTTTGTTCTTTAAAAAATTAGAAAAAAAAACTTGTGGGCATATTGGAGCAAAAAAATATATGTACCAAGTTTTTAGAAAATACAGCAAACGTTTACGCTGTAAACTCGAGGATAAACTGGCAGACAGACAGAATTATGAGACCCACGTTTTGTTGTTTTCAATATCAATAACTCGCCCCTATCGCAAGTAAACAAAGTACATATAAGAGGATATACGCCCCTCCGTTAAGGCTGGGAGACGGTTTTTATTAAAAATTGATTGAAAAATATTTTTTTTATATTTAGCGCGCACTCAAGGGGTTGGACTAACTTACCTGTAAGTCAGCATAACCAGCATATACATACATATTTAAATTTGAAGTATACTGATATATTTTTCGTTGGGGGTACGTACATTTACTAGTCAAAGTCAAAAGTCAATAATAGTCTTATTTTTTTAAGGCACACTGCCAAAAATAGTTACTTGAACAAATTATAGATAAAATTTATCCAGAACCAATTTTGGTTGCGCCAGCATGCCTGAAGTTATGTTCCAGAATTAAATTCCAAAATAAATGTCTATTTAATGAAATTTTATGTATTTTTTTTTTTCAAAAACATTACAAAAACTAAGCTATAACATCTTGAACCATTAGGGCGAATATAGACAATATCAGTTTTGTAATTTTGAGATACATTGTGTGAGTGCATGTGTATGTGGAAAAACGATGTGTTTTTTTTTAAATCAAATTCCAATTAAAACCGCTTGTTACTTCCAACTCCAACCCACTTTGACTAACAATTTCAACAACATTGGTTTTAAGTGCTCAGTTAAAAGTAATAGAATTTATAATTAGACAACATTCTGTTCTGTATTAATTAGAAACGATATACGCAGTAGATTTATTAACACCTATAGCGTGTTGTCTTCATTTTTGTGTTCACCATAATTGTATATCCTTAAAGCCAACTAATTGTGATTCAATTAAATTTACTATAGCAACCGTTTTGCCAATAACAATTATCGTTTCATGTGTATTTTCTATAAATGATACCTATTGACTGCAACCATATATAGCCCATCCATACCAACAATACACACAATGGAGAAACACCAAACACCTGGATGGCTGGATGGCCGAATGGAGGAGAAATTGACCAGACTGTATCGGTCAAGACGATTTTCATTATAACGATGTTTTGCGAGTATGTACCTATGTGTTGTACGCCAAAGTGATTGCCTTCCGTTAAGTGCCACAAGTGTGATTTTTATTAATTTATCGCTTTTAATTGCACACAACACTCACGTACTAATGACATCCCACCCGTAGGTACTCGTGTAGTGAATTCAACGTTTCACTGGACTCACTCCTCCATCATACAACTATACTCTCTGTTGGGCGCCATTATAATGCTGTGTCACTTGCTTTCGCTAATAATATGAGCAAAGAGAAGAGAGAATGTCCTTTTTCTAGGTGTCGGCTTGTGTATATTATATAGGGTGGCCCACGAAGCGTACTACAAAAATAAAACGTAATAATTTTTTTTCAGTGTGAGTAATCGGCCTTTTTTTTTATTGTATAAGCTCTTAGTCAGATTTATCAAAATGAATGCTTGGGATACCGAAAAAAGGATTTGGATAGTGCAGCGATATTATTCTTTGCAGTCCGTCATTTCCGTCCAAAGGGAATTTAGGCTGGAGTTTGGCGGTACTCCCCCGAGTAGATGGACCATTATGAGGCTGGTGAACATGTTTGCCGAATCTGGAAGCATCGAAAGAAGACCGTATCATCGAGATCCCAATGTTCGGGTTCAGGATACAATCGTGGCTGTTGCATCGGCAATACAGCCAAATCCAAGTGTTTCGACTCGAAACTTATCGGGCCAAATTGGAGTTAGCAGACGGTCATTACAACGGATACTTCATGATGACTTAAACTTGTTTCCGTACAAAGTCCAAATTAAACCCTCAGGATTTGCCTGTTCGCCTGGAATTTAACCAAAAAATGATTGCAATGACCGAAGAAGACAACACATTTATAAATTATTTGTTCATGTCTGATTAGGCCCATTTTGACTTAAACGCCAATGTTAACAAGCAAAATTGCCGTATATGGAGTGAATCTAACCCAGAAATGCTCCATGAGACGGAACTGCACCCAGAACGAATCACTTTGTGTTGCGCAGTTTCATCAAGGTGTATTGTCGGGCCATAATTCTTTGAAAAAAACCGTGTAACACAAACTGTCAATGGAGACCGTTATTTAATGATGTTGAAGGAGTTTTTTTTTATACAGAACTTCGCCGAAGACGTATCCCCTTCAGCAGGATTTGGTTTCAACAAGATGGAGCAAGTGCACACGTATCCACACAAGTAATGGCGGAGCTCCAACGAAAATTCTCAAACAAATTGATATCCAGAAACTGCACTTTCCGCTGGCCCCCAAGGTCACCTCGCCTGATTGCACCAGACTTTTTTTTATGGGGTTATGTCAAGCAGGAAGTGTACAAAACGAAACCTAAGAATTTGACTGAATTGAAGCAGTCCATTAAGACAATAATTGAGGCGATCCCAATTTCAACCCTTCAGGCCGCAATGAACAATTTTCTGATCAGTTGCCGCATATGCGTGGATGAGCGTGGAGGTCATTTGCGGTCTATCATCTTTAAAAACCATTAGTTATTTAAAATAAAATTTAATTTTTAATCCAATAGAAAAAAATTAATGAAATACATCGGTTAAAATAAAAGTTATTTAAATTTCTTATTGTAGCACGATTCGTGCGCCACCCTGTACATATGTATATAGACACTGCCCAGCGTATATAGGCTCTCTTTAGTATTTCATTGGCTTTTTGATGCTGTATAATGTAGGTGATGTGTATGGCATTTTAATTGTAGAAAGGTTTTATTATTTAATGGAAACTGGCAATAATTGAATCGGTATCGGGCAAGAAAGGCGATTTATATTATACCAATGGACAATATGTATGTCATGTAAAAATAAAACTGATATACTTCGATCCACGTGAATAATTGAGTTCTTAAGAAATATTGTTTTAATGAGTTTAGTTAATTTTTTTTTGTTGGAAAATAATTGACATTGAAATTAGCCGAAATTGTAAAACATGTGGTAATTACTTTTGACATTTCCAACCCGAATTTTTATAGACAAGTTTGCCAAGAATGTATCACCCTATCGGTGAAATGCTGAAGCGATATAATTTTTGCAAATGGCTGCAACTGTCAGTTTTTTTTGTTGATATTTGTAAAATAAACAGATGCATATACAACACGTCAATAAGCGATTATATGCTAGGCTAGCAATACTTGTCAGTAGTCAATTCATGAGTCTAAGTGAGATCACCGGGAAGAAACGCTAAATTTTGTGGACTAAAAGTGTAAAAAGCTTTTTTAAATACTCGATACTATTACCGAAACCATAATCCCGTTTCCCCGGAAACTCCCTTTTACAAACGGCAATCATAAATTCCATGTTTATAAACAAGAGTTTCTCACGCCATTTATGCATACACTCCTTTGTCCCGTAAAGCAAGAGTCAAGTTGTAATCCGAAACTGCCAACCAAAACGGGTTATCAAAATAACTATTGTTATACATTTTCTCAGTCAGTCTTAAATCTACTATCGACTTGAGAAGTGCAGTCTTTTGCTCTGCAAAAGTTCCTGTCGAACTTAAAACTAAATCAATTATGTATTAAAGAAACAATTAATATAAAATGTAACTTATAAATAATGAATTAATAAATTAAAATAAAAAAAAAATTAAAAAAAAAACGATTAAGTTGTTTTTTAAATGTTCGGTCATCAAACATAACTGGTACTATAAGGCAAGTTATGCATTCGTCGAAAAAAAAAAGTTTTAAGATAACAATTAAACATGACATTACGATGATAGCGAAGACGATAAAAGATGGTCTACAAATTCTATCCGTCTGTATGTCTGTCTGTCTGTATGTAGGTAGAGTCACCTACAGTCCAAACTGGTGGACCGAATTGCTTCAAACTTGGTATATAGATTTTTTTAGGTATTGTACAGAGGGGAAATTGAATTTTGTTAGCTCAACAAATAACGGTACCTGCAATATAACCGTTATGTTAAAGCCTATTTTTCTCGGAAACCGCTCTAACGATTTTGATTTTTTTTTGAAATATTGCAGTTTTTAGGTACAACCGATCATATGGTTAAAAAACAAATTTTAAAAAGTGTCTAAAAACGGTGCTTTCCATAGAACCGTTTTTCTTACTTTCGATTATCTCATAAGTGTCTTAACCGATTCCTGGGAAATTTCACACATATAGGTTTAGGTTGCCCAATTTATACTGCGTACCAAAATTTTTAATTAACATTTTTTTAGTCTTTTTAAAAACATTTAAAAAAAAAATTAAATACAGTAAAACCAGTCAAATTGGACCACCCATGGGACCGAAGAAAAGTGGTGCAATTAGGAGGTGGTCCGATTGTAGAGGTTTCTTTTTAGTCGGATCGGTCCACTCAAAAAGGTTCTCCTTATGCATACATGTCCATAAAACTAGGACTCCCAGTGCATATACCACCTATAAGTTTACAAAAAAAAAAATGCAATCAATTAGATTTGTTGGTATAGTCAATGCTTTTTCTTGGAGAATTGTACCACAAATTGTGCACATTGCTTTGCAAAACCATTTGAATACCAATACATCAATTTCGGTAAAAGATATAAATAATTTCATACGTTCTGTTTTCAATACAACGAAATTTTCATATCACAGTTTGATGTCCTCCTTCGCGCTTAAAATTCTTTCGATTTGAGATTTGCTGCAATCAAATTTCTTTGCAAGATCTCTCTGAGATAAATGTGCATCTTCGAAGCACTTAATAACTTCAATCTTATTTTCCAGATCAAGATCATATTAATTTCGTTTACTTATTGTTCTTTTACGTTTTTTTTTACAAAAACTTAGTATAGCTTTATTAAAAACCAAAAACAAACAAATTTAACTTATCAATTGCTAATTGCACTGGATGCCCTGAAACCCCTGCCTACAAGAAACATTAAAAATTCAAATTGTTTCATTTGCGAACTAACGACAGCTACAATTACAAACTTATTGGGACTTATTGGGAAATCACCAAATAAAGCAAAAGTAACCGGGCGGCGGCTAGGGATAAATCAAATAACAAAATAAAAAAAGAAGCGATGCATACATAATTCGTATTTTCTACGCCCTGACCAATTAGACAGGTGAATACATTAAGCAACGCATGTTATCTTAGTGGTCCATGGTCCGATTAGCAGGTACCCCGATTATAATGGAAATTTGTATGAAAAATAGCAGGGAATACATAAGGCTCGGTCCCAATATGAGGTGGTCCGATTATAGAGTGTCCCGAATAGCAGGTTTTACTGTACCAATGAATTGGCGTAAAATGTTTTCAAAAAGTTAAAAAAAAAAATTTTTTTCTCAAAAACCGCTCCACAGATTCTTAAAATTTTTTTCTCATAAATTCAAATTTATCCCAGAAATAAAATAACTTTCCCCTTCCCTTGACATTCTGGTAACAAGCAAAAGTAGTATTCCATATCCATACATACAAAATAAAATGCACGACTGGATCGCACGTACTTGCTCCTATGTTCGATTACATTATATGCAAAATATTCATAATAGAAACGGCTAAATATATTTTTAAAGTCGATTTTCACTTAATTTTTTTATATATAAAAATTTATTTTTTTCAAAAAAAATTGATATGAGCATTTTAAATATTCAATAATATAAATTCAAAAACAAAATTTCAGATAAAATCGTCAACCTTCGAAATTTGAATTTTCCTAAAAAAAATTGTTTTTTTTTTCAAAAATACAAAATACTATTTTTCGAAAATTTAGAAATGCAGTATTATTTAGAATTTAAAGGAGCTCTTGTATAAAAATTTTCATCGATATCCATTAAGCCGTTTATGAGAAAGTCGCAAATCAATAAAATGGTTGTATGGCAGGGACAGTTAATAACAAAATATTTAATTTTTAATTTAATTTTTAATTTAGCTTAATACAAGCAGTTACATTTTTTAGATCAACATAAGTTAATAATAATAATAATTTAATAATAATAATAATGCCAATAATATAAACATAATACAAATTTAAAAAAGAAAAAATAAAAAAAAAAAATAAATAAAACTAGGTTAATGGGTTAGGGAGAGGTGTTTCATAGGATTTTTCTGAGGGATGGAGAACTAAGGGAGAAATCAAGGATATCATGTACTGAATTAGCCGAGTGGAGCATTCTACAAATAGGGTTGAAATGGTCGTAGTTGGTGCGGTGGGTTGGAAGGCGGAAGAAAGGAACGGATCTTAAGTTTCGTCGATTTGTATTAAAATTAATTAATTTGAGTAATTCAGGACAGTCAATGACTCCAGTGATAAGTTGGTGGATAAACAGGATATCAGCGATACGACGGCGTTGAGCAAGAGTCCGTAAGTTAATTAATTGTAAACGGTATTCATAAGGGGGTAATATAAGGGGGTCAGACCATGGTAAATTGCGTAAAGCGAATCGAAGGAATCTTCGTTGTACAGATTCAATCCTGAGAGAATGAGTTATTTGAAAAGGAGCCCATAACTGACTTGCATACTCGAGGATTGGCCTAACATATGTGGTGTAAAGAGATTTTGTAACCATGGGATTGGAGAATTCTTTAGACCATCGTTTAATAAAGCCCAAGGAAGAATTTGCTCTGGCAACGATATGATCAATGTGAGATCGAAAATTTAGCTCTTTATCACATATTATCCCAAGATCGCGAATAGAGGAGACTATAGGAATAGATACAAAAAGTAGTACACACACCAATTTTTTTGAAAATCGTTAGAGCCGTTTTCGAGATAAGTAAGATGGTAGAAAAATTTGTATGGCAAGTACCATTATTTTTGGGGCTAAAACAACGATTAAAAATTCTATTTTGGACAATTTGGGGGTGGCCGGGGCGTGATAGTTTTGTGTTCGCCTGTCAACCTCATGGTCACAGGTTCGACCCCTGCCGTAGTCTATGTGCTCTTATTTTCCCATTAAAAACCAATTCTAAAAATAAATGTCATACAATGAGTTGCTGGTTTACTCATTACGTGCTGTTTAGACATAGAACTAACAACATGTGATTGAGTAAAACTAGTATACCGATAAAATATGACAAAGAATAAAAAAATTAATGCGAATTATAAGGGACATAGATAAATAAGACATGAAAATTTCTCCGCATTAGTTCAGCCGCCGTCCCTGGAGATAAAATCTGAAAGAACTACCACCTACAAGTCTCATAACATCGCGCCTCACATCTTTCCTATCATTCTTTCTGTTCCTTAACGGGAGACAGGAGCCCCCGGGTCATGTTCGTCTTTCTGGTGCTTGGAGGCACCAGACGTCTAGATGCCGGCCTGTCTGTGAGGTAGGCCCCCTAGTGGGAGTATCGTGGTGGCTGTGGTTGCACCCAACATGCGGGAACGTTAAAAATTCCAAGGACTCTATTTAACATCTATGAGCCTTGGATGGTAGAGGTGTTAGATAGGCCTCGCCCTTAGCAAGGGGAGATGGATAGGCCTTAACCTTCCATCGAAGTTGAACTGGGGCACAACCTTTTTAGCCCTGGGGCGCTGGTCAACGCTTTTCTTGACCCCGACAGTGTGGGTAGGCCCACCGTGGGATACAAGCGTTAATTCGCAGGCGCCCACGTAAAGCCTTTATTCATTTCTGTTCCTTAACCTCACCCTCACGCCCGCGCTGTGTTGTTACATTTAAAGGGTAGTATAATCCCTTGAGCGCGTGTAGAATATAAAAAAAAAATGGGTCGTGTATTTCAAAGTTACCAAAATGTTTAATCCTGACCACGAAGTTCAAAAAAAAACATGTGATAATCAGTATAGGAATTGAATTAGATTACCTATACAATTTTTATCCGCTTTCGATATGTTGTAACACAAGGGTTCGCCACTATACGTCGCAATATTCCGTAAAATACTTTGTTTTCGTTTTTACTAAAATAAGCTCCAATTCGATCACCAGATCTTTGGTAGAACAGTCCAACTATTGATGTCACAAGTTATGACTTTGTGAAAAAATCGTTTCCATATTATAATACTTGTACCAAAACAAGAGAAAAGTGAAAATCAAATAATTTTTTATTTCATATTACTGGTTTAACAATTTAACTTCTTAAAGTGCAATTGCACGAAAGTTTTTTGGTTAAGTTAATCCAAATTTTATTCTGAAAACAAACAATAACAATTTCTGTAAGTTCCTTGAAAAAAAAGTACTTACTCAACTGTCATTTCCTTATGTCCCAATTGCAATAATTTGTGTATTACTTGAAGTGGTCATTAAGAGTTTGTTTGGTTGCTTAAATCTAAAACGTATAGCTTTTTATTGAAGATACGAGTATATATTATGTCATGTCCATCTTCAAAGTTAAAGAATAATCAACTACCTAAGCCTTCTTAAGGCAATCCCTCTCATTTATCCATGATTAGTACAGCTTAAAGGATATATGATTATGTCGTCCAATTCAGCATTTTATGAACGCCCCGCTACACACTGTCTATATGTATACAAATGGGTGTGTATGTGATTGGAGATACATGTGTATAGGCTTTAATTTAAAACCAAGAGATCCTTCTTCTGTGCAAGTAAGCAGCAGAAACAAACTTAGAGTGGAGCTGGTGCTGTTATGGGGGTCCTGCTGAGAAGTTATAATAATAAAAGTTAACTAAAACTATTTTATATGAATGTATAAGTTTGGGTGTATAACTGTGTATGTGTGTGTTGCAAACCTACACAAAATCGCTGAAGCGAGATGATATGATTTCAAAGGCCATTTGCTCCTGTCCAACTGTCCTGTTCCCTTGTTTTTTTTTTTTTTTTTTGTTCATATACAAAGGAGGTCCTTCCTAGCTGGACCTCTCATCCCATCTGTAAAAGACTCAACTCATATCCCATAGAATTGTGTCGTCCGAAGTTGGTGTCGGTGTCTGTGTCGTTGTCGTCGAAAGTACTTTGTGGCTTACTGACCATCGACTTAACCCTCCCCACAATAAAAGAACATCATCATAGAGAAAACTATGAAAAACCAAAAAAGAAAATGTGCAAACTGAAAATCCACTCGGCAAAGTAATCGTATAATTCACCCAGCGTGGGGCGGCGAGAATGTAAAAAACCAAAATCGAGAATGGAACACAGTTTTCCATGAGAGATTACACCAGTTTAGTTTTGGTTAAATGTTTCTTGTCCTCGTTTTCGTTCACGTTCCTGAATGCTGATGGTGATGGTGATGGTGATGCTGATGCCTGGCTACTAGCCTGCCTGCTTGCTCCTTGGGATATTACATAGAATTTTCTATACTATAATATTCGTTTATGCAAGAAGATGCAATCTGTATAGTCCTGTTCTTGTTTTATCCTTGCGAGCAATCGTTAAATGTGAAAAAACTCGCTAGCTGTTAAACACACTTACTTTTCTATGTATATATTCTCACTCATTTTCACATTTTATTTTTTCATTTAATTTTTTTCGTCTTTTGTGTGGAATTCATTACAGTTTGTGGTTTTATCGATTCACATTCATTTTGTATAATTTCTTTTTTTCATAAGCCACAAATTTTGTAGTGTGAGTATCAATTTAGATCTACGATATAAAAATGACTAAAACGGTTTTGTAGCAAAACACCGCATTTTCTATGTAATAAGGACTCTCCTCGTCCTCGAGTTGTGTCTAGGAGGTTTGAGTTTTTTTACCGCACCGACTCGCCGCCCCCGCAACACTTTGTACTGGTGAACTCGAGATTGTGTTTTTATGCACGTTGGTTAAATTCCGATTGAATTAAAGGACATGAATATTTAGTGCTGAGGGAAGGCTTTTCTTTAAGATCCTGATGGTACGGAGCGGTCTTCTAATACGAAAAGGATATATGTAATTTTTGATAAAATTACTAACATGATCTGTGAGCAATGTGGTGGAATTTGGAAAAATTAAGTCTGCTGGTCTCTTCTTGATAGAACGACTTTTTTAGATTACATTTTTCTGAACTGGCCAATAATGTCTGTTTAATTTGTCATTAGCTTGTAGCTTTCCGAATGAGCTATAATTGACACCCTAAAATAGGGCGGTCCAAAATCTCTATCCTATCAAAAAGCAAATTACATACTTGATTTATATATGCTTATAAAAAACTCACTGTGCTCCTCTTCAATCTTGTGGATTTCAACCTGTTCCATCAGCTATCTGAATTAGTGCTGTGAAACATGTGATGACCAAATTTAATTTGAGCGATTTGGTAATATTGAAAATATGAACGTACGGAAAGTTTCAAACCAGTATTACGCGAAAGGACATGAAAGAATGAATATTACTATGGGGTTGTTGCACTGCGACCTTGAGATCTATTGTGCCCCGTCAAGAGCTGGGTGAGGATAGCTCATTTTACAGCTCTTCCTCCAAATTTATTTCCTCATGAATTTGAGTATTTGAAGTATTTTTAGAGATGGCAAGTCACTCTCTTCCACCTGGTATCGTGGTATCTTTTATATCACAGAACCTGCATGTGGTACTACTTACTAAGCCAAGGATGTTTAGATGTCTTTTTAATTTACAGTGTCCTGTAAGGAAACCCGTTATTATAATTCCCAAGTAGTAGTTTGGACTGTCTCAGTTTGGGGAGTTTTATCCAATTGTTGGATCTTATGGCCTCCTCTTCTTGTTTGATTTTATTTCTAATCACATTTTCTCCTATTCCGCAGTATGGTTCAGGCCCCACTAAGGGAGTCGACGCACCTATTTTTGCTAGGAAGTCTGCCTCCTCATTGCCCTGGACATCTACGTGGCCAGGTACCCAATGAAGTGTGACATTATTATTTTTGCCGAGATCATTTAACCTGCCTACACATTCCCATACCAGCTTAGAACTGAAAGAGTAGGAGTTCAAAGCTTTGAGTGCGGCTTGGCTCTCTGACATGATGGCAATATTTTATTTATTGTAATTTCTTTCGAGGTTGCGATCTGCACATTTTCATATAGCTTGTACTTCAGCTTGGAAAATACTAGTAGACTGTCCCATCGGTATGGAAAATTTGGTTCTTGGCCCAAATATTCCTGCACCAGTCCTTTCCGATGTTCTCGATCCATCAGTGTACCACTTGATGGTGTTTGTTTTCAGAGTGTAGTTAACAGTTTCCCCTACCCACTCTTTCTTGCTACTTAACTTCGTTTGAAAGTTTTTCTCGAAGTTATATTTTTTAATCGTACCATCTCTTGGAATGTCAATAAGGTCTGTTACTGAAGACTTCTGAATGTTGTCTCTTTCCCTGAGACCTATACATTTGCCAGTCCCAGTTCCCTCTTTGACAAATCTCATAATGACTCCCTTTGCAGCACTTCCATAAACCTCATGTAGAGGAGACAGATGAAGTATAACCTCCATGGCTGATTTAGGGCAGGTTCTCATTGCTCCAGTTATGAATAAGCATGCGAGCCTTTGTACTTTCTCTAGGGATTTCCTAGTTGATAATAGGTCGATTCTTTTGTGCCATGCGACCGCACCATAGGTAATAATGAGTCTTAACATCATGGTGTATATCCATCTAAGGATTCTCGGCTTGCAACCCCAAGATTTGCCTGCAATTCTCTTGCATATCATTAGGACCTTTGTGGCTTTCCTGACGGTTGATTCTACATATTTTTTCCAGAGGAGTTTACTATCTAGTGTGATACCTAGGTATCTTACTTCCCTCTTAGTTTCTTTTACTTCGTCAGCTGCCAGGATAGGTTTGATGTGTGGTAGAAGTCTTTTCTTGGTAAATGTTATAATCGTGGTTTTTGTAGGTTTGATATTTAGTCCTACAGAAAGACACAATCTCCTTGTGATTGTTAATCCTCGTTGGATTATATCACATAAAGTTTCTTCAAACTTCCCTAGGGCTGTAATAACTATATCATCGGCAAAGCCAATACAGTGTATACCTTGGGAGTTCAGATTTTCTAGCAGTTCGTCCACTACAAGACTCCACAGCAAGGGTGATAATACCCCTCCCTGAGGACATCCTCTTGTGGTGCTTATACCATGAACCATTCCTTCTGTCGCCTCCGCTGTTCTACTGACTAACATTTCTCTAATCCATCTGGTACAGGACATAGTGTGTAGAATAAAATAAACTGGCAGATATCATCAGTTGAAAACATCCAGGTCAATATTGAAAATTCTGCTGTTGTTCCTGAAATATGAATACGATGTCGTTCAACCAAAAAAAAGGATTTATATACACATATGTATAATTAGATAACCAACTCATGTAGGTACTTTTCAAAGCAGACAAAGTTAAGGCGTAGCTGCCATTAGTCGCGTTTTAAATATTATGCCCGAAGACGTATATAGATCAGAGCTTTGCATGCATTACAACAACACTACAGATAATAGCTGCGTTTTATTAACTACGGGTATGAATCTGTGTTATTTTTTAGCACAAAAACAACACGATATCCAGGTTTCTGTCAGGGTTTCTATCTGGGTTTGCAATTATAAGTATTAAATTTGGCGAACAGAGGGTATACATATCACTACATATCCCAGATCGTTTTACTTTTACGGGGTGAACCATATGTGCTATTGGCGATAATAAAACACTGCTATTATCCAGTTCAATTTTCCTGACCCAGAATTTAATTACATATCTCACCACCAGTTGTTACCTACTTCAGTTTTGAATTGTAAACCACGGTGTTGCCAAACAACTACTTATAATTTATTAATTAAGTCTGCTTTTAAGCTAGTGCAATTTTTCTGTGGTTTCCCAGTGGTAAAGGATATCAATTTTGCCAAGTTAAATCGTTCCATTAGGCAAACAAAATTTTGTTTTTTATTCCGAATCAATTGTGCATATCAGTATTTTTCTGTGGATCAGACTATCTTTTAACTAACACCACTAATGGAAACGGAAAGTAAAACATAAGTAAGTTTATTTGTGTCGGTAACCATCGACTAATATTTTGCCTCTTAGGTGGGTACTACAGCATCTAACTGATGAGCCCACCTGTAGTACCTGGGCGAAACACATAATTTGGACTCACAAAAAAAAAAAAAAAATAAAAATATAGTTTTTCTTAAGCAATTTAAAGGTGAGATAAAGTGCGCTGGTACCATCATTGACGTCTATCCGAGTAAAAAAAGTTGAAAGTAAGAAATATTTTTGTATTTTATTGTTCTATACAAATAAAAAATACCTGCATTTGAAATACCGCTCAATGTGACCTACAAAAGTAATTCGAAGTGTTATAAGGTTATAGTAGCATGGTACCTACGCCTTTATAACAGTCTTCAAATTGCTTCATATTTCTTGTATGAATACGTTATGCAGTGTTTTACAGAGATCAGTGTATATCCAATCCAGTCAGTTATCGGATTCATATGAGAATAAATCGCATCGATTTAGTGTGCGTTATGGCAATTAGCGCCATGTAAATTAATTTTGACAGAAGAAAGTTTCGTGTTCGTGTTGTGTAAAGATTTCTCGGAAAATGTGAACTGTATTTTTCTTACCTTACCAAACATCTTGATAAGACAAAGCTAAGAAGATCCTGTACAAATTATTATTTTCTGCTTGAATTGAAATAAAATATTTCGTTGTTTACTTTTTCACAATGAAAACAATAATAATTTTTATTTTTGGATGAGCCTTAATTAATTTCTTTGGTACACAACTGGCAATTCCGCTTTGACAGAAATGCAAAAAAAAATCATATTCTAATTATTTGAATACAATTTATATTTTCAAAACGCGAATTTGATTGATTTTTCGATGCTGGGGATTCTTGAGTACCTGTGATTTGTCAACAAGGATTAACATTTTTTGAATAAGATCAGCCATTGGACTGGCATTAAGCAGTGCTTTCAGTTCTTCTTTCGCTTCTTTTAATCACCATTAAACTTAAATGAAATTCTATTTGATCTAACGACATGCATATATCCACGGGAGTAGAGCTGACGATTTAGTATTGTTCCGAAATCGGTGGGTTGCTGTACTATGTCCAGATAGTAGTGCACTTTATTTATTTTTATAACTTATTATTTTATATTTATTTAAAACAAAACAAAAAATTACAACTTCCGAGCACCGCAGTAAGCAAAATTTATTTAATGTAAAAAAAAATAAATGTCAAAAGGTAATCACAGCTGCCAACCATGCAAAGTAAATAAAATGTATAACCCAGATCGTTTTATTTTCACGGGGTGAACTATATGGGTCATTGGGCATAATAAAACGCGGCTAGTATATCGCTGATGGACCCGATGGCCCCAGGTTCAATCCTGCTGGTGCACATTTTTTTTTTTTTTTTGTTTTTGTAAATAATGAAGTTAAAATCATGAAAATAGAAATATCTAATACCTTCTTAGAGCACATGTTGGGTTTTCATTAATTAGCAATTTACTAGTTAAGAAAAGGTTTAAACATTTTGAAATAGTTATTAAATCAATAAGCACTTAGGAAATTGCTAACTAGTAAAATGCTAAGAGCACTTAACAATAGGTTGTTTAAAATTTTGCGACATTGGCGCAAAATTTTAAACAACCCATTGTTAAGGGTTTAACATTTTACTAATTAGCAATTTCCGAAGTGCTTATTGATTGAATAACTATTTCAAAATTTTTAAACCTTTTCTAAACTAGCAAATTGCTAATTATGCAGAAAGCTGAGCATTTGTAGGGTTTGAATTTTGATTAACACAATTATTGTTGTTATGCGTTGTAAATTAATTATATGTTGATGAAAACCCAACATGTGCTCTAAAAAGATATTAGTTATTTCTATTTTCATCATTTTAACTTCATTATAAAAAAAAAAACAAAAAAAAATTGTGCACCAGCAGGACTCGAACCTGGGCACCCCGCGTGCAAGGCTGATATACTATCAGATTCCATAATGGATTTAGCAAATTGCCAAAAGTTAGAGTACCCATTCCGTGATTTTAACTTTAGTAAAATGTTAAAATCGTTTAAAATTAGCTCAATCATCTTTTTAGCTTAGTAAATTGCTAAAAGTGGCTTTGACATTTTACTAAATCGTTTAAAATTTTGCGCAATTGTGTTTAAATTGGATTTCGGAAAACCCTGACACCGGGGGGGGAGCCGGGGCAGACCGGATCAATTCGATTTCAATTTTTCAATTTCAATTTATTATTAAGTTCAGGGTGTACATATAAGACTAAGTCTTTTTAAGTACATAAAGTATAAGGATAAAATAACAAAATTAATATAGTATATACAAGAATAATAATAACAAACTTAATAGATACAAGGAGAGTTATATGAAGATATAATAT
The DNA here is from genome assembly GCA_910595825.1 of Philhelius pedissequus. Classification (NCBI taxonomy): domain Eukaryota; kingdom Metazoa; phylum Arthropoda; class Insecta; order Diptera; family Syrphidae; genus Philhelius; species Philhelius pedissequus. Next base: position 33,964,077 of record OU343163.1, read on the forward strand.
ATGATATATTGCCAATTGTATCTTAAAAAAATTAAGTAAAAAAAATGTAAGAGACTATGAAAGTTAAGGAAAGCGATGTGCGAGGAGAAAAAATAAGCAAAGGAAACAAGTTAAAACAGGAAAGTATTAAGGGAGAAAGAGGAAACAAAAAAGAAAGGAAAGCTGAACGAAGAATTAAAGAATTTGAGACCTTAAAACAAGACATTGCGAAAACAAACAGAAATTTTATTGTAAAGTAAAATGTGCTAAAATGGCATTTTTGAATTTATTAGTTCCAATTATTTTTCTTATTGCTGTGGGAAGTGAATTCCAGAGTTTGGTGACATGAATAAAGATAAGACGCGAGGAGTTTAAATAAGTAAAGCATGGAGTAATAAGATTATGAGTTCTGGTTGATTGGGCAAATTGAAGTTTATTGTACAGATACACTGGCGATTTGTTATTTATGATTTTATGCATAAAAAGACAGCACTTAATGTAAAGAAATTGCTGAAATGTAGAACCTAGGACCAACGTATGATAGTGCGATATATGCTCATTACGCTGCAGTCCATACACGTACATAATCAGGCCATTGAATGTGACTAGTAATTTATGCTGAGAGTGGGAGTTGAGTTTACAGTATACAACCTTGGCATAATCAATTATTGGCATAAACAAAGTTTTAAAAAGTCTAAGTTTTGTACTTAAAGGAGTAAATTTGGAAGAAATCCAGACCTTTCGTAGCCCAGCATAAATCCGACCAATCACCTGATAAATGTGGGTAGTCCCAGAAAACGAGCGATTAAGCTTAAAACCAAGGTTAGATACAATATCTACAAACGTTGGTATCGTAAGGATTCTTAGAAATGCATATTGATTGGGATTTTGCAGGATTAAGACTGAGTCCATTACAAAGCGACCAATTATGAATATTACATAGGTCTTCGTTGATTCTACAAATGAGGTCCTCAATAAGTCCAATTGGTCGTGATAAATATATCTGCGCATCGTCAGCATAAAGGTGTATAGATACATTAGAACACACTTTTGGCAAGTTATTAATGAAAAGACAAAATAGTATAGGTCCCAATATCGATCCCTGGGGCACTCCAACAACTAAAGAAACAAAAAGCGAATAATTTCCATCATGAGAAATCCTTTGGTGGCGATCCCCATGGAATAAATTTATTCGTTTCGTTAAAAAATTATTTTATCCACCCTGTACCTACCACCATGTAATGTCTTATTTAGTCTAACAAATTTCTAAATCTGATTGTTATTTTAACATTATTAATCAACATTCTCTAAGCAAATTTATTTACACACAAAAATTAAGCTTTGTAATCTACAAAATGGCTTGCAACACATAACCAATTCCCGCACCTCAACTTACAAGTTTAAAATCATGTTAAACACATCATCTACATTTTGGTATTGCATTTAAACATACGGATACAAAATCTCATAATATAAGGACGAAGTCCAGAAAGTTTATATCTACAAGTGCAAATGGATATAAATATTGATCCCATTTAATATATTATCCTTGGAGACCATCACAACCATCAAATTCAGATTGCAAATTATTGTGTCAGCCATCTCTTTACAGAATGTTTGCAACAGATTGATGCATAATCGATATTTCAGATCAAATACGGTATTTATATGTGATACATATACCTAGATAAACCGTTCTTTGTCCATGTCCACCTTCCCAACAAAATTGTTCATTTTATTGTCATCAAAGGTTTAAATGCAATAATTCTGCATATAATATAATTTCCATTTCATATTTTGAATATATTATGAATTTATATGGAAAATTGAATTGAAATTTTATATTTAAAGTTTTTATTTCGTATGTGTGGAACAACAAGAATCCTTTATTCACTAACCGCAAATACAAAACATTGGAAATCTTTCATATGAGTTTTTTGAGTGTCATTGTGGATAGTACCAGAGTACAGTAAAAATGATGTCTTATCATTCTCACAGTTGGACATATTTTCAGAATATTTCTCTCAAAAATGATGCAAACAAAGTTATTTAAATATTGGAACATATTTCTGGACGACCAACAGCAAATTAAATATTGAAGGAATTAATATAATGCTTAAACTAAAAAAGAAAGAAAATGCGTTGAAGGAAGGAGGAGTGGGTTGGGTATTGAAATTAAGGCAAATATTTATATTTTTTACTTGCGATTATAGGTACTATAAGGCAAGTTATGTATTCGTAAAAAAAATGTTTTTCTAACAATTAAACATGACATTACTATCATAGAGAACACCAAGAAAGTGGGTCCCGCAATTCCGTCTGTCTGTCTGCCTAAGCGGCTGAACCGATTTGGTTCAAACTTGGTACTTAGGCGGTTTAGGTGATTGTCCAAAATAGGTTTTTGAATCGTTGTTTTAGGCACACAAATAACGGTACTTGCCATACAAATTTTTCTACCATTTTAATTATCTCAAAAACCCGCTCCAACGATTTTGATAAAAATTGGTGTATTTACTATTTTGGGTATGGTCACCATTTCGGTCAAAAAAGTTGTTTTAAAATATTTTGTTACTAACGGTACCTGCCATACAACCAGTTTTTTGATTTTCGACTTTCTCATAAGCGGCTAAACAGATTTCGATAAAAAAAAATTATACAGGAGCTCCTTCAAATTCAAAATAGTATTGCATTTCAAAATTTTCGAAAAATATTTTTTTTTAATTTTGAAAAAAAAAATATTTTTTTTTTTTTTGAAAATTCAATATTTTGAAAATGGGTGGACAATTTTTTCGGAAATTTTGTTTAAGTATTTATATTATTAAATATTTAAAATGTTCATACCAATTTTTTTTAAGAATTTTTATATATAAAAAATTAAGTGAAAAACTTTAAAAATATATTTAGCAGTTTTATTAAGAATCTCTTGCATATAATGTGATCGAACATAGAAGCAAGTACGTGCGATCCAGTCGTGCATTTTATTTTTTTTTTGTTGCCAAAAAAAATCTTATTTTTCTCATAAACGCCTCCAACGATTTTTATAAACAAAAATCAGTTCATTAACGAAGGGAAAGGGTACCTTTATATTTTTTTTTTTTGGAAAAAAAAATGTTATTTTTGGTACCTCTGGTAGAACCATTTTTTTATGGTTTTCGATTTTGTCGGAAACGGTTAATTTGATTTTTTTTTAATTTCCTTACGCAGAAGCTGCTAGAAAGTTTGGACACTGTACATTTTTTTTTGAAATTAATTTAGTAGATTTTTTCGAAACTTCATATTTAGTAGTTTCTTGACATTCTCCTGAATAGTTAAGAAAGATATTTTCGTAAAATAAGAAACAACAGTACCTCCCATACCAATGTTAAAAAAGCATTAAGAAAAAAAATGTATTTACCATAAACGGCTCCAATTTTTATAAAAAATGTGTGTGTTCTTAAATTATTACAGTCCACTTTTAAGTATAAGAATGTTTATTTTGCGTACTTATTAACGGTACTTCCCATAGAACAGCTTTTCATATTTTCGACTTTCTCACTATTGCATAAAACTTTTTTTTCCCTAATTGTTGCTCCCTAATTGTATACTCAAATTTTCCCAAAAAAACGTTTTTCGATTTTTAAAAAATAAATAATTTTTTTTTTTTTGAAAAATCGAGTTTTCAAAAAAACCAGTCGCTGAATTTTCTTGAAATTTGAATTTTATATTTATATTAATAATATCTTCAAAATATCGTTTTTTAAATAACTAAGCTGGCATTGAAAAAAAAAGTCCGGGTGCCTTATCAAACTTAACACCGTCAAAGTTCTTGAAAAACTAAAACTTAGTTAGAGGGATTTAATCGTAAGCCTTTTGAATTACCACTATCTTATTGCTTTAAACTGAAGTATGCACCAATCGATGCTGCAAAGCAATCCTCGCTCCTGTCATAAATCCCTGTTAATCAAATAAAAATGAATGTACGTATGCATGCATATAAGTAAATTCAATTAATAAACCAACGCCAATAATTACTCAACCGAAAATTCATAAATTTCCTTACCAAAAAAAAATTAGGTCATTAACAGAATGTCACATGAATATATATGTATGTGTGTAGGAGAAAGGTGAAAAGGTGCGATAAATGTTGGTGATAATGAAGAACGCAATGAGAGAGCAATTAGCATATGGAGCGCATAGGTAGTACCTATGCGTTGGCATCCATGTGGCTTTTGGTGCTAAGTGGAAGAGACTTATGACTATGAAGCACCTAAGTCATATCCAGGACTTGTGCCATCTAAACCAAGTCAAGGCACATCCTTGCATCTATATATCAAACATACACAAGTTCCGATTGCTATAGTTATGTAGGTATAGTTGCACTAATTAAAATTTTGCGCAAAGTGAAGTTCATATCCTTTCCAGATGCCTTCTGATGCTCGCCTGAGTGAAGAAAGGTAGGCTTACAGTTAATTACACACTTTAATGTAATGATGTTCGTTCTTGCATAGCAACACTCCTACTTTTCCAATTAATTCTCAATATTTAGAGCTATGCTGCTGCTCCTACTGATGCATTCTGTTGACTTCTAATGCTTCGCTCCTATAGCTGCCACCGCTTCACTGTTGTGGCTCTGACTATAAAGACGATGCAGTGCGGTGGATAGTAATGTATAGGGATGCAATTGGGATGGGAGTTATGAAAGTGCACTTATGGCATCCACTAATCAGCGAACTTTATGAGGTTATCGTGCATTTAAAGTGTGTAATTGAAATTTCATCCTTCTACACCTTAAGTTTGCGAATGATTTTTTCCTTAATGAAGCTTACAGCGTCATTGCTGCGCGCCGCCCGCTATGGAGAGTCTTTTTTCAAGAGTTATTAAAACGTAAAAGTTTCAGGTACAATAATATTATTTGTACACCATGTACATGAACACACACACTCGTATGGATGCCTGGGATGATGGGGAGCAGGATAATCTTCAATTTTTTTTTTTCATTGATTTTCCTCTTTTGAGTTACTGTCGGACATGTTAAGATCTACGATGTTTCAAAACTCACAAGCGTACGTGACATTTACTTTTGATGATTTATAGCCCTGCCATCGACCGACGCGACGACCGACGTCGTCGTCAGAGTCGCATCCTTAGCTGCCAAGGAAAAGCTATACCTACACACCTCATTGAAAAAAAAGACCCAATACCTATGAGTAAATGTATTGGAATTGGTTTGTACCAGTATATACTCGTACCTACGAGGAAGGTACGTACCTACTGTGTGTATTGAAAACTTGATATGATGTCCAATCGATTAGTGTCACATGCGGAAATGGTTCGTTGAGAATTTTAAAATGCATTCTGTACGTGAGTTGAGAGTTGACATGGCCAATAAAATTTTCTGTTTATTAAGAAGAAAAAAAGAAAAAAGTCTTTTAGACGTTTGGATACATAAATATGGTGGGTTTCATCATCATTGCAATGACAACCAAAAAAAAAAAAAGTTGATTTCCGTTTCAAGATTTTTCATTTCTGCTCGAGTAATTCTAAACCTGTCGTTTTGTATGAGTTATTACATCAGCCAGGTTCACATTTGGGAAACTTCAATTTTGCTACAGATACTCGATATTACGAGTATGTAGGTTTACCTTTCACAAAGTCTTTATTGCCTTCTTTCGATTCATTAGACCTAGACCACAAAATCATATAATCTTATCAAGTTTTACTTCGTTTGTAAAATGATATCGGGGCTTACAGCTTGATCCTTTTTTTTTTTTCTTTGAAACATGCTTACACTATCAAAGGGAAGAGACAAAAACTTCTAAAAATATTCGATAACAACGGTGTATAATGTGAATGAGCCATCATTTTTGCAAATGGCGTCAAATCGCATTGAGATTTGACATTTATGTTGTAGACAGAGAGGGAATTAGTTGAGGGAAAACAATGGGGCTCATCACACCTAAATGAATGGGAAATATTATCTCATGAATGAAAGAATACAAGATTACGATACTTCTAATTTTTCGCTTTGTTATTGTAATTTTTGACAACTTATGTGACGTCAATTGTGAAATAAAAATGAAAACGAGATAAAAGCAAAAAAAAAAGTTTGAATTTGAAAAGTTTGGATTTTGTTATTGAAATTGTATATTTTGTTTTATGTGAAATAGCTTAAGAATGTTGTGTGATGTTTGAAGGTGTAATAATATGAACAATAAAAACAATATATAAAGAAGATAAGATGTGTCATATACCACAGTTTCCCAAAAGATGCTGTACTGTTGAAAAATCGGAAAAGAAAGGATGTTCTTAATGTAAAAACAGCTAGAATCTGTAGTGACCACTTAACTGCAGATGACATAGAAACGAACCTCCAATTTGAATTGAGTAAGTACATTTGAGTTGCTTTAAAATAAGTAAATACAAAATATATATCTTCATAGGCTGCACGGAGTGGATCGTCCGCGGATTTTAATATTTCCAAATGTTTTTATTTTAATGAAAGTTTCTGTGTGAAATATACAAGGTGGAAATTGGGGGCAGTATCACGGTGTTTCCGATATGCATTTTATCTCAAAAGCCACAGAATGAAGATGCGTTAACCGGGTATGCTCAGCTATTGCTAATTTATTGTTTGAAGATGTTGCGCTATTTTCGATTTTTTCAAGCAAAATAAGGTGAAAATGTAAAAAAAAACTTGAAAACTGGTTACCCTTAAGCGGATAAAATTATAGTGCACATGAAATGCTATAATGACGGTTAACATGTTTATCTTCACTTTAATCTGCAATCTTCAGATAATTTTCATACATGAAGATGATCTGCATTTTGGTCTCCCATCTCTATCGCACAAATATGATTTTTACCTGCGATTATGTCGAAGGACTATAAGGCAAGTTATGCATTCGTAAAAAAAATTGTAAAAATGAAATATGACATTACGATACGCGGCATTGTAAATCAGCCAAGCGATTACCTTCAAATTTGTTATATGCGTGATTCTTTTGGCTATCCTAAGAGGGAAAATTTAAATTTTATTTTTTGGCATAACAATAACGGTACCTGCCATATAACCGTTAAGGAAAATGTTATTTTTCTCGAAAACGGCTCGGCTCCACCGATTTTTATAAAGAAAAATTGAGAATTTTTTGTTGGTAGCTATAATTTAATCTGCACCAAATTTACGGGAAAAAATATTAACGGTTCCTTTCAAATAACGTTTTTTTTTTAATTTTTGGCTTTCTCGGTAATGGTACTTTGGACTTTTGTCAAATTTTATATCTGAGAAGATGTAGGTAGCCAAACTAAGTCTACATATCAACATTTTGAATAACTTTTGTTTCTAATTAAAATTAATTCTTAAAATTTATGTTATGAAAAATCAATATTTTGAAAGCTGATAAATAAAATAATAGGTATTAAATTTTATAATCACATGTATATTTATAAACTATAAAAAACTGTATACGAAAATCTCCAAAAAAATTTGTTTTCAAAAAACTAACTAAAAATGAAAAACAGGATTTCATCAAAATCATTGATACATGCTATGATGGTTTTGACAGTTTTTATAAATTTTAAAAACGGTTTTTACCCACCTATACAACATTCACTTTCATTATATACATATGTACATATTTACATATTTATCTAGGTTCCATCTATATAGGTATTAGGTGGGTACATATTTCCCTCCTAATTTACATTATTAAAATCCATTTAAATATACATTTTTAGGTCGGTAACTATGTAACTATTCCTTAAATCATTCATTCGACAAATTATTATACTAAGAATCAAGGTAATATTACCTACAATAGGCTTTTCATCTGCATAGGTTAACTAGGCTACCTACCTACTAACAGCAATCAGTGGTTAGCTATAGTAAAGTTTTTAGCTACAAGTTCGTACGATCCAGTCGTGTATTTTATTTTATTTTGTGTCCTCTTTTTTTGAAAATGTCGATGCAGATGAAAAATGAATATGCATGTATTTTGTCAATTGACATATCACTGAAGTTTGGACGCGTTCTTGAAGATCTCTACAAAGGAAAAAAGATTGCAGTATGGACGGGAACAGGACTCTCTGATTGGTTCGCAACCTCAACAGGATTGAGGCAAGGTTGTACACTAAGCCCCAACTTGTTTGCGCTCTTCATAGATGACCTTGTAGACTATATTCCTGGTGGAGTTCAGTTCGTTGGAGTGCATATTAAAACACTGTTGTTTGCTGATGATGTATTCATGTCTGCGTATTCCCAAGAAACATTACAGCTCATGATAAACAAAGCATATTTTGGTTTATTTTTATTTTATTTTGGTGGGGGCAAAGCCCCCATTTATTTGGCTTAATACAAGCTATTTTCTTAATCTAACTTAAAAACTAAGAAACTTAATAGCTAAGACTAAAATTATTAATTATAATTATAATTAACATTACTTTAAGCTATGGAACCTTATAGTTAACATCGAAAAATCAAAAGTGATGATATTTAAAAAGGGTGATGGGCGTAATGCGGCAAATGAAAAATAGAATTACAATCGAGAAAACATAGAATGCGTAAACGATAAATTTATAAAAACATTAAAGCTCCAAGCGGATTATTTACTAAACGCCTTCAAAATGGATGAACCGCGACTCGTTATAAAAGTACCTATTAAAGCTATACAAGATCGTAATAGCTGGTACAGAGAGTGGTTATGTCTTGCAGAAGGATGTCATACACATTTTAATTTAAATATAGAAGATTTATCAATCAGTAAGGCCCTCTTTTATGACGTCATATCAAGGGTTGATGGAAGATGTAGAGCTGAATATATAGCTGAAGCTTCTGGCTCCATATTCAGAACAACGTAGGCTAAATCATAACCTATCTGAAAACAACTACTTTTGTGATTCCAACATTGCACACGTGATTGCTACAATGGTAAGACTTCGTAGTGAACAACTCAATCTGAACGTCACTCCACACAAGCCTGACTTGCCAATCGTGTGTAATATGTACAACTTGGCAGAAAGAGAAGATGTTATTCACTTCATTGGAAGATGTCCCATTCTCAAGGAAATTGGAAGAGACATATTTGGAAGTGACATTTTATCGGAGGAACAAGTTCTTCGTATGTTGAACGAAATGGATGTAGTCAAACTCAACTTCAAAATAGCACAAAGGTACATACATAGGACTGCAATAATGAATGAAAAGTTTTGATTTTCCTTTTGTTAATTTTTTTTAAATTAAATTGTTTAATTTCACAATATTTTTAAATAGCTTAATACATAAATTGTTCTGAATTGTCAATCTGGCAGACGGCAAATGCCATGCTAAAATAATTTTTTGTTTATATAATTATGTAAATGTAAATTTAAATGTATTGCAATAAAAATCTATCAATCTATCTATTTATCTATTAATATGGCATATTAAATGAAAAAATTCCTTGCCTTAAGCATTTGCCACTAGAACCATGTAAACAGTAAAAGTCATTAAATGCTGCATAACGAGCTTTACAATTTAATAAGGAAAAAACTTGTTGTTTACAAGAAAGGGAAAAAATGGTGAAACGGCAATTTCACAAATTTGTTGGTTTCAAAAGCCAGTTACAATTTTTTTTAATAATCACAAACTTGTGAAATAATTACATGTACGATGCGAAACCGAATTTTGTTTTAAAAAATTGTATTTGTGAATTACAAGTCACAAACTTGTGCTTGTAACTTGTAGTTGGTAAAATAGGCCCCAGGTGTAATCTACGTCTTTGGGAGATAGCAGGACATGAGCAAAGAAGATGTGAGATAGTCTGCTCTTCCTCCTCATCCATACAACTTCTGCAAAAGTCATTTGAGAATGCGCCGAGTCTTTTGCAGTGCTTACCAATTAAGCAGTATCCAGTTATGAAACCTATTACTGAGCCAAGATGTTTCCTGAGTGTTTTGGAATTATTTCTGCCCAGATCTGTGTGGTAGCCAGGCAAGTAGAGATGTTTGACCATCTTATGTTTGTTTGTTTTATGGTGTTTTGCTGTAACGCAAGTCTACATGTAGCAATAGGTATACCGATTTCTTCCATTTTGGGTTAAGTTGGTAATTGGGTTCCATTTCTGGAGGTTTCATCGGCCTTGCAGTTTCCCAAAATATCCTCTTGTCTTGGCACCCAAATGAGGTGAATATTAAACTGTTCTGCCATCTGCCTGAGAGATGATCGACAGTTGCGGGCAGTTTAGAGTTTATTGAAACTGCGTCAAGTGATTTAAGGGCTGCTTGACTGTCAGAGAATATAGAGATATCCGCTGTGGATATCACGTTTTCCCTTAGCCAATATAACACCTCTTTAATCGCCAGAATTTCCGCTTGGAACACGCTACAATGGTCAGGGAGACGGAAAGAGATTCAAAGATAAAGTCTGTCTGAGTACACACCACAACCCACTCCCTCTTCGGTTTTTGAACCGTCCGGGTAAATGTGGACTGACTCATCTTTCAAGAACCTCTCATCCTCCGATTCTGATTTTGGTGGGATGGTAACTTGGAAATTCTTGATTTGTACTAGAAAAATCTGGTATGTCAATGTTCTGCCTACTTTTTTTATGAATTTATCTGTTTCTCCCCTTTGGGCTGAATCCTGTATCTCGAAGGTTAATGTTGCCAATCCACTATGCACTAACATTGATATTAGATTTAATATATTTTTGGCAGGAAGTGCAGAAAATAACTGCAATTTCAATAAAGTGGAACATCTGGCCCAAATGAATTCGGCAAATCCCAATGAGATTTAAACTTATTTAAAAAATTCAGGTAACAAGGAGAATACAGTGCAATACCTTAATTATTCATGTTGTGCTTGTTGTGAATTTTGAAAATATTGAACATTTAAATTTGAAACATTCGAATTAAAAGTGTCAAAAGTGTGAAGAGTTTTTGGGTAGTAATTCTTGGAGGAGTCAAATAATTTTAATCAGCTTAGTTTTATTCAGAAAAAAAGTTGTAGAGTTAGGGCGCTCTACCCCTTCGATGAAAATAGATTAAAAACGAAAAGATGGTTTCGTTTGTCATTTTAACGTTTCATTGTAACAAAAGTATACTTGATTGACATGGAGTTGTTCATTAAATAAAACGTTTTCTTTTTCTCGCCTTCTTTCTTCCAACTCTCCGCGTGTTTGGAGTGCTGTTCTACGGTACCTTTCGGAGGGTGGAATTGAAGAAAGGGTTCTTGGCTTTTTTGACGTTAGTGAGCCCCGCAACGCAGATGAGCTGACAAAGCATATTCTTAATATACTTAATACATTCTTCTGCAATGACGAACTATTTGGTCAATCATAAGATGTCTGGGGAAGTGGGTTGTGTTAAAAACAAAGTACTTGATGCTTGTCCAATAGCTAACTTTATTCTTTGCTATGCTCAAGTTTTAAATTTAGTCTTATGGCGATCACTTGAAAATATATCGGAATTGAATTTTTTTCCGTTTTTTTTTTAATAAATCAAATTTAACGTTCAAACCTTTTAAAACAAATAGCCAATCGACCGCTACGCCTGGAGTATCGGAAACTCGCTGGCCTTATCATTCGCTGATAATAAAGGTCCTTTTAAATTTTAGATTAGATAGCCATAATTGTTACTTTTGTTAGAATATTAGAAAACCCTAACGAATGGGACACTGCGTCGCTTTCTATTTCCGAGAGCTTGTTAATTAAATTAGAGGCAAAAGATTTTTGTTTTTTCTTAATATTCTCTCCGAAATTTTGGCTAAGACTCAAAGAGAATTCAAAATAAGAAAACGGATATTGAATTTGCAATAAGAGAAATCGAAAGTTTTGAGTCTTGGCTTAGCTCTGACTTTCTTAATAAATTTGAATGCATTTTTGAAAGCAAAAGCGATTGCGCGGAATTACCATGAACATAAGGATTGATCGAAATTGATTCCACGTTATAAACGTCTTTTTATAGAAATAAAAGACAATTTTACATCCGAAATAAATACACAACTTTCTCGAATTTATTTTTTTAGATTTACTTATTAAATCAAGATATGATAATTTCGCAATTTCCAATCCAGGTGAAAAAATATCCTCTTTAATAAATTTTTTTGCCTGGATTTTTTTATTTTACAGCTTTAACAAATGAACTTAAAGTTTTGTATACAACTGCTTCTCTTCGACAACTTGACGTTTTAGCACTTCATAACCAATTAAAAAAAACGAAATATTGCTTGAAACATTCCCACAAATTTTTAACTTAACAATAAATTTATTTAAGATATTGTATTTGCATCCGCCAAATAAGTTCTCTTTCGAAAACGCTTTTATCATGCTTTAAGCTCATTGTTACATTTAACTTAAATTACTTATGGTATAACAAATTTGATACTAAGTTATGCAATTAACGAAATAATTTCAAGTAAACTTTCGAAATTTAATTTCTTGGCCACTAATTTTTCCTCGACTTACGTTTTGAATTTATTCACGCCTCGCCACTGGTACCCATGCAAAATCCTATAATAGGGCCAAACAGGAGGGCTGCAGGTTGGCAACATGCCCCTATTACGCCCCGAGTTTTTTTTTAATTTATTGTTTATATTTGAAATCTATTTTATGCTTTGAATAAATATTTCAAAATGTGTAATATGGACATTTATGTCTTATAAAATTTGGGAGTTTTGTCCCATGAACACCAAACAAAAGTTGGGACTTATGTCCCACAGAGGTGGGGGAATTATATAAAAAACAATAATTCAATATAATCTTTCTTTTGGAGTCCATATACGAGAGTTCAAAGTGACATATGACCAAATTGGCCTAAATGACATATGACCATAAGGCCAAACATTCAAATTTGGTTTTTCGCTTGACCTTAACTGGCCACCATTGTGATACAGGTTAAAACTCCAGATTTTTATGAAATTTTGACCTTAAGATGATACAGAACACGATTTCGTCTGTTGTATATGCCCTGTTCTGCAGCCTAATCCGCTGAAATTCTTTTTTCCTTACATTTTCGGGATTACAGCGCCCTAAAAACCTGAACAAGCTTTTTTAATAGTTTTGTATTGCATCCTTTTTTTACTTATTTTGCTGTACTAATTATTTTTAAGAGGAAATTTGTGTAGATTTCGCCAACTTTGACATCAGACTCCATTATTTTAAATAAAAAACTAAATATGTGGCTTAAAAAAATACTCCTTTATTCAATTTTCAATGGATATTCGAAAAGGTTTTTTCTATTTCCTTATTCGATATTGAAGCTGTCAATCTTATTAACATAATACATTATGCATTCAAAAAAAAAATGTTACAACGCTGTCAGTCCCCACATCACCTATTTTATACATATATTCCACCTTTTGTGCCTATTAACGACTATTACACCACAGAAAAAAAAAACCTCCACCCTAAATTTGGCCTTTTAGTCAAAGTTTGACACTCTTCTAAAACATAAATCTTATTTGAATTTCGATTTTAAGGATAAACATGATCCCGAAATGTGTTCAACTTAATGCCAAAAAAAAAATTGATTCGATAGGAAAGCAGCATAGAATATTATATAATATTCAAAAGGAAAAGGCCAAATATTCGAAATAGGATACACATATGTATGTATGCCGCCATTTCGTAGGCGAAATGGAAATTCTAACAGGATCCATAATACTCTCGTAACTAAATCGTACATATACCAAACATAAGACAATAAAATGAGACGAGACAAAAAAAGACCTCCAATTTATACAAACAGAAAAAACAACAACAAAAATGTTTTTTTTATGTACATACATGTTTGATGGGGTAAAATAGAACCCTCAACCAGGGCTGCCGATATGGTATTTTTATAAGAGGGTACTGATGGAATTCCGTCATACTGATTAATTGATGCCTTATCAACTATTATCACACTAAAAAAACATATAGTGATCAATATAATTGTTATCAATTCTGAGCAAAAAGGCAGATGCAACGTGACTTAAATGAAAAATTTCAAATTAAAGATTTTTTTTCCTTCGTATGTACCACAGAACCCAGTATCCGTTTTTATAGAGAGGCATTCATATTATATTAAAATCTGAACTAACACGTTGTCTCCACCTTCTATACTTTATAGTATAATATCTGTCATTTTGATAGAAGGAAAGACAAATTGAATGCTAGAAAATTTGGCATTGGGCATTTCATAGCATACTATTTCAACTGCACAAATATGACGAAGGAATACGTATCGATGTGTTCTTGCTCTAGTAGCATTACAAGATTTAAAAAACCTTCAACAAAAGGAATTAAACAAAAAAAATACTAGGAATTATAACAATACACACACCACAAACGTTCACCAGCCACAAACGTTAACCTCAAAGTTTCATATTTGCAGCCAAATCCAAGTAGTATACTATGATATAATGCAATGAACTGTGCAATGTCTAGTATGAAATTTTTTTATAGAATGCTATTTGTGGTCTCCATGAGCAATTTTCATAGAATGCGACCTAGCTTACTAGAAAATCTAAATCGTGGAGATCCCATGTAACTCAGCGAATTGGATGAAACATCTCTGCATAATTATAAGTGGTAAACAAAATCACTACAATAAATTTCCGTCGTTTGACACGCCCAGTTCTCTGACAAACAAATTATTCAGTCTAAAAAAATTAACAAGATTCGCTCAAAAAAATGTACAAATAATGTTATTTTTAAAGGCACGGGTTAAAATTCTGTATTATAATGTAGGTTCATAATACTATATGGTTAATATTCTGTATTTCAAAATACTGTAAATCGAAAATAATGTATCACAAAATGCTGTTTTAGGAAAATACTGTATCCCATAATATTGTATCTCAAAATTCTTCATCTGAAAATGCTGTATGAGCAAAACACTGTATCTCAAAATTCTCCGTTGTTAAACTACCATTACAAAGCAAAACAAAGATCAGAGGTCGATTTATTTAAAATATATATTATTTATTGAAAAGACCAGAATACATTAATTATTGAGAAAGATAACATAAGAACAAGAAAGCATTAATTTTGTTTTGGTTTTAATTAATTCAAATACTTATGAATTATCATAGGTAGATGTTATTGTTCAAGGGAAGTATATCAGAATATTATGTGCGCGCTTTTTTACATTATCAAAACGATTTTTATTTTTCAGCCTATTTCAGCATTTTGAGATACAGAATTTTGAAATACAGAATTTTGACAAATCAGAATTTTGAAACAGGGAATTTTGACTTGCAGTATTTTGATCATACAGTATTTTGTACATACAGTATTTTGAAATACAGTGTTTTGCGATACAGCATTTTTACATGTTGACCCCAACCACATTTTTAACCATTTGCCCATAAAGAGTGTTTTGACATGTTTTAATTGAGTTGAAGTCTAAGCTCGATAATATCTCATCGACTTAAACGATTCTGATTAAATTAGTTTTTGGAAAAAATATGAAAAATAACTTCAGATAATATTCGCCCACCGACACGCCTATTTCAAAGAAAACTACATATGAACGCCAATCCAATTAGAAGTATGATCGCCGAATGAATTAATCCTATAAAGTAAATCACTTTGATGGAAAAATCTATAGGCATTGACCTAAGGTAATTTTTACTTGCAATATGTGTATGTAGGTATTATAGGTCAAGTTTTGCATTTGGAAAAAAATCGAACTCAGATTTCAATCAAACTTGACATTACGATGATGGAGAACACCAAAAAAGTGGGTCCCGTAATTCCGTCTGTATGTCTGCCTGTCTGTCTGTATATACATATTTATAGACACCTACAGTCCAAATGGGTGGGCCGAATTACTTCAAACTTGGTATATAGAATTTTGTAGTTATTGTACAGAGGGGAAGTTGAAATATTTTTTTTAGCTCAAAAAATAACGGAACCTTCCATATAACCCTTACGTTAAAGCCAATTTTTCTCAAAAACGGCTCTAAAGACTTTGATTTAAAAAAACAGCTTTTAAGGTACGACCGATATTATGGTTGAAAAAAAATTAAAAAATATCTAAAAACGGTACTCACGATAGGGCAGTTTTTTTTTGCTTTCGACTATCTCATAAATGGCTCAACCGATTCTTTCCAAATTACGCACATATATAAGTGTAGGTAGCCAAATTTACGCTGCATACCAATATTTTTAATTAGTATTTTTTTGTATTTTTAAAAAGCATTTTTCATTAAAAAAAATATATTTTGAAAACTGCTCATACATTTTTTTTGTAAATTATAGTTATATGTGTTTGCTGAATACCTATGAATTGGCGTTTTTTATTTTTTTGAAATTTTTTTTCAAAAGTTAAAAAAAAACTTTTTTCTCAAAAACCGCTCCACAGATTTCTATAATTTTTTTTATCATAAGTTCAAATTTATCCAGGAAATAAAATGGGGTACTTTTTTATAGCTCAAATTAGTTTAAGTATATATTTCAGAGTTTTGAATTATTCTTTCTTTGATTTAGCCGATTTAATATTTTGTTTTTAAGCTTATAAAAATCCAAAAAAAAAACTATTTTTCGAAAATTTTGAAAAGCAGTATTATTTAGAATTTGAAGGAGCTGCTGTATAAAAATTTGATCGAAGTCCGTTAGCCGTTTATGAGAAACTCGAAAATCAATAAAACGGTTGTATGGCAGGTACCTTTAATAACAAAATATTTTTTTTAAAAATTTGGGCAAAATATAAACGATACCCAAAGTAGTACACACACCAAAATCGTTAGAGCCGTTTTCGAGATAATTAAGATGGTAGAAAAACTTACCGTATTTTTTTTGGGGCTAAAACAAAGATTGAAAAACCTATTTTGGACAATCACCTAAAACGCCTCAGCACCAAGTTTAGACAAAATCGGTTCAGCGGCTTAGGCTGTAAATCGTTCTACAGATAGACAGACAGACAGATGGAATTGTGGGACCCACTTGTTTGGTGTTCTCTATCATCAGTTCGATTTTTTTGCCCTATAGTACCTATATCGCAAGTAAAAATTAAGTAAACAACGACTTTAAATATTATATTTAGATTCTTAATAGAAATATTTTGTACACGATGTGATCGAACATAAGAGCAAGTTCGTGCGATCCAGTCTTGCATTTTATTTTTATTTAGTTATTTAGCACGTAATAAATTTATTTGAATGTTGGCCTGGGTGGAACTACAATGCGTCGTGCAAAAATAAAAAATTATGAATTGTTTAACTGACTGAATGAGTTAATCAATGTTATTGCAACTTTTTAGCCCTATATATCAGGATATACTAAAGTTAATAAGTTGAAATTTGGCGAAGTTTTCGTGCTGGATGGTTATTGCCGTATTAATAATAGAAGGAGGCAAACACAATCAGATGAGTTTGACACTGTACAAAATGGCGTAATACCAGTACAGGGTTGACCGCTTCCATGTCCTTTTCAGATTTTTCTAGAATGTAATATAAGACCAATACTCTGTAAGGTCTTATTTACTTTGCTGACAATAAAATAAAATATTGCTTTAGTACCAAAAACAAGTGTACATTCTTCCCTTTGAAAATCACAAACGACAGCTCTGACATTAACAGATTTAGAATTCGAGATTTTATAAAGGTATATTTGTCAAGCTCATGTACTCGATTGGTTGTTGTTTTTTTTGGTTGTAGTATTCTACAATCGGATTTGTTATTTTTTTTCGTGCTGCTTAGTAGGTAAACCTTTTTTTGCCCAACAATGATGACAGGAGTAGGTGTTCCATAGAAAAGCTCGTTCTGTTGCGTGTTGTTTGTTCATACATATATGTATCTAAAGCTAAACGTGTTCGCATTTGGCGAATTGTGTTGAAATGGAAAATTTAAACCGTTGACATATTTATTGTGACGTGTGATTTATTTTTATTCGATTATCAATAGGATTTATTTATATGGTGATGCCCTTTTGGTCGTCATCGTGCGTCGTCTTCGTTGTCGTCGTCATCGTGTTGAATCGACAGGATTCGGGATAAGAATCTGGATGACTTTGAAAATGAAAAAAAAATATAATATAATTTTCTTCTTGACTGGAATCGGCAGGAATATTTTTTAAGGGAGTAGGTTTAGATTGTTGTGACAGGTTTTTAAATTGAACATTATTCCAATTAAATCAGTAGAATATTTTTTCTAGCGATGATACATACATACAAAGCCGAATACTTATACATAAAGTATATGTGTAATTATAAGTTATGTACTACACCACATATAATCACTACTCAGTCTTTTTTATTATAACCTTGAGAAGAGATTTATAGAAAGAAATTTTGATCAAAACCCCATAGCATACAAAAACACAATCGCCTCCCTCTAACACGAATTTATTTCTATTTCCCTCGATTACATTAGTTCGATTTTTATTGATTATGTTCAAGTGGACAACGTTAATGCAGACACATAATATATGGTTGAGAACAAGATTGACAGCAGTAGTACACAATATTAAAAAGTCGATATAAATCAGCAATTGAAAGGACAGACGATATACAGAATTGGCGCTTCAATGTCTCTTTTAAAATAGAAATATTTTTTAAACAGAGAAAAAACACTGCGGATACTCTGATGCATCAGTAGCTAATTTTTTAACCTTTTTACATTCAATAAATATTTTAAGACAAACCAAAAAAATTTTGTTCGTTCGAATTAGAGGGAGTCGACTGTAAATTCATTTTTTCTTGTCGGCAGAATTATGACCATCAGAAGTTCCAGTTTTTTTTTTCATTAGTCTTGGATATGTTTAAGACTAGAATCTAGTCTTAAACATATCCAAGGAAGGGTAACAGTTGTGTATGTGCGTATGTTACACGCTCTTTCAGTAATGTGACAAAATAAATTAATTTCTTTAAATTTAAAAAAGAACGGAAAGGGAAATTCTTAGTGTAAGGAATTCTTTTATAAAAAGGAAATTTTTAGTGCATAATTATTTTTTTTAAATAATTTAAAGAAAACACTCACGGGAAAACAAAGACCGCCCATCACCTCAGACACGCTAACATTTTGTGTCAGGATCAGAGACACCAATGCACAGCAGTTTTTAGATTCTGAATATTGCAATTTAAAACAAAAATAGAAGAATAAAGACAATCTTCATTGTGTGTTATGGTTGTTTTCATCAGCTTGGGGAAATTGTTGAAGGCTTAACACTTAGCGTAAAAAATAACAAAAAAAAATATTCTTTTAGAAAAGTTTCGCCATAATTTTACTTTAATATTTAATATTCAAAAATTTGTTGGCTCATTTTTTTTTTTATTTTTTCCTGAACTTTTCATAACGAATCCAACCATAGATTTAAATAGTTTGACCATAACTGCATTATTTTTAGGAAAATTTGCTGATAAACACATAGTCAGGACACTCGCCAAAAATTCGAGAACATGCTGCGAAGCTGTGATTCCCTGTCAATTTCCATCATTGGCACGATAAAAACAAAACTATTTGGCAAGCATTTCTTTACGACCTTAATGAACTTTTGGAAATGAAGATCAATTCCTTTATTTTTTTCCTCAAAAAATGAAAATGGATCTATGGGATTAACTTCGGCTTGTTTTGCGCTCATGTTCTCCTTCGAACTCCTGTGAATAGACAAGCAAGCCAAATATTGGCTTTTATAGGAAGCTGAAGGTGCACGAGGGTAAGACAATTATTATACTTATTGGATCGGTGTTCGCTTCAGTACCAGTCAACAAGTTGTCTAATTTGGCACAGTGTAAATGGTTTTCAGGTGCGAATTGTGATCCATTATAGTGTGTTTGATTTTCGTATCCCCCACACAAAAAGCATAACAGACACTCGTCGAAATTAATCCAAAGAAAATGTACGGTGTTAATAGCTCGGTGCAACTAGTTACACCATGACGCATGCTTAGAGAGCAGACGTAGGCCCAATGGGACTACCACATCCTAATGTGTGACTAGATGAAATGACTATGGAATCAAAACTAATAGTACCAGCCATATAACTTCTTGTACCAAAAATAGTAAATCTTAATTATCTTGTAAACGGCTCCAACGATTTCGATTTAAAAAAAACACTGAGTACACTTTTTTGGGTATACTCTACAATTTTGTTCAACAAAGTGATTACATAAAATATTATTAACTTTAACTGCCATATCATTTTTACTTGCGATATAGGTACTTAGGGTAAGTTTTACATTTGAAAAAAAATCGAACTCGAGATTTTAATCAAAGTTGACATTACGATGATAGAGAACAAAAAGTGAGTCCCGCAATTCCGTCTTTCTGTCTACAGCCTGAACGGCTGAAGAGATTTTCTTCAAAATTGGTTTTTAAGCGTTTTGGGTGACTGTCCAAAATAGATTTTTGAATCGCTGTTTTAGCCCCGAAAATAACGGTACTTGCCATACAAATTTTACTTCAATTTCAGTTTTCTCGAAATCGACTCTAACGATTTTGATTAAAATTTGGGTATGGTCTACATTTTTGGCCAAAAATTTAAAAATATTTTGTTATTAACCGTACCTGAAATTTTGTTTTTGAATTTATATTACGAAATATTTAAAATGTTCATACCAATTTTTTTAGAAAAAATTTAAGAATTTTTATTTAATACAAAATTAAGTGAAAAACGACCTTAAAAATACTTTTAGCCCTTAATAATAAGAATATTTAGCATATAATTTAATCGAACAAAGGAGCAAGTACGCGCGATCCAGTCGTGGCTTTTATTTATTATCGACTTTAAAATTAACAGATCAAAATATTCACATAAAAACAGGAAACAAATATAAAATAATATTGCATAATAAAATTTTGGAAAAAAAATATTATTTTTTTGATTTTCGAAAAATCAATTTTTTTTTTTTGGAAAATTCAATATTTCAAAAACGGGTTCACGATTTTTTTTTGAAAGTATGTCTTAAAATGTAATATATTAAAAACTTAAAATTGATATACCAAAGTATTTTTTTAAAAATTAAAATTAAATAAAAAATGACTTTGAAAGTATTTAGCTTTTTACTAAAAATCTTGTACTTGCGATGTGATCGAACATGACAGCCAAATACGTGGCACTTTGTCGTAAATGTTATTTCTAATAAATGTTGGATATATTCCTTTATGAAGACAGTTGACATTTAAGAAATTTTATTAAACAGTAC
The DNA here is from genome assembly GCA_910595825.1 of Philhelius pedissequus. Lineage (NCBI taxonomy): Eukaryota > Metazoa > Arthropoda > Insecta > Diptera > Syrphidae > Philhelius > Philhelius pedissequus. Next base: position 33,985,132 of record OU343163.1, read on the forward strand.
AGCAAATGGCTTAGGTTACTGTGGCGTATGAGTAACTAAAATTAGTTGAATTTACATTTTTAATTTTTGTTATTTTTGACATTCAATTTAAAATGCAGTATTAATCAAAATTTTCTCTGGCGAGACGAGGGTTGCCCACCGGGCGCTAGACAGTATTGCTGCGATAACTATTTATACACTACAAGTCATAAGGATTGAACAAGGCATTTTGTTATAGCTATCTTCTTTTCTTAAAAACAATACACATTTCAGTACGCAAAATATTTATTTATTTGATTATATCACGTATACCTACAAATACAGTTCTTAAATTTCATAAATAAGATAACAGTACCTGAGAAAAGACAACCTGAGAAAATTTTAAGTTTTCTATTTCTTAAAACATAAAGTTAAAAACGCTCTGAAAAAAGAGCCACGCGGCAATTATTTCAATTTTTTCTTAAATGTTCCTTACAACTTTATAAATAATGTGTATATGGCATAAATTAACACTTCTTTGTTTTCCCTCCTTCGTAAGATTTTCGTCTGAACATGCGTCAAACATTATCTATAATATTAAGTTCCGGCGAATATGGTGGCTAGGACAAAAGTTGAAGGTTAAATCCTTCGATTCGAGTCGTGCTAAAAAATCTATAAAATTGGAAAAAAATAATTGTTTATTTTTGGAAAAAAAAAACAGGCAAGCAAGGTTTTCAACCTGTTTCCAGTCATCTTGACACTTTGCAAGATCGATGGTTCCATAAAAGGATATTGTTCCCCATACCATCACACCTCCTTTTCTTATAATAAAGGTGTGTATACTTGAATATCCTATGTCATGTGAATACTTAAGAAACCTAACGTTGTTTTTGGGCTATATTTTTTACTCGAAATCTTGGATATAACGATAGAAATATGAGTTTCAGTAGCGGCAGCGGGTCCAAGGTCTAACCGAAGAAACCAATAAAAACTCGCTGGTTGAAGAGTTCAGAACTCCGTTAAATATCAATCTTTATTAGTTTTTTAAATATTACATTACATTTAATGAAATTACACTAAATCAAAAATACTACAACTAATGATAAGTTGGGATAGAGTCCTCGGCCCCGGCCTAAACCAAAGGCACAAAGTTAAGTGGGATAGAGTCCCCAGCCCTGGTCGAAATCACAGGCACAAAGTTTATGGCAAAAGGCCAAGCAATTACGAAAGTCCTAACTAGAGCACCATGCACTCAGTAGTGTGCTCCTAGGTACTCTCCTTTTCTCAATGTTACCTCCTCTTAATATATTGGCTGTAACAAGAAAGTGTGAATCGTAAATACAGAAAAACTTATCCCATATAATTCATATGGCGTGACGTGATTGGATGATAATGTTCTGTTTTCATTACAAATCGTATGGTCACGTGTCTGCTTGCTGACGATGCTCTGATCCGCTCCTTGACGGTTATATGAAAAGTTGAAGTGTTTGTTTCTGACTTGTTGATTTTGACCTAGTCTGGACCGTCCGGTTGAAATTTATCAACTATTCAATTAGTTTATTCTAATTTTTTTTAACCCTTGTTATTCCCAGTTACAGAATCGGTGAAATAGTGAAATTTCCCACTTGTTGAATGAAGCCAAAACAATTGTTATATTTAGTTCTCCTAGACTTGTTGTTCTATGTTGCACAATTTTTAAAAGTTGTTTCACTTGTTCAACAAGCCCTTTATGTATTGTGTTATGGACCCCTGGTGCAGCATTTTCAAAAAGACATAACGAAACGTCTACGGTTTTTAATATTTTTATTTTTTCGTCATCAAATGCACTCAAAACCTGTAAGTTCCTTATAAATTTACAATTGTAGCTCTTTCGTTTCATTGCCCCTAAAATTCGTTAATTCCGATTTTCAAGTTTTAAATAAATTGACTTGTCTAAAAATTGATGTTCTCGTTCCATTTTACATGTGTTAAACTTTCTAAACTACACAGTAATCAAAAACAATGGCATGAGTTTAAAACCACAAGATAAAAAAAGGACATGCATCAGACATTTTGTTTTTTTGTTTTCTTTTTTGTTTAACCAGTCTCTTCGATTTAAGCATATATCTACTACATATAGGTTACATATTACTCGATGCCCTTTGGCTAGGCTATCCAAAAATTCCAAATACCCAAAAAGTAATCTTTTAGCAGAGAAATCCATTTCGAGGAACATTTTTCAAAGTCTTCTACTGCCAATAAACTCTTCTGAACCAATAATCAATTTCCGTGATTAGATTACGCTTGCAAACTTCCGACATATGGTTTGGCACTAAAAACGGTTGTTCGACTCCAAAAACTTAGTCTCGGATTCGGTTTTGGTCTCGGTGTGGAGTATTTGTCCCGTCTCGAATCGCACATACTCACACTTACACTCTCATACATCTCGAAAGTAGCAATCAAGCGTAGCAGAAAAATATATTTTTTTTTGTTTGTTCTGCTACTACTCGTCCTAGTACAGTATACTGCAGCTGCTAGGACCTGTTTTTCACTTCCTTTACCGATAGCGACGGGCCAAGAGTCTTTTGAAAGGGAAAACTTCAACTTCTAGCTGATGCGGAGAGGTTCTCCTTTTGTAAAGCATAGCATAACAGAACGAAAATATACAAACGCGAAAACCGCAAACGAGAAACCAAAAGGGTAAGGAAAAAAACTACAAATTTGAATCAAGGATGCAACCAAAAAAAAAAGTAAACGAAAAAAAAAACTATGAAAGGACCAAAGTGTCACCCTATTGCCCTCTGCCAAACTACCACCTCCCTGAGCGAGAGAGACAGCCCATCATGTGAGTTGCGACTGGGAGCAGTGTATGCAGATTGTTTTCAGGATATTCGCTAGAACAAACATTTTTTGAATTCCCAGTCGCATCGCAGCCAGGATAAATCGGTGGTGTCAACCTAGTTATAAGACTACAAGGACGACTACAACGACAGCGACACCGACACCAACCGACCGCGACTATGGGGGGACAACTGCTTCGAGTATCCGTGCGTCTCTCTTGTGTTGAATCGATTTGGAATGTGGAAAAGACAACAAGGAAGGTTTGTCATAAAACTTTCTGTGGTTGGGCAAAGTTATCAACAAAAAAAAAAAGAAAAGTTTTTTCTTAATTTTTTTTGGGCTTCTTTTTTGTACTTCTATCTCAGATTTTTTTTTTTTGGTTTTTGTTTGAAGTCCTTTGGCGCTTGGAAGAATTCATTCCGTGGATTTGGCAAACAACCAGAAAAATAATATGGCAAATAGAAACCGGAGATTTAAGCCCGATATCAAGTGCTGCGCACCGATCACGACCAGCAATTAAAGTATGAAATGGAATAGTTAGGAGTAGGTCCGTTTTTTTTGTGTGTCCTTTAGTTTGCTGCCATAATCCTTGTCTATAATGGTGGTGTTTCCTAAGAAAATTGCTTCCTGGACAGAAAAAATAAAAAACAACGTTTATGAGTACATGCATTATATAATAATGTTTGCTTAATATGTGCGATATTTTTTCGTAGGACATGCAGCTATCCAATGAGTTCTGCTATCGCTATAAAGGAGAATAGATTTTTTATAAGGAAACAAAAAATGTGCGGCAGATTAAAAAGGCTAAACTGTTTGCCAAGTGTTTGAAAAAAAAAAAAAGAATGACACCATAACAACCACTTTGACTGATTGAAAATGAAACGTCGCTGCTGACGAGAAAATGTTAGAACTTCATTATAATTTTATCCCAGTATACCATTAATGTTTGGACTTCGATATTGAAGTTAATTTTATTTGAGAAGTTCATGCAATACCTTCCAAGTGAAATGAAAAATAAAGTAAACAAATACTCATGTTCTGTAATTTTCGAATCGATAATAATAGTCGAGAAACAAAAAAAAAATTTTTTATTTTGGTTTTAAGATGTCAAAATGACACTTCAATTTATTGCCTGCCATTGCAAATAATAACCTAACATAGTAACATAAGTCCATTTTTTTCAGAGGCTCTGCTTACTTAGGTGGCGCTACAGTTCAGGACAAACCTGGGCCTCAACCAGCATGCCTCCCCAGCTAGCTCGGTCTTTGGCTAGCTGCCTCGAGTTACGCACTCCAAGTTGGTTGAGGTCATCTTCCACTTGAGCGCGCCACCTTAGGCGAGGTCTTCCTTGACTGCGTCTTCCCTCTGGGTTGGAATCGAAGATCCTGCGAGCCGTAGCATTGCTGTCCATACGCTCTACATGACCTAGCCAGCTTAAACGTGATATACGTATTTTTTGTACCAGGTCCATGTCGCTGTACAGCTTGTATAGTTCGTGGTTGAACATTGTCCTCCAAAGCCCGTTAACGCAGATAGGACCGAAAATCTCGCGAAGAACCTTACGCTCAAAACGACTAAGGATATCTTCATCCGCTTTCGATAGAGTCTATGTCTCCACGCCATAGAGCAAGACTGGGATGAGGGCTTTACTACTCAATTGCCTCCCTAGCTCATAGGAACAGCGATTGGCAAGAGTTATTCTTCGCTTTTTTCTGACGAGATGTTGTTGTTAGATGTTATTGCGGATCCGAGGTAGACAGAGTCACTAACTACCTGAAAGCTGTACCTTTCTATTGTGACGTTTTGTCCAATCCGCCGGTGTTGTGTGTCCCTTTTTGTATACAGCAGGTATTTCGTTTTGGCCTCATTGACTGTTAGTCCCATCTTAGCCGCTGCAGCTTCAATGTTAGCAAGCGCTCCAGTGACAGCTCGCTGGGTTCTGCCAATGATGTCTATGTCATCAGCGTATGCTAACAATTGTACAGACTTGAAAAAAATTGTGCCAGTAGGGTTAACTTGGGAATTTCTTATAATTTTTTCAAGTATTAAGTTGAAGAAATCGCACGATAGCGCATCACCTTGCCGGAATCCTTTTTTGACATCAAAAGCTTCTGAGAGGTCAGTCCCAACCTTGACGGAGCAGCGAGAGTTCTGTATCGTCATCCTACACAGTCGGATGAGCTTTGTGGATATGCCAAGACCAGACGTGGCTCTGTATAGCTCGTCTCTATAAATGCCGTCGTACGCGGCCTTAAAATCGATAAAGAGATGGTGGGTATCGATTTGGAGTTCTTGGGTAGTTTCCACGTTCTGCCGTAGCGTGAACATTTGATCGATTGTGGACTTTCCTGGCATGAAACCGCACTGATAGGGTCCAATCAGGTTGCTGACAAATGGTTTCAGACGTTAACATAATACAGCAGAAAGGATCTTGTACGCGACATTCAGGAGACTTATTCCTCTATAGTTGGCGCAGTTTAGAGGGTCTCCTTTTTTGTGGATCGGGCAAACGATGCTGAAGTTCCATTCATCAGGCATTACTTTCTTCTGACCAGACTTTAGAGATGAGTTGGCGTATGCACTGTACCAGGTTATCTCCGGCTGCTATAAAGATTTCAGCGGGTAGTCCGTCGGGGCCAGCAGCTTTGTTGTTCTTTAGTTTGGATATTTCTATCCTCACTTCATTTTGGTCAGGTGGACGGAAGTTTTGTGTGTCATCGTCCATATTGAATGGTTCATTCTGCCTGACAGCGGGATTTTGGTCTTCATCGCCGTTTAACAGCCTTCAGAAATGGTCCTTCCATATACTCAGCACCGACTGTGACTCTACTACTAGATTTCTATTCGTATCTCTACAGGCTTCTGTGCGGGTTTTTTTTGGCTTGACACGTTCTTTTTACCTGTTGGTAAAACTTCCGCATGTCGTTCCTGGAGTAGCATCTCTGAATATCTTCGATCGCTGTAAGTGAGCAAAATTTATCGCCTCAGTTTTAGAAGATGGGTTAAGGATTAGTTGTCTTATTTTTGTAACAAACGAAGTTATATTCCGGAGGTTGTTTTTTTTTACTTGCGATAGGTAAATACAATTTGAGCCAAGTTATGCATTCGTCGAAAAAAAAAAGTTTTGAGATAACAATCAAACATGACATTACGATGATAGCGAAGACGAAAAAATATGGTCTAAAAATTTTGTTCGTCTGTATGTTAGTATAGTCACTTACAGTCCAAAAGGGTGGGCCATATTCCTTCAAACTTGGAAAAGAGTTTTTTTCCTGAAACTGCCATTATGTTAAAGCTCATTTTTCTCGAAAATGGTTCTAACAATTTTGATTTTAAAAAATCAGAGTATTTTTTCGATATGAACAATTATATGGTTGGAAAACAAATTACCAATGATAGCTAAGAATGGCTTGCAAGTGGCTTGAGGTTTAAATATTTGTCTGCAAAACTTAGCTGTTTGTAGGGTGAAATGGGATAAACGCAAGAAAACAGTACTTGTGAAAGTAAAAATTTCGGGACTGTGAAAGTTTACACAGCAAACTTGATTTTCTTTGTAAACTTAGCATGTGCCAATGAAAAATATGGCAGTTAAGTGTAAAATCCTATCAACTTCTATAGCTGGCACATGAAAAGTTGGGACCCATCAAATTTTGTTTTACTTTCATGCATACATTAACTTACGCGAAAGCATGAGCTTACATTTGCAAGTTAGTTTTTACGTTCGCAAAAGTAGCTGTGGAATCAGAGGAAAATAAATTTGCCTTGCAAGCTTGAAAAAAAATTGATAGTTCAGTGCAAAACCTTAGCAACCTTTTAGCTCTCATGAAAATAGTCCCGGCGACGATAAATTCATGTATATGTATAAGCCCCGCATTAATTACAGAAAAGAACACGTCTAATGTCGAATTTCTTTCATCGAAATCTTCGGAATTTTTCATGCTGGTGTCCTGTTACCGGGAAACTCAAAATGTCGGGTCTCTAAACGTTTAAAGTAAGACCACACTAATGCGACACTCTCCGACATTATGCATAATTCATTTCAAGCCGCACTTGAATGGCAGCCTTTTTCGTCTTCGCTATCATCGTAATGTCATGTTTGATTATTATCTCATTTTTTTTTTAGAGAATGTATAACTTGACTTATATTATACTAAATACAATCGCATGTAAAAAAATCGAAAGCGAAGAGTCTCAAAATGAAGAATAGTTCGTTTGCAAACAAAAATACAAATAACAAATCTTCTTTGTTAAATTTAATAAGAAAACTAATCCTGGTTAAATAAATGACAAAATAAATGCGAAATCCTTTTCCTCGGGCAACACCGGAGACTTTTTGCTAGTTTGGAAATAAAATCCATAACAACAGCGGAATTAAACAAAACAAAAACCAATTTGGGTATAAGATCCATGGAAACGGCAAAACGTAAACAAAATAAAATATAAATTTGGAAATTATATTTTAAAGTCTGGATAAATATAAGAGATAAGTGCAAATATTTGTGTATTAAGCATATAAAACATAACTTATATACTAAATTTAATAGCCTATAAATTGCCCAAAGGACAACATAAGAAGATGTAATCATTTTTATGGCGTGTCAAATGATAAGTCGTCAGTTTACCTGTCATATACAGACAAACTGGCATCGAACCAAAATTACTGTTATATTGGAAATTAGTCGAAAATGGAAAAGTTCGAAAGATTCTTTTGGCTTTACTTGATCGGATTCCATACAATGACTTAATTTTTTTTTGTCAATTTCTTAAGAACGTCTTTGATGATTTTTATCAAATATACCAATAATATTCAAAGTGGTAATGTTTTAGGTTACCATCGAAAAAATTAACATAAGGAGTTCTTGATTGCCTGATTTTTATTTTATTTCGTAAGAAAACATTTTGAATTTAGTTCTTTTTTGAACACAGATTAGCATTTAAAATACAAACAATTCTATTTTCGAACGTTTTGTAAGAAAAGAATATAAAAGTAAGTACTAAGAGGAATACTCAATGTGAAAAAAACAACATTGTTGATTCAAAATAGCTTTTAACGGCCTTTAGTCCAACAAAAATTGGCGTTTCGTCCCGGTGATCTCACATGGACTCATCAGTTGACTAGTGAGGACCTTTGTCAATACGCAATTTTTGCCAAGTTCAGTTCATCTAACATAGATTTCGTGAAGAACATCTAGTGTGAACTATATCCAACAAGACTAGAATTCCTAATCATTAAATTGGAAATTTTTGTTTTTGCCCATGGCCTGGCATTATTTATATAAGAAGTTTTTTTTATTAATAATACAAATTCTATATACTACTGAAATACATCAGCCAAGTAGAAGACTTAGCACTATAATATTTGGACTTCTTCTACTTGGCTGATGTATTTCAGTAGTATATAGAATTTGTATTATTAATAAAAAAAACTTCTTATATAAATAATGCCAGGCCATGGGCAAAAACAAAAATTTCCAATTTAATGATTAGGAATTCTAGTCTTGTTGGATATAGTTCACACTAGATGTTCTTCACGAAATCTATGTTAGATGAACTGAACTTGGCAAAAATTGCGTATTGACAAAGGTCCTCACTAGTCAACTGATGAGTCCATGTGAGATCACCGGGACGAAACGCCAATTTTTGTTGGACTAAAGGCCGTTAAAAGCTATTTTGAATCAATAATTCAACAAGTCCAAATATTATAGTGCTAAGTCTTCTACTTGGCTGATGTATTTCAGTAGTATATAGAATTTGTATTATTAATAAAAAAAACTTCTTATATAAATAATGCCAGGCCATGGGCAAAAACAAAAAAATTTCCAATTTAATGATTAGGAATTCTAGTCTTGTTGGATATAGTTCACACTAGATGTTCTTCACGAAATCTATGTTAGATGAACTGAACTTGGCAAAAATTTCGTATTGACAAAGGTCCTCACTAGTCAACTGATGAGTCCATGTGAGATCACCGGGACGAAACGCCAATTTTTGTTGGACTAAAGGCCGTTAAAAGCTATTTTGAATCAATAATTCAACAAGTCCAAATATTATAGTGCTAAGTCTTCTACTTGGCTGATGTATTTCAGTAGTATATAGAATTTGTATTATTAATAAAAAAAACTTCTTATATAAATAATGCCAGGCCATGGGCAAAAACAAAAAAATTTCCAATTTAATGATTAGGAATTCTAGTCTTGTTGGATATAGTTCACACTAGATGTTCTTCACGAAATCTATGTTAGATGAACTGAACTTGGCAAAAATTTCGTATTGACAAAGGTCCTCACTAGTCAACTGATGAGTCCATGTGAGATCACCGGGACGAAACGCCAATTTTTGTTGGACTAAAGGCCGTTAAAAGCTATTTTGAATCAATAATTCAACAAGTCCAAATATTATAGTGCTAAGTCTTCTACTTGGCTGATGTATTTCAGTAGTATATAGAATTTGTATTATTAATAAAAAAAACTTCTTATATAAATAATGCCAGGCCATGGGCAAAAACAAAAATTTCCAATTTAATGATTAGGAATTCTAGTCTTGTTGGATATAGTTCACACTAGATGTTCTTCACGAAATCTATGTTAGATGAACTGAACTTGGCAAAAATTGCGTATTGACAAAGGTCCTCACTAGTCAACTGATGAGTCCATGTGAGATCACCGGGACGAAACGCCAATTTTTGTTGGACTAAAGGCCGTTAAAAGCTATTTTGAATCAATAATTCAACAAGTCCAAATATTATAGTGCTAAGTCTTCTACTTGGCTGATGTATTTCAGTAGTATATAGAATTTGTATTATTAATAAAAAAAACTTCTTATATAAATAATGCCAGGCCATGGGCAAAAACAAAAATTTCCAATTTAATGATTAGGAATTCTAGTCTTGTTGGATATAGTTCACACTAGATGTTCTTCACGAAATCTATGTTAGATGAACTGAACTTGGCAAAAATTGCGTATTGACAAAGGTCCTCACTAGTCAACTGATGAGTCCATGTGAGATCACCGGGACGAAACGCCAATTTTTGTTGGACTAAAGGCCGTTAAAAGCTATTTTGAATCAATAATTCAACAAGTCCAAATATTATAGTGCTAAGTCTTCTACTTGGCTGATGTATTTCAGTAGTATATAGAATTTGTATTATTAATAAAAAAAACTTCTTATATAAATAATGCCAGGCCATGGGCAAAAACAAAAATTTCCAATTTAATGATTAGGAATTCTAGTCTTGTTGGATATAGTTCACACTAGATGTTCTTCACGAAATCTATGTTAGATGAACTGAACTTGGCAAAAATTGCGTATTGACAAAGGTCCTCACTAGTCAACTGATGAGTCCATGTGAGATCACCGGGACGAAACGCCAATTTTTGTTGGACTAAAGGCCGTTAAAAGCTATTTTGAATCAATAATTCAACAAGTCCAAATATTATAGTGCTAAGTCTTCTACTTGGCTGATGTATTTCAGTAGTATATAGAATTTGTATTATTAATAAAAAAAACTTCTTATATAAATAATGCCAGGCCATGGGCAAAAACAAAAATTTCCAATTTAATGATTAGGAATTCTAGTCTTGTTGGATATAGTTCACACTAGATGTTCTTCACGAAATCTATGTTAGATGAACTGAACTTGGCAAAAATTGCGTATTGACAAAGGTCCTCACTAGTCAACTGATGAGTCCATGTGAGATCACCGGGACGAAACGCCAATTTTTGTTGGACTAAAGGCCGTTAAAAGCTATTTTGAATCAATAATTCAACAAGTCCAAATATTATAGTGCTAAGTCTTCTACTTGGCTGATGTATTTCAGTAGTATATAGAATTTGTATTATTAATAAAAAAAACTTCTTATATAAATAATGCCAGGCCATGGGCAAAAACAAAAAAATTTCCAATTTAATGATTAGGAATTCTAGTCTTGTTGGATATAGTTCACACTAGATGTTCTTCACGAAATCTATGTTAGATGAACTGAACTTGGCAAAAATATCGTATTGACAAAGGTCCTCACTAGTCAACTGATGAGTCCATGTGAGATCACCGGGACGAAACGCCAATTTTTGTTGGACTAAAGGCCGTTAAAAGCTATTTTGAATCAATAATTCAACAAGTCCAAATATTATAGTGCTAAGTCTTCTACTTGGCTGATGTATTTCAGTAGTATATAGAATTTGTAATATTAATAAAAAAAACTTCTTATATAAATAATGCCAGGCCATGGGCAAAAACAAAAATTTCCAATTTAATGATTAGGAATTCTAGTCTTGTTGGATATAGTTCACACTAGATGTTCTTCACGAAATCTATGTTAGATGAACTGAACTTGGCAAAAATTGCGTATTGACAAAGGTCCTCACTAGTCAACTGATGAGTCCATGTGAGATCACCGGGACGAAACGCCAATTTTTGTTGGACTAAAGGCCGTTAAAAGCTATTTTGAATCAATAATTCAACAAGTCCAAATATTATAGTGCTAAGTCTTCTACTTGGCTGATGTATTTCAGTAGTATATAGAATTTGTATTATTAATAAAAAAAACTTCTTATATAAATAATGCCAGGCCATGGGCAAAAACAAAAAAATTTCCAATTTAATGATTAGGAATTCTAGTCTTGTTGCATATAGTTCACACTAGATGTTCTTCACGAAATCTATGTTAGATGAACTGAACTTGGCAAAAATTTCGTATTGACAAAGGTCCTCACTAGTCAACTGATGAGTCCATGTGAGATCACCGGGACGAAACGCCAATTTTTGTTGGACTAAAGGCCGTTAAAAGCTATTTTGAATCAATAATTCAACAAGTCCAAATATTATAGTGCTAAGTCTTCTACTTGGCTGATGTATTTCAGTAGTATATAGAATTTGTATTATTAATAAAAAAAACTTCTTATATAAATAATGCCAGGCCATGGGCAAAAACAAAAATTTCCAATTTAATGATTAGGAATTCTAGTCTTGTTGGATATAGTTCACACTAGATGTTCTTCACGAAATCTATGTTAGATGAACTGAACTTGGCAAAAATTGCGTATTGACAAAGGTCCTCACTAGTCAACTGATGAGTCCATGTGAGATCACCGGGACGAAACGCCAATTTTTGTTGGACTAAAGGCCGTTAAAAGCTATTTTGAATCAATAATTCAACAAGTCCAAATATTATAGTGCTAAGTCTTCTACTTGGCTGATGTATTTCAGTAGTATATAGAATTTGTATTATTAATAAAAAAAACTTCTTATATAAATAATGCCAGGCCATGGGCAAAAACAAAAAAATTTCCAATTTAATGATTAGGAATTCTAGTCTTGTTGCATATAGTTCACACTAGATGTTCTTCACGAAATCTATGTTAGATGAACTGAACTTGGCAAAAATTGCGTATTGACAAAGGTCCTCACTAGTCAACTGATGAGTCCATGTGAGATCACCGGGACGAAACGCCAATTTTTGTTGGACTAAAGGCCGTTAAAAGCTATTTTGAATCAATAATTCAACAAGTCCAAATATTATAGTGCTAAGTCTTCTACTTGGCTGATGTATTTCAGTAGTATATAGAATTTGTATTATTAATAAAAAAAACTTCTTATATAAATAATGCCAGGCCATGGGCAAAAACAAAAAAATTTCCAATTTAATGATTAGGAATTCTAGTCTTGTTGCATATAGTTCACACTAGATGTTCTTCACGAAATCTATGTTAGATGAACTGAACTTGGCAAAAATTTCGTATTGACAAAGGTCCTCACTAGTCAACTGATGAGTCCATGTGAGATCACCGGGACGAAACGCCAATTTTTGTTGGACTAAAGGCCGTTAAAAGCTATTTTGAATCAATAATTCAACAAGTCCAAATATTATAGTGCTAAGTCTTCTACTTGGCTGATGTATTTCAGTAGTATATAGAATTTGTATTATTAATAAAAAAAACTTCTTATATAAATAATGCCAGGCCATGGGCAAAAACAAAAATTTCCAATTTAATGATTAGGAATTCTAGTCTTGTTGCATATAGTTCACACTAGATGTTCTTCACGAAATCTATGTTAGATGAACTGAACTTGGCAAAAATTGCGTATTGACAAAGGTCCTCACTAGTCAACTGATGAGTCCATGTGAGATCACCGGGACGAAACGCCAATTTTTGTTGGACTAAAGGCCGTTAAAAGCTATTTTGAATCAATAATTCAACAAGTCCAAATATTATAGTGCTAAGTCTTCTACTTGGCTGATGTATTTCAGTAGTATATAGAATTTGTATTATTAATAAAAAAAACTTCTTATATAAATAATGCCAGGCCATGGGCAAAAACAAAAAAATTTCCAATTTAATGATTAGGAATTCTAGTCTTGTTGCATATAGTTCACACTAGATGTTCTTCACGAAATCTATGTTAGATGAACTGAACTTGGCAAAAATTTCGTATTGACAAAGGTCCTCACTAGTCAACTGATGAGTCCATGTGAGATCACCGGGACGAAACGCCAATTTTTGTTGGACTAAAGGCCGTTAAAAGCTATTTTGAATCAATAATTCAACAAGTCCAAATATTATAGTGCTAAGTCTTCTACTTGGCTGATGTATTTCAGTAGTATATAGAATTTGTATTATTAATAAAAAAAACTTCTTATATAAATAATGCCAGGCCATGGGCAAAAACAAAAATTTCCAATTTAATGATTAGGAATTCTAGTCTTGTTGGATATAGTTCACACTAGATGTTCTTCACGAAATCTATGTTAGATGAACTGAACTTGGCAAAAATTGCGTATTGACAAAGGTCCTCACTAGTCAACTGATGAGTCCATGTGAGATCACCGGGACGAAACGCCAATTTTTGTTGGACTAAAGGCCGTTAAAAGCTATTTTGAATCAATAATTCAACAAGTCCAAATATTATAGTGCTAAGTCTTCTACTTGGCTGATGTATTTCAGTAGTATATAGAATTTGTATTATTAATAAAAAAAACTTCTTATATAAATAATGCCAGGCCATGGGCAAAAACAAAAATTTCCAATTTAATGATTAGGAATTCTAGTCTTGTTGGATATAGTTCACACTAGATGTTCTTCACGAAATCTATGTTAGATGAACTGAACTTGGCAAAAATTGCGTATTGACAAAGGTCCTCACTAGTCAACTGATGAGTCCATGTGAGATCACCGGGACGAAACGCCAATTTTTGTTGGACTAAAGGCCGTTAAAAGCTATTTTGAATCAATAATTCAACAAGTCCAAATATTATAGTGCTAAGTCTTCTACTTGGCTGATGTATTTCAGTAGTATATAGAATTTGTATTATTAATAAAAAAAACTTCTTATATAAATAATGCCAGGCCATGGGCAAAAACAAAAATTTCCAATTTAATGATTAGGAATTCTAGTCTTGTTGGATATAGTTCACACTAGATGTTCTTCACGAAATCTATGTTAGATGAACTGAACTTGGCAAAAATTGCGTATTGACAAAGGTCCTCACTAGTCAACTGATGAGTCCATGTGAGATCACCGGGACGAAACGCCAATTTTTGTTGGACTAAAGGCCGTTAAAAGCTATTTTGAATCAATAATTCAACAAGTCCAAATATTATAGTGCTAAGTCTTCTACTTGGCTGATGTATTTCAGTAGTATATAGAATTTGTATTATTAATAAAAAAAACTTCTTATATAAATAATGCCAGGCCATGGGCAAAAACAAAAATTTCCAATTTAATGATTAGGAATTCTAGTCTTGTTGGATATAGTTCACACTAGATGTTCTTCACGAAATCTATGTTAGATGAACTGAACTTGGCAAAAATTGCGTATTGACAAAGGTCCTCACTAGTCAACTGATGAGTCCATGTGAGATCACCGGGACGAAACGCCAATTTTTGTTGGACTAAAGGCCGTTAAAAGCTATTTTGAATCAATAATTCAACAAGTCCAAATATTATAGTGCTAAGTCTTCTACTTGGCTGATGTATTTCAGTAGTATATAGAATTTGTATTATTAATAAAAAAAACTTCTTAACATTGTTGATTATTTAAAGCTAAAGACTTTTCGGAACAATGAACAAGCAAATTAAATAATAAATGTGTTTCCTTACCGAAACGTTATATGTATTTTTAAGTAGTTTTTTAACTTAATTGGTTATTTATAAAATGTATTTTTTTTTTCTAAATGAAAATCATTTAAGTATTATAACAATATAAATTTTAAAATATAATTTAAAAAAATCGTCAAAAAAATTAAAAACCAACATAAAGTTTTGGTAGCTATATTCAGTTTTATTAATAATTTGCATGACATCCTGCATACAAATTTTGGTCAAAATTCGATGGGTTGTTAATGAAAAAGTCGAAAATAAAAAAAACCGGTACCATGGCAGGTACATTTAATAACATTTTATATAAACATTTTTTTGGACCACAATATAGACTATACCTTAGGTAAAGTAGGGTGGTATTGCATATATATTTTAGAAATTTTTTGAAAAGGTTAGAAGTGAAAACGTGCTTAAAAAGACAACGCTTTTACTGACGTCAGTACATCATACGACGGAAAAGTGTAATTATTCCAAATGAATAATTAGATAGACCGGAGGACTTTGGTGAAAAAACTTGTGTGAGCTCTAGCGAGGATTATGATCTAACAACGATACTGGATAAGTTTATTAAGTGCATAATATTAAATTTTTGGTCTCATGACCATAAGATATGAATAATACGCACGTCTTTTAAACACACATGCCAAAAATGTGGCGAAAAAAACTACAAGAGAAACTAGGGTGCCATATCACCCTCGAGCAAGCGCCATGCCACTCTCCTTTTTTTCAATGGTTTTTTAATGTTTTTTTTTTATTCTTCTTAAAAAATTATGAAATAGTTGGTGAATTCTTTTTATATTCTTATTTTTTTTTCTTTATAAATAAGAAATAAAATAAAGTTGTTTTTGTTTATCGAATAAAAATATTTTTTTGATTTTTTTCTATATTACTGAAAAACAAAAATGGGTGCCATATCCATCGACCCGGCTCCAACAATTCTAAGTCAGATACCGTTATTTCTATCTACAGACAGACAAACGGAATTGCGGGACCAATTTTTAAGGTTTTCTCTATATTCGTAATGTCAAGTTTGATTGTCGAGCTCGATTTTTTTTCCAATCGCGAGTAAAAATGGATTCTTACGTATGAGTTGTAAAAGAATGCAATCATTTTGGAATTTAACTAATTTGATTTATCTCCAAAAATGTGTAACTTACGAATTCACTTAAAGACTTCCCCTTCACAATATGAAATCACCATTAATTTTGAATTAATCGATTGGGAATTCATTTTTGTTAATTCAATTAGTGCATTCAAATGATTGCAATCTTCTGTGATTTCAGTGACGTCATTTAAGTCATTTTAAAGTCATTAAAGTCATTTTGAAGTCAAAATCAATTGAAATCATTTTGAAGTCATTGCAGTCATTTTTAACTATTTTAAGTTCAACTGTGAATAATAATAGGTACCTTAAATAAGCTTACTATTTGTTATTAAAATAAAATGCACGACTGGATCCCTTGAACTTGCTCTTATGTTAGATCACATATACATACATATATGTACATACATAATATATATGACATTTTTTTTGTTCATAAACGGCTCGACAGATTTTGATCAAATATTTTTATAGGAGGTCCTTCAAATTATAAATAATACTCCATACCAAGATTTTGGAAAGATATTATTTTTTTTTGAAAATTCAATGTTTCGAAAACGGGTGGATGATTTTTTGTTGAGTTTTGTTTTTAAGTTTATATTATTAAATATTTAAAATTGTCATACCAATTTTAAAAATGTAAGTAAAAACAACTTCGGAAATATATTTAGATTCTTAATAGAAACATTTTGCATACGATGTGATCGAACATAAGAGCAAGTTCGGGGGATCCAGTCATCCATTTTATTTTAATAACGTATAGTAAGTTTATTTAAAGTATTATTATTCACAGTTGAACTAAAAATAGTTAACAAGGACTGCAATGACTTTAGAATGACTTCAATGACTTCAAAATGATTTCAATTGATTTTGACTTCAAAATGACTATAATGACTTTAAAAAGACTTCAATTGTGTCACTCACCAGAAGATTGCATTCATTTGAATGCAATCATTGAATTAACTAAAATGAATTCCCACTCAATGAATTCAAAATGAATGGTGACTTCATGTTTTAAAGTTGAAGTCTTTAAGTAAATTCATATGATTGAAGTCAATATGAATTAGTTTTCCTGTGACTTCAATGAATGCATTCCAAAATGATTGCATTCTTTTACAACTCTGATGTATAGGGCTAGTTTTACTTTTGGAAAAAAATCGAACTCCAAATTTTAATCAAACTTGACATTACTATGATAGCCACTAAGGCAAAAAATGTAGCTCCCGCAATTCCGGGATCTATAGCCTAAGCAGTTGAAGCTATTTTATTCAAAGTTGGTGTTTAAGCATTTTAGCCCAGAAACTAACGGTATCTGCCATATAATTTTTTCTACCATTTTAATTATCTCGAAATCGATTCGAACTAGTTGGAAACAAAATGGTTGCACTACTACTGGTACAGCTTTTATTTTGGTTCAAAATTTTGTTTACATATTTTGTTATTAACGATACCTGCCATACAACCATTTCTCTGATTTTCGATCTTCTCATAAATGGCTCAACGAATTTCGATCAAAATATTTATATAGGAGAACATTTTCTTATTTACGGAGTGGTCGGTTGGTGGACTGCTCTAGAAAAAGCGACAAATAATAATAAAATGAGTTGACTTCAACGCACTACTTGTATGATGTGTATAAGTGGTACTACTCCAACCGCAGCGCTTGAAATACTTTTTAATATGACACCTTAGA
Organism: Philhelius pedissequus; assembly: GCA_910595825.1. NCBI lineage: Eukaryota > Metazoa > Arthropoda > Insecta > Diptera > Syrphidae > Philhelius > Philhelius pedissequus. The sequence goes on from OU343163.1 coordinate 34,002,803, forward strand.
TATTTTCAGCAAGCAAACCGCAGCCTGCTCAGCTATTCGCCTGAAGGCGACCTCACAGTAGAAAAGCAACAGTTTTGGCTCGCCAACATAATGAACACATTCAGTATCCCACAAAGTAACATATAGACCACATCATACCCCAACCACTTTTTGATAAAAATCTTCCCGGTAAGCATACCCTCCAGATCACAGTGTTAGGATAATGCTTTCTTCGAAGATGGAAAAATTCAGTTTTTCACCGATTGGTCAGAAACAAACGATGGTGTAGGGGTGGTGTTTAATCTTACAGACCAAATCTTTAGTCTCTCATTCCTACTTCCTAACCATTGTAGCGTGTTCCAGGCTAGATTAATGACAATTGAGGAGGTTCTATCCTGGCTTAAAGAAAACGTGATTTCTACAAAGGATATCATCATTTTCTACGACAGCCAGACAACGCTGAAGTCTCTGGATTCAATCTCCACTCACTCCAAAACAGGCCTCGACTGTAGATCATCTCTCAAAGAGATGGCGGAACAGTTCAACATTTGCCATGGCTGGGTGCCAGAGCACAGAGATATTTTCGGGGAACTGCAGAGCCGACGAACTTGCCAAACAAGGAACAACACTCCCCTTTTCAACTGACTACAGTAACCTGGGTATTCCAATCGCTACATGTATATTTATGCTAAGACTAAATGCCATGGAGAGGACAAATCTTAGGTGGACTAGTGGTAACACATGAATAGCGACAAAAAAGATTTGGCCAAGACATGCTGCAAGACTCGGCGTGCTGGCAAATGACTTCTACAGAAGCTGTTTAGATGAGGAGGAGGAATCTGTTCTGCATCTCCTCTGTACATGCCCTGCAATGTCTAAACAGACGAAGACTTCTTGTTCAGTGACATTAATGAACTAGCACACTTAGACATTAGTTCTCTCCTCAGCTTCATAAGAAGCTCAAAATGGTTTTAAGTTCTTTTTGGGAGCAAAAATCTCAACTCCTGTGGTATCACAATGGTCCTTTCCTCTTGGACTTAGTGTGTTAGTTAGTTATTTTTAACAGCTAACAATCATTCGAATTAATAATAACATTCTATATCAAAATTTTCAAAAAATAAGTTTCAGGTTTCTATTTTTTTTTTTTTTAAATCCGATATTTCGAAAACGATTTGTTCGAATTATATTAACAAAATTTTTGAAAAATATTTTTTTTCTACATTTTTTTGAAAATTCGATATTTCCAAATGTGTGGATGATTTTTTTATAATTATTCAAATAAATACCTAAAATTGCCATACCAATATTTTTTTTTAGAAAAAAATAAAGAATATTTGTTTATAAGAAAAACTTTTAAAATAATTTAGCCATTTCTATTAATAACCTTCTGTATACGATGGAAGATAAGAGCAAGTAAGTGCAACCCAGTCGTGCATTTTATTTCTACTTAAAAATGATTTGTCTTTAGCAAGAAAACCAGAGATACATATTTTAAGAAAAAAAATGTATAAGGTTTCAAAATATTCGAAACATATTTTTGACTTTCAATTTTTAGAACTAAACTTCCCGGCATTTTGCCTAATTTAACTCATGTTTATAATCTTTTCAGTATTTTACCTTTATATTAAATATTTATTATTTGAAAAAGTGGTGTATAACAAAATTTCGTCTTTAATCCAAGAAAAGATATCAGTTTTTCAGCACGGTTTTGTAGTAGGTAAATCTACTGCAACTATCTTAACTATTATGGTGAATGCAATCATAAATAATATGGAAAAAGGGTGTCAAACCGATATAATTTTTACTGACTTTGCCAAAGCATTTGACAGAGTAAATCACAAAATTCTACTCCACAAATTACTTTCCTTTGGTATAAGTTCGTCTCTTTTAAACTGGTTTGAGTATTACTTGACTGGAAGAGTACAAATTGTTAAAATTAAAAACTTTTATTCTAATGATATTTATGTCCCATCAGGCGTTCCACAAGGTAGCCATTTAGGACCTTTACTTTTTCTTATATTTGTGAATGATATTCCAACAATTTTTAAAAATTCTGACTGTCTCCTTTTTGCCGATGATCTCAAGATCTACCGTAGGATTACCTGCATATCGGATTGTAGCCTTCTGCTAGAAGACCTGGTGAGATTAGTCGATTGGTGCAGGATAAATAACCTTCATTTGAATGTAGAAAAATGTCAAATACTATCGTGTTTCAGGATTCTTAATCCAATTATCTTTGATTTCAATATCAACAACATAATTCTAACTAGGGTAAATCAAAAAAAAGACTTGGGAGTAATCCTAGATGTTAATCTGTCGTTCCTTCCTCATTATGATTACTTGATCAATAAAGCGAATCAGATGCTGGGTTTTATAAAAAGAAATACCAGAGAATTTACTGATTCATTCACTTTACTATCTCTTTATAACTCTCTGGTAAGATCAGTACTTGAGTATTGCTGTACAGTTTGGAATCCCTACTCTGCAAATACATCAGAAAGAATTGAAAAAATTCAAAGAAATTTTACACGGTATGCTTTTTTCAAGTTAAATTGGAGAATAGTAACACCTTCCTATGAAACCAGATGCCTTTTGTTTGGAATAAAAACGCTAGAAGCTCGTCTTAAATACTTTTCAATTATGCTTGTTCGGGATATTATTACAAATCATGTTAATTGTCCACCTCTAGCAGCTCTAGTCCATGAGGGTAATGCTCCTCTAAGAATTACACGAGAACGGTTTCTAATTTATGAGCAGTTTCACCGCACAAACTACGGTCGCAATGAACCCATTTCTCGTTATATCAGAGAAAGCAATTTAGTTTGCTCTGGGATTAACTTTTATATGGATTGCACCAGAGAAACTTTTAAATCAATAGTTTTAAACAAAATTTAAATATCGTTATTTATTATACACACATATGTATACCATTTTTTATTATTTAATAATAGATTAACTATATGTAAATCAATTAAATGCAATTTGAAGTGTATATACCCACCTACAAATTTGTTACAAAATTTTTACTTATGTATCTTAGTCTGTAAGAGTACAATATGCTCTGATTGATGAATAAATTAAACTGTTATTTTTTCAGTAAATACAAGATGTGGTAGCTTTTTGGGAAAAATATACTATAAGGTGATGGTTATGTGATCGTCATCGTCACATTAAAATAAATCAACCAAAATTGTTTCAATTAATTTCTGATATCGGTTCTTCTTCAAGGCGTGTGAAACAAAGTACTATCCTCTTCAATTACCAATTTATTCTGCCTTAAAAGCACTTTCCATTGTTACAATAAAAGCCTAAGGCCTTAGTTGGCCTTCTTCCTTTGTCCGTTTTGATTTAATAAAAATACGCACAAACAATTGAACGTAATATAACCCACTTATAGCAAATAACAAACAAAAATGATCTCCTTTGATCCTAAATGTCTGAATTACAACAATAATTTCTTGGTCTACCTACAGCCTATGCCTAATGTCCCGTCCACCACTTCTATAAGCCGTGCATTTCAAAGTCAAAAAGCAAGAAAATATAAAAATCAAATCGAATTGAAAACATAAATTGAATAAAGTTCCTATAGAAATGAAATTCCTTTAAGAAACAAAAAAAAAAATTAATAATACTATACCTACCCTACACAATACTAACATAGGAATAAAAAGAAATTTACAATCTTTTAATGGCTTTCAATGTGATTTTATTAGATAGAGAGCATTTTTGCTAGCAACGATTTCATCTTTCTACCTGAATTCGTGAATTTAATTTTATTTCAACATAACACAATTTGGTAAACTTCAAAAAGGGGAAACAATCAGAGCTATTGAATTGTGGACTTTTATCATATTAACTCAGAAAATAAAGTAGCTTTCTGATTTTGTTAATTAAATAATAAAGAACTAGCTATGTGCGTTTGTGGTTAAGTTAAAAGGATTTCTTTCATAATAAAGGGTGTTTTTTTTTAGAAGTGTTGAACTATAAAATTAAATAATACAAATGATGCAATACACAAACTAAAAATTATAATTTATGGATATAAAAAGTACAAATCAGTACATTATTAATTTGAATTTATTTAATATTTAAAAATTTAAAATTAGTTTATTAAAAATCGCTTCCGAAAAAATGTAATGAAATTAAAAGAAAACAAAACAAAACGAAGTTATCTCAACTTGTTATTTATCTGACTTGGTACTTAATAAAAGTAGTTCTATGCAAATTCATATGACTCATATCACTGGGCAAATTATTTCAGATTGACAGCGTAAATGAAAAATTGTCTGCTTAAAGTCAAGCAGGTCCACGAAAACTATATAGTGATTAGAAGAGCAAAAAGTAATTTTATTAAATAAATAGATGGGCATTAATGGGCCAAGAATTGATCCTCCAGGAACACCTCAATTACTGCGATGCGTTGAAGAAAATTTGTTATTATATAAAACAGCTTGAATTCAATAAGTCATATAAGAAATAATTTGTACGACTGGATCGTATGCACAAAATTCTTAGTAGAAATGGCTGAATATATTTTAAACGCCTTTTTTTACAAATTTTCTTATACATAATTTCTTTAATTTTTTGTTTAATTTTTTTTAATAACATTTTGGTATGGCAATTTTGTGTATTTAATAATATAAGCTTAAAAATAGGATTACTAAAAAAATAGTTATCCCTTTTTCGAAATATTAAATTTTCAAAAAAAAACGTTTTTTTTTGTCAAAAATCAAAAAAAGTATTTTTAGAAAATTTTTGTATGGAGTGTTATTTATAGTTCGAAAAAAACTCTCACATATAAATTTGTATGACAATTTTAAATATTTAATAATTAGGGTTTTCCAATAAGAGGTGTTATTTTGGTATTCAAAAAAAAGAAATGCGTTGTTGAAGCGTGTATCGTTCCATTTTTATTAATAGCGTAGTTTCTACTTGTCAAATGTCAAAAAATGACAGCTTCAAAAGTGACAGCTACCGAAATAGCGGGCTATTCAAAATAACACCTCCTTATTGGAAAACCCATGGAAAACCCTTGGGTTTTCCAATAAGAGGTGTTATTTTGACATTCAAAAAAAAGAAATGCGTTGTTGAAGCGTGTATCGTTCCATTTTTATTAATAGCGTAGTTTCTACTTGTCAAATGTCAAAAAATGACAGCTTCAAAAGTGACAGCTACCGAATTAGCGGGCTATTCAAAATAATACCTCTGATTGGAAAACCCACGGAAATGTGTTTTCAAGAAAACATGAACGTCGTATGGTAGCTGCGGGATGACATTAATTACTTTCTTATTTGCTATCCCCCCCACATCAAAAACACAAAAATAAATTAAATACACACACCTGATAGGAACAAAATCCTGTTTTTGACACTTTACAACGAACGCTAAAACAAAATTTCAAAAAAAAAATATTCTACCGTTTTTGAAATATTGAATTTTCAATAAAAAATTTTTTTTTTCAAAAATCCAAGCAAATATTTTTCAAAAAATTTTGTATGCAGTATTATTTATTATTTAAGGAACCTCCTGCGTAAAAATTTTGTTTGAAATCCGTCTAGCCGTTTATGAGAAAGTGGAAACTCGATCGCACGTACTTGCCCCTATGTTCGATGACAAACTAGGCTAAAAATAAGCTAAATGTATTTTTAAAGTCGTTTTTCATTTAATTTTTTATATATTAAAATTTTTAATTGTTTTCTAAAAAAAATGGTATGAACATTTTAAATATTTCATAATATAAATTTAAAAACAACATTTCAGAAAAAAATGTACACAGGTTTTCGGAAAATTTTCAAAAAAAAAAATTTTTTTTTTCAAAAATCCACAAAAACATTTTCGAAAATTTTGAAATGCAGTATTATTAAGAATTTGAAGGAGCTCCAGTATAAAAATTTTGATCGAAATCCGTTCAACCGCTTATGAGAATGTCAAAAATCAATAAAATGTTTGTATGTGAGGTACCGTTAATAACAAAATATTTTTAAAAAAATGTTTGGCCTTAATGTATGTCATATCCAAAGTAGTACACGCACCAATTTATATCAAAATCGTTAGAGGCGTTTTCGATATATGTAATTAAGATGGTAGAAATATTTGTATGGCAAGTACCGTTATTTTTGGGGCTAAAACAACGATTCAAAAATCTATTTTGCACAATCACCTAAAACGCCTAAGTACCAAGTTGGAACTAAATCGGTTCAGTGGTTTAGGCTGTAGATCGTTCTACAGATAAACAGTCAGACGGAATTGTGGGACCCACTTTTTTGGTGTTCGATTTTTTTTTCCAAATGGAAGGCGTGTCCTATAGTACCTACATATATCGCAAGTAAAAACAGAATTGAAAAGAAAACAGTCTTAACAAAGACAACTTGAACAATAAACAAATAAAAACACGAACAAGAAAATAATAATTAATAAAGGTTTTGGTGCAATATAATTTAGGTAGGGTCGGACCAACTATATGTGCAAAATATGCAAATGCATAGGGCGCAAAATTTTTGGGGCGCATTCAAATATTAAATGAATGAATGAATAATTTCGGGTCTGAGTTGTACTGCAACCTTAAGATCTATTGTGCCCCCATTTGGACACAAAATGGCATTACTCATTTATATGTAGATCTTCCTCCAATTTTATTGCCTTGATCAACTTTAGTATTTGGAGTATTTTCAGAGAGGATAATTCACACTCTTCTATCTCGTGACTTCCCAGATATCTATGTTTTTGGTGCATAAGTCTTATGTCACTACATAAAATACCGTTGTTTTCCTTAGGTTATTCCTACTTAAGCTAATGCAGGCTATACAAATATTATGTCATTATGTAAATATTGCTCAAACAAATACTGTCATTGTCATTTTAATCAGAAACCTTGTTCAAATAATCCTAAAATAACATCCATCACAACTGTGATAAGTTGTTTCTTGCACATCAACCAACATTTTTATTGTTGCATTCAAGGAGAATTTAACTCAACACATCGTTTATGCTTTTGACATTGAAAGGTGTCGGAATATATTGGTTGCAATTAGATATTTTTGTGCATTTTGGAAAAAGCTTTGGTGAACTTGTGTAATTTTATTTTCACACTATTAAATATCATAGCATAAACTTGATTTCTCAATTTTTGTTAACATACTTTTTGCCCAATATTATTGTACGTCTATTGATCGTCTATACATCTCTGATATCCATCGCACATTTTTTTGTTTTCAGTTGGGTTAAGAGATAAAATAATTAAATATGGTCTACATTTTCTAGTGCCCAGCCGTGCTTGTTTAACACAATGAACATATTTCTTTTTAATTTTTTTAAATGCAATTAACCCAAAAGCAAATAATAAGAGAGATAAATTTTATTTTTTTTAATTTTTAAAATGGGGGGCGCTTCTACAAATCTTGCACAGGCGCAACTTCGGCTGAGGCCGGCACTGTGTGTAGGAATAAATAAAACTATATATCAGATTTTCTGGATATAACGGCGCGCGTATCAACAGTGGCTTGGGGATTATTTAAACTCAAAGTGCGGCATTTTTGCTTATTCACGTAGCTGAATTCAACCAAAAATAAACTTTATCGCTGTATAATTTTTTTTAGTGAAAATCGGGAAAAACAGCAATCTTGTTTCGAGCCTATTCTCTGACACCCAAATTAACAAACATGGACTATGGAAGTTAGTAGTGAATTCGGCGAATGAGATTAGCCACAACTCATCTAATTTTCGCAATTGATGCTATTAGTGAATCCATCGAAAGCAAATTGAACAAATGTCGGTAAAATTATCTGCACCACCGACATTTTGTTCAAATAATTTTGTATTACTGAATCCGCAAACCTTTCGCAGTCCATACAAAATTTCTTATTTTATTTCCGCTCCAATTGTGTCGCGAATCTTTGTATTGATGTTCTTTTTGTCCAAAATCATAATGGATATCACAAATATGTAAGTAGAATTAAGAATATTTAATTCAGAATTAAAAAATATATGTCTATACACTAGGTACTCGTATTAATTAAGTTGGTTAATTTTCTTCTTTTTTTTTAGAAAACGTACCACTAACCGAGATCAGTTTAATGAAATGGTGGAATTACTGAAAATACAACCTGACATTGCCAAGAACTTAACAAATAAATCCCCAGAACAAACAGCAAGAGTTTTGGAAAAAAAACTTTAAAAACTCAGTAAACGGTTTGGGTCCTCCTTTTAAGGAGGTTTCCGAATGGAAAAAAAGTAAATTCAAAAGATACTTCTGATCATTAGCAACTTCAATGATTTTTGACAGATCTGTTTGACTGTCTGACTACAAGTCGTCAATCACAAAACTTGCCGAAACAAGAGGTCCAGATGGTGGAGAAAGTGAAAATCAATTCATGTCGCCAGTTAAAGATGTGGTCCAGCTGGTGTGCTTAAAGGATTTGCGTTTCAAAATCTTCTGAAATAAGAAAATTCAAAATTACAATATATCAAATATACTCCTAGTTTGGTAGCGTATACCCATCAAAATAGTCCTTTGCGAATGATCCCGAAAATTAAAATAAAATATGCAATAGTTTCCATTTCTTTAATTTCGATCAACAAAAATTACTCTCATCCTTTAGCTACCGTTTAAGATTGCATGTGACGTTTAAGATGTCAACAAATGACAGCAGCGACAATATAGTTCGGAAAATGATAATCTAGTTCAAGAATCGATAGTAGAGTTCATTCGACGAATTCACTAATTGAAATAAACGCGAAAGCGAATCTGTTCAGCTTCTAGTGAGTAGAAAATTGCAAATTGACTATCGGCATAAATAATTAACCCAAATTAATGATATTTGACATTTCCTTCGCTAGACCATCGAAGACGGTGATTTAGTAAAGGACTAAGAAATTAATATTAAGAATAAAATAGATAGTCGATATTTATTGTATTAGATTTTGTTCGTTGATTTTCGATTTTTTATTAATTGAACATTTTAGTCCACAGTCTAACATTTATTCTATTGTTTAGTAAAGTCATGGATTAGCGATGGACTAAGCATTTTTTATTAATAGAGCTGTGAATGTGTATGCCCTGTCAAGTGGGCGCGGGTGATAACAGTGTAAGCCGAACTAAAGATAAGGCACATGGTAGATTAAAAAATGGCTGTCTGTGCAAACAGTGCTGCCAGCTTCAAGTTATATACCTCTAAGTAAAACACCCTTTATTACTGGCTATTAAAAACTTCAAAAAAATATTAAATGTCCTTTTTATTCTCACAGTTGGGATGCTTCCTTAAAAATGTTTGCATGTTCTATCCGTGGAACCAAAAAAAAAGAGATAATTTGTGCACCATTCTGGGACATATACTTAAGTAACTTTTAAACAATACAACCATTTCATTTCAGTCCTGCAAACAAAAAAAAATCACCACCATCACACACGGTAGTGTTGGAAAGTTTTTGTTTCCATTTTCCATTCTTTGTGGGTTATGCTATAGTGTGTCAACATGTTCCACTGTTGCGTTCTCTTAACGCGTATTGTTTCAAAAATAATAATATAAAGTTTCATGAAAAATGTATGATTCCATTTTAAATTACACAATGGTGGCGGTAGTATTATACGTTTCGGTACCTGGAACAACTCTAAAATGGACAGAAATCCTAAATGTTTATTCAATTTCTGACTTAAGTATAGTAGTTTCCGTATACTTTGTCGTTGTTGTTTTTGTATAGTATAGGTACCTACGGTCAAAAGCAGGAAATTGTTATTTGGCTTACACTGATGTATGTAGAATTATTCCGAGAAATTTTGTGGATTTTTAGAAAACAAGAAAAGAATATCTTTTACATGTGGAGTTGACAACATTGAAGTTGTAAAAAATAAATGGCTGTTGGCATAAAAAGATTTTTACAGGCTAGTTCATAGTTATAGTATCTATTCATACTCGTATATAAGCAAGCATTTAAGAAGATTGAGTTTGAGTACAGTAGCCGGCTAACTCCTTAATCACTTTTACTCTCGAACGACAACAAAAATATGCAATGACCTAAATCTGGCACATCTCCTGTCGATAGGTCGTTTTTATAAATATCACAGTGAGGCTTTTGAAAAGGTTCTCAATTAAGATCTGTCACTGGAAAAATTCCTATCTGATTGAAAAAAAGAAACCCATTCTCTACCCAACCAATAGATCTCCATAATATTGCTCCCACAGCTGAACCAACACAAAGTTCCTGATAGACAGATGATGATGATTATGATGATGATGATGATGATGATGATGATGATGATGATGATGATGATGTGTACGTGAAAGGGATGACAAAGTTAAGATGACCAGCTGGAGTTACTGAAAAGTATCCGATACGATTCGGTGTTCACTAGTTAGTCCGTCCTTTTCTCTTTATTACAGAGAGTACTTGAATGTATAAATTGTTGGTCCCCAGAGTAGGTACATCAATGATGTCCCTTGCTGACGATGAAGCCATCAAAATTGTTTATGCTACAATTCCTATTCCTGACATTTATTTCAATGAAACTCAATTGGGGGGTCTTAATATCTGGAGTGTGTTATATATCTACTCGTATGATCGAAAGCACATTAAACTGTGATGAGGATGTAAAATATATGAAATATGCTTGATGCTGGCTGGGAATAAGGGAATGGAGATGGTTGGAGTGATGAGCAAGAGTGTGTTATCTTTTGTCATATCAAAAAATCCTCTTAACGGTGAAAGGATTCAGCTGTAATGTTTTGTTTTGCGACCAGCACTCATATAGAGTATTCAAAATATTGTACAAAATTGAAGTAGGTACTTCTTGTCACAGCCCTGTCTAAGAAGGATTATCTGTTAAACTGCAATTCCGAATTGCGTAAGCGTATGGACATAGTACTGAACATACTTTTGGACGAGTAAAAAACGTCCTCCCTCCTTCGGCTGTGTTTGAATATATCTCCCGAGTTTTTTTAATTTTTTTTAAAATCAAATTCAACGAATATTACAAATTTTGCATAATTTTAAGTTTTCGAACATTTAGTTTTAATCTCTGTGAACTATTTTTCGAGAACACTTTCTGGTTTTAAAAATCTTTAGTTAAAAATTAAAATTTTATTAGAGTTCATTACTCTTGAGTGTAAAGTCATTTTTGCTCTCCAACTTTTATTTATTATTGCTGCCGTTAAAGTTTTCTGTTTCTTTCTCTCTGGTGAGTGAAACTTTTTGGTATATGTTCTGCCTGTCAAGCAATCTGGAAACTACAAACCTGGTTTACTATCTTATTACATGCTGCAATCAATCTTCGTTCTAAGTGTCAGTGCCATTCTTGCGATCTTCATTACCATAATTGCAGTTGACATCCATTTCTTTTTGGATTCAACACTCAAGTTCCACATTATTAGCATTTATTTTATTTGCATCATCTAAGCTGTGGGTGACTAATGAACAATACTTTCTGGATATCTGTCTTTTTTTTTCTTGGTGAGTGCAACATTTATTAGTGTATGTTCTGCCTATGAAGCAAAATTGAGACTACATGCGTTCTCTGTCAAACAGCTGACAGTGAACTACTCTAATAAAAGTATACAGCGGCTCGTGGAATGCATGTCGAGGGGTTGTCTCGACTAATTTCATGTGGAATCAATTCTCATGTACACTAATGCCTAAAATCTGCAACCGAATTTATTAACAATTTGAATAATCGCGCAAAACTTCTAACCAAATGGAAATTGATCCCTGTGACTCCATGAACTGTCTTATCGATAGCAATTAAACGGAAAAAGTGTTGTATCGTGGTCTTTGCGATAAATCTTACCATGCTTTATGTCTTGGTATAAGCAAAAGATGATTTAAAAAAATATATGAATTACTTCGTTTTTCTATGTGATGAATGTAAAAATATATCCCTTTCCCATGTACTTCTTGCGCTTAAATGCCTTAGTGACTCAACAAACTCAATTATTGTTATAGCTAACCTCGTTGTCAACTTTTTCGGTCAATCTTACAGGAATAGGATAAATGATCCTGACCTTGAATATTTCCGCCTCCTATCGAACAATTCTCACACGTCGCTTGTGTCTGTCAATATAAGTCTTAGTTCGATCATTCGAAATTCAGAAGTTTGTATTTAAACAAATCACAAAAATAGCGTGAAATTCTATTTTTTTTTTTCAATAAATTTTTATTTCGACAACACTTTTTCGAAGACAAAATTTTAATTTAAAAAAAAGTCAAGACTTGGTCTTTTATATTCGAAGTCGCTTGTTTTTCTTTCAGAATTTATGATAAGGTTAATTGTACTAAAACGGCTGAACGAAAATAATATGACAGCAGTGTGCGACGGTAACACGGCGTCAAATTGGTTTTAAATGTCCACTGGAGTCAAACAAGGATGCCTACTAAGCCCTGTTCTTTTTTCTCTTTTTCTGGATGACATCCCACCGGTGGTCCCCGGTGGATTAACGTTTGCTGGTGTCAACATCAAAACATTAATGTATACGGACGATATCGTCATACTAGCGGAATCTCCACAAATATTGCAAAGAACAAGGTTCAATTATATTGCGGTCTTTGAAGCCTTGCAGTTAATACCAGCAAATCAAAAGTATTGATCTTTCGAAATGGAACAGGTAGATACGCTAGAGAGGAGAGATGGTTTTGGGATAATGTCGAACTTGATTTGGTGAAGGAGTATAAGAGTTATAATTGCCACCAAACTTTCGTTTAAAAAGCACCTGCAACCAAAACTAGTAGAATCGAAAAAAGCCATCAACTGTAACTGGAAGGTAGTGCTGAAAAAGAAATATGTGGCCCCAAGTGCAAAAGTTAAACTTGATGAGGTCGATATTATGCTATGCAGGACAAGTATGGAAATACCTTCAATATGAGGAGGTGGAAAAGCTGTTGACCTATTTCATCGTGCACTCTTTGCAATTGCAGAGAAACTGAAAACGTTTTTAATTTCGGAGGGATTTGCCCAATTTTATCAGCAATCCGACGTGCACATTCGGGAAAAGGCGCCCTTTCTCTAAATGAAACTAAAAATGTTTTAAATGGAAGGGACTGCAATGTTCTAAGTAGATTTGTCCAAACAGCACAAAGTTATAGAAACCAGATTTTTAAATGAAGCTTTTAAAATTGTGCCTTAACCAAAATTTCAAAGATAAAATTCATAGATAAGAACTCATTATAAAATTTCTATCAACTATATGCAGTTTAAATTAAATGAGCTTTTATTTTATGGAAATGTATATGTAAAAGTTAAATTAAGTTTAAAAAGTACTGCTTTTTCGGGCTGACGACAAAAGACAATGCTTCTTTTTTTAATTTAACTATATGCCTGTAAGGCCTAAGGTCTTTTTAAATGCAACCTGAATTGCACGGCACTAGTTTGGCACGTGGATTTGAGAACCAGGTATTGACTGTCTCATTTTAACCCATGGGCGGCGTCCAATTAAAATTGGAGGTATAGAAAAGAATATCGTGGGGATCGAACCACAAGTCCTAGTTAGCAATCAAGCACTTTATCCACTGCGCCATTGCCACCCACCACAATACTGGGAAAAAGGTAAAATTGTGATCACTTAAAATTGTTAAATAAACACACATTTCTACTACTACTGATGAGGTTAATTGAAATACAAAATTAATTTTAGCATTAAATAACGATTATAATATATGGAAATCAAGGACAACATTCATTAAAATTATTCGAGTATCTACGTAGTTTTAATGAAAACAACAGATATTCATTTACGTTTTTTTAAACATTTGTATTATTCAATTTTTCTAACAAAAAGATCTAAATCTTACTCCAACGCTTATAATCGATTTAGCCGTTTTAAAAAAATTAAATTAAATTTTGAAGCTAAATTTTCTTATAAATATTTTCGTACACAATTTCAAAAGGCTTAGGAGAATAAATCAGCTTAAAGATTATGGAGATATTGACAAATTAAAAACAAATGGCGCAAAATAATAAACGATTTAGTAAAATGTTCCACTTTTAGCAATTTAGTAAGATAAAAAGATGATTTAGCTAATTTTAAACGATTTTAACATTTTACTAAAGTTAAAATCACGGAGTGTCTACTTTAACTTTTAGCAATTCGCTAAATTTATTATGGCATCTGATAGTATATCTCTGATGGACCCGAGGGTCCCAGGTTCAAGTCCGGCTAGAGCACAATTTTTTTTTTTTTTTTTTTTGTAAATAATGAAGTTAAAATGATAAAAATAGAAATATCTTACACCTTTTTAGATCACATGTTGGGTTTTCATCAACATGTAATTAAGTTAGAACGCTAACAACACATAAAAATTCAAACCCTACAAATGATCAGCTTTCTGCTTAATTAGCAGAAAGAAAAGGTTTAAAAAATTTGAAATAGTTATTAAATCAATAAATACATAGGAAATTGCAAACTAGTAAAATGGTAACCCTTAACTATATGTTGCTTAAAATTTTGCGCTAATATTTTAGTGTTTAAAAAAAAAACAATTATTTTTTTTTTAAAGAAACCTTAGCATATTCACAAACTTTTTTTGAACCTATAATTACAATTTGAAAAAAAACTCAAACTCAAGACATTAATCAAACTTGACATTATAATGATAATGAACACGGAAAAAGATAAACGACTTACTTATTAAATTCTAAATAAAAATCTAGCTGAAATGAATAAACTAAACTTAGCAACAATTAATCTACGTTTAATATACTCGTATTTTATCATTAAAAAATAACAAAAATGTAGGTTTACCTTGTTAATCGAGTGAAGATCCCAAAAAGTTGATGCTTAATTACTTTTTTTTTAAAAACTACACTTCATTAATTTCATTCGACTGGTATTTTGAACAGGAATGAAGCAGCAGCGTTTTCTTTTTACAATAATCATCGGGATTACGTAGCTATAATAAAAAAAATCCCATTACTTTTTGATTATGTTTTTATATTCATCTTTCTTCTTCTAAGTTTGCGTCAACGTCAATACTGTTTCAACATTTTTCTTTCAGATATACTAGATGGCGCCAAAGTTGGCAAACTATCGCAAAATTATTTCTGCAATTGGCACCAAATGTCAATTTTAATGTGACATTTCTGAAGTTATTCAAAATATGAATGGTGTACTCCTAAAATACCCGGCATAATTGTTTCAATTGGCATTTGCCGCCATTTATAAAAATTGTAGAATCTCCATAGAGCGACAACTTTAACACCACCATGTATTCTTGCAACACTATGCATCTTCGTATGTATATTCCAACACGAAAAATAAACAAGCGTTTGTAAAATTAGATGGAATATATTAAATCTAACCTACCTTCTAAGATGATCTAATCTAAAATACCATTTATGCAAAAAATTTATAATTCACTTATCTTTTGATTACTACGAGGCACGGTAAGACTACTAAATGACACTGAACGCGACAATGAATCTGAAAATCAATTGGGTTCTAAATACAATCCACATTCATGTTTGTTTTAATCCGAAACGAACATAATTGACTGAACTGTTAAAATGGCACCGTTCAGCAGTCGTAATTGAATCTATTGCAAGTGAAAATTGATCAAATGTCGTCGCAGAAAAAATGAATTTTGTTACAAAACCTTATAAAAAGAGGCGAAATGTCAAATTCTTGTGTCTACTTTTAAAATTGGACATGGAAATGTTCCAGGAATTGCAAAAAAGAGACTAAGAATAGACTGCAAATAAGAATGTCAATGCTCAAACGTTGATAAATGGAGGAACTTGAAAAAAAGAAAAAATGATTAAAAAAAAACTAAACATGTTTGGGATACATCAAACATCTAATATTAAATGGTTTTTTTCCCATTTTGACTATTCATGGCAGCTATGTTGTTGCATTCGTTCCCAATTTATGAAGTTATGGCGTCGAAGACTTATAAAATGTTATTATTGACTCGACTGTGCTAGCACAGTTATTAACCTACATAAGACACTTTTTTTTAATTCCGAGCAGAGTTTAAGCTGTCAAAAAATTTATTTGTGGTTTTCATTTCATTCAGATTCTTTAAAGCACCGAATGTGTTTCTTTTTTCATTCTGAACATGTTCAGAGTGCACTGGATTAGGTCAGACAAAATCTATTGAGCAATCTGAGTTAATTGCAGAACAAACCAAATGGCATATGGGTCAAGAACAAAATTTGAAGAAAAAAAATACTCCAATTAATTAAAATGGTTGACAGAATTTATTTGTTCACTATTTGGATAGTAGCTTTGCATATGAAACCTATAGTACTAATATGAGGCTGAATTTTTTAGCTAGTAGTTCCGTCGATGAGGGCGCTAGTTTCTCTTTTCTTGATATTGAATTGTTGATGTGGAAGAAAAAAATGCAGTGGCAAATACGAAAAACAGAAAGGGAGACGGTCAAAACTTATTAGTTCTGACAACAATATAGAGGGTAAGGGAGAAAACCGAATTAGCTGTTTTTGTCATGGCATCCTTCAAAATATGGTGGGTATAAATAAATTATATCAAGACTATTGGCGAATAAATTAATTTGAAGTAAGAATGTATATGGATATACATGCATGTATTGGTTGTTATAGAATTTATTTTAAATTTTTCTTTCAAATTTTAGATATTTGGTGGATTTTAGGATTTTGAATGGTAGCAACGTTGCTACTTTTCACTTTTTCTATGCGAAAATAACAAATCAATGTTGAGATATTTCAATATGTTTTGTTTAGGTAGGTGCATGTGTACCCAGATACCCACCTACATACAATATGTGTGTACATATGTACTCTTTTCTTTTTCAAATATAATATCTATTGAGAATAATTTAATTTTTTCTCCAGACAGTTTTATTAGGAAATAAAGTAGGTATACCTAGGCAGTATATTTTTTATTTTTTTGCTTGACTAGCGATATTATATATGTATGTAGGTTCTATATTACAAGTTATGGATTCGAAAAAAATCGAACTCGAGATTTTGATCAAACTTGACATTACGATGATAGCGAAGGCGATACAATGGGTCCGCAATTCCGTCTCTCTGTCTGTTTGTCCACGAGTTTACAGCCTAAACGTTTTTTCATAAACATGTCCCCAGTTTTTTGTTTCAGTTTTTTTAAGACGAAAGATGACAGTACCTACCTAGGTACCTGCCAAACTTTCTTTTTGACCAAAAGGTAAATATTATTTTTCTCAAAAAATTCTTTTTTCTAACAATCAAACATGACATTACGATCATAGAGAACACCAAAAAAGTGGGTCCCCTAATTCCGTCTGTCTGTCCTCGAGTCTAAAGCCTAAACGCTTTGATAGATTGTCTTCAAACTTAGTACATATTGTTTTTTCGCTAATATGCCCACACGGTTTTTCATTTTTTTTTAGACGACAAATAACAGTAGCTTCCATAAATTTTTTTTGGCCAAAAACATAAATCTTATTTTTCTCAAAAACGGCTCCAACGATTTTTATAAAAAAAAATGACTTTTTTGTAAAAAAAATTCTTTTTTGGTACCTCTAGCAGAACCATTTTTTTGGTTTTCGATTTTCTTGGAAACAGTTAATCTGATTTTTTTTTAATTTTTTACGCAGAAGCTCCCAGAAAGTTTTAACACTATTGTATGCCAAAATTTTTCAAAACAAATTATTTTTTTTTTTAAATTCAGAATTTCGAAAACGACTTAATAGATTTTTTAGAAACTTCGTATTTATTAGTTTTTAGACATTATGTTGAATAGTTAAAAAAAAATATTTTTCTAAAATAAAAAACAACGGTACTTCCCATACAAATGTTAAAAACCGTTAAGAAAAAAATGTATTTCCCAAAAACGAATTTTCAAAAAAAAATTGTTAAATTTTATTTTATTTTTTGGATTTTGAAAAAAAAAACAATATTTTGCAAATAAATATTAAATGTTTTGAAGTTATTTTTAAATAATATTTTCAAATGTATATATATATTTTTGAAAACTCATTTAAAAAAAAATAAGTTTAAAAGGACTTGAAAAAATATATAATATATACCTATTAATAAACAATTGTTATTTGAAAATTCGTCAACTCGATTTTTTAAGAAATTACTTATCAAATCTGAATTTCCAAAAAAAATAATTTTTTTTTCAAAATCCAAAAAAAATATTAATATAAATAAAAAAAAATTTGTCACAAGAACATTTTTTTTTTGCACAACGATTAACAGAAATCTCAAATTTTAACTGTTAAATTTTTATCATGTTTGTTCATTTGGTAAAAAAGTATATTTTATTGAGTAGTGACCGTTGCACACAAGTGTATATCTGAATATTTAAATATTCCCTCCAGCCATCAAACAATTTTCATTCTATCTGCCCGTAGAATAAAACACACACACACACAACCTGCTCCTACTCAACATAAAAAACCTCATAAGAAAAACCAAAAAAACCTATGAAATAAATTGTTTTCCTTTTCTCCTCTAACTTATAATAAATTTTATATATAGTTCTCTCATCAATTTATTATCACACTATTTCCCTTCATACGCATTTTCATAACACACCAACACTACCAAACCTCCGATTTGGTAGTGGAACCCATGATGAGTAGTAGAACTTATTGCAGGCTGGATGAATTTCGTCGTCATGATTAATATCTATATACAATGATAGTAGTCGGAAGCATCGGTTCATATTTCTTCAACAATGGCGATGACAAATTCATCAGACTCATCAGCCTTAACAGACAGTATTACCGGTTGATGATAAGCACTCCTTTTTTATTCTGAAATGAATGCAGTTTGGGGAACTTCCAAAATGGTGGCGTTAGTTGTCAGCTAGATCTTAGATGGCCATTTTGCACGAATGATAGTTATACAGTAACTGCGTGGACGCAATATCACCACCGATATTGTGTGATTTGACCTAATTAGACTTTTTCTTCTCTGGTTTCCTTAATTCGTAAGCTTACCTAAGCTACCTAGGTACCTACCTATACCAATAAGCGGGACACTACACATACTCTTAATACCACGACATTCGGCCATTCGAACTTGTATTATCCAATTTGAATGCCCGTCCCCATTGCAAAATGCTTTAAGAGTCTGGTTCCAATAATGATTTTACAAGGTTGTAGAGACTAACATACATTTCTCAAGATGCCTCATTTCCCTCTCTTCCACGACTAAAAATTTTGATCATGTCTCGTTCAAGCATTTGTACGCAATGTTGCCATTTTTCAAACTAACTGAAGCATTCGCTTTAGAGATAGGCGAAATTTTTCGACGATATTGCAAACAAAATTAGCTATTTTCTTAATCATTTAAAGGGTAAGTCATAACCCGCTTACAGAGAGCATTAGGAACAAAACAAAAATTACTTTAGTTACGAGTACCTGCAATTTGCCAACAATGAAGTTAGGCAATTTTCAAAGAAACAAAGCTCATTTGTCAATTTAAATGCCATTTAACCTTCAAAAAATACCACTTATAACCACAAACCTGCTTTAAAGTCAGTTCCTTAAATTAAATAAGGGTAAATCCCCCCAAGTGTGATGGTAATAAAAAAATAAAAAAAAAAAAAAACCCCATCGGACAAGACAAGCGCAAACCCCATCGGAAAAAGGAAGGAATACTACCTTCTTCTGCAAAGCAGCTTAAAAGCGGTACACCTAAGGGCTTTTATCATTAATAAATAACTTCAAGACACCTTAAATTGTATAATAAACGTGAGTAGAGTACCTTTTAAAGTTAGATACCCAAAAAAAAAGGTCAAAAATATAGAGACCCAATTTTCTGGACATCTATATCCAATCTAACAACCGTCAAACATCCGAATCTCTCTCTTTTAGTTGCTTAGTTGCTTCTGTTATATCAATCATTGTATATGTAGTGAGGCCCTTGGGAACTCAATGACATTTTATTTTGTTGTTGTTTTGAAGTTTTGTATGCCTGTGCCTGCTTCCGTTTCCGTACTTTGTATTGTTGAACCAAAACATTCTATCCATAAGAACAAACCGTTGAATTTTTGAATTGTCAGTAGAATTTGCAAATTCTACATCAGCATCGTCCTATAACTTTACTCTTCAAACATCAATATCCAACCAAAACCAATGAATAACGTAGGTACGTTGTACCTTTATAATGTGTGTGAGTTGGGTGATTTCTTATGGGGGCAACCATTCCATGTGGATAAGATCTCTTATGTAGTAGCATCAATGCCAACAGAGCAGATACCGGAACGCCTCAAAATGAACCCTCATTTTCATTTAACCTAATAAATTGATGCCCTGTATTTCCTACCTCATGTTTCTCTGCGTTTCTCTGGCGAGGAGTGTATTCCCTTTTTGGAAACTCCATTTCTAAACTGAAATATACATGACAGTCCTTTTCCTATGAAAATGGCATTAAATTCCTTTCACAGCTTTGGTATTTTTCTTCCGTAAACAATTTAATTGTGCCTTTGTGTTTGTTTTTTTGAAATAGAGGTGAAGAGTTATTCCGGACATTTTAGACAAACAAAAGGATTGTCGATCCATTTTTCACAGCAAAACAAAAATAGCAAACATACAAACTTAGGATGATGACTAGAGCATTGAAAGAATCTCTGCCATTTGTGACATTATGAGCAACTTTTGGTAGAGGCATTTGCTCTTAATAGTTGTTATGTCAATTTTTTTTTGTTTTCTTTTAAATTTCTAGTCGAACAATTTAATTAAAGAATTTCATTCTGGTCTGTGTTTTTGAAGAGCCTTCGAGGGAACATATCAAATTAAGTAATCAAAACAGTTTGAGCTGCTTTCAGTCATCCAGAATAAGCGGACTAACGTCTACGAAAGATATAGACTTTTAAACCCCCGAGCCTTCTTTTTTTGTGTTGGTCTTTCTAGTATTCGAATTGAATTTCAACGTCTTGATTGAAATTGTGTTGTTCATTCACTTCATGTGGCTGGACAATGTAGTCGAAGTCTTGGCTCAACAAGTTCGCGGTTGTATAACATCTTCTATTCACCCTCCTCGCATAGAGGACCAAATATCTTACGAAGAATTTTGCTCTCGAAAGACCGAAGAACCATACATCAGAGATGGCAATGGACGTAAAGCGAATTCAGTTTTTTGCATGGGGAGTTTCAAATTTCTTTCTTTTAGCAAACGGTAGTAAGGGAGTTTCCTAGGTTTCATTCATATTAATGCTTACTCCTTAACTACTTGGAAGTTGCCGGTATTAATAATTACATTTGTCCGACTTTAACTTTGAAATTCCTAGGTAAAACTTTTATGTGAATCTCCGAATAGAAGAATTATATTCTTTGAGAAGTTTATAAAACTCCTCTTTGAAGCTTACTGATGATGCCACAAGTAATGTAGCTAAGCATTGACGATGTTTAGTAGGTAGGTATAGTCTATTTAACCAAAACTCGTTGGAGCGGTTTTTTAAAAAAATGATTTTTTATGTATAAAATTTTGAAAACATTTTTAGAAAAAAATTTGAAACGCCATTTTAAGGATATTATTAATATAAAATTCAAATTTCAAAAAAATTCAGTGACTGTTTTTTTGCAGAAAAAATTTTTCAAAAAAAAAATTATTTACTTTTGAAAAATCTAAAACTTTGTTCTTGAAAATTTGAGTATGCAGTTTTATTTAAACTTTTAAGGAGCACTTGCATAAGAATAAACAATTTTAATCAGCTTATCCAATAGGGAGAAAGTCGAAAATATGTAAAGTGGTGCCGTTTTCGAGAAATACATTTTTTTCTTAACTATTTATTTAAACATTTGTATGGGAGGTACCGTTAGTTTTCATTTAAGGCATACAGTTTTTTTAACTATTCAAGACAATGTCAAAAAATTCTTATGCACGAAGTTTCAAAAAAATCCAGCAAGTGGTTTCCGAAATGTCCAGCTTAAAAAAACAAAAAGTTAAAAAAAAAAAAGTTTTTTTTTTTTTTAATTTCAAAAAAAAATATTTTTTTGAAAAATGTTTGCTTACAATTTTTCCGAGGATCGAAAAACAAAAAAAATGGTACTAAGAGGTACAAATACTAACATTTTTTTTCCAAAAAAATTAATACCAAAATATACTTTTTCCCTTCATTAATGAACTGGTTTTGTTTTATAAGAATCCTTGGAGCCGTTTTTGAGATAAATAAGATTTTTTGTTTTATTTTGTCATATAATGGGTTAAACTTCTTTAGTTTTAATTCTTCTCAGATTTCGAGCTTAGACAATTGGCTCAGAAATCACCGATAATTAGAGTCACAGTAAAATCAGCAATGAAATGGAATCAACATTTTGTTACGGTTTCGAATTTATACGATGCATCTAAAATAAATAATGATTATCAGAAACACATTTGGCAACACATAAATCTGAGTAAAGCTAAATTCGTAATGAAACTTAAGAGTATATACTTTATATATAACCTTGTAAATAAAATAAAATTTAAAAATAATAATAATAATAATAATTATAATAACTTTTATGTCAATGTAAAAAGATGAACAAAAAAGAACATTTCTTAATTTTAAATATTATTTCAAGAACAGGTATTATCCTGTTACTGAATACCTGTTACTGTGTCTGTTACTGAATATCTGCTGCTTAATCGCTGTTACTGAAATATTGACCATCTCTAGTTATAAAATGCCAACATGTCGAAAGCTATTGTTGCCAGTTGAACAGACGTGTTTCACATATTTGATCCATAGTTCAGCTTTTTTAACTCCCGATTTCGGTGGATTAACTTTGGTTCACCAGTGATTCAAGGTTTAGTTATGTGATAATAGCCAAATACATGCTCGAACTTTTGTTAAGCCTCAGTTAACCCTACTGAATCGGTGTTAGAATTGCTGAACCAAAAGAAAAAAGAATCTAGTTCACTAAAATAACACATGTCGTAGTTCAGCAGCGAACTGCAAAAGTAAGGTAAAGGGAATTTTTTCGTTAATAATTTCTTCCTGTAATTTTTGTAGGGGATTTTTAGTAACGCATCAGCATAGGACTAGGTTTGATATGTTCCTCAGCCAGGTGATTTTATTGATTTAAATAAAAAAAATATCGCTTTTGCAATTATTATGGCGTCTGCTAGTTTTGATTTTTGTTATACAACATCTAATATTCGCTGTAGTATCAACCTTAAACTGCGCGAATATAGATTCGAACTTGACATTCCTGATATTTTTGTCATTTGAGAATAATCTGCAATCAATATCCGAGACTTAGTGTGGCATTGGCGCAGTGGATAAAGTGGTTGACTGCTAACTACGACGTGTGGGTTCGAGTCCCATGCTAGGCTGCTTTCTTTTCTTTCTTCCAATTTTAATTGAATGGCGCCCTTTGACCATAAGAAGATAGTAAAGAGTAAACACCTTCTTCTCACGTCTACTGTGCCAACAAAAATTCTTTCCTATCTCTCTATGCATTATGCATTCTAATTAGTGCCGTTCAATTCAGGTTGCATTTAAAAGTGCTTAGGTCTTATAGACATATAAGTAGTTGAAATTATATATAAAAATAACTGAATCGATTAAGCAGTTGCTAGACACAGAAAACTGGAGCACAATCACAATAACACAGGCCAAAAGTAGATAGTGAACTTTAGACCCACTTGGGTGGGTTATAAGTCCACAAATTCATAGTGAACTTATAATCTCGAAGTTTAATTTTTTTTTTTTTAAACAAATTTTGTTGATGATTTTTGTACTAAGGAATTAATAGCTCATCACTATTATGGACTCTTGGCTCGCCTTAGTGGGTCAAAAGTCCATAAACTAAAGGTCAAAAGTACATAGGTTTTTTTAGACGTTTGGTTCACCAGTTCAGACGAAATTTGTTGGCCTCATAGCCACGCAAGTGGGTCAAAAGTATATGTGGAATATTGAACTTACGTCGAGAAACCACATACAGACTTAGCAATTACAAAAATGAGTATATGTGTTAAGCTATAGGGTTAAGCAAGGTTGACGCGGATATTACTAGTTGACACACTTGGACGAAAATAGGCACATTGTGATACCACATGAGTATAGTCGAATTTCCCCAAATAAAGTGTACGTCTTTGGGATATAGCAGAATATGCTCGGAAAAGGTATGGAATAGATTCCCCCTCATCTTCCCAATACAGGCAGCGTATGCATAAATAATTTTTTAAGAAAATAGTCCGAGTCGCATTGTGAACTTTTCTTTTCGACAATATCCGGTTATAACAACTTTATTACGAAGGTAATGTGCAGTCAAACCTTAGATCAATATTTAGAACCAGCTTTGACTAAATTTGTTTAGTTGCCAAACAAGTGGGGATAGTATTTAACTTCAGTTGTAGCCCCTGCACAGGCAGAATTGTGTAAGAATGATTTTACATGTAGCGATGGGTATACCTATCTTTACCATGTCTGGTGCTGCAGTGCTGGGGTATCATGGGAAAAATTCGTTTTGTAGGAATTATGAAAACCAGCTGATTTTGTGGAAATTTCTGCTTTTCTAAAATGTATATCGTGGTAAATATTAAAAAACAGTTTGGGGGTGGCCGTGGCGCGATGGTTGTGTGTTCGCCTCTCAACCTCATGGTCACAGGTTCGATCCCTGCTGTAGTCTATGTCCTCTTATTTTTCCATTAAAAGCTGGTTTACTCATTACATGCTGTTTAGGCATAGAACTAACAACATGTGATTGAGTACAACTAGTAAGCCGATAAATTAAGACAAAGAATAAAAAAAGTATGCGAATTATAAGGGACCTAGATAAATAAGACAAGGAAATTTCTTCGCATTAGTTCAGCTGCCATCCCTGGATATAAAATCTGAGTCTACAACCACTTACAGTCTCAGCACATCGCGCCACACATCTTTCCTATCATTCTTTCTCTTCCTTAACCTCACGCACGCCCTGTGTTGAAACATTTAAAGGGTAGTATATAATCCCTTGAGCGCGTGTAGATCATAAAAAAAAATTTAACCATATATATAATTAATTAAGGTACTGAATTATATTTTTTTTTAATTTATAATAAAAAAAAACTCGTATGTATATAATAATATGAATTTTTAATTATTTTTTTCTTTGAGAAATAAAATGGAAGAAAGGAAATTTTTTGGAAAAAAAGAAATTTTTGAATTTGTAAAAGGGACCATAAAATGCCCACCAACACTGGCTTGATTTGTAGTGCAAGCGTATATGTTTGGAATTTAATATTTCACGGAACTTCCCTATGGCCTGGTACCTATGAGAGTTGAATGCTTAACTAATGCGCCAATCTCAATTTTTTTTATATATATTTTACACGCGCTCAAGGGATACCCATTAAATGTTTCAACACAGCGCGGGCGTGAGGGTGAGGTTAAGGAAGAGAAAGATTGATAGGAAAGATGTGTGGCGCGATGTTCTGAGACTGTAGGTGGTTGGTGGTTGTTGTCTCAGATTTTATCTCCAGGAATGGCGGCTGAACTAATGCGGAGAAATTTCCGTGTCTAATTTATCTATGTCCCTTATAATTCGCATTAATTTTTTTATTCTTTGTCATATTTTATCGGTATACTAGTTTTACTCAATCACATGTTGTTAGTTCTATGCCTAAACAGCACGTAATGAGTAAATCAGCAACTCATTACATGACATTTATTTTTAGAATTGGTTTTTAATGGAAAAATATGATAGTATATTAAACCGAGAACTTAACGCCTGAACATATGCTCCTAGGGTAAAGACGTAAATGCTAATGCTACTTATGTAATTATTTTTGGCGAAATATTTTTTTACGAAAATTAATATTTCTTATGACAATGTTCCAGTTGATGAGCCTTATACATAATTTTTTATAATAAACTTTATAAGAAATATAAACTTAAATTAGACCCAGTTAAACAAGGCTACCCCCACTTATCTACCAAAGAAGCTTAAAGACGACGCACATAAAATAATTTGAAGGGCAAAAGCCAAGTTAAGGCAAAACATACCCACAGCTCTTAGCAAAAATCCCCAAACAAAAAAAAAATACCAATATTTATGGATATCGTTCGGAAAAAACCCAATTTTATGGATTTTTAAGAAACATTTTTTACGACTAAAACATCAACGCCTCAGTAAGTGTTTATTTCTGTAGTGCGTGTTTTGGCGTTGGCTCCACATATATATACCCGTAACTTGTGGCTGGTGTGACGGGGGGTCGTTAAGGGATTATTGAAGAATTTGTTCCTGGTTGGATATGTATATCTAATCATGTTTACAATCGCAACAAAACATTTTGCAGCATTCTTGTATCTCTATCGTGCTGATTCTGATTCTGATGCTGATGCCTCATGCCTTAAAAGAAAATGGGTGCCCATATACACATACGAGTAGGTATGGGAATACAAGCTGAAGAAAAAATGACTATGAACAGAGGAGTTGCCGGTTATTCTTTATGCTTTTCCCTGATTTTGGTTTATGTCTCCAAAAAAAAAAAAAAAAAATGAGAAAAACCCGTAAAAATATATGTAATATGTTGACATAAAAATATCAATTGATAGCCCGTCGCGAGTTGGACCGTTTTTCACTTGGTTTGGCTTGGCCTGATTTTATGAGTTTATTTTGATTCGAACGTGAATTTTACCTAAGTCCTTGTAGTAGAAGATTGAACGAGCCAGCGTTACGAGGAATAATCTCATATTTTTTATCTCTGTTCGCCTTGATTTTGCACTTTTTTTCCTTATTCTTCTATAATATTTGGTCTTTTATTTTCATATATACATAGACTATAGTATAAAGTGTGTATTTTGTTGTGCCACATACCTACTTTGTGGTTAAATGCAGGACTGGGCAGGGCAAAGCAGGCATGCGGTTTGTGGGCTTTTCTGGAGTTTTCCGCATGTGAAAGTGCAGAATCATATGTTATAACTTAATGGTTGTTTATTATGGCTATAATTTTGCAATTTATTAAGCATAAATATAGAAAAAGTTTTGTTTTTTTTTCTTTGCTTGCTTTCCAACAAAAGAAAATGTCCCAGTTAGGGATATGACACACTTCTTTATTGTTTTAAGGGAATTTATAATTCACAATGATATGATTGTGTAAAATGTTTGTTTTTTATACCTATTTTGAGGTGACTCCAGACATACCAATTTATAACAGTTCTGTTTAGTTTATGCGGCCC
This sequence comes from Philhelius pedissequus, assembly GCA_910595825.1. Classification (NCBI taxonomy): domain Eukaryota; kingdom Metazoa; phylum Arthropoda; class Insecta; order Diptera; family Syrphidae; genus Philhelius; species Philhelius pedissequus. The sequence continues at coordinate 34,029,829 of OU343163.1, forward strand.
CGCTCGGTCAAAAGGACGTTCGACTTCCGGAACTTAGCTTTTTTTTAAAGTCAGACAACTCATCCGAGAATTAAGGCAGTTTGAAATGTTTCACTCAAAAATATTAAACGGTACGCATTAGGGTGACAGAGTATCATATAAACATCTCTTTCTTTCTTATGCTTATTTATTTGTATACATCATTTGTATTTTGTTGATGCATCGTTACGAAAAGGTCAATTCATAATGGGAATGTGCCATAATTTTTGTAAATGGCGTCGAATGTCACTGTGAATTAATATTTATTTTTTGACAGATAAAAAAAAATTAGATCATTACTTGTGTCATCGTAGGAAGAAAATTAAAAAAGTGGAAGTGAAAAAGTGATTGAACCTTATAATTGCTGTTTCTGGCAGGTTAAAGCAACAGCTCACTAGCTCGGGCAAGTATTTGCGGGAAGAAAAAAGGTTTGTCAAAAAATGGAACTCAAATTTCTAAATAAATTTTAAACTTTTCGATGTTCCTCAGGGATGCCATCTGGGTCCACTTTTGTTTATTTTGCTTATGAACAAATTATTAAATTATGTTATTCATTACATTCATTTTAATGCATATAATCAAAGAGCACAGAGATAAATTCCATATCTGATGCTCGAAGCTTCCAAATTATGGTTTTATTTTAATGTCAGTAAGTTTTCTGTCAAAATTCTCAGTACTTTATTATTTGAATATAACATTTGTTATATTTATCTTAAAGAGTTTCAAGACACAAAGACCTAGGAATTACTTAAATTTTATGTGCAATTATGATTATACATTATGCAACCTTAGTCATTAACGTATACATGGGCATAAGGTTATGTGTTGTTTAACATTACTCTTAACCTAAAAATATTTATTATTCATTACCTTATAAATTACATTACATTTTATACTACTCCGCAGATAAATCTACGAAGTAGAGACACTGAAGCACTGGCAACTAGACCATTGGCTTTAACTTTTTACATACATTAATACAACATAAATTCACTATCACCTTTTTTTACTCTCCAAAATTTTGTAGGCTGCCAATTTCTATCCATAAAAAGTGGATCAGACTTATTTTAATGCATAATGTCGACAACTTTAATATACATTTTGAATATTATTGCTCTTAAAATATGTAATCAACACAAAAGAGACAGCTTCTTGACAGTTCTCCTTTCCATAAAGCAAGCGATAAATAGAATGCGATGAAAGCATACTATACATCGCATGATATGGAAAAATATAGCTGCGATATCGGTCTCCATTTATGATAAATGAAACATGCTTTAACAGGCCGCCTCCACAGTCTATTAACTCTTGCAGAACTATGAACATGCCATGAAATAAAATTCACTAGTGGATCACACGTTTTCACACACACCAGATTCTTAATAGAAACTCAATATATTTTTTAAATCGTTTTTTAATTAATTTTTTATTTACAAAATTCTTTAATTTTTTTCTAAAAAAAATATTGCTATGACAATTTTAAGAATTAGACAATATAAATTTGAAAACAGAATTAAAAACAAAAATATTTAACCCGTTATCGAATTATTGAATTTTCAAAAAAAAAATATTTTTTTTGAAAATTTATTATTAAGGGTATTCAATTATTCATGCAACGGCGGAAAACCCAGATAAACCTCAGAAACCAGATAAATTTATCCCCGCTGAAATTAACTGTCAAAGTTTGTATGATAAAAATATTTTACAAGTCAGATGAAATTATCTCACGAATTTGATGTAGAAAGAGTAGAAATAAACCTCATAAAGTTAGTTCAATGAATACCTGATTGTTTCCTACGTATTTACGCAAGTATTTTTAAGGGGGCATTCATGCAAACGTCCAGCGGAAAGGTAAACCTTTCTGCAAAGCGGAAAATTATCTCGTTGCATGAATACCCTTATTAAGTATTTATTATTATATTACAATATTTATAAAATGATATAAAAGTCTTGTTCGAAATTCGTCAAGCCGTTTATGAGAAAGTCGAAAACTTATTGTATGATTTTTTATTGAAAAATATTTAAGAACAAAATTTGTTTAACTAAACTGCAGACTGTACCTATAGTTAGTTGTGCACAATTCTTTTTGTATCATCAAAATCGTTAAATGTGTTCTTGAGATAATTAAGATGGTATGGATTTAAACCTGCATAGGAAAACTAGACTACTTACCTACTAACAGCGTCAGTGTTTAAGATACATCAAAGTTGTTAGCTACAAGAGCAAGTTCGTACAATCCAGCCAGAATTTTAGTTCTTAGTCATAATGGAAAAATAATTTACTGGGCAGAATTATATTATAAATATATGTATGTATGTATCGTGTTTAAAGTTGAATGTTGCTAAATGTTATCTTAATATATATTTTTCGGTAAAAAATATGCCAAGTGATTTTTTAAGTAAATAGAAACGAACTCTAGTCTTTACAAAAAACGAGAACAAAAATCACAACATTGTTAAGTGAGACTAATGAATACATCCATTAAAAATATGTTTGCGTAAGATAATGTACTAATGAACTAAATTCAAAATCATGCTTTCTCAGAAATATGGTAGCACTGATGTTAACCCTATCACACGGTTATCATATCTCAAGTGATTTCCGTTAAATACATAAATAAATTTAGACCATGGTAATTCGACCGATATAATTTTTTTCAACTTAATGTTATCAAACTTAAAAGTGCCTGTTTTTTTATTTTAACAAAATGGCAATTTACATTATAAAACTTACGCTTGCCCAACACTATACTAGTGATACTATTTACTTTTAAATATATACATAGATTAATGCATACATCTTTAAATTATAACAATCTATCATACTATCGTACTTCGCATTTTAATAAAGTTAAAATTAGCAAATTGCTACTTTATCTTTTTAGTATCGTACTATGTAAATCCATATGCCACTTTGACATTTACAAACGTCAAAAAGTTATGTTCGCTTAATTTTTTGCACACTTTTGGGCGTGTTCAGTATGGTGCTAATTAAAAAGTGTTAATATTGTTGCTTAAGTCCCTTAACATCATGCTGTTTAAAATTTTGGGCCAATCACTTTATAATCGTTGACTAGATTTCAGTCTACAAGTAAAAATAATGTTGTGTGATCCACCTTTTGTGTATCAAATGCGATTAAAATTACAAATTGTATTTAATTTTATTATATATGTATGTATATGTGTATATCAAATCACAAAAATACGATTTGTCTCTATGTGTTAGTATTACTGATACCATCTCTGCTACAAACCAGCATGAAATAAAAATAAATTCTTATTCATTTATATTGTTTTTTTTTGTGTTTTTTTTTTTGAGAACGTCTGAAATTAAATTATTTTGATATGACTGAACTGGAGCTACACCGCACTTCGTAAAGTTGGTTAGAAAATGCCATGGAATATACATTATTATTATTTTTTTTTGTCCAATTCCTTTCAGTTGATGCTGCTCTTACCTATGCGCATATAACGCTAACCACATTAAGAACTTTTCATTTTAAATTCTTGCCAGTAAGCCAACGTTCATTAAAATAAATTGTGACTTGTGGTAGTGTACCTACAAATGGAGAGCTCCTACATCAATTTTTGTTCTGTTTAAGTATGCAGGCTACGCCAGGCATGTTCCTAATGTAAATGAAACTCTATTTGAATTTCAATTGCATTTCAGCTTTCTAGAGCTTCATGATGTCTCTCTAAATCGAGTTGCGTATCCAACTCTTGATCTTTGTGTACTCTCTATACCTACTATATTTTCATCGTACCTTCCTCCAATTTTACTTATTGTACGGGAAACACGAACATTTATTAGCGCTTTAAAAGTAAAACCCTTATCTGAGAGTTACTCTTATATACCTAAATATAAATATATATCGCTACCATTTCATTAAACCACACCGGCACCTACTTCTCTTCTTTAAATATAGTACCTACCAATGTATAAATAGGTAGGTACAGCTTGAATCCTAGAGCTTATTATGATAACGGAAAGAGTGGCAGAGGCTAGTGTTATGGACACGGCTGTATATATTTTGAGTTTTGTAAGCCCTGGTAATAAAGTACTGACTAGTATTGTACCGAGTGCACGCTCTGAAAGTTAACGTTTTTTTAGGGTAGATTACTATTAGGTTTTGCTTAAAAAATAAACACAACCAAAAATGTCAACAGATACTGTAATCTGTGCGAACAGGAGAAAATATCCTTCATATATAGATAAACTTTTTGTGAGTGAACCTGGGTATAAAGTCAAATGTTAGCCTTAATAAAAGTTCCACTGGACATTTCCTGTAATTGAAGGCCAAATTTTATATTATTTTCATTTATTTCTATGATGACTACCTAATATATTTCCGTTATATGTCTGTAGGTACATAACAACGTATCCGTGAATGAAACATTTTTATCCCCGCTGAAGTATTTCAAAAAAAAAACCGCAATAAGTCATATCTTTTTATTTCCCTATAAATAAAATGAGACGAATGAAAGATACTTATACCTAGTTGTTATGGGTAGGGTGGGTAAGGTATTCCAATCTTTGAACGAACATCAAATTTTTATTCGTCGAATTATGATATTTCGGGATTAACGATTGAGTTATTTTGTTTGTTTTAAGTTTAAATAACAAAATAAAATTTATAGAGGGGCACCTGCGCCCCAAGAAAAAATGATAACGGAAACCAATGATTTCCGTTTTTACATTACACCCAACGAAAATAAAAACTATAGTGGTATGTAAAAGAGGGATGGGTAGATTCTGACAGTTCATGGCGGCCATATTGCTTGAAGTAAAATTTCTTTATCGTTGTTGGGGGAATAAATGATCTATGGAGCTGTCAGTGACATGTCAAACCGACGAATTTTCTGTAAAAAACGGACAGGCCTTTCATGTCTTAACGTTAGGTTACGTTAAATAAATAGATTAATTTTGGTAACAAAAATCAATTTATCTTTGATTTGGATCTGTCTGATTTGACAATTGTTGCCTTCGTTTGGCCAAAAAAAATGATTTATTTTTGATTTTTAATTAATTTCCAGATCTGCGATTTTTCGGCAGATCTACCCCTCTTTTACTAACAGCACTTTGAATCATAATGTACAGTCATTAATTTGACAAGTTTTTGTTTTATAATAAATTTGTTTCGGTTGCAAGAAAGAATTAAAAAAGTTTTGAGTTCAAGTGGAAGCAGTCTTAAGTGAATTAATTTATTCGTCCAGGTCATTTTCGGATTTACAAACTTAAAATTAAAATCAACGTTCGAGTCGATATTTTTTCACAGATACAAATATGCACCACTACTATAGCAAATAAATCCAATCTATCGTATTTGTTTTTTTACGAAAAAAATCAATTTTTAGATCAAAATACATATTTACCAACCGAAAACCCCATAAGTAATCGAATATAAGTTAGCTTCGATATTATTTTCTTAAATCTCGTCGTAGAAAAGTTTCTTTACAATGAATTGACGAATTGCTTACAGTGAATCATGTCACGCTATCGTCTGATATTCTTGCGCCTTGTGAGTAATTTTTTTTCTTAAATTTCTTCCCGATTTTGGAAATTTTAATGAGGTAAATCGATGAGATGAAATCGTTGAGCTAAAATCGGCGAGTTGAAGTTGCTAAGCAACGGATCAAAATCTGAACCAACGTTGAACCTCACCTAAATTGATGAAATCGCTGAACTAAAATTGATGAACCACGGATAAAAATTTGAGCGATGAACGTGATTTTGTACAATTAAATAATGGGTTCGTAATGGAGGATGTATTTATGCAAGTATACGGGGCCGGATTCAAAAATGTCACCTTCGTTGTTCTTTTACCGATTACCATGAAATTGAAATATGTTGTAGCTGACGTAGAATTATAAGATTAAAAAAAAAACTGGTTTCACAATAGGGTGAGGGTCAAAATTGTATTTTTCAAGAAAATATTATTGAAACGTTTTTTTTTTAATTTTCTAGAAAATTTTGTTTGAATTAGAAATTGTTTTTAAAGAGACACTCAAAAAAGATTTAATAAACAAAAAATAAATCCTTTTAAAATTACAGCGTTTTGTACAGAACAGTCAGCCAAATGCCAATATGAAAGTCTGGTATAAAATTTGTGGAAACTTTGTTGAAATAGTTATGTATAAGTCCAGGAAGAACGGAGTATGGGAATCAGTTGTCTTTCAACATTTTAATGATTTATGATAAAACCAATTGTGATAACCAATTTCTTTTTGCTGAAATTAGAAGTCATAGATGTTAACGGTACGCAGCTAATACCGCATGTTTGTCTCATTCAATAGTTACTTGAACTCTCCGCCGCTACCACGTGATTATAAACCGTTAGACTTTTTCTTCAGTTGACCTCTTATTCATGCCATCTAGCGGATCCGGATGAACTATTTGAAAATTATAGTTTTTACGTTGTTTATATAAAAATGTCAATTCTTTGTTTAATGTAATTCAATAACAAGCAATCTCAGAGCCAATGCACTACAAAATGGTAGCAATGTAATTATCAAAATAAGATAAATTTCAGAAATTGCAATCTGATTATTACGAACTAAAAAAAAATAATTTGAACAAAGTGTCAAAATGTATACAAATATGTTGTTAATTTGCTTGTAGCTCCCAACGCAATAGTTCTGAAATCCTTTACTATTAGGTATAGGTACTTATTTCCTTTGTTGAATCGATTACTGCTGTTAGGTATATACTATAGACAGGGCAATTCCACATTGGGCTACTTTCAAACGATTTGATACATACCATGCTTTGAACTTTGAATTTAAGAAAATACTTTATTTTTATTAAAAGAATATTTGGTTCTCAAGCCAAGTCAAGCCACAAAAACTTTCCTTAACTTTTTTGATTTTGATCCTTTTTCACAGTTTAAGCTCTTAATCTATCAAAGCATTATTTCAAACAACAATGCCCACACAAAAGATTTCAATCTCATTTGCAAGTTTTTATTTACACCAAAAAGGACCTAGCGATAATACAATCGATTCATTTAAGATACAACAACAATAAAAAAATATAACAAAATTAGATGAAAGCCTTCTTAAACTCTCTTTGAATGCAAAGTAGTTGATATTGCTATACGAGTAATGTACGCAACAACCATAAGCAACAATGATCCCTTTCATTTTGTCCCCTTAATGATGCTAATATACCAAGACATCGATCAAAATAAAGCACTTCACGTTCTAGTAATAAAACTTACTTCTGTTCTCCAATTCTGCTTATCATCAACAGCATCTTTATTTCCTACCACCAAGACCACCACCCACGCCTTCGACTTCGCCTTGCATTCTTTCACTTTGTTCCTGCTTCTCAGTCGAATTTTTGAAACACAATTTAAGTAAATAGTTGAGTAATGAAGATTAAACTAAGTGGTTTTAACCTTTTGTACCTAAGACTCTTCAGTCTTCATTTTTTTTTTTTTTTTTAGAATGGCGAGAAATGAGCACGATAAAAAGGAACAAGGAAACCATAGCATAATATGGACCTCTCCACCTACTAACTCGACTCGTAAGAACAAAAAGGTCCTATCGGCCTGCCAAAAAATGAAACGAAGTCATCAGGAATTATTTTGAAAAGAGAAAATATTTTCGTGATAAAAATCGGTTCACCCACTCGGTGGCGGCGGCCGGCGCGGCACGGCGACGGGAAAGGAAAACACAACACAAACAATTTTCACAGCCTCAACCATTTCTTCCTTGGAGCCTAATACGCGCATTTGTATTTCCGAACACGCTTCATTTTATGAAAACGGGCCATGCTCGTCTAATTGACCCCCAGACATTCCACTATAGGACTATACTGGCGTGAGTTTTGAAACCAGGGTGCCTGCCTAATAATGCTAAGTAACTGTATACCAAGTGTTTGCTGCAAAAAAAAAATGGCCGCAGCTCGTATCATCTTTGTGCCGCGTCGACCGCCCGCCTAGCCTGTCGCGCTTAGTAATGTTTCCTTTTCTTTTCGAGACAACTAAAGAAGAGACACGACACAATCATCGACGTCGACAGTCGACACAATCAGGTCAGGATGAGAATTAGGATGAGGATGAGAATGATGATGCCGATGACGATGCGAGCAACGAAAACGAAAAAAAAAACGATTGGGAATATTATAAGACCATGGATATCATGGAGGAGAAAAAGCATTTTGTTTTCGTGAGATGTTGATTTCCTTTACTTATTAGAACACTGGGATGTTACCAACCCTAGTGGTGAGGGCCGGAAATTAAAGGAGAAAACCAAGACGGTTTCCGGTACAAAAGCCTCAAGACAAAAATATATACATACATAGCTATACATCTCTTGAGACATTCAGACGTACGTACCTACTGTATACGTACGTGGGTAGGGCACCTGCTTAACTGCTTTGTCTGCTTTGGAAGTTTAGTCACGTTTATCTAATTGTCTTGACATCCCTCCTGCCCAGTGTGTGTGTGATGGGGAAAATATCACAAGTTAACTTGTCACACACTGCTGTTTTAACTGTTCTCCATGGAGCCGGTCGGTGGGTGGTTGGTGCGCTATATTACTGAATTGGCCATTCTTCACATTTTGAGAAAGATATGCCATAGCTACTCAGAAACAACACTTGCCATTGGTGAATTGTGATCCAGAGCTCAAAGCTACAGGAATGTGCTCTGTCTTCGAGTCAGGTATGCATGTTAACGAAGACACTATCTTAACATTCCTTATGTTAACCTTTGATTGTGTTTGTGTTGTTTAGTATTGTTTAGGTATAGTTATACAAAAACAACATTCAATGCTTTTGAAAGTATAAGGGATCAAAATTCTTAGGCATCAGTTTAAGTTCACAAAAGTGGCAAATGGCAATATGCTAAAGACTGGACAAATTATATGCATTTTGTGGCAAAATTGTGTATATCTATACTGCCGGTCGGCAAAGATTAATGTGAATTTGTTAGAGGACTGACTTCTGTTTGGTCATTTGTTCATTTGTTTACCAATTAAGTTTTGGTTTTTGATGGAGATGTTTTAAAGAATTTACATGAATATTTAAGTGATAGCAACAACTCAGAGACTTAAGTCGGTTAAGTCATTATTCATGTCAGGTTTCATAGCCATACAAAACTTTATCCTCCCAAAAGACGATATTATATTGTTTTCATCTTCATTTAGCAAGTTAAATTTTATTATACAAGTTTTGATCTGTAATTGAAATCTGGGCTAATTTTTAAGATAAGAAAATGTAGTAACGTTTTTAATTTATCGACTTATAAGCAGGTTTTCATAAGTCGTTAAAATATCAAAGAAGAGATTCTAATTAATTTAAAGACGATAAATAAGAAGATAATTCAATTAATAGATATGAACAAGGGGCGTGGCAGTGGGTGGATTTCAATGAAAAAACCCCTTCAAACAATTCAGAGATATTGAGTCTAAATGTGGCAGGTAACAATAGGTCTGTTTCTTTACTTTTTGGGTAAAGTTTGTGCTCAAGCTTTTTCATGTTGTTGTTGAAATTTTAAACCAGAAACGAAAAGTAAAGAAACACATTTGGGTTGTTTCTGGGTACTTGCTGCATTTAACAACAGAAATTAAATGTGGTGGACACAACATGCATGAAAATGTTTTCACGAAATACACTTTAATTTGCAGGAATTTATCATTGGTGACGTTCACTCAGTTATTCTCAGCAATCTGGACTAACTTTCTGTTGTTGCAATGCGTGCAAGAGCACATCTGATGCAAAATCTGCTGTTCTCCCAAAAAATTTGGAATACCTAGCTATCCGAGTACAAATGTATAGAACAGCTGACTGCAAAATTCTCTTGGTATGCGTATTGTTCTGATTTTTTGACAGCTTTCAGCTAACCTATCTGATTCGTCCACAGATATACTCCAAAAGCTTGGTATCCGAGATAACATATCTAATAAGTGAGTGAACGCCCGTATTTTGAGCTCTACCAAAAGAACCAGGAGATAAATCTATTATTATAGTATCTTCAATCGTTTAATACGACTTGTAATGAAAAAACGAAAAGTAACATCTAGTTCAATGAAGAAGAGATTCATCAATACCGAATGCACACGCACTTTCTATTTCCTTGACCTTGGAGAGTTTGAACGTAAGTGCAATTAGAGGATACAGGGGGCAAAAGATTCGCTTTTCGGAGGAAGAAATTAGTAGAGTAGGACAGATGGAAAAGCTTATAAAGGGGTTTTGTCAGCGTGGATCTCGTATTTTGAAATTTTTAGGAACTCTGGCAACTGTAGGAGTACGAAAGATGTTATTTTTTTTTTTTATTTAACTATATGCCTGTAAGACCTAAGGTCTTTTAAATGCAACCTGAATTCCACGGCACCAGTTAGAAGAAAGAAAATGATAGGAAATAATTTTTTGTTGGCACAGTGGATTTGAGAACCAGATATTGACTGTCTCATTTTAACCCATGGTCGGCATCCAAATAACATTGGAGGTATAGAAAAGAATGGGCATAGCGTGGGGATCGAACCCACACGTCTAAGTTAGCAATCAAGCACTTTATACACCCATTTATATACTTAGAAATTTTCTATGACTTGAAAATATAATTTTTGTAGGAGGCACAGTTTAAACAGCGGAATGCTTTTTAAATATAAATATATACACATATACAGTGGCGACAAAAAAAAATAACACAGCTTTGTTTAAAAAAATGAAAATGTCTTAAATCATAAATTCATTTCAAATGCTAACATTTTTGTTGTGGCTTTTGAGTGTAAAGTAACGGGATATTATTTCTTTTCAATTTATTTAATAAATAAGGGGGTGGCCGTGGCGCGATAGTTGTGTGCTCGCCTGTCAACCTCGTGGTTGCAGGTTCGATTCCTGCCGTTGTCTATGTCTTCTTATATTCCATTAAAAACCAATTCTCAAAATTGTCATAAAATAAGTTGCTGATTTGCTCATTACATGTTGTTTAGGCATAACACTAACAACGTGTGATTTAGTAAACTAGCAGACCTATTAAGTATGATATCGAAATAAATAAAATAATGCGAATTATAAGGGACATACATAAATAAGACACGGTAATTCTCTCCGCATTAGTTCAGCCGCCATCCCTGGAGGTAAATCTGAGACAACAACCAGCTCTAGTCTCAGAACATCGCGTCACACATCTTTCCTATCCTTCTTTCTCTTCTTCACCAGATGCCGCGCTGTGTTAAGAAAAACATATAAAGGGTATTCATAACCCCTTGAGCGCGTGCAAAGTTATAAAAAAAAAAAAAAAAAAAAAAAATAAAGTCAATTGAAGACAATTTAAATAGCACATATTGTTTTCGTTGTAAAAATAATGCATTTTTGGTAAATATTTTAAACATTTTAAATGTAAGCGGGAAAGCTTGAAGTTTTTTATTAGTTTTTTAATAGAATTGTTTAAATTTTAATTGCTAATTTGTAGTATGGGTCGTGGCAAGCATTCATCAGAGGCATTTATGCTACGAGTTCTCAATTTTAAAAATGAAGGTCACCCAAATTCTTCAATAAATTGAAAATTAACATGTTCGAGGAAGAAGGTTGTTAGTGCTCTTCACCATTGTCAAGAAGCAGGAAGTGTTCAAAACAAAATTCACATGAACCGAACTGATGTTGGCATCGCCCGCATGAGCAAACCAGATCCTTTCGTTACTGCTCTAAAAATTAAACAAGCAATAAAGAAAGATCTTGGTGTGAACGTATCTATTAGCACTATTAAAAACCGCCTTCGTGTTTGGAAGAATTGCCAGAAGATGCTAAGGAGCATATTTCAAAAGATGAATTTTTTTTTTATAATCTACATGCGCTCAAGGGATTATACTACCCTTTAAATGTTTCAATACAGCGCGGCGGGCGGGGTTAACGAAGAGAAAGAATGATAGGAAAGATGTGTGGTGCGATGTTCTGAGACTGTAGGTGGTTGTAGTCTCAGATTTAATCTCCAGGGATGGCGGCTGAACTAATGCAGAGAAATGTTGGTGTCTTATTTATCTATGTCCCTTATAATTCGCATTAATTTTTTTGTTCTTTTTCATATTTTTTAGGTATACTAGTTTTACTCAATCACATTTTATAAGTTCTATGCCTAAACAGCATGTAATGAGTAAACAAACCAGCAACTCATTATATGACATTTATGTTTAGAATTGGTTTTCATGGAAAAAATAATAAGACATAGACTACGGTAGGGATCGAACCTGTGACCATGAGGTTGACAGGTGAACATGCATCTATCGCGCCACGGCCACCCCTTAAATTGGTGGGAAAATATCTTGTGGACGTATAAGTTAAGTTTGGATGGCAAAAAAATGTGTGTGACCCGGAAAAATTGAATATTATCCAAAGTATACCATCAAGTGTTAAGCATGGCGGAGGTAGCATTCTTGTTTGGGGATGTCTTCCTGGTATAGTGTGGGACCGCATAGAAGGTATTATGAATCAGATAAAATACAAAGAAATCTTCAGGAATACAATGCTACTGTGTGCTGATAAAGAAATGCCCTTGAAGTAGAAATTTCAACAGGCCAACGACCGAACGTAAAACAGCTAGGTCTGTGAAGCAATGGTTATCCATCCAAAAAATCGCGGTCATGGAATGACTAGTTCATTCACCATCTAAAATTTATGGAATGATGTGGATAAATCAATTAATAGATCCGCTAGTTCAAATTTGGAACGTTTAGCTAGCCTGGTACTCGGATCGGTACCTGTTGAAAGATTTGATAGTCTTGTTTTATATATGAAACGTTTGTGTGCCGATTAAATTAAAAATAAAAGTTATCTCATTAAATACTAACACTTAATTTTCTCTGTATCAAGATCAAAATATTTTGTTATTTTACTTGTTTTTATAATGAATTTTGTCCTAGAATAACTTAACTTGTTTCCATAATTTTGTTTATTTTCAATTCAATATTAATTATTTTTTTTATTAATAAATCCAACATATCGTTGTTCTTACTACTTCATAAGTCAAATAGTTCTTTAAATGTAACAAAGTACGAAAAACTTTGGTTACAGGAATAATAGGATACATTGTGCTATTTATTTTGTCGCCAATGTATAATATAAGAATAGATAACAATATAAAAGTATATAACATAAAAAGATTAAATAAAATTAAATTACTGTATTTACAATGTTACGTCTGAGGCACATGAGGAGACATAACGCTTTTTGGAAGCGTCTCGAACCTGAGGGCTGGGATTCGAAGATTTTCTTGGCTGGAGCGTTGTTGTGTCCATCCCGTTGTTGTCGACGCGCTTTAGCTCTTTGGACTACATCTACATCTTGGTACAATTAACGATTGAATCTTCTCCTCCATTCGCACTCTTCGCATATACATTGGACCAAATATCCGCCGAAGAATTTTTCCCTCTAATGTGCCCAGTATCAATTACACTTTTTTACTTATCTTCCAGCACTCGGCGGAGTAGAACTGGTAAAATTAGTGTTTTGTATAGTGTGCATTTTGTCTTTCGCGAAAGGAGTTTTGAACCCATTTGTTTGCCAAAACGAAGTAGCAGCTGTTCGCTGGTAATCCTTCGTCGGATTTCGTTCGTGTTTGTTCCGAGGAAGGTACTGCTACAAACATTGAAGTTTTGTCCTAGGCGATGGACAGATGAGGCTTTGTTTGTTGATGGCATATTTTTGTCCTTTGTTTTGTCCTCATTCACTTCAAGTCCGACGCATTTCGCCTGTTCATTAATAGCCTTAGGCTGCGCGTACAGTGGAGCGACATAGCGGTGTAATGTGAGAAGCGTTTGCGTACGAAAAAAATATATACATTTATTCTTATATACGTACACAAAGTGAAGCGATATTTGATGCGAGTTTCCCACTTACCTATCGCAAGCATCTCGCTCAGAAACTCTTCTGTCCACTTTTCAAGCGAGTTTGTGCGAGACATAAGCGTCAAGAAAAATAATCAAACTATTTAGTTTCAGTGCTTATGTTGTTTTTTATTTCATGCTTTCTAATTGGAAGTTGCTTCTCGCAATGCATTGCTTTGTCGCACCACTGTACGCAGCCTTAAGTAGAACTGCTTGGAACGGCCGATGATGTCGATGTCGTTCGCATAGCCAAGCAGCTGAGAAGACCTGTTGAAGATAGTGGTCTCCAAGTTAACACCACTCTTGCATACTATTTGCTCCAGGACTATGTTGAAGAAATCACATGATAGCGTATCTCCTTGTCTGAACCCTGTAACCGACTGGAATAGCTCGGATGAGCTGTTACCTAGTTGCCCCGCGTATTTTGTAACGTCATGTAACGGCATAGCTGGATCAGCTCTTGGCGATTTATGCTATCATATCCGGCTTTGAAGTCGATCAAAAGATGGCGGGTCCCAACTTGAAATTTGTTGGTATTTTCCAGGATTTGCCTCAATGTGAAAATTTGGTCTATCGTTGATCTGCCTGGCCGAAATTGGGCATATGGAGCTATTTGATCAGTCGTCGGGCGTACTTTTCTCCTCACAAGCTTGTTTGATGAGCTGGTACATGTACCCTACCAGGACATCTCCTTCATACTTGAAGAGTTCTGCAGGTAGGCTATCCGAGCTTAATCTTCCTTAATTTTAATGCTTTTTATACTGTTCCAAAGAAAATGCTTTATTCTATTAAGAATTATGATTCTATTCATATCAGCGTGGTAGCTGCCATAGGCCAAAAGGTTAAATCTCAAGGTTAAAATTACTTATTTTTTTGTGAGAAAATTTTATCTCTCATAACGGTATAAATTTTTCGCACCCAAAATTACTTCTCTAAATTAGATTCATTATGCTGAAATTGATCACGCAAGTTGGGCGTATTTATCATTTTTTTGGCTGGTTCAACGTGCTTAATTGTTATGCAATTGCATTTGTTATAACTTATAAGTTTTTTTGTGTTAGTATTTTTTTTGAGTTAAAGTGATTAATTTAAGAGAACAAGTTGTGTAGAATATTTTAAATATTTATTTTTTTATTGTTAACAATTTATTATATGAAATAAGTCACATACACATGTAAAAACCGTTACTCAAATTAGGTGTTAACGATTTTTTGGTGCACTTTTTAAAGTGCCTAACTTTTTGTTGCTCCTATTTGCCCCTCATAAAACTTACATATTTATTTAGGTGATACTTTCATCTTTAAAGTCGCATAAGTCATTTTTTGCGAAAATTTGCGAAAAATTAAAAAATCTGGCATTAATTGGATCATAAAATACGTTAATATTTTTCGAAGGTTTTTTGCAGACCCTTCCATTTCTTCGGATATAACTGGAGTTACTAAATCAATTATAGAGGGAAGTGCTGTTGAGGCGTTTAAAACCTACTACTTAGATACGGTAAGAGAAATTGTAAATAAATATCCATATGGTATCATATGCCAGCTTCAATGCATAAGAGAACAAATTTCCCAATATGCAATATTGCCTATAGGCCAATTAACCGAAGAAGCTGCTGTAGCTTAAAACAAAGATGTGAAATCGGTTTGAGCAAAAAACACCTGAAACATTTCAAGAATTGCCACCAACACCGACTTAATAAACAGATTATTTCTTTCTTCGGACCCTCTTTTTTCGAACGTTCGCATTACAGTTATTGATTTAATAGCTTAATAAATTATTTATGAAAAATGAAAGCAATCAGCCTTATTTTAAAATTCACTTTCATGCGAAAGTTAGTCGAATTCGAATGATTTGTATTTTGAGTTTTGAATGATTCGAAAGTTCATTTTTTGGTCAAAACTAACCAAATTTTGACTTTCGGATAATTCGAATTAAATATCATTTAGTTCTCGTTCAAGTTTTCTGGGACGAATAGATTCACAAAACATGTAAGTTTGGATATTTTTAACCAAAACTATTAAAATAAATTACTTTTATGAGTTATTTGTTGGCTTTTTTTAATAAAGGTCGCAATCGCATTCCAATTGGACCAACCGGGAGCAGAAAGAAGTAAACGTGATAAATATAAACATATTAAAAACAAAGTTCCATTTTGTGAATTAAAAGAGTTCGTTTATTTTTTTTTATTGGCGCAAAATTTTAAACAACCCATTGTTAAGGGCTTAATATTTTACTAGTGTAAGAGACTTCACTTTTATCAATATGAAAATATCGTAAATGTAATATTAATATTCAATGACCTGGCAACCGATTTACCATGCATGCTCTTACATAAGCTTAACTTAAGCTTTAACTTTTACCTTTTTCCAAATACATACATATATTCTTATACATAAGTTATGTATGATAAAAACTATTATTTGTTCTTTTAAATAACCGAACAATCGGATGACTTTTAAACTGTATTTTATTTCTTAAATTATGTAATTCTTTTTATTTAATCTAAAAGCTTAAAAGCTTTGGTAAATTCGCAAATCGTTATGATTTAGGAATACTAGATTTTAAGATGAGTCTCAATAAAGCAGTCGAAGAAGTATAACCTATTAGTTTTTATCGCACGGCCTCTGTAGTTTGTGACGCTTTTTATTTTGCACGTTCTTTTTATTTTTGCATGAACATTTTATTAAGTTCTTTCATAAATTAATAAATTTTTATTAAATACCCTACACTAGTTAGCAATTTCCTAAGTGCTTATTAATTGAATAACTATTTCAAATTTTTTAAACCTTTTCTAAGCTAGTAAATTGCTAATTAAGCAAAGCTGAGCATTTGTAGGGTTTGAATTTTGAATTTTTGGATGAACACAATTATTGTTGTTATGCGTTGTAAATTAATTATATATTGATGAAAATCCAACATGTGCTCTTAAAAGGTATAAGTTATTTCTATTTTCAAAAAACAAAATTGTGCACCAGAAGGACTCGAACCTGGGCACCCGCGTGCAAGGCTGATATACTATCAATGGATTTAGCAAATTGCTAAAAGTTAAAGTAGCCATTACGTGATTTTAACTTTAATGAATAGTTAAAATCGTTTAAAATTAGCTCAATCATCTTTTTAGGTAAATTGCTAAGGGTGGCTTTAACATTTTACTAAATCGTTTAAAATTTTGCGCCAATGATTTTAATTTTTAACTTCATGGATTAACTATCACTTTGTAAACAAAAATTTCACTCTTGAATATATATTTGATGGATCCATTATCCTTTTACTACTTAGCGCTACTTCACTTTTCACATACAAAAAAATTGCAACAGCTTATCTTCAACTTATTTAATATTTTGTTCAACGAAAGAAATAATTGTGTCGGGTGTTTTATTATAAACGGTGATTTTTTAAGAGCTTGGTTTTTGAAAATTCAAAATAACACAGAAACTTGTAAAAACTGAATGAAATTTTTATTTGGATCGATAAATCAATTTCCATTTACTTTTTAAAAATAATTTCACTTAAATGTTGCCCGCGGCTACGCTTCAGGTGGTTCATTCTGAAGGTCCAATTTTGGCAAACTCTCACACATTTCGGCCGGAATCTCACCAATGACGCGTTCAACGTTGGCTTCCAAGGCAGCAATCGTGTTTGGCTTGTCCCCATAGACAATAGACTTAACATAGCCCCACAAAAAATAGTCTAACGGGGTCAAATCACATGATCTTGGTGGCCAATTGACTGCGCCAAAACGTGAGACCAACTGCTCACCAAATTCGCCTCTCAATTGATGCATGGTTTCGCGTGTAGTGTGGCATGTGGCACCGTCCTCTTGGAACCACATGTCGACCGAGTTCAATTCTTGCATTTTCGGCAAAAAAAAAATCTCTTATCATCGAACGGTACCTTTCTCCATTGACCGTAACCCTGCGGCCTTCATCGTCCTTGAAGAAGTACGGCCCAATGATGCCGCCTGCCCATAAACCGCACCAAACAGTGCATTTTTCGGGATGCATTGGTAGCTGCTGAATTGCCTCTGGCTGCTCTTCACTCCAAATACGGCAATTCTGCTTATTCACTTATCCATTTAGCCAAAAATGAGCCTCGTGGCTGAAGACAATTTTGCGATAAAAAAACGGATCCTCATCCAACTTTTCTAAAGCCCATTCACCGAAAATTCTACGTTGTGGTAGGTCGCCTGGCTTCAATTCTTGCACCAGCTGTATTTTGTATGGCTTTAAACCAAGATCTTTGCGTAAAATCTTCCAGGTGGTCGAATAACACAAACCCAATTGCTGCGATCGGCGCCGAATGGACATATCGCGATCTTCAGCAACACTGGCGGATGCAGCAGCAATATTCTCTTCGGTACGCACTCTACGGATACGATTTGGTGGATTAATGTCCAATAAAGTGAAACTGGTGCGAAATTTGGTCACAATGAGCTGAATAGCCTGCTCGGTGGGTCGATTATGACGACCATAAAACGGACGTAGCTTGCGAAACACATTTTTCACAGAGCACGAATTTTGATAATAAATTTCAATAATTTGCTAACGTTGTTCAGGCGTAAGTCTATTCATGATGAAATGGCAAACAATACTGAATCGAAATGTCAAATGTTCGTGGAATTTGTCATGTGTGATCTATCAAAAATATAAACGTCAAAAACCAAGTAGCAAAAAAATCACCCGTTACAAACGTTTTTTAGTGGTTGATTCTTTTTCGTATCAACAAACTGACCATTATTTCCTAAATGCTTCAAATAAAAACCAATTTTGTTATTGATGTAGTTTTCAAATACTTAGGATTTATTGTCCGACCAATATTTTTAGTTTAAAAAAATTCTATTAAAAAAATGTCACTTTGGTCATACTAAATCCAATAGAAATATCAGTAAATTTCAAACATCTGACTTTCAAAATAAGATTCATTCAAGTTCATTTTGTGCAATTGTTTAAAAATGAATATTATTCTCTCGAATGTCAAAATATACAAAGTTCATTCGAATGAATAGATATATTCTATCGCATTAGCTATTCGTTCGAATTTCAAAATAAGGCTGAATGACATTTCTTTTATTTTTTATTTTTCGTTTGAAACGTTATATACTTTTCTCATACAAACCCAACCACAGTGCAGCGGTGGAATCTACATAACTATCGAGGGAGCATAGTTACCAGTAGTTAAAGTTATTGAAAAAGTACCTAAGATCGTTCCAGTTGGCTTTTTCGTATTTGCCTCTTAGAGAAAATGATCTGATGTACCTAGAGGCAATAACTGACTAATATTGTCAAAAAAGAAACAAGTCTAGTATGTTGGCTAAGTGACTTGCAATGTCAGGTATTCCTGTTGCTGTAAACAGCTGAATCAGCGATTGTCCACCTCAGCTAAAAGTTCGGCATACCTTACTTTGGGTTGTTTCTTGATCAGAATAGAATAGAAATAGAATTATTTCTAATTACTACACATTTCTGGTGACCATTTAACCAAGAATGCTAGAGTCCTATCAGTCCAAATTCTAAACGAAAGTTATGCATATTTTGCAATTCATCTTTTTTGCTGCACCTTCGAAATTAAATACCCTAATCGTTTTGAAGAATATGTGAGAGTAGTCATTTAAGTGAAAGAGCTGGATAAGGTAAAAAAAATGTAGCTGTTTAGAAAAAAAAACACAAAAAATACTTAGACACGTGTCGGAAAACGGAAGTATTGTATTGTTTCTGTTATAAGCTTGTCCTATCATACACAACAAAAATGTTCTATTTTTTACATCCTTTTGGTTTGGTAAATTGAATGCTGACCCAGCCTACAACTTCAATGTATAAACAGGTATACTTGCCAAAGTGTTTTTAAGTTCAATAAAAGTTGCACGACTCGAGGAAAAATCTCCGGCCTTAAGACTTCTTTAGCTAACCGCCGCCGCCGCCGTCACCATCACCAAGGATAAAACTCAATTCCAACAAATGAACAGAATACAAAAAGAAAACGGCAAAAGAAAGAAGATTAAATAACTCAAAGAAATGTTAAAAAAAACACACCAGCTTTTCCCAGTTTTAAGGACGATTTTTTTCTTTCTCTCTCTCTCTCTCTCGTCCTAACGTAATCCTTGTCCACAGTGTACTGGTACTGGCAACTGGAATGATATGCAACGAAGAAAGAAAAATCTCTTCTAGAATCTACAAATTCTCGTACTTCTGACACTCTCTCTTCTTATAACAAATTGATTTTTTTTTGTGTGTATGTTTTGTCTCTGTTTCCTCGGAATCCCAGTTTTAAATTCTTGGTCACAAACGCGCAAAAAAGCCAAAACAAAATAAATGGATTATTGCCTTTTATTATTCCCTTTCTCCATGTAAAGTTTCGTTCACGAATGTTTTCGCATACCAGAAGCCACTTTGAATTGACGCCAAATATGCTGGTTGAGCACAAGATAAACGATTGTCTATCTAGCACATCCACTAATGTGTTTGGCTTATACAGAGCCACACAGAAATCACTAACCACATTGTGTATTTCAGATTTTTCTGGATTCGAATTGAGTGAAACAATTATTCACGAATCCAAAAGATATACATAGCCTTGCAAAAAAAATCACTTCGGTATGTGCGAAAGGAAAAAAGAAACATTAATATATTCAACTTTGAATTAAAATTAAGTTCATCCACTATAAAATTTTAAAAATCCAAATGAAATCAAGGGCTGTAATTAAATTTAAGAATTTGATTTATTTA
This sequence comes from Philhelius pedissequus, assembly GCA_910595825.1. Taxonomy (NCBI): domain Eukaryota; kingdom Metazoa; phylum Arthropoda; class Insecta; order Diptera; family Syrphidae; genus Philhelius; species Philhelius pedissequus. The sequence goes on from OU343163.1 coordinate 34,050,395, forward strand.
GCAAAATATTTCTATATAAAAGATATAAGGGTTCTTGTGAATTTAAAATTATTTTTTTTATGCAATGTGTAACATTAAACATTTTTGTCGAAATTTAAAGCAATAATCCAAGAAGGCCATGATTCTAGACTTATTTCGAAAATATTCCGACAGAGATGAATTTTGGTGGAGAACCATTAGTGAACTCTGTAAGTTAATTCGTCTTTAAGTTACAAATGTTCAAAGTTAGCACATGTAAGATTTTTTGCTTGCTTACAAATTTTTGGTATAATGTCTTGACTTAGAGAGTAATAAATTTTGTACTGATACACTTACTCTTATTTACCAACAGAAACGAGTTGAATCAACCTCGTTAATGACGTTTTATTGAATTACTTACAAGTTTTTCTTCCAGTTAATTATTTTATTGGGAAATGAGATTCAAACAAAATGATTTAATTTTGAAGGTAATGTGATTATCCTGTTTCACCATCCTCGCAAATTTGTATGTTGAGCAGATTTTCCCAAACGCTTGTTTTTTAACGGATTTTTTAACATTTGTATAGGAGGTACCGTTGTTTTTGAACTGATTTTTTTTCATTAAAATCGTTGAAGCCGTTTTTGAGAAAAATAGGATTATTATTTTTGGGCAAAAAAATGTATGGGAGCTACTGTTATTTGTCGTCTTAAAAAAATGAAAAAAGCGTGTGGTCATATTACCGAAAAAAACAAAATGTACCAAGTCTGAAGCAAACCATCGAACCGTTTAGGCTGCAGACTCGACGACAGACAGAAGGAATTTGGGCACCCACTTTTTTGTGTTCTCTATGATCGTATGTCATGTTCGATTGTTAGAATTGTTTTTTGAACGAGTCCTTAACTTGACGTTTTTCGAAATATTGGAATTTCAAAAACCCAAACAAATATTTCTCTAAAATTTTGATATGTAGTATTATTTATTATATTCTAAAAACCTCCTATATAAAAATGGTATCGGTCAATGCGTTTATGAGAAATTCAAAAAAAAATTGGTTGTATGGCATATACCGTTAATAACAAAATATGTAAAAACAATTTTTAACCAAACATAGTAGTGCACAGGTTTTCTTATAAAAATCTTTACAGCCATTTTCGAGATAATTAAGAAGGTGGAAACAAATTATAAAGCAGATACCGTTAGTTTTGGGGCTAAAAAAAAAACGATTCAAAAATCAATGTGAGACAATCGCTTAAAACGCTTTAGTACCAATTGAAGAATATCGCTTCAGTCATTTACGCTTTAGATCGTTTTTCATACAGTTAGATGGAATTGCGGAACCCACTTTATTAGTGTTCTCTTTAATCGTAATGTCAAGATTGATAAAAATATCGAGTTCGATTTTTTTCCAAAAACATACAAAACTGGCCCTATATTATGTACATACATACATATTTATGTATATAGCAAGTAAAAGTTCAAACTCGGTATTTTAAGATCTCCCTAAAACGAGTGCGTACAAGATTTTCTGATTATGCAGGATTTTTAAGAGTTTTTCTTCCTCAAAAAAATTTAGAATTTTTTGTAAAAAAAAAACTGCTAAATTCACAATTTTAACAGGATTTTAAATGTTTCGTTGGTAGCACTGATCTCTGTATATATAATTATATAAAGGGTCAATACACAAAATATTAAAACAAGCTAAAATATAAATTAATTGTTACTTTAAGTTATTATAAATTAGTTATCCAGAGCTAAGAAATTGACACACATTTTTAAGTTTAAAAAAAACATTTTAGAAAAAAATTTAATATACAATTTAAAGTTTTTATTTTGATGCCTGTACATCCTCAATTTCAAAAAAATAAAATATAAACCCGTTTTAGAAAAATAACATTTAAAAAAAAATAAAATTTATTTTTCTTAAATAACAAATAAAAAATTTTTTTTTAAATTTAAATATCCAATATTGTTTATACTTTTCATCAATAATGTGGACAGTCTTTATTCATTAAATGATTTTTTATCGAAAAATAATTGTTTCCTTATTTATAGATTAAAAAAAAAAACTAATTTTTGTCCGTAGCATATAAAATTGAAAGCGTTATATGTCCTTGCAGAAATTGCCGTATTTTCTGAGACTGCTACTATGTAAGTTCTAAGTAGATTTCCAGCTCGCACATGTTCAATATACAACTATAGCTTATTGCAACGTAAGGTAACGTAACGTCCTCGATTAAGCCAGCCATGATTTTCATCTCAAACCCGTTCGAATACCAAGAAGGTTTGATCTCCATTATGCATCAATTAACTTGCAATAAAAAAATAAATCTGAAACTCACGAGACTTAATATATGCTAATTTAATACCGCCGTTAATTACTTGCTTACTTTTACAAAACGTGGCTCACATCACAGTAAATGGCTAACACAAGTAAACATCCCCAAAAAGATACAAACATTCAGACATAAAACACAAAACATAATTTAAACAGAATTTTGTGTTTACTTGCCTTATATCTAAATATCCAATACGAGTACACTGAATTGTTTGAGAATAACATTATACTGGCCTAGACGTAATTAACAATTAATTTGACCATTTGACCATAAACAATGGCAAGAGCAAGAATATAGAGTCTGATACAAGCATCTTCCCTTTATATATTACTCCTATTATGTATTTGGCTTAAACTCGAGCATTATGCTATGAGCATTCACAAACACCCATGGTATACGTGTCAGTACTTAATTTATCACTTCATATATTGCATACACTTGATAAATTAATTATTTATTGCCTAATCAAAAGGACGGCAAATGATCAATGCAAATTGAGAATGGTTCTCTGGGTCTATGTATGTATATCCTGCTTCTTGCGAACTTGGAAAAGCACATTTCGTCGTTGTCGTTGTTGCTGATAGTCTTTTGGTGTACGGCCATTTTGAAAGCAGACATAAAATACTGTTAGATGTGTTATGTACAAGAAAACAAAACATTATCTTAAATCAATTAAAAGAGGACATCTTAAATCAATTCTGAGGTTATGTTTATAAGGTCAGTTAAATGTTAATAATTAAGTCAAGCAAAATAGATGGTTTTGTTAAAACGATGAGAATGTATAAGGGCTAGTCTCATTGTATATCTAACAAATATTGAAATTCTTGTTGAGCATATATTAGTAATATACCTTTATATGTGATATATGTAAGTTATTGGTGAGATAATCGAAAATTCTCACCAGAAACTGACTTAGCAAAGTCAGAATCGAGTTATGAAAGTGAAAAGCATGCAAGCTTGCAGGATATAAGAGTTCCTTTTTTTAAATCACAAAAGCATAACATGATGTAATCTGATGCTAATCAATTATGTAAAGGACAATGTGAGTATATTATATGTTGTCTAAGCGGTGCAATTATATTTAATGAAATTCTGGAAAAAAAACTTAATTGAAAAGGTTGCAACATCAATGAGTTTTTACTTGCGATAGGTACGTATTTGGATTGAATGGATTCGTAAACAAAAATTAACTGGAGATTTTGATCAAACCTTTTATCGCGAAGACAAAAAACATTTTCTAAAGTGCAGCTATACTGCCTAAACGGCTGGCTGGATTTTCTTAGAGCTTTATATATGTACAATTGTACATAATATGCATTTTCGGGACCAGGTTTTTTTTTTTTAATTTTTTTTCCAACAATTTTAATAATTATAATAATTATGTAATAAATATAATAATAATAATTTTGTAATTAAAGACTTACACGCATATTAATAATAACGTTAAATAGGAGATACATTTTTTTTACTTGCGATATAGGTACTATGGAAAAAAATCGAACTAGAGATTTTAATCAAACTTGACATTACTATGATGGAGAAAACCAAAATAGTGGGTCCCACAATTCCGTCTGTCTGTCTGTACAACTCTCTACAGCCTAAACGGCTGAAGCGATTTTCTTCAAACTTGGTATTTATGCGTGATTGTCCAAAATAGAGTTTTGCATTGTTGTTTTAGCCCCAAAAATAACGGTACTTGCCATACAAATTTTCCTACCACCTTAATTATCTCGAAAACGTCTATAACTATTTTGATAAAAATTAGCGTGTGTACTACTTTGGGTAGGGAATTTATTTTTTTAGTATTGTACCTGACATTTTATTGATTTTCGACTTTATCATAAACGGCTCTACGGATTTTGATCAAAATTTTTATACAGGAGCTCCTTCAAATTCTAAATAATACTGCATGTAAAAATTTTCGAAAAATAGTTTTTTTGGATTTTTGAAAAAAAAATATTTTTGTCTTATTTTGAAAATTCAATATTTCGAAAACGTGTGGACGATTTTTTCTGAAATTTTGTTTTTGAATTTAAAATATTCATACCAATTTTTTTAGAATAAAATTAAGATTTTTTAGATATAAAAAATTAAGTGAAAAACGACCTTAAAAATACATACAAGTGTTTTTCTATTAAGAATATTTTGCATGTAATGTAATCGGACATAGGAGCAAGTACGTGCATCCAGTCGTGCATTTTATTTAGAAAAGTTTTCTTAATTATAAACATACAAAAATAAATTTTTGAAAAAGCGCCCGAACGATTTTTATTTAGTTGCATAAATTGATATTTGGCCAAGAATTCAAATTGCATCTTTTTTCCTTGCCATTATACATAGATCTTATAGGCTAATGGCCTTTCTTTTCCAGAATTCTCTCTTGGTTCCAAAACAACCAGGTTTCAGGTCTGCTCACAGCACTACAACGGCATTACTTGATATCATTGAGCATGCAAGAAGAGCGTTAGACGACAATAGGCTGAAGTTTTTGGTTCTTTTTGATTATTCCAAGGCATTTGACACTATCGATCACAATATATTGTGTCTAAAGTTACAACAAATGTACAACTTTTCATCAGAATCTGTAAAGCTTATTTTATCGTATCTATCTGGCAGACGTCAAGCGGTTACAATTGAAAGTCAGTTATCGAATTTTTTATCAACTTCTTGTGGGGTTCCCCAAGGATCATTTACTTGGTCTTTCCTTTTACTCATTATACGTTAACGAGGTTCCAAAAATAATAAACCACTGCCTCGAACACATCCATGCTTATGATCTGCAGTTACTGAAAAGTTGTTCAATTGGAATGATTGAGGATTGTGTCCAAAAGATCAATGAAGACCTATCAGCTATTAGATTATGGTCAAACAAATGTGGTCTTACTCTAAATCCCCTAAAAACTAAATGCTTTGTCATAGCGAAAAGATATGTGGACTTGAGTTGCTTTCCAGTTATCGAGCTAAGAGGGTCATGAGTTGATTATGTGAAAACAGTTAAAAACTTAGGACTTTGCTTTAATAGGACCTTAAGCTGGAACACCGACGTTAATCTAGCTGCTGGTAAAGTTTATGGGGCTCTCCGATTATTGTTGCCAACTAGAAACGTCATACCTCTGGAAACTAGGAAAATGCTCGCTAAAACCCTCGTGGTACCTATCTTGATATATTGTTGTGAAATCTTCAGCAAGCTCAACAGCGTAAGCCAGAGAAAGCTTAATGTTGTTTTCAACAATTTAGCACGATAGATTTTTGGAGTAAGTCGTTATGATCACATTTCTTCATTCTCCAAAAGCATATGGTATTTCTTTTGATAACCTCCTAAAATTTCGTACCCTTCGTTTTTTATATTGTTCATAAGCGCCAACCTCTATACCTTTATAATTCGATCCAGTTCTCCTTATCTAGACGTTCAAACCAAATAATAGTTCCCCGCTTTTCAAGTCATAACTCAGAGCGACAATTCTTTGTAAACGCAGCTTGTTTATGGAATTCACTGCCATGTTATGTGCGAAATACAGATAATACTATTCAATTTAAGGAAAATGTGTATAAACATTTTTCCACATCCTAATTTGATTTTGGTCTAATTTTTGAGTACTAATTTTGTAGAAAATCGCTTCAGATTGTATGCTGTAGATCGACTTACAGACAGATAGACAGGCGGAATTGGCGGACCCACTTTTTTGGTGTTCTCTATCAAGTTTCATCAAGATCTCAAATTCGATTTTTTCCAAATGCCCTATAGTACTATATCGCAAGTAAAATATCAGTATATAAGTATAGACTGCATCTTGGTCCATATGCCATAGAACCATTTTTTTTCTTTATTTTAGACGTTCTCATTAACGGCTCACTGGATTTCGATCAAAGTTGCTATACCGAAGTATAGTATGTCAGTCGACATGTTTTCTGTCAAAAACCGACAGAATTGTTCGCGACAAATTTTGTTTTAGCTCTTTAAAATATGTTTACCCACCAATAAATATTTATAGGTACTCAAAAAGAGTGTTTTTTTTTCAAAAGAATAATATATTATTATTTTTATTATTGTTATGTATTATAAATCCATAATTTTATAATTTATTAACACACAATAAACAAAACTGTCTTGTTGATAAATAAATACAACTTCTTTTGATTTAATTATTAAAAAACAATGAAAATACTAAATAATGTAATAATAAAGATGGTATTTTTTTATTAGACATTAAGCTCGACAATGAAATAGCCCAGTCGGGTTAAACATTTGAAAAGGAAAAAATTATTTCGTACAATTTTCTTTCACAGTTCGTTAGGGGATTTAGTAGTCTAAATCTCGGTTTTCGAGAAAATCGCGCTGGAGTTTCAGCGGCATTTTGAATTTAATGAACATTTTAATTTGGCAATAACTTCGCCATTTAGATTTGAAAAACTGTTTGGGGCTTGTGACCCTCTTCTGGGAATATGAAATATTAATACGTACAATTTTCTCTTATAGATTTTTGGCGATTTTCCCGAACACCGAGATTTAGTCTACTTATTACGAATTATTTTTTTCTTTTCAGCCATTTTTTTTGACAACCCGACTGAACTAAAAGGATTATCAGAGATATCACAGTTTTTTTAAAAAATTGTTGTTTAAATATGACGAGCATACACATAATAAAGCATTTCATTCATTAAATAATTGAAATTCAGTTATCTTCAATATTATTTTCTTAAATCTTCGTTCCATTAAATTGTTGTTACAGCGAATCATGTCACGCTCTCGTTTCATTTTCGTGCCCACAGTGAGTAATTCTTTTGTAAAATCTCGTACCGATTTTAGAGATTTTACTGATGGTAATTGGTGAGATTAAATCGTAGAGTTTAAATCGGTAAGTTGAATTAATAAAGCACGGATCAAAATTTGAGCCACGGCACGGATCAAAGTTTGAGCGACGATGGTGATGTGTGCAGAATTGGAGAAATGGTCGTTATGGGGGATACATTTATTCAAGTACGGGGCCGGATTTAAAATATGTCAACTTCGTTGTTCTTTGACCGATTTTCATGAAATTGGAACACATTGCAACTGACATAGAATTATAAAAGAAAAAAATACATAAGTTCACTTTTCTTTAAATTCAAGGTTTTGAAAACTGGTGGAAGATTTTTTCGATAGTTTTTTTTTGAAATGATGTTTTTAAATCAATATTGGTAAATACCTAAGACTGCCAACCAACTTTTTTGCAGAATAAATTTTAAAAAATGTTGTTATAGAACATTAAGTAAAAATGACTAAAAATATAAAGGGTTTTTTAATAGGGACGGGTTGATTTTGACAGCTCGTGCCGGCCATATTTCTTCTTTTACTTTCTGTCAAAATATCGTCTTTTAATCAGTCACTAAAGGCAAAACATCATGGCAAGTTACAACGTCGAGCAACACGTACAAATGATAAAAACTTATTATCAAAATGGGTGTTCTCTATAGTAGCAACGATGCGCGATCTTTAGCGATGAGGCCCATTTTTGGATGAATGGGTACGTGAATAAGAAAAAATTTGCGGATTTGGGACGACACCAATCCACGCGAGATTCACGATGTTCCAACGCATACAAATAAAGTCATTGTTTGGTGTGGATCTTGGGCTGGACGCGTCATCGGTTCTTACTTCTTCCAAAATGATGCTGACCAAGGCATCACTGTTAACGGCGATCGCTATAGGTCGATGATCACCAACTTCTTATATCCCGAATTGGATAATATGGACACCGAAGTATATGGTTTCAACATTATGGCGCTACGTGCCACACAGCTCAAGACACAATCGATATTCTGCACGAGCGGTTTCATGGCGTAGTGGTCGTGTGGTTTGACCTCTTTAGACTTTTTCTTGTGGATCTTTCTTAAGATACCATAGATCAAATTCAGCTTGATTTATGCGCCAAAGTCATCGAAAACTGGACCTTTAAAATGCGCCCCACCCAGCAAAGCCGCGGCGGCCATTTAAAAGATGTCATATTTCACACATAATGTCATTCATAGGGCTCTCAAATAAAGATAAGACCTTATTGATATCTCATATTCAACTTGTTTTATCCAATTTTAACTCTTTTACTAAGAATGTTGAACTTGCGATGTGAGCGAACATAAGAGCAATTACATTCAACCCAGTTGGGCAAATGCCATACTACTTTGAGCCCAACCTCGAATGTACTGTTAAGTTATAGAGATTCTTTTCTTAGCCGTACAGCACGAATGTAGAATGCTTTACCAGGCTCTATTTTTCACTTCTATTTTGATATTCTGAACTTCAAAACCAATGTATCTTCTTTTACATCCTTCCCCATTTTCTTAAAGATCGCACTGTGTTTAAAAGCCAAGACGAAGAAATATTTTTGGACCTTAAGTATGTACACAATTTTTGAATTTTTATTTGGATTAGACTAAATTGGCCAATTAAATACTCTTCCTTTTTCTTTTAAGTTTGTTGAAAAAGTAGTCAAAACCGTATTAACATTGATATTAAGCAATTTGACATACAAAAAAAATTAAATCAGAAAGACATTTCAAATTTTAACCGCTCACTCACTCACTCAGTATCTACCTACGAAAAGCCATCGAAGACATTAGGTCATAGGTCAAATAAATGAGAATTATATCCCTTCATTCATTTAACACATTTATTCCGAATGGCTTTTCACGTCAAACAAAATTCTAAAACACACTCACAGAAACAAACGACCATTGAATTCTACATCGGACAAAAAAAGCCAAGAGCCAAAAGCACAGAAGTCAAACCGACCGACCGACACCGACATCGACATCGACCGACCCCTCTTAGATTGAATCAAATTGACAAATACCTTTGTTTGGCCGTAATCCCTAACTGATTGATTTCGATGATCCTCGAGATTTGATAGAGTAATGTTCATATTGAATTGTTGTTTTTGTTTTTTTTTTCTTTGTTGTTGGCTACCCTATTTTTATTTCGTTTGCCGTACCGCCCCCCCCCCCCCCCCGCCCGTCTCGTGAAGGGACACAATGAAAAGAAACAAGAAAATCCAAGAGCTATCAAAGGATTTTTCATGTGCTCTGCATTCATCAGATACAATACCTACTCGTATTATGATTCCACTTGCTTTTTCTATCCAATTCTTCACTTATCCTTAATCCCTTTCAACCCCCCTTTTTCACTTCACGAATCACTACAAAAAAAAGAGTATTTATTTCAATTTAATTTGAACACCCTCCGCATGGTGTGGCATGTGTCCGCCGGCCAGAGAACATCTTCATCTTCATCGGCATTGGCATTGGCATCGCCATTTGGAATCATACGATGTTGCATTACATCAAGCAACCTCACAATCCGAACCGAGCCGATCCAAGCTCCCTGAGCAAATAGCACAGGCACAGAATCGGGATCTTTGACAAAAGTAGTTCCAGGGGGCAGCCACAACAAACACTAGAGAAAAGGATAGGACTAAAGTAAAGTGTATTATTTATCCTATTTGATAAATAGCAAGGACAGACAACGTCAAATAGCGAACAGAAACGGAAACGATGAAAAGGATGACAACAGCAACAGAAAACATTCAGGGCAAGGCAAACAATCATCTTTTGACACTTGCTCGCGTCAATGATTCCCAAAGTATGATATAGAATTAGATGACATCTGCTGGTGAGAGATGGGGTTGGTTGTTGGTATGTTGAATGGCAATGGCTGTGAAAATAGAAAGGACCTTCTCCCCTTCTTGGCGTTTTGCTGTGTTCTCGAGCCGACTTTTCTTCGATTACTTTCATTAGTCTATATTATATTGGCGGAGCAACCGTGGAAAAGTGCGCCGAAAGGGGTGAATTTCATTCGACATAAAAGGCAGACAATATTTTTTTCTTTGCCCCTTTCTTTTGTAAAAAATATATTAAAAAAAAAAGTTCTTTAATGAGAAAAGTTCTTGCCGGATATAATCATCGCACAACCAGTGCAGGCAGCGGCGGCGACATACAGAGAAACACGCTGACTAGAAGCAAACACAATCGCAAAAGTCACAAATAATAGCAACCATCAGCCAGCAGTAGTGACAAACAACAACAAACAACAACAACACCAACTATCACCAGCACACTCTTAAAAGTCTATAAAGGATCTTCCTTTTAGAGTGTCATCCTTATTTCCGGTTCTTTGTTCTATTTTCTGGTGTTTTCTACTGTTTAGATGTTGCCCCTTTTAACTTGTGTGTGTTTTTTTTTTCTCTCTCCTTTTTCTTACTTATACAAAGCTCAAACATGAAACGTGATAATTTGATGAGGAATTTTCCTTAAATACCATCATGGGAAATTTACTTTGGGTTTCATCTCATTAACATGGGAGGTTGACTGAAAATATATATGGAAACAATTCGCCTTACAATCATTGGGTGCTGACAGCACTGGCGGTGGTGTTGATGGATTTGTTTGTTTGTTTCTTTATTTTTATATAAGAAAAGTTTTTTACTTACACCAATACTAATCTGTAGCAGAAACCGACCTTCGCCGACGCGACGCCACGACACGGAGGAGGGCTGAGGGTGTTTAAAAAGTCATTTAAATTAAATGAGACCTCGTCAAGTCGTCAAAGCATCGAATTACACTGAAAATGACTTACATACATTTTCTGAGGGAAAGGTTATTTTCGTTGTATCTGTTTGTCTCGCAGGCTTATATTGTTGAAGTTAAGTTTTGAATTTGTTTACAATCTTTTTTTTTTTGAAAACATGAAAATAACAAAAGTTATTGAAGTAAGTTTATTTTTTTAATTTGAATAATCAAAAATCCTTAGGGCCTCAATTTGAACTCAACTGTCTTTCTAATTAAACATTTTTTTGTTCATTTTACATTCTGTTTCATTTGCAAGCTCAAATCAAATGTCACTGAATTTAGTGCATTTCCATGAATGTCATGACTAAACATGTTGTTTTTCCAATCTAAAAATGAAAAGAATTGATCCACAGGGAAGCTGTCTAATAAATGGCAGTAAAAAGTATCTCTTGAATTGGTGTACTATTTTCTTTCATTTCACTGCATTTCTTAATGTTGCGAATTGTTCAAAATAGATAAAATAATATCAACATTTATATAGAAATAATAACAAAGGAAGGAAATTCAGGCCAAGGATCTTCATCTATTTAAGTCACAAGTAAAGCAGAAACGTTTGACTTCCTACTGACTAAAATTGAGAAGTATGTAGCCAGAGATCTGTTTAGTAAAAGTTGACAAATGTGACAGGTGACATTAGGACGCAAATCTATTAGAAATATTTATTTCGAACATTATAATAATAATATAATAATTATGTTTATTGAACTGATATATTTACAATTGGCTCTTAATTCTATTTTACATTACTTATAAATATTACATTGATATTTTAATTTGTCTTAGCACTTAAGGGGCTAATATTATACATTGTTTTAATTTTTTTTTTGTTAAAATTATTTAAAAAATTCTCCTTGAATTTCTTGTACTACTTTCTAAATCCTGTGTGGATAATCTCGGGTTGTTCAAACCCGGCTGTTTTCTGGTGATGTGGGGTTTAATGTGGCATCTAGCCACGGTGGTAGTTTGACGCTGGATTCTCGTAGAAATGAATTGCTTCGTCGTCGTTGATATAAATAAGTCCTTCGTCCAGTAGCGCTGTCACATCCAGATGTCTTGGCTCGGGGTATCTCTCTTCGCTGGTCATGCTATTCACTAGGGTGTTTGGGTGGTTGATTAGGTTACTCGTCAGTCTTTTGGCAGCACTGATCATGTACTTGTCGAGGGGTGTTATTCCGGACGCCTCGAAAAGTCGTTTGTTGCTGAAGTGCTTTTGTCGTCGCTGGTCAAAGTAGAGTCCCGTGCAGATCCGAAGGATTTTCCTCTGAAACATTCTAAGCCTTCTCATGCTTGTTTTGGATACAGTAAACCATGCAGGAAAACAATGTGATAATGGGCCTGAGAAGTTGCTTATAGATAAGGAGTTTCGTCTTCTGCCTGAGTCCATTCCTTTTCCGCATTAGGGGGTGGATTCGGTGAAAAGCAAAATTTGCCTTTTTAGGGTAGCTGTCTCGTGCGGGTTGAAACGAAACTTCTCTTCGAAATCGATACCCAGATATTTCACAGTTGGTTTGGATCTTAGTTGTGACCCGTCTGGCAGATTGATAATAATACTTCGGCAACTTGTGGCTGACGGCGTGTTCCGATGCCTCGCTGGTCTTCTGAAGCAAACCAGCTCGGATTTGGCTGAGTTGACTTTGATGTCCCATTTTGTGTAGAATTCCCACAGGCATCTCACATGTTCTTCTACTCTTCGGGCTGCAATGACTGGATACATAGATTTGGCATATGTTAGCGAGTCGTCTGCATAGAGCAAATTCATAGAATTGTTTGGTTGGCGCTGATCCGATGTGAAAATGTTGTAGAGGTATGGACCTAGCTTCGATCTTTGGGCAACTCCTGCTCTGATGCTTTTGGTTGTTGACTTGCTGTTTTCTATTTGGACAAAGAACGATCTGGAATTAAGAAAGCTAAAAATTATTTTAGTTAGTGTACTTGGAAAATTAAAAATGGTTAGTTTATGTATAAGCCCCTGTATCCAGATGCTGTCGAATGCTTTCTCAATATCCAAGAAGCAGCCAACCGCAACCTGGTAATTGTTGAGGGTATTAACAATATCCTTCTGGAATCTCAGGAGTGGATGTATGGTTGAATGTTGCTACCGAAATCCGAACTGCATATCAGGAATGATCCGGTTAGCGGTGCAGAATGTCTTCAACCTCCGAAGAATAAGTGCCTCAAGAATTTTGCTGGTGTTGCTTAGTAGAGATATGGGACGATATCCTGATACGCTACCCCTATTTACTTTCTTCGGTATCGGCACTATTTTCGCTGTCTTCCATCTTTTCGGAAAATAGCAGTTGTTGAATAGGATCGTGAGAAATATTATCATGACATGGGGGAATTTCCTCATGCTATAGTTGGAAATCATGTCTGGTCCTGAAAATTTCTTGGGTCGTCCACTAGCGATTAGCTCGGCGACTTCTTCGGAGTTGGTGAAGCTTTCGATCATCTCTGGATTACTTGCTGGATTTTCATCAGTAAAAGTAGTTATTTCATTGTTCGTCTGCTGCAACTACTCTATTGTTGAATCCACTTCCTGTAATAATGCAGGATCGTTGGGCGGGTTTGGCGCGAAATTTTCTTCAAAATATGGGCAAATGCTTCCGCCTTGTCCTCAGTGGTTATGACATCCCCTTGTCTGGTGCTAATTATTTCTGGAATTTGTTGTCCTTTTCCTGTGATTTTGTTGATTTCCTTGAACGCATAGGGCACAAGTTTGATTGCTTGTAGCCTCTTTTGGAACTGGTTGTTGTTGAAATGTTGAAGGGCATTTCTTAACATAACTTGCTAACATTGAAGTTCACTCTTCAACATTTGATAGTTGCTGCCAATCGTGTTCCAATCCCTTTGATGAATTCTTTGTAGTTGCTTTCTCAATCGCTGCCGATGATTGTAAAGTCGAACAATCCCTTCTGGGAGATGCTGGTATCTGTCCTGCGAGTTCTTCGGTCTCTTTTGCTTATCCAGAGCCTTGGCAATTGTGACCTCCATAGATTCGATGGCTTTCTCGATTTCGCTGTTAGAGAGGTTTCTGTTGGCATAAGTATTGCTTCTTCGATTTCTCTTTGAAATCGTCCTATGTCCAGTCGGTTGTAGTTTATGTACTTCTCATTTTGTGGCTGTGTTGTTAAAATCGACTGACCCAGATTGATGTGCAGTTCGACTGGTTCGTGGTCTCCGTCTCCAGTAAGGGTTCTACATGAGTAATTCTGAAACTCAGGAACGATGTTGGACGAAACCAGGAAGAAGTCCAGCCAGGACGGTGTTCTTGGAAATGTTGAGAAACCACAAGGAAAGAATGGTCCTCAAAATTTGCATCTAACCAGTTCGCCAGATAGTTTCCTGTGTCGGGCATTAAAATCACCTCCAATTAGTCCATAGGTGTGCTGAGCGGCCAAGTTGCTGAAAATAGAAAGATCGTGATTAATATCGGATTGTCTTGCACTGCATTTGTTGTATATGCTGAAGATAATTAGTGTTGCGTCATCTTCGACTTATGTCAGACATTATTTCTAAAGTTCTTATATCTTTAACTATGTGGGCAAATTATGTGGGGAAATCATTGTGTATACATTTCTATAGTACTATTATGAAGAGGAACGCCCGGGGAGCCCCCTAGGCAGATTGTACGAGAATGACTATATCGGACACATATTTCAGTCCGGGGAAGAGCGATAATGTGAAAGATTGGGCAATAAAAAATGAAGAATGCTTGAAGTTAAAGCAAGATAAAACAAAATGTACGTTTATACTACGTTTTCACTGACCACTAAACCGAGATTTAAGTAGATCTAGCTAAATCTCCTAAAAATCTTCAGGATTTATCATACAAATTTTAATCTTCTCAGATGAAGATTTAAAATAAATCTCCTTTAAATCTTTAATCGAACTACCCTACTTCCATATCGAAATGAACACATTCATCGGGGCAAATGAATTTTTCTCTTCGGTTGACACAGATAAAGCTGCCTGTCTCACTTCTACATCATAAAAGAAACTGAAACGATATATGTACTTTGAATAGTGCTGTCAAAATTAATCTACTTTTGGAGCGGGGGAAACACTTTTTGAGATTAAAAAATCTACAAGAGATTAAAGTTCGGTGGAAACGTAGTATTAGCATATTTCTTTCTTCGTATTTATTTAAAATTGAAGAAACAGCACATGTAGTAGTTGGTAGTTATTTGGATTTGTATTTATTTTTGACCCAGTTTTGGAAGAAATGTATATAATGGGTTATCCATTTTGCGGTTTCAAAAGTAAACGTAAATAAAACAGATACAAAAATATTTTTTTTTCATGATATTTCTTTTTTATTATAAAGTTTGAACGTTGACATTATGTGTGATTATGTGATTATGTGTTGCAAGCATCGATTCTTTTGAGGTAATTTTCGACCACTTTTTGACACATATTGGGCGGTATCTCAGTCATAACTTGGCGAATGTTGGCTTTTAAGTACTCAAGAGTTAAAGTAGGTTTATCTGCATAAAAACGGTCTTTCACGTAGCCCCACAAAAAGGAAAGTCCAGCGGTGTCAAATCGCATGATCTTGGTGGCCAGTTGATATCGCCACGACGAGAAATTACGCGGCCAGGAAATGTATCTTGTATAAAGCCATATTCGCTCGAGTTGTGTGGCATGTGGCACCGTCTTGTTGAAACCACATATTCTCCAAGTCGTATTCTTCAATAGCAGGCAAAAAAAAAATAGGTTATCATATGACCATAACGCTCCGAATTGACGGTGACAGTCGTGACAGTCGTTCCATCGTCGTTTTCGAAGAAGTAAGGACCAATCACACCTCCGGACCAAAGAGCGCCCCAAACAGTGAGTTTTTGTGGATGTAATGGCCTCTCTTCAATTACTTGAGTATTCTCAGAACCCCGAATACGACAATTTTGTTTATTAACATACTCACCGAGTGAGAAATCTGCTTCGTCTTTTCCTTCTTCTTCTTTTTCACTTCTTTCTACATTCAACACAATGCAACTGCAATTGCAATATACTTTACCTGCCACATGCATCCATATTGTAACTTTTATAGATAGTTGCATTGAGTCAATATGTCCTTGTGTTTCGTCTGAACAAAGAAATCGGTATCGATGAAATTTCAATTTTAAGTGGATAATCTATCATTTTGTTGTTCAAAGTATAAATAATTGAAGTTCGATGTGGTAATTGAACATGACATTAAGGATACCAAAATATACTACTTCGCTTAATTGAATTAAATGATTAGATCATATAGCTATAGCTTTGTCATATTTTATAAGAAACGTGTAAAAATACAAATACATAAAAGTCATTAGGTACTTACGTACATAATTTAATTGCTTAGCTGTATTAGTTTGAGCACAATTATAAAGATGTCATCTGAATTCCATGAAAAAATATGAAAAAAATAATCATCTTTTTTAAAAGACAAAAATTAATTAATTTTGTGTTTTTAGTAACAGAACACAACCACATTATCATATTTTCAACTTTTTCATTATTGATGACACTATTAAAATCTGTTTCGTATAGATTTATTAAAACATAAATTATAAATAATATTGCATATTGATGTTTTCAAATCACATTTTTTTTTTATTCAAAGTGAACTGCACTAATTTAAAAGCACCAACTTTTTTTGTCAACATTCTAGGAGCCGTTTTGGAGAAAAAAAAATTTACTTTGCGTCGGGTTTTCAACATATAAATGTAGGTAAACTTTTTGTTTGTTTTAGGAAAATTACAATGGGGAAATATTATTCTTCTCCATGATCTGACCAATGGAAATCAGGTGGTTTATTTTGGAGCTTAAAAATATTCGATAAAACGAATTCTTCAATGAAATGAACGAATATAAAATGAAAATGATCAATTTAGTATTAAAATTGGATGACTTGTCAGATATTTTTTAGCGGTTAAGTTAGGATGTCACGAAACGTCAAAATTAATTTCTCCATTTATTTATTCTAAAAAGCGATAAAAAAAAAAACACAGAAATGTATGTCTGGAAAAAAATCCAGAAATAAGCGGACTCCACGAGAAATATTGACTACATAACACATTTATTTCTTGCAATTATATTTATTTCAAGTGTAGTCTCAGGGGCACTGGCTGGAATAGCTACCAAAAAATATCGTGCTTATTCACAATGCATCATAATGCAGCCTTCTCACACTTTATATCATTTAATATTAGCTGTTAATTTTTTCCGTGACTGGAAAGAGTTTGAATATCATCTAATAATGGAAACGTTTTGTTTTGTTCGATTCTTTCGTGCACCGGATTTTGAAATGTCAACAAAGCTGCAAGCAAAAGATTAAATTTGGTCAACTTTAGCAGCATTCAGTACAGATTCGTCTTCAGCGGGTGTAGCTTTGTTTATAACAATGAATTTGTGTATATTCAATATTTTAACAGCTAGTTCAGGTCCGTTTCTAGTGTTTAGCCAGTTAGGCTCACTCCATGCGATTCTCTTTTTGACGTCTTGGTTTGTTTGTCCTTGAATTTACTATTAAAATTTCCTTTCTCAATTGCCTATCAGTTTCTTAATATTAGGTTGAGATGTTTTTTACTTGCGATATACATAGGAACTATAGAAAAAAAACTCGTACTCGGGATTTTGATTAAAGTAATAAAGCTTACTTTTACAGTATTAGAGAACACCAACAAAATTGTGTCCCGCAATTCTGTCTCTGTAGGTCGACCTACAGCCTAAGGCTCTGAAGTGATTTAATTCAAACTTGGTACTTAAACGTTTTAAGTCCTCTATTCTTTACTTAAATCTTTTTTAGGCCCAAAAATAATGGAACCTACCATAAAATTTTGTGTGCCAAAAGTGGTAAATCATCATTATCTCCAACACGATGTTGAAAAAAAATAATAAAATGCACGACTTTATCGCACGAACTTGCTCCTTTGTTCAATTACATCGTATAGAAAAGATTCTATTATAAAATTGGTATGGCAATTTTAAATATTTAATAACACAAACTTAAAACCAAAAGATTAAATCGGCTTAATCAAAGAAAACATATTTCAAAATTCTGAAATAAATACTTTAACTAATTTGAGCTCAAAAAAAATACGCCATTTTACTTTTTGGATAAATTCGAATTTATGAGAAAAAAATGTTTAAAATCTGTGGAGCGGTTTTTGAGAAAAAAAGTTTTTTTTTAACTTTTTGAAATTCAAAACAAAAAATTCAAAAACACCAATTCATTGGTATTCAAAAAATACATAACTAAAATTTTTGAAAAAAATTTAATGAGCAGTTTTCAAAATGTAATTTTTTTATTTTTCTTATAAATGCTTTTAAAAATACAAAAAATATTGGTATGCAGTATAAATTTGGCTACATACACCTACGTATGTATACACATTGTGAAATATCGAAAGAATCAGTTAAGCCATATATGAGATAGTCGAAAGCAAAAAAAAAAGACGGTCCTATGGAAAGTACCGTTTTTAAAATTTTTTTTTTAACCATATGATTGGTCGGAACTAAAAAGATGCATAGATTTTTTAAAATCAAAATCGTTAGAGCCTTTTTCGAGCAAAATAGGCTTTAACGTAACGTTATTTTTGAGCTAAAAAATAATTTCAATTTCCCCAATACCTAAAAACTCTATACACAAAGTTTGAAGCAACTCGGCCCACCCGTTTGGGCATTAGGTGTCTATACAGAGAGGCTGACAGACTCACAGACAGACATACTGACGGACAGAATTTTTAGACCTACCTTTTTCGTCTTCGCTATCATCGGAATGTCATGTTTGATTGTTATCTCAAAACTTTTTTTTTTAACTTGCCTTATAATACTCGTACCTATAATCGCAAGTAAAAATTCAGTGCACTATTTTAGGCATTTCAGCATTTTGGTAAAAAACTGGTTGCATGAAATGTTATTAATGGTACGGTTTCTTATCGATTTTCGACTTTCTCATTAACAGTTCAAAGAATTTTGATCAATATTTGTGTACAGGAAGTTCTTTAAATTTAAAATAATACTGCATACCTACTAAAATTTTCGAAAAATAATTTTTCAATATCTGTAAAACGGGTGGACGATTTTTGTTTAATTATGTTTTTGAGGCGCAGGGACGTAAGTCCCATTTTTAGCTAAACTAAAGTAATTTGGGACTTATATCCCACCTCTGTGGGTTTTATATATGGCCATATGACACATTGTGAAATCCTTATTCAAAACATAAAATTGATTTCGAATATAGACAATAATCCACTATAGGATTTCGGGTGGGTATATGCACATTTTTTCTTGGAACTGTTTTAAAAAGAAATCTTCTACCCCTTGTTTATTCGTAAATATTCCAACGAAAGAAGAACTTAGAGTTTGTTTCAATTTAGCCTCTAATAATATCTAGATGGACAGGGAGGAGGTAGATTAGCTCAGATTAAGTTGAAGTGTCTGCCAGCGAAAAGACACTGATACACTTGGACCATAAGTTAGTATATAGTGATACCACATGAATCTGAAGGTTTCCTTCCAACTCGTTAAAACCAGTTGGAGCTTTTTATGAAGCGTGTGAGACTACTAAAGTCAGTGCTTACTGGATTGCTTGGATTATTGTAGAAGAAATCTCTCAGATGCTCACTGCATTTTTACGATAGAGAAGATGAGGAATCGATTCTTCCTTTTGCCCATACAGCTTCTTCGAAAATGGTTTGCAAATTTTCCTAGCCAGTCTGCGTGTTTTTTATAACACAGTGCCCAGTTATTACGGAGTTAAGCATCAATCATAACAAAATTTATATTTCCGGAAATTCTTCTAGGGTAGTCAAGACTTTTTGCGAAATCGCATTCCCCTTTCCTGCTAAATTAAGCTATTAATATTTTTGCGGCAAAAAATATTTAGATTATTGCAGTCTAGCTTCCTGAAGGATTAAAATTTAGGCATTTTAAATAATTTTAAAATAACTCACAATGGAATAGATTTATAGTTGAAATCAATTGAAACAAGTGATTAATTTCGAAGCAATAGAAAAAAAACCACTACACAAATTAGACATAATCTACATCCAGTGTTCTTAGTCATGTGTGTGATTGAATACAAATTAACTCACTCCTGGCTTAGTTTTAGTTTAAAAGTATATTAATTAGAATATTATAAAAATATATTGCCCATTGAAAAACCTAAAATAACATTACAAATTTTAATTTAAAATAACACACCTTTTATTATCCCATCATTGTGTCCATAAATAACTTTTTAATGAACAATTCTGACTTGAACTAATCAAATTAAAGACACCATTTAAACATTAACGTCTATGTTTTCCTTACAAAAAAAAAAAACACACCCACAACTTATTACAACAATTGGTTCTGAAGTACTTCGTTCGAAATCTGACAAAAATAAATAACTTCACTTCAAAAACTTCAAAGCCAAAAAAAAATGATGTTTCTAATATATGTATGTTCATTTTTGAAGGATGAGAGGCAAGACCTTCAACTGCATGATATTTATTAACTTTCTCAATCTCAAATGCATATTTTCCGTTACATCGCATCGTTTTGTTTCTTCCATATCCAAAGTAGCAAAAAGCTATAAAACTTTTTCATAAAAAGAACATAAAAACGGACGAGGAAACACCATCTTATATTATCCTCATAAACAATACACTCGGGCGTATGTGGAATAAATGTGCTAGACCGTCTGCACATCCTATGCATGTAATGTCTGATGGTTATAGTAGGTTTACTCTTAAGCAAGTGTAGTGTATTCAAATTAGCTTGTCTTCTGGAGTCCTTGTGCTATCTTAATATTTCATTTCAACTTTGGTAACAAGTTGAAAATGATTGTGAAGCCAGCCCCTTGCCGTACAAGATTCAAAAAAAAAATTTTTTTTTTAAATAAACGAAAATAAAAATAAAAATAAAACAAAAAAAAAATGAAAAACCTCAACACTTCAAGGTAATGTTAATGTACCAGCGCAGTAGTATATAAAAGTAGCTGCAGTATAGAAAACAAAAAAAAAAAGTTTAATTTCATGTGCAAGTTTCGACATCAACATCCTGAGCCTTTTTCTTCTCATGCTCATCTATTTTTGTTGCTGAAAAGTGCCGACCGACCGACTGAAGTAGTTTACATCTTGGCTTTTGTTCACTTCCTGCGATCCGTTTATTTTGAACCAAGAAATATGGACAGTGAGAAAGTTGGTCCTTGTTCCGGTCTATGATTACACACACATAATGTATTTCTCTGTATAGTGCAGTTTCGGATCTTCTTTTTTTTTTAAATAAATTTATGCATATATACGTCGCGTCGCACGTCTATATATTATTTTGTGTGATTTTGAAAAAAAATTTAAATATGCCTTCAGCATATTTTATTTGAATTAATAAGATGTAGCCAAGTTTTGTGTCCTTTATTCGAACGTTAGTTATTCAATATCATACCTACGCATAATTTCCATTCTAAAAGTGTTGCCAGCCTTAAAAAAAATGTATTCAATTTAAAAATTTGTTTCTTGAACAGCAGTACCTAACCTAACTTCCTTGCGGGTTGGTTCCAGAATTTAAATTCCCTTTTCTGTGTATTGCTCATGCAAATCCGTTGTCCAGTAAGGTCTATGTAAAAAGTATTTTTTTTTTTGCATTTTGGATTATGGATTTTCCCGGATTTTAGACCTTAGGGGTTCTTAATTAATTTTGGAATTTCTACTAGACTGCCAAACTCTTTACATAGTTATTCATTTTAAAAATCGGTCGTCTATTTTAAGGTTTTCGAATTTTAAAAAAATATTCCTTTTTTTAAATTTAAAAAAATTTAATATATTCTTAACGTTGTTTTAAACTTAATCTTGTAAAAACAAAAAGTTGGTATGTCAGTTTTATGTATTTAACAATATTAATTTAATGATTGTTTTTCCAAAAAAATAAAAAAAAATATTTTTTTTAAAAATTTAACATCGGAAGGGCATCCTGCATACAAAATTTTATCGAAATCCGTTTAGTTGTTAATGTTAATGTTTTTATTAAAAAAAATTGAATCAAAATGTAAAATACTTTTGATTTTCTATCAAAATTGTTAGTGCCTTTTTAAGATTTACCATTTTTGGTTTTAAAAATTCTGTGACAGATTAGAAAAAGAAATCAAGCCAATCAGCTAGGTTAGGTTAGGTTAGGTTATAGAGGCTGTTAGATCTTAAAAAAAATAACTAACTAACACTTACTTACTTACTTACTTAAGGTGGCGCTACAGTCCGGGGTGGACCAGGGCCTCAACCAACAAGCTTCTTCCAGTCGGCTCGGTTTCCAGCTATCTGTCTCCAGTTTCGCACTCCAAGTTGGTTGAGATCCTCTTCCACTTGCGTGCGCCACCTTTTACGCTGTCCACCTCTACTGCGCTGTCCCACGGGGCAGGATTTCAAGACTTTCCGGGCCGGAGCATTGGTGTCCATTCGCTCTAGGTGACCCAGCCATCTCAGTCGTTGGCTTTTCAATTTTGTGACTAGGTCGTTATCGCTGTAGAGCCCGTATAGTTCGTTGTTGTATCGTCTTCTCCATTCCCCATCTATGCAGACGGGACCAAAAATCACCCGGAGAATTTTCCTCTCAAAACAACCTAACGCGTTCTGATCCACCGTTAACATTGTCCATGTCTCTGCACCATACATCAGGACTGGGATGATGAGCGTTTTATATATGGACAGCTTAGTTGCTCGAGAGAGGGCTTTGCTTCTCAATTGCCTTCTTAGTCCAAAGAAACAGCGGTTGGCAAAAGTAATTCTGCGTTTGATCTCAGCACTGGTATCATTCGCTGAGTTTATAGCGGATCCCAGGTATACAAAGTCTCTGACCACTTCAAAATTATAGCTGTCTATAGTGACGTTCTGTCCGAGACGCCGATGCTGGGTGTCCTTTCTTGTTGACAGCATATATTTTGTTTTGCTCCCGTTCACTGTTAAACCCATCTTCTTGGCTTCCTTCTCAATACTCACGAAAGCACCATTGACATCACGCTTTGTTCGTCCGATTATGTCAATGTCGTCAGCGTAAGCGAGTAATTGGACGGACTTTTGAAAGATTGTGCCTCTAGTGTTGACGTGAGAGTTTTGCACTAACACACTTAGTCCAAAAAGAAAGGACCAATGTGATACCACAGGAGTTGGGTTTTTTGCCCCTAAAAAGAACTTATAATCATTTTGAGCTTCTTATTAAGCGGAAGAGAGAATTAATGTCTAAGTGTGCTAGTTCATTAATGTCACTGAAGAAAAAGTCTCCTAGAAGAAATCTTCGTCTGTTAGACAGTGCATGGCATGAACAGTTTGCTCTTCCTCCTCATATGAATAGCTTCTGCAGAGTCGCTTGTTAGCACGCCGAGTTTTGCAGCATGTCTACCTATGAAGCAGTGTCCTGTGATGACACCTATAGTGGAGCTAATGTGCCGTCTGCATAGAGAGGTCAAAGCCTTAGAGCGTTTAAGATCCAGGTTTGGCAAAATCTTTTTTGTCGCTAGACATGTGTTACCACTAGTCCATCTAAGATTTGTCCTTTCCATAGCATCTAGCCTTAGCATAAATGTACATGTAGCGATTGGAATACTTAGGTTACTATAGTCAGTTGAAATGGGTAGTGTTGTTCCTTGTTTGGCGAGTTCGTCGGCCCTGGAGTTCTCCGGAATATCTCTATGCCCTGGCACCTAGCAGAGTTGGGTGGGCCAATCACATAAAACGCTACACCTATAGACAGACAGACAGACGAAATAGCGGGACTCACTTTGTTCGTGTTCTCTATCATCGTTATTTAAAGTTTGATGAAAAATCTAAAATTCGATTCACAATACAAAACTTACAAGTAAATATCTAATGGTGCCTAGTCCCACGATCTCGATTGACAGTAATGTTTTATCCTGCGTCAGATAGCATTCCCTTGATACTATACGCAGCTATGTTACACGCATAATGCCATCGTCATGTTGGAATTCATGGCTTTTACGTCCAAATTATCCAATTTAGCCAAGAGAAATTGTTAAACGCGCATTGCCTTATCAGCTTTCGTCAAAATACGGCCCTCCAAAAATGGACATTATCGCTGAAGATAATTTTTTTCTGAAATCGGGGTCCACTTTCAACTCCCCGATCCAAGATCACTCTGAAAAATTGAAAGAAAAACATGACAATTACCGACAGATAAAACAACATGGCCACCATGAACTGTCAAAGTCTACCATTATCATAAATGGCTTATAGAACAAGTACCTATTGCAAAAGTGTGGTATTATGGCGTTTTTGTTTGGCAATCCGCAATCCATCTCCAATCCGGGATCCCAACTGAACACTTTGGTGTGATTCTGACAATTCTGAATTTTAATGAGAATGTGTTATTTCCACACATGTGTACGTGAAAATAATTCAAATAAAAAATAATGTTTCTTGCACAGTTAAGGAGGCTTTACATGGATTTGCATCTGCAAACTTGAAGAAAAGTAGAGCGGGACCATAATATAAAACAAACATAAAAGTAAGACAGGGTACACACTAATAACTTACTCGAACTCTGCTATAACTTTCTTGACACAACTCACAATCACATGTTCTTAGCGTCCAGGTATGTAGTTTTGAGCAGAAAATACTCGCTATTTCCGTTGTTTTTAGGCAAACTGAGGTGAAGTGGCAAAAAAAACTTGAAAATTCGTTATCTGAACGGCACAAATTATGGTGCAGATGAAAATGCTATAATAAGATGAACATGATCATCTTCACTATAATTTGCAATCTTCAGATTCGTACTTCCTATAATCTTCGTACATGAAGATGATCTCCATTTTGGTCTTCGCTCTCTATCGCACATGTATGAGTTTTTTATTTTGTTTCCTCTATTTTTGCAGATGTCTATGCAGATGAAGATAAAGTTACATGCAAAGCCTCCTTTATGATACAAAGTGACAAATGTAGAGTTTGACATCCAAGTATATGAATGTGTGCGATTGCTTCTTGTTCCGATGTAATTTCAAATCCTGAAGCAAAATTCTCTTAACTTCAAAATCAGAACTGTCATTTTTTTTCAAGTGAAGACTTTCAGGAGAGTCCAGAGATTGCCAAATATAAACGACATTAGTTTCTAAAGGAAATTGGATCTTAAGTAAACTAAGTCTTGCTCAATTATTTTATTCCTTTAATTTGACATTCTTGAGTTATTATTCCATAAAAAATAAATTTTGACAGTTTGACCCAAAGTGAATTTTTTATCTCAACGCATTGACCTAAAAACATATAAAAACATTACCTCATATACGCCAATTTATGCGAAGACAAAAACCACCCTCCAACTAGACCTAATGTGCTATGGATAACGCTGGAAGATTCATTCTTTGTCAAATTTTCTTCTATTTGAAGAAGAAAACGAAAACAAAATATTAAATGTTTGTCGCAGTAAAACAAAGCAACCGTTTTTATTTATGTTCTTCTGAAGGTATTTAAGAAAAGTGAAAGGATTTATTGTAATGGCTTATGTTAAAAAAAAATAATTTTTTTTTGACGTTTTGTGTTTATTATCTGAACAAGTTTAGCCATTAATTCCAACTCATAATACTTATATACGACAAACATTTGTGATATAATAATATATCATAACTTTATTAGTTTACTTTTCATAAAATCATCGTAAGTGGACTCTTTGATATCATGTTAGTGCTTATTGATTGAATGGACTATAAAATAAAACGTAAAAGGGTTCTTGTATTTAACAAATTATTATTATTGACTGCCTTACGAGTATTTATGTTTAGGTTTTTGAGATAAAATATATATTTAGGACCAAAACGGTGATAAAACTCTATGCCGCTTATACAAAATAAACAGTATATATGTACAGTAACGTTATTAAAAGATTAGTTCAATTTTTAATTGCTCATAAAAATATTCGGTAAAGGCAGTTTAATTTGATATATTATTACATATGGGTTATGAATTTTTTTTCGTAAAAATTTAAAAACATCACGTCAAATGTGATCTCAAAAAGCAGACATTTTGTATTCCAATTTTGAAAATTTATTTATGATAAAATAGTTTTTACTTAAATTGGTATAGATACAGAGAGATAAGCAATTTTTTGGACTTATAAGCAATTTTATTACAATCGTTGAACACGTTTTCGAGATAAAGTAATATTATTTGCTCTTTCCCTTACTAATCTATAAAAATGTCAACATTTGTCTGGTGGTAAAATATAAAAATATCATACAAGATATTTCCCCGAAATTGCTTGTACCTGTGGTAGTAAACGTCAAAATTTGTGTCTTCAATTTTCCAGTTGGCAGACTGATTTTATTACATGCAGTTTCGTCATGTAACTTTTAAGCATGATATGGCTCGAGTGAACGTTTCTAAATTGATCGGAGTAAAGAATGTTTAGAGATATTTGAACAAGATTAACTTCTATTAAAAATCGAGTTTGCAATCGAAAGGAATCTAAAACAGAAACTACGATTAAAAATCGGTCTTAATGGATTTTCATTTATTCGGCCCAAAATATATCTCGATTTTCACAAATCGTATAACAAAATCTGAAAAATTTAATCTGGCGAATAATGTAGCCAACAATTATTTCGTTTGCTAAATTCTGACACATAAATAAAAATTAGAAATTAAAATTTTTGTACTTGATTGCTTATAGTGAAAAGCGTCTTTAATTGCACATAAATTGTGTTCAGAGATCATGCCATTTTTTGTTTTTAGTTTAAGAACAGTTTTTAATAACAATTATTTAAAGAAAACATATCAAAAATTCTTTTCTCATTGATAAAGTTTTAATTGTATTTTCAAATGCAAATTGATTTGACAGGTTCACTGAGAATTATTATGTTCCTTATTATCTAACAATCGATTGATTTTACTATTTAAATAAAAATTTTAATATTTTTATCTGTAAGGTTTCTTAGAAACAATATTATTCACTTTATTACCGATAAAAAATAACAAAAGAGAATTGCAAAATTTGATTCAAGACTCATCGTATAATAATATATGTCTTAAAGGAAAACATTAAAAAAAGAATTCTAAGAAGAGTCAAGAAGCAAAAGTCGCCGTATAATTGCAGCCAAGTATTTTATCTATGAACACATCCTTGGCAAATGCACGATACAACATAATTTCTAAAAACCTACTGAGCAAAGAAATTTCATATTGTGAATGCGCCATTGCAAATTACATCTAATGTCATTGTTTCTTATATTTATGAAGAAAGTGTTTATATAACGTGGTTTTATTTTGTCAATAGTCTTCCTGCTCAATGTACATAAACAACTAAAGGGCCAACCACAATCAGCTTACTATAGCTTAAGCTGGTGTCAGAACCTAATAAAAGGTTACCAGGGTCCCAATTCCGCAACTGTGAATGCTTTTCCGTGCAAAAAAATTATTCACTATCAAAATATGCGTGAAAAAATTTGCCTATCTGTGTACACGTTATCTGTCAAAAAAATATGCATCGCACCCTTGCGGAATCGGGAAAATGTATGTGTACACACTTTTCTGTGTACACAGAAAAAACTCACGCTTGCGGAATTGGGCCCCAGAAGAAACGTTGAAACATGAAATAACCACAATAACTGATAACGGACCCGATTTTATTAATGTAAAAAAAGTGTTATCAAAATTCGGTTGACATATATGACACAAGAGTGTCTGTGATTTGACATATCCACTCTGATTTTTTGACACACCCACGTACAAATGGGGATGGGTCAATATCTCAGTATTCAGTACGGTAACAGCAGATCGATGATACCTGTTATTAAAATAACATTTAAAATTTTTATTTTGATCGAACCTAATAGCGAATATAGTTTATAAAGTGCTAAGTAATTAATTGAAAAATTCGTGTAGAAAATAGTTTATTAAAATTGTTATTTTACTGACAATTTTTGTTCCATAATTGTTATTTCAGTAACAGTTATTTATCACTGCTATTTAAAAATAGCAATAATCGATATTACAGGTTGACCAATTCCATGTGTGACACAATGGTCTCTGAGTTTTGATACGTGCGCGAACTTGCACTAAAATGAAAACCCGAAAGAGAATACCTTGTAACGAGCAATTTTTATTTTTGTTTTTGTTTTGTTCTTCATTCAGTGGTCAAATTATTTCATGAAACCCAATCCGAGTGCCAAGCAAATAATAGAGAATTCTTATGGTCCGGAATTTCAACTCAACTTATCAATATGTTTACACATGTGAAGGTAAGAAGCACACAAATGTCAGTCGAACTGATATTAGACGTCAATTTATTTCTTTATATATTTCCACATAAATGGCAAAAAATAAATGGTGAAATCGATTTCGTATAATAACTTATTTCATGAAATTTGTGGTCTGCATTGGAAATTTCCATTTCCATGTTTGATTTTCTGAAAGAAATTATTGCTTGTGGCGGTGCAGGGTTAAGTTCGTAAAAGTGATCGAAATTTAACGAAACTAACCAAAGCGGCTATTATTCGCTTGTTCAAATTAAATTATTTACCCTTAAGCATTTGACGGAACGTCTCGTGCAAACTGTACCCAATATTATTCGTTCACCCGGGAATATCAGTTCTGTGATGAGTGAGTCCGTGAGAGTCATTACACCACGCCGCCGTAATCATAACTATAGAGGAACCTATTTCCAGGTCCGATCTACACTCTGCCGAAAACGGCTAAGTGGCTCCAAATGTCTGCCAAATCCTATTTAAGACTTACACATTTGGTATTTTTTTGAAAAAGAGAGGGCTTTTGAGAGAGTAAAATATTTTCCCTTCCTGACAATTTCTACCCAATGAAACACAGCTTACAATTGTCAATAAATAACCCCCGTGATTCTTGCGGGAAAAGATTTGTTGAAGAAATAAATGAATTTTTAAGCACTTAAATACAAAATTATTAGTTTGAAGAGAAAAAAGAGTGAATTTAAAGAAAAATGTGTATAACTATAAACAAATGTTGTGTTGTTGTTTAAAAATAAGCAGAAAATTGGGCTCAAACCATTCCAGACTTTTTTGGGCTTTGTTTCTTTAAGAGAAATTTTCATGCCCACTCCTCAAAATTTGACGATCTGCCAATTTCTTAAAAAAAAGTCTGAGTCAGGTCTAATAATGATTCTTTTGAACTGGCTAGACGTCTTTTTGAAATCTCGCCCTTACCACCAATAATCTTTCTAGTCTTCACAAGGAAATATCTGAAGTCATAGTCTTCACATGTGCCATGTTATCAAAATAGACATTGGATATTGCTTTCCAATATGCAAGCAAACATTTGAGCAAACTGTTCACTAGTCAAAACATCGCCTTTTTACATTCACTTCTTCAAGTTTATTACAAATTAACATAGGTATTGGCAAACCCCTCGACATAAGTTCTAACTCATTTCAAAGAGGCGTCCTTCAAGTTAGTTAAGTCAGCAAGTTAGCTGGTTCACTTTAAAGTTACTTAAACTGAACTTACGCCCGCATTCAGTTCAAAATAAATATGAAACTTTCTACCAAAATCCAAACAAATAAAAGCAATTCCATTAGCTTTTACGTTTATGATGGCGGGAACAAAAACTTCAATATTTATTTTCATGTTAAAATTTTCTTTTATTCCATTCGTGTTCTCTCTATACCCCTACAAACGAATATGTACATAAATTCATAGAATAATCAATCCTCAAGTAATATTCCTTTTTTATTTTCTCACAGACCCGTATAAACCTTATATGTATATGTACTACTATATTCACTAATATAATAATCGAATTGTTAAAGAATACTATTACGAGCTCTCTTAAGGCTTTATATGTAGAAAATTTCTTCTACTATATGTATAGGTACTATTGCGCTTCTTCTAACACCCCTTTGCGCCACAGAACCCAATTGCTAAATTTGCATTTTCGAACACAAGTTTACATTATGAAATTGAATTGACTTTTTAGTTCCACATACAAGTTTTGGCAAGAATCCATCCCCATTCAAAAAACTCGGTAAATATCATCTGCACACAAAAAGCCAAAGAAATATTTAAAAAAAAAACCTAGAATGAAATTCTTGAAAAAAAGATATTTCAATATGCAGGCGAGGCGCACAAGAGCCCCATCATATCCTTTTGTGCAAATTTTAGTGCATCCAGAGGTTTCATTGGTTTTTTGAAGTTAATATTGTTTGCACAGAACTCACCCCCAAGTGCTATACTCTACTCACTGCTCTATGTCAAACACACTTAAAAGCATATCCTTAATGCTACCAGAGAAAAGTCTCCTTCTTCTGACCCAGATTAATCTTCTTCCTTATTGAGTGGGCGAATACATTTTTGGAAATTGCCGTAAATAATGCGATTAGATGATGAAGTGATTTTTCGAATCATCTTATAATAAAACAACAACAAACAACACAAACTGTCCTTATTCTTCTGTCCTCTGTTGATTGGGAGGAATGGTGGAGGTGTCGACAATTTCGATTAATAAAAGTCGTGATGACACAAGTCGATTGGAGATCATTTGCCACCTTATACAAATTGAAGTGCTTTTCAATCTTCTCATTAATTTTATTTATAGTTTGATAAACAACAACAAATTAAGCCAATCCTTTGGCAGACTATTAATTTTTTTTTGTTTTTTTGTTTTTTTTTCGATTTTGTTTTGCTCCTTTTATGGCTTATGAAATCCGAAAATGGATAAGGAAATTGGGGCTATATCATTTTTTTTTTGTTTCATATAGATACTGTATATATTTATGGAACGTGTTATTACAATGACATTAAAGATTTTATCAAAACGAAGTTAGTCTTATGCCGGTGAATGGAGGGATTTCGTTGAATTTATTGTAACTTATCGAATAATAAATTGTGATTTGTTTCATGATTATGGGTATCCATGGTTTGATTATGAAAGTTTATACAGGCTCAACACTATCAATTAAATACTTATGGAATAAGTTCAGTGTTATGATATTTGAATAGCAGGAACGACTCATCTCAACTTTCAGATCCAGTCTTAGGATGAATTATTAATATTTTCTGCAGTTGATACTCTTAGAAACAAATGTATGACTTTCGAAAATGTCTTTATATAGCACTCAATAATTGGGCATTCTTAAGTTTAAGATAATACATTATGTAATCAAATTGCAAAAACTAAAACCAAAAAGTTTAAAATACGTTGCAACTTAAAATTGAATTTGTTTATAAAAATCTAGACACTGAAAATAGTGGTTTAAATCTATACTTTCAATGAATACAAGGAGCTAAAGATATAGCCAGTTCCTAGTTAAGAAGACACGTGTTAAGTCTCAGGCAGTGACGTTTATTCGCAGGTGCGCAGGTGTACACCGCACACTCTACCAAAATCATTTGTATTTCTCATGTGTTACAGCGTTGCCGGAAACAAAATCTTGTAAGTGCCAATTTTGACAACAGAAAGTGCCATTTTAAACCACTAAGTACCACCAACAAAAAAGTAACAAAATTCCGAAGATTTCATATGTAATTTTTAGTTTTATTTATTGCACCTCAAGACTTAAGAATAAATAAACACAAAATTAATAGATAAAATAAAAGAACTTCATTAAACAAACATACAAAAAATAAATAAAAGCATCAACTAATTATATGTGTGTTCAATGAGGATGTTCGGAACAGAACAGCACCTTCGAACAGAAAAGCACAAGATTTTGCTGTTCAATGAGAAATTTTCTTTTCTTAACTGTTCTGGTTTGGTGTATAATGAGTCAGTTTGGAACACTTTAGAACAGAATTTTCTGCACTTACTTTTTAGGTAGAACAGGTTAGAACAGATTTGTGAGAACTGTCAAAACCAATTGATGTTGTTAAAAAAGTTAGATTTAGTTGTTAAATCATTTTCCGTGTCGGAATCATCTCAATTTCATGAAAAATATTTTTTTAATAAATTTAATTCCATTTCAATTTATTTTTAAGAGTGTTTCTGCAAAAATAAACGAACTTGAATTGTAGGTAAACAACAATAATTTATTTTATAATCTCTGTCAGATGACTGACTGTTCTAATTACCTCCATATACTTTAGGACTTCAATTGATTAATCTCCCATCTCTTTCTGGTCACAGAGAGTACTTGCAATTCTGCTTCATAACTGGAGTAATGAATGGGTCTATATTTGCTCTTCATCGTTTCTCGTTCGAATAGGTTTCAATGTAAGTCAGACTACCTTCGAACTATTTTTAACAGATTAAACTATGGCTCTAATAGTCCTCTTAATCAGTTAATCAAAAATTTCAATAAATTCTCTATTCTCATTGGTTCCGCAATTTTAAATTTGAAAGCTTTAAATGTAATTTTTTTGCTTTAAAGTAAATTTGTGTAATCTTAATAATAATTTGTTCTATCTTGTTCTGAAGTTTCTCACAAATCTGTTCTGCTCTGTTCTATTCTGTTCTAACTTTTTCGTCACTGAACAATCTTAATATAAATTTTTAGGTGATATGAATTGCTGGCAAGTTTTCCCCTTTATTTTTTCTTTAAAGACAAAAGTGATTTTATTCCTTTATAATAAAGTCATCAGCCTTTCAGCTGATGCACTACCTGACCTGATCATGAACTTGGATGTATTTCAAAACATTTCCTCGTTGATTCCTAGAGTGTCATTTGAAGCGTTTGAGTGCCAGAGTGTCATTTAAATTAAAAAGTGGCAAAAGTGCACGATCGTGCCACTTCGGCAACAAATTCAGTTTTTTTTTTCAAAAAAAAATAAAAATTAATTAAATAGTTAAATTTCATAAATTTTGGTGCTATATGTGCAATATTTTTTTTTGTTAATTTTGCTTATAAATTGATAGCTTCTGTCTATGTTACAACTTTCTCCGCATATAGGGTAAGTCGTAACAACATGTTACTGTAGCTGTATTTTTACAAATTCTGATCAGTATTTTTTATCTTTTTTGTTGGATTTCATAACTGAAATATTGCTCTTTAAACAGAAAAACGTTTGGCTAACTCATTTCCAAAATCTTAGGAACAGCATCAACTTTAGTAAAATGTTAATTTTGGCCCTGCTCTCCCCTACACCGATTGAAAGGTGGCACTCCCAAGATCACGAATATCTAATATTAGCTATTATTATATTATTAAAACTAATTATTATTCCTCAAGTTTTCAGGTGCAAAAATAATTTTTTGTTGGCACTTTCTGTTGTCAGCATTGGCACTTACAAAATTTGTTTTCGGGCAACGCTGATGCCCATGCCATGCGACACGTGAAAAACAGGATAAAGAGAAAAATAGAGCTTTAATTTCTTTTTACTTTTTGTGCTTGGCTTTGGCTCTTATTTTGTTCATTGCGCCCTTGCGGTGCGGATTCATTGTGTGTACCATGTACAAATACAAACATACTCATAAACGACGTTCATGTACAGCGGTACAGGTGCATATAAAGCGACGTTGAAGGTCGAACAAAATACAAAATGATTTAATTAATGCAGTATTAAATGTCACGTCACTGGTCTCAGGCCTTATGTAGTCGAGAATAAATTGATATGAATGTTCAGCTGCTTCTTCGGAACGTACGATAAGCTTATTAAATTCTGATCGACAGTATTGTACAATGTACAAACCGCGTAGAATACTCATTGATGTCTTGCGTCGTTTAAGCAAAACCCACACCATATGCCACTATCCATTACCATTGAAGAACCTTTCAGCTTTCAGAAACATTTACATCACCCTCAAAATTCTATGTCATTATTTTGAGACTATTTTTGTAACAATGTTCTAGCGAAATAGCCAGTTGCATTCCATCTCTTAAAATATTCAACCGTAATACTCATGCTTCTTGGAATGATCATCAGCTTACCCTTGACTGCAACTTCGGACGTACTGTCAAGTACAGGGATTCTTTCTTTAGCCGTACAGCGCGAATGCGAAATTCTTTACTCGTCTCTATTTTCCCCTCCCATTTTGATATTCAGAAATTCAAAACCAATGTGCATTGGTTTCTTCTCTTAAATCCTTCCCTACTTTCCTAACGCTCCCATTGTGCTTTTAAGGATAGTCAAACACCCTTTAATGACCTTATCATTATAAAACAAAAATGTTCCCTGAATTTCTTCGGTAATTCTGGTTATTCAATAAAAATGACGCATGTGTATATCGAAATCTGCAGTTTTCAAAATATACAGTTGCGCACAGCTTATCTTATACAGTGCCTGGTTGACAACTTAAATTGCAAAAAGTTGTAGCTAGAAATATTATTAACAACATTTCAATTCTATTTTGAAGAAAAACAAATACACTTCAAAAGTGAAATAAAATGGACGACTGGATAGTACGAACTTGCTCTTCTAGTTAACAACTTAAAATTAGCTAAACATTGACGATGTTTACTAGGTAGGTAGTCTAGTTATCTTATGCAGGCTTAAAGATGATGTAGGTAAGATTACCTTGAAATAAGAATTTATAAAAAAAATTCAAAAATCGTTGGAGCGGTTTTAAAAAAAAAATAGTTTGTTAAAATTAAATTTTAAGAACATTTAAGAAATAAAATTGAAACGCCATTTTAAATATATTATAAATATACGTATACAATTAAAATTTAAAAAAAAATCAGGGATTTGTTTTTTGAAAAATCGATTTATCTGAAAAAAATTGTATTGTATAAAAATCGAAAAACTTTTTTTTGAATTGAAAATTTTATTATGCATTCTTATAAACAATTTTAGTGAGCATTTGCATAAAAAAATAAGCTTCACTCTTTGAGGGTCCAAAGAGTGAGAAAATCGAAAATATGAAAAGTGCGGTTCTGTAGAAATACCGTTAATAAGTACGCAAAATATAATATTTGTATATTTGAAAGTTTATTGTACTCAATAAGAACACACATTTTTTTATAAACATTTTTGCGGATTTTTTAACATTTGTTTGGGAGGTATCGTTGTTTTTATTGTAGTAAAATAGTTTTTTTTTATATCCAAGATAGTCTCAAGAAAAATACGAAGTTTCGAAAAAATAATTCAGTCGTTTTCGGAATGTTAAGTTTCCAAAAAAAACTTTTTTTTTATTTATGTAGAACAAATTTTTTTTTGAAAAATTTTGGCTTAATAGTGTTCAAATTTTCTAGAAGCTTATGTCACAAAATTCAAAAAAAAATCAAATTAAACCTTTCCCAAATCGAAAACCAAACCAAAAAAATGGTTCTACTAGAGGTACAAAAAATATCCATTTTTTTCAACAAAAAAAATACCAAAAGGTACATTTTCCCTTCATTAATGAACTGATTTTTTTATAGAAAACGATGTAGCCGTTTTTGAGAAAAATACGATTTTTGTTTTTGTCGTCTTAAAAAATTTGTTATTTAATTTTGTGTTTACAAAATTTGTTTCTTTAAAAAAAAAAATTTAATAATATAAGCTTAAAAACAAAATTTGAAAAAATCATCCACCCGTTTTCGAAATAGTGAATTCTCACAAAAAAAAATATTTTATTTTTTCAAAAATCATTTTTCTAGGATATACAAAGGTAGAGAGAGAGTGAAAAGTGTGAATTTTTCATAGACGCTATCAGCTTTAAAATCCGTCTATGGCCACAAAACTGCATATACATAAAACGGGAAACAAAAAATATTTTAGAAACGTTTCTCGAAGCTTCCACAGCAAAAAAAAATACATTTCTACAACACTTCTGAAGTTTCTGAAGTATTTTTTTAAGCAATTGGGATATTTCACAAACATTTCTAAAATATTTCTGAAGTTTCTGAAGTATTTTTTAAACAAATGAGAAATATTTCAGAAACGTTTTTAAAACAATATTTTTCTAAATATCTCTTTGGTGTGGACTCACTTTCATACCAAAAAAATGTCAAATAAAATCTTGATATTTTTTTCGGGTGGACGAAATATTTTGGACGGAAATAATGCCTTAAAGAATATTAATAAAATCCTTGGAGAAAATTCACCAATTCCGGAAAGTATTGAAAATTGGGAATCTGACATTTCAAATGCACTCAACTTATCTAATGATCTAGGATTTCTAAACGAAATTAAAACATTCATCCAATAGACCTGCTGACTTTTATTTATAGAACTACCTATCTTCGACGACATTAATGATATGAATGACAAAATTGGCAGCTCGATTCTAAGCACCCTATAGAGAAGTTAGCCTTGCTGAGATAATCAGAGCAAGCAATCCTATATTAAGCTCTTGAGAGTGCTGATACTCGTGAAGTTCAAGAGGTTCGTCAACGAAAACATCACCATCCCGTTCGGCTTACGGAAAAATCAATCCACACTGCATCAACTAGGGATGGAAAAAACCGGTCGGTTAAAACCGAAACCGGTTATTTTGTTTCGGTTAACCGGTTTTCACCGGAGATTTGTTTGTCTCTGTTAAACTGGTGATTTTTTAGAAATCCAATAACCGGCTGAAAAACCGGTTATTTACATTGATTATCACCATTGAAATGTAAAATGTCTTGCAAAAAAATTGTATTTGTTTCATAAAACATGCATTTCTGTGTGTGCAACCTGCAACGTTATTCACCCCTGCCAACTTTTCTTTTATAGATAAATTAAATGTAGTGGTAGGAAGGTGAAATCATTTTTAACTCCACACACTTTCGAAAAATTACGTTGTTTGATGTCGAAACCTACACTATTTTAAGGTAGGTAACTTTTGAAAAAGTTTCCATCCTATCATCTTGGCTTCCTATCATCTTCCCTTCAATGAGATATACAGACGGTGTACGAGTATGTTCACTTTCCTATTTGTCAGCTGATTTCATCTCATTGCGATACGGTTGTTGTTGACCAGTTAACGTTTGTGAACCTGAACATAATTTATTATTTAAAATAAAATTATTAACTGAAATATGTTGGGCATCTGGAATTTTCGTTTGTATGGGAGTATTTCACGAATGTAGTTTTTTTCGAAAATAATTGTATTTTCTTTTCGGAAATAAGCTTATCTACATATGTACATGATCGTATGTAGATATATTTTATTTAACATGATCGTTTTTAAAGCAAATAAAAAAACTAACAATTTTTGTATATAAGACCAAAAACCGGTTGTTAAAAAAACCGTTTTTTTTGTCCGGTCAAAACCGTCCGGTTAAACCGGGAAGGAAAATAACAAGAAAAACCGATAATCGGTTAATTTTGAATAACCGCCATCGCTAGCATCAACTCCTGAAGCTTCAACACAACAATAACACAATAGCTTTGAATAATATTCATCGAGTTACCATCGAAATACTTTCTGAATATCGAGAAACCTCAGAACTGGAAAAAAACTGAAAAAAACTCTTAGGTTCTGCATCGAATTTTACGCAATCGACATTTTGAGAACGAGCAACTCTATTGAGTAGATTAGATGTAGATTTTATTTTTTCCTTCAATATGTTACAAAATATATTTTTACATAAATTATTACAGCACGGCTTTGGCCGTCTGTCCTACTGTGATAAGCCAAAATAATCCCCCAAGACTTCCCGTACTAAGCTACATCAACTTCAACGCTATGGGAACCCCTTCAGCAGTACTGCTCTACTTCTACACTGCTCACACAGCATAAAACAAAGTTCAAAGCTCAAAAAATGTAATGCCATTTTTAGGGGCAGTTATATGATTTCCAGGGGTTCTTATTAAATGGCTCTAATCCACCAACATCGTCAGATTAACGATTTAGATGATTAACCACTCGAAAAAACAAATTCGATGATTATCAATTCGAATTTAATCTTATAAATTCCATAAATTTTGTAAATTTTGTGTTCTCTTAAAGTTTATTCCATTATTTATTCCCCCATATATTACTATACTATATCCTTTAACCGAATTCTTCTTGAACTTCTAAAACCACGTTAATTATTCCTCTTGAATTAAAAAATTCTTTCATATTTTTTGTTTTTCTTTTTCTGAGTAGATTTTGCTTTGTTAATGCCACACTTATACCTGTCACGTAAAAAGTATTAAACCTTTGAAGACAGTCGAGTTAATGAAGTTGAAATGTTCATTTTGCTGTCAACGGGAACCTTTTTATTGTCTTTTTGACAAGTTAATTAAATTCAACAAGCAAGACAGGAAGTCTATCAAATTTCTTACGATATCGGGCTTTGCTTCTTTTCCATGTAATTCATTTTTTTCTTACGTTGCGTTGTTGGTTGAACATTCGCAGGAAGAAAAATTAAACAAGAATATACTATATAAAATAATGTGCGTTCATAATTGTTTTTTTTTTTTTTTAATTTTTAAGGAAGCTAATTAATTTGCGGCCGTTGGCAGGTTGTGTCTTTGGCATTCGTTTATTTTCGTCTTTACGCCTGGAGTACACATTGTTTCCCTGGAAAAAGAAAATTCATGAAAAATTGGTACCTATTACGAAAACATTTAACAATAAAGGGTCTTTTAATTTTAAAGAGATATTGACTTTACGATAAGGAAAACTTTCGAATCAGCTGTCATTCATAATAAATTTATAAATTGGGTAGGGAATTTAACAAATAATTGAAAGTATTTATAGATTTAGGAGTATTTTTGTACATTAAGGTGGTCTACTATTTCGGATTTTTTTTCGTTTCATTCTTGTTTTTTCTTGGATGTTAATTACAGAATTGAGATTTTAAAACCATTAATTTGATGAAAAACAATGACTTTTCAATGTAGGGTGTTTTTTTTTTAACAAAGCACATGGAATTTCGTTACAGAACACAACTTATTTGTATTCATTGGAAAAATATATTTTGCAATAAGTTTTCTGACATATGACAAGGTCATTCCAGATCCATGTGTCATAATTTTGCTTATTGAAGCTTATATCAGCCTCCTTGATGACGATTTTTAAAAAAGACAGTTGATCCAAGTCCACGAAATTTCGACAATAATGATGATCAATCGTCTTCAATTTCTGCACGATGTAGCGTGATCCCAAAAAAAGTTGGGCTTATGTCATATTTCCGCTTCCTCAGTAAACAAATAAAATCATAAATTAATAAAACACACAACTGGATCATACAATCTTGCTCTTTTAGCTGACAACTTACCAAAAATATGTGTTTGCTAGTTAAGGCAAAAAAGCATTAAAATGAAACATACTTAATTTAAATAGGTGGAAATAAATGGGTGACACACATAATAAAATTGTATAAATTGGTAAGCTGTACGTTTGACTGTGGATAAAATAAGATTTCATTTCAATTCTTAGATAAAAATGAATATATCGAACAAAATGTCAAAAATCATTGAAGCTTTTTTTTTAAATATTTTTTTTTAATTTTTGTATTTTATATCAAATTTTGAAAAAAATAAAATTAGTATAAAATCGTATGAAATTTGAATATCAAAAACATTATAGTGATACGTTTTTGGAAAATCTTTAAAAAAAAAAATGGTATATTTTTTAAAAATCGAAACAAAAATTTATTGAAAATTATAATTATTATAAAAAATTATTTATACTTTTAGAAAGCAATTACATAAAAAAAAATATTTTAATTTAAATATTTAAAGTGGTTTTATGCCACGCAAGAACGCAAAATACAATATTTTTTTTACTTAAAAGGAGACTACACTAATTTAAGAACAAGCACATTTTTTTCAAAATCCTTGGAAAAATATGTGTTCCCAACATTTTTTTTAACATTTGTATGGAAAGTAACCTATTATTATTTTAGGAATATAGTTTTTTTTAGTATTCAAAATAA
Source organism: Philhelius pedissequus (assembly GCA_910595825.1). Lineage (NCBI taxonomy): Eukaryota > Metazoa > Arthropoda > Insecta > Diptera > Syrphidae > Philhelius > Philhelius pedissequus. The sequence continues at coordinate 34,089,926 of OU343163.1, forward strand.
TATCAAAAAAGTGCTAAATATCCAAAATTTAAAGGAATCGAGGCGTTTCAAAAAAAAAGAGAAAAACTGTAGACTTTTGGGAGCGTCTCCATAAAAAATTTCAAAAAATCAAATGAACCGTTTTCCAGAAAATCGAAAACCAAGAAAATTGTTTTACTAAAGTAGGGTACACACTATCATTTCTTAAATGATATTCCATAACCCTCATTTCTGAACGTTTCATTTAATGCTACACATTATCATTTACACATGCCCATTTATTTCATAAACACCATCATTTCAGCCATACCCACGAAAAATTTGGATCTTCATCATTTCACTCATCATTTATCATTTACATCTACACACTATCATTTTTTTCATCATTCTAGCAGAAATGATGTAAAAAAATGACAGTGTGTACCCAACTTAAAGGTACCAAAATAAACATTTAAAAAAATTACCATAAACTACCCTTACCCTTCATTAATGAACTGATTTTTTGAAGCCGCTTCGTTAAGTAACGCTTTACGGCGCCAGTTTATCAGACTTCCCGCTCTCACGCATACGGAGAACTTTTAAAATTAATCAAATTAACGAAGAACTCTTGAAAGTTTTCTCAAGTTAAACAATTTCAATATTAAATAGTTAAACTTAGATTAGTTTAAGTTATCACTTCTGTCGGTTTTTTTTATTGTTAGCGGTTTTCGGGTAATAATAATATTTACCTTTTTGGCTAAAAAAAATGTATTCATTTTGAAGAAAACGCAAATAATAATTTAATATTATTTTTGTTTTTGTGAACTGTGTGGATTAAAGCCAAATTGAAGATTTGTATGACCTGTAGTCCAAAAAATGTATGGGGCAGCTATCGTTATCGTTAAAAAATTTTTAAAAAAAAGTGTGGACATATTTCCGAAAAAAACATTAAGTACCAAATTTGAAAAGAAAATCCATCCAACCGTTAAGGCTAGACTCACGGACAGAACAGACAAACAGACAGATTGATTTTTTTTTCATCTTCACTATCATCGTAATGTCAAGTTTCTTTAAAATCTCGAGTATTAATTTTTTACGAATCCAAAACTTGCCATATCTAATGCCTATATAATCGCAAGTAAAACGCTCTTATATTTGGTGACTTATTTCATTCCTTTTGGGTCTTATATTATATTATATTCGAATTTGGGGACTTATTTCACGGAGCCCGTGGTGAAGACTGGAATCATACGCCACCTTACATTACAGCTTGGATAAGGCTTCGGTAATTCGTTCTAGCTTCAAATAAAACTTACCGAATATTTATAGAAGCTGAAATTTTAGTAGAGAAGACTGATGAGATATCAAAAATTGGTCATCTCTTAATCCAAGCCAAATAGAATATGAAATACATAGGTATGTCGCTGGAGCAAATGCGTTTCTCAATGCTGCGAACGCTAGATGGTCAGCAATGGCCATTTTTTGGGTTTCAAGACAAAATTATTTAGCCGGACCTCTTTACGAAGAAAACCGAATATCTACATATATACTGCAGCTATGCAGACCTCAGATAACCCTTTAGGTTGAAATCCGAATAGGTATGAGAACCCCTATGAGCAGAATAAAGTATCAGCGCATCCGACTTGTGCAAACAATGTCAGGATAAAGGAAAGCTCTTCTCATTTGCTTCCTGAATCCCCCAACCTAGACAGAACTAGAAAATATGCACTTGGAGTATACTTTTTCGAAGATTTCGGATAAATCTCGTCAATGCCAATAAGGAACATCTTAAAATTGCTTCAGGGAGGCCCAAATAAGTTCCGCCTTATACTTTCCTTAGCCTCCCTACATAAATATACCATACCGTCTATACTTTGGGAAGCATAATGGATGCATTGAGATCCGAATGAGGTGATACGGCTTGCTGTATTATCACCCCGTCTAACTAAAACATATAACTAGTTCAATAATGAGTTAAAAAAAACACCCGATATAAAGATTAGCTTATCAAAAATGTCAACAGTAAGCAGGTCCTCTTCTGCGAAAAATTACATGTATTTTGACCACGGGAAATGTGATTTACTACATCATAATCAACTTTTCAAAAGAAGTCATTTACAACCTGCAATTAAATTTTTAAAATTTCAATACACATTGTTAAAATTACAACACAAAAACTATTCAAACAAAAAATGTAGGAAAATATCAAAGAAATTGGCTCTTCAAATCTTTTCTACGGAAAAGTCGGATAATACTTAAAAAGTTTAAGATAAAACGTCGAGTTTTGCCCAAGGCGGAAAAACTTTGTTTTTTTTTTTCGTTGAAAAAAAAACTTTTTTGATAATAATTCTTCGAGTAAAAAGAAAGAGAAAGTCACTTTTGTTCTTTCTTTTGTTCTGCTTTGTTGTTGTTCGTATTCATTCGAGAATCTGGGAAAGTCGTCTATTGGTATAATGATAAGTGCCTAAGGTAGGTAAATTCATATAGGAAGTGCACACAAATATGGGAATTTAGTTTGTTGAAGTGAAAAGTTTGTTATCGCAATTATTATTTTTTCGCCGGTTAATTTAAAAGACAATATTATAGAAAAAAAGGCGATGTCGAAGCTTACTGTTATAAAACATTAATGTATGTTTCAGATACATTGTTTATCACACGGATTTTAGTTTTTTTTTTAGCAAATAGCACCATCAGCGAGTTGAGGGTAAATTGCTTTATTTACTATCAACGATGATCGTTATATCACACAAGTCAAAGTAAATAGTCGAGGAGTAGTGCTACAAAATCATATTTCAATTACCTGCGGTCATAATAAACACTGGGTGAAAAATAAATTTGCACTGGAGATGATGAAAACCTTAGATGGATATGGAAGTATTTTTAAGAGAAATTAGTTAAAAATACAAGCCCCTCTTTAGGCTTTAAGGTGGAGACGGGTCGAAATGCTGTACTTTAAAATACTGTATGTTCAAAATTCTGTATGATACTGTATGGTCATAATTCTGTATGCTTAGTAGTCTGTATTTCAAAATACTGTAAATATAAAATACTGTATCTCAAAATGCTGAATTACCAAAATACTGTATCCCATAATACTGTATCCCATAATACTGTATCTCACAATTCTTCATTTGAAAATGCTGTATGAGCAAAACACTGTATCCAAAATTGCTGTATTTTTATATAATTCCGTTCTTAAACTTCCATTACAAAGAAAAATAAAAAGCAGAAGTCGATTTATGTATATATCATTTATTGAAAATCCAAACAAATGCCAAACCAGAATACTTTAATTAATGAGAAAGAGAAAATAAGAACAAGATACCATTAATTTTGTTTTGGTTTTAATTAATTCAAAGACTTATGAATTATCAAAGGTACATGTTATTGTTGTTATATCAGAATAATATGCTAATAAAAAATTATTATGATATAAGTATGTATGCTTAAAAAAAGTATTCTATTTTCAAAATTCTGTATTACATCAAAATGATGTAAATAGTCTGAAAAATCAAAATAGTTTTGTTGGACTAAAGGCCGTTAAAAGCTATTTTGAATCAATAATTCAACCAGTCCAAATATTATAGTGCTTAGTCTTCTACTTGGCTGATGTATTTCAGTAGTATATAAAATTTGTATTATTAAAAAAACTTCTTATACAAAATAGTTTTGATTATGTTCAAAAAGTGCGCACTTTTTTACATTATCAAAGCGATTTTTATTTTTCAGCCTATTTAAATCATTTTGAATTACAGAATTTTGAAACACGGAATCTTGACAAACCAGAATTTTGAAACACAGAATTATGACTTACAGTGTTTTGATCGTACAGTATTTTGAAATACAGTGTTTTGAGATACGGTATTTTAAATACAGTATTATGACCCACACAGTATTTTGACCCCAACCCATTTAAGGTACAGTCGACGCAGCTTATAACGACCATCAAGGGACCAAAAAAAACTGGTCTTTATAGGCGGTCGTTTTATCCGACGTAACACAAAACAAAATTAAAAAAAAAACAAAAACACGACAATATACTTTCAAATTTTAGGAACAGGATCCATTTATTTATGTTTTATTGAAAAAAATCAGTTAATTTTGTTTGTTTTATTTTAATTAAATTTAAATAATCATTTTTAAAACTTTTTTCAAGACCAGAGAGATGGCTTATAATATTTTCGTTGTAATCATTGAAATATACAAAATTACGCAGTAATTCAATAGCTTCTACAGCTTCTACGGCCGAAGGAGTAAAATTTATTTCAGGACAGGATCTTCATCATCTACTTCATTATATCATGACTATTCCTTTAAAATCATAAATAAATAAAATGAAATGCAACAACAGAAACAAACACAAAATCCAAACCTTCTGCCAATCTCAAAGCACAACCATTACCTGCAATAAATTTTCATTCATTAATGATAATGAGAATGAGTATAGTAAATGTACGAAAGCCAAAAATGTACCCATACCAAAACGTACTCGAATAAAAAGGACAGTAAAATTAGTTTGGTAATAAAGTAAAGAACTCAATAGGCTACAACTACATTATAATATAGATGCAAATGCCAAAAACTGAATGTGGATCTGTTCGGACACACTCAAACTCAAGTATGTAAATAATTATTCTACATAACAATCTACATTTGCCTTTGTTCGGTTTACATTTTCTCTTAGTCTCACATTCTTTTTCGGTTGTTATAAGCGGCGTTAGTAACGTATTATTTGTTAGAATTTCGTTATACGTCATATCCGACGTAACACTTGTGCAAATTGTATGAAAACCAACCAAATGAAGGAAAATATGTAGTTATTGACGGCTGGTCGTTATAAGCAACGTCGTTATAGGTGGCCTCGACTGTATGTATTATTTTGTCAACTGTTTATTATTGTTTCGTGGGTCATTTCAAACTCTTTAAAAGGTTTTAATAAAAAAAAACTAGTTAAATACTCCTTCCGCCAATTCCACTCATTCTATTATTTTGTTGAAGTTTACGAAAACACCCTGTATAAAGTGTACTAGATTTATATAAACAATTCCATTCCTACATATAGATTCATGCATATGTCAAAAACTTATGAGTAAAAATTTGCTTAAAATTATAAATCAATTTCCGCAACAACCGTCTTAATTGTTCTATTTACTAATGTCAATCTTTGATAGCTTTTTCGCCAAAATGATTTTTCAATCACATTCATTTCAAAACAACTGTATGCGTGAATCCATTAATAATAACAGTTATTTGTTAAACGGACGTTCATTATATATAATGTGCATATGTTTTAGCTATCACGGACACAGGGAACCCTATGTTTATTTAAATTTACCACCTTTAGGCAAATATTGTCTTCCACAATGTGAATGTGTGTCGTCATACCCACGAACTGCATTAAGCAAACATTACGCCAAAAGGTATATAGACACGTCAAAACTCATTTGTATGCTAATTTGGCCAACATTTTGTGATATTGTTTAATTGATATAGTTTCAAATGTATACACTTAATAATACTTGTATAATGTATGTATGTATGTTTCGGATGAATGTAATATGAGCTTTAGCATCTTAACTTAAGTGTAAAAGCCGTATTTTGAAATTTGTTTACATAAATTTGTAAATTGTTATGATAGTAAATATTTTAGATATATTTACTTAGAGTTTTTTTTTAAACGCACCACTGTGACGGACGTATAAATGTATGCCAAGTTCTAAGTTTATCAATGCTTAATATCAAAATTTTTAAGTAGGGTTACATCGAAAAGTCTAAAAATTATAAGAGAAATGATGTATTTGATGATTACTGACAGCGTCATAAAATTTGAATTTATCAGCTTAATCCCATTTTTATACTTGCGATATATGTAGGTCCTATAGGGCAAGTTTTGCATTTGGTAAACAAATCTAACTCAAGATTTTAATCAAACTTGACATTGCGATGATAGTGAACACCATAAAAGTGGGTCTCCATAATTCAGTTTGTCTGTCCGTGGGGCGATCTACAGTCTAAACGGCTGAAGCGATATCAAAGGGCACGGAAGTGCCCAACCAAGTTCTGGCATTATACCCTATTTACATGAACAAACTCAGGCAATTTTTTACCCCTTTAACTTCAGTACCAATAAAGTCAGAAACTTCAAACTCTCAGCTTAGGCAAATAACCCAATTTCAATTCTTTAGCTTTAGTGGTTCCCGAGATATAAGACTGCAAAAATCGCAAAAACCCTAACTGACTGACTCACTCACTGATCATCAAAATTATTGAGCACTTCCCGACATCGTAGTATCTTGTAATTTCGCACAACATTAGGAATTGTGGTGTATACAAAGGAAAAAATCGATTTTCCATTCGGGGGGTGTGGTGCCCGCCCATTTTCATAGAATTGATATACATTATTTGGAGCACTTGTGATTATCGTAGATTGATGAAATTTGGTTCAGCGGTAGGGCTTTAAGTGCAGGCAAAGACAACATTCTAAAATTTAAGATTTTTCATTCAGGGGGCGTGGTATCCACCCATTTTCATCGAATTGATATATATTATTTGGAGCACTGCTGACCGTAATTGAATGATTAAATTTGGTACACGGGTAGGGCTCAAAGCGCAAACAAAGGCAACATTTTAAAATTTGATATTTTAGATTAAAGGGCTTGGCACCCGCCCATTTGAATAGAATTGATACCAATTATAAGGAGTACAGCTGACTGTCGTAGAATGATGAAATTTGGTAAAGCGGTAGGGATCAAAGTGCAGGCAAAGGCAAAATTTAAAAATTTGAGATTTTACATTCAGGGGCGTGGTACCCGCCCATTTGCATAGAATTGATATCAACTATGTAGAGAACTACTGATTGTCGTTGAATAGTGAAATTTGTTAGAGCGATAGGATAGGGATAAACACCCATTTTCACAGAATTAATATTAAATATATTGTTACAAATGCTTTACAAATAAAAAGTTGAAATATAAAATTTTTCATTTAGGGGCGTTTCATCCACGCACTTCTTATCAATTATTACCGTAGATCACTCCACAAAAGGCATAAATTAAAAACGTACGTTACCTTATGAGGCATTGATTGGGCGTTTATTCCACCCACCTTTCCTGATAAAAAGAATCTTTGCAAAAAGTAGTGAAATCGCACCAAAAACATAAATGTTAAAAAAGTAGCCATGTTCTTCGTTCACTTGGCAAGTTTTCTTTTATTACCTAATTACTCAATTTTGAAATTAAACCTTCCCAAGTAAACGAACACAATTAAAGGCAGTAATCATTAAATAATAGATTTCTCTGATAATTTTGAGGTTCTTCCATATTACTTAACTTAAAATATTTGATATTTAACATTAATAAACTTAGAATTTGGCCTACTTTTAGATCTCTCTACTTTTCACGGCTGACTTATTATGCAAAGGTTTTTGTATACAGAAAAACTTGGCTACTTTTTTAACATTTATATTTTTGGTGTGATTCTTTACGTAAGCATTTTATGTAATTGCCTCAAATAGATTTTTAAATCGTTTTTTTTTTAGCCCTAAAAATAACCGTACTTGCCATACAATTTTGTCTACCATCTTAATTATCTCGAAAACAGCACTATAGATTTTTATTAAACAAAAATTGTGTGCACTAATATGGGTATAGTCTACATTTTAGTCCTACATTTTTGTACATATTTTGTTATTAACGGTATCTGCCATACAACCATTTCTTTAATTTTTCTTTCTCATAAACGACTGTATGGAATTTGATTAAAATATGTAAAGGGTTTGCCATCTAACGTTTTTTTTTCAACTAGTGCTTATTTCGTGAATGGTAACACTTAGCTCATGTCTGATTTGATAGATAATTAGTTTTATCCTTCCGCTGAACGAATGTGGTTGTGTATACGCTTGAACAACGCTGAAAAATATTGCGACATTACTTTGAAAGTCATGGTAATGTTGCAGAATGTGTGCGAAAATTGCGTACGGATTTTGGAAGAAGAGAAGCACCGTCAGCTCCGTATGTTCGTTATCTTGTGAAAAAAGTGAAAGAAACTGGCATCCTCATCGATAAACCAAAGCGTGAAAGCCAAAAACAGTTCGTTCACCCGAGAATATTGCTGCTGTGGCAGAAAGTGTGCGTGAAGCGCCATGAACATCAATTCACCGTCGTTCTCAACAATTGAACATTTCGAAGACATCATTGAGACGAATTTTGCATAAAGACCTTGGTATGACGCCATACAAAGTCCAATTGGTTCAAGAGTTGAAGGCAACTGACCATCCAATGCGTTTTCGCTTCGCTAAGTGGGCCTGCGATCGACTTAGAGAAGATGCCGATTTTGCCAAAAAAAAATCATCTTTTCAGATGAAGCTAATTTTGATCTTGGCGGGTATGTAAACAAGCAAAATTGTCGAATTTGGGGCACAGAAACCCGCACGCATACATTGAAAAGCCGATACACCCAAAACGAGTCACTGTTTGGTGCGGATTTTGTTCCAGAGGCATAATTGGGCCATTTTTCTTCGAAAATGAGCAAGGAGTGGCCGTTACAGTCAATGGCGATCGTTATCGGGCCATGTTGAACGAATTTTTGTTCACAAAAATTGAAGAGGAGGATATTGGCAACATTTGGTTTCAACAGGACGGCGCTACGTGCCACACATCCGAAGCTACACTCGATGTTTTGCGCCCTGTTTTTGAAGATCGCATTATCAGCCGCAGAGCTGATGTCGTTTGGCCACCTCGGAGCTGCGATTTGACACCGTTGGACTATTATTTGTTGGGTGCCGTAAAAGATAAGTGTTACGCCGACAAGCCAGAGACAATTGACGCTTTAAATGAAAATATTCGTCAAGCCATTGGTGAAATACAGCTGCAATCGATAATGTGCTTAAAAATTGGACCGATCGTGTAGGCTACTGCATGGCCAGCCGAGGCATTCATTTGAATGAAATTATTCCATTATTAACCCGAAGGATTGTACTTTCAAATAAAATAAAGTTATTTGGCGGACCCTTTATACAGGAGGTCCCGCAAATTCTAAATAATACTTCATTCTAAAAATTTTCAATTTTGAAAAAAAAATCATTTTTGTTTTGAAAATTCAATATTTCGAAAACGAAAAAACGATTTTTGTTTGAAATTTTGTTTTATATTATTAAATAGGTATTTAAAATTGTCATACCAGTTTTAAAAAATTGAAGAAATTTTGTATGTACAAAATTAAGTAAGAAACGACTAAAAAAATAATTTGTCTGTTTCTACTAAGAATCTCACATCGCAAATGTGATCGTAGTACGTGCGATCCAGTCGTGCATTTTTTTTTTCTTTTGAGAATATAAACATAATATATTCTTCATTCATGTACAATGGTTTTTCCCAGATAAGCGAAGGGTTTTAAAAATATCGTAAAAATTAGAAACTGCCTGTTCGTAATCAAGTGAAACAGAGTGTACAGACAAGGTACTATATGGCAGGTTTTGCATTTGCTTAGAAAATCGTACTTGAGAATTTGATCAAACTTTACATTACGATGATAGAGAACAAAAAAAAACGTAGGTCACTCCATTCCGTATGTGTATGTGTCTATCTGTAGATCGACCCACAGCCTAAATCTCTGAATCGTTTTTCTTCAAGCTTGGTACTTAAACGTTTAAGGTGATTGGGTCAATTCTTTCCTATTAAATTTGTATTTGTATTTGTATTTTCTTAGCTGAAAAAATGACATACAATTTTTTGTGTCAAAAATTGTAAATCTAAATTATCTCGAAAACGGCTTTAACGATTTAAAAAAAAATTAAGTTCACTATTACATTTGGTCAATAAAAATTTTGTAATTAAAATTGTATTAACGGTACCTGCCATAGCCGTTATTTCGATTGCGGCTATCGCCTTAACAGGTCGCGGGATTTCGATCAAATTTTGTATACAGGAGCCACCTCAAAGTTTAAATAATACTGCATGATAAAAATTTCCAATAATAATTTTTTTGAATTTTGTGAAAAAAAAACTTTTTTTTAATCCAATATTTAGATATAAATTTAAAAACATAATTTCAAAAAAAAAATCGTCGAATTACCATCATTTTTTTTACAAAAAAAAATTAAGAAATTTTGTAAATACAAAAAATTAAGTAAAAACGGCTTTAAAAAATATATTTTGCTGTTTCTACTAAGAGCATACATACATACATAAGTAGATACGTGCGATCTTTGAAGATGAATGATTGATAAGAATTGTAAAAACTTGGGTGGACACAAAGCCCTCAAAAAAGAAAATCACAAGTTTTGTAAAGACCAACAGAAATGAAAAGTGTTTTATAAATCGTTATCAATTCTGAGAAAATAGGCGGCCCCATAAATTAAAAATTTAAAATGTTCTTTGTTTTCCTTCGAGTGCACGACATTACCGTTGTGCGAAACTACAAGACATTACCGTGTCGGAATGTGCTCTATAATTCAGTCAATTTTAGGAACACAAAACTTCAGAAACTACTATCAGCTAATGAGTCGAAATTCGGTAAGGCATCTCTGCTTGATGAACTTAGCAGATAATTAAAATTTGAAATATCTGACTTTTATTACATGGGTGGCGAAAATCGCCAGTAGTTAAGTTAGAAATCTTAAAAATGCTTTAAATTTCCTATTTGATTATTTGGTTAGGAATTTTAGAAAAAGCTATGAGTATCAAGATAAACCCCAGTCAAATAGATAGAATATGCTAAAATTATTTATCTCATACCTTACATTAAAGGTTTGGTAGTTGCAACTTCCAATTTTTCAATTTCTAATTTTACCCAAGACAACGGTTTTTTATCATCTATTTATTTGCATATGTGTATATAGGTATCTAGATCTACATTAAACTATATTTTAAAACAAAATTCCAACTTAACCGTTATCAAATAAATTCACAAAGTATATTCATTAAGATTGCCTATCTTTATAGTCGATGCGGTTGAATAAACTAACTATTAACTTAGTTTCTAACCCATGGCAGCGTTCAAAAATAAAAAAAAAAATACTTAAATACAAAAGTTTCAATAACTTTCATATCTTTTTACTAGGTATAGATAAATTTAGACTTTTACCAAGTTGAAAATTATATCCTGAAGGGTAAATAAAATAATATTTAACCCATATATGCATAGTGTAAAGTTTTGCTTGCTTTTTAGTTCACAAAAACCTAACCCTTCAGCTACACTCGTAGATAGTTATACTGCGAAAATATACAATTATAACCAACTTGTATATTCTTTCTATTCGAATGAATGTTTTTCAGGTGGTAGATTAACACACATAAATATTTAGGAAGCTTTATCTGCCAAAGTAATGAAAATAAAAAAAAGCAAACTGCCTTTTCATCCTCTGCTTAAATTAGGGTGTTCGTATAGTCAGTCTTTCGGAACCCGTTTCTCTGCCTTAATCGATTCCAATAATGACTCTCTATACGAGTATCTACATATATGTGTGCCACACCAAATGAAGTCTGAGTCTAATAAAACTCTGCCTCTAGGTGGTTGTTTAAATATTAAATCCTATATAAGTGCAAAGATATACAAAAACTTTTAACTATAATTAATTTTCCGTTAACCAAAAATGTACATTATGTGTTCGGTATTCCATATTTGGCAAAAAGACCAATTCAAACAAATTATCAAGATGGATTGTGTGCACATATAGATAACGTCCATTTATATAGGGTGATTCATAGAAAATATGTAATTAAAATTAAAAAAAAAAATGTTTCGATTCAGCAATTTATAACAGAATGTTGGTGGTTTTCAGGAAGAGCATGAACGTACATACATATACAACTGCAACGTTATGGAAGAAGATGGGCTTAGAAAAGTTGGAATAGATCCTCCCTTTACAGTTTTCGTATATGTAGTTTTGTTTTTGGAAAGTTTTTTAAACATGGACATCTTTAGGGATGGAATTGGTGAACAGTTTGTTTTTGTAAATTTTCGACCAAATTTTCCACAGAAAGTCTAACAAAAACAGTTTGCGGAGTTAGAATATCAATTTCAAAATGCGTCAAAGAAAAAAGTTAGAAAATTAGAACTGTTTCGCACTTCAAGGTCCCAAAATTAACATTGAAAAGACCAAGTCCTTTTTCAAGCAACCATTTTTTTCTAGCAAAATATAGCTAGACCCTTCCTTGAAGGATTGATCCTTGAATTAAATTCTAAATGTAAATAATGCAGCACTAAGAATTAAATATATATGTATTTACATTCTTATATTTAAATATTTATGATTTGAGGTTATGTTCTTCTTTTGGGCGAACTACATTATGTAATAAGGATTTTTCAGTGGAAACTCGTCAAAAAAAGTCTCTTGAATTATGGTGTTTTTATGTAAATGAAAAATCAACATTTATACGTACTCGTATATGAAGATCAAAGAGGATTTGTTTAGACAAATGATGATGAATGATGTTGCGAAAAGCGTTGTTGTCTAAACTGAGATAACTCGTATGTTATTGGTCCTTTTGTGTTTTATTACTATTCGGAGTTCCAATTCCATTGCGCATATACCAAATATATATGTATAAAAAACTGTTTTTATTTTTACATAAAATAGTTTTTGCCTCCATATATGTATCTCGATAATGTTTTTGATGAACTGGGCGACATGTCGTCCTTGTCGCTATGAAAATTATTGAAATTCATTCAGAAATCAGGATGGTTTAGAGAGGCATCTAATCTAATCTTCATTTAAATCCATTTCTTTTCATTGCTTCTTCCCAGCCTATACATTTTGGAGAGCATAATGGATGCATAGAGATTCAAATGAGATGATCCCAACTTGACGTACCTTAAACATCTATAGTCCTAGTCTAAATAAACCTAATGCCATAATACGAATACGCCATTTTTGCCAATGACATTAATATCATTGCGCTTTGACACTTATGTCATATGAAGATAATAGCTGTGTTCCCTTACTTTGTGTACAAAAATTTACAAACTCTCATTTTTAAGAAAATGAGGTAAAATCTCTCAGTGAGAGACCAACTATCAGTAAAGTATACGGGAACGCATTGAACACATTTTTTTTTAACGTCAAAACAAAAGTGTGGTTCAGTAAGTGTTTAATAAAAAGTTTCTTGCGAAAAGTTTTTTTAAGGTCAACAATTTGCTATCGCATATACATATTATTAATATATTGTAGCGTATTTGTACAACGACACGATATATTCGAATATTTTCAACTATTGTAATGTTCCATCTACTAACTGACAGCTTATGTTCATGTGTTTTCTTCATTTGACTAGGCTTCACAATTTTGTCCAAAGAAATTTCTTCAAATAAAATTTGCAGCCTTGGGAATCATTTTACTTTTTCGTAGCGCTCTCTTCTCCAAATTCTCTTTTTGATGTACAGGAACAGGATTCGACAGTTTTTCGTAGAAATGTATAGTTTTTGTTTGCAGGCTTACTAAGTACGGGAACAAACCTAATAAGTTGACTAAAGGCAGAGCGATACGTCACCTGAAGAAACCCATTATAGTTTTTGTTTAACGTCATATAATTTTTTTATAACTAAGAATAAACCGTAAATGATGTGAATTGTCATACGGTGGAGGATAGGGCAAGCCTTGAGAAAATGCAATCGCGTTTTCCAGAAAACTGAGATGCCCAAACGATAATGCTGCGATTGATTTTCCTTTGGAGATGTCAATAGGCGTTTTTCTTTATTGGTTTAGAACAGGGCTCTAGCAAAGTTGTAGAGCATAGATTATTCTCTAAATTTATTCCTAACAGATCTAGGTCAAAACACTCTGGTTTGTTCTAAGACACACTTAAGCTCATAGCTGTCAATAATTAAAATTTTATTAATTCACTTCCGTTGTATTGCATTATTCATTAAAAATAATAAATTCTCGAAATAGTACATTTGTTTTTTTCAGAAATTAATTAAAAATCTTGAGTCGATCTTGTCTGGGTGCATCAAGCACACTCTGAACGTGTTCAGAACGACAATAGGAACACCCATTGGAAACTCTAAGTGCTCTGAGTGAAAAAGAAACGGAAACAACATTTTTTACGACTTAGACTCTGCTCTGAGCTTAAAAAGAAAAATATACTGCTAAGGGCGCAGAGGATTTACTAGTAAAAGCAGTGCTCGCGACTGCTAAATTTGAGGTATGTGCAGCATTTTGCTCTAAACAGTAACACCCACTTAAGTTGATTTCGTTTGGTTTGATTAATTAATTTTGGTATCTTCCATTGAAAAACTAAATTGAACTGAACACAAAATATCGGCATTCAATGCTTCAATAGCTATTTATTTTGTTCACATTGCTACTTATATTCACTCGTAAAAATGACGTATATATGACCGCCAATTCTTTTTAATTTTTTGCTTTCTAAGCAAATGCTGCTTACATTGAATTTTCTTTTCAATTAACCAAAGCTCGCTTGAATTTTTTCCGTTATCAGTAATCATTTGCGAGGCTTCATTTAAATAAAAAAAACGGATTGATTAAGAGGAAAGTTTTGATGGTGTTTTACTTAAACGGGTTCGACTAATTAGGGATGCCCGAATACGAGGCCACTATAAAACATTCGAGACGAGACCATATTTTTGGTACGGAAATTCGCCGTTTGGTTTTCATTTTCGCCAAAAGAAATATTTTAATTATTTTTTTAGTAATCATGTGCAATTTTTTTTAAATATTCACAGTTTTTTTCGAAATGTTAAAATATTAAATCAAATATGAACATAGTTATACTCAGATAGGCATACTGCGAAAATCCAGAAAAGAATACCAACAATTTATGTATGCATGTTGTGGGAATAAAAATCGCTCATTTTTCAGGGGAACCCTCCGGAAAATGGTGATTTTAAGACTTTAAGGTGACACTTGGAAAACATATTATCGAAACGTCAAAATATAATTTGTTGCCTACCTATCAAGCCATGAACTGTCAAAATCCATTGAATGATGGCTCCGATTAAAATGGATTAAAAACCTCTACAAAATTCAAGTTTTAGCTCATAAAATTCCAATTTTGTCCTATTTTATTTGATTTTAAGGTTTTTAAGTGACATTTAAAAATAAATATTATCAAAATTGAAATTTTTCCGATTTTATTTTTTGTTCGAAAAAGTAAATTTTAAAGCTTTCGGTGACATTTGTTCTCATATCGTTGCCTGTCTTAGACTTTACATCCAATTTTAACGTGGATATTAAGCATCTAGTTCTCAATACACGACTGTGGCAACCAATATTATTATTGCTATATCTATGTATATATTTATCCTATATATATTGAAATTGAATTTAAAGGCATTTTGACAAAAAAATGAACGAACAAAAAAATATTTTTGACACAGTAAATTAACTTTTACTAAGCCAATACTCACAGCTAAGACATGAGCATTATTTCCTTTATACTGTTTACACTTTGGCCATCTCTTTATGCATTGGCCTCAATTGATTGAGCAGTTCTAGAACTAGCCAACATATAGATTGGTAAACTTTCAGCATCACGTAATCAATCAAGCTTGATGGGAATTTGAAAATGAATTTTCTTCGTCTCTCTCTTGTTGCAGTCAAAATGAGCTAGGGCAACATTCTTTTTATACGTGACGATTGATTTTTATCGTTCATGTGTAATTTCCCATTTGTTCAGCTCACAAAAAAAAAAAAAAAAAACTTTCTTTATTTCCAACCCAACCCCCGATGAAACGAATGAATGGTGCGTCTGAAAGTATCCTTTCCTGTGGCTATATTGGCTCTATTATTGCTGCTGAGATGCTCGCTAGCTGGACTATATATACCTACGAAAGACTACGGGTATCGTTTGTTCTCTTCCTTGTGTGTCCCAAACACCAGAACTCATTAATACAAATTGAAAACTTTTAATTTTATTTGCTTAATGACAACGACGATGATGGTGTTGGTAGTGAATGTTAGGTGATCCATGTACGGATCAAAGAGGAATATGAAATCTTCAAACAAACCAACGGTTCTTTTTGCGTGAGAATTGGCGTCCGTCTACGTCGTTGGATAGCAGCTTTCAAACAGAAAGATAACGATACATATTATATTACAAAGCCTGGTCGCTGGCTGGTGCTCAGCTCCGCATGCATGTGATGTGTATAGGTGCGTAGACGGAGTTAGGTAAGGCATTTTCAGGAAGTCGAAAAGTTTGTTTTTCCTATGATGTTTTCCACAAAGCCGTTCGCTTAACAAGGACAAACTTATAATAACGCAAATTGCTATTTAATCTTGTGCATAAGGTACATGTGTGAGAATATGCTGCTTATTGTTTCTAATCTTAGATAAATGTATATGCATTTCAGAGCCACAAAGTACATAATACCTAGTGAAAAATATGTTAACAGAGACCAGAGACCATGGGTAAACAAATAATTATTAGCTGCCACATTCGGATATCGGATTCACATGACTGACAAATTGTAATATTTTTTTACTACATCACACATTATGTATGTTAATGGATTTTAATCGGACAACGAAAAAATGCTACTTTTATCAAAAATTCAATCCAAATTACCTCCTAACTAGCTTCGTATTCAAATCAGATAAGTATCACACGCAAGCCTCAATCGGGTAAGGCTCCAAAAAACATTTCATGCGGCAATCAGTACTAAGGTTAAAATTAACAAAATACAAATGTTATATGGAATCAATGACTTCATTTATCGCCGCATATAAAATAACCTGAAGATTTCTGGAACTGTCAGACGATTTATGTATATGGACTCCGTTAAGTTGTCAGAAAAGTGAACAACGTTATGAATTTGGAATTTTTCAACAATATGGCTTTAGTTTTGATAGGGGTTGCTGCTGTTACAATTTTTGGCAGAAATCAGGTATCAGTTTGTTTATAGACAATAAGCTCATAATGTACTAATTCTTGTATTTTTATAATTTAGATACAATCAGTTGTTCTGCCACAGATGCCCCCAATGCCTGAAGACGTCGTGGGCATGCCAATGCCATGGCCACAACCACAAAGTGGATTTTAAGATGGTTCGGAATTAGGTTTTCTTTCAATAAAATTGTTTTAAAATAACACAAAATTATTTTATTTTTGAAGTGTTTGCAAAATCAGTGAGTGAGTGAGAGAGCAATGTCATTTTCGCTTGGCAACTCCGAAAATGTTTTAATGGCTGTCCCGAGTAAGTTTTCGGAGTATTTTTATGTTCTCGATTTCATAAAGTGGTAAAAATAGATCGAACATACCTATGTTTTCTTCGGAATATTTGTCAATAGTAATAAATGTTCGAAGAAACAGTTTTTCTTAGATGGCGACGTTTAAGTGTGTATGGGTTAATTTGTGAATATGACTTTTTATATTCGATTGGAATTAAAAAATTGTAGAACACTCAGAAAATCCAATCGAAAACGACATTAAGTTAGAATACTTTTTTAACGAGTTTGACATTTTTCAAAGGAAATTTTCGATTGGATTTTCGGAGTGTTCTGTCTTCAACAATTTTTATTCCATTCGAATAAGTATTAACAAATTTAAACACTCGAGCTAAGCGAACATTTTCAAGGTAACAGGATACAGGAGTGGAAAAAGAGCAACCCCTAATAGCCAATCGAAAAAGATATAACTTATAAAAGATTTTCTAATAGGGAATGGGTAGATTTTGAAGGTCCATGGAGGCCGTGTTGTTTTTTATGTTGACTGCGTCCTGGAGTATGGAAGACAACTATCCGATTTCAGCAAGAAAAAAAACTTTTTTTCGGAATCGAGTTCCATTGTAAAATTGTTATTATTACAATGATTATTGTTATAATGACTACAATTCTAATCTTGGAATTGTTATTATTATAACCTTTATAAGTGCAACTAATCAAAAAGCAATACCTCAATAACTGCAACTTCCTATGATGCTAGTAAATAAATAAGCACATAATGTATGTTGTTTTCTTTGCTTTTTGTACCTCTTGTCCTTTTCTCATTTATCATCATATTGGTTGTGTTTGGTTACTTGAAAATTCGTACTAATTTGTACAAATTTTCACATTTTGCTGTCAAAACACATGGGAAAAAGCCTAGTTTGGGAAACTTGGTGAAAATTTCTAGTTACCATACCAGTTATTTTTCATAATTCTTTGATGTTTTATTGCGTATTGAGCAAGTGTCAAAAGAGATAATTGTTAGTAAAGCATTGATTTTGGTTACGCCGCCCCGGATGGTAGTGTTTTTTTTTTATTTTAAGCGATGGCTTTCACAAAAAAATTGATGAAGATTACAATGAAACAAAAAAGTGAAATTTTGAACAAAATAAAATGTGGTGTATCGACAAAAGTCATCACAAAATGTGCTCTATTTATCATATTGCTTTCTGTATAATGTTTCCTCGGTTGGTGCAATGACCTCGGTAAATGCAACAACCCCGATTTCTATTATTTGCGTTTACCGAGTTCGTACTGTACTTTCTTTAGTACAGTACGTTTTGAATCTCACCCTTGCCGAATTTCATATATGACAAAAACGATAAAATAGGGAAAGACAGAAAAACAATATAAAGGTGTTCTACGGTTTGTTTTGAATGTTTCCACTGAATTTATGGAATTAATGAATAAAATTATGTTACACAAATACCAAAACACTCCCACACTATACGATTATTACATACAAACATATATCCAAAAATGATAAAGTACAACAATGATCTTTCTAAAATACAAAGCAACATTTTTCTAGTTTCTTTACTTCAATCAATTCGATATGTAAATTTAACAGTAAAAATATATTTAATCAGCTAAGTGGAAATACAAAAAAAAATCTTTCTGTTTTCCTTTCAAACTGCGCCAGGCTCCTCAGCAGCATATCATCGTTATTTATACAATCGTGATCACCAACTTCAGGACATTGTTTTTTTTTTTGTCGTCAATGGTCCTTTTGGAAGAAGAAGTTATGTCTCTGAAAACCATGCCCGTCGTCGGTGTTCTAGTATAAAATCAGCATATTTTTCATTTATACAAAATCGCCGGAGTAAGATTTTGCGATTCCTTTGGCCGATTTGAATCACTTATGTATACATATAAATAAATGAAACCTAACCTAATCAAATATTCACAAGGATATTTAAGGAAAGTATAAGAATTCATCAAAACCCTTTTTCTCCCCAACTAAATCATTATATGCTTCACACGAATTCATTACTGCACTTTATTCTTAAAAGTAATCCAATTGAAACAAAAAAAAAAACTAAAGGACTCCACAGAAATCAGAACTCTTCGCATATAGCATTATCTAGCTGATGATTCTATATCTTTCTCTATAGTTTTCCAGAGTTAAGGCATTTTGACATTTTCGCTCTGACAACGACACGCCTGCAGAAAGAACGGATTCTGTTGATGTGACATGACATAATGGTAATAAAACGAAGAAGAGTACCCAACCAACAATAAAAAGTTAAAAAAAACTG
The DNA here is from genome assembly GCA_910595825.1 of Philhelius pedissequus. Lineage (NCBI taxonomy): Eukaryota > Metazoa > Arthropoda > Insecta > Diptera > Syrphidae > Philhelius > Philhelius pedissequus. Next base: position 34,109,303 of record OU343163.1, read on the forward strand.
TTAAAAAGGACGACTATGAGAAAATGTATAAGATGTATGTACATAGTTGGGTTCATCACAGAAACTTTACGGCAAACTTTTTAAACAAACAGAACTGTGGTTTACTTAAGAATAAGACATAAAATATATGTTTGATTGATGATGAGTCTGGAAATGAAAATGGTAATGAAGACATTCATCATCAGAGCCGCCTTAAAGTTGGTACACATTACATCCTTCTATATTGAAATATATAAAATGAACTAGAAGAACGATGAAATGAAATAAGAAAATACATAGACGGAATCATCGTTTTCAGTCCGGACGGAGGAAAATCAAAACTTCTGTTTTCATAGGCTGAAGGAAGCCGTTTAGTTTGTTTTAACTTCTCTCGAACAGGGAAAAAAGGACAAAGAGGCATGTGGCAAAAGCTATAACAAAAATTTACATATCCTTGAAATATTTAGTTGTTCTGATGAGGGAAAATTAAGGCTTGCATAAAAAATCTTTTATTTGTTGACCAAGTTTTGGAAATTAATTTTCAGACAAAAAAAATTAAAACATGAATGGCAGTTATGAATCATAACCTTACCTATATGTATATTATGTTTTTTTGCACCATTATCATTGTTTCGTTAGATGTAGGTACCTACACCTACATTCTCTTTGAATCAAACAACCATATTCTAAAAATTGATCTCTTTTTTTGCTACTCATCCTTTGGGTGCGTATTCTATTCACTTCATTAGGCTAAGAAAATAATACCAATTGTGCATTGTTTTATGTTGTCTTTTGCTTATAAATTTAAAAAATTGGTATAACCTTCAACTTGCAAATAAATGTAAAATAAATATAAATATTTATGAAACAGAATTTATTATCATCTTAAGTCTAATAGTCTGTCAGTCTGTCAGTCTGTCAGTCTGCCAGTCTGTCAGTCTGTCAGTCTGTCAGTCTGTCAGTCTGTCAGTCTGTCAGTCTGTCAGTCTGTCAGTCTGTCAGTCTGTCAGTCTGTCAGTCTGTCAGTCTGTCAGTCTGTCAGTCTGTCAGTCTGTCAGTCTGTCAGTCTGTCAGTCTGTCAGTCTGTCAGTCTGTCAGTCTGTCAGTCTGTCAGTCTGTCAGTCTGTCAGTCTGTCAGTCTGTCAGTCTGTCAGTCTGTCAGTCTGTCAGTCTGTCAGTCTGTCAGTCTGTCAGCCTGTCTGTGTAGACAACTACAACCCAAACGGGTGGGCCGCATTGCTTTAAACTTGGTATATAGAGTTTTTTAGGTATTGTACAGAGGCGAAATTGATTTTTTTTGGTAAAAAAATAACGGTACCTGCCACATAACCGGTACGTTAAAGCCTATTTCGGAAACGGCACTAACGATTTTGATTTAAAAAAATCAGTGCAGCCGTTTGTTATGGTTGAAATTTTTTTTTTAAATGTCCATAAACGTTAGGTACTTTTGATAGGACCGTTTTTTTGCTTTCGACTATCTCATAAATGGCTTAACCGATTCTTTCGAAATTTCGCACACATGTAGGTTTAAGCTTCCCAATTTATACTGCGTACAAATATCTTAATTTATATTTTTTTTTGTAAAACTGCTCCTTAAATTTTTTTCAAAAGTTATAGTTTTATGTATTTGCTGAATAGCTATGAATTGGCGTTTTTGATTTTGTTTTTAAATGTTTTCATTTAAAAAAAAACTTTTTTTCTCAAAAACCGCTCCACAGACTTTAAAAATTTTTTTCTCATAAATTCAAATTTATCCAAAAAATAAAATGGCGTCCTATTTTTCAGCTCAAATTAGCTTAAGTATTTATTTCAGAATTTTGAATTATTTTTCCGTTGATTAAGCCGATTTAATATTTTGTTTTTAAGTCTATATTATTAAATATTTAAGATTGTCATACCAATTTTTTTTAGAAAAAAAAAATTAAGAAATTTTGTATATATGTATACAAAAATTAGGTAAAAAACCACTTTAAAAATATATTTAGATTTTTAATAGAAATCTTTTGCATACGGTGTGATCGAACATAAGAACAGGTTCGTGCGATCCAGTCGTGCATTTTATTTTTTTTATTTTTTTTTTTTCAAACAAAAAAATTACCAAAATGTGCCGTTTCCCTTCATTAATGAACTGAGTTTTTTTATAAGAATCTTTGGGGCCGTTTTTGAGAAAAACCGTTCTTTTTCATCTTAAAAAAATATAAAAACGTGTGTCGTGTGGACATATTTATGAAAAAACAATGAAGCAAATCCACCCAACGTATATACTCGTAGGTATTCACACAAACATACCATATATAGTTAGCAGCATTATTCATAAACGCATTTTAGGGGCTGCGCGGAAATGTTATTAAAAAAATATATATATTAACGCGCATTAAAGGCTGAACAGTGGATAGATAAAGATATTTTCTATTCAGAATCAATAACCCCAATTTTTTACATGCGATATATGTAGGTACTATAGGGCAAGTTTTGCCTGTAGAACAATCAGCATCCTAAAAGGCTGAAGCGATATTCTTCAAACTTACTTTACTTACTTTTTTATACTTTAACTTTTAGATTTTCGAATCGTGTTTTTAGCCAAAAATAACGGTACTTGCCATACGATTTTTGTTTTTCTACTATCTTAATTATTTCGAAAACGACTCTAACGATTTTGATTTAAAAAAAAAAGTGTTTGCACTACTTTAAGTATATTCTACATTTTGGTCAAACATTTTTGTTTACATATTTTGTTTTTAACGATACCTGCAATACAACACTTTTTTTATTTTAAACTTTCTCATAAACGCCTCGACGGATTTCGATCAAAAATTTTATATAGCAGGTCCTTCGAATTATAAATAATACTATCACATTTTTTTACATTTCTTTTGTTTTGGAAAGTTCAATATTTCAAAAACGTGAGAATGATTTTTTTGAAGTTATGATATTGTTCATGTTAATTTATTAATGGTACTGGAAAAATTTAACATTATTTATTGTGAATGTACCTTGCCTGAGGGATATAGGAAACACAAGCTGTTAGTTTAAAAGTAAACCAAGTTAATTTAACCAGATTTTCATGTTAGCTTAACAAAATTAGTTTAAAGTCTAAGTAAGCGTTTTTACTCTACTTTCAAAAACGAAGTTTATGTTATAAAGCTTTCAAAGTTTGACCGTAATTTTTGTAAATTAATGTAAAACTTTTAATTTATTATTGCCATGATAACGCGAAAGTACCTTAATTCGACGAAAATATGCTTACCACTTTTTTTAGGCTCTCGTATGTTTTTTCCAATGAATAATATGTACAAAAAAATAATGATATCTTTTCTAAAGGTAATCGAATCAAAAAATATAACTATCCTGTGTTGCAAGCCTACATTACCAAAAATGCGAAGTATTATAATGTACCATGTTTTGAAGGTACCTAAAGCACATTATAAAACTATTTTCAACTTTAAGGTTTTAAAATATTTTATAGATACAGATGAAGAAAATGAAGATACTAAAAAAATTGCTCCGACTTACTGCAAAAATGAAAAGCATAAAAACACGTTTACATCCTACTCAAAAACAACCAAAAACCGACGATCTGAAAAACTATCATGGCAGTTGGCTCCAAACAGATATAATATCCCATCTGAATTAGGTTACAGCAAGAATGGCGTCCAATGGTCACGTTCAAAAAAATCTGTTCAACTCAAAAAAGACGTTAAAACTCAAAGCCAAAGTACGTTCTATGAAATTTCTGCAAATTATTTTGAAAAATCAAAACATAAATGCAATCGGCACAAAGGATACTTTCCCATAGGTAAAGTTAATTCAATGTTACATGAATTGTAGCATTCTATCTTAGTATAGCTTAGATTCCAGAAATCGAAGGCCCACATCACGGTCTATGATAAGCAATCCTGTTACATGCTGGCGAAACCAAAATGATCCAGGACCTACAGATTATTTCATTGCAATATTTGAAAGAACTGGGTAAAAATTTGTACGCCCTAGATTTTTTGACACCCATCAAAAATGCATGTGTTTTTAGCTTACCAAAAATTAAAAAAAAGCTTTTTGTGCCTTATAAATTCCTTCGATATTCTTGCGTGCCTGAAAGTCGACGATTGAGAATTCCAGGCCACTCGTCGTTTAGCCCAGGTCCAGGACGATATGAACTCCTTGATGATGAACAGTCTCTTCGTATGCAGCTTAGAATCCAAATAAAAAAACGGTTTCAATTTCGACGACTTAATCTAAAAGAAATCGGTCTCCCCAGACAAAGCCCACATTCTCTAAGACGGCATATATTCGGACATGGCTTTACGAGGCTCTTCAGGGGGTCAATTATAAGTTCGAAAAAGTCAATGATTTCTCCAAAGAAAATTCACAGAACTGGCCGTGAAGTTCGAATGTTTCCAAGTTTTGATTACGTCAAGATGATAACTAATCCAGATCGTAATTGTTTGTCCATTCGAACAGAAGAACCACTTGAACCGGAGAGTACATTGCGTTTTAACTGCTTGGTAAAAGTTTTAAAGCGGCGCCAATTACGCGATAATAAAAAGGTTGTTTTTGGTAGTGGAATGCCAAGATTTAAAGATTCTGAAGCCCCATCAATTCGAAAAGAACAAAAACCTCCTCGATTCGTTAATTTTCCTATTATGACCGTTAATACTGGAGACATTAAATCAAAACTTGATGCTTTGCCGGAACGCTTAAGAGGAATCTATAAAAGCACTCGTATACAACCGTTTAAATTTCAACCCATTCCACCTGTAAAGTTGTTATTAGATGATAAAGAAGTTCACCCAAAATCTGAGGATAGCTTGGTAGCATATCCGAAGGAACTCGATCCAATGGATTTCGTCAAAAACCAATTCAAGAAAAATTAAAATTAATTTTGTGCTTTTTTATTATTGGTTCATTCATGGAATCTATTATTATTAAAATCTTGATTATATCTAAAAAGGTTTTTAAAAATTTGTCAGGATTTTGTTTTTGAGTTCGGCAAAACTCCTATCCATAAAACTGACCTAACTCTCCAATGCCATTAGTGGGGAAAATGTGCTCGTACACAATAATAGTGTCGCCATTTCGTTTTTGCGTAAAGATTTAAAACATTTAATACGGTGTTAAGACATTTTACGTATGATGTAGTTTATTTTAAACGAGATAATCATCGATGGCGACGAATTTTACTAAAAATTAAAATCACCAAAAGGCCATTTTTTACTTGCAATTATAGTACTATAAAGCAAATTATGCATTCGTGAAAAAAAACCGTTTTGAGATAACAATCAAACATGACATTACGATGATAGCGAAGATGAAAAAAGATGGTCTAAAAATTCTGTCCGTCTGTATGTCTGTCTGTCTGTCAGTCTGTCAGTATGTCAGTATGTATGTATAGACACCTACAGCCCGAACGGGTAGGCCAAATTGTTTCAAACTTTGTATATAGAGTTTTTTTTAGGTATTGTACAGAGGGGAATTTGAATTTTTTTTTGCCCAAAAAATAACGGTACCTGCCATATAACCGTTACGTTAAATCCTATTTTTCTCGGAAACGGTTCTAACGATTTTTATTTAAAAAGATCTAAAAGCTTTTTAAATGTCTTAAATCGGTACTTTCCATAGGACCGTTTTTTTGGTTTTCGACTATATCATAAATGGCTTAACCGATTCTTTCGAAATTTCACACATATGTAGGTTTAGGTTGCTCAATTTATACTATTTATTTATTTTTAATAAATAATATTTTTAATTAATTTTTTTTCGTGGCCGTGGCGCGATAGTTGTGTGCTCGCCTGTAAACCTCGTGGTTGCAGGTTCGATTCCTGCCGTTGTCCATTAAAAACCCAATTCTAAAAACTGTCATAAGATAAGTTGCTGCTTTGCTCATTAAATGCTGTTTAGGCATAACACTAACAACATGTGATTGAGTAAACTAGCATACCCATAAATATGACAACGAAATAAATAAAATAATGCGAATTATAAGGGACATAAATAAATAAGACACGGTAATTCTCTCCGCATTAATTCAGCCGCCATCCCTGGAGATAAATCTGAGACATCAACCAGCTCTAGTCTCAGAACATCGCGCCACACATCTTTCCTATCCTTCTTTCTCTTCTTCCACCGCATGCCCCGCGCTGTGTTAAGAAAAAACATGTAAAGGGAATTCATAATCCCTTGAGCGCGTGCAAAGTTATAAAAAAAAAAAAGCATTAAAAATTTTTTTTTTAATTTATATTTTGAAAACTGCTCATTAATTTTTTTTAAATTATAGTTATGTATTTGCTGAATACCTATGAATTGGCGTTTTTGAATTTTTTTTTGAAAAATGTTTTCAAAAAGATTAAAAAAAAAACTTTTTTTCTCAAAAACCGCTTCACAGATTTTAAGATTTTAGTTTTTTTTTCCTTATAAATTCAAATTTATACAAGAAATATTCTATTCATTGTATTTATTTCATTTGTTTTTAAGTTTATATTATTAAATATTTAAGATTCTCATACCAATTTCTTTAGAAAACAAATTTAAAAAATTAAACAAAAAACGACTTTAAAAATATATTCAGATTTTTAATAAAAATCTTTTGCATACCATGTCATCGAACATAAGAGCAAGTTTGTGCGATCCAGTCGTGCAGTTTATTTCTTTTTGCCATCATACTAAATCCATATGAAAGTTTGACATACAGACGTCAAAAAGTCATGTTCGCTCAGTTTCTTGCACTATTTTCCAAATATTTTATTTTTTAAATTATTAAAATAGTTAATCACTTAAAAAAAACACAATAATCCAATTCAAAATACAATAAAAACTATTCAGCTTCAATCGGTATTAAACCGAATAAAAATTCATGAATTATGGAGTGTTTTAGTTAGCCACTATGTACCATATATCTACCTATATGGAAATTACCTCAACAAAACACCAAACCGTAATTTATTATGTTCCTATATTTTCTACAATAACCCATCTTAAAGCTTTATGCACCAGGAAATCGAATTTATACAAAATATTATTTTATTAGCAAGGGATGATCAATCACTTTAATTCAATGGATACTTTTTGGAGTGATTGCATATTGTTTGGATAATCAACACCCTACAACCAATCATTCTCGTAGTATAGACACAATACACAAATATAACTAAGGTTTCTTATACTAAAAGAAATCTATTCAAATGAATTCGGATTTTAATTCTTTCATATCCGAGTGTAATGGAAAAACTATGTTCATCTTCTTTTGTGTGCATTTGATGTGTTTTTTTAGCAGCCAATCATTATTGTTTTGAAAACAAATCAGCGAAAAATGTTTCCTTTCACTCTGACGAAAATAATTTTTACGACCAAACTCATTATCTAAGCTGTATTGATAGAGTTTTTAGTTTTGTGTGTTTTGATTCCATTTGATTTAAATAAGCTAGGGAAGTAAAGGTTATTTTTGCAAGCAAGAGTTTTGTAAATATATTTACTACTTTTCTATAACCTAAAGAATAAAGCACTGAACGTGTATAATATTATTTTATTTTCGTTATGTTTGTGTTGGTCCTTTGCTTAGTCTTATATATTAAGTTCTCACCGAACACTTAACTGAGATTTAAGTGGCATACATTTCACGTAGATTACCTAACCTGCAACCTGCAACACAACTGACCAATATGCCACTGCCACTTGTTTCCCTGCTTTATCAACCTTAGGTGATTTGATTAGTTAAAGAAAACAAATAGATTTCGGAAATCGAATGCCTTTCTGAGCTTGCGTGGCCGCATAAAAAGTACGTTTATAAGAGTTTAAATCGCAAATGCTTTTTCACTTCAATCGATTTTTTTTAAAAGTTCAGCTAAATAGTCAATAGAAAACAAACTGATCATATGAAAAACGTGTAATGTGTTACACCATAATGTACCCCTTTTAGCGTTCCATTGGTCATACATTTGATTTTTTTTAAATATAGATAATGTTTGTTAAGTGGGGCAAAATCTCATTTTTGTACTAATCCCAACACAATTTCCAGCTTTCAGCTTGACAAATTTTTGTTTTGCACTTAACTCTCTCAAGCGATTCTTCAAAAGTATCATGTTGTTTTTTAACAAAAACACATCATTTATCATTAGTAACATCATCCAATGGCCAGTAGTACAAACGTGGTTCGGAAAGTTTAATTCACCAATTTTTCAAAATTCCTCAACCACGGATCAAATATTTTACTAATCTTTTACAGCTGGCCCTAGATGATATTAGGTATGTTTCCGTTCTGCATAAAGCTGCAAAAACCTATGAAAAACTGTGAAATCCTGTTCCAGTACACAAAAATGTTCGAAGTTTTTTTTTAAAAAGAAGATAGCGCCCATGACAGAATAAAATACCTCCCTAGGCTACGAATTTTAAACAAAAAAAATTCTTCAATAAAATTATGAAGACTGTGAAATGAAGGGAAAACGAAAAAACAGTAGGTACATAAGCTGTCAGTTGCACTCGAATTCACCGAGTGGTCGGCCTTATTCTTGCATTATACACTATGTTCCCACCGAAGCGAAATCTGGGATTTCGTAGATTTCAATACAAATCTTCATATAGTTTTGGGATTTCGAAATCCGAGATTTCGTTGAAATCACAAAGAAATCCCAGTACAGATGCGGGCCATACATAGTGAACGAGTCGATTTTAAACTTCATCATTCTTAGGTGAAAAGCTTTTTATGTGCAAATTACGATCTTTCACTCTAACGATAAGGAGATAAAAAGAGATAGTATGAATTTTTATTTAACAAGTGTGTCCCCACCAAATGAAATCGGAGATTTCAGCAGGAAGCTTTTGAGATTTTAAATTAGTGTTCACACCGTCAAATGCACGATTTCGTCTCTTAGAAGCACAAACAACAACCATTTTTGTTTATCTAATTCATCAACCCAAGCCAATTTGTCAAATAAAAATTCATACTCCCTCTTTTTATCTCCTTATCGTTAGAGTGAAATATCGTAATTTGCACATAAAAAGCTTTTAACCTCAGTATGGTGAAGCTTAAAATGGATTCGTTCAATATGAATAGCCCGCATCGGTACTGGGATTTCATTGTGATTTCAACTAAATCTCGGTATTAAATTAAAATTTGTAAAAGCAAAGTTGGTTGATTTATAAAACTTTTTCACCAAAAATTTTATAAAATATTTTCAAAAATACACTCTTGTTTTGACGTTTAAAATGTTGGTAACATTTTTTTGCCATTCTGTATTCTTGTCAAACTTCGTCGCACTTTGAGAGAGTCTTACTCCACTCTTTTGAAAGGGCAGAATGTAAAAGAACACATATTATTATATTAAGGGTATTCATGCAATTGTGAAAACCCGAAAAAGCCTTAAAAACCAGATAATTTTATCCCGCAGAAATGAAACTGTCAAAGTTTGTTTGGGAAAAGTATTCTGCAAAGCAGATACATTTATCTCACGAAATTGATTAATAAAAACTAAAAATAAGCCACATAAAATTAGTTGAATACTATGTTCGCACCGAAGCGAAATCTCGGGTTTCGTAGATTTCAGTCCAAATCTACGCATTTCACCAAATAGTTTTGGGATTTCGAAATCCGAGATTTCGTTGAAAACACAATGAAATCCCTTTGCCGATGCGGGCCAATCATAGTGAACGAGACCATTTTAAACTTCACCATACTTAGGTGAAAGCTTTTTATGTGCAAATTATGATCTTTCGCTCTACCGATAAGTAGATAAAAAGAGAGAGTATGAATTTTTATTTGGGAACATAGTATAACATGCAAATAGTTAATCACACTCGTCGAATTTTGTTCCTCCAATTTCCCGGGGTTTAGAAAAAACACGTCTTACTCGTAAATTTCCCTAATCCATTAATTTTCCCGACGTTTTTTGGAAAATAATATATCCTGATTCCTTCCTCGTACTCTCCAAAGTTAAATTTTGTCAACACGTCAGCTACCCTACGTGAGAATGGTGAACGTACAAAATTGCAGCTCAATGCGGGCGTTCACTCACTTATTAGATATGTTATCTCGGATGCCAAGATATCGGAGTATAATTGTGGACGAATCAGATAGGCCAGTTATTTCAATTTTTTTGGGATAACTCAAGATAGCTTTCACGAGAACAGTTTTTTTTTATCAGATGAGCTTTTGCAGACATTATAACAACAGATAGTTATTAACTGTGTTTTATTGGGAAATTTATCCGCCGTAAGTTTATCCGGCGTAACATTTTACATACAATTTGCTACGGTCGATAAAAAGCTATAGTAGAAGCTACGGTGGATGGCTAGATGACGTTTATTCGAGTCTCGAATTTGATTTTGTTAGTTTTGTTGGTACGATTGATAATTGCGTTGAATCTCGATGGATGTGTTCATGGAGTGTTATAATTATTAATTTCATTCGTAAGACAAATCGATCTTTTTGAGTCTTTTTTTTCTTTTTTTTATAGTTGACCAGTTTATAACTATTTCTAAGATCTTAGATAATTCCATTTTTTAATAAATTATAAGCTGTTCTTCTGAAAAGTTTCTGACTTTTATTATTAAAAACTATATTCTTGCTCAATTATTTTCTGGAGTAGGTACGTCTAAAATTCCACCTATATCTACAATTTTGCATACCCCTAATGTCAATTAATCAATTTTAACAAATTTCGATTTCCATTTTGAAAAAAAAATCAATATCTATGGAATGAATTTGGTTTTACTTTTATTTTTGACTAACTAAGACCAATATTAGTTTTGTGTTCTATTTGTATTGATAGTTATAAATAAACGGAGCTTGGTGAAAAAAATCATCCTTTTATTTAGATCTACAAAAAAGCAATTTGAGAAGACAAACCGCATTGAGTGGAACTGCACTATAGAGGAACTGCTGGACACTGCGCCGCAAAATATGTATTCGTATGAAATTCTATGAGCTATAATGCCAGGCGCGCACATATGCAACTTACAGTTTTGCAACAGCTTGGTTGCTTAAGTGAATACCATGGACTTATATGAGAGTGCGCGCACATGCAAAAACTATTCAGTCCGCGATTCGAGCAACTTAAAAGTTTGTGTTTTGGCACAAATCGAACAATCGCCCCAAATAAGTTCTTCAGTTTAAATCACACCAAACTATAATGTAACTGCGCGCACATTAAATCAATATGTTGTCTGTGCGTTGGTTTATCTCGTTGATTGACAACTTAAAAGCTTATGTGCGCGATCATCGTTCAATTAGTGATTAAACTATTTCGTTTCGGAAAAAAATGCATGTGCATGCCTGGCCTAAGCGCACTAAGCGGCAACTGAATTTCACAAAATGTGCTTTTCCCTCACTGTTTAATGGACGTTGGCCATGAACGGTATTCGCTGCACTACATGGACATGGACTGGGCGTACAATTTTGTGATCCCATTTTTTTTCTGGACATGTGCATGGAAATTGCAAACCAAATGTTAACTATTTGTTCCTTAATCCGCGTATGTAAAGTGCAGTATGATCTCTGTTGAGTGAATATTGAATTGAAAGCTAATCATACTCAGAAAATAAATTTGTAAATTGACTTGAAAAATAAAACTCTAGCTTATCGATCTACTCAGAAAATAAATAAAAGCATGAAATATAAAGGGGAAATGTAAGGCGAGTGAACAATTTAAACTACGCTGTAGTGTGCGTTCAAAACCAAGAAACATTAAAAGGAAACATGGAAATCTCCGGCAATTGTGTTTCCTCGTGTGAAAGGCATTGACGGTTTTTAAAGCAATACAAAAATTGCACTGTGTAAAAAGGGACTTGACGGTAGTCTATGAACAAACCCGTTCACTTATCATTTCCCTTCTATTGGTGCAAAATGAATGTTCGAATTTAAAATTACAAATGCAGAAAAAGTGAACACAAGAAATAGGTTTGAAACATAAATTAAATATTGGTACGTTTTTCTACTACCTATTTTATATGAATAAAGGCTAATTATTGTTCATAACTTTAATATTTTCTTAATTTTACTTTGCAAAAAACTATTTCATTACTTGTGACTGCTGTGCAGGGGTACCAATCTTACAAAACTAAAAAAGCTACGGTCGATGCGTTTTTTTGGGAATTACTTACGGTACAATGGATAGATTCCCAATAAAACACAGCTATTGTATTTAGATTGCTGAGAGTAAAAGAGTGAACGTCCCCAATGAAAGTGCTTATATACAAAACTGTGATTTTTTTATTAATCGATTAGTTGTTTTCTAGACAGGTTCAAAATCCAGACTTTCATTGCGGGCGTTCACTCATTTCTTCTAGGTTACCAAGCTATCGGAGTATATCTGTCAACGAATTAGATAGGTTAGCTGTAAGCTGTCAAAAATTCAAAACAAAACGCATACCAATGAATTTTGCAGTCAGCTGGTTCTATACATTTGTTCTCGGATAGCTATTTATTCCAAATTTTTTGGGATAACTGAAGATAGCTTTCATGAGAGCAGCTGTTTGTTCATCATATGTGGTTTTGCACGCATTACAACAACAGAAAGTTATTCCATATTGAGTATATTAATTGAGTGAACGTCCCCATTATAATTCGAGACGCCATGTAATGTGGGATCACCTTAAATTATTTCTATGTAAATATTGGCAACACTTGCAAATGTCACTTTACTTGTGGAATGTAGGTTGTATGTGACCTTCCACAAAAAAGATGTATGTACATACATTTTTCTTCACAAATCACAAATGGCCGCCATTTGTCGAAGGAAAGACAAACTCGACATAAATTAACATTTTCTTAAGTTATTTTGTAATTTTAGTTGAATCAAATAAAAGATAAATACAAAAACAATTTTAAGCATTTAATTCCACACAAGTACGTATATTTTATTTGTGTTTTTCTGTTCGCGATATGTGTTTAATTTTCATTTAAAAAAGAATATAATACGGCTTCAAATGTGCTTCTTGAATTTTTCTCGGTCGCCCTCAGAAAGTGATGATTTTTAATTACAAAAATGAATTCCTTTTGTGCACAGAAAACTCAAAAATCGATAACATTTATTCAACAACGAATAAAAATCCAGAAAGAATCGCAATATAGTGAATTTACTAATTTAACCTAATTACTTTTTTTTGCACCAATACCTCATTTTGATATCTTTTTATAGTTTATTGATTTTTTTAAAATGATTATTTATAAAATTAACAAAAATATATTACAGCTAATCCTGGATATTCGGCTTCATTTTAAATTAAATCCTTAGTCCAGAATCGCGGTGACAAAGAACAATTGCGCGTCGTTATCGTAGTACATAATATATAACTAAAAGTGGATCCACGAACGTGGTGAACGAACTATTGCCACGACATCCACAGTTCCGAGACAAGTTTTTGTCTCTTTATCTCTTAATATTCGTTCGTCGCGGCCCCCATTAGTACACCGAAATCCGCTGAAGAAAAAATCTTCCTCATACCGGGTCTCGCCTCGCGGAGAAGGGAAGAAATGTCAATGTCTAGGCGACGGGAAATTAACCCAAAACTACGGATGGATAGGCAACCCGCTATTGCCAGAATAACAGGTACCTATCCCAACGACCGATAAACAGACAGCAAGTATATAATGATGTCTGGAAGATGATTTTTTTTTCCATTTTTGTGTTAGGCTGTTTTTGCTTACCTCGATAAAATTTGTAATCTGAAGTCATGAAACCTTTTGAATCGACTTTACGTCTTACAAGTGGGAAGTTGTATGTGTCGGCTGGCACAAGACAATCAGTTGCTCCTTTAGCCGTCTGCTATCCTTTTTGGTTCTCATAATTCTCTATCTATGTTGTTAATATTTTGTTTGATGAGTCCCTCTTCACCTCTTTAGATCCAAGTTTACCAGCTGGAAAGCGTCGTGAAATTGACAACGTTATGAAGAAAGCACGAGCAAACACCAATGACTATTGGGATAAGAAGTTACTAGAGGTGGAGGAGAAAGATCCGAATCGTTGGCGACACACTGGTTACAAGAAAATGTACATTCAAGGAGAAAGCAGTTCGGGGGAGAGTGACCGCGAAGGAAATTTTCGTTACGCCGGTGGCGGAGCTGGTCCAAGCGGTAATATTGGTGGTGGAGGTGGACCGTCGGGTCTCAACGGTCGTCTTGGAGGCCCTGGAATGTACCATCGTCCGTCGCGTTCGCCTCGTAGTCGTAGTCGTTCGCGCTTACGTAAATCCCCACCATTGTCGCCGCAGATGCGTCGTCGGTCGCCGATTGATCACGTACGTCGTATGTCACCGCCGCCTATGGATCGACGTCCGAGGTCTCCCGAACAGGGAAGAAGAATCATGCCGCCGCGTTCACCACCAGACATGGTTGGTCGAAGGCCTGGTCCGCGACCTAGGTCACCGCCTGAGCCTATGAATAATGCACGTCGTGGTAAATCTCCGCCGCGTTCGCCTATGCCTCGTCGTCGATCACCGGTTGGAATGCCTTCGGCAAGGCGTCATTCCCCAGGGCCTGGTAGTTCGATGCCGCCGAATAAACGCAGTCAGATATTGCCGCGTTCAAAGAGGCCTCCGTCGCCTCCACCGAGGGTGAGTAAAAGAATAAAAGAGTTTACATCAGCTCTCACTAAATTTTTATAATGTCTCATTTGTTTTTCTTTGTTTTCTTTTTCCAGAATTCGTGTCGGTCGCGGTCAAATAGCTCTGTAAGCAGTTGCTCGGACGATTCGTGTTCGGTTTGTTCACCAAAGCATCATCGTCAATATTCTAGGTAAGTTTAAGAAATTATATCAAAAATAAAAGCTGTTTTTATGAACTTGGATTTATGAAAATCTCCATCTTTTGAGAAGTCAAAATGCATTACTTTTATAATGCTTGCATTCTTTTAAATATTTGAAAAGTCTCTTGCAATCCTTAAGTATTGTGATTGCAATCAATAGGGTGATTGCCACTTCGTTGTAAAGTGCAACTTATAGCAAAAGTTTTCGTTTAACATTCCCGGCAAAAAATATTTTTCCAAAAGGCTTACAATTTTTCTTCCATGGTGCAAAATTTCCTTCCATTGACTGGTTTTCTTGTAAAAAAATGCGTGTTTGGCTCAAGCTTTCATTTGAAATGTGCTTTTTCGATAGAAAAGATAGTAGAAGTGATTTTAAAAAAGAACTAAAATCGCCAAACTATTGAATGTAAATGAATTTTGTGATTGTTTTTTATTTATTTGTAGTTTTAATTATTTATAGTTTATATTTGATGTTTGTAGCTATAAAACTTAAGAAATATTGTTTGCTAAGAATTTACAAGGGGTCGACTTTAAGAGACAATTTTTTTTCAATTCTCCTGAACTCGGCTCCCTGCCGACAACTGACGACTACCTTATTTTTTGTTTTTTTTTAAGCTGAGTATGCAAAGTTAGGGAAAATTTCATTTTCTATTAATTATACCAAAATACTCAAAAACTATTCCATGGTTTCAGTAGTCGGCCGCCTGTTAACTTCAAGAGATATTGGGTGGCCGACTATAGAAGACAAGTCATCTTATTTCGGCCTATTAGTTTAGTGTAAAGGCCGGGATTACATTATGTAAGTTTTACTTATATAAGTTACTAATATAATTAACTTTTAAAGAAATATTATTGTGTGTTACAGTAAAATTAACTAACTTCTGAACGTCGTTTTTACTCACGGAGAATGTACGACGTATAGCATTGAAGTTTTCTGCTTTTCGTAAGAAGAATTCACTGCACTCGCCATTTTTATACCTAATTGCTCTTGTAAGACACTTATAAAAGAATTACGCAATTCATAAATAAACATTGTCTAAAAAAATGATCATGAATAGGTTATACAAATTTCGAAAATTTGCTTAATATGTAGTTATAAAGAACTTTAAAAATGGAAACAACGAAGAGCAAAATAATATTTTATAACTACACGAAAGAGGTACTTTCTTTAGTACTGAACAAAATTAGAAATAGGCAATTCGGGTTTCCTAGAAGTAATCTACAAGAACGAAATAATATTAATAACAAAAATTGATTGTAATACAGGCCTTAGTGTGACCAAAGAATTCAAAAGTTTTTAAAGTGGTTGTTAGGATTGACAATTGTGAACTCTCACAAAAATAATCAGGTTTATTAAAAACGGTCCAAACATTTTAAAAGAAAATTTCAATAACCCGTTCTAAGATGGAAGACTTGCTACTATGAGTTCTTCAAACGTCTTCGAAGTTGTCACTACAAACAATAGTGATGAAGTAGTTCCTTGAGCTAAAATACTATATAGGAGAAATAGATGCATTAAAGATGTTGATATTTTAAGCTTTATTTTTAATTTAAGTGTAGACCATGACATATTCCCAAATTCGCTTAAACATGCTGAAGCAATTCCTCTTTTCAATAAAAGGAAAAAAAATATATAAGTGACTAGCCCCATCTCGTTGCTTCCCACTTTTTCGAAGATTTTCGAAAAATTAATCAAAGTACGAATGCTTTCCTTCTTGGATAAGAATACATTTTCTTCAATCGCTCAGTTTGGTTTCAGATCCGGGAAATCCGCAGAAAATGCGATTCTTAAAATTTGCTGTAACTTATATAATAGTATTGAACAAAAGCAATAGACTATGGCACTTTTCATCGATATGACTAAAGCATTCGACATGGTAAATCTTGCTAGTGGTAAATCTATACAATGTAGGTTTTGAGGATCAATTAGTGAATGGTTTCGTTCTTTTTTAATGGGTAGAGATCAAAAGGTACTCGTAAATGGACTTTTAAGTACATCTCTAAGTATCAAAAATGAGGTTCCACAAGGATCTGTTTTAGGCCCAATATTGCTTCTTGTTTATGTTAATTCCTTATTACAACAAATATTAAATGGCAAATATATAGCTTATGCAGATGATATAGCACTTACATACTCTTACAGAACATCTTTGTAAAAATGTAAAAATAAGATTAATGAGGACCTGGAAATTCTTAGAATTTTGTTTCCCGTTCACAAATTAATCATGAGTGAAAAAACAAAGATGATGCAATTCAAGCTTTCAGGCAAGGTCCGGTGGAAATCGTTTTAAACACAGTTGGCCTCTTTTATGTCTGTTATTTTCGTATCCTACCGCTGAGACATCTTTATGTTTTTAAAGTTTTAAGGGAATTTTTTAAACAAAGCGGTAATGTTCCAACAAAGAACTCTACAGTCTTGTCTTCAATCTAAGAGTAAATAATTTAGCACTAGTGGATATTCCAATGGCACGTAAATCACTTTTTGTAAATTTATTTATCGTTACCTTAGCTAAACTCTTCAATAAACTTCATTTTGTTATCAGAACAAATTACAATTTTAATTCTTTTTTGAAAATGGTTCGAAAATGGCTTTTTACTATTGTTGTCAATGATTTTGAGCTATTGTTTAGATTTATAAATACAAATAATGAAAAAGATTCGTGTTGTGGTGTATTTTGTATATAGTACTACTTTTGCTAAAGACAAGCTGATATAACCCCACGTCAGTTACTATCAGTAAATACCAATCAAGACTAACTTATAAGTTATAGATTGGCCTTATATTATTCTTTCTCACCACTTAATTTTATGAATTTAATTCACTTATAAAGTTCGTAGGTACCAAATAAAATTGTTAATTAGATTTAAGTGATAACGAGTAATAATTTAAAAAAAATAATGACGTTTTGGGAGACGCTTCATGTATTTTGATAATGACAACGAAACATCCTTCTGTCTGTTTTTGAAATCAGGCATTGGCTTGGTTCCCAAATGATACAACAAATTGCATAATGATTCATTAGGAAATCATAAGGAGGCTAATTACTCTGTATTCAGTGCAAATAAAAGCATTTGGAACAACTAGTGTTCTTCCGGCTGGCGAGCTTTTCATTCTGTTAACACTATGCCCGGCAACTAGGTTTAAGGTAGGTCAGAAAATAGTTAGACGCGATCGAAAACGTCTTTAAGCAATATTTAATAACATTTACCTGAAATATGTAAATGTTTATTACATAAAACAAACTTATTAGCTTCATATATTCCTATCTTTCTTTTCCTTATAAGTAGTGCCGTGCAATTTAGACCTTAGGTCTTAAAGGCATGTAGTTAATATTATTATTAACAAGCTCATTGCGGAAAAGAAAAATCTGAATCTCTTTTGGGTACCTGGACACGCAGGTATAAAAGGCAATGAATTTGCTGATGAAACTGCAAAACAAGCAGCCAAGGAACCCCTGTTAATGGCATTTATTCCAAACAAAAATGGTAAAAAAAAAAACATTTCTCAACCGCAAAACAAATCCATTGAAGGAATTACAATCATCATTACTTAAATTTTAACCCAGAAGGCCATCCAACTGTTTACCCGAAAAACTGCTCAACTCATATGATTCGCTGTTTTTTAAGACTCCGAATGGGTCACTCAAAAATCACTCACAGTCTCCTGCTCGAGAAAAAAGACCCTCCTATATGCCATATCTGCAATAGGAATATATTCACCATCCCGCACATGTTATTTTTCTGCAACTCAACGAAAAACATTTTCAATAAACTAACTAAAAATAAATCCATATTAGATATCTTAAAGCATCCATCTGAAGACAATTTAAAATTAATTATTAAAATTTTAAAAACCTTAAAAATTGATAAACTTATTTGATTCTCTCTACCTTATTTTGTATTTTTCATTTAAAATTTATAAACATATATTATATCACTGATTTCTATAATACACTGGATAGTGTATTCCATACAAAGTATAACAGTTTTTTTGACTCCAATTGAATTGGACAGTAGCACCAATGCAATTGTCTATCTCGTTTTTTTTATAAAAAGAAAGAAAGAGACAGATTGCACTCCTTTTCAAAAACAAAGAAAAATTGACAAACAATTTATTTTTATTGTCAGTTTTAACATAAGAACTACAAACAATACAATTTAGAATAAAGTAAGTTTCATGAAATAATAAAAAGTGAAACATTTTTGTTTAATCTTTTTAAATTTTCAAGGTGATTGAGAATTTATTCATCAGAAAAATGGACCTGATTAGATGGAATAGGTGCTATAATCATTTCTCCAACTTGAAGAATTGGCACACCAAATCTTTGAGACGCTCAAAAAGGTCGGAGCGCATCTTGATTTTTCCGCTGATTTAATTATTGGAGGAAAAAAATTTAAAGTTCGAGAAAAAAAGAATGGACCAGTGTAACATTAAAATTTGCACACCTAGACGTTAATTGCAACACATGAATGAAAATCCACTGTTCGATTTTTCAACAATGCAAGTTTTGGTTCCTGATGAAGCTGATCGTTGTCTCGATATGGGATTTGAGCAAACAATTGTTGCAAACAGATTAAGTACATTTACGAAATCTTTTATACTTGGCGTCCTGGAACAAGTCTGCTGGCACTGTATGGGACGCTCCATCAGGATCGCAGAGTTGCTATATATCAGCAGTTTTGCCGGAAAGGTAATATGGTGTTGTTTGCAACCGATATCACCTCACGTGGTTTCGAATTTTCTACCGGAAATTTGGTAATTCAATTGGATTATCATGAAGATGTCACGCAGTACATCCATCGGGCAGGAAGGACGGCTCGTCATAAAGCCCATGGTAAAAGCTTACAGTGACAATTCCGACGCAGAAGATGATTTATTTAAGACCAAACGATGATGGCGACACCAAAGTTGATGATGAGAAAGTCCTCGCTGATCTTACTGCAGCCAACATAAAAGTTGAGTTCAATGAAGACGGAACCGAAGTACTCGACACAAGAAAAAAATTACAATCGGATCTCGCAATTGATTATATCAACCAAGACGAGGGAGGAATTGATATTGAAACTACAAAGAAGGTCCTTCGTGAAGAGAATCAATTCGATAAGAAACGTTGGAAGCAAATTGTCAAAGCCAAGCACAAGGTTCAAAAGAAAAAATCAAAAAGCAAGAATGTCGAAGATGAAGAAGAAGTCGACGACTTTGGTAGTGATGAAGACGATCAACAGAGGTGGAATTATCATGGTTGCCGGATCCAGATAAGATTTAAAAAATTGGTAAACAGTGATGCAAATAATTGTAAGGAAGATGGTGACGATGGTATGGGAGAATCAAGTGGAAGTGAAAGTTTGGTTTACCGACCACAGGACAGATTGTACGAAAAGAAGAGAAAATCTAGAAATGCTTCAGTAACTCATAGCGATTCAAATGACAACGAAGAAGATGAACCACGTCACAAGAAGGCGAAACATATTGCAGAAAAATTATCATTAAATGAAACTGAAATTATTGCAATACAATTGTTGGGAAAATAAAACAAGTTCTTTATTTTTACAAATGGAAGATAGTAATCTAAGCTTTTCATATTCGTTTTCAGATTCTCCTCTTTGTTCATCGGATGTGGAACTGCAATAGTAGCGTATGATAAGCTCATTAGATCCTGATATTGACAGCATTGTGCAATGGGGAATACAAAACCACGTAGAATTTAATGCTTCAAAAATTCAATGCTGTCCTCTGCCGTTAAAGTAGAACCCACGTCCCGTGTATCCATGAGCGGCTCTTGCATTGAAGAAAATGATCAGCGTTAAGTCCTTGGTTTGTGCATCAGAAAACCAATTGAGGAATGACCACATATTCGATGTCGCCAAAAACGATGCTAAGTGCTTGGGGTTTTTTCAAAGATGCAAGAAATTCTACTCCCCATCTGATCTGGTTGTAATCTATAAGGCATTCATTCGTCCAAAACTGAAGTATAATTCTCACGTTTGGGCAGGAGATACCAAAAATCATTTGAACCTTTTGGATAGAATTCAAAATAAAGCTCTAAGAATGTATTTTGTACCGAGCAATATAGCCAAATTGATAAAAGCACACTGGAAACAATCGAACATATCATTATTATGTTTTTTTTTATTAAGAAAAAGACGTACTTACATCATTGCAATGGTCAAACTTATAGCCATTGTTCCTTTATATGCTGACAATTTATTTTTATATTTTATATTTTTTTTTTTTTGAAAAAAGTGCCCTTGATCGATTAAAATGAAGAATTTTAATTTGAAGCATTAACAACCATATTCAAATGTTACTTTGGCAACAAAAATGTTATACTGTTATACTGACATGGGCCCACTACAATTATTACAGTTTTCTATTGGGTCGATTTTTTTGTGTGAACACACTATCCAGTGTATTTTAGAGATCAGTGTATTATATCTATCTAATTGTTAGAATTCTCTCTTTTTATCCCAAGCGGATAGTCCTGGTAGCTACTGCTTCTCCTTGTATTATTTTGTAATTAATTACATTGTAATAAATATTAATAATAATAATAATAATAATTATTATTATTAGTTTTCATTTTCATATAAATTAAATGTATTTTTTTCCTGTTATGAAATGGCGGTCTTACACCAAATAAAATCTTACGATCACATTTTTTATTTAACTTAACTGTTTATATTAAATATTAAACTGATTCCTGGATACCTACATTCTATAAAATTGGAAATAGACACTATTTAATATGAAAATATAAATTTTTATATTGAGGCCGACTACTGGAAACTCATTTGGTCGACGTCTGGAGTTTAGGGGGCCGACTTCAGACGAATAACACTTTCATTTTTTTAAAACATTTCGTTTTTTTATAGCAAATCGACTGAAAAAAACAAGAATTTCGAAATTAAGACATTCCAAAAAATCAGATAAACTAAATTTTATATCAAAACTCGAACAACTGAATTTTAAGGGACATTCAAACGTAAAAAAAGGTTAGGTGGCCGACTACTGGCTCCATCACCCTATAATGTAGTCTTTCTTAAAGCCTAGTACGCTTCTGATGCGAAACGAAAAACCCCATACAAAAATGACACGACGAAATCATGAACGAAAAATTTCGTTCTACTTTTCGTTTTCCAGTACGCTGCTGAACAACGAAATGTGTAATTTTAGTGGATAGCTGTAGTAGATTTCTTAGTACAATTCTCCACTCTTTTAGTTCTCAATTTAATTGACCTGCACATTAATTGCTTGCGAAATTTTGACATTTCATTTTTTTTATAAAAAAAAGTCAAGCTCTTGTAATGCTTACTTGATTTTTCTTTGGCTTTGTGTTTTCTCTAGTGTCTGGTTTTTCTGTGCATTTCCTGTATTAAATTATTCAAAATACATTCAATTCTAATTTTGTATCAAAACCAATTTCAAAATCGACTAAACTAAATCTGCAAAATGAAAATGGGAAGTTGGAAAGAAGCACACCCTTCACATATCTTATCGGCGAACAAGATATAGCTGATCTTTATTTGGAGTATCTTTGCAACGGGTTGTCCAATAAAGGTGAGCGATATCTTTTTAGAATCAGCACTTCATACTTTCAAAGGAAGCATCAACATTTTTTGCAAAGAAGTTGTATTAAAAAAAAATAGATCCAGGAATACGCATACATCATTTTAAATATGCGTATTTCAAGAGTGATTTTTTGTAATAAGGCTTCTACATAAAAACTTTTGATGTTGATTTTGAGAGTATCAAGAGTAGATTACAAAAAGGTATCAACCAAGTTTTTAGGATAACCCGTTCCAAAGATACACTTCAAAGTATTTTCAGATTATGTATTTCAAGGTGAACAGTGAATAGCTTTTGAACTATATCTTTGGAACGGGTTGTCCAATAAAGGCGAGCGATATCTTTTTTGAATCAAAACTTCATACTTTCAAAGGAAGCATTAACAAAACCAAAAGTAGTTTTGTCACCAAATTACTTTTAGATGTATTTTTTTTTGTCACCAAATTTCCTTTATATATAATTTTTTTGAAATAATTCTTGGACTTGAAAATGGTATCCGGAATTAGTAAGAAACCATAAATTAGAACTCATAACCGTTTACACCATCCCAATGAAGGACATAGTTTTCGAATTATAGAGTGGTTTACCTCCCTATTTCATTGATTTTCTTAAAATTGATAGAAATTTCATCAAATCGGCAGATAAACCAGTTAATAAGTCCCAAAGTATTTGCTTAATTTCCATCATTTAAACGGTTCTGAGTTTTATTTTAAATCCTCTATGTGTAACAAGAACAATTTTTAAATCCAAGAATTATTTCAAGAAAATTACATCTAAAAGTAATTTGGCGACAAAATTACTTTTTTTTACAACTTGTCATTTGTTTTTGACAGCTTACAGAACTCTCCGCAAATATTTTTCCGCTGTGGTTTTCGTTAGCATTTCGCTCTCCTAGTGGAGACCACCGAAAAATTTCGTTTGGCATCAGCAGCGTACTAGGCTTTAAAGTCTTTTTAACTCCAAGAATTTAGAGTCTTATCCCTTCTATTGATTTACAAAATATACAGTGTCTTCTAAAGATAAACGGCGCTTGCTTTCATTGTGTGTCTGTGTGTTTAAAGTTGGTTCTAGCTTATTCAAAAGTCATAAACTTTTTTTAGTTTTTCCTTCGATAGATTGTATACATATACATACATATGTATATTTAATTTCATTATTAATTTAATTTTATTTTTTCAGATCGACATCATTGTCGCGTCCGCGTCCTACGGGTGGTCCTCGATCTCCTCCACCCAAACAAGGACCCCGTGGTCCACCGATTTCGCGTCCTCCAATGCAATACAGGGGTGCGCCTCAAAACGCAATGCCGTCGTCTTCTCGTGTACGTCCGTCGACTCCTCCTCAGGTTCGCGGAGAAAAATACAGAGAACAAAAAGTAAGTTGCAATAAGTTATTGTTGTTTTTCTTTTCTTTCTAATTTTTTGTTTTTTTTTTCATATGTTTGTTAACAGCTTCGTCGTATAAGTAGGGAACGTAGTCGTGATATGTTAATTGAAAGACCACCACCTGAAAGCTCTCTGCAAATGGCTCGTTCAGGTCGTCACTCGCCGCCGGAAGATCCACGTTTGAAAAATAGACCACCAGAGCCCATGGAGCAAGTTGTTCCCAAGAAGAAAAAGAAGGAATCTAACGATAAGCTGGTAATTTAAAATCAAGCTCAATGGACTCTCCAATGCGGATAGTGGTTTTTTGTTTTGTTATTAAATATTATAAATATTTACTTTTTAAAGGTACGTGCGCGCATAAAGATTGAAGGTGAAAAACGCAAGAAACGCGGCGGCTCATCATCTGAGTCCGATGACTCTGGATCGGATAGTGAAAGTTCATTGCCGACTTTTACAGCAACTACTCGTCTAACATTGTCTGAGAGATTTGGTAAAATGGCTCAATGGAGTATTGATCGCAGCAATATGGAAAATATGCGTATTACAAAAGACTCAACTGGTGGGGCACTTAAAGTGATGATCGAAGAAGGACTGGATTCTCCGCCGCGTCGGTATTCGTATTCTCCAGCTCCGGCTGGCCATTTCCCCGAGGAATTGGCCACAACCGCGCCGTCGGGTATGTTGTCGTGGGATGATGTACGCGTTCGATACGAATATTACAAAAATCGTGGATATCTTCGTGACTTAGATTTAAAGGTAAATTCCTAAAAAAAAATACTATCATACAATTTATTTATAAAGTAAATTCATAAAAAATGCATCACTGTAACGCTAGCTAATATGTAGTTCATACAGAATGTACACATACATTTTAGCATTATTCTGAAAATGATTGAAAACGATACGGTTTTGCAAAAACGGAAAAACAAAGCAGTGGTGGGCAATAGAATTTGCTGAGAATTCAATGTATTTAAACAATTATTAATTATTTATGTTTTTTTTTTTCAGGACTATATAAAATGGGAAGAATGGTGGTACAAGTACCAAGAGTGGTTGAAACAAGAACGTTATTATGAATTCTGGGAAAGGCAACAAATGCATAGACGTCGCCGTAAGAAAATTCCCATCGCTCAAAGATTAAACTGAAACAACTTTTTTTAAACTTTAAAAGTTAAATAACAAAACAAAAGAAAAATAAATATAATATTGATAATTTAAATAATTTTCAGTGACGTGACAAATTTTATGTATCTTTAGAAAACATACATAATATAACTGCGTAAAATTCGACCAAATATACTTTATTTTTTATATAGGTTATGTAGTAAACAGCTAAGCTCTTTTATGTTTGGGAATTTTACGCATTAGAACCGAAATATCATTATTTGTAAAAATAAAATAAAACTGTTTCACATACATTAACCACATTAATATTAAGAATATGTTATTAATTTGGTAATTATATTGCATCTGAATAGAAATACTAAACAAGAATCAGTATTGCAATAATTAAAAATATATTAATGCATATGTTTGAAATGTATGCATTTGTCACATAAAATCAATCATGTAACATTTCATCTATCTTAAAAAAAGTATTGACATTATACTTATTATATTTGCCAATTGAATAAAATAAAATATTCTGTTTACTAAGATTTATTCACAGGAAATTTCTGCCAACGATGATAGTGTACCTGTAATTACAAAAATTAAAAAAAAAATATGTACACATATCGTTTTCGTATCGATAATTGTTGGATATGTTGAATTTGTCAGCCCTATCATGAGTTCTATCGTAAGCGGAATTTGTGATGGGGCTGATTAATTTAAAATCGTGTAAGTACCTACAAATTTCTAAGTGAAGTAAGGCTTGGGTTATAGCTATCTGTGCAAGTTTCAATACCATTTATTTTGCCATATTTATATCCAAAAAATTGTTTGGAGAAACTTGAATTGGGCCCCAAGGCCGAATTCCGCAAGGGTTAGTTTCTCTGTGTACACGAAAAATCGGGTACACATACATATTTGCGATTCCGCAAGAGTGCGATGATTTTTTTTGACGGAAAACGTGTACACAGATATGCAAATTTATTCACGTATATTTTGAGGGTGAATTAATTTTTTGCACGGAAAAACATTCACGCAAGCGTGAGTTTTCTCTGCGTACACAGAAATTTGGGTACACATACATTTTTCGGATTCCACAAGGGTGCATGCATATTTTTGCTTGTGCTTTCATTTAATGCATGGTTGCTTTGTTTACATGCGATCATGTTAACGTCAGAAAAACTATTTGCGCATGCATTTATGAATACTTTCTCTGATTTGCTTCATGTTCCTGTGGACCGGAAACAATTCTGATGTGTATTTTTAATTTTGAGTTCAACTTAGAATTCTCTAGCGGAAATTTGGACATATGGGAACAGTAAGGGATGGTGTACCACCGTTTACTCATACTTTCTCTCTCTTTAAGAAAGAAATCGGAATGCATCTGAAATTTTATATTTGCGCTTTACATTTATGAAACTCTGACATTCATCATTTGCATTTATGAATGGTACGCATCCGTCGGACTTTCGCAACCATGCATTTATGAAAGAACCCAACGTGTACACAGATAGGCGAATTTATTCCCAGGTGGCTTTTCTTTTTCTCCGTACAAGCTTTAACTCTTTTAGATTTACAGCTCTATTCTGCCGTTGTGAATAGTGATTTGTGATGATCACGGGTCACAATTTTGTGAGAGGTTTCTTATGAGGCGGCACAATTTCGTATTCTGTTTAGACCCTCATAAGAAACCTCACAAGAAAATTCACCACCGGAAGGTGAATTTTTTTACTGACGCCGGCCAGCCGATTTGTAAAAAAAACATCAAAACAATCAGCAAACTACAAAAGTGATGAATTAATTAAAATTTGTTTAAGACCATCTGCAATAATAATTTATTTGATAAGAATATAGGCCCTCATTATGAGTTGCGAATCGAACTTAAAATCTTGCGAATTCGCTAGTTTCGTATTACAAATAGCGATTCGCTCCAACTTAGCTCGCTTCAAATGCCAAAACCTTAGCGAATTTGATTATGGAGGGATAACAAATAGCGAAGCTTCGTTAATTTAAGCCATGTAAGTGTGATATACTATCGAATCAAAATATTTAGTGATAACGTTAAATTTCGTGCAAATTATCTCAGTTTGGAAATTTGATTTTGTATGGGAAATGAGATAATTTGGGACTCAATTTGCAAATTTTCAACGAAATTAAGTAATTTGCCCTAATGAAAACGGGCTATTAGCGAATTGTTGTGCCGGGAAACATTTTCTATTTATTGTTGATAAAAGTTTCAAACTTAATTGTATTAACCTGGAGCTAGTTATTTTTCGTAATGGCCTAAAAAAGTATTTATGTGCAAATTGTGAATATTTTTAAATAAATGAAAATTATAACTTATCATAAGGACCAATGCAAAGCAATTGCAAAACTAGTAGTTTGATGGTATCGAATCCGGCCGTATGTGTATAGGTATAGGATGTATTTTGGTTCTTCAAAGAAAAACCAAAAAGATTATTAGGACCAATTTCCTGTCGAATTAAACTCTCTTGATGCTCCCATTCGTGATGGACAAGAGTTGCATACGCTAGTAAGAAAATGTTTTATTGTTTGCACCTAAGATTATTTTTGTACATAGGTTTGGTTGGACTATAAGTTAAAGCTGAAACAAAAATTGCAGTTAAGTTAAAAATTTGACTGCTACTGCTGTCGGGCCGTACTGCCAAATTTCGTTGTCGCCTGACACAGTTGACTGTGAAAGTCCCAAACCGAAATCATTACCGACACAGTTTTGCCGACAACCACTCCCAAGAAATCTCAATGTGCAAGCCAGTTTTTTAAGAGATGGAACGGCATAGAAGTTCTTAGCTTTAACACACGCTTTATTTGGAAGTACAAAATAAAATCGAATGGAAGACAAAACATTGATTGTTTTTTGAATAATTAATTTAATTTTGATGGCTTACAAATTGTTCGGTAGTTCCAAGGTATTTGAACTATAACGAATGTTTTTTCTCACACGGCCCATGCTTATTTTTTCTTGCATTTTCGTTTCAAACTCCATCACCTCAAAAAATAAAATGTTGCTTAACATAAATTGTCTTTTTCAATTAAATCGTCGAAAAATACAAAATCAAGCACACAAAACAAAAATTCACAAACAATTTAACGCAACACAAACAGTATTTGAAGTTTAACAAATGTTTTCTTATTGGAATTTATTTTTGGCACCATTTATTTTTAAGCGAACGATGAAGTTCGCTGCTTTGATAATCGAAGTTCGCTAAATTGTTCACAACTTATTGAATGTTCGATTCGCTTTTCATAATGAGGGCATAATCAGTTTCAATCAAGTATAATTAAAATAGGTGTTATAGCTGTAGATGAACTGAGCTGATGGCCGAGATTCTCAAGAAGAACTTTTGGAGCCAAAAACGTTTTTTTTTTTCGTTTATTAATATACATGTTATTCTAAAATTAAAATAAAAATAAAATTCAACTATGAAAAACTAATTTTGCTGCGTTTTCCTCGATTTTCTTGAAATTGGGATGTTTTTCTTCCGATTGTGATTCATATTTGACCGAACTTTAAAAGTTTTTGGGCAATGAGGACATTCATACAAGCCATCTCCTATGGGCCTAGTAATGTGTTCCTATAAAAATAAATGTATTATTTGAAACTCGTCTAATCAAAAAATAATTCCAATTTAACTTTTTTTAAAGTTTGACTTTCTTTGAAAGTACATTTGTGCGTTAGTTCACATATATGAACATATAGTTAAGGGTATTCATGCAATGAGATAATTTTCTGATTTGCAGAGAGATATATCTTCCCGCTGGACGTTTGCATGAACGCTCCCTTAATTTTTTAAGTATTTTTAAGTATTTTTACTTGCGTAAATGTAGGAAACAATCAGGTGTTCATTGAACTAACTTTATGATGTTTTTTCTACTCTTTCTACATCAAATTCGTGAGATAAATTTATCTGATTTTTTAGAATATTTTCCCATACAAACTTTGACATTTCATTACTACTGAAAAAAAATTATTTGGTTTCTGATGTTTATCGGCGGAAAACCCCGGACAACAAAGGAAAAAAAGTTGACGAAATTGAAATGAAGGAAAATTAAAATGCCTAATGATTAGGATAAAGGAATAACTACATTATCTACTTTTTGCAAAAGTTAAGTAAGAAAAATTTCAACTTCTGGAAATGTGCTCGAGATCGAGACCATAAGCTTATATAAAAGTACAATTAAAAAATTTTCCTTAAAATCGCAAAAACAATTTTTATATTCATCTGCTCTGGACGCGACCTTTACAATAGCGCCATCTACATCTCATAATTCGTAGTTATTGAATAACACGCGAGTTATTTTCGAAAAATTGTTGTCGCAGAATCCTGTACTAAACTATTTCGAACACAACTTCGAAGAAAAAAAATTACAAAGCAGCCATTTTGATTGAGTACGAAATTCGTGGTGGTAGTGATTTTCAGCTTTTTTTGCTAAAAATATTTCTACGAAATTTTTAACCAAAAATAAAACAAACTAATAGAATAATTGTGTTATTTTGTGCTTAAACCTATAATGCGTATATTTTTCTAAAAATGGAGAATGTAATTGCCTTTAACAATGAGGTAAGTTTAAATTAAAATTTAATCTAGAAACTTGCCCGCAGTCTCGCATATAATGGGATCACGGAACAGCGCCCGGCCAAAGCTGCCTGCATATATAGATTATATAAAAAAAACTAAAATATTGAAAAAATAAAGTTTTTTTTTGATTAAAACAAAAAAAAATATTACAAATTGGAAAAGTGGAGTGAAAGTAAAATTTGTTCTGATTCAATTTTTTTTTATTTTGTTTTAGCTATCGGGACTCTATGAATCAAAACCGCCAATTTCCAAGGCGAAAATGGCAGCTATCACCAAAGCAGCCATGCGAGCCATTAAGTTCTATAAACATGTCGTGCAAAGTGTGGAGAAGTTCATTCTTAAGTGCAAACCCGAATACAAAGTGCCAGGATTGTATGTAATCGATTCGATTGTGCGTCAATCGCGGCATCAATTCGGTGTTGAGAAGGATGTGTTTGCACCACGTTTTGCACGCAACATGAAGGATACATTCGCAAATTTGTTTCGCTGCGCTCCGGACGACAAGAGTCGCATTATAAGAGTGTTGAATTTGTGGCAAAAGAACAATGTGTTCGCTCCGGATGTCATACAGCCGATATTCGATCTAGCTGATCCCAGCCATCCGATATATCAAATGCCTCCGCAGCAGAGTAGTAATGCATTGGATATTTCAAGTAGCTCTAATGGTTTGAACGTGTCTGGATCTGGAATGGATATCAGTGCAGTGGGATCTATGGCGGTCAATCAGTCTACGAACGATGACAAGTTGGTGTTACCCGATTTGTCGGTAAGAATGTTTTTCTTTTGGCATAAATACGATTTAAAGTAATGTACCTTCCTTTCTTCCTGTAGTAAGAATTTCTCTTAGATTTATATGCAGAAACATCTTTGTTCCTTGTCTTTGTTTTGCATCTCAAAAATTTTGTGGGCTCGGTATTTCCTTTTTTTTTAGGTCGATGAAATTGCAACTTGGGCACGTTTTTTGATACGAATTATAAATGTTTATGTTTAACTTGAACTCTTTTGGGAAGAAGTCAGAAATGCTTATGTTGAACTTACATTCTTAAGTTCTGTATCAGCAAACAAGCTTTATTTTCTATGTACTCTCCAGAGAGCTTAAGAAGCTTTTAACTACCTAGATCAATGTATGAGTATTGCACACCCTATAACTTGCTTCAATCATTAACCTCCCAAAACTGGTTAGTTTCTGAGGAAGAGAAAAAACCACAGTACCCATATTACAAGGTATCTTGCGCATGTTGTAAAATTTCGGTTGTCACGCCACTCGGAGAAAATGTTACATACTTTCAAAGGTCTCTGATTTTTGACACATGCGCGAATACCTTGTAATATGTGCACTTGGGGAGAAAAAACTAGTATTGTATTATGTCGATTTCGTTTCAATAATTAGGATTCGCTACTAAAACCAATACTTTTTTGCTTTGAAACGAACGATTACGGACCGAATCTCTTTTTGGGACTGTGTGTGTTGCTTGGCAGCTCTAAAAAAAACCAAATCTTCAATTCGTTAAAACATCATTATTTCGTTTTAATTTCCCGATTCCGACGCGGGGGATTTCCTAAACCCACTTGCACTTTTTTAATATTTGTTTTCAAGAAGTTTTTAACAATTTTTTTTAGTTTTTAATATATTAATTTACTAAAACACAACAATTGAGAAACTTCAAGACAAATATTGTAGTGTGTGTAAGAATCTGTGCACAAATCCGTCTTGAATCCGTCTCCAAAAAGAGATTCAATACGGATCTGTTTTTCCAGAAAAAAACTGGTTTTAATTTGAAACGAATTTGATTTTCAGAAAAAAATTGACTGCGGATCGACGGCAGATCGATGTTTTTGTTGAAACGAAATCGACATTAGATTTCGCTCCAAATCCAACTGTTGTTTCCTTTTCTTTTCAACAGGAAAAAACCATTTCTCATGGATGTCTTGATCCCAGAGCAGTTTTCACGTTCTTTTCAACTAAAATTATCGATTTTTTTTTATTCGTGGGCAATAACTTTGAAAATGCCTATTGGCAAATAGAAAACGACATTAGTAAAGTTTAAAAAATTAAGCTTAGAAATTCACATTTCTTCTGAAAATACATAAGTATGTAGTAAAAAAAATGTTGCATAATTTTTTTATTCTCAATTAAATCTGTGTTTTCCACTTCATTTTACTTTGAGGAACATAAGTTTGAAATAAATGGTTCTAATTTATTCAAATTTGGGTCTTACGATTGTGGCGTTTAAGTTGTACATCCTCCGTATGACACAATATTTTTTAGAATGAGCCATTCATTTTTGACTAATTTGTGTTTCTTATGTGGTTTTCAATTAGTTTCACTCAGGTATTCACTCGTTCTGAAATCCAATGGAACATTTCTAATCGCTTCTACTCAATTCAAATTAAAAAAAAAAATTTTGTTGCACGATTATGATGCGAAAAATGACAATAGTCGAGTTGGACGTTCAAATATATGAATGTGTAGGTGCTTCTGGTTTTGATTCTGATTTCAAATCCAGAAGCAAATTTCTTTTCTTTTCGGAATCAGAATTGTCATTTTTCCCCAAGTGCAGAGTTTCAGGGGAGTCTAGAAAGTTTCCGTTTTGTCAAATAAAAACGACATAAGTCCAGAAGAGAGGATTTCTCTTCTTAGAATCTTCAGAAGAGGATTTTTTTCCAATGAATTATTTTAGAAGGCTTCCGGACGTTTCGGTAATCGGAATGCTTCTCGACGCCCAATGGAAAATTACATTAGCCTTAGCCCCGATATCTGATACTCAACTTAAGCATTTAATTTCTACATAAGCACTTATGTGGCAGTTTCCGCATAAGTAAAAGTAACCTCGTATACTTTCATGCTCAATTTTTTTTAATAAACATTGAAAATGTGTTATATTTAAATTATTCGATTTCAAATGGTCATCTCATTTAAAAAATACGTTTTCACAAACTTTCTTGTACTCCCTAATTGTATTGTTCTGAACGCCTCAAATACAAAAAACCCTCTACCACCAAAGCGTCTTTTTTAATTTTAATTATATACATATTTATCTACGAGTTATAATCTGTAGAGTTGGAAATACAAATATTACGATACATATTGAACCCTATCAGAGAAGGATTTTTTGAAACGAAATATGTATTTTATTTCCTCAAATTTTGTCTGCAAATGTGAATCTCTCTCAAACAAAAAATCGTCCTAATTTCGACAATTACATTTATAAGATAATAATACTAGCAATACATTTTTAAAAAGAGCTTTATTATCAGCCCAATTCTAAATGACAATTCCCAGGGAAATATTTAACTTTTCCATACTCTAGTATTACAAACAAACTCCCGGGATTTGTTCTCTTTTTCTTATTCTAAACAGACAAAAAGAATACGCGGACAAAAAAGTAGACATTTAATTGTCAAAAAAGGTAACATTTTTTCCCATTTGGCGCTCTCTTGTACAAGACAAATTTCTTCTAGAATTGAGAAAATTATTATTTTATGCAACTTAAATATAAATACAATTTCAAATATTTTTTGAGGTCAAATATTGCTGTTTCAAATCTTTGATTTCCAGACTTTAGGAAAAAAAATTTCTAAAACAAGGTTTGGATAAACTAACATTGTTGTCTGTTTCAAGCCCTGTTTGGTATCCTTCTTCAGCAAAGGGGCAACTTTGTCAACTCTATTCTGTTAAACTAAATAATTTATGTCGATTTCGTTTCAACAAAAACATCGATCTGCCGTCTATTCGCCGTCAATTTTTTTCTGAAAATCAAATTCGTTTCAAATTAAAACCAGTTTTTTTCTGAAAAAACAGATCCGTATTGAATCTCTTTTTGGAGACGGATTCAAAACGGATTTGTGCACAGATTCTTACACACACTACAATATTTGTTTTGAAGTTTCTCAATTGATGTATTGTGAATTAATTTTTATTTTGTGCCAGTGTACAGAAAAAGTAAATTAATATATTAAAAACTAAAAAAAATTGTTAAAAACTTCTTGAAAACAAATATTAAAAAAGTGCAAGTGGGCTTAGGAACTCCCCCGCGTCGGAATCGGGAAATTAAAACGAAATAATGATGTTTTAACGAATTGAAGATTTGTTTTTTTTAGAGCTGCCAAGCAACACACACAGTCACAAAAAGAGATTCGGTCCGTAATCGTTCGTTTCAAAGCAAAAAAGTATTGGTTTTAGTAGCGAATCCTAATTATTGAAACGAAATCGACATTAATGAAACATGTTACAAATAATTCTGTTATGGATGCACATACAACCATTGTGGCATCTCCATTGGATTTGATGCATCCTTTATGGATCATCTTTGTAGCTCTTCACTCTCGATATCGCTTTTCTTCAAACTGTTCTTCATTCAAAATTTTTGGTGCGATGCTGAACATTTTGTAATTTTTTTTTTATTTTATTTTTCACTTTGTTTGTTTAACGAATCACTTAAACATTGGATAATAAATCATTGGTTTTTGAAGGGAAAAAATAGTTTCCCGTGGAATTCATAATAGGAGAACACATCCCAGAGTGTAATGTTCCCGGTGAATTTAGAATTGGGCTGTATATTTTGATAATGATTCAAAATAGCTTTTAACGAGCTTTAGTCCACAAAATTTGCGTTTCATCCCGGCAATCTCACTTGGACTCATCAGTTGGTTAGTGAGCGCCTTACCAATACGCAATTTTTGTTAAGTTCAGTTCAACTTACTTGCATTTTTTGACAAAAAGCAATGTGAACTATATCCAACAAGATTAAAATTTTAATCATTAAAATTGGAAGATTTTGTCCTTGGCCAGACATAGTTAATAAGAAGTTGTTTTCTTATATAATACAATTCTATATACTACTGAAATTACTCAGCCAAGTAGAAGACTTAGCATTATATTTAATTGGACTTGTTGAATTATTGATTCAAAATAGCTTTTAAAGGCCTTTAATCCACAAAATTTGATGAAACGCAATTGTATTATATAAGAAAACACCTTCTTATTTTGATAATAGTTCAAAATTTCTTTAGATTGATTGATTAAGCAAATTATTAAACACTAGTATGCAAGCACTTGGTAGACAGGCTGACAAATGATACAGTTACGGTCACACTTGATCAAAATATATACATTGTAATAGATGCTAGCAATTTAACCTTAACTTGTTTAGGATTTCAAAAATGTAATATTCATTTTTAACTTTTTTTAAACGGAAACGTTTTACTAGGTGTTAGAGTTCTGAAATCGAATAAAAAGTGACCGCTCTACAATCTTGCATACCTACGTACATTCATTACTTTTAACTTAAAAAATCTACTAGGAAAATTACCATTTTATACTTGATCAATCCAGTGAGGCCATGAATATGTATTTTTTTGAACGAACGCGTCCAATTGGATTCTATTTATAAAGCTTTTGTATTAAACATCGATGAATAGAAACAAACAGAATGAAAAAACAACTAAAACAGCAACTAACTGCAAATTACAATTCAAAGATTAATATGATTTCAAAGACCGTGTTTTGGTGGAAATTTAACTAGCGCTTACTTTTATATTCATTCTGATTCTGCTTCTTTTTTTTTTAATTCAAAGTTGGTTATCTACTTACAAAATGAATGATAATAAAAATCACAACAATCGTTGTATTGAATAGTGCTTTGGCGCACTCGAAAATTCTTTTCAACGCGTAGTCTTCACGCAAAAAAGTAGATATCCAGTACATAGATTAGTAACGATAAGTAGACGGACGGTCAAAGCAAATGATCAACACGACTCTCCTAAATCAAACTAACGTAATATTATCACTGCACTGTCAACGTGTTCTAGCATTGACAATTTGATTATCAACGACATTCTTTAATGAAATTTGATTTTTTCTGGAATTAAACTTGAATGTTACATGTAAATGACAAATTGAGATCTCGTATAGGTCTTTTATCCATAGCAATCTTAATCACTCAATGGAACTAGAGAGTGTATAGCGTGCACATATTTACATATGTAACAACCGATTCGTTTTTTCTTTATATTGAGTTGAGAACACAGAAAAAATAACAAAAAATATACTATTGATTGGTCTTAAAGCACATTTCTATGTAGAAAGAATCCTCAGTTATTGACGGAACCTAATCACACATTACATATATTTTAAAATAATATTTGGTCAAAATGTTATAACTCCAACTTTTTTTTTTTAATCAAAACGTTAATGCCCATGTCTTATTTTGAACTCACAAAATAACGTAACGATTTCTTGAAATCCAATAATTTGACTATTGAGGGTTATCGTGAATAAAAATCAGGAATGATATTAAAGTAGGTGTTTTTAATGCACAAAATACGCGGCTAAAAAATTACTATTGCTTTTTTATAAATTTTATACCTGATCATGTGTCTTTAATAACTCGAAGGAGGTAAATTTTTTTTTTCAATTAAAATGAAAAAGTAGACCAACGCCAAAAAAAAAAAACAAGCGAATCTGATGATCGACATGGCTAGCCGTGAAATAAGTACTATTGCTATTATTTTTCTCTTAATTCCAAAACAAGCTTCTAGTACTTGGATAAAAATATAAAATACACCTATAATTATAATATTTTACCAATATTTATAATTATATTTTAACTGAAATCAAAAATAAAATGTTGAGCAAACCTCAAAGCCTATCATTTCATTTCGATTTTTCTTTTCGCTGCATATCAATAGATAGATTTACAATCTGAATAAAGTAGTTTGTTTGACACAATATTTGTTGTTTTAATGTCCAATACGTTTTCTGATTTGAATTGTGTTTCATTACATCCAATCACCTGGTCTCAATTGTTCGAGGCCGTATCGTAGTAGAAAAGACTATCATTGATTTATGTATCACCATCTTATGGGGTTTTATTTTGGTAATTTCAGATTTTGATCGGAAATTTAATTATTTTCGTCGCGAATGGTATAATATTTTATCTGTGTATATTCGTGACTGTGGAACCAGTAAAGGTATCGGATGGCAAATGACTCGCAAATTGTTTCTTCATTCAAGTTTTTTGTTTCTTCATTCAAGTTGTTTGTTTCTTCATTCAAGTTTTTTGTTTCTTTTATAACACTATGCGATTTCAATGTTTATAAAATGAATGTAAAAATTAATTTGAAGGATTCAACAATTGTTAATACTCAATTGCTATTAGTTTTTTTAAAAATGTACATAATATGTATGTTTTCACAACTTTATTTCACTATTCACATAATTACTGATGGTGTTATGGTATTAGTAAAAGAAGAGTAAATCTACCAAAAAAATCCATATCTGCAAAATTGATTTCCGATTAAAAAATAAATTGATTTTTTTGCCCATTGGTAGGCTTTATTGTAAAAATCTGTGTTTTGACAGATTTTAAGTTGAAAAAAATTAATTCTTGTCACCAAAAGAAACCCCATTAGAATATGTAATGTAAAATTGAAATAAGTTTCTGTATAATTGAAATGTACATATCGTTCGCATTCATCACGTATCTACTAAATAGAAATTTTGGACAACAATTAATATTGAAACAAAATTTTTATGATTTGTATTTCTTATATTTTTGCATAAATTAAAGAATAAAAAATTAACTAGTGTATTTCACAAATTAAAAAAAAAAATAATTTTGTGAATACGTTGATAATATTCAGAAAGGGATGATATGTGTATTATGTAGGTTACAGTTCATTTTCCTTGTGTGTTTGTGTTTATTTAAACTTTTGTTGTTACTAAAACGTCTAGTTCTTGTATGGTTAACAAAACATAAACAAACAAAAAAATCTATTTTTTTACTAATATGTGTTTCCATTAGATTGGTCACCAAAAGGTACAAACAAGTGCCCTTGATCAAAGCACCATACGTCAATTGCAACAAATCCAACAATTGCTAATAAGACAAACGGCTAATGAAAACGCATCATCAACATCCGGGGCCATGAGTCAGTCGGACTCGGTTAAATTTAATAAAAAGCTACTCGATTATGATTACGGTGATGAGGACGAAGAGGAAAAGAAATCTGCTTCTCCGCATGTACCAAACCTTCTAGACGTAATTAAAATTAGCATTTATTTTTACCATAAAATGTTAATATTTATAGTTTATTTCTGTACCTTTAAAGCCAACATCTTGATTTTTCTCTTCTTCTTAATTTACTATCAGCAAATGCGTATAATTTTTTTTTTCTTTTCAAAGATATTTAATATTTATTTTGTTTTTTTTTTTAAATTTAATTTCATGATTATTTTTCTTTGTTTGTTTAAATTTTAGAACAATAACTTAAAACAGTTGTTAAAGGACCCTGATGTCTTGCGACAACTTCAGACGCTACAAAACTTTCAGAAATTTAAGCAACAAGAAGAGAAGCAGCAGAAGCTCAATGAGTTGCGTATGCAAGAAGAAGCCTTTGAAAAACACATACAAAATGTACTCAAGGTATATATATATAACACTTTGTTTTTTTTTTATATAAGACGCATTTTTCTACCTAGTTACATTTACTAAATGTGTTTTTTTTTTCCATTATTATTTTTTTATTGACAGCAGCAATCGACGAATATTGAAGCTCCTCCTGTGAAAGAAGTGGAATTTGTTTCAGAAGAATCAAAAATTGAGGTAAACAATTTTTTAACGTTTCGTCACATAAACCTTGTTAAATTAATTGGGTGTAATTGGTGAAGATGAATGGTCATAAAACCAATTATGCCACAATTATTTTTTTGTGGTGCTGACGTGTCTATTAGTCTTTGGTGCAAATACAAATCAGCTAAAACCTAATGTTGTTATACAAAAATAGAAATTCCCGATCAAAACATGGCTACAATGACGAAACATAAAAGGCTCAAATATAAATGAGGCTTAAACTTAAAAATATATATATATATATATCGATACGTATTTCATTCATTTGTTTCAAAGAATCATTTGATCACACACCATATTTGTTTTTTTTTTTTTTATTATTTATTTTGATTCTTTTTTATCTTTCCGAAAATGTAGTCTTCGAGTTTCATATGGAATCGATGTAGGCTTTCAGTTACTTGAATAATCCAATAAGAACACCATACAGAAAGCTTCGGTTTTTATTAAAATAAGCATGTAGCTGCTTTAAAAAAGCCAGTTGCGATTGTTTTTAAGGTATATATTTTTTAAATCGGTTCAAGATTTTAACAAAAGAAACAATAATGCACTCTTGAATAATTGAGTTTTAGCTCTTAACTGCATTTAACCCAAGAAAGATCAACCGGATGAAAGCTAAATCAATTTTGAAAAGATTTGTTTAATTATGTAAAGGAATAATCTTAAAAAAAAATGGTGCATACTCATAGTCGCTGATAAACCCAGGTTTTAATAAACTACAGTTTAAAAGACAATTTTAGCTCAATGAATACAGACTGATTTTACTTACAAATTGTTGGTTTTATATTTTTATAAGGTTATTAACTTGTTATACTACACAAATAGCTTCAAATATTTTAAAATGATAAACTTAAAAAAAAAATAGAATCAACGTCCGAAAATTCAACAAAACCTAGGTTTCACTCAGACACAGTTTAAAAATGACTATGAATACGCCCCAATATTTTTAATTTCAATAGATATGTATATACAAAATTTAAAACTAAAATCAATTAAATAAAGTTGATAGTTAACGGGCTACCAAGTCTCGATATCGAACCATCACGTTATATTCAGCATGAAACATATCCCCTAGGATGATGCTTCATCCATTCAGACTAAGCCATCTGTCATCCACGATAGTTAGGTCTATTTTTTTTTTTAACTAATGAACTAATGCGGAGACATTTCCGTGTCTTATTTATCTATGTCCCTTATAATTCGCATCATTTTTTTATTCGTTGTCATATTTTATCGGTATACTAGTTTTACTCAATCACATGTTGTTAGTGCTATGCCTAGTAATGAGTCCACTAGCAACTCATTGTATGACATTTATGGTGTTTAATGGATAAATAAGAGGACTAGACTACGGCAGGGATCGAACCTGTGATCATGAGGTTGACCTTTTTTTATGGACTATATTCCTATCTTGGCACATATTAGTTGTATTCTTCGAGATTATAGCTTTTACTTACACAAAAATCCTTTAAAGGTTTTTTTTTCTTTCAGTCGCCTATTAAACTTAATTTTAATCGTAAGTAAAGTTTCCTTTTGAGCCTCCTTCATGAATATTTTTGGATACTTACATTTTTGTAGACACAATTTACGAATGGACTGAAAAGTCTAGATGTAACCAAAACGATTTAAACTACATATTCAAAATTTTAATTTCGATCGAATTGTGAAATAATCAAATTTATAAAAGTACACAAGAGTACGAGTAATGTCGTTTTTGATTAGATTTTCGGAATTATGAATACTTGAAAAACTTCAATTGTATGTATTTGTGCTTTCTATTTTTTCTGCCTTTTAAAATCAAGAACAAAAGAATACTCCGAAAACCTTACTCAAAACAGTTAATTGAAGGTTTTTAGAGTAGAAGAAGTGAAAAAAGAATAATTACGAACAGCCAAACCAAAATGACGGGAAACACATTTT
The DNA here is from genome assembly GCA_910595825.1 of Philhelius pedissequus. Classification (NCBI taxonomy): domain Eukaryota; kingdom Metazoa; phylum Arthropoda; class Insecta; order Diptera; family Syrphidae; genus Philhelius; species Philhelius pedissequus. The sequence continues at coordinate 34,149,223 of OU343163.1, forward strand.
TACAATACATTCCTATAAGTCGTTTTACAAACATTTTTAACTGAAAACTTAATCGTTTTCCAAAATTCGTTTCTAATCACTTAATTGGCCAGCTCAGAAAATTGAAATCCCTCCGTTAAAAAGTTAGAAGGCGATTCAATAAGAAATGTCCTCATTATTTGACAGAAATTTTGCCGAGGAATCCTGTTTTTATGAATGCTGAGATCTTGGAGATCTCATTTTTCTGAATTAGCTTAATTTGTGTTGGTAAGTATGTACATCAAAATTGTTTACATAATTATTGATTTTCAGATAATTTTTTGAAGCATATCATATAACCTGTAATGAATTTAGTTTCACGATGTACATACATACATATTATGTATGTCAATTATATACAATTTGAACTCTTCATCTTTAATGAATTTTGGCATTTAATTTGATTTTAGACAACCAGTGCAAAATTATTCACAGCATTTTTGTTAGTATAATCCCCTGACAAATAATTAATTAATCAATAAATGTCAATAGAAATATTTATAGGAATGATACAATTTCTTTTACTGTGAATTTTAACGGTTTTTAATGAATTAATGTATTTACATATTTCCATTAATTTGCATGTGTAAACTTTAACATACAGGAAAAACTGAATAATTAAATAAAATTATCTAATAAATAAAGCAAAATAGAAAAGAGAAAGTGGATATTAAACAAATTTTTCGGTGAATTCTTTTCGTTTATATTTGTCATCAAAATGCTTTTATTGCAATGAATAAAATTCAAAAGAAATCAGCAAATGTTATTGAATATAAATCGGATAAATAAGATTTTGTTGGTGACAACGCCATACTAATGATTTCAATAGAAATATTCAACACAATGATACGAGCCCAAAAACAGAAATAGTCTATCTACTGAGGATAGGATTCAAAAAAGAACTTAAAGCCAAAAAAGCAAGATAAAGTAGATGCAAAATAGTTCGTAAATGAGTCTAATTTTGATTTTAATACTGTGCTAATTGTTGGTACTTTTCGAAACCAAGAGATTCCTAAATATGTACATATTTGTTAATTTGGGCCTTTTGAGTATTAAAAAGTCAGACCGGCTCCTGTAGCAATTTTTGGTTCATTTAATGTCTAACGCATTTGATTGGTGAAATTACAGGGCTGGTGGAGGGCTACTTTATTAATAATGGAAAGACTTCAGCAGTTAACCCCGACATTATTGATAAAGCCGTATGGTAAGAAGCAGAAAATATATTCTTCATCATTAGATTCAAGTTGTGGTCTTAATGGGAAGAATCTGATTTTTTTTGCAAGATGGAACTAGCATAGGTTATTCATAAAGGAAATGCAAATCATACATACTATGTCCAGACATGCATCCTCATACCGTTGGATATGCTGGAAACTTCATGGTTTATTTCAGGCAGTCCTTCTAAACAACGACTTTAAAACGGAACTATCAGTCCAAATAACTAAACGTCATTGATTTAAAGTCCAGTTTTTGAGTTGTTTTACTCACTAAATAGTCTTTTTTTTTTCCTCTGCTTAGGTATCTTCAGTGTTTTTTGACAAATTAAAGCAGCTTTAATTTATAAAAAACTTAAATGTCTTGTAAAATTTAAAGGTAATCAAATTTTTTTTTATTGTGACCCGAAACGCTTTTGAATTCGTTCTCTCCTTTGAAGAGTTATTTGATCAGCGGCTTGGAATCCATTTGCTTTTATTTTTTTTTCAAAGCTTGAAATCAATAGGCTTTGCTATCAATGGACGTCTTATTTTTTTATCTATCTCAACATTTGCAAATATTTTTTCAACTTGGTACAAAATTCTGCACTGATGAACGCGACAATAATTTAGCTGCCAATTCCGTTTTAAATCCCTTAATTATTGATTTCCTTCAGTCTGATGATAATGCAAGGCCACTCTTCATCATGTTTGACAAGAAATTTCTTGCTATTTTGCAAAGTAGACATATTAATCAACAACAAAACGAGTGTATTTAATTGTTTTTTATAACGGTTAATGAAAACTTTATTTTACCACATATTGTTCATCCAAAAAATAGTATACCAACTGTTAAGTTCCCATCTTTGTTTGAAATGAAACTCAATTTGCGGATGTGTCATTCCTTAAATTTTGTTTTGTTGGGTGCATTTACTTAGTAAAATTACTATGTGTATTACATTGACAAAAACTTTAAAATAAAGAACTGCACTTCCATTAGATTTATGTATACAAAAATGATTAATGTGGTAGACCAAATATTTTGACATATACTACATACTATGTAGTATGAATGTAAATACATATTTTTTAATTATGTTAAAAGAGGAAAATATCTTTTCGATAATATGAAAATCGTAACGTAATCCCGGTTTACTTCATTAACCAAAATAGCCATATCGGATTAAAAAATATTAGCACAAAACAAGGTATTTTGTTTAATATTTGTTTATTGTAACAATTGAAATTTGGTAATCTTTTTAAAACTTGTCAAGATTGGTAAATCTTGAGTACCTAAAAGCCTTATCTCTAAAATAAAAATAATATGTACAGGATATCATATAACTTTTTCACGATTAGTATGACTATTTTCAAAAAACAAAGCATAAGTTTAGTTACGTTACGTTAAAATAAAGATAGATAAATTAGGCAAAATTTAAGCAAATCGATTTCATCTCATTATTAAAAAATATACAATTGTTTGTCTTATTCCATTTAGAAAAATAACAATTTAATTATTGGAACACTTAAAAAAAATGCGAAATTAATTTTACGATTGAGAGGAATTTCTTAAAACACACACACATTGTTTATACAACATAACTTAAACTACACGACTTAGAGCAAATCAGTAAAATATTATTATTAACTTTCGAAATTTGTTTACCTATTCATTTTGTGTCTCCAAAACTTGAAAATTAAAATGTTTCAGAACAACAATTTCATAAGCAATAGTTAAATGCATCTGACGAACAGTTTTAAAATTTAATTAGCCAAAAATGGGCATTTAGTTTATAAAGGTGTTTAAAAGCTTATTTAATTTAAAAGCTTTTGGTGAAATCAAAAAATCCAATCTTAAGGTTAAAAATCGACCATCAGTCTATAAATAAACCATTCTTAGTTATAGTTGTTTACGTTAGTTCTAAATCCAAAGCATTTTAAACTGAAAACCGGAGCTTCAATACGTAAATACCTGGCACTAATCTATGAACTGTTAACAAATAATTTAATAAATTTGCCCCCGTTAACATAATTACAATTTATCACTCAATCTGTGTTCAACAAATACAAGGAGGTCCTCAAATTAATTTGAATTTTTGTGCCATTGTTTTAGTGGTTACTATCTTATTTTCCCCTCTTTTAATGTGACTAAATGATGGATAATGTACGATTAATAATTAATCTATGTGATGCCTTTTGAAAACTAATTATTTTATGTCAATGATCACACCAATACTAAAGTCAAAATAGAAACCGCTTCACTGATTCCAAATTGGTAACAAATTTTAAAACAATCATTCCTTTTAAGTAAAAATGAATATTTATTTCAAGTATCCATTTAACTTTGACTAATTTATTGATATAATTGAACTTCACTTTGTGTTTCATTGACATACAATATGATAAAGTTTTAAAATTGCCCGAAAAGAAAAATTATTTTAAATTTACAAAAAAAAGCAAACTATGACAATTAACATTTAAATATGTATATTAAAATCTTCGTCGGAATTTCCAACTTTAAAATAAGGTAAGATTAAAATATGTTAATGAAATTCCTTCGGACTAACGGTATAACAACGTTTGGTTACCAAGCTGGTAAGTTATTTTTAATTTGATCAATAGACAAAAAAAAAATTAATAAAACAAAATATCCGCGCGATCGCAAAGATGAAGATATACGTTTGTTTAAATTAAAAATTTCAATCGGTAAAACAAAATAGAAATGCACACGTCAACATACGACTGTTATATGAAACGAAATATGTATATATATATATATGTAAACCAAATTACCATAAAACATGAGAATCACGTAATTTTTATTTCGTCATTTTGTTTTTTCTTTGTTTTTTTCCTTTTTACATAATTTTGTTTCTAAAAAAATAAAAAAAAAATAAAACAGGTTATCAATTTGGATGGCAATGATTCAAGAAGCCCTTCAGTTGATCGAGATCGAGGCTACAAGAGAAGAAGAAGCCGATCAAGGTCAAGGGACAGAGCCCAAGTGCGTGATGGAAGAAGACGGCGCTCTAGATCAAGATCATCCAGAAGCCGTTCTCCAAGGTCAAATAGACGTCGTACCTCGCGCGAAAGAGAGCGTGATCGTATAGCTGAGCGTAACCGTGAAAAAGAAAAGGAGAAGGAACGCGAACGTGAACATGAACGTGAACGCCGCCGCAAAGGTTTGCCGGAGATAAAAAAGGAACATTTGAGTGGTAATTTTCTTTCAATTAAAAACTAATTAAAAACTTTTACTATTAATCATATTTTCTATAATATTACAGTCGTATGGTGGAGCTTGATTTGAGCAAATGTTGACATGCTCTTAAACTTTTTTTTAATACAGTTTCCGTGATAAAAATTGCATTTAAACTCGTAAAAATTCTATCTTCATCAATGCGTCGCAAAGAATTTTATTTTATTAATTTATGTAATCGTGAAAATCGTTATTTAAAAAAAATGTAACACATTTTAACAAATGAATACTCCTAATTTATAAATGAGTTGTATAGTCAAACAAAATCATAGTTATTTACTTGCCAGCAATTATTAACTGCATAATTTGTATACAAAAAAAAAACAAAACGTTGAAACAGCCAATTGTTTTTAGAAAATTTGAAAATTTGAGGAATGTGAAATGCATGTTGGCTGACAAATTATTTAAAATTAATATGTCGAAGCTATGTAAAAAAATCTCTGAAATGTTTCGATGTTTATTACGTTGTAGCTCTTTTCAAAGAAGCCCAAAACGAATGATTTTATTTTATTACTTTGAGAATGCAGTGATAGAACAAATAGAACCCAATTTATTTTTGGGACCGTACCCATGGAGCTTATTATAATGCATCTTGTAAATTTTGTTTTAAAGTAATTGAAGAGTAAAAATCAATTTTAAATAATGTAGCACTTAACGTGAACATCGTACCCGAGTTTCAAACTAAAACAACAAAAATTCCAACACAATTTTAAATTTTACCGCTAGCGAGAGCTTAGTTGTTTACATATCAAAACGAGAATTTCCTTTTTTTTTTAGAAATTAAAAACGAAAGTCTTTTCACATAAAATCGATTCTAGTTTTCTGAGCTTTGAGTTCTTCCACTAACTTTTTTTCAACCAAAGTTCGAACGGTACTTGTACTATATAGCTTACATTACACACTTAAAAAAGTAGTTCAATATTCAGTAATAAAAAATCTGATTTGTCAAAGTTATAACATATTAACTGCCGATAAATTTAAAACTTAAAATCTTCCCACGGAATATTTTATTCCTTCGAATTTTTCCTGCGTTCGTGAATCTCTCACGGAATAAATTTCCAATTATTATTTCCAATCAAAAAAAAAATCACAGGAAATGACAGCAAAACTTTATTTCCGAAATCAATAAATTCCGACTGAATCTTTTGAGCATCATTCACGTTCCATTTCGAGGGATGTTTTTATTCACAATAACACCTATTGTATTAAAAACTTTTGCTTCTCTTGAAAAGGATTGACAGTTATTGATGAAGTCTTGTTAGTCTTAAAAAAAAAAGATTAACATTAAAACGGTCAATCTTACTGGCAAGAAGCTCCATTAATGTGACCAAGCAACAATTGTTGAACAAGTGAATGATCATTCCAGTACAGAAACTAGCTTAAAGAATTATGTAGTGACAGCGTTAAAAATCTGCCCCCTATTACAATAACGAAACGAAAGCCAAAAAAAAAACGATAGTCATGTATCGCTTAAAAAAAAGACTACCGTAAAACGTAATCGCAACGTAACGATAACAATAATCGTAATTCGTAATACGGATACAGGAGATTCCTCTTAGCTGATCACATAACTCGTATAAGGGATCTTAGAGGTAAAAACTGGCTCCTCTTGTAAAACTTCTAATGAAAATTAAACAGAGTGAAATATTGTTTTCTCCGAAACAACACAAACAAATCTTTTTGTCGATCATTTGTGTTTTCAATAATTTTTAAAAAAGCAAAACTAGCAAATATAAATAAACAACTTCAGTGTAAATAGTTACGAATATCACTCATCAACAGATTTTTAGTGTAGATTTTTTGGCCAGAGTATGCAAAATTTGAACCTCAATTTAACAAATTGAAATAGTTTTTTTTTTCAAGTATGTACAATTATGAACGATTGACTGTTCCTAGCTATGTTTTCGGAGTATTTTTTATGACTCCGATAGAACACACATTTCAATTCAAAGTTTTTCGTCGGATTATTTGTCAAAAGTATTAATTGTTTGAAGAAACTATTTTTTTAGATGGCGACGTTTAAACGTGTATGCGTAAATTTGCTAATATGAAATTTGAATCAAAAATGAGTAGAACACTCCGGAAATCCAATCGAAAACGACATTAGATATTTCCAAACAATCTTGTTGGAAATGTAAAATTATTGTCAACTATATGTTTGTACTTTTATGTCTACTGAATCCTTCTAGAAATTATGTATCTTCTAGTCTCTTGGGTTAAAACAATGCGTCTTTTTTTCCATTTTCCGTTGATATTATTATTCACACTATGATTACGATCATTTCACATAACTAAATTGACTTCAGTAACGTTCGTTTTTTCAATTAACTCAAAACGTTTAGTTACCAATTGTTCACATTTCTGAACAACAAATTGTAAATTGTAATTGATATCTTATCCGCATAAAATATGCTAAGCAAACCGCCCTTAAACGCAAACATAAAAATCCTTGCAATGAAGGCTGTCCCTCAAAACACAGTTCAATCTTTTTTTCATGCGCAAAAGCCAATACATTTGTGCAAGGCTTTGAAATTTTGACCGGGTTCGTGCATTTGCTTAGCAAGTGGTTTCTTTTTAGTTGGTGTTTCTATTTAGTTTGATATCGATTTTGGTGGAGTTGATCCCACTCAGAGATTCTTCGGTCTTTATTAAAACAGTCCAGCAAAAAACCTTGCATTTATGTGAAATCTTTCTTTATATGGAAGCACGGTTTCTTTCTGGTAGATAAAAATAGCCAAGTGCATGTATTGTTCTACTCTCGGGTAGTGGGGAATTCTTCACACCGCCGCCGCATGCCGTATTCGGTATCCGTGGTTAGTATTACTTTGATTGCAAGTAAGTTACATTTTCATACCTAATTCTACTTTACAATAACCTTTCCCAGTCAAACTATTCCGAATAAACTTAAGGTGAGACCAGCAAATACTTGCTTACACAAGAATGGCAAGAAATGTCATACGGTAGTATTTGCGAGCCATAGAATTTCGTTTTATTTGCTGCTCTGAAGCAAATACCACATTTTAAATAGAATCATTTCTTTTTCATGTACGGTTCCCTAGTATATTCAAAATCAAACGATATATTTTTTTTTAATTTTAACTGCAAGTAAATGAGTTCTGAGCATATTGTAGATGCATAAAATTATATATAATGTATGTAATTTATATTAGGATTTCAATTAAACAAAAAAAACTAAAATCAAGTGAAATGAAATTAAATTGTGAGCTTTTCGCATGCCACTGACACCTGAATTGGTTAAATTCAGTTCTTATTTAAGTAAGGACATTGAATTTGTATCACTTTGATGAGAATCTAAAAAGGTTTTTGTAATACAAATTATACTACTTACTAATTAATCAGCGAAGTAAAAGACTTAGCATTATATTAATCGGACTTGTTGAATTATTGATTCAAAATAGCTTTTTACGGTCCACAAAATTTGCGTTTCATTCCGGCGATCTCACTTGCATTAGTCAGTTGCCTACTTACTAGTGGATGAAAATTGCCAATATGCTGGTATTGTTTAGCATTTTGGATAGATGTGCATTTATAATAACTTGACTAAAATACGTTATATAAAATATTTAAATTTGAAACGAATAAACTCCAACATACGATGATTGCGCACCACACCTAATTTTATAATTCTCATTCTTATCTCATGAAATAAATTAACCTTTTGAATTTTTTTTTACAGTTTGCAGTACAACTCTATGGGTTGGACATTTGTCCAAACTGGTATACCAAGAGGAACTATCAGATACTTTTGGTAAATATGGTGACATTGTAAGCATAGATCAAATTGTACCACGAGGGTGTGCTTTCATTGTAATGAATCGTCGACAAGATGCCAGCAAAGCTATGAATTCATTAAAGAACTACAAACTCCAGGGCAGATCAATAACGATATCCTGGGCTGCTGGTAAAGGTGTCAAAAGCAAGGAATGGAAAGATTTCTGGGACTTGGAATTAGGTGTAACCTATATTCCATGGGATAAGTTAGAAAAGGACACAGACATGGATGTTCTTGAGGAGGGTGGCATAATTGATGAGGACTCTATGCCCGATTGGATGAAGGAGAAAATAAATAAACTAAAAAATGCGAAGGAAAATGCTTCTGGGGGTGGTAGCTCAATGTTCGGCGGAGTTGATGGAATGCCGAAAATTGACGTAACTCAGCCACCGCCAACAGCAGGCAGTATTATGCCGATGCCACCGTTTACAATGGCACCACCATTGGGTGCGGTACCTCGAATGATGCCTCCGATGGGTGTTCCAATGCCCGGCAATATGGTATCTGGAATACCAATGCCACAGGCTATGGTTCCGGGAATGCCACCTCCACATATGCTAATACCTCCGGGAATGCTACCTCCACCAGGCTTTCCTCCAATACCATTAGACAAAAATATTCCTCCCCCCAATATGCGCCCTAATGGTGGTATGCCACCAGCTCCATTTATGGGTAATACAGGCATAATGCAGTCAATGCAATCTATGCAGTCAATGCCTATGCCCAATCAGCCTCCATTTCAACTGAACACTGGTGGAAATGCTTCTAGTGATGATCAAATGGACATTGAGATGGACGATGATAATATGTCCAACGAAAATCCTCAACATGCTCCTCCAATGAACTTTAACCAGCCGCCTCCTATGTTCCATGGAGGTGGTGGTAATGGACCAGGGCCTGCACCCGGCTCTGGACCAGGTAACTTTTTAGAAGGCGGAATACCACCGGCTAATGAGAGCAGGGACGATTATGGTGGACGGGATAGAAATCGTGGCGGTAATTCGCGCTGGGGACAGCGAGATGAACGAGATCAAAATCGTGACGGCGACCAATCTGATGGTGATATGTGGCGAGAAAATGGTCCACATATGGGCGGCCCACCTATGAGTGGACCCCACATGGGCGGACCTCCTATGGGTGGTCCACCTATGGGAGGGCCACCTATGGGAGGGCCACATATGGGAGGCCCACCTATGGGTGTCCCACCTATGGGAGTCCCACCTATGGGCGCTCCACCTAACTTCAATGATTCCTCCCGACGTGGAGGTGGTCCTCCAGGAAACATGCCGCCGTTCGACATGAATAATCACTCACAAAGGCAAGACTTCTTCGACATGCGACATGGTGGCGGCCCTGATGGTAAATTGCACTGGGTTTGCTATTGAACATTTAAAGAATAATTTGCATTATTTTTTTTTTTTTGTAGATTTCAACGATCGCCGGGGTGGGGGGTCAGGTCGTGGCGGTGGAGATTTCTATCCAAATATGCAAAATAGATTTAATCAACCGAATAGCTTAATGCAAATGCGCATACAACAACCTGCAGTATTTAACAACAGAATGAATGGGCCTGGAATTAATTCTGGACCTGGAATGAATTCTGGGTCAGGAATGTTCATGCGTGGACAAGGTCCTCGTTCGCAAGGTGGACCACAAGGTATATTTATAAAAATTTTTTTTAAATCCCAAGCACACATCTTTAAAACCAAATTTTTAATTTGCAGGTGGTGGTAACTTTGGCTTCAACGATCGAAATCCATTTAATCGTGACATTGATAGTGGTAACAGAATGCGTGGTGGGCGAGGTATGAATGACAGACGTGGTGGTGGACGAGGAGGTGGTCGTGGGGGTCAAAATAACTGGCGAGACAATGATGACGATGAAGAAGGTGGAATTTTTAAGAGACGAGGAAATCGTTTTGGAGGTGGACGTGAAAGAGATGGTAACGACAACAATCGCATGAGCCGAGACCGAGATCGTGCAGGGGGACGAAGGCAAATGAATGATCGGAATTCTCGTGACAAATTCGATCGAACATCTCGAGAACGGCGTGATGGTGGACCTTCACGAAATCGAAGAATGTCAAGTGAAAACCGGGAATCCTCACGGTCGCGTGACGATTGGCAATCGCCGCCACGGCAACAGAGCATGAACAAAGAATTTACTGCTGCGAATGTTCCATTAGATACTGAAGAAGATTGGGATCAGGAACTTTCTGAGCACGATTTTGATAATACAGCAAAATCATATCAAAATCCAGAGCCACCACCCCAAAATGATCAAAATGAAATGTTCAATGAAACAGAGGGTGAATTCGGTATAGAATCGGAATTGCATAGTGAACAGGACAGAGAATGTACAGCTCCGGATTCTACACTTAAAGACGAACAGCCGAACAAACAAATTGAAAGAATGAACTCCGTAAATACTCCATTATATGATGAACCGGCCCCGGCCTTTGAAAACAAAACAGAAAATTGCGCTGAGATTGACTTCAGTAAAGAAGAAAACACGGCTGCCCCAGAATCAACCGAAAATCCAGAGCCATCCGTGGAAGCACCCGAAGAATAGAAATAAAGCCCAACTGCTGATACACTCGTATCTATTTAATTTATAAGAGCAACCTAGAATAAATTAATTTAGTTCCAACGAACTATTATTATGTATTATCTGTACGGCTTGGGCTCTAGCATTTATTTTTATTTCATGTATTCTTCTTAAATATTTATTGAACCCGTTGTAAAGCAATTCGAAGACACAAACATACAATACATCTCTTTGGTGTCCACTTGCATTGAAGTTTTTTCTCAAATAATTGTAAAACAGAGATTCCTGTCCTGAGAAATTTTTTTAGACAAGTGGACCTAATTAACAAAAGTTAAAAACAAAACCAAACATAAGAATTGGTGTTTTAAAAATTACAATTAGTTAAAGTATTTTTTTTTTCTTTTTTAAATATAATTTATTAATTATTCTTGATTATAATTTCTAAACAGAAATAAAACAAAAAAATATATGCAATTGGTTTCCATTGGCTCAACCGTATATGTAAACTTAAAATTATTATTATCTATAAATGCTGAATACATACATTGAGCGAGTGAAAGAAAGAATGAAAAAAAACAAATCTTGAAATTTTATTATGAAAATATTTCATATAACTTTGTTTTTAAATTCAATAATTGAACGATAAATATTTGCGTAAATATTTTAATAATTGTATTCATAAAATAGTTTTACTCATTTTAATATAAAATATCGTTATATGTATCATTATCATAGTAAAGCTAACAAAAAAATATAAAATGATAAAACTGTAATCAAAAGTAGTTTAAATTCACAAACAGTCTTTATATATTAAAAGGTATGAAAGAGTATTACTCGATTTAAAAAAAAAGTATGTGTACACATGCATTTATGCATGAGTTTAAATACATAATACTCAGTCGGAAAAAAGAGCACCAACCTAGGAAAAAAAACAACGGGCATGGTTTACGAAATAGACCCTAGAGAAATTAAGGAATAAACATTTTTCATTTCGAAAAACAAAAATCAAATTGATTATTTTTATAGCCCGATATTTTACATTCATTCAAAATTAAGATGGAAGGTTTCCTTCGGAATTTATTGCTAGCGGGGGAACAAACTTTTCCAGGTAGTCTTGTTGTCAGTTCTTAAGATTTTTGTTTGAGGGAAATTGATTTCACCATCACAATATTCGAGGGAATAAAATATATAGGGGTTATCGTAAAAAAAAATTTCCTGGAATTATTGGTATCGGGAATAAGCTTTTCCAGTGAATGTTGGGTGCTTTCATAAATGCATGGTTGCTTTGTTTACATGCGATCATGTTAACGTCAACATAATTATTTGTGCATGCATTTTAATAAGCATTTATGAATACTTTCTCTGATCTGCTTCATTTTCCTGTGGACCGGAAACAATTTGCATGTGTATTTTTAATTTTTAGTTCAACTTTGAATTTTCTAGCGGAAATTTGGTCAGATGTGAACAGCAAGGGAAGGTGTACCACCGTTTACATCATACTGCCTCTTTATTAAGAACAAAAATCATTTATGAAACTCTGACATTCATCATTTGCATTTATGAATGATATGCATTCGTCGGACTTTGGCAACCATGCATTTATGAAAGCACCCGTTGCTATCATTTGATACGATTTTTTGTTCGCAGTAAATTTATTCCGTGGGGATTCAAAATCGCAGGAAAAAATGTTCGAGGGAATAAAATATATGGTAGATTTCCGATACGGCTAATTATGTTAGGAGGTTTTTCGTAATATGGCGTTTTTAGTGGTTAATCGTAGTTGGCAAAAATAATCAAGTGAGTAAAATTGAATGCTTGTATGTCACCTACTGTAAAGTTTGATATACCAAATAATCATCAATTCATTCGCTTCCACCCTAATCTCTAAAAATAATAAGAGCCAAACATAAATTGATAATTTATTTTACCAATGGAAAACCACATACATATGAAAAAGGAATCAACAACAAGAAATATGAAAATCTTTTCTACTCAAATTGACGCAATAACACGTGACGAAAAGAGATTATCAAAACATCATTTCATAAAAAACAGTTTTTAATGCAATATTTCTTTACAAATAAATCTAAATGGAAATCACCAGTTTACGAATTGAGTAATTTAATAATAGTGTCAATTTGTACATATTTTCACATAGCTTAAATGTGCGCATTATTTCCAACCCCGTTAAAAAAAGGCGTTGTACTTCCCATACAAAAAATTGGTTGCCCCTCCTCGACATTTTTGTAAGCCTCCCAAAAAAAAGCCAGATATTTTCACTTCATTTAAAGTCATTAATCTTAAGGATCCGACTATATTAGAATCGAAGTTGTTAAGCACAACGTACTGAGTTTAATTTAAACAAAAAAGATTTTTGCATATATATAAAATTGTCCGTTTTTTTCTCTCCCTCCAACTCAGCATTTCTTTACTCTATTCTTCAGTCCTTATATTAATTCCTTCATCATGTCCATATACTGAAGTCTCCCCATACATGATTAGAAAATGAATTTGAAGACTATAGGTGCCGCTCCTAACTTTCCTCTTCGTGATATTACTAAATACAAGAATACCGTTGTACAAACGTGTTTCAAATATTTAATCCGTGATTCAGTTATGTCCCATTACACACAGGGCAACCAGTTGCTGGAGATTTTTTTGACGTTTTCCTTTAATTGCCTTGTAGCTTTCATACGAAGAAACTGGCACCAAACAACTGAGGAGGAAACTGGGAAGATTTTGTTGGGCTAATTGGAATGCAAAGCAAAACGTCAAAAAAATCTCTTCAAATCGTTGACCGGGGAGATTTTTTTCATTCCCTTTACTTCTTGCCCTTCTCGCCAACAAACTCGCAGTTGCCGGCAACTCAGTTTCCTTGTGTGAAAGGGGACTATGTTAATCCCGATTTCAGCGGATTAACTGTGGTTCAACGAAGGTTCAAGCAAGTCTGAATTCTTACTACGTCATGACGATAGTTTGTGGGTGGGTAGTATCGGGTCGAACAGAAAAAAAATACTTTTTGAAAAATTCATGAGCGCTGCTTAAAGCTTGGCCATTTATTATAAGGGTATTCATGCAACGAAATAATTTTCCGTTCTGCAGATAGATATAACTTTCCGCAAGACGTTTGCATGAACAGCCCTTAAAAAATACTAGCGCAAATGTGGGAAATAATCAGCTCTTCATTAAACTACTTCTTGAGGTTTATTTCTACTCTTTTTACATCAAATTCGTGTTAGATAAATTTATCTGCTTTGCAAATTATTTTTTCCCATACAAATTTTGACAGTTCATTTCGGCGGAGATGAAATTATCTGGTTTCTGAGGTTTATCTGGGTTTTTTTCCGTTACATGAATACATAAATGGAAGTTTATTAGTAGGCTTTAAGTCAATAAAAAGACAGATCTTATATGGTATGCAACGTTTCGTGCGCGAATACACTCTTCATCAGGCCTTTTATTGGAAAATATAACATGCGGTATACTCTAGAAACTCTTCATATTATTAACAACAAAAACAATATGAATCGTAAACAAGACAGCCAGAACATTTCATCAGTTTACTGCTCTTTGGTGACTAAGCAGAATCCGTGACAATTTAAACCCGACTAAGCTTCGAAGTGTTTTTTTTTATATCATAAAATGTTTGTTTCTTAAACATTACTTTATATTTGTCTCTCATTGTATTATTTACGTTTATCTGTAATACGTACTAAATGTAAGTTTTCCAAAATTTTACACTAAATGTTCTTATGTGTATAATATGTTCATTTTATTTTTGTTAATAAAAGATCTCCTGAAGCAGACGGCAACCACCGTCGAAACGTCGGGAAAGAAATGAAATTGTTTCATTAAAAAAACATTACGACCAAAACAACTGAAAGAGATATATGTAAATCACGAACACCTATAATAAATTAGATTCTTGTATAAATTATCTCAACTTCCAAAATGCTGACATTATTATAAGGAAAAAAATAAAATTAGATAGAGAACAAGACAGCAGTGTAGTAGTCAAAAATTAATTTAGTTTGAAAAATATAATAAAAATTTATTGTTTTCATTATTATTACAATTATGTATTATTAATAATTTATAAACATTTTTTTTTAACTTTTATAGTTCAGCTTTTAATGTTTTTATTTCGAACAATTGTGTTAATGCCGTGATATTAAATTTATTTGCTTTTGTTGTAAATGTTACTGACATTATGTATTATTTTATACAAGAATCTAATTTGTTATATCTTTTCAATAAAAGGCCAGATGAAGAGTGTATTCGTGCTCGAAACGTTGCACACCATATAAAATCTGTCTTTTTATTGACCTGGAGCCTATTAAAAAACTTCCTTTTATATATTAACTGGAGAGGTCACCTATAAATTCTTATAGTTGCATGAAAACCTCTAATAATTTTTATTTTTTTTTAAATAAAAAGTAAATTTACTTACTATAAGAAATATTTTTGCATTTTATTGTTTTATACAAAAAAAATAATACCTGCATTTGAAATATCTCTCATTGTGATCTCAAAAATTGATTCGAAGTGTTATAAAGTTGTACTCGCATGATACACCAGCAGCCAACGCACTACAAGTTGAGTCAGCTTTTTTGTTAGTGTGTTTCTTTATAAGTTCTTGGATGTCCAGAATATTCTGAATACCAGTTTTGCATTTCTTTATTCCATGGAATATACTGGAAAAACTATTTTGTTTTGTCTTTATTCATTGCGGAACATTTGGAATGCATTCTTATTATTCCATGTAACAGGGAATGAAGCCAAATACAGAAACTAACTAAGTAAACAAAATAGATGACCAAACATTTTTTATATTATTGGGCAGAAGCTCCAGTAATTCATTTAAGTCTGATGGGCAGAATAAAAAAAAGGGCTATAAAAATTATAGATGATAGAACAATAACTGAACAAATTGCTCCTATTGAACACCGCTGCAATGTGTAATGCCTTTCATTGTTCTAACGGTATTTTGATAGAAGTGCTCTAATGAAATATCGAGTGGTATATTCCCCCCCCCCTCCCCTAAAACAATTCAACCGTTATACTCAAGCTGCTAGGAATGCTCATCAGTTTACCCTTGAGCCCAACTTTGGACGTACTCTCAATTATTGGGATTCCTTCTTTAGCTGCACCACACGAAAGTGGAATGCTTTACTCGACAGATCGCTGTTGCTGTCCTTAACATTTTAAGGTTAGTCATAAATAACCCTTTGAGTGCGCGCAAAATGAAGAAAATGGGAACGAACGTTAAACAAATTTTACAACAATGCACACTAGACACTTTTACGGCGAAGATGATTATGCAAATTCAAATTTCAAAAGCGGCAGCTATAACACAAGCACCACTAGCATTATTGTAACAGAACTGTTCGCTTGCTTTGAATCCTTTTCTTTAAGCGATGGTCGAACAAAGAATGCATTCAAAACAAAAACATAACGCCTACATATATTTTCTCGTTTTAAACTAACTAAAATTTAAAACAAAAAATAATAATTGAACGTAAAATTAAAAAAAAAATAAAGAGGAACAAAATATTTTGTAAGAGAGTACGCATTGATTTAACACCAAATAGTTACACTGAAGTTGTAAGTGAGCATTTCGAATCCTTCATCTTTTTCAGTGCTTTGCTTCCTGAAGTTGCATGAAGACGTAAAAAAGGCATTTAACTCCTTACAAAAATAAAAACATATTAGGGTTATTCACGATCCGATGCAACAAAAAGGTGTAAAACTGCGAAATTTTATTTTTTTTTCTATAAATCGGGAACGCACCTTTTCTATTCTATTGCAACTCTGGAGTAAAAATGCAAAATCAGTTTGAACACAACTATTTCTGAGAGAAAATAACAGCTGCCAAACTGTCGACGATATCAGGCAAATTTTGCACCATTTTATTTTTCTGTTGCAATAGGGTAAGGGTATAGCAAAAGTGCAAAAGTATTGTACAATCTTAGTCAGTGTAAGTTATTGTTGTGGTGCAAAAAAAAGTTATACTTTTTTATTTTTACAATGATACTGAACCAGTTGCACCGGATCGTGAATACCCCTATTAATTTTATTATATTTCTTTTTGCATGAAGGAGGTAAGCATGCACTTAACCCCTTCATGCAAATCATACTTGTTTCAATTTTTATATTTTAGTGCAAAAAGGAGTTAAGTGATATTAAGGGCCAGTTTCAGAGTACACACTTACATAATTTCGCACTGAGTTTGAGTAAACGGCGAACGATAAGTGTCACTTAGGTTACTTTTCTGTTTCACAGTCGCTTAAAATTACTATACTCAAAAGTATGAATAATGATGAAAAAAATAAAAGAAGAATATAATTGAGTGAAAAAAAACGGACGCGGTTACCAACGATGCAAAACTGAGGTCATGGAAAGAAATAGAAAACGAATTTAATACCCGTATTGAAATCTTGAACCACCGGAATGAAAAGACCTTGAGCAAAAATGTTAAATATTTAAGTAGCTCTTAAGTGCCCAACAATGGCCATTTAAGCCTCACTTCAACTTTGGCTTGTGTGAAATTGAAATCTTATAGCCTTTTCACACCAAACCCAAAACACGGTTTTCGCGAAATTATCGGTTTTGGCAAACCTAAAGGGAAAACACAAGTTTTCCCATACATTTTTGTTAAACCACTCCTTTTGATAAACCACAAGTTTTAAATAAAACCTGTCGAAAACATGTTGGATTTGCAAGATGAACTAAACGAACACACCTTGTGAAACATTCAGTGCCCAATTAATCGTCACATAAATAGCTGACGGGTTGCTGCCAGGAAAAAAACGAATAATGTCGATTTCGTTTCAATAATTAGGATTCGCTACTAAAACCAATACTTTTTAGCTTTGAAAAGAACGATTACGGACCGAATCTCTTTTTGGGACTGTGTGTGTTGCTTGGCAGCTCTAAAAAAAAACAAATCTTCAATTCGTTAAAACATCATTATTTCGTTTTAATTTCCCGATTCCGACGCGGGGGAGTTCCTATACCCACTTGCACTTTTTTAATATTTGTTTCCAAGAAGTTTTTAACAATTTTTTTAATTTTTTAATATATTAATTTACTTTTTCTGTACACTGCCACAAAATAAAAATTAATTCACAACACAACAATTGAGAAACGTCAAAATAAATATTGTAGTGTGTGTACGAATCTGTGCACAAATCCGTTTTGAATCCGTCTCCAAAAAGAGATTCAATACGGATCTGTTTTTCCAGAAAAATATTGGTTTTAATTTGAAACGAATTTGATTTTCAGAAAAAACTTGACGGCGGATCGACGGCAAGTCGATGTTTTTGTTGAAACGAAATCGACATAAGAAATAGCTGTCTGGGGTAATTTCAATTTTGAATTTACAACGTATTTGTTGTTGTCTGTGGTGCCAAAATAATTGAAATGTCAAACGAAAACTTGTAAATGTTCAGTGTGAACGGTTTTCGAGTTTTCGTAAGCTTTTAGCTGAAAACCCGGTTTTGGGTTTGGTGTGAAGTTAAGGGGGCAATTTCCACTGAGGGATAAGGTCTTCTTCCACTAAAATCTTTCGATGTTTTGTTTCAATTAACCCCTTTATACTAAAAATTAAAGGGCTAAATCAGAAACGCAGTATCGTAGAGTGTAGACAGTAATTTAGTTTTCGCTTAACATTTTCACTCTTGGAAAAAAATGGGAAAAAGCAAAAATGTCACTTACCCCCTTCTTATTATTATTAAAATAAATATATAAATAATAATTAAATATGAGTTTTCATTAATTAATAAATTAATAATATTTTCCATTCTAGATATTCTGGATAAACATTTCGTCTTTTCTATCCATTCTATTACTTATCCGGAATAAATACAGAAACACACTCTGTATGAATGCGTTAACCCAGTGTTTTATATAGAACTGTGGGAGTGAAGTCACAGTCTAACAAGTGCCCAACACATTAAAAAATGTGTTTCCCTCCTTAAATACAAAACATTTCGCAGCGGTTGTTGGCCCAATTAATTTTTGACACTGGAATTTGACGTCTGGACTAGTGATTTGGCCTTCATCTTGCACTTTTGTATTTGTATATAAAACAAGTGAATTATAAAAGTAAAACAAATTTTATTTTATTAAAAATGAGCGAAGAGATAAATTCCAAGGAGGAATATTTTAAAAAATTAGAAATTTGGGTTCGTCAGGCACAACTTCTCCAAAATGCTACAGCATATTTTCCATACTATTTGGCCTCTAACTATCCACATTTGTTTTCACTAAACGCAAACGGGATAAATGCCGATGGAGCTATCTCTACTCCTACCCCTAACCAAACCCCAGTTGCTACAACAAATACACCAACAAACACTCCAAATGCCGAACGTACAAGATTGAACAACATTCAAAATAGTAAATTATCTTATCTGACTATATGACTACATCAGGAACACAAACAATCTTTTTAATTTTATAGCTTCGAATCAAGACGAAGGATATGAATTCGATATTGCACCTATGTGGAAGCGTTTTCTTGCCGAACTTGTTGATTTTTCTATTCTTTTCCTTCTGAAAGTAGCACTTACGTTCACATTCATGAACATCTTTGATTTGGATTTGTAAAAAAACCTAAACTGCTTTTCCTCTGTAACACGTAATCAATTTGTTTTTCTTTCTTTTTTCACAGAAGCTATGAATTCGATAGTGATTACTTGAGAAAAACTGTCAACGATAGTGATAATAAATTCTTAAGCATAGCTGATTTACTATTACTATCGACTGATCTTGTTGCTTTTGAAATTCTTATGAAGGTGTTTGTTTGTCTCTATGAAGCTGTATGGACAATGAATGGACGTGTTATTGTGGGTGGAGCAACCCCAGGAAAGCTTTTGCTTCGCTTAAGAATTGTCTATGTTGAATTCCTAACGGTTAGATTGGATGAACCCGGTTTAAATGGGAACGGGCCAATACGTGCCGTCATGTATCCAGCATCGAATCCTGGTTTTCGAAGAGCTTTTTTCCGTGCTTTAACAAAGAATCTGGTTTTTGCTTTAATGTTTCCAGTTTGTTTTGTTTTCTTGTTTTTAAAGAACAATCGAACGTTTTATGATATTATAACAAAAACCGTTGTCGTTGTGGAGAACCCATCACCTCAACGTAGAAGTCGTTAAAATGTTATTTTTTTAAATAAGTAAACCATGTCAATTTATTGTTTTCTTTTTTTGTAATTTGAATTAAACTGCATGATATGAATATCTTATACTTTATTTAACGCTTAATATCTAAGAAAACATTTACCTATGTCAACTAAATGTAGGTATTTGGCTAAAATAAACAAATAAACGTTATATTTATTATTCATATATTTTTAAAGGGGGTGACTTGGGACATGCCAATGTGCGCTTGGAATATTTAATATTTTTAAAACGAACAACTGTTATAAATTGGTATTTTTCTAGTCTCGTTCATTTTTTAATTGCGTCAATTAGTAATCAGACATCCAACGAATTTCTGTAGACCGGTCAGCTCACAGAAAGCACGGAATAGAGGAACTCTACCAAATAAAAATAGACCTCGAGGGTAAATAATTCTAGAAATTTTAAGTAAAAGGAGAAAGATTCTGATTTTATTCTATTTAACAGCCATATTCTGTTATCCGATTCGATCGAATCTTTCAATTCAAGTGAATATTTCACTCACTTTTTCACTATTTATTTTCAAATGTCTTTTGAGTCCAAAGCTTCACTAATATTTTATATGTTTAATTCTTAAGAGATTCTAAGAATAATTTCGGAACAATTAGTTTTTTCCGTTGGATAGCAGAATACAAATATTCACCTGAACGTTTAACAGAATAGGGCTGTAAAATTAGTTGTGCAAATAATAAATTGCATTTATTTTTAATAAGAGTTAAAGTGAACGAAACTTATTCAAATATCATAAACGTAAATCTTGGGTGTACCGCAGTTCTCGAAATTAGGTGTATTCCTTTTTATTTGATCAATATTTGCTGATCATACTCCAATTTATGTTGTTGGAAGTCAATGAAAAATTTAAAATCCTACTAAAATAGTGTTCTTAGCAGGATTTTTTGGCTACAAAAACTGCTAAAAAAATGCTAATTTTATTGTATGGAAAAAAAAACTGACAATAATCCTGCCAACCTTGGAAGTCCTGTAATCAGAACGCAAAAACAGGTAAATTATATGCCTGGACCAATTAAACTTATATAGGGTGACCTTTAAACTACCGAGTGATAACTAATTAAAACCAAAAATAAATTTGTTTTGTTTTGTTGAGTTTATTTAAAAAAATAAAGGAAGCAACTTTACAAATTGTTATTAATCCATTTCGCAGCAAAAAAAAAGAGTATGTTAATATAATTATCATCAAAGGAAAAAACACCTTGGACGATACCAGGTGGAAGATTGTGACTTACCATCTCTAAAAATACTCCAAATACTCAAATTCATCAGTTAAATAAATTTGGAGGAAGAACTGTAAAATGAGCTAGCCTCACCCAGCTCTAGGTGGGGGCACAATAGATCTCAAGGTCCCAGTGCAACAACCCCATAGTAATATTCATTCAGACACAATCTAAGTAAAATGTATGTACATATATAATTTTTTTACTGCAAACGTTTTCTGACATCGTTTAAAGCATATTCAAAAATATTACAAGTTTCTTGTTCTTCTTCTACGGTAAAATAAAATTTTGATGAAGCAACTTGTTTGATTATATTAGGAGGAATAATGAAGGAATCACAACATTTCTCCGATAAATTATCTCGAATAAAAAGTATACTATTTAAAATTTAACATATCACTTTTCAATTGATTCCTTCATTGATCCTTTACAGGGTTCATAAATCTAAACTGCAGCATTTGAGATAGGCAAAACTAAAAACGAATTGACAAAGTTTGACTACTCCTTGTAAGGGTTTTCGTTGGATGCAGCGGTGAATCTACTTACCAAAATTTAACAGAATTTTCAATAATCTCCCATTTATTTAGTTTTATGTTGTTCTATTGCGATTCAATTTTGGAAATAAGTTCAGAATTCACGTTTTTATCTTTAGAAAATCTTTTAATGGTTGCTTATGAATCCGGAAACATTTTTTTAACAGAAAAGAAGTTCACTTGTTGCAAAGTTGGTAGATTTTGTGGAGTTCGCGATTGAAGCTAGTAATAGCGATATAAGTAATGAGCGATAAGCATTTATGTTTGATTAAGTTTCAATTTTTTAAAGTAATATTTCATTTAAGGTTTGAGAAATTTGAAAACATGCTAGATTTCCTGCAAAAAAAAAACTGCCAGAAGGATTTGAAAAAATAAATGCTAAAACCAAACTTAAAGTTAAATTGGCCACACTGGTTGCTGGTGAAAACATGAGTGAATGTGAATATTTAATATAAAAATGGACTTTAACAAAATAAACATCTGGCTATGCAAAATTAAACTAAAACTGAACGTTAATAATACTAAATGCATTTGTTTTTATAATTATATAATTTGCAACATTTCGATAAATGGTGAACTAGTAGAATGTGTGCGCGAAATTAAGTATCTACGAGTGTGTATTGATAACCATCTTAAATTTAATGAACATGTAAATAAGTTGGCTGTTAAGATTAAAAAAAAGATTGGCTTTTTCAAAACAATCCGTAGACATAACACTTTGATTCTTCCTCATTTCGGTTATTGCT
Organism: Philhelius pedissequus; assembly: GCA_910595825.1. Classification (NCBI taxonomy): domain Eukaryota; kingdom Metazoa; phylum Arthropoda; class Insecta; order Diptera; family Syrphidae; genus Philhelius; species Philhelius pedissequus. Next base: position 34,171,724 of record OU343163.1, read on the forward strand.
CAACGATTGTTTACATGTCCAATTCTGAAAATATTCGAAAACTACAAATTTAGCAAAATAGGGCGATGAGAACTGTTCTTAAGTGGGAATGCTCCAATACAAGAAATGCTTAAAATTCTCGGATAGTTAACTGTTGAACAGCGAATAAAATTTAATTCACTCGTAATGATATTTAAGGTTAAATACAACTTATATCCCATATTATGTACATACCTACAACGAAGTTTCATTAAAAAATTCTTTTTATAATTTAAGGAATACGGTATTCCTATATCGAAGAGCTCGCAAACAGAACAACCTACTTTTAATGGAGTGCAATTATATAATAATCTACCAAAAAACTTCAAAGCTGAAACAAATATAAATATATTATTTACATCTTTATTAAAGCCTCTTAAAAATAATTTAATACGAAATCACTTGCAGTTATAAGTAATGACTTATATACTTTTGTTAAAGCATTCTTTTAGTTTTAATTTTTTTTTTAGTTTACTTTTTATGAAAAATTGCTTTAAAATTTACAATTTTTCTAACCTTAAGTTTAATATAGTTTGGCCAATGGCCGTCTACCAGATTGACAATTTTATTAATCTTATATGTATAGTTAACTTGTTCTTTTAATTTAAAAGTCTCCTTCGCGTATGCGTTGTCTATAACTGAGTGCGGTTGCAATATATTTATATAATCTTTCCCAGCCTACTTTTCCATTCAAGATGTCCAATGTGCAGCTCAATGCCATCGAAGCTACTCCAAAGTACCTGAAACGAAACTTTTTCAAAATGGGACATCTAGCGATGAAATGGTACACATCTTCCCTCCCATTGAGGTTACGAAGGTCGCATAAAATTGGCAGCTCGGGTCGATGTGGAACGTAATTTAAATTTATTAGTTCGCATCTAACTTTAAATATAACATTTATCATATTTATGTGGTAGCGATTGAGTATGTGCTTTCTCGAAGATCTATATTGAGTTGGCTGTAGATCAATCTATATTGTGAAGACTGTGCTTCTTGTTTTAAATTTTCGTATGTTATATGGCTCACTTTCTCTAAAATTACGCCAAACTTATGTCTTTAAGTCCGAAAGGTTTATGTCGGGTAAAAAGAGGACGTTTTCACCTATACCAAGGACAAGCTCCTCCCACTTTATTCCTTTACATAAGGTTAATGCAAATATAGAATATACTTTCGGTATTTGCAGGCATGCCCTCATTGAATTTCAGACTCCATTCATCTAATTTTTATCTTGCAAGCTTTAATTTTAAAAGAAAAACATTCATGTACCTATTTCTAAAGCAAACTGTTTATTTTTTTGTTTCATAATCCTGTGTAGGTATTTACATAGAAAACAAGGTCGATATTTTATTTAAACATTAACGCCCTCCTCGATTTCGATGTACTTTTGTAATACTTTGAAAATTTCTACTTTGGCTTTGATCTTATGAACTCTATTCAATTGTCGCAGATAGACACACACGCTCTTACAAAAAAAGTCATCTTCGTTTTCAGTATTATCGCTAGCTTTCGATGTGTTAACTTGCTTAGTGTTTTGAAGGGGGCTTTCCACTGGATTTTCTTCAATTATTTTGCAACTTTCGATTGTAGCATGTGTTGGACTTTCACTATCAGCTATCATTTGAAGTTGATACTCGTAGTCTTCTTGATTTAATAAAGGTTCTTCTTCGTCTTCCACTTCGGTTATTTCATTGTTTGGTTCTATGATTGTGGTTTTTTCTACTTGATAATCTTTGAAAATTTCTTCCACGGTCACTTCTTCACTTGATTGATGTTCATCTGATTCTAGCTTGCAATTCATCGAATAGTTACTGTCACAAGTGCTGTAGTCATGCTTCTCTAGCCTGCCATCCCAACTGGCTTTTGATATTATTTTGCAGACTATAGAGCTTCGCTCCCTTTAAAAATTAAAAAAAAAAATAAAATTTGAAATTCTATTCGAATCAACTAAAAACGGAAACTTACTTGCGTTTACGGACATATGGTCGAAGGAAGTCCATCTCTTTGAAAAACTCATCTGGAGGATATTCAATGGCGGGATTGAGTCGTCGATTTTTTAGTTCTCTGGTGTATCTATCACGCAAGCATGTCCACCTTCGACGTGCATCATTCACTAAACAATAAATAAATTTAGTTGCAAAATATAAATCAAGGAAAGAAACCTTTCGGACTGCTCTTACTGTTGATTCCAAGGTATTGTGAGAGTTCCACCCATATTTTCTCTTTTCTATGGGCAAACTTAAAATCAGAGTTTGTGTTGTCAAAGAGTGCAGGAGTAGCACGAACCCCACGCACAAGTTGCAAGTCGGACGGGTCCATTTATTGGGCATAGAGTAATTGCCGGATTGGAGTAAATTTTTTGTTAAATAAAAATAAGTAAACAAAACAAATAACAGTTTCCGTAAATCCGTAAAACCAGAAAGTTATGTGATTGATGACAGAAGTCTATGCTACGACAGTAAAATATCACGTTCACGCTTCACGTTTTTTTAAAGTGATGATTTGTTCTGTTCTGTTACTTAACGAAAAGAAGAGCTGCGTTTGCATACTTCCATTACCCTTTGTTACCCAGTATGCATGAAGAATTGAATCCGCATTGAATCATGATTAGATTCAATGTAAGCGTTGATCGGATCGAAATTGGATTTGTGAAATCAGAAAAATTGCGAAAATTAAAAAAAATTGACGTATTATATTTCATATTTCATTCTTAATTTGAGGTTGGCTACTGGCTTTCGCCAGGAACGGACGTGTGTGTGCCTCGTCACACATCAAAAATTAACAAAAAAGAAAAGAGAAGTAATTGTGTTTCATACAAATAAAAATTACACATAAAAGTAAGCCGTGCCTTCATAAATGTTGTGCAAATTAACCAAACGTGAGGCTGATGTGTCGAAACTAACGATCCGAACAGCAACAGAAGAAGCCAACCAATCTCCATAAATTCCCAGGTTTCGCACATTTTCCACAACCACGCACATCTTCTGCAATGGAAGGTGCTGTATTAAAACTGAAGCATCCTCAGGATAGCATATTACATAGCAGCACTTCCTACAAAATTGGAGCTACCGAAAACGAAACCCGCAAAAGACACGCCATAAAACCCGCTATAACCAACGGACCAAAATACAGTTCTCGAATCGAACTATCAAAATTACAAAAATTCCCCCAAGCAACATTGAATTATGTCTAACATTAATATCCATGCATAAATGTACAAGTGTTTTCCATATGTATATTCTATTAACCTATTTGCGACAAATAGGTATCAAAAGAAATTGAATCTAACAAAAAGAAAAGAACATATTCATTTAAAAAAAATGTAATTATTTATTTTTTTCTCAGATTTTGCTTCTCATTATCAAATAAAAGTTAAGTGTTATATATGTATACATACATGTAAATATTAAAAAGAAAATAATGAGCTTTCGCTCTATTGACAAAAAAAAAAAAGATAATGCATCTTATCGTATTATAAATGTATATATCTTTTATTTTTATTGTATTTATTTAGTGGCAAAACGCTACGCGCAAAAGTATATAATAACCCTTGATTGAGCAAGAGGGAAAAATTGTATCGACCGCCATGAGACAAACATTGTATAACTTAATACAGAGCAATAGAAAAAGCAGGCAATACATTATAGCCGCCTATGTAATAATTTTAAACCTGAAATAAGAAGTGTATTAGACTAAGACAGAAACTGTAACCATAAAGACTTCATAAAATTCAATTCAATTAAATTCATTCTTAATTTCTGACAGCTATGGTAAAAAAGAATAAGAGTCAGTTTGTACAACAGACGGCTTAAATATTGATCCGTATGGTTCAACAATTTTAACTCCCGATTCCGATTTCGGCGGATTAATTGAGGTCCAAAGATAGTTCAATGCTCAAGTTTGTGGTAAAGCTAAATAAATGGTTGAATCATCGTTCAATAACCTCAGTTGATACCTCGAAATAAGTGAGTAAATTGCTCAACCACGGATTAAATATATTTACAACTGGCTCTAAAACGATCACGTCAAATAGGACTAAATAATTAAAGTGATAATCAATAATAAGAGTATTCATGTAGCGGCGGAAAACCCAGACAAACCAAATTCTTCTGTATAGTCTTCTCTATCTATGCAAAAAAAAATATATTTTACACCCTCCTTTTTCAGCAGAAATAATCTAAAGATGTATATATGTTAATCCACCATAGATAAATACAAGATTGTCATCGACATATGTCCACCGCCATTTACAAAAAGCCTATGTAAACAAAAAATTCCGCAAGCGTGAATAATTTTCGGTGAAAAATATCTACTCATGCCTTTGTATATGAAACCTATAGTACTACTACGAGACTGAATTTTTTAGCTAGTAGTTCCGTCGATGAGGGCGCTAGTTTCTCTTTTCTTGATATTGAATTGTTTATGTGGAAGAAATAAATGTAGAGGCAAATACGCAAAAAAGCAAGGGAGACGGTCAAAACTTATTAGTTCTGACAACAATATAGAGGGTAAGGGAGAAAACCGAATAAGCTGTTTTTGTCATGGCAACCTTCAAAATATGGTGGTTATAAATAAATTATATCAAGGCTATTGGCGTATACATGAATTTGAAGTAAGAATGTATATGGATACACATGCATGGATAGGTTATTATAGAATTTATTTTAAATTTTTCTTTCAAATTTTAGATATTTGGTGGATTTTAGGATTTTGAATTGTAGCAACGTTGCTACTTTTAACTTTTTCTATGCGAAAATAACAAAGCAATGTTGAGATATTTCAATATGTTTTGTTTAGGTAGGTACATGTGTACCCAGATACCCATCTACATACAATATGTATTTACATAGGTACTTTTTGTTCTTTTTCAAATATAATATCTATCGAGAATAATTTAATTTTTGCTCCAGACAGTTTTATTAGGAAATAAAGTAGGTATACCTAGGCAATATTTTTTTTTTGACTAGCGATATTATAAATGTAGGTACTATATTACAAGTTATGGATTCGAAAAAAATCGAACTCGAGATTTTGATCAAACTTGACATTACGATGATAGCGAAGACGAAAAAATGGGTCCGCAATTCCGTCTCTCTGTCATTCTGTCTGTCTGTCCTCGAGTCTATAGCCTAAACGCTTTGATAGATTGTCTTCAAACTTGGTACATATTGTTTTTTTGGTAATATGCCCACACGTTTTTTCATTTTTTTTAAGACGACAAATAACAGTAGCTCCCATACATTTTTTTGGCCAAAAACAAAAATCTTATTTTTCTCAAAAACGGCTTCAACGATTTTTATAAAAAAAAAATTAGTTCACTAATGAAGGGAAAGGATACCTTTCAATAATTTTTTTTTTGAAAAAAATTGTTTTTTTGGTACCTCTAGTAGAAACATTTTGTTGGTTTTCGATTTTCTCGGAAACGCTTAATCTGATTTTTTTTAAATTTTTTTACGCAGAAGCTCCTAGAAAGCTTAAACACTATTGTATACCAAAATTTTTCAAAACAAATTAGTTTGGAAATTATTTTTTTTTTAAATTCAAAATTTCGAAAACGACTTAATAGATTTTTTCGAAACTTCGTATTTAGTAGTTTTTAGACATTATCTTGAATAGTTGAAAAAACTATTTTTCTAAAATAAAAAACAACGGTACCTCCCATACAAATGTTAAAAACCGTTTAGAAAAAAAAAATATTTCCCAAAACGGCTCCAAGAATTTTCAAAAAGAAAAATTGTTATTAAATTTTATTTTATTTTTTGGATTTTGAAAAAAAACAATATTTTGCAAATAAATATTAAATGTTTTGAAGATTTTTTTAATATAATATTTTCAAATGTATTTATATATTGTTGAATACTCATTTAAAAAAAATAAGTAAAAAACAACTTCAAAAAATATATAATACCTATTAATAAACAATTCTTATTTGAAAATTCGTCAACTCGATTTTTTACGAAATTACTTATCAAATGTGAATTTTTAAAATATAAATAATAATTTTTATTAATATAAAATAGAAAAAAATTTTGTCACAAGAACAATTTTTTTTGCACAACGATTAACAAAATCTCAAATTTTAACTGTTAAATTATTATCATGTTTGTGCATTTGGTAAAAAACTTTATTTTATTGAGTAGTGACCGTTGCACACAAGTGTATAGCTGAATATTTAAATATTCCCTACAGCCATCAAACAATTTTCATTATAACTGCCCGTAGAGTAAAAAACACACACACACACAACCAGCTCCTACTCAACAAAAAAATGCTCATAAAAAAAACAAAAAACCCTATGAAATAAATAGTTTTCCTTTTCTCCTCTAACTTATAATAAATTTTTTATATATTTCTCACTTCAATTTATTATCACACTATTTCTCTTCATACGCATTTTCATAACACACCAACACTACCTAACCTCAGATTTGGTAGTGGAACTCATGATGAGTAGTAGAACTATTAATATCTATATACAATGCTTTGGCTCCAAATGTTCTTCTTGAGAATCCCGGCCATCTGCTCAGTTCATCTACAAGCTATAACACAAATCTTAATTATTACTTGATTGAAACTGATTATATTCTTATCAAATAAATTATTATTGCAGATGTTTTTAAATAAATTTTAGGTAATTCATGACTTTTGTAGTTTGCTGATTATTTTGATATTATGTTTGTTTTAACAAATCAGCTAGCCGCCATCACTAAAAAAAATTCACTTTCCGCTGGTGAGTTTTCTTGTGAGGTTTCTTATGAGGGTCTCAACAGAAAACGAAATTGTGACTGCCTCATAAGAAACCTCACAAAAAATATTCACGATGCGATATTCGTACGGACGCGGTCACACCATCCACGTGAGAATGGTTACATCGGTTTCTCGACACGACCAATCGGTTATAAGGTGAAATGTGAATACACATTATAGCGTGTATGAATACTTGCGACCTATGATACGACGATTGGTGCTAGGTGTATCCTTTCGTACACCGTCGAATCGTGAATGGCCACCTTTAGAACACATCTTTTGGGAGCTGTCACTTCTGTATATTCCTTGCAGACTGTTTTTTTTTTTAATTCAATTTTCAATTTAAAAATGTCAGCGGTTTTACTTTTCCTCAAGTTTCCTGAAAAATAAAATGTTTCTCTTCTCTTGTTTTATGAAAATATAAAGCTAAGATTGTGATCTTTGTTTGTGCCTGTATATTAAAAACATTGGGATGAAATATATTTTAATTCATATACCACTTGACCCGAAGATCGTCAATGCTTCATAAAAAATATGCCAACATGTTTTACTTCTAATTAGCATGATTTTGTTCAAGTTCTTGTTCAATATTATTTTCATTATTTCTTGTAAACAAATGAATAATTCATCAATAATGGACGAAGTATGTGTCTCGCATTTATCGGATGTAGAAATAGCTGATAGAATGCGCCGCAGTAACTACGAAAAGTTCAAAACTCTTGTTCGGATGCACCTTTCCTTTCAACTGGATCTAAATACAGACGAGTGAGTTTGGACTGGAAGTGTAAATTAATTAGCCCCTATTCTTTATTTAGGTTGCTTCTGTTATAATTTAAGGTTTGATTTGCCGTGCCATGAGGTAATCTACTATGAAAAAGGGAAACTCAAGAAATGGAATCGTTTATCAAAAAAAATGAAAGGCTGTACATCTGGGAAGTCTAATTTCAGTCCGCCGGAGATGAATCGTTCTTCATTAGATCATAACTTCATAAATCAGCTTAGGCATTTAAAAATGTTTATTCTGATGGAGGAAAGTAAGTACATATGTTTTAAAGTTAATATGAACTGGTGGTAGCACACTCAAGTTGTTGTTGGTCATTCAAAATCATTAATTTGAACTATTTTTGTGAGGTTATACTCCTCTTGATTTCTTTCTTGATTGATATGTTTCAATACGTATACATATATAGTAGTGATAAAATGGATCTTTAAAATATTAAAAAAAGCCTTTTTCATTTTTAGATGTAATTCAGGAAGGTATATTTCGAAAAACAGGCTCGGCCTCACGACAAAATGAACTGCGTGCTCTCATTCAAAGTGAAAAGCAATTAGATCTGGCCAATGGGTATTCAGTTCATGATTGTGCTACTGTCTTTAAAAGCTTCCTCGCTGAACTGCATGAGCCTGTGTTAACTGACGCTCATTATCCGGCTCATTCGCAAATTGCCCCCCTGTGCAATTCAATGCCGACTGTGATAGTTGACAAAAAGAAGGAACAGCACATATTAAATTCAATGCAATTACTTCTACTCTTGTTGCCCGACGAAAATCGAACACTGCTTAAGGATATTATTGAAATGCTTCACATTGTTTCAACTCATGAAAATACAAATAAAATGTGTTCGGAAAATCTGGCAACTTTATTTGCACCCCATCTAATTTGTCCACGAAATTTACCGCCGGAAGCTCTTCACTATGTCGCCCAAACTATGTGCGCCATCATAACTTTCATGATAACCAAAGGCTTAGTTGTATTTGAGATTCCTGCTAAACTAGCAACAGACATACGTGCTTACTTTCTTGAAAGAAAACGAAAAAAAACCATGTCACCCGAACAAACACTTGACGAATCTATATCAGACATTTCGACTGTAAATACTGTCTATACATTTGTTGATCGGGAAAAAACTGCTGCGGCACATAGTTCGAATAATACTGACACCGAACTGGCACAATTATACGCTCATATTCAAACTCTTCCTGAATCATCAAAGAAACGACGATTAATCAAACAGTTTAACAAACAAAATGGACAAGGTCAGTTCTTTTTTAATGTCTGCAATGTGCCGTAAAATGTTAAAGTTTTGTTGTTGTTCTTTTTTTTAATATTTCAGGGACTCCACTACAATTGGTGACTTTAAATAGAATAAAACATTCTGAACCGTCGCGTAGTAGTAAATCGATAAGTGATTCTATTAAGAAGCATATCTTTCACAAGGGAATAATATCAAGAACACCAAAAAGGACACCTGTCAACTTAAATTCTCAGGGTGTGAGTAAATCTATAATGTTTTTGATATTGTTTTGTTCTTAGTGCATGTTTTGTTTTTGTTTATATACTAAATTAATTACCTAAAGCTCATGTCTTGTTAATCGACAAATTTAACATCATATCACAGAAGAAAAATAAATTCGATTTTTTTCTTAAATTAAAACTATGATGATGGAGAAGTCGAAACAGGTGATTTTGTCATGAAAAGTAGAACCAGGATTTGTTTAAATGTTGGTTTAGCTTATTTAGAACGTAAACTATATATCTTATTACTTTAAACGAGCTAAACTTGTATATACAATGTTTGGTTTCTCGGCAACGGCTCTAACGATTTGGATGGAGGAAAAATAGATTTAATTAAATCCAGCCACTGTCACTCCCACTTTCTTATTTCTTTGTCTCTAGAAAATGCCTACTTCTTAGGGACGACTCAATTGATTTTGATGACATTCTCAGAGTTTATTTGTATGAACGACAAAAATTAAGAAATTGGGTTTAGTAAAGTCCGCCATGTACACTTTTGAATTTTTTGTAGTTTCTCGGAAATGATAAACGATTTAAAAGGATTTTTAAGAATTTATATTAATACAACAAAAAAATAACTCCTATTTAGGAAAATCCGTCCAATTTTACGCCCACTTTTTTATCATTTTTTTTTTTTTTTTGGAAAATTTTAATGAAATTTAGTTTGCTCTTATGATCGACAGAAAAATTAAAAATTAGATTAAATAAAATACGCTAACTGAGACGCCAAATTTTATTATTTCTTAATATCTTTGAAGAATTCGGCATAAACTTCCAAGTCACCATCCTTCCAATATCTGTCTGGGAGTACTGAAGCTTTTTGGAACATGATAATATCCATATTATACTAATGGATCAAAAACTGATGCCGGGATTGGTGGGAAGCTTCTCTTTCCGTCTTCCTAATCATTGTAGCCTGTTCCAGGCGGAAATTATGGCAATTAGAGAATTCCTTTCCTTGCTCAAAGAAAACGTGATATCAACTACTGATATCCGTATTTTCTCAGATATACAGGCGGCTATTCAATCTCTGGAATCGTTCTTTTACAAACTCCATAACTGCTCTCAGCTGCCGTTTATATTTCATGGAGATCGCGCAGCAGTTCAATATTCACCTATGATGCGTGTCAGGGCACAGGGACATTCCAGGGAATTGTAAGGCTGATGAACGTGCCAAAAATGGAATGACGGCTACCTTTATTACCTGAAAAGGCAAATATAGGTATACCCATGGCTACATTTAATTTAATGCTGGAACAAGATGCTATAGAAAGGACAAACCGAAGATGGAGAAATACAACAACGTGTCTGACGACAAAATAGTTCTAGTCAAACTTGATGTGAAACGCTCCAAGTGTTTGATAACCTTAAGCAGATTGCATATCAGCTCCGTAATTGGTGTCATAATGGGACACTATACCTCCTAGTAATGCACGCAACGAGTCTCGGCGTTTATTCAAACGATTTTTGCAGAAGCTACATGGACGAAGAAGAGGTGGAATCTATTCCCCATCTTCTGTGTACATGCCCTGCTCTATCTCAAAGACGTATACTCCATCTTGAAGACTATTTCTTCGATGATCTCAGCGATCTAAACAAAATAGGCATCTACAGTCTCTTACGCTTCATTAGGAGCTCCAAATGGTTAAATGAATAGGGAGTTTATCTCAGGATTCATGTGGTATCACAAGGAACCAACTGTTGTCTAAGTGTGTCAGCTGCAACGCTGACAGATACTTCAACCTAACCTAATCTAGTATCTTTGAAAATGGCACTATAAGAGATTGAATTTTGTATGTAGATAATAAGTCCGTTCCCGTACTCCCTAAAACTGCGAAAATCTAGGAATTTCTACGAAAAACTTTCAAATCCTGTTCCCGTACTCCAAATTTTCCTAGTTTTTTCGCAGAAGAGAGCCCTCATGAAAAAGTAAAATATTTCCCCATGCTTCGAATTTTAGTCCAAGAAAATTTTTTGGACAAAATTAATATTTAACATTTCAAATTTATATAAGTAGGTATTATTCAGACCCGTACCCAGGGGTTGCCAAGAGATGTTGATTTTTATGTTCTGATTTGATGCTTATCTTCAAGGTTTTGTTTAAATGTGGAAAATATTTCAGGATATATATCAAAATCTTTGAAGATGGCCAAAGCAAAATCAATGCAAAAGATGATAAAATTTTAGAATTTCCAAAAATTACATTAGGAGTTTTATAAGTTTTCCACTCTCAGAATATGTGTTGGCTTTTGCACTATAAGGGGCCACCTTGGGAAAGAGCGTAAAATGCAAAATTAGTCTTTAAAAAAAAACATGATTTCTGATTTATTCAATAATTTCATTCTTCATTTAGAGGGTGTTTTCATAAACGCAGAAAATCTGCGCTAGTGCACTCGCATTTGTTTTCTCATGCATTATTGGACGCACAGCAGAATATGTGCAGTTAACACGAAAGCCTGTTTAAATAAAAAAATTCTCGCGTTCTTGCCCTTTCTGCAGCCAAAAAATAATGGCTGCGCAATCTGCTCGATTCCTATTATATTAGCTAGGTTAGTCCGACCGAAAATCTGACTTTTTGAACAGGTTTAACGCAGGTTAGGCAGAGTTTTATGAAAACACCCATATTTCTAACCGACTTCTTCTATTCTTATGTATAAAATATATTTTAAATTTATAATAAAAGAGTATATACAATAAGACATATTCATAGTCGCTGAAAAACCCAAGCTTTACTAAACTACATTTTAAGACAGTTTCGGCTCAATGAATACAGACCGATTTTACTTACAAACTGTTGGTTTTATATTTTTATAAGATTATTAACTTGTTTTACTACACAAATGGCTTCAAATATTTTGGAATGATAAACTTAAAAAAAAAATACAATCAACGTCGAAAAATTCAACTAAACATTTTTAACACAGTTTAAAAATAACTATGAATACGACTCAATGTCAATATATCTATTATTGGAATGCAAGCAATAGCTTTTCCAATAGGAACTAATAACATAACTTTATTATCTCAAATTCGAAAGATGCTGAGCAAGGCTTTACCTCCCAAGTACTTTTTTTTAATTTTCACTAAAATGTCTCTCAGTTATAAATCATAATAAAAACTGTCGTAAATTTTAGCCAAAACAGCTTCAATTAGACTTTCTTTGTTTTTATTTTTTCTTAGTCTTGCGAGCACAATAGGTTATGAATACCCTTAAAATGTTACGAAATAGTGCGAGCGATTAGGAAACTGGGATAGGATTAGATGCGAGATTGAATATCGCAATGGGAGGGAAAAAATCGGCCGGGTAAAGCATTCCCCATTCGTGTAGTGCGGATATGGATGGAATCACTATACTTGCAACTACGTCCGAAGTTGGGCTCAAGAGTAAACTGATACTGAGAGGTTCAATTGTTTTAGTTATTGCTTCATACATTTTCAAGTTGTGTGGCAACATAAATTGGAAGTGACTGAACACATGCCAATTTCTGACTGTTTTGTTGTTGTTTGGTACTATATATGCGGGAGTTCAGTTACAGGAAAAAGGAAGGCGATAAATGGTTATACATTTGAGTGTCTTTAATCTGAAAATGCAATTGATATAACATTTATATCAATTGTATCTTTTTGTCTCGTTTTCAAAAAATGCACTTTTAATTCGAAAATATATTCAAAACAAATCAATATTTTAGTACGTTTTGAATTTGTTCACACTTTCCCCTGCTTAAACTATGTTTGTGGGCATTATATACATTTCTAAGGTTCAAAGAATCGTCGTGAACATTAAGTTCTTAGATGGGAGAACATTTAAAAACTACGCCATCTTTTGTAATTGTTAATGTGAAGTTCGTTTTACCACTTATTTAAAAAAAAAGTTAAATTTATTATTTTAAAAACCTGGTCTATACATTTTACTTCCCTGCCATAATTTTATCTTTGTTTAAATATTTATTTTTTTATAAAATCTTTTCTTATTGAATTTGGGATATATGTATGTATGTACATATGTTTTTAGTTTGACTTTAAATTTAATTGACTTGAAAGAATATCTCAGGATAAAGTTTAAGCTTCAGAATTGTACATTTTAGTTAAAACTATAAATGAATCAATAATAATATTGTTGTTTTATTATCGGTTTCTTCCAACTCATAATAGACACCCAACTTCTCGACAAAAAATCCAAAACTACGAGTCCTGTTTCAAAGTCCCATTTCGAGTCTACCCTTCCATAAAAATTCAGGAACACCATCTAGTTCATCACCATCATCATTATCTAATATATTTTCAATTAAAACGCATCCTTTGAAAAAGTCTATTTCTTCATCTTCTCTATTACTAACAAATTCGGTGAATTGCCACCAAGCTCATACATCAATTTCGGCACCAGTCAGTCGAACTACTTCAAGCGAATTAGAAGAAGCCAGTTGCACAACTCCATTGAAAATGGTTTGTGACGATACATTTTATGGTACATCAACGCCTGTTCCAAATGTCAATGAAACAAAATCTGTAGCATGGAAATATACAACATTACAAGAAGACGATGAATCAAGTAATCCATCAACTCCAATAAATAAACAAAATCAAATAGAATATCAATCAAGGTACAAATCCGAACCTAATCTGTCTCGAATTATAAAAGAGCATAATAAGGATGTCCCAATTGTTAAAAGTAAATCATTAACAAGAAAACTGATGAAAGGTGTAAGCATGGGTAATCTACGATTAGCATTTGCTAATGATTCTAGTAAAAAATTTGGACGCTCAGCATTGTCGTTAAAGCGTGATATAAGTGACGAAAGTGTAACTTTTCAAGAGGAAAATGAATCACGATATGAATTTGAAAAACCCATGCAAGAAGAAGATGAAGAAGATAATGTTGACAATAATACAATTGAAATGTCAAAATCCCAGATGTCGTATTATCGAAATTTGGAACTCATAACAAGTACTCCATCTATTATGCTTGAAAGAAAATCAATGTCTCCAATAACTAAATCTACACAACGAATGCCCAAATCTATGCAGGTAAACTCTTAACTAATATATTAATCCAGCTGTTAATTTGCATGTATGTATATTTATTGATATTTTTACTTCGATTTGGAATTGTTTATTAAATAAATAGTTTTTTTTTTGTTTCAAAATTAGGAATCTATTATGACACCACGTTCAAGGAAGCCTGTAATGCTGACGACAACCCAAGGATCTTCGGAACAAAATCAAACATTTTACCAAAGCGATTTGTCTAGTTTTCGAGAACAAGATGAAGATTCAGTTGTATGCGATGATCCACAACATAAATGTTCTGATAAAACACAAGAAGTTGCGACAGAAGGATCTCTATCCAATCACTTCAAGTAATAATGGTTATCCTTCGATTACATTGACAGTTTAATTTATTCTTTTAACTGCAGGGATTATCTTCTAAGTCGCAGTGTCTTAACCGCCAGCCCCATGGATAAGTCGTTCTTTAGTCAAACAGATGAACTTGGTTCTACACAGAATATAGAAGATTTAGACGAATCTCAAATGAGCTCAAGTTTATTATATTGCCTCGATGGTAATCGGCCAGTAGAATTTGAAGAAACCAACCATCATATTGATGATGAAGCAAATTTGCCATCATCAAGTACAAATTCTAAAAGTCGTAAAAGAGCAGCTTCTAGCGATATTGAAGATGAAAATAAAGAGAATAGCATTAGTAAGTCGGACAATGTTTTACTAACAAAAAAATTATTTATAAGCGAGTGCGAAGGCAATACAGAAGGATAAAATTCGATATGACGATTAGAGTTTATTTAATTAATATATAAAAAAAAGTAAATATAAAACCAAACAAAAAAACTTATAATTTAAATTATAACTGTTCATATATATATTTATATATTTAATGAATTAAGGAAGAAATTATATGATTAAGTTTTTTTTTTATAATTAAATTCTATATTCTATTGATCTACACGTTTTAATATATGTACATACGTGTATAACGAAAATTGTTTCGATAAATAAATCTTTTTTTTTAATATATGTAAATGAATACATTTTTCCATTTCATTTAAAAAAAATCAAATAAAATATGTAGAGCAAAAACTTCATTTGAAGTTTTTCAACATAGATTACTTATCGGATAAATAATTTTTTGTGAACAACTACTAACTATCCTACACTGTCCCAATTGTTTTCAATGCAATCACATGTGGGTTAGTTAGTACTTGCATTCCAATTGGTCCTATGGGAAATATCTCAGGAAGTTTTATTTTACTCGGAATATTTCATTCTCTGGGCATTTTTTGCGAAAGGTATGAATAAAATATGTTTACCCTTACATTATTGCCTAAAACTCATTAAAAATAACAATAAGAAAAATTAACTTGGCCATAACATCCTTGCCAATGAAAGATAATCAAATGTAAAAGATAAACCATACTGGATTTTAAATAGCTTTCGCTAAATCGTAATCGACACAAGGAACTAATTGACGTGATAAAACCAAATAGAATATTTTACCCAGACGGATCATCAACAGGTAACTACACCGCATACTCAGTTGTTTAACTCATCTCCTCTACCTTCTCCAGTTTCTTTCTTCTCTTCACCCAGGTTTACTTCCGGTCACAGCAGGAAATTATCGCTGAACTTGCGGGGCTTAAAAAACCTACACAAATATCTTACCCAGGAAAACCATTATTTGGATAGACAAACTTGAAAGGTCTAAAAAACCCTACCAACAAATGCCCCGCTCTTAACTCCATAAAAACACATATAAACTATAACATCTGACTTATCTGGCTATATGGGAAATGAAGCCGCAGACTTGACAGCAACAGAAACCCAAAAGCTATCGCTAGTTATAGAGGTTTTCAATTTTTACCAACTTCTCCGCATTTTGCACAATAATCAGAGCATACAATTAGACGAACAATGGTCTAACAACAAGAGTCTTACGAAACCAATTCATGGAAAGAATTCGCATAACATACTATCCGGAACTCACAAAACTTTTTTTAACACTCAATAACTCTACACTCTGGGAGGAGAAAAATGCGAGAACTGCAGAGTGCCCCTTTCTATATCGCACATTCTATTTAAAAGCCCTATATACAGAATGCATTCAGCTTCAGACACGTCAAAACAACTCGCCTATCTGCTCGATCCCCTACTCTAAAAAACTATTCGAAACATCACTAGAATCTCAGCTTTACATAGAAAAATTGAAATCAAAGCTAAAAATTACATGAACAAATTGTACACTCTGTTTCCATGACCTTTTATCATCTGTTTGTTACTGAGTAAAGGGCCATTGGAGCTTAAGTTCTAAAGATTTAAAAAATAAATCTAATTCTAATTGAATCTAAAATTACCGTTAAACCGAGTTTTAACAGTTGAGAATTAATCAATGTAGATTTATAAAAAAAAGCAAAATAAAAAATGCTTACTGGTTTATTTAATTATATATATTAAAAGCAATCCTCATTTATAATGTCAGAATTCACAGCTAAACCTCTCTCTTTCAAAGCCTTCGATATTAACCTGTGTTTCTCTTGTCGCTGTTCTTGTTCTCGACGTTGGGCATCAAGAATTTCCTCCACAGATATTTCTTTCAATGGCAAATTAGATTCTTTGTCTCGATCCTTTTTAATGTAAAGCAATAGGTCAAAAAAAATTATTTGTAATATCATAAAATATTTATGACAACTTACAATTTCACCTAAGAGAACTACATTTTCTCCACGAATTAGGAAAACTCCTCTTGGAATATCACCGTATTCATTTCCTACATGAATTCTTTCGATGGTCCTGTGCAAAACTAAATTGGCGAATTGATCCACAGAACGAAGATAACCAATTAGGGTTCGTCCATCTCTCAAAAGCACCATTAGTTTTTCTGTAAAAAATGCATTTGGGTTAATAAAAACACTGAAATAATGTATTGTATCTATTTATACTATCAACTTCTTCCAGCAAGTGAGCGGTTCCTGCAAGAGGATTTAGATCATCCATTGTTTTTGATAAGTTTAAATAAGTTATAGCTTTAGTAAACAATTTATGATGTGTTTTTTTAAAACCGATTACAAATAAAATTTCAGTTTGCGTTGTCAAAATTGCCTGACGTCTCACAGTCACGGCAAACAGTTATGTGTCAAAAAAAGTACTGTTCGCTTATTGATTTGCTTCCATATTGGGATTGTCGAGACATAGTGGCTGGTTTCACGAGCATAAGAAGTAATTATTTTAAGAAAGAGAACTGATGATTTTAAGAGAGAAAGGATTGGGAACAAGGCTATTTCATAATTTTCAGTTATGAGTATTGTTTTAAAAATCATATTTCATTCTAAAACGTTCTTCTATAGATAGGTATTTTCATTTTTATTTTGACGGCAGAAAGTCCGTGGTTCAGAAATTTTAACTCTCATATTTCGGCAGATTAATTGAAGTTCAACGATGGTCAGACATTAACTTTATAGCCTTTTCACACCAAACGCAAAACACGGTTTTCGCGAAATTATCGGTTTTGGCTGAAAACCTAATTTCAATTTCAATTCCCAACGTATTTGTTGTTGTCTGTGGTGCCAAAATAGTTGGAATGTCAAACGAAAACTTGTAAATATTCAGTATGAACAGTTTTCGAGTTTTCGTAAACTTTTAGCTGAAAAACCGGTTTTAAGTTTGGTGTGAAAAGCCTATTACCTTCTTATACAAACTTGAACTTGAACCACCTTTGAACCTCTATTAATCTGCCAAAATCGTAAACCGTGAACCACGGATTTAATATTTAAACCACGTTTTTACAACCGTTCCTAAAAGTTAAGCGTTGCACTGCAGTTCATTGCTGCAATCTATAATTGCCGGTTGCATTGTAGTAAGAATATATATTGGAAATATCTTCCTTTGCTAGGATAATTATTACCAGATTTAGAAGTATTAATTGTTTGAAATTTGTTTCACCTTATTGACCGCAAAAATCGTAATAAAAAGTTAAAAAATAAATAAAAACAAAATTAAAAATTAAAAATTAAAAAACGTTTATTTTTAAAATTATTTAAATTTAAACTTTTTATTTATCAAATATGCATTTCGGTTCTCAGCTGCGGAACCATCATCAGCGGCGACAATTAAACAAAACAGTATACAGAAGTATTAGTTATAAAATCTTAAATTATTTGTAAAGTGTACCAGTGTTAATAAATAAAATGTGGTAAAAAATTTGGGCAACCGAGTTTTGTCATATTTGTTTGATTACAAATCATTTGCTCCTAATGCATTCGCATTTGTTAAAGCATGTGTAAATTCAGATTATTTCAGAAATTGAACTGCCTTGAGATTGATCTTTGGCTATACATACTAATTTTACTTTGTTGTATTTTTCTTGTAAAAGTATAAAAATTGTTATAAGAGTTTAAATAGTAGGCGATGCACTACGATCTGGTGCACATAACAGTCTAGTATAATTTTGTAAGAGTGCAACATTTTCTTGCACAACAAAGAAAAAATATACGGAATAAAACCATGAAACACTTTTACTATAACTCAACACTACAGCAACAGAAAAAATACAACAGAGTAAAATTATCACGTTTTGTGAATTTACAGCAGTGTTTCCACAAATTAAAAAATAAAGAAAGACTTTCATGCCGATTAGTGAACTCGCAATTTTCTACTCCCTGGAAGCTGAAGAGACTGGCGGTAGATTCGCTTTCGCGTTTATTTCAATTATTGAACTCGTCGAATGAACTGTACTATGGATTCATGAACTACCTTCCAATTTTTCGAACTATATTGTCGCTGCTGTCAAACAAATTTGTTCAAATCGTTGATCGGTTAGATTTTTTTCATTCTTCTTACTTTTTGTCATTCTCGGCCAAGAAACTCCCAGTTATCGGCAATACCCCTTTCACACAAGGCAACTGAGTTGCCGGCAACTGGGAGCTTGTGGGTGAGAAGGGCAAGAAGTAAGGGGAATGAAAAAAATCTCCCCGGTCAACGATTTGAAGAGATTTTTTTGACGTTTTGCTTTGAAATTTTCTTAGATTTCCATTTTGACGTCTG
Organism: Philhelius pedissequus; assembly: GCA_910595825.1. Lineage (NCBI taxonomy): Eukaryota > Metazoa > Arthropoda > Insecta > Diptera > Syrphidae > Philhelius > Philhelius pedissequus. The sequence continues at coordinate 34,190,832 of OU343163.1, forward strand.
TCTTCGGAGACAGATCTATCAGTCAAACATATATTTTTTTAAAGAGAAATTGTTTCTTACAATAATATTATTACAACATTAAACCAAACCAAGTGAGCTACTTAAATAAATTCATTGTGAAAGAAAATTTTAAGTTTTAATTCTTGTAGGCAAGGTTTCCCGGCGGCTGTTCCTGTGATGATTGTGGCAATGCCATTGGCCGCATTTAATTCAATCCATCACGAGTTGGTACACATTTTATACATACAATTATGAGTCTAGACATGGAAAATCGACAACAAAAATGCACGGACTTCATCATCACATTTGGTTTATAATAAAGTTCCTGTATTAGCGAGCAGAATCAGCAGCAGGCAGCACCACAGGTATCAGTCATTTCATCCTGCCAGTTGTTTATGCGTCCAACTGTCGCCGTCGATGGTGGCGATTGGAGCACCAGCAGTTCCATTGCTCCCAACACACAATCTCTATGCCAATACGACGACGACCACCACCACCGGCACACAACCGGACAGCATATACATAGCTCCGAACGGTGGAAACCTGCATTATGAGGATGGATCAATTTATCCACCAGTTATACCGCCTGTAATAACTTTTGGGCGATATTTTACCGTCTTGTGCCAATACAGTACCATATCAGAATACGAATATCAATTATTCAACAGCACAGTCCTCACCATCACAGCAATCATATTCAACCAGAAGAACCAATCTTAGGACATACCACTCCTTGCAAAGGTGACATAGCTAATTTCAGCGAAACCCACAACATCTTCATCAGGCTGAATACGCCCGACGCTAGTTCCGCACGTCCCATGAATCAAACAAAACAAGATTACGACTCTTCTTTGTTTTTCTTTTTTTGACGACACCAGAGGTCAAAAATCTGCAAATTGTTGCTGTTTGTGGATTAATGGATTTTGATCTCTGGTGATGACAATAGTACTCGTCTGTTTCTTTTGTCGGGCGCAGAGTTAATTCTTAGTATAATTGTTTTCAAACATACTTCATAAAACTGGTGGTTATTCATGTTGTCCTCAACGCCAGATAAAACAATCAGCGTCCTCAACTAAATCGTGTTGTTTATTATTTCTGCTGCAAGAAAACTAACAAAACGGATTAAACATAAAAACCAATAAACTTCGAAAAACAACCATGGATCCTTACTCACCGGAGCTTTTGTGGATGGTCATAATTACCTTTATATTGCATTCATTTTGAACGAGTGTTGGTTCAGGTGTTTTGAGCATTCGGCAGGCATGCGTATTGGCTACAATTGGTAACTTGTAAAACACAATTTTTTTTTATCTTAGATTAATCTTTATTTATTTGCTATTTAAAGGATATAAGGTTTCCGACACAATGCGAAAAGGAATTCTTGAAGTTGGTTTATATGAAGGTTCGGAAACTAAACTAATGTTGGGTTTGTATGTCCGCTCTGGCTAGCAGTGCTGCATGGTTACTAGTAGCTACGTTTCCCAAGCTACCTATTTCTGGGACCCACAGTATTGTTGGTTTAACTACCGGTTTTAGCTTGGTGGCGCGGGGAACCCAAGGAGTTAAGTGGTCAACGCTGTCAACAATTGTTGGTTCCTGGTTTATTTCGCAAGTTATGAGTGCCATTGTTAGCATTTCGCTGTTTATTCTTATAAGAAAGTTCATTTTACGCGCAAGTGATCCCCTCAAAGCAGGACTAGCTTCTTTGACAGTGTTCTACAGAGTTACTATTTTCATAAACTTCATCAGCATTCTATTAGATGGTCCCAAACGTAATTGAAGTACATATAAACACAAACATAAAAATATCGAAATATTAATTGAATTACTGTTTGCAGTTTTATATATGGACAACACTGGTACCATTGGTTTCAAGCATAGCGGGCTTACTATTGAAATTGGAGCTGCCATAACAGTACTTCTGGCTAGTAAAATTGGTTTACCAATTTCGACAACACATTGCAAAGTGGGTTCTGTGTTCTTCGTTGGATATGTTAATTCTAAGAGCAACGAAAATGGCGATAAGAGCAACAGTAAACCAAGCTTTACAGCTCCAAATTTGGAGAACGGCACATCGTCTACTACCTTAACACCAAAATCTAAAGGCAGCGTTGATTGGCATTTCTTTCGAAAGCTTCTTTTTTGTGCAATCAATTGCGATAAATAAAATAAGTAAGCTAGTAATTACAAAAATCAAAAAAAATCAGACCTATTTTGACAGCAAGTTAGAAACTTGTAGAAAAAATGCAATTTTAATTGCAAAAGAGCTGTCCTTTTCTGTTCTGACTTTTTACTCATTGATTAGTTTGTTTACTATTTTTTTATTATAGGTCTTTGCATACTATTGTTATATGATTTTGACGTTTGAATATATATACATATTTCATTTCAATTCAAATTGTGTTGTGTATTGAGTAAATATTCATGTCTATTACCGAAGTCGTAAGCGACAGCGAAATCTACGACGCGACATAATTTGCATTCCATAAGTCGTTTTCAATTCTTGTCACTCGTTTTGTTGTCGTATCCAAATGTCAAACGATGTTGGGCGCTTACATTCTGTATTCTATAAGACGAAAAAAAACGACAAAGATGAAAAAAACGAAGGTATCTCTCGCACAAAAATTTGGTCACGACAGAGAAATGGAAGAGGGAAAAACAGTAATTATTCTTGTTATAATTTATTTTATCCAATTTATTTTTATATAGTTTAACATATGTTAGCAAAAATATAAAATGTTTTGCATTGGCAGTTGAAATTAACAAATCAAAATCAGTTCTAAGCACTTGTGCAGCTGATGCAGGGGAACGAGCACTTGGCTAGAGGTTTTTTTTTAATGGAATACATAAAAACGACGGCACACTACGCCTTTGAAGAGGAAACGGCTGTGCTTCTAAAAAAGCTGTTCGTTTTCCAAGAAATAAAATCAGTTCTGCACTATTAATTTTAATTAATTATTAATAATGAAATTAAATCCAATTTGTTTTCGTACAATGACTTGGTTTTCAATTTCATTTGGGTTTGACAGCTATTACTTTTTAATCGTTTAGAAATCTGGTACAGATTGGTCGCGTCGTAAAAGTTATAGAATGCCACTTGAAAAACGACACGACATAGAAAACGACAGCCTCGAAAAACACGAGACGACTTCGGTAATCACCCCAATTAATAAAATGGATAAGAAATTTTTTTGGTCAAGAGCTTTAATTCAAAAATTAATATACCTCTATCAAGAATATGAGAATTTATACAATGTGCAGCATCACATAGATAGGGTGAAGAGGTCAGACTTTAAAAAAGACAATCCGCGAATTACTATACAGTTAATAAAACTAAAATTAAAAAATTTAAGAACACAATTTGTGCGAGATTTTAAAGATGTGGAAGCATCAAAAAAAAGCGGTGCCGGGGTGGACGATATTTATGTACCAAAACCTTGGTTTTATGAAGAACTAGAATTTAATAATTGTAATAAAAGAATTTATATTTTATATAATAATTAATGTGTGGAAGCGATATAAAAATATTAAATTAATAAATTAATTAATATTAATAATAATAAAATAATTAATATTAATAAAATTAATATTAAATTTATATAACAGAAAATCTTAATAAAACTTTGTTTTGATTTATAGTAGTTTTGTTCCATTTATTTATGACTCATTAGCGATCTTAAGCGTAGGAATTAATTCCAAAACTACCCTCTTCATTGGGATTGTTCAAACGCTTCCGAGGTGCATTCCAATAAGCCCAATATAATCATCCCATCATCACTATCATGTGTTGGGTCCAAAATTTGGATGGCAAGAGAAACACACTCCAACAAATCTGCACACAAATCAATTTTCTCTTGGTTCATTATTTTTCCGTGACCTTTTAATATATTAATTTAGCAAACCATTATTAACAACCACAATAAAAAAGACAACATTTACCTATATAACCGCACCTGGTTTCTTTATTTTGTATTTATTTTTCTAAAAATAAGCTGCAGTTAATTTTCCAACAGCGAAGCAAATTGTTTGTTTACAAAAAGCGAATGCCAAATCAAAAGCAATTCAAAAAACGAGCAACTCAGTTTCCTAATCAATATTTTCGTGTGAAAGCTACAAGGCAATTAAAGGAAAACGTCAAAAAAATCTCCAGCAACTGGTTTCCCTGTGTGAAAGGGGACCAACTCAAGTTTCTTGTGTGAAAGTAGTTTAAGCAAACAGATCCTAATGTTGCTTGGATGTCGCTAGTGTCGTTAATTTGAAACGTCATCGCAAAATATACATGACAAAATAGTCCAATTTTTTTCTGATTGTACGTCTACTTAAACGCTAATTAGTAAATTACGATTAAAAATACGAAATAAGGTGAAAATAAAGAAAAAAAAAGAAATACCAATAAGAAATTTTAAAACCTTAACTAATTAAAAATATTGAATATTTCATAAATTTTTAAAACCAGCGTAAGCTTGTGTCAATTATATACATATGTACAAAATACAATATGAATGTTTTTTTTAGGAAAATTTACCACATTTATCGAATCATTCCCTAACTTCAAAGTACTTGATCATCAAAATGAATTTCTTTATTCGCCAGCAAAAAGCTGTTTTCAAAATTGGATTAAAATCCCCAGTTGGATTCTCAAATAAATGTAAGTGGTTTTATTTTTAATTTGTAAGAAATGCAAAATTTTCCACGCATCATCAAAGAATTACATCAGCTGTGCGTGTGTTTATTGGTTTGGTGTCGAATAGTCTGTCGAGATTTGAGAAAATGATGTTCGGCTTTGATTGTTTGCTTCTAGTTGTATTGTTTTTTTTTTATTCTAATTAAATCAGTGCTACGAAGGGTAACACACCAGTAGATCGATTATTAATCTTAAAAAGTATAAACAAAAAGCAGTAGATACCTAAAATACTTTCTACTTCTTCTAGTTTGTTCGTATGAAGTTTGATGAATGCGTGTACTTACGTAAGTTTCTTTTATTCTTTGTTATATTATGTCGATGTCACTGACAAATTAAAACAACAAATTTTATTTTTACAAGTTCATGACTAAAAACACCTGTTATATTGAAAACAAATCCATTTTCTTGGTTTTATTTTAAACTGTGACATCATCGTTTATTATATTAATGCGTACATAAATGCATTCCTTTCGATTGCTTACTAGGGTTGTACATATAAACGGCGAGGTGGACATAAGATAAGTTCCTATAGGTTAATAGTCAATTTATAGCAATTGGGTCATTACTTAAGAAAAATAACTTGCCGCCGATTTAGAGATGTTATGTCAACCAACTAATTGCCGCATGTTTCTGTTACATCTCTTTTCTTACCATTTGTCATGTTTTAAAATTTGGCAAACAATAGAGTAAATACAAAGTCCATTTCTTGATATTTTGCATTAATACGTTAAATAATGTTGTATTAGCTTTATTATTAATTCAAGGTTAAGATGACTCAAATCTGCCGGCTGAAATAGGTTAGGTTGAAATTCGGTGGGCAGAGTTGTCAAAAATTAAATTAATTAAATTAATTAAATCATTCAACTTGTTACTGTTTTCAATCTAAGCTAGCTCATAGTAGAATAACTTTGCAAATAAAGTTTGCCCTTTGATATTGTGAAGTTATGACAGGAAAGTAATGCTGTCTTGTATTTGCTTAGAATTCCCTCTTTAATCTTCAGTAGGCATAAAAAACGAGCGAGCTTTACAGTAGTCGAATTATACATACATATTTGTCACATATCATATCTCTGACATTGCTTTCTTATCAAAATTAAAAAAATATAAATGGAGAAGTTTCCTAAACATTATCATCCATTTTAACCTTTTCTTTTACTTGCGATATAGTATGTAGGTTTTATATGGCAAGTTATAGATTCGTAAAAAAAATCGAAAAGAAAAGTATTTTGGAAATTTTTTTTTGAGAAAAATGGTTAGGTATTTTTGGTACCTCTAGTTCTAGTAGAACCATTTTTTTGGTTTTCAATTTTCTGAAAAACGGTTCAGTAGATTTTTTTTTTTGAATATTGTTATGCAAATGCTCCTAGAAAGTTTAAACACTAATGTGAACCAAATTTTTCAAAACAAATTTGTTGTACAAAAAAAAAAAACTCAAAATTTCGAAAACTACTCAACCGCTTTTCTCGAAACTTGATATTTAATAGTTTTCAACATAATCTTGAATAGTAAAAACTGTTGAAACTTATGTATTTTTTTTTGTGAAATAAAAGAAATCAATTAGGTGACAAAATAGTATTAATATATTATATAATAATAGTTGATAAATGCCTATTGAATATATTGGCTTATTAAATATTACTATAAGTGATGTTGATAGTATGGCGGTTGCAGTAAGAAGAAGGATACTTTGCAGCCGGAAATAATGTGATCGTTTTGTTTGTCAATGTAAAGTTGGACAATTACCCTAGAGGTCGTTCATTATGTTGAGTTGCTGTAGGAAAGCGTTGCCAGACCACATCTCAACAAAAACTAGATGATAGATAGATAATTTTATTCAATTGAGTTTTACATGTGTACAGATCAATATTTTACCATTTCATGAATAATTATATAGGCATGACATATTAATGTCGTCTGCCAGCTTGGTAATTTAATTACTTCTAGAGTTAATTTTTTTTCTTTTCCTTATAAAACATATTGCATTTTGATTTTGAAATTCAAGGTGAAAATAATAAAAAAATCAAGACATTTAAATTAATATAAAGCTTTTCGTAAATTCTTACATTAAATGCAGTTTAGTTAAAACACTTCTCTTTATTACTTTTAGTTTAGTTAAAACAACATTTTAAAATCTGGTATAACAAAATTAAGATTATAATGACTTCAAGAGAATTTAAAGTAAACTTGAATTTTTTCTTTTGATTTTCGTATTTATGCCAAACAAATTAATCACAAGTGTATTCAGCTAAAAACTTTCGCTGGTGATCCTTAACCTATACTCGTTTTGGCCATTTAGCAAGAAAGCTAAGTTTTCCCAAAGCAATGCATTTTTCTCAAAGTATACTCTCCTAATCTCTTTCAGTACTGGGCTTCCCCTATGAAATTCTTCAGATCTTCCTTTTCCTGTAAGTTGCAGAGGGTGCAGCTATCAGTTCCACCACTTTGATAGGGTCTGTAGTTCAGTCTTATCATTTCTTCTCTTATTTTAATAATTGTTGCAATCATATTTCTGTTGAAAGCTCTGCTGAAATAGTTTCTTTCGTTAAGGTTCAGATCACACCTGGAGTAATAATGCCCATCAGTAGATGAACGTACTTTTTCCATGAACGCATATCTTTCATTTTCATCGGCGATAGCAATAACTTCGTACAGTGATGTTTTCCAATCAGCAGCATGAATATCTGAAAGGTTAAGAACAATTCGCAGCTAGCTGGTTCTATTCCTTTACTAAGAATATCTGTTCGCTTAGTTTATATTGCAATGTATTTTTGGGAGTCTATTTTCATCTATATGCAAACCCTTATGGTGTAACTTTTAAGGTTTTCGCGGTTGTTTACATATTTAGTTTTTATAACGCGGCTTATCCTAAAAACTAAATACCTTATGATGTAATTTGCATTTAGTTTCAAAGTTCCGATAAACATAGTTGGAAGCCCAGTTTCAAAATAGTACATATATTTTGGGGTATTGATTGGCAAAAAGAAGATTTTTCTCAGAAAAAGACGAAGCAGATATTCCACCAGCTCAAATTTCTGCATTCCCCACACCAGCACAAAACAGATTTAGCCGTTGCATCAAACACTCTTTGTTTTGTGTTCAGTAAAAGAAGATTTTTTTCCAATTCATGCAAATTACAGACTTAGCTTTGTTTAATTTAGTTTTGAGGTGTTTCTCCAGCTTTATATAGGATGTAAATTCGACTCCTAGATAAGTATATACCTTCATTACCTCTAGTGACGCTCAGTCGTATTTCCAATTTTCGTCTATTGCAGCCCTTGCCGTGCCATTTTTGAGAACCATAACTTTGGATTTGTCGGTGTTTACATCCAAATTCAATGCTTTGCAGTATTCCACTAGTTTATTTATCTTGAGTTATAAGGCGTTAGGAGCTTCCGCAAGTATCACTATGTCATTTGCATACATTATTACTTTGAACCGCATATTTGCGAATTCAACTCCACATGGCAGCCAGCTAACCAAATCATCTAAGAATAGTGAAATTGAAGTGGACTTAGATTGCACCCTTGCCTTACTCCTTGCTCTATTTTTATTTTTTCAGATCTTTCTGTTCCGACCCTGACTTTTTTTAAAATTTAACTACATGCCTGTAAGACCTATGCAACCTGAATTGCACGGCACTAGTTTATTGATAAATTTTCTCTATAACACAGACGAAATTTGTTGAGACTCCTAAATTGTATAATTTGTAAAAAAAAACGCCTTTCTATTAACGTTGTCAAAGGCTGCTTTAAAATCTGGTAAAAACTATATTCCTATAATAAAAAACGAAGGTACATCCCATATAAATGTATAAAAAACCGTTAAGTTTTCTTAATGTATTTCTCGAAACCGACTCCAAGAATTTTTATAAAAAAAAATGTCTGTATTCTTAAATTTGTACAGTCTAAGTATAAAAATATTTTATTTTGTGTACTTATTAACGGTACTTCCCAAGAACCACTTTTTACATTTTCGACTTTTTCGCTATTATATGGACCAATTAAAATTATGTTTTATTGCAAATGCTCCCAAAAGTGTTAAAAAGCTGCATACTCAAATTTTCAAAAAAAAGTTTTTCGATGTTTAAAAATATGTAAATAATTTTTTTTGTGAAAAATAGATTCTTCAAAAACCAGTCACTGATTTTTTTTTTAAATTTGTTTTTTTTTTTTTTGAATTTCGTGTTTATTAATAATTAATTCAAAATGGCTTTTCAAACTTTTTTTCTAAAAATGTTTTTAAAATTTTATACATACAAAATTATTTTTTTTATGGAGTTGTGATTAAAAAACTAAGTTTTATTTATTAATTAAATATCTAATTAAAATTTAAAAATCTTTTATTTTATATTTACTTTTATTTCTTTTATACCAACACAACTGGAGACGAAAACACCATAATGAAGCTAAATTATTTTTGAATAACTTTTTTTTTAAATTAAAATAATTTATTAATTTTTTTTTTGAAAAATCAATAATTTTAAAGCTAATCAAAAAAATAATTTTAAATTTTATATTCACATGAACATTAATAGTCTCTAAAAATTTGCATATCAAAATTTCAAAAGAATTTTGTTTTCAAAAAACGAAAAATAAAAGACAGGATTTCATCAAAACCTGTCCTACAATTTTCGAGATTTTTATAAAATTTTCATTGATCCGTGGCATCTAATGGCGTTCTTCGTTTTTTCGAAAATCTCATTAAAGTAATGGTTTTGTCAATTTAAATAAGTTTAAAAAACGATTTTTTCCCACCTATACACCAGTCACTTTCATTATATACATGTATGTACTTGTACATATTTACATTATTACCCTCCTAATTTACATAATTAAAATCCATTTAAATATACATTTGTAGGTACCTATTTAACTATTCCTTGAATCATGCATAGGATAACTATAATAGACTAGCTACCTACCAACAGCGTCAGTGAGTAACATTAAAGTTGTTAGCTACAAGAGCAAGTTTGTACGATCCAGTCGTGCATTTTATTTAAATTGTTATGGCAATTTTAATAGACCAATGTCCCAGGGCCGGCAGACATACGTCATTTTATCATAGCTGATTTTTTTCCTGTGAATAGATACCAAAGTAGGTAAGAACTAATGGACATTACGAATCCTCAAACCTGGGACTTTTCGGAGATAATCAGTGTTAAAAGTGCATAGAAATCATACACAATTACGTTATTTTATCAAAGCTGATTTTTTATATGTTTAAGGAGATATTGACTTAAACTGTGTTTGATACTTGGCAGACACCTACAGTTGGTATGGCAGACACCTTAAATCTGTCAAAAAAACGGCCCCATTCACGTTATTTTATCAAAGCTGGTTTTTATGTTTGTTCTTCTGGCAACTATTTAACGATGTTTCCCGAGCGGGCAGACACTTACAGTGGGGTGTTTCATCTGGCAGACACATAAAAGCTTATGGAAAACCGTCCCATTTACGTTGTAATATCAAAATTGATTTTAGATAGGTTATTTAAATATTTAACAGTGTTTCACAAGCCTAATTCGTTACCTAGCGATAGTTTTCGAAATTACTATGAAAATGTTTTCATTTGTTTTACCTATTGCAGTAAACGTTGAATTTTATGTTCAGTATACCATGAGGTATCAATGTATCATTTCGATGGTAAAATTAGCAAGACTGCCAAATCTGACTCTTATGAAGTGAAAAAGAAGACGTTGAGAACCGGCCACCATCACATATACATAGATGTCTTGATAATTGGTGTTTTTTTTATTACACACTATGAAAGATGTGCCAACTAAATTAGAAATATTGCAAGAAAAATGTTGCAGATGATTACTCCGTTACGGGCGCCGAAAATTGACATCATATTTGATCAATACTTCCCACCGTCAATAAAAGACTATGAATGTTCCCTCCGACTAGAATCAACACAAACTCCAATATTACTGGACCTGATCGATTTGGCGATTATCTATTTAAATAAAACAAAGAGTACATGAGCAAACCGAAAATGGTATAAGAATTTGTACAAGTTACAGGAGGCTGGCTGATATGTAAGGCCCCAATGTAGGTGTTTGAAAATATTCTTAAATATTTATTTGAATAACTTATCTAAATTTAGTTTTGTTATAAATTATTATAATTTGTCTCAAGAACATACATACAAGCTAGCTTTGGTAAAATAACGTGATTGGTCCAAACTAAACGCCCCACTGTAGGTGTCTGCCAAGTTTTTTTTTTTTTATAATCTACATGCGCTCAAGGGATTATGAATACCCTTTAAATGATTCAACACAGCGCGGGCGTGAGGGTGAGGTTAAGGAAAAGAAAGAATGATAGGAAAGATGTGTGGCGCGATATTTGCAGACTGTAGGTGGTTGTTGTCTCAGATTTTATCTTCAGGGATGGCGGCTGAACTAATGCGGAGAAAGTTCCATGTCTTATTTATCTATGTCCCTTATAATTCGCATTAATTTTTTTATTCTTGTCATATTTTATCGGTATACTAGTTTTACTTAATCACATGTTAGTTCTATGCCTAAACAGCATGTAAATGAGTAAACCAGCAACATTGTATGATATTTATTTTTACCATTGGTTTTTAATGGAAAAATAAGAAGACATCGACTACGCAGGGATCGAACCTGTGACCATGAGGTTGACAGGCGAACACACAACTATCGCGCCACGGCCACCCCCCAAGTATCAAATAAAGTTTAAGGCAATATCTCCTTAAACATATACAAAAATCAGCTTTGATAAAATAACGTAATTGGGTATGATTTGTATGCACTTTTTACACTGATTATCTCCGAAAAGTCCCAGGTTTGAAGATTCGTAATGTCCATTCGTTCTTACCTACTTTGGTATCACATCTTTCCAATCCTTCTTTCTCTTCCTTAACCTCACGCCCGCGCTGTGGTGTAACATTTAAAGTGTAGTAATATAATCTTCAGCGCGTATGCATTATAAAAAAAGAACCTATTCACAAGAAAAAATTCAGCTATGATAAAATGACATACATATGTCTGCCGCTCTGGGATCTTACTCTATAAGCATTTAATAATATAAACTTCGAAACATAATTCAAAAAAAATCGTCATCCGTTTTCGAAATATTGAATTTTCAAAAAAAAAAAAAAATATTTTTTGTTCAAAAATCCAAAAAATATATGTTTGCAAAATTTTGGTAGATATGCTGTATTTTTTAGAAAACAGGAAAACATTTTTATCGAAATCTGTTATCCCGTTAATGAGAAAGTCGCAAAAAAAAACGTTTATTATTTTCGACTTTTTTTAATTAACATTTCTTGTAAAAAAATGTTTAGGCTAAAATGTAGACCACCTGTAATAGTGCAATTAATTTTTGTTTCAAAGTCGTTAGGGCCGTTCTCGAGATAATTAAGTTGTACGAATTTTGGTATAAAAATTGTATGGCAGGTCCCGTTATTTTTGAGGCTAAACAAGAATCGAGCCAATTACCTGAAACAAAGTACTAAGTTGGAAGAAAATCGTAGACAGACCGAGGGAATTACGGTAACCACTTCCCTCGTATTGCAGGAAAGTGAGAGGAAAGATGTTACACATCAAAAACTGCATACTTAGCCGCTGTTTTATTAGCTTTTTGAACACATCTAAGTTAACCCGCATATAAGAAAAATAATATTTTTGTTGGTTATTAAACTTTTTTTACTTTCTTTCAGACACCCGACCACACCACCATTCATTTATTGCTAATCACCAATTTAAAAAATACAGCTACAGACACCTGGGTGGCGCGAGAGCTCTGCCATCGACAGCAGCTTGTAACCCCGAACATAATGGCTGGAATGCGCATAATTCAAATTTGTATGCACATGATCCTTTTGCCCGTCAAAATCGGTCTATTTCCCTTAGCAGTAGTCTGTCCGAGCAATCATCATCAAAAGTTGAAGAAACTGTAAAACTAATGAAAAACAAACAGAAAGAACGAGAAGAAGAATTGATAAAAAGAGAAAACGGTAATATTAAGGCCACAGCTCCGGAAATTCCTAAACCAGTTCCGGTTAAAAAGTCCCTAAAAGAACGCATTTGGGATGAAATCGTTCATTACTATCATGGTTTTCGACTTTTGTTTATCGATATAAACATTTGTCGAAAACTTTTGGGCCGAGTACTTAATGGGAAGACATTGACACGTCGAGAAAATAAACTTCTCGTTAGAACTACTTCGGATTTGTTTCGATTGATTCCGTTTTCGATTTTCATTATTGTGCCGTTCATGGAATTGCTGTTGCCAGTTTTCATAAAATTTTTCCCTGGAATGTTACCATCGACTTTCCAGACTAATCAAGACATTGAAAATAAATTGAAACACAATTTGAAAGTGAGACTTGAAATGGCAAAATTCTTGCAGAAAACTCTTGACGAAATGTCAGTTCAGCATAGTGACCACAATAGTGAAGAAGCCAAAGCATTCGCTGAGTTCTTTCAAAAAATAAAAGATCCAAATGAATTTGTTGACAGTGAAGATATTATAAAATTTTCGAAACAATTTCAAGATGAAATAACTCTTGACTCGCTAAGTCGAGAGCAATTGGTTGCTCTGTGTCGCGTTCTTGAATTGCAAACAATGGCAACAACGAATCTTTTACGTTTCCAATTGCGCTTGAAACTAAGAAGTCTAGCTGCTGACGATAGAGAAATAGCCCGAGAGGGAGTAGATGCCTTGGACCTATTTGAGTTGCAACAAGCCTGCAAAACTAGAGGTATGCGCGCATACGGATTGTCGGCAGAGAAACTGCGATCACAATTACAAGAATGGATTGATTTGAGTCTAAATGAAAAAGTTCCTAACACCCTATTGCTTTTATCAAGAGCTCTAATGATCTCCGACGATGCTTCAACTACGCATAAACTTAAAGAAACAATTCGTGTGCTACCCGATGTACTTGGAACTCAAACTAAGGCAGCCATTGGAGAGCGTGAAGGAAAGATTGATAACAAAACAAAGATTGAAATTATCAAAGAAGAAGAGCGAAAGATCAAAGAAGAACGTGACGAAGAGCGTGAAGAAGAGAAACAAAAAGCAGAAGAATTATTGGACAAAGCACCAACAATTGACCAGGTTGTTCCATTATCTGTGGGAACCACTGATATATCGGCAACAGCAACTGCTAAAAAACCTCTAGCAGATGCTTCTGATAATCATCTGTCGCCAAAGGATGTGGAACTTTTGAGTGAAGCGTTAAAGACTGTAGTTTCCAAAAACGAACAGTTATTAGTTGAGAAGGAAACTATTAAAGATCTAAAAGAAGAAATTGCCGATTATAAAGAAGATTTGGAAGAATTGCATGAGGTAAGTTGTTAACGAAAAATAATTTATTTGTGTCATTGTGTTCTTTACCACCTAGCCACATGAAAATCATTTAATTAAATATAATTTATTATGCAGATTACAACAACTCAAACTCAACTCAAAGAAGCAGTCAAAGAGAGTCGTGGTGCAAAGATCTTATTCAAAAAGGTTAATTCTATGATTGGTCAATTGGATAAGGTGCTCAATGATCTTGAAGAAAAAGGCAAGAAACTTCAAGAAGTTGATGCTGCAGCAGATGGACAGACGGCAGAACTAAGTATCAAGCCAGAAGCCCTTGTTCGTGTTGATGAGCTTGTCAATGCTATTAAATTGGTAGGTTTTTATTTCACGAAGCCACACAAAACGTTTAACCTCTCTATTTATGCAAATTTAGATGCAAGGTGCCTCCGATGAAGCCAAACTTAATACAATAGAGAAGGTACTAAGTAAAATAGATGTCGATCAAGATGGTGCAATTAGTGCTAATGAGGTTCTCAAGGTAAGTCATTCTTTTTGAAATCATAATTATTGTTGATATGTGAATTATATTATTAAATGTCGGTTTTAAAGGTGGTGGAAACAATTGGTAGGGAAAATGTGAAACTTAGCGAAAAACAAATCGAAGAACTACTAGACCTCCTTGACAAAGAAGAAATAATCGAGACAGAAGTAAAAATTGAAAAAGCTTTTGCCAAGAGTCTAAAAGAAGCTGATAACGCCAAGAGAGTAGCTGAAGAAATTCAAGATATGGCACCCCTTCTTGAAGATAAAGCTAAAGACATGAATGCTGCTGACGAGAAAAATCTTCTTGTTGATGCGGTATAATTAACAATGAAAATTAATGAAAAAAAACTAATTAATTTTTTTTTATAGTTAACAAAAACAGAAAAAGAAGCAGATTCCAAAGCTGCAGATAAAATCTTACAAAAAACATCCCCAGGTATTTCACCAGCACTCCCCCCAACAATTTCACCACCACCATCTTCTTCTCAGGCAAATCCAAAGGATAAAATGCTTTGATTTAATAGAAAAGAAACAACTACAACAGTAAATACCAAAAATGGTACTAATCGTTC
This sequence comes from Philhelius pedissequus, assembly GCA_910595825.1. NCBI lineage: Eukaryota > Metazoa > Arthropoda > Insecta > Diptera > Syrphidae > Philhelius > Philhelius pedissequus. The sequence goes on from OU343163.1 coordinate 34,205,912, forward strand.
ATCCTAGATAAGTGGTTAATGGTGTAATTCTGTTGAATGTGATAATAACTTAGTTTAATATTTTATGAAACAAAAACACAAAAGTTCTTAACAGAAATTCAAAAACACATAATATAAATTGTAAGCATACCTAAACCCGTTTTAATGGATCAATAGCACAAAATAATTGAAGATTATGAAGGAGAATGCGGATCTTGATGGGCTAGATTTCATTTACAAAAAAAAATACTTTATCATGTATTTATTTTTTTCAATTAATTAATTGCTAATTTGCGTCCTGTTACATTAATTATTGAAAAAAGAAAAATTATTTGTATGTCTTCAAAGAAGAATTTTAAGCTTTAGTTTCAGCAAATAATAACAACAATAACATATTTAGTTTTTTTTCGTATATATGTACTTTTTATAATAATCAAAATAACGGAAATGTAAATTTGTATTCAAATCCGTGTGTATATTTTTTTTAATTAAAAATAAATTATTAAAGAAAGAAATTAAAATAACACAACATCTATGAGGCTAACTCGTTTTAGTTTACCTATATTCATACCTATTGCCGATGTTGCGTTGTCTCGTTTTTTCGAGAATATCGTTTCGAGTTTTAAGGAGTATTCCTTGAACATTTTCATGTTGCGGTTCCCAATGTTGCTGTTGCGAACTTGACCTTAAATTTCGGCGAAACTATCATCTGAATTTAAAATGATTTCTTCTAAATAGTGAAATGAAGTGTTTTAAGCCTGAGTTTATTGTGACGTGGGTTCCGATGCAGTTTTCAAGGGTCTTGGGAGCAAATTAGATTGGGATACTCCGATAGGATTTCCGCTGGGATTCAATCTTTTTTTGAAGTCTACGAAATTTGCTACATCATGTTCCAGTGGTGATACAACTTGCAATTGGTTTGGGCCTCTTCCAGTTCCATTTATTTTGGGTGCATTTCTACATCCATAAACATATTAACAAAAGGCTATTTTTTGCGGCCAAAGAGTTAACGGAAGACGATTCTAAATTCCAGACATTCTGTAGAATGTCAAAAAGAACTTTTAAGGATTTGGTGTTTATTATGGGACATGCCATTCAAAAACAAAATATGTAGTAGCATGTGGGAATGCGTTTCAGCAGAAAAAAGAATTATAATAACGCATTTTTCTTTGAGTATCTACTCTTGCAAAATGTTATTGTACAAACACTCATAACTTTCCACTAGTAATACATGCTTTTGTAAAATATCAAACATTCTAATATGTTTTTCAATAAACTTTACGAATCGCGTCGTTACAACAAAGTGAGTGATAAAATTGAAAACACCAAATTGTGTTGCGATTAAATTATTATTATTAAAAATATTAATATACATTTTTTTTTAAATTTGAAACAAAATTTATGGCTGGTCTTTGAAAAATCGATTTTTCAAAAGAAGAAAATAATCATTTAAATTTACAATACTCTTTAATCTTTTTATGGGTTTCTTTGCAAAAAAAAGTCAATAAAATTCAACCGAAAATTGGTTTTCCATAAAATCGAAAAATTGGTTCTACTAGGAAACCATAAAACAACTTTTTGGTAATTATTTTGTTAAAAAAAATCTAACAAAACAGTACCATAAAGCACCTTTTCCCTTTATTCATAAAATTATTTTTTTTTTTATAAAAATCATTGAATCTGTTTTTCAGCAAAATAAGATTTAACTTTTTGGCTAAAAAGGGAGAGCAAAAGCGATCAAACGTTTTCGTGCGTACGAACGATTTGCTTCATATAAGTGCAAACCCGATAAGATCCATTTCGCACATGTTAGGTAGTATAATTCGACGTTTCGGTGAAACAGACAAAACAAAATTCATTAATATTGAATCTGCAATCTGATATGAAATTAATAAAAACCGAGCGATAAAACGCATTAATTTTTAAACATCAATTGTAGTTATATAAAAGAAAAAAAAAATTTCAAAATAACCCAAAACTAATGCCACAAATGACCTAGAGATATGCGCCCTTCATACACCTCGTATTTTCCGTACACTTTACCTCTTATGAAATTGCTACTACATAATAAAATGAATAATGTTTATTTTGTTTTATATTAAGTTCGAAAATGAAACTTAATTGTTTTCTAAATGTATTTTGAACGTTTTTGTTCAAGTTCTACATAATTTTGCATTATAAATTACATATTTATTTGCACTCTTCCACCACTTTTCTGTGTTCGGTTATTAACCATCACAGTACAGCTCACACTAACCTAATTCATTCTATAAAAGTATGTAATAAATATCGCCTTAAAGTATGCAATAAGTATCACCTTAGAAAATGAAATGAGAATGAGAACTTTCTCACAATTCTTTCCTATTATAGTATCTGACCCCGGGTATCGTTATAACGTTATTTTTGAGCTTTAAACAATTAAAAAAAATTAACGTTTACGTTCAAGGTTCGCGGGCACGTGACAGACAGAATTGTGCGATCCCATTTTTTGTCTTTTGTTTACCATCTCGTAATGTCAAGTTAGATTAAAATTTCGAATTAGATTATTTTTTAAAATCCAAAACTGGGATTAATTTGAGTTTTGTACACTGAGTGTGTTTCTTTATTTATTCCGGATAAGGAATAGAATGGATGGAAAAGACGAAATGTTTATCTAGAATATCCAGAATGGAATGAATAAAGAAACAAAAATTCTCTCCGGAATAGAAAAGAAAAAAGATGAAACAATCAGCTCTTTAAAGTGTTGTGATGATGACAAGAAAATAGATATCTCTATGGAAAATAGTAAAAATAAATTATTATTAATTTATTAATTCATGAAAAGTCACATTTAATTGTTATTTACATATTTATTTCAATAATAAAAATATAAACAATGTTTGATCATCTATTTTGTTTACTTACTTGGTTTTCGTCTTTGGCTGCTGTCATTTGGTTTGCTTTCATATGAAAGGGTTATTCCGAGAATATTATTTTCATTCCGTGTTTAACATGGAATAAAAAGAATGCATTCCAAACGTTCCGGAATTAATAAAGAAACAACAAAATAGTTTATCCGGAATATTCCATGGAATAAAGGAACGCAAAACTGGTATTCCGAATATTCTGGACATACAAGAATGAATAAAGAAACACACTCAAGAATTCCGTTATAAATAAATATATAATATGTTCCTTCATTCGTTTGTTATATTAAGACTTTTGACAAATTCATCATAACTATACAATTTTACGAATCCAGAAGAAATTTATTGAGATATCCGTTCGCAATAGCAATTTGTAATAGGTTTCCCACTACTATAACTATGGAATCTGTGATAGCTTTGCTTTTCGAATTCTTAATAAGTTACCGATTACAATATTAATTATTGTGTAAAGGTTGAGTTTGTCTGCTAAGGATACCTATTTATATTTAGTAACTAATTCAAAAGATTAAGGTGCCATTTATAAATTATAACTCTTTGTGAAATTAATCATTGCAAATATCATCTATTTTTTTTAATATCGAATTCCAAGCAACCAAACATTCGATTTTTTTCTGAACACATTCGAATTATTTCTGAACCAAATCTGTCAACCCAGATCTTGCATTTTTAGCAAGATTTTTTTTTGCAAATTCCTTACATTAAACAAAAAAATCGATCTGAAATCGATTTGAAATGCTTGTTTCGACATAATATAAACGACATGTTTTATGGGAGAGTTATATGTCCAGCAACATTAATGACGTCAGAACAAGTTTTTGTAGTGAATTTTAACATAAAGTATCGGGATTGTTTTAAACCCTACTATAATAAAGGGTCATCAATCACTCATAAACGTATTATCATTTAACTTCCTTCGTTGCATATAGCAATCACTGTAATTTATTAAGTAGGTACATATTTAAATTCAGTATGTAATGCCACTTTATTCCATATGTATGACTATAAGGTATCATTTTCTTTTGGATTGACATTAACCAATATGCACCTATTTGTTTTTTAACTGCCATACAGGAAGCATTGATTCCAAAAACTTATATTCTATAAGATGGCAGTATTTGTTCCACATGAGTTTGTAGTGCTTAAAAAATTTGGTCGTTTTCGACGTGCTTTTTCTAAAACTTTTAAAGAATTTTGTGAAATTAGTAGTATTCATGGAATTAAATACTTTCATGACTCAGAAACAAATTTTATTGGAAAGTACAAAATACATAAAAATATAAATATATTAGGTTGCTTTTAATTATTTACATTTTTAAGGTTCCTTTGGATTATTATTGTTGTAACAATGTTATTTTGTGCAAATGCTATGGTTATCATATTCTACAGGGAATTTTCAAGCAATCCAATAAGAATGAACATCGAAAGCGATCATACTCCAATAACAAACTTAATGTTTCCAGCTGTTACAATTTGTCCTCCAACTATGTACAATCTGCCAGCAGTTACGAAAATATTTCTAAATTTGTAAGTATGTTAAGTTGAATTCCAAACAACCATTTCAGATTGATTTTTGTTGTTGTATGGAACTTGCAAAAATTAGTTGATTGTAGAGCCGATGAAATCTCTCTAAAAACGCAAGATTTGTTTTGACAGCATAAAATCGGTTTTATTTAGAATTAATTTGATTGTGTTCAGAAAAAAAATCGAATGTTTGTTGCTTGGAATTCGACATAAGCGATTTTCTTAAGGCCAAAAATAAAATAGTAGTATTTTCAATTATAACAAGCGCGGTAAATAAAATTGAAGAATCTTAATGGAAAAAAGTGCGAGTATTAACAGTTGATTTCTTTTCAACTGGAATTCATTCCAAAACACATCTTATGCCGGTCGTCCACTGGAAGTTCAACTAACAAATTTCGATGTCATCCATTCCATTCAACCATCAACGAGTTTTCCTTTTGGAGATCGTTGCTCAACGAATTTTTCATCGTGTTGAGTAACGTTTTCAAGATAATATGTAGCAAATTATTTGCTTAACTCGTTGATTAACTTTTTTAATTTTGTCTAATGTTGGTTCCGGTGGACTCGTGAAAATATTTGTTGTACGTTGCGTTGGATGCTTCAAAATTTGTGTGTGTGTGTGAGTTATATTATTGTTTCGTAGTTAATTTTCTAATATTATTATTGAGGCAGTAGCTTTTTTTCATTAAGAGGAAATCATGGTTAATCTAGACAAAGTTTAATTTCAATATTCTTCACGTGAGTGAGTCTTGGTTAGGTGTATGAAGGCATCAAATAATACGCCCATTAATTTTTTGAACCACCATATCAAAAACGCAGTTGATCAACTTGCTAAACTTTTTTTTTGATAAAATCGAACAAGTTTATGAACTAGATGTATGAGATTATTCAACATTTGAGTTATACTACGTTTTCACCTAGACATAATCCGGTATAAAAAAAAGGTAGATTAAAAATTAATCTTGAAGTGTTTCACCATTAAAAAAAAAGAGATTACTTTGACCTTCTATATACCTCCATCTCTTTCTAACACACATATAAAGTAAAAACTCGGAGATGATTGCTACGTGACGACTCTAGCAAGATGGCGTCCTTGTTTTCTGTATGGAGAATTGACATTTGGATGGGTGCATTCTGGTCGCGTCCACAAAATAGAGTTTGTTTGGGGTGTGTTGAGAAAATAATTCCCTACTTTTAAGAAGATTTCAATACGATTAACTTCTAATCTTCGTTTGAGGAGATTAAAATTTGTATGGGAAATCTTCAAAATTAAGAAGATTTCGAAGAAGATTTATGGTAAATCCACATAAATCTGGATTAAGTGGTAGGTGAAAACGTAGTATTAGTTTGTCAACTTGTGTATGAACACGAAGCTATTCAACAACTATTGCATACGTTGATCAACTAGGTGTACGGAGTTCTCTAACAATTGAACGAGTAGATCAACTAGATGTGCGAGGCTATTCAACATTTCACTAAGTTTGTTAACTTTGTGTATGAGGCTCCCAACACGGTTGGTTCAATTTTACGTCTGGTTTCGTTGCCCAATGTGGAGAACGTAAGTTTGTGCACTAAGAGGTTATACATTTTTTCATCCAACGATGCAGTTGACCGAAAAGTTGCGCACATAGTGGACGACCGGCATTAACGAATCTTTCCGAAACTAAAATTTCTCTGCACTCAAATTGCACCATCTAAACATCGACATTTTACCAACTTTTATTCACTTTTATGTTTCACTCCTTGTTCTATGTAGGCATATACAAATGTTAATTATATGTTGACTATTTTTAACTTTTTCAAAAAAAAAAAAAACGGCTAATAATAAAACTATTGTTCTTAAATGTTTGTACACTTGTACAAAACTGCTTAATGTTTGTATGTTTATATAGAACTCTACCAAAAAATGTAAGTCACTATGAAGCCATCGAAGCTCTGGACCAGCTCTATGTTTTGGTGGGAAAAGTGAGGGTGTTTGACGAAAAGAAGCTCAACATTCTACAAGCCATGGCGAACGGCAATAATATGACAACGCTACAATTTATCCAACTTATTCGTTGGAATTGTTCAGACCTTATGTATCGTTGTCGGTTTCAGTCCAAAATAATGCCATGCACTGAGTTATTTAGTCCTGGAAAAACTTTTACTGGATATTGCTGTTCATTTAATATCAATGATGATGGGTACAAATTCTAATAAATAATTTATTAATTTAAATAAACAACTTCTATTTCTGTTTTGATTTCAGTGTGAAATATCAAAAATATCGTGCTTTAAAATTTGGACCAGAAGGTGGTGTATCAGTAATTTTGAAAGACACAAAAGCAAATCAGGAGGAACTTGACCAGTTTCTATCATCCGAAGTTGAACTTATTATCCATCAAAACGTTGATTTTCCGCACAGAACTTTAACATCGAATTCGATAGCAATTAATCGAGAGATTTTCGCTATGATTCGACCAACGGAAATAGTTTGTTCGAAGGAATTTAAAGCCCTTGCCGTCCAAGACCGACAGTGTTTGCTTACCGATGAGCATAGTATGCGTTTTTTCTCAGTCTACAACAGTGATAACTGTGAATTTGAATGCCGCGTCATGAATACTTTTGACTCTTGCAAATGTGTACCTTTTTTATACTATTCGAATAGGTCGAAAGCAAAAGTTTGTGATTTTACAAGTCTGCCGTGTCTGTATAAAACTTACGATTACTTTGGTATTTATAACGACAAAGGTCTGTGGTATAGAAGAAAATTTTAATTCTTGAAATGGGACGTTTCATTTTTAGATAAAACTCTTGACAGGAACAGGACTATAGAGAAGACTAATGTTTGTTACTGCCCAAATAGCTGTGAAAATGTCGAATATGATGTCAAGATTACACAAGGTCGACTGCAGACTGCCATAGAGTCGTTTGATCCATTTTAGTAAGATTTTCATAAACCTATATGTACAAGGTGGTGCAAAATGAATCACCCAGTTTTGCTTGTGAATTAATTGTTTACTATAAAAAAATTAATTTGAGTGATAGTAATCTTTATGGAATCTTTTTGCGTGTCTGTTTGTATACTGTAGCTGTTTAGTTCAAAAATGTCAAATATTATTGACGTACGTCGCCATTTGCAAAAATTATAGCATCTTCCAATAGAATGATTAATTTTGCGCCACCGGTTATAATCAAATGTTAATAAAAGTATATGTTTCAAATTTAGCCATGGAATTCGAGAAAACTTTACAGTTGTACATGTATTCATGAACTCTCAAGTTTACCGGAGGTTACGCAGAGACACCCTGTCAGACATTATTATCTTAATAAGTAAGGCGATGCAGTCATATTTTGAAATTGTCTCTTTTAATGTACACAAAATTTATTCTAACTTTAACTTTAAGGTAACCTTGGAAGCTCTTTTAGCCTATTTATTGGAATGAGTATGGTATCTTTGCTGGAAATTTTGTACTTTTTTACTTTGGTACTTTATCAAAATTATACTAGACAAGCTCAAGTTAATCAAAGTGAAACCGTAACAATTATATGAATTTTGATGTACGCATTTTTAAATTCTTGGAAAATAAATAATTTGAAAAATTTCGTTTCTAGTTTTATTTGCGATTATAGATACTATAAGGCAAGTTATGTATTCGTAAGAAATTTTTTTTTTACAATCAAACATGACATTACGACCATAGAGAACACCAAAAGAGTGGTTCCCGCAATTCCGACTGTCTGTCTGTCTGTAGAACGATCTACAGCCTAAACGGCTGAACCGATTTGGTTTAAACTTGGTGCTTATGGGTTTTAGGTGATTGTCCAAAACAGATTTTTGAATCGTGGTCTTAGCCCCAAAAATAACGGTACTTGTCAAACAAATTTTTCTACCATCTTAATTATCTCGAAAACGGCACCAACGATTTGTATAAAAATTGGCGTTTGCACTACTTTGGGTATGGTCTACATTTTGGCCAAAAAAATTAAAATATTTTGTTATTAATGGTACCTGCCATACAACCAATTTATTGATTTCCGATTTTCTCATAAACGGCTTAACGGATTTCGATAACGGATTTTTGAAAAAAAAAATATTTTTTTTTTGAAAATTCAATATTTCGAAAACGGGTGGACACTTTTTTCTGAAATTTTGTTTCTGAATTTATATTATTAAACATTTAAAATGTTAAGTGAAAAACGACTTTAATAAAATGCACGACTGGATCACACGTACCTACTTGCTTGTTCATACCAATTTTTAGAATTTTTATATATAAAAAAATTAAGTGAAAACGAATTTAAAAATACATTTAGGCGTTTCTACTAAGAATCTTTTGCATATAATGTGATCGAATATAGGAGCAAGTACGTGCGATATAGTCGTGTATTTTATTTATTTTTGATAAGATGTCCAAATTAATTGAATTCCCGGTATGGACCATTAGTGCAAAGTTTGGAGAATGCTTACGAGCTTTAACTATTATTCGATCTATTGTAATTGATTTGGTTTAAGACAACTGAGGTTTTCATTAAAACTTAAAACTACGAAGATGGAAAAGCCCAGATAAGGTGATTTTTTAATTAGGTGGGTACTAAGCAATTTTATATAATTGGAGTAATAAAATAGTATTACAATTTGCTTTACATTCCTTATGTCGAATTCCTTACAACCAAATATTCAATTTTTTTCTGAACACATTCGAATTATTTCTAAACAAAATCTTTCAAAACAGATCTTGCCTTTTAAGCAAGATTTCATCGGCTTAGACGCACACTATTTTTTACAAATTCCTTACAACAACAAAAAATCGATATGAAATCGATTTGAAATGGTTGTTTGGAATTCGACATTATGTTTCAACCAAACATTCGATTTTTTCTGAACACAATCGAACTATTTTCCAAACAAAAGTCATTTGATGCTGTCAAAACAAATGCGAGCGTTCACCCATTAAAAAACATCTGTTCTCCTGAAAGGTATCTTGAGTTATTCCAAAAAAATTGGAATAACCAGCTATCCGAGAACAAATGTATAGAACAGCTGACTGCAAAACTTCAATACCAAATTAGATTCGTTCTGGTTTTTTGACAGATATCAGCTAACCTATCTGATTTGTTCACAAATATACTCGGCTATTTTGGTAAACGAGATAACATATCTAATAAGTGAGTGAATGCTTCCAATGTTGCCTCTTAAGAAATATTTCATCGGCTTACACTCACACTATTTTTTGCAGGTTCCTTACAACAGAAAAAATCGATCTGAAATCGATTTGATATGTTGTTCAGGAATTCTCAGTTGCGTATACTGTGTTTTAACCAGTGACGTTGATGGATAGGAAAATGCCCCAGGATCAGTTTCCTGACCAATATTTTTTGGAGTTAGAAAGAGTTTTGAGGTTACTTATTTTTAAAGCATTTTTTACTTTCGATATAGGAACTTTAAGGCAAGTTTGTGAAGATATTGTTCGAACTTAAAATTACGATAATATCGAATACGAAAAAAGTGTGTCGCACCATTCTGTCTGTCTACGAGCTTTGGTTGATGGATTTTCTTTAAATATGGTACCTCATAATTTTTTAATTTTGTTTAAGACCAAAAATATCGGTACCTGCCATAGTTTTTTTTTTTTTTTAGAAAAAAAGGTAAATCTTCTTTTTCTCAAAAATTACTCCAACGATTTTTATAAACAAAAATCAGTTAATTAATAAAGGGAAAATGTACTTTTGTTGAAAATGGATTTAAAAATCGATTTTTCCAAAAAAAATGTCATTATACTAAAAACCAAGATAAACTTACCTACATTCGATATCAAGACGACCTACCTAATAGCATCCTCAATTCCTCAATATTCAACTAAATTAAAGTTGTTAGCTACAAGAGTAAGTTCATTCGATCCAGTCGTGCATTTTATTTATTTATTAAATTATTTAAAGTAACGTTGAGAATTCCTTTAAAATTAAAAAAAATTACAATATGTATTTCTTTTATTTCAAAAGCCAGATTTTGGAAACGGAAAAGTCATTTTGTTTCACAGTATAGTCTCTTTCTATTGATCCTTAATCCTTGTGAAAAATCTGAGCATTTTGGTTCTCAAAATACAACCAAATTCTGTCAATATTTTAAAGAGCAAGAAACAACAAAGTCTGTGTACAACATGAAACGTCTCTATATTGCTGGGTTGGCACAGATTTTCTTGACAACCACAAACAATTAAATTTGAGTAAAATTTTAATTTGCATTTTAAAAATAACAGTTTGCGTACAAAATGTGAATGCACAAAAAGACATGCTTTTGACAATTTACAAACCTCAACTCACCACAGAAAAAAGCCTAGATCTATTTCAAGGCGAGTTCCTGGTGAAGTCAGGTTAAAAAAAAAACATGGAAAACGCTTGCTTAGGATAACTTCGGGGATCTTGACAAACAAAGTTAGTTTCAAAAATGAACAAGCTTTTTCGATAACCTAGTCTTATATCAAAATCAGAAGTTGTGAATTTAATTTCTGTTCACATTTATTATCCTCTAAATTTACACAAGAAAATAAGTAATTTTTAAAAACACAGTTCATTATCCTTTTTTACAATTCACATTATGAAGCCACCCATAACGCCAGCTAGTTGCTTCTGGAAAGTTGTACTTTGTATCAGGACTGTGATCGTAACGCATTGTAAGATAACCATTTCGATTTCCATTTGTTAATAATTGTTTCTGTTCCATAGACACACACTTCATTGGCCCAGAGAAATTCCCTTCGAAAACCTTTTCCTCCTTTGAAAGGTCGTACGATGCGAAACTTGATGATTTCTTTGGTTTTCCTTTGTTAAATGATCCAACTACACAGTAAAACGGCGGCTGAGATTTTGATGATTTTTTAGGATTTTTTCTACTAAATGAAGCTTTGTCTAAAGAAAATGACATTATAATTTGAATTTAGGCCAAATTTTAATTAAACAAACAAACTAAAAAAAAACAAACTTATGAAACTTTGACAAGTTAAGTTTATACTTATTATTTTTCTATAAAATCTTCTAAATGCTTAGATTTATCTATACCTAGTAACAGTGTTTTTGTAACAAGTTGCTAGGCAGCACAGCCAAATCTAAACCTTGCCAATCAAACAATAATAAAAGAGCAATGATAGTGTAAGAGCCTGGTTCCACGAGCGTAAAAAAGAATCAGTTTTGTAGATAGACACAGAAAACAAATTGAGTGGGCATGCAAGGGAATTAGATGGTAAATTAGGAACCCAGACTGTTACAAATAAAACGAAATGGAAATGGTACGAGGAAAACAAAGCTATTGCGAAAATATCTGTCAAAAGGAGAACGTCTTAGATTGAAATATGATTTTTAACGCAATACACATACCTATCTGAAAATGAGGAAAATTATGAAACTTTACCTTTTTTTCATCCCTTTCTCTCATTCGAAAAAGCATCCGCTCTCTTTCTAAAATTGATTACTTTTTACGCTCGTGTAACTAGGCAATAATGGCCTTTTCGATTGGCCGTTTAGAACGTTCTGACCCCCACAAAATGACAGTTGTTACTCTAAACATAACAGAAAACGATTCTGGATGTCATTTCAGAATCGAAAACAGAATCAGTAATACACTCACATTAATTAATATGTCAAAATCATCGGGTTGATTTGTTTTGTGTAATTTCGATGTGTTTATTGAATTTAAACTACTTTTCTGGTAGAACAACATAAAAAGAAGCAAGTTAAATATTATTGATACAAGAAAATGAGTATCTAAATTGAAATCAAGTGCTTTGTTAATTCTATTTAGCCGATGTGATTCTTTTTTAAATTTAATTTTCACAAATACAGTGATACATAACATTCAGAATCAGTCAAATTGTTTTCGGGTGTTTTATTGGGAAAACGTGTTCCGGACGGCCAATCGAAAAGGCCATAAGTGAGTAATCTAGTGAAAATAAAAGTTCGAGGTAAATAAATTTTTGTTTCAAAATGAACATATGAAGCGTTTGTTTCGATAATTTTACTGCGTTGGCTAGCAACATGCAAATCAAATATGACTAGTAATTCGTATATACACACATACATACATAATGTACATAATTTGCATATGTATTAAGTAAAATAAAATAAAAATAATTGGTGGTGCAATAATTGGTGCTTACCTACAAATCTCAACTCAACCTTGTATGCGGTTTGTTTGTCGGCTAAATGTGAACTACAATTATCCAAACGGCTAAGGTGAGAAACAAATTTTTTGAGACCACCAGTTACTCTTCGTTATCTCCTCGACAGAGATGCAATACGCGTTTTTTTAGGCTAGAATTCTTACCTCATCAGTCTTCCAGGAAACATATCATGTCACTCTTTATAACCTGGTAACTCATTATCATTTTGTGTACAATTTAAAGTCAAACATTTGTTTTTTTTTGTTTACTCAAATATATTTACATAACATAGACACATACATATGTATGTAATTTTCAAGATAATTGTTTTTTTTTCCAAAACAAATATAATAAATTGATTCTTGATTTTATTTTAAACATATCGAAATATTTTAAAATTTTCTTGCATTCAAATTAGTTAGTTGTTTTCGACTTTTGAATAGTATCTTATTTTTCAAAAGGAACGTCTCTTTATAATTTCGTCCAAGCACAAATGTGAAGTAATATACTAATTCAAAGATGGATATGGCGCTTATTCCCACAAATACGCTGTAGCAGTTACCAAGATTTCCTATAGAAAATAAAATAAAGTTTAAAAAAGTCAACATACACATTTAATTTGTTGATTTTATGTTCTTAATCTAAAAGTTATTAAAAATAAGCCCGTGATAATTTCAAGTTAAGGCAAAAATTAGTAAATACATACATATATAAAATATGTATTTGTAGACTGCTTAGTTTGATGGAAAAAAAGATGACATTGCAATTCTTTGAAAAATATAGATATAAAAAAAAATAAAAATCATGGAGCGATCTTTAAAAAAAAATGTATGTATAACATTTTTAAAAACAGAATTTGAAACACCAATTTAATGTAATTATTAATATATTTATTATTAAATTTTAATTTAAAAACAAATTAAAAAGAGTGAACTTTTATTAGTTTTTAAAAATCGAAAAAATATTTGTTCGAAAATTTGAATATGCAATGTTATTTATATGTTTAGGGAACATTTGCATAAACATAATTATGTTTTATTATAATTAAATATATTATACTATACATAATTTCAATCGGTTTATCCAGTAGTGAGAAAGGCGAAATTTTGAAAAGTGGTCATATGGAAAGTACCCTTAATATAAATACAAAATAAATGTTTTATTTTTAAAGTCAACTTTAAACTAATTAAACACACACATTTTTTCTAATCAAAGTTCTTGCAGCCGTTTTTGAGAAAAAAATATTCTTAACTGTTTTTTTTTAACACTTTAACACTTTTTGTTAGGAAAAACATTTTTTTTCAAGTAGAAATTCAATCGATAAGTCGTTTTCGAAATATTGTGTTTTAAAAATTTTTATTTGTTTTAATTACCTAAAATGTTTGTTTGAAAACTTTTGGCTTAAAATACTGTTTACTCATTTTAGGTGCTTCTTCATAATAAATTAAAAAAAAATTAACCGTGAAAATCGAAAACCAAAAAGAGTCTCCTCTATAGAGGTTCCAATAAAAACCATACTCAAAAAAATACCAAAAAAGTACCTTCCCTTCATTAATGAACTGATTTTTTATATTGCAGCGTTTTTGAGAAAAATACAATTTAACATTTTGTCTAAAAAATGCATTCCAGGCCCCTTTATTTTTGGTCTAAAAAAATGAGAAAACATATTTGGGAATATTACAGAAAAAAGAAATATTATATACCAAGTTTAAAAAAAGTCCATCTAACCGTTGATTTCTGTAGACTCGCGGACAGACAGACAGAATTGTGTGACCCAATCATCATAATGTCAAGTGTGATGCAAATCTCGAGTTCGATTTTTTACGAATCCAAAACTTGTCATATATGCAGTACCTACATACATACATATATATCACAAGTAAAAAGTACAATAATTTTTTTACATATGTACCTGCAGCGTGAGAACACTATACTCCAGGCGCTACTCAAAGTTGTCTGTCCTCACTTTGTATAAGCCAGACATTACCGCGATGCAGGAGATACGGTGGATAGTATTAGGATTCGTATAGTGGGGAACCGAATGAACGCACGGCATGTGTATCCAACAATCTTAGGCGTATAAACATTTCGTGGGCCAAACGTCAACTTTGACAATTTCTTTGTTGCGGCGAAATTCATGTCGACTCTTATACCAAAAGAAAAGGGGAGCTGCCCACAAGAAAGAAAATCGAATTGCCGAAATCTTGGAAGAGCGCGCCGTAGTGAGAAGCTCTTCGATTTGCACTTTACCAACACAAACGTCAACAATCGGTTGTTGTCAGCAAATTAGTAGCCGAATCTATTCTAAATATTGGATTTTTAAATGCTCCTCGTTCGAAAAATGATAGTGCGTAACACGGACTACAATATTTTTGGTATGCGGACGCTAGTAATATCATCAGCCACTCCCATACGTTCGGCTATAGAGGCATTTACGAAAACAGTCGAAAGTTTTGGTCTTGAACTTAATGATTTGAGGGCAATGCCAAATACAATGCCGAATATTCGTTCTATTTGACATTTCGTTCACAGAGCTTTTTTTTAATCGTCATGAATGTAATGGGGATTTCGTTTAGTAACAAAAATGAATATATTTATGGGGTTTTCGCTTGGTAACAAAAATCAATTTATTTTTCATTTAGATCTGTCAAAAAAACTGAGTTTGACAATTTTTGCCTTCGATTGGCCAAACAAATTGATTTATTTTTTGATTTTAAATCAATTTTGCAGATCTGGATTTTTCGGCAGATCTACCCCTCTTTTACTATCACCACTATGCATCATAATTGACAGCCATCATTCTGACAAAACAGCTGATACCGCTAGCTGGTTCACAGACACAAATACTATAGCAAATAAAAATCATTCTGAAAAAGTTTTCGATTCGTTAAGAAAAAAATCAATTTATAGATCAAAATATAAATTTACCAAAGGAAACCCACATAAGTTGATAATCTGACTTTAATGTTAGTCGCGCGCGAACAAGTTATTAATAGAAGTGTGGATGGTATGTGGAAGGCGAATAGAGTTTGACTGTTCGTAACAATCCGATGCATTTCCCGATTACCAATGCTGTTTTCTCAAATTTATCTTGGTTTGACAATATAGGTAGAAAAGTAAATGTTTATCTCTGAACATTCATTTAAATTATATTTGTAAAATTCTATTTAGAATTTATAAACAAATTAGGTTGGTAAATCGTTTTAAAATTAATTTATTCGTTTATTCGTCGGTCGTTGGTCGTTCCGATGTGAATAGTCATACTTAAAGGTAAGTATTAAAATCAAATGTAGTGCTCGTTATTTAAATTAAATTTTAAACATCTAAAATAAATAATAAAGTACTGTGCACATGAGAGCGACCAACGACAAACGAATTAACGAATATTCGTCCATTTTGACATTTCGTTCACATATGGCTTTAATTTTATTCGTCACGAATACAAGTTGAAAGTCTGATTTTGATATAATAATAGACGCGCGCGAACAATTCGTTGAAGGGTGGATGGTATGTGGAACGCAAATAGGGTTTGACTGTTCGTAAGAATCAGATGCAATTCGCGACTACCAATATTGTTTTCTCAAATATATCGTATTTTGACGATTAAAAAGTAATTATTTGTGCCTAAACATTAATATAAATATATTTATACAATTTTGTTTAAAATTTGTGAATAATTTAGACTGGTAAATTGTTTTAAATGGAATTTATTCGTTAATTCGTCGGTCGTTGTTCGCTCTCATGTTAAAAGTCCTTAACTGTAGCCACTAATGTGGCACCTGAATTAATCAAAAATTAAAAATAAAATAACGTGTTTCAAAATAACTGCCTTGTGAAACACCACAGTTGTTGTAATTATATCAGATTCAAAACATCTTACCAATTATAACTTTAAAAAATTTAGGCAAACCTCAACCTGAAAATCACTCTGCTAAGCTTATGGGTATAACCGAGTTTACCTGCAAGCGAGACAATATTCCACACGATGTCACGTCTGATTCGGCGGTATTCTTGCGACTGCAGAAAAACATGTACCACAGTGAAATTTTTTTGGAAACCATCACTAAAAATATAAAGAAAAATCTATTTAAAAAAAAACCTATAGTACGCTCATATAATTATTATTACTTTATGTATAAACGAAAATTGATTGATTTTTCAAAATAATAGACAACTACAGTTGCAATTTTAAAAACGTCGATATAACTTACTAAAAAGGGTCTGCTACAGCAACACCTCTTTCGATATTTCCACTCGTCAAACGAACTGCATAATCAATTTTCTCGCAACTATCTAAGCATGTACACTGGTTACGTAATGTAATAATTAGTCCTGAAAACAATAGTTAGATAGATTTTAAGAAGAAAAAAGAAACCAAAACGTGTCGTATACTTTCTTACCATGATTATTCGTCAAACAAGGAATATGCTCAACATCACAAACCAAAGTATTTCGATGCGCAAACATATTAAATGGAACACATTTACAAAGTTGTAGAATACTTGAACTCAAGCATTCTGCTAGACAATTTTGTATATTATAATTCTTAAATAAATACAAATGAGTTTCTGAAATTCCGGTACAATTACGTTCGTTAATATTAAGTCTTTTCCAAACTTCATCGGAACATGTCATCTGAGTTGGATCGAAACCCAATAAAATTTCTTCATTTCGATGTAAAAATTTCCGAAATGTCGATTCACCTGGATATACACTTGGTCGATGAATGAGCAATTGAAATTGTTGGGCATTTGATTGCAATTGATCGTAATCAAATTCTACGTCATTGAAGATAAGTGAAAGCCCTTGACGTATTCCATGGCGATTTGACTTATAAAGTTTCACATTATCTCTATTTGGATCGAAAAAAAGAAGAGAAATATATCAAATGAGTTTTTTTGTTGATTCAATTAATTTTGTAAATTCGTAAAAAAGGGATATTTAAAAATACCACTTTTGAAGAATTTGGTGAAAATAAAAATGTATGTAGGTTTGACAAAACGGTGGATGCTTATATACATTTTAAATTTCAAAGCATTTAAATTTCTTTCGAAGGTTTATGTCGTTTTCGATTGGTTCTCCGAATTCTTCCGAACGCTTCTGAAATTGTTCGATTGATATCAAATAAGAAATTCGATTCTGGTTCTGAAGTCAATATCGAAAACAGAAGTAGGTACAAACACTCACAGCCATTAAATGTCAAACTCGAATTTAACGTTGTATCGGCTTATTTACAAAATAAAATAATCAGAAATGTGCGCTCGAAATATCCCGCCTTTCACATACACGCCATTGCATATGAAAGCAAACTGAGGAACTCCCGTTTATATTTCTAAAGTTTCCAAAGGTCTTATTTTCCTGAACTGGCAAAAGTATGATTCACCAAACTATGGACAGTTCAGAGTTTTGATATGTCAGAAGTCTCGGTAATTTCCAAAAGCTGAATCTGAATTATTAGGCTAGTTCAGAAAAAATGGGATATCATAAATGTATGTACATATATTTTCTGAATTTTCAAGTCAACATTTTTATGATACCCATTCGAAAAATGTAGAATTTATGTAACAAAAGAGCAATTGCCATTTTGTTTTTAAAATGCGAGAAAAAAAATCAATTTGACATAATTGAAATATTTCAAAATGACAAAACTTACTAGCGTGTGTGTAAAATCGTTGCAAAGCGTGAAATATGCTTAACCAGCTCCTGCAACGTCAATAGAGTTGTAAGTACAAGGTTTTCTAATAACTGTTGCCCTTCATTGCTGAGAAATGGTTATCTAACGTATTCATCGCTACCAAACCACCACATTGCAAAAAATGAAACAAAAAATGGATGAAAGGTGTTGCTGTTCTTGTTTCGATTCAAAATGTCAAACAGGTGGAAATGACAGTGCGGGTGACAATGTGCTAGAAACATTTTTGCTGGCCAGCGTGCTATTTGGTGCCGACGATAGTAGTGCTGGTTTTCTCCGTTTTACGCATCAAAATGCAAAATCGAGTTTGTTCAAAAAATCGAATTTTTTGTTGAATTATGTCGAATTCCTTACAATCAATTGAAATCGATTTCTTTCACATTTGTCTTCTTTGTAAATTTTTACATAGGGCAAGTTTTACATTTGGAAAAAAATCGAACTCGCGATTTTAATCAAACTTGACATTACGATGATAGAGAACACCAAAAAAGTGGGATCCGCAATTCCACTCAACAGCTCTACAGCCTAAACGGCTGAAGCGATTTTCTTCAAACTTGGTATTTAAGGGTTTTAGGTGATTGTCTAAAATTGCTTTTTGAATTGTTTTTTGTTTAGGTCCAAAACTAACGGTACCTATTGCAATTTTTACAATATTATAATACCATACAATTTCTTTACCATATCAATTATATCCAAAACATTTTGGCCAACATTTTTTTTATATTTTGTTATTAACGGTACCTGCCATACAACCATTTTCTTTGATGAGAAACGGTTAGACGGATTTCGATAAAAAATTTTATGTAGGAAGGTCCTTCAAATTACTGCATACCATACCAACATTTTAGAAAAATATTTTTTTGGAATTTGAAAAATTCAATATTTCGGAAACGGGCTTATGATTTTTGTTTTAAGCTTATATTATTAAATATTTAAAATTGTCGTACCAAAAAAAAAATTTGTATATAAAAAAAGAAGTAAAAAACGACTTTGAAAATATATTTAGATTTCCTTAAAAGAAATCTTTTTGCATACGTTGTGATCGAACATAAGAACAAGCTTGTGCGATCCAGTCGTGCATTTTATTTTTTGTAAATGTGTGAGCGCTAATTGATAGTTTCAAATTTTAAAGAAACAACAACAAACTATTATTGCGAGCAAATGAACAATTACAATTTGATAGTTCACAATAAGAGAAATGTCGGATCATGCTAATTGTCGTGTAAGGATACAAGATTTTTTTTACAGTATAAAATGAATTTTGTTTAGAAATAATTCGATTTAGTTCAGAAAAAATCGAATGTTTGGTTAAAGGGAATTCCACATCAATTTTGCCGTCAAATACTTATGTCAAATTGCAAGCAACCAACAGTTTGGTTTTTTTTTCTGACCACAATTGTATTATTTCTAAGCAAAATAGATTTTATACTGTCAAAACGAATATTGCATTTTTAGCAAGATCATCCATCTTACACGCACACTATTTCTTGCAAATTCCTTGCAGCAAGCAAAAAATCAATCTGAAATCGATTTGAAATGGTTGTTAGTTAGGAATTTGACATAAGAAACAAATGTTTTCGCTTTTTGTACAGAACAGAACACTACTTAACTACTGACCAATAATTTTGATTTCTTGCTGATAAATCTTCTTAAAAACGTAAAATTGGGGAATAAGGTGGGTATTACCCACAGTGTGTATTGTGTGCGATTTCTAATGGCAAAAAAGAAAATGCAATTACCGTGGCAGTTTAGAATTAAATGAACAGCAAAGTCCTGCATGACTCTTATTTATTTCAAAAATATCACTGCAGCTTATGATTTTCGATTGAAATCTACAACGAAAAAAGAATCCATCACACTCCCAAACTGTATCAGTTAGGAATTTTATCAAAGTGTAATTATTTAACTTCATAACATCTTCAAGAACTGTTAGTTCATTAATCATCAATGGCTTAATCTTTAACTCAGTGAATACAGATATTTGATAAAAATTTTGCAAAACAACATCTTCAGTAACTCCTTCGGGTAGTTCACTGTAAAGATTTAAATTAGTAGTTTATTTTTGTACATAATTGCATAACTTACAGGCTTTTTATCAATTTCACAGCTTTCGAGTGATTGAATAGAGTGCGAGGACACACTGTTACAGATGGAAATAATATTTTTGCTGTATTCGCATGGTCAGTTTCGATAACCATTCGAACGGGGTCTTCAATGAAACCAACATAGAGCGATATAGCCAATCTATTGGCGAAGAAAATCATAGTCAGAATTGTTAAAGCCCACACGATCCTTCGAAAATAATAGCAATTCGGTTAAAATACTTATTTCATCTATTGAATATAATAATGACATTGACTCAAAATCGGTAACTTTTTAAAATTTGGTACATGAAAATGAAAGCTTAAGTTAATTTAACAACTTTGTATCGTTATAAATCACAAATTCTTTATCTCAAATCCTACAGTGATTAAAAAACAATTGATTAACAATTAGACTTTTTTAAAATAAAAATTGATATAAATGGAAATCGGAATAACGTCTAATAATAAATGCAAAAAATATAAAATGCTTTAAGTAATTGTGCTTAAGAATATTAATATGCCTGCTCTTTAAAATTCTTACCCCTAATATTTTTGTTTAACATTTAAAAATTTATTGGTGAGAGATAAGTTCATCAAATTGTACTAAATATTTTATATTTGTATAATAAAAACTAAAAAAAACAACTAAATTATGTGCATTATTTTGTACTTAAAATCTGTTTAATTTAATCATTTTTATTTGCCTTTTTTATCTTTTCCTTTATTGAACCTACATATTATGTATCTAGCAACTGAAGTGCTTTTATAATGTTTTTACAGCATCACGAACAAATCATAAAAAGAACATAAGCAAAAATTGTCAAGTAGTTAGTTTTTATAGAAAAAATATTTTTTTTTAATAATTCCAAATATTTGCTCTTCCGTTTTTGTTTTTTTTTTAAGAAATTCTGCTTTCCAAATGCGCAGCGATTTTTGAATGTTTGTTTTTTATTTTAAAAGAATTCAAGAATTTGAAACCTCAAATTTAAGAAAACAAAAAAAAAACACTTTAACAGTAAAAAAAGAAACACATTTTGAACTAAAACTATTGACAAATCAGTTTGAAAAACTCTTTCTTTGCTAGATTATTTCGAAAATGATTAATTTTGAGTTATGTTAATGCTGTAGGTATCATATTGTACCTCAAAATTTTGCTTGTACTTTTATCTTTAAAAAATGTCATTCCATGGACACTAGATACATCACAATATTCATCAAATGTTTTATTCAAGGAATTTACAAAACGCGACTTTGAAAGTTTTTTCATTTTTAAAAAAATCTGAACTATTTTTGTTTTTCTACTTGTTGTTTCAATGAATGCTTGAAATAACTAAGTCTTTTTTATTCAAGGGAAAATAGTAAAATGGTTGACGAATTCACATGTGCACTTATGTATGCAAGATATCCTGGAATTACTGTTCAGAAGCAATTATTTTGATAAAATCAATATCAAAAAAAAAAAAAAAAACAAAGAAAAGGTGTTTGTCTATTGTAGATGTCTGGGGTATTTGTTTAACCTTGAAGTTTTGAAATAAGAATAATTAATAAATAATGTGGCACTATTTTTTCGTATCCAGGATTGTTCTTAATACATGTATGTAATTGATTGTATTTTTAGTTAGACCTTTTTTATATTTCGATTTTAAATTGATATCTTTTCGAAAACAAGCAATTCTTAATTACTTAGCTTTCTGAACATTGAGGGAGCATTTGACAAAACTTCCCATGAATACGTGAGTAGGACTTTTGTAGGGAAGCGCTTACCCACCACAATAATAAGATGGATAAACGCAATGTCAAGCACCAGAACGGCGCGCGGAGGCACATGCAGGACAAACTGTCCAAAAAGTTATCACAACTAAAGGCTGTTCACAGTTAGGAGAATTACCACCCTAACTATGGAGTCTAGTAGTAGTTGAATTTGAATAATTAGATAGTCTTAATTCTCAAGGTATAAAATGCATCAACTTTGCTGATGACATTGTTATAACAGCTAACGGGCAGTTCGAAGAAACTCTTTGTGATATAATTCAAAGAGGACTGAGCATAACCAGAAAATGGTGTCTCTCTGTTGAATTAAACATATGTAAATCCCACGAAAACTACAATAGTACCATTATACCATTCACTAGAAAAAGGCTTCTGCCACGTTTAGCTGGGCAAGAAATCGACATCCAGAAGGAGTTTAAATATCTAGGAATCACTCTAGATAACATAATTCTATTGAACAAACATTTCGAAGTAAGTGTCGGGAAAGCCACTCATGATATGCAAGCGACTTGCAAGTAAAACATGGGGTTGCAAGCCAAACATCCTTAGATGGATACCATAATATTAAGACCTATCATTACCCATGGCAGAAGAGAACCGAACCTATAACGATAAGGAAATCACTACAAAAGATACAAAGGTTGGCATGTTTATGCATCACCGGAGCAATGAGGACCTGCCCCACGGCTGCAATGGAAGTCATTATCAACTTAACTCCATTGTACGCTGTAATAGAAAACTCAGCCAAGAGCGAAATATTGAGATTTTTCAAAGAGGGAACTGGGTCTGGGAAAATAATATGTTCTAGGGAAAGAGACATAATTCTTAGGCCTACAAGAACAAACCTCTTGGACATTCCAAGAGATGGTGGTTGTTTTGACAAATCAGCTGTGGTGAGTTTTCTTGTGAGGTTTCTTATGAGGGGATCAACAGAATACGAACTTGTGAACGCCTCATAAAAAACCTCACAAAAATTGTGATCTGTGAGCCTCACTACGGCAGAATAGGGCGGTAAGAGTTCGACTAAAGGAAACTGTTAGTTTTTGTATTTTCCTTCGAAGTGAAATTTTTTTTAAAATGTCTTCCCGACTTCTTAAAAAAAATCTTAAAATCTCCACAAAAAGAATGATGATTCGCAATAGCAAAACCCATATGACAGAACTGAATTATTCAAACCTGTGCTGTCTTTTATATTTAAGTCATTAAGTCTTGAAGAAAGGACTTTACTCTGTAGTAAATATGTTTCAAATAAAAAAGAAAAGGACATTAAGAGTACAATTTAGTAAAAAGAGGACAATTTATTGTTCTCTTTAAGAAAAACAAAAAAGTGGACACGAAACCGAAGGACTGTCATCTAAAAAAGAGGACGGATGGTCACCGAAGGCATTCTACTACAATTTTTCAGCCGGAGGGTAACTTAATAGGAAAATGAGCAGAACTTAATCTTGAAAAAAACTATATAGAAACCAAAACATTGCCATCATGTCAGATAATCAAGCTGAACTAAAGGCACTCAGTTCTTTCTCCATCAGCTCAAAATTAGTATGGGAATATGTGAGCAAACTGAATGAGATGGGCAAGTATAATAAAGTCTCAACTTATTGCGTACCTGGGCATATAGGAATCAAATTCAACGAATAGGCAGACTTCCTAGCAAAAATAGGACCGAAATCAAAAGACTTAAAGTCAATCGAAAACGACATCATAAACTGTTATAAATTGGCATGTCGCAACCAACATTAGGTTTGTTCGTTGAGCCCTGAAGTCTCCCTAAAGCGTTTTTTTTAAAAAGCTTAAGTCGCCCTGATAAATAAATTCTTTGAAACCTAGGGTCGCCCTCAACTCGCCCTGAAGTAGATCTAGGTGTTTAGCTGAGTCAAGTTGAGGTAAATGAATAAACGTCAAAGTCAAATGTTGTCTGGTTTGATTTGTTATTTTTAAAATGGAAATAAAAGAATACTTAAATTAATTTTCAGACACAGACATTTAAAATGGAAACCTTAGAAGTTGTACATAGGGCCCAACAAAATGTACTACAATTTAACCTATTTCAAGTCTTAATTATTAAATGACATAACTTACTTTTTTGCAACATAAAATTAATGGCCCTCGGATGTTTTTTGAGAACCGAAAAACCCCGGTTTTTTGACAACTCTTGGGGTTGTCAAAAAACCTAGGTTGACCCTAGGTAAATTTCAACGAATGAACATATTAACTAAGGTAAGCATTCATTTTATCTTTAAACTGCTGATTCATTTCTTCTTATATTTCTTTCCATTAGCAAATACAAATTTTATTTGGAGTAAGATACCTATTAATTAAAACTTCAGATTGATACAAATAAAAGACCAACAACACTTATTTTTGATTCTGATAAAACACAGCCTCTGGAAAAAACGTTTTATATTAAAAAATACATATAATACATACATATATAATAATTTTATTATAAATTTGTCCAGAATCACGAGAGTATCACGAACGATAACAAAACTGTAATAAAAAATGAATGTCATATCATTCATCGTACTTATCAACACTTTTATTTATAACATCAAAATATCATGATGAACTTACATATGATATACAATATACTCGCACTACATATGTACATACTGTATCTATATGTCTGTATGTACAGAACATTATAAATCATATTGTTGTTTGACATTTTATTGAAGGAATAAATGTATTTGTTTTATTTTACGAAGGTATCTGCGAGTATATTTAAAGCCAGCACGTTATTACGTTTCGACGGAAAAATTAAAGACGCTTAACTAATTGACTTGCCTTAATGTTACGTTAAGTTTAAAGTATTAGGAAGTAGGTTTTGTTTAATATTGACAAAGCAGCACTAATATTATAAACACGTGTCTAAATTATTATGTCTTTTGGGTAATAATTGCGGATAGTATATGTGTACCTACCAAAATTTTGCGTCGCAAAGAAATCTGTCTAAAAATTTAGTTTTATGAAACAATATTTCTACTAAACTTTGGTAATGTTGTTGGAGCGTGTATCATAATAAAACTGAAAAGACAACTGAATAAAAACTTAATCCAGAGCAATCTAATATTATGGTCTGAACTGTCTGAAGTTAATACCTACTGTGTTTAAAAAAAGAACCCCTTATATAGCAATTAAAAATAAATAAGACTAAAATCAGTGCAATTAAATGAAGAGATCGAGAAATGTCAAATAATGACAGCAGCCAGTTTTATGCCTTCAGAAATCTATGGAATAACTACATATAAATTATAGTCGGCTTGAAAAAATATATCAATCATCGATGCATAATTCCGATATAGTGAGGTCGTAGAAAATTTGTTATAAACTATTATAAATTGATAGGTCTAACTTTATATATACATATGTACATAAGTAACTTAATTTTAATAAAATATTTTTCTTTCTTGTATACATATATGTATATTTATGTGTTCATATTACACTCCCTATTTCAAAGCATTCCCGCCAAGTTTAAATCAAAGCATGTCAAACGTAATATTCTTATGGCGTTTTCGATTGGCTGCTCGGAGTTACTCAAGAAATGTTCGACTGACTGTTCCGAGGTTTTAGAACTATTTTTCTGTTATCGTTTTCATTAGGGAGTAAAAATAGAACACACACATATATACATTCGAAGTTATTCGTCGAATTTATTTGTCAAAAGTAATAATTGTATGAAGAAGCCATTTCCCAGTAGGACAAAATTAAAAATTCATTGAGGAAAAACCTGCTTTTTCCGTGATGAATGGAAACTGAACCTGCCACTTTTTAGCTGATTCATTTGATGAATTTAACATGGTCGTTTCATGGGCGGGAAGCACATGCCACTTTCTTAAGGAAAATTCACCACCAAAATCACCACTTCATTTGAAGTTGTTTATTCACCAACACATGCGGTCAAAAACTTGGTGATTATGCAATTGTGAATTCCCTATGTAAATGCATTCGGATTAATCATCAGCTCAATATTTGCTATGAAAAAAGTAATAAAAAAATTACACTATGAACACTTTACAAAGCAGACGAGTGGATTTAAACGATCAACTGATGAACTTTTACATTATTATTCAACAGTTGTTTCATCGCATAATCTTCCCTATTAAAATAGCAGTTTGTTATTCAAGGAAAGAAAGCGTTGTTTAGTACCTAAACATAAAGCAGAAACAGGAAACTTTGTATTACTCTTTACTTACTAAATCATTTCATGTCGTATTACACATGACTTGGAAAGCGAATTCATTGATGTATTCAGCCATAAAATTCATTGGGGACGATATTTCTCACTGGGTTATTAGATTGATACGTTCAAGTTTGTATGCGTTAATTTGCGAATCGACATTTTCATATTCCATTGGAATCAAAAAAAAAAAAAAAAAACACTCCGAAAATCTAATCGAAAACGACATTGGTTTCATTTGCCCCTTTTGTGACTGTTCGGAGTTATTATTTTTACTCCGAATGTTCCATTTTTTATAGGAATACAACACAAAGAGTAAAAACGGATTAACTACTAACAGTCAATCGAAAATGAGGACGTTTACTCAATTATTCTCAGCCATCTGGAAAAGCTTTCTATTGTTGTAATGCGTGCAAAAGCACATCTGATGAAAAAACAGCTGGAAAAAATTTGGAATAACTAGCTATGCGAGAACAAATGTATAGAACAGCTGGCTGCAAAATTCATTTTGTATGCGTTTTGTTCTGATTTTTTGACAGCTTTCAGCTAACTTATCTGATTCGTGTACAGATACATTCCGATGGCTTGGTATCCGAGATAACATACATATATCTAATAAGTGAGTGAACGCCTGCAATGATATTAATTTCGCTCAATTGAACTAGAAAAATTACTTTACAAATTTAATAGACTGTCATAATTTTAAGAGAAAAAGACGAATAACCTTAAAAATGGTCGTACATTTTACATACATACCATACATATTTCCCTATGTACCTATTTATTTTAAAACAAAAAACCGTTTTCTTAGAAACATGAGAGGTTCAATGCTCTATGTTAAAGGCTGAATAGGTAAATTAATTTTGTTATTTTATTTGCCAAGATCAAATAGAGATAAAATTAAAACTGTTCATGTCTATGATAATTTGGCATTTGACATTGGATTTGTCAGAAATTTTCCAGCGTAAACGCAAATCTTATCTTAGTAGATCATAAATATTTTTTAATCAAAGAAGAGACAAATATGTATGTTCTTTATAAAAATGATTATGTTACAATACGTATGAACATATTTATAATCCGTTCCGTTATGTGCAAATGGTAATAAATATTTTGTTTTCTATTTATTTAATAAAAGGTATCTGGAAACAGCTAGAGAGTTATAGAGATAGACATGCATTGCCACAATTATTTTTTATTTTTATTAAAAAATTTTACCTTTTTACCTACTAAAATAAGTTTTAAATTAGAAAAATATTAGAATGAACAAAGTAAAAATACAAAATTTTGATAACGAAAAGCTATTACCAGTTATAAATTAAAATTTCTCTAGTCCTATCCCTTAAGAGGGCTTCTTCAATAAAACAATAAGGTACCTATAAAACTTACTTACGTAAATACCTTCTTACATCGTGCGAAATTAGCTTGTTAAGATTTAAATTGAATCAATAATTTATTGTAAATAGCTATCATCCCCTCATTGCATTACTTTATTTAACAGTGCATTCACAAACCAATGTAAAAACGTTAAAGATAACCAAGTTTTTTTTTTTCAAGAAACGAAATTGTGTACAAGTCCTAAATTATTATTGTAGGGAGTGTGTAGGAACAATAAAAAAAGAAGAGTATTTGCTTTCAAGTTCCAGTCATAATAAGAGAAATTAATATTCACGATGTTTAAGCAATATGAAATCGGCATTAATATGACCATCGCAATAAACTCGTTGGGTTTAAATAAAATGTACCTTTTCGTATCGAGTATATATATGCTCAAGTTTAAATACGTATGTATATGTTGTTAAGAACTTGTGATTTTGGTTCATTAGCTTAAACAGAAACATTTAGATATAATATGGCCATTTTGTTTTTTAAATATTTATTATGTAGAAATGTGCAGCACTATTGATATTTTGTGCAAAATTTTTCACGTAAGACAATTTTTCTACCTCCGCCACCACATAAATCTCTTCAAAAGGAGATGATATTATTGATTTATTTACGGAAAAGTATAAAACACAATCTGAAGTAACTAAAATTATGTATTCCGTTAGATAATATTCAAAAGTTATCATGACTATTAACGAGAGAAACGGCACAACAAATCAAGTTTCGAATTAACCTATGTTGTGTTGTTTATTTGATTGTCCCACAAGTGTAGGATTTTCATCTGTAATTGGAAAATCATTTACGCTTGCGGAATGGGGCATCTGGGAGAACTCAGTTATCTCTGAGTATAGAGCATGATCAGAACTCTTTGTTGCATTTGATCGGTTACTTCATCCTAACCAGCTCTGCTCGGAGATAAAAAGAACATCATGTAATAGAGATATTGATACAATGACGGAAAACTCAGAACCTGAGAAACTATCTGCAGATCTGTTAAATTTATTTTATAAATTTGATGTTGAACGAATAGCTGATTGGTTTCTAAACTCAAGTCCCCCTTCATACGTGGAAACTGCGTTTTTATCATCATTTCTAATGGGAGTGAAAGACAATAATGTCGTTTTCGATTGGCTGTTCGGAGTCACTGTTTTTACTCCGAGTTTTTTCAAATTTTCCAAATTCAAAGGAATGGAATATAAGGAGTAAAAAGAGTAATTCTGAACCACCAATTCAAAACAACATATACAAAAGGACAGTAAACAAAATTTGCTAGGACAACGGTTTGAAGAGATTTTTTGACTTTTCGTGTTTATCACCACGATTATTTAGATAGAGTGAAGTGCCCAGACCAACTCAGTTTACTTTGGGCGAAAGTACAAAAGATTTTTATAGCAAAAAAAAAAAATCGTCAAAAAAACTACGGCAAATAGTTTCCCTCTATAAAAGGGTATATAAATATATTTATGCTAGATACATACACCAATGAATTTTGAACCTAATGTCGTTTTCGATTGGATTTTTGGAAGGTTCTACTCTTTTTTGATTCCAATCGAATATGAAAATTTCGTATTCACAAATTCACGCACACACACTTAAACATCGTTCTGTAAAAAATGACTTCTTCGAACAATTACTACTTTTGCCAAATACATAGTCCGACGAAAAATTTTTGATGTAGGTACACACTAATGTTCGATTTTATTCCCTCATGAAATCGGGAACAGAAAAATACTCCGAGAACTTCACTCGCAACGGCTTATCGAACATTTCTGGAGTAACAGAAGTGAAAAAGGATTAACTCCTTTAACTAAAACAAAAAGCTGGATTCCTATTAATTAATAAAAGTAAGACAATCCTATTTACTTGTGATTTTAAGAACTAATCTTACTCGTAGCTTTTATTGTAATTAATTAAAAAAAGAAAACATTCAGGGAATACGCCACTGACGATTCTATATTTACTCTAATTTGAAGTATGTTATACAGTTGCGTCTTAAAAATCAAATTAATTAAAGCACATTTTTCAAATTAATTGGAACTACCTTAAAACATGATGTTCGAATATAAAAAAATGTTTTTTGAAATTAGAATGCATGTATTGAATTTAACAACATAAATATATTTAAGTCATCTGGTCATACTATCATTTATAAACCACAAACCAAATCAATAAAGAGCATGTTGTGTGATAGAATCGTGCAATCTAAGAGTAAAACTGTTCATTCGATTATAAAGTTATTTTATAAGCGTCAAACAATTGTCATATTAGAAGGAGAGCAATTCGTTTAAACTTCGAAGAGTAAATAATAAAAAATAAATTTACTCGTATTTTTGTTGCATTAACATGCTGCTCGCAGCAAGAAAACACAAAGTACAAATATATTATAATGTTCACCTGCTGCTGGCGTTCAGCTGCTTATGACTAAAGACAGAGTATAATAAATCGTTATATATCGTTTATCTCAATCGTTATATTCGCTAAGTCAACACAACATCTCGGTGGCGTTCGGCGGTGTTATAAAGTTGTTGTTTTTAGTATCTCTCCGTTCAATCGTAAGCGACTCGATTGAATGAAAAAAAAATCTATTTTATTATTCTATTTCGCCGAGTATTTGAGATTCGTCATCGCCACGACCACGGCGACTACCAGTACCAAACGTTGAAGACCACATCATCGCGATCGCGATAGTTATGTAGGTGAAGTTCTCGTCTTCTTTAGATTCTCATCGAACACCAACCAAACCATACAACACGACTGTACTGTTGGCGGTTATATAGAGCAGGTACTTTATACTTAAACGATCAATTAGTCGAATAGGTGTTCCACTGTTAAGTCAAACGCCAACGCCAACGCTACACCGACGCCGCCGGTCACCGCCACCACAAATCGTATTCGCCGCTGTCTCAACCTGATCGGTTCCTACTTTTTGTCAAAAAAAAAAATAAGAACTTTTGCCAAAAACGAAAACGTAATTTAAAATAAAAAATAAAAGTATTAGTAATAAATAAAAGAATAATACATTTTTATTGTATAACCATCAAGTGATTGTTTTGTTCTCGCGCCCGTTGACGTCTAATTACCGCTATTATTTTTAGTTACTTTCTCGCTGATCCCTTTTTTTTATTTTATTTATTGTAGTTCGTTCGTTTGACATTTATTTTGTCTCAAAAAAAAAAAAAGATAACATGAATATAGCAAATTCGACGGGAAATAAAGGACTTATTCTAAACTTGTTCACAAACTCGAAAGGATAACATTTTTATCCGGATTCAGTGTCCTTACACGATTACGACCTTGGAGACTGCTGCAGTGTGAACATACCCAAATAAATTTTACATACAATATTGTTTGTAATTAATTTTTTGATATATTTTTTTTTTGTCTGTGAACATAATTAATATTTTTTTCGTCGCACTTGTACCTGTTACGACACGACATACATAAATTGCACGCTGACAAAGTATTAAGCAGCGAGGAAGAGTTCTTTATCAACAAGGTGAGTGTCAACAACGACGACGCGCAATGTTCATGAATATTAAGTTTGCACATGCTTTTATTTTTAATTTGTATTTATGTATATTTAATCTTAATCACGTTTATTCATTCATAGTTAATACGAAGGTTAGATAAACTATCAAGAATATTAAGATCCATACTAAACTATCTGGTTGTTGTGGAGAATGGGAATTGAACCCGGTTTTTTGTTAGGAATTTATTTTATCGTTTTTTTTTTTATAATCTTGCTCTTGGGTCAAGTAGATTGGTTTCATTTTGTCATATAATGAAGTACTGATTGATACCTCCCTCGCGAAATGAAAAAATAATTTTCGTTTGACAAGTTTACGATACATATACATATGTATATATGCACATAATGTACATTTGTATTTACAATTTCAAAGGAAAAAAAAATTGAGGAAGACTGAAAAACTCGACATTATGTCAATCAATTTATGTGTGTGCGGAAATAGGTGTTGCAGAATATTAGGTTGAAAATTTCGCACTGACGAATTTTGTTTGTGTAAATAATTACTTAATTTTTACTCGAATTATTTACTAGACCTTGCAATTGAATTGAGTTTTTACAACATAACTACAAGTTTATCGGTAGTGAAGATTAAAAATGATTTTTTCTTAATTTTGTTCATGTGAAAAAGTCCCTTAAATTATGAAGGTGATGAAAAACAAAAAAATGAAAAACAACGACGTGAAATATTAATAATATTTTGAGCAGATCATTATGGACATAAGATGTGTCTGCTACTTTTTCGCACAGAATTCTTAACTTTGTAGGGAAAAATAACAGTAGAGTCTTTTTTGTGTTTATTTTTGTTTTTCTTTGATTTTTGTTCGGGAGTTTTTGTTCAATCTATATAACTACATAAGTATATCCCTGCAGCGTTTCAGGCATATTGTGATCCCGGACCAGTTTTCCTGTTCTTTCACCCAAAATTATCGATTTTTGTCTAATCCGAGATCAAAATCACAGATCAGGATTTTAATAACTTACACGTGCATAACACATGCACACACATAAACTAAACTATATTTGCTTAAAAGTCAAACATTTTGATTTATTCTACAGAATAAAAAAAATACATACACACACAAATAAATTTTGCCTCTTTTTGACATGAAAAATCCCCAATCTCGAATGAAAATCCTTATTGGCAAATAGAAAACAACAAACCCTCCAAAGGCCTTGGACATGTGACTTACATATGTCATTTTCGAATGGCTGTTCACTCCTTTTTCACTCTTGTTACTCAAAAAATTTGAGTGTTCTTCTGTTCTCGATTTCATAATGTCGTTTTCGATTGGATTTTTGGAGTGTTCATTTCAATCGAATATGATCAACCAAAAAAATGGCTTCTTCAAAAAATTATAATGTGTAAGGGAAAACCCCTTATGAAATTTACAACACAAAAAATACTCTGAAAACATTACTTGGTCGGAACAATCAATCGAACGATTCTAGAATAACATTGCTGAAAAAAGAGTAACTCCGAACAGCCAGCAACGTAAGGGTGTAAAAATAGAACACACATGTATGTACATTATAAAGGTTTTCGTCGGACTATTTGTCAAAAGTAATAATTTTTTGAAAACGCCATTTTTCGCAATTTGCCAAAACAACATTTTTATATTGGATTGGAATTAAAAAGAGTAGAACAGCCCGACAAATTATGAATGTTTCCGAATTTTGACATTTCATTAACATGACTCTGAATTATCCTAAACCATTAACAAATAAAATGGGTTTGAGCTTAAATTCGAATGAATTTTTTATCCGCTGATTTGTAGATTGCAAATGTTTCTTTTTTTTGAAAAATATCATTCCTCCTCTAGAAAAGTTTATTATTAATTAAATTAATTATGCGGAGATACTCATTTTTATCTTCTTCAGGATTCGCTAGTGGAAGGTAGGGTTACCAGATGTCCCTATTTTTTATAGCAAAATGCTGTTTGTCCCCTTTATATATGGTTCGCCTTATTAAGTAAAAATTAAAAAGAGAAAGAAAACCTTCAATTGAAAACTGTAATAAATTCCTCATTAAATATGCTTAAGAATATTCTCTGCCAATTTGTAGTTCAAGATCTTTTCAAAGCTGAACGCATCCACTCGATGAACTACATTCCACTTCACCCATTGAGGTTATCTTTTACTTGTCATTTGTCATTTTTTGTTTAAAAAACAAAATATTTTAGTTTGTATGTCAGGTATTACACAGCGCGTGACTGTAACGCTCAAGGCTTGGTTAATTTCTTTTGAACTTCTATTCGGTAACGCGCTTGTTATTACACGAAGCTTTTTTCTCATTTTCAGTACTGCGCGTTTATTTGACAGCTATCTTTCATTTTATTTTATTTGCCCAGTGCAGATATTGAACAAAAAATAATTTTTAAAAGAAAAATGGAAGGCAAATTTATTTATATAGGTATTCCGGATGACAAATACAAGGATTGTAGAGAATGTGATTAATTTGGTGATTTAAAATAAACTTAGAAGTTTTTTCTTTGCTCCATTTAAATTCGTCAGCCATTTGGATTGGTGTTCATTCGTCTACAGCGAAAATTAAATGAGTAGAAAGAGAAACGTCAAGAACACGCATGGAAAATCCTACCCGCGAGAGTTCAGATAGATTTATTTCTGTTTCATCTTTTCGTTGTTTCTTTCTCTTTCGCACTTCACTCACGCAGGGCTAAGCATGCGCTGTGTATTACCAGACTATTTAAAAATAAAATGACAGTTTATTAAAAAAATCAAGTCAAACCAAAAGTATGTATAAATATATAAGTCGTATATTTTTTATATCAATTTAACCGTTAGCATTCATGTTCGAATTATTTTATGAATTTACAAACACGTATACCGTTCTTTTGTTTTTTGTTTTTTATAAATTGATTTTTGTTTCTCATTAATTTATTTTAATTGATATATTATAATTTTTGATTTTTGTGGTTGTGTTTTATAAAAAAAATCGAATGAAACATTTTAGTTCACTTTTTTACTGTAGTGTTATATTTTTCGAAACACCCTGTCTGGTAACACTAGAGGAATTCATGTACAATATTCTTTAGGGGAAATTGGAGCGAAATTCAAACGAACTTTAAATAAAAAAAGAAAAGCCAAAAAATTATGTCTCTTAATTTATTTTCTTAAATCAAATTCACTACACAATAAACTAAAATTGTAATGTCAATGGAAACTAAAAATGAACGGATCAAATTTTTAATTTTATAGTTTCCTTCTTGTATTTTTTAATGTAATAAATGTTACACGATTACACAGCTGGTTCTTAAATTAAGATAAAATATTTCTCTCCAAATATTAGAGTTATGTCATTCGCTGTTCGGAGTTACTCTTTTTTGACTCATGTTACTCCAGAAACGTTCAATTGGTGTTCCGATCGAGTTATGTTTTCAGAGTATTATTCTCATTTTCATAAGGGAGTAAAAATAGAACACACAAATACATTCTAAATTTTCCGTCGGATTATTTGTCAGAAGTAATAATTGTTTCCTGAAGCTATTTTCGTAGATGGCAACATTCAAGTCTGTATGCGTAAATTATTTAAATACGACATTTTCATATTCGATTGGAATTAAAAAAAACTAGAACATTCCAAAAATCCGATCAACGATATAAATCTTACAATAAAGGAATTTTTATTTGGTAATTCGGAAGATGTAAGTAATTCTAAAACGTATGTTTCTAATTTAAATATTTTGAAACTTATTTTTAAAATTTTTATTTTTTTTTAAATGTTACATTAAAATAAGTGGAAGGTGTCATAATGTGGAAAAAAATAGTACCTACGTTTTATTTAAATAAATTAAACAAAATTCCAGATTTGATTTGAATTCATTCAAATTGGTGGATTAATTAATCAATTAGTGAGTCATTTTTAGAAGAGTATTTATTTTTAAAATCTGAAAGTGTTTTGATGAAAATTGAATTTTATTTACTTTAATTTTATTAACTAAATAATTTCATTAACTAAACAAATTAAAGCGTATCGAAAATAAGAATGCAAATTTGTAAACAACGATTTGATTTTAATGAAGTCAATAATCAAGTTGTCAGCATTTCGTTACTCATATTTTCTAGAGTGTAGTGTACTCGTTCTTTTAAATAAGTAATTAAAAATTGTTAAAGGTTTTTTTTTATTGAGTTTTAATTGAATCTATAAATCCGAATTGAAAAAAAATAATTGCTATGAATAACTCAACTGAAATAAAATACACGTTTAAGTAACTATATTGGTTGATATTTTTTAGTTTCTTTTGTAATAATTTTTGGCGTCCAATATTCATTGATGTCCTTAATTTTTTTTTTTACAAAATTTTAACAAAATCGTTTAAGAGACTAAGAAAAATATGGAAATAAGACACAAATATGAAACGGGTTGTGTGATTTTTTTTATTTCACCAATTGTCAAACAAATTAAAAAAAGTGGTTCTTAATAATCGTCAAAAAATAGCCAAATAAACATATAAGACTTAATAAATATTATACCTACATATATTTAAAAAAAAAAGTACACATACGCCGTAGGGACCACTTCAAATTTAAGATTAAGTCGTCAATTTAGAAAAGAAAATTGAAGTGCCATCGAAATATTATCCCCAATATAAATTACATAATTCTATTGAATATACAGGGTGTTTCCAAAACACTAAATGTCAGGATATAAGGGAAATGATTATGATAAAAGTACCTTGAATAAATAAATTTCCAGAGAAATAAACTTACTTGACTGTTAAATAAGCGGATAGCAACATGGAATTTTTCAATCAAGAAAAACAATCTACAGAATAATTGAATTGATTAATGAACGTCAATTTTATTTCAAATATGGAATTTTTCATAGAAATTAATTTTTGTATAACGTTTATTTCAAAGCAATCATTTTTCAAAATGTGTTTGACAACGAAAATTCCTATTTATTTTATTACTAAGAATAACTGCTTATTCCGTTCTGAGCAGATAACTTTATTCCATAAATAATAAATTTATCCCGGATTTTTTCTCTATCTGGAAAATATACACTAACTGACTGCTTAACTGTCTATTGAAAGTAAGAGTATATACGAGTATACTCTACTCCTCTGCAAATAATAAAGAAAACAAACCTTTGTTTTATTTATTATTTGCAGAGTTTTGATGAGCAGAATTTTGAAAAGAAGAATTGCTGCGAGCAGAACTTAAAAAAAGCAGAATTTTGAAATCAGAATTTTAAAAGCAGATTTTTGAAAGCAGAATTTTGACGCCAGCCAACTATATCTACTGCACCATTGCTATTGTCGTCTAACTTTAATCAGATCAAAACGTTCTTTCTTAAACTATACTTTTTCCAGTTGACATTTCATAACAAAAAATGAAAGAAAAATGTTTCTGAAGAAGAATATTATAATATTTTTGAAGATTTTGAGCCTTTTAGAAAGCCAAAAATATATATAAAGTTGGACAAATCCTTTCGAAGAACTTAAGGATACCGATTTGAAGAAAACAATGTGGATTTTCAATTTTAAAATGAAAGTGAAAGGCGATTGGTAAAACAGCCAATTTGTTAAATGAAAAAATCCGATTTTTTGTTTAAAATTAGGAGCAAATAGTTCAATAACAGGGTAATGTTTTTTTTAATTCAACTTTTAATTAATAATTTAATTAATAAAAATAAATAAATAAAAAAAATTAAAAAATTGTATATACTCGTACCTATACAAAATTAAGTGAAAAACGATTTTAAAAATGTATTTAGCTATATCCCCTAAGATTCTTGTATTTACGATGTTATAATAAATAAAAGGCTAGATCGTAAGTACTTTCTCTTATTTTCGATTACATCGTAAGCACGATTTTCTTAGTAGAAAAAAGGCTAATATATTCTCAAGGTCATTTTTAATTAATTAATTTTTTATATCCAAAACAAATGTTGGTATGATAATTTTAATTACTTAACAATATAAATTTAAAATTAGAATTTAAAAAAATATTGAATTTCAAAAAAACAAATTATTATTTCTAAAAAATTCAAACAAATTATTTGTCGAAAATTTTGGTATGAACAATTACATAGAATTCGAAGTGCCTCCTACATAAAAACTTTGAACGAAATCCATTGAGCAGTTTAAGAGAAAGTCGAAAATCAAAAAAAGGGCAGGTACCGCTAATAAAACAATCAAGTAAGAAAAAAATTCAAAATGTATACTATAATATAGTAGTGCACAGATTTTTCTTTTACCAGAATCGTTAAAACGCTTAAGTACCAAGTTTGAATTAAATCGCCGTTTAGTCTTTGGAAAGCTCTACAGATAGACAAACATGCAGACGGAATTGTGGGAATTTTAGATATAATGAAAAACAAGTACTTTTTCATTCTGATTTATTGCTTAAAACTAAAAAGTTTAATAATTATTCGAATTGCATTTATTTCCATTTTTTTAAGCACATAAAATCAGTAGCTTTTAGAATTTGGCTTGAAAAACATGGACATCAGGTCTATCAAAAATTCAGAACATGTTGTGAAATTCCAGAGAATTCATTTTTAATACCAATTAAATTTCAAAAGAAATAGAAGCCTTGCATATTTCACCCCATTAATTTAGCATTGAAAGAGATACAAATAATAAATAAATTTTTTTCTTATTTATTTTAATGGTTATTGATCCCCAAAATAAGTTATTCGGTAAAATCGGTTAAGCAAATAATATCTAACATGATGACCAAAGATTCAAGGGAGAAAGGAATGTACAATTTCTTTTGACTTCTTTACTCCAACTTAGTGGAAAATTTTTACTTACGTCAATTTATTGTTGAATGTCCATCTTTCAAATAAATTAAAGTAATTCGTATTCAAATGTCATCTTCATACACATCGATTTATTTGGTGGGTGATGCAGTTGGTAAATCTATTTATGGATGTGATTTAAAAGAACATTCTCGAATTTTGTTCAACATGTACAAATCGTACGTATTTGTTCCTCTGATTTGTTAACACTGAAAAATTGATAAATGCGAAAGATGCAAAATAATAATAAGCAATTGTATATCTAAAAAGTGTGAATATCTTAAAACTTTTTTAACAAATTAATGAGGAAATACTTGTTTTTTATGTTTTCACGTAATTATATATATATATATATTTTTAATTAAGCCTCTAATGCAAAATAGTGACAAGATTTGCCAAAAAAATGAATTTCCTATTGTGAGTAGGTCATAATTTTTACTTGGAGATAAGTATGTACATATGGAAGTTTTGGATTTGGAAAAAAATCGAACTTGAGATCTTGATCGAACTTCAGAGCTTTGGCCAAAAAGAAAAAAACTTATTTTTCTCAAAAACGGCCGGAACAATTTTTATAAAAAGTAAGACTGGATCGTACGTACTTGCTCTTATGTTCGATCACATCGTATGCAAAAGATTTTAAATAAATATAAACGGCTAAGCATATTTTATAAAAAATATAATTTTTTTTTCAAAAAAAGAATTGGTATGACAATTTTAAATATTTAATAATATAAACTTAAAAACAAAATTTCAAAAAAATCGCGGTTTAAAAAAAAAAAAATATATTTTTTCAAAGATTTTGGTATCGTTATCTCGAAAACGGGTCTAACGATTTTGATAAAAAAACAATCAGTGCAGCTTTTTAGGTATGACCGATCATATGGTTGAAAAAAAATTAAAAAAACGGTACTTTCCATAGCACCGTTTTTACTTGCGATCATAGGTACTATAAGGCAAGTTATGTATTGGAAAAATTTGTTTTTTCTAACAATCAAACATGGCATTACGATCTTAGAGAACACCAAAAAAGTGGGTCATGCAATTCCGTCTGTCTGTCTGTAGAACGATCTACAGCCTAAACGGCTGAGCAGATTTGGCTCAAACTTAGTGCTTAGGCGTTTATGTGATTGTCCAAAATAAATGTTTGAATCGTTGTTTTTGTTTTTGTTGTTTGTTAACGGTACTTGCCATACAAATTTGCTTACCGTCTTAATTATCTCGAAAATGGCTCTAACGGTTTTAATAAAAATTGTTGTGTGTACTAACCATACTCAAGGGTCTACATCTTGGCCTAAAAAAAATATTTTGTTATTAACGGTACCTGTCGTACAACTATTTTATTGATTTTCGACTTTTTCATAAACGGCTCAACGGATTTCGATCAAACTTTGCATACAGGATCTCCTTAAAATTCTTAATAATACTGCATTTCAAAGTTTTCGAAAAATATTGTTTTTGGATTTTTGAAAAAAAAAATTTTTTTTAAATTCAATATTTCGAAAACGGGTGAGCGAATTTTTCTGAAATTTTGTTTTTAAGTTTATATTATTAAATATTTAAAATTTTATTCCAATTTTTTTAAGAACACATTTAAGAATTCCTATATATAAAAAATTAAGTGAAAAACGATTTTAAAAATACTTTTAGCCGTTTCTATTAAAAATCTTTTGCATATAATATGATCGAACATAGGATCAAGTACGTGCGATTCAGTCGTGCATTTTATTTTTTTTGCTTTCACTATCTTATAAATAGCGCAACCGATTCTTTCGAAATTTCACGCATATATAGGTTTATGTAGCCGAATTAATACTGCGTACCAATATTTGTAATTAATATTTGTTTGTACTTTTAAAAGCATTAAAAAAATTTAAAAAAATTATATTTTAAAAATTACTCACTAAATTTTTTTCAAAAATTATAGTTACATATATGTATTTGCTGAATACCTATGAATTGTCATTTTTGAAATTTTTTTAAAAATGTTTTCAAAAAGTTTAAAAAAAAAAACTTTTTTTCTCAAAAACCGCTCCAAAGATTTCAAAAATTTGTTTCTCATAAATTCAAATTTATCCATGAAATAAAATGGCGTACTTTTTTTTGAGTTCAATTAGTTTAAGTATTTATTTCAGAATTACGAATTATTTTTCTTTGATTAACCGATTTAATCTTTTGTTTTTTAAGTTTATATTATTAAATATTTATGATTGTCATATCAAGTGGAATACAAATAGTGTCACAGATTTTGGATGTAAGCCCTGATACAAAAAAGGAGATAAGCAATACTAAACTATACTAACCAACTTGCTAGATTTAATTTTTTTACGAATTTATCATAAGTAAAAAGTCACTCTAAATAACTGTCATAAATGTCAAAAAAAAATAATCATTATTATGATATATATGCAACAAACATATCGTTTACTTCCGTCATAAATCATTTAAAATTTAATGCGGAAAAAAATTATTAAATTTTGTATTCAAAATTACAAAACTTAGGAGTCTCAAGCTATAAAATATTGTTACTATGGGAGATTGGTTGATAAAGATATTAGAAAAGTACCTATAGGATAATTGTATATCTGCAAAAAAAAAACTATATTCAAACATTTTTAATCTGACTGTTTAGCAAAAAAGAAATTGAAAATGATTCAAAGAAAATTTGAAACAAAAAGGAATATATATTTGCTTTTGAAAATGTTTATAACTTTATTCATACACAAGTGAGTCGAGACTAGATAAGACTTTATGGAGTGTCGTGATGGTAAGACATTATTTTTGGCATCGTGTTTTATTTATTTTCCGAAAGCCTTAGGCAAAATTTTATGGACTAAAAATATTAAATTAGAAATTTACTAGTAAATAATAAAGATAACATTATATATTGTAATTGCATGAATTCAAATACAATTATCACTTGAATTACAATTTAATTTTTGTTTTATTGGTTAATCTCATCATAAATAATAAAGATTTTATTAAAATAAATTATTCTCTACAAATTATTACGTTCATATATGATAACTGTAGATTCATTTTATTCCCGTTTTTTTTGGGGAAATCTATCGGCAGCAATCATAAATTGATTTTTTTTAACTTGACTTGTTTAAAACACTAAAACTTGAACTAAAACTAAAAAATTCAAATTAAATGGGATATACATATATGAAGCAGTAAGAAATAACAAAAAGTTGAATTTTCTACACCTCTGTGTTCCTAAATGTTAATTTGGCGGTTTTTTTTTATTAAATCAGATGTTCCTTGCAAAACTGTTCGCATTCGTTATTTAACTACAGTAAAACCTCGGTAATTCGAAGGCTCCACTATTTCGAATACCTATTTCTTTACATTAAGTATCTTCTAATTCGAACACGTGCTAAGATATTACTCTGTAATTCGAAGTTTTCCCTTGTTTTTCTGCTGAATGCTTTTGGTCAAAAGTATTTTCCTAGAAATATTTTAGAGGGAAACATCTCTACCAAAAATACGTGTCGATTCCAGTTCAGTAGGCTATGAGTTTATTTTTCTTAGAAAAGTTTGCATTTTTCTTATTTTGTATCTTTTACTGTTGAAGTTTAAAATTTTTTCCTAGAAATGTAAGGGAAAAATGTTTTTATGCGTTGAGTTTAGTGCAGTAGCCTCTGAATTTAATTTTTTTTTAGATCCAACTACATTGAATATTTGCGTAT
The DNA here is from genome assembly GCA_910595825.1 of Philhelius pedissequus. Taxonomy (NCBI): domain Eukaryota; kingdom Metazoa; phylum Arthropoda; class Insecta; order Diptera; family Syrphidae; genus Philhelius; species Philhelius pedissequus. The sequence goes on from OU343163.1 coordinate 34,247,576, forward strand.
GGCTGGCTATGTGATTGGTTTGTTATTTTAATAAATTCCCGTTTTAAGTTTTAAAAGCAGTATATTTTTCGATTACATAATATGAACCGCTCAAAAAGGCAGCATAAGTTTTTGACTCTTAATCAGAAATACGAAATTTTGGGCGAATTGGAAGAAGAAAAGAGTGCCACCTATGTGAGCATGTCAGTTTGGAGTTGGAAAATCAACCGTTTCGTACATACAATGAAAATTCAAGAAGATTTTAGCATATTCTGTTCAAACTGAATCGAGAACTGGAAAACGCAAGACTATTAAAATGCCAGAAATGGAAAAAGCCTTACTAAAGTGGTTATGTAAGCAATGTGAGAGACATGCACTGATATCGTCTGCGACTTAAAACAAAAGGCTATACAACTGAACAGAATTTACAAAGAATGTGAACATTTCAATGCCAACAGAGGATGGATCCAAAAATTTAGGAAACGACACGGAGTGAGGATTTTAAAAATAACTGGGGAAAAAATATCCAGTGCTTTTAATCAAGTCGATTCTTTTATCCTGAAATTCCACAAAAAAATTAAAGATATGGATTAAACGAAAGACCAGATCTACAATGCAGATGAAACTGGCTTGTACTGGCACTTACTTCCTGATAAGACCCTAGTGTGTTCATCTGAAAAAAATGTTCCTGGAAGAAAGTTAGCAAGGAAAGGGTAACCCTTTTAGCTTGTTGCAATGAATCAGGAAAGCACAAAATTCGACCACTAGTCATTGGGAAGTCACCAAAAAGCACTGATATTACTGGGCAATGCATCATTCAAAAGAATTGCAAAGTACGGATGGTGCTTTTGCCTGCATGTATTTCCCCCAAATGTAACAGCACGTATTCAGCCGATGGACCAAAATGTGATTAATTTGCTCAAAATATCTTACAAAAAGTCGCTATTTGAAGCTATTATTTCTTCGGAAGAAATTGACATTGCAAAATGTATCAAGTCTTTCACCTTAAGAGATGCTATGCACTTACTTTCTTCTGCTTGGGATCAAATCGCTTCGAGGAGTATTATAAAATGTTGGACAAACATAATGCCTCAAGTGCCTGAATGGGAAGAGGATGATATACCTCTTTCAACTCTTAGTCGACAGCTTCGTGAACCGAACACTGATGAATATGCATTAGCAAATCTCTTAGTATTTACAAATCACGTTAGGAAATAAATTTATTTGGAATCAAGAAATACGAGACTGGGTGAAGGAAACACCTGATGAAAACCTTGGCAATGAAAATGTCCTAACTGATTCTGATTGCGAAATAGAAGAAATTCCTGTATCCTAAAAAAACTGTCAGTAGCGGCGACGCTCTTCGAAATGTGAATGAATTATTGGAATATCTTGTGGAACAAGAATTTCCAACAATTCATATCGTAGGACTCAACATATTAAAAAATTAAATTATTAAAAAAATTGCTAAAAACAAATTAAGCAAAGAAAAATGTCAAATTTCTTTCAACAACTTTGAAACTTATTTTATATTTTATTAAACTTTCAAAAAATATTTTCATGTTTCGACTAAACAAAATTATTTTGTTATACTTAAAACCACATAACACTGCTTTCTCATTCAACTTATTGAATACGCAAAAAGTATCCAGTAATTCAGACACCTCCGTGGTTCGAATTAAGATCAGTTCTAATAGTTCGAATTACCGAGGTCCTACTGTATTAATTATTTTTTGAATTTCGCTTATATGCGGTTCAAAAATCGAGTTTGAGTAAAGAGTTAAATCAAAATGAGTTATAACTATAAAACATATAAAGAAAGCCGTTTTAAGGTACTTATGTTCAAAATAGAATTAATTAGTTTAAATACCGTCATAATAATATTTTGTAGTTTTGAGAAGTTACCACCGAATAAAATGACATTACGCCAAAAGATCAACATAAAGGGTTATCCATTTTGCTGTTTCAAAAGTAAACATAAATAAAACACATATAAAATATTTTTTTTTCATGATATTTCTTTTTTATTATAAAGTTGACATTCTGTGTGAAACACTACATCATTTAAATGACCACCACGCGAATTGTTGCAAGCATCGATTCTTTTGAAGTAATTTTCGACCACTTTTTGACACATATTGGGTGGTATGTCAGCCATAACTTGGCTAATGTTGGTTTTCAAGTGCTAAAGAGTTAATGGTTTATCTGCATAAACACGGTCTGTCGCGTATCCCCACAAAAAAAAGTCCAGCGGTGTCAAATCACATTATCTCGCCACGACGAGAAATTACGCGGCCAGGAAATGTCTCTTGCAATAAAGCCATATTCGCTCGAGTTGTGTGGCATGTGGCACCGTCTTGTTGAAACCACATATTCTCCAAGTCGTGTTCTTCAATAGCAGGCAATAAAAGTCGGTTATCATTTGACCATAACGCTCCGAATTGACGGTGACAGTCGTTCCATCGTCGTTTTCGAAGAAGTAAGGTCCAATCACACCTCCGCAGCGAAGAGCGCCCCAAACAGTGACTTTTTGTAAATGAAATGGCCTCTCTTCAATTACTTGAGCATTCTCAGAACCCCAAATACGACAATTTGTTTATTAACATACCCACCGAGTGAGAAATGTGCTTCGTCGCTGAAGAAAATTTTGTTCGAAAAATCGCCGCCCACCGCCTCTTGTTCAAGCACCCATTCGACATATCTACGACGTTGTGAAAGGTCAGCTGGCTTCAGTTATTGTGTGAGCTGGACTTTATATGGATTTAGGTGTAGATCCAAATGCAAACTACGCCATAATGTGCCGTAAGACAGTCCTAATTCCCGAGAACGACGAGGAATCGACACATTCGGGTCTTCGGCAACACTTTCACTTACCGCAGCGATATTTTCAGTGGTACGAGCGAAACGATGATGCACAGGCCTTACAATATCTATAAGCAATCCAGTCTCTTCAAATTTCTTCACAATTTTGCCAATTGCTTGCGTAGTTGGACGATTATGTAAGCCATAATCTCCTCTTAAAGCACGATATGTGTCTGGCAGAATCACCATTTTTGTAGTAGGTTTTAACAATTTTTATGCGTTGTGCGATAGTTAAGCGATCCATTTTCGTAAATGTCAGACTTTCAACTGAAAAAAAAAATTTGGTTTAACAACTTAGTTTGACAGATGTCGAATTCCAGCCATATACTTTTGAAACTGCAAAATGGATAACCCTTTATATGACATCATACCGTGTTTTGGTAAAAATTATTAACGTCGCAACAAATAAAGACTAATAGACTATAAACTATTATTTTAAAATATTTAGAATTTATTTCTTGCTAAATTTCGCCGAAAAGCTCTAAAATATCATTATTTTCCGCATTTGAAATTAAATCTGAAAATTTCCAATTTTTGGTATAAAAAAATTTGTTTTTAGAAGAAATCCTAATAATCGTCTAATTGAATTCGACAGCTTATATCTTACACCTTGCACGTCTTATAATTGCTCTATTGATAACACACAATCACGTATGTACTGCCAATGAGTGTTTATTTATTAGTAAATAATAGGACGCTACTCAAGTCTTATTTAGTTCCCTTTTTAGGCAATTTGACAGCAGTTGACACAAAACCACTCAAACATCTTTTATTAAAGTATCTTTGATCGGGCAGTTTCGCACGAAGAAGCCATTTTTAACTTTTACTGATAGAGGAAAAGCGCCCCCTACCTATGCTTATTAAGTATGATTTATAAATCAACAAAAATAAATAAAAGGTATTTTTGTCATAGCTTGTTGCGTTACTAGTTTTTATTTCCCGTACGTGTATAGGTGTGAAACAATTTTTTGAGAAAAGAACTGTTAAATGTTCACGTGAATATTTGTATTTTGCTATCCGACGGAAAAAACGAATTCTTCCAAAAAGCACATGAATTTCGATAAAAAATAAGTTTTAAAAATTAGATTCTGTTAGGAATTAAATAAAAAAAAATATTAGTAAAGTTTTTGACTCAAAAAACAGAAGACATTTGAAAATAAATTGACCTTTGAATAAATATTCACTTGAATCGACAGATGCGATCAGTTCCCAAACCAACCAAAAATTAATGATTTTTGACTGCTTTCAGCTAACCTTTCCGAATCGTTCACTTATACAATTCGAAAAGTTTGGTATCCAAAAGAACTTATCTAATAAACGGGTGAACGTGGCCCTTGACAGAAAGAAGAACTCTACGAGACATACTCGAATAAATGTCAGAAAATGTATGTAAAAGTTTAAGCCAATGGTCTAGTTACCAGTGCTTCAGTGGTTCTACTTCGTAGATTTATCTGCGGAGTAGTATAAAATGTAATGTAATAAATGTCAGAAATCAATCCAAAGCAGAATTTGGCTTTTACTCTTATAGAAAGCAGGTTCTTGTATTTATAATGTGTGTAAATTTTGCTTTGCTGCAGATACATTTTGCCAAAAAAAAACACCGCTATTGCTAACTAATTTTCAGGTTATCCCTTGTACACTTTATTAACGTTATTAAGGAAAATGTGTACAGCATTTTGGAAGAATAGCTGAAATTGTTCCGAAATGACATTAAAGCCAAGTATTGACTTTACTCTTACTTAATTGCAAAGAACAAAAGAAACAAAAACATAAACAAAATGGCTCACTTTTCTTGAATACTGTCATCCATACTTAATTCCAAGTGGCAATGGCGCAGCCGAATTGTACTACTCTCTCTCACGTTTATTCCCGATTGTCAAAATTTGCATCCTAATTTATTTTCGGAGATATTTTAGCCAATACAGAAAAATTAGATCTTACAAATTTTACTCCATCAAAAAGTGAATACAAAATTTCAAAACGCAGTATTTGACAGATAATTAATCTCGTTCATAAAAATGAGATTATTGATATCTATCATGTCTTATTTTTCAGAATCCGCCTATAGCAAATGTTAGTGTTCTATAAAAATTAAAAATCGATAAAAATTGCCTTTTATTTCCATCTGTCATTTTTGTGACGTTTACACACTTTCGAATTTTCCTTTTGGGACCAATTAGAGTTAAATGCAATTTGGGGTTTCCCTTGGTAAATTTAAATTTATAACTACATCTACCTAGGGTGATGGAGGACGCCAAATACAAATCACAATGTGAATTAACTGCCATTTTATTTTTAAAGAAATTTTTACGTGAGTGTATGTTTCTATGTAGAAAGTCTTATACATTTGAAAAAGAAATAGAACTAGAGATTTTTATCGACCATAAACGATGAAAAAGACTAAGAATAAAGTGGATTCTGTAAAAAGTCTTCTGTCTGTTTGCATGTATACATCTGTAACTCCGTCGACCTACAGTCTTACTGCTCAAGCGATTTTTTTTAAACTTGGTGAATTTTTCGTTAGTTATTTCGGGAACGGCTGTAACGATTTTGATAAAAGAAAAACTTCTGTCTGCTATTAAAGGTATGGTATAATATTTTGGTCAACATATTTTAACATAAACTGTTCCCACCATAGAACCGTTTTCTTGATTTTCGACATTCTTATTAATTGCACAACCGATTTTGATCAACTTTCTTAAAGAGGTCTTTTTAATTTGAAATATTCATGCATATTGATATTATATATTGCATATTTTTGAATTTATTTAAGTTTCGAAAGCTGGTAGAAGGACTTCTTGAAAAGAATGTTTCTAAATTAATAATATTTAATACTTAAGATTGACATACCAACATTTTTTTGTAAATACAAAATTAGGTAAACATAAAGTGCTAACTAAGATTTTAATTTCTTTGTTTGCATATCTACATAGAATTGAATGATTAGGATGTTAGCGAAGAGCGAGTACATGCGACCCAGATATGCCATTTCGTTCGTTCTTCGGGTGTGTTTTAGATTTAGTGACTTTAAATCAAAAATTTGTATTTCCCCAATGAAAGAATTTAGACATACAACATACAAGGCCATTTGTCAAAAAGTCGTCTTAAATTTGATACCAGGTTTAATTTTTGACACTAATGATTAAATAAGTAGAAGTGTCAAAACTTAATCAAGAACTATCAACTTGATAAGAAAATGTAACCCAAATGACACATGATTTACATAACCGACGTGTTGTTCGTACAAACGTTCGGTGGGTTCTAAGAAAATGTTTGATCACTCTATCGATTTTAGCTTTGCACTCCAATGCAGTTTTTGATTATACTATAATTAAATTGGACAATTTAATCTTAATTTATAACTTATTTATACTTTCCTATACCAAAACCATAATAAAATAGCTTAGAAAATTATTTATCACTTTTAGCCACCAAAGCCATAAAAAAATTGATTATATTGTTTGAAAAACCAGAACTTGAAAATATATCACCTAAGATTAATGAAATTCGATTAAAAAGATTTTTTTGTTGAATAAAAATAAACCTACCTATCTACAGTCCTATTTTATTTATTTAATAAGAACTTATTATCTTTTGCAACAGAAAAATTTGATCGATTAAAATCACTGGCAGATAAAAACCATTTGTTATTTTAGACACTGTAATGGTAGTTAGCTTTTCGAAATATACTTAGGATTAAGATAACAAAAATCTGCTATACCTAATATCGAATTATCAAAAAAAAATATAGTTTAAAGAATCATTCATTTGTTTAACTGGCATAGGCTGAAGTGGGTCTTCGCTGTACGAAAAGTGGTCATGGTTTTGTTCTCCGAGTTTTGATTACAAAAAATCTCTTCAAATAAATTATACTTTTAATCGTGGCATACTTACTGTGAAATTTCGGTCCAAATCTAATCACTTTAAAAAAAAAAACAAAAATCCTAATTAACAATGCAGGAACTGGTGAGTTAATTAATTTTTTATAAGAAATTCAAATAAATAAATGCGATAATTTTTAGTTTTTTCCACTTGAAATATATAAAAATATAATTACCGAAAATAAAGGTGACGATTTAGTGAATTTATATTACATTTTATTATTATGTTTTTCTAATTTCGGATATTACCAATTTTATAAAATAACAGTTGGTATTTTAAGTGACAGAGTTTTGGAAATTGAGAAAAGTGATAAAATAAGATACAAATGGAGATTGATTTTGAATATATGATAATTGAGCAATTTAAGGAATTGCAAACTCGTCTAGTGCAGCTAATAAAAGAATCTCTCTCTGTACAGTACTGTAACTGTACGTGCGAAGCTTATAAAAAAAACATCAATAGTAGAAATTTTAATACATTATACAATACAATTTATTTTTTTTTTCGTAATTTTTCTTCTTTTCAAAATAATATAAAAATACCTGAGTGAATTTTTAAGCAAATCTAAATCAGGGAAAAATTATTTAACAAATTAAGAAAATTAAACAAATGCACACACAAAATAACAATCAAACTGTAATAAGAGAAACAACAAAAAATAAACTCAAGTGTCAGTTTTTCCTAAATAGTTCTGTAAAAACAAGCGTGGAGACTTCTCGTAATATTCTTCTATTAAATGTCAGATGTACTGCAGAACGAAAATAGCAACAATACTTTCCGTTTATTATTTCGTTGTGTCATTATTGTATGACATTTATTGTGGTAACATTACAGTTTTTCTAGGCTTTACTTTTCATTTCAACGAAGACGGATCGATGCTAAAATTCAATTCTTTTTGAGTTGAATGACATTTGAAAAAACGTAGCAATCTGTTTTTTGAATATGTTTGTGAAACAATTCCAGAGCTCTTTCAAAACAAAAAATGTTTGTGTTCATACCAAATTCGTTGCGTTATTAATATTGGGCCCTATCGGGAATCTCCCAGGGAATTTCGTTTCCTACGGAATATTTGAACTATGAACAAGATTCAATGCTTTGTGAGAAATTTGTGCACGATTAATGTGGGATGTCAGGAAACATCAAATTTTATTTATCCGTTTATTTCTTCTGAGAAGAAATAAATACAGATTCTCATGTATAAAAAAAAATCCAGACATAAGGGGCTTCCACATGACCGACTGCATTACGTTTCATGAGTGAAATCAATGATAATCTCAGTAGTCATATAGGATTTCAGCAAGGCATGTTTTCATTGAGTGAATTTGCTACTGGGTTAGTGTGTTTGGAGCCGAAAGTTTCGCTATAGTATGGGGGAGCCTTAATTGTTACTCTTATACACAACTGGCAACTCCGCTTTGACAGAAATGCAAAAAAAATCATGTTATTATTTGAAGACAATTTTTATTTTCAAAACGCAAATTTGATTGATTTTCTTTTTTGGATGCTGGGGTTTCTTGAGTACCTGTGATTTGTCAATTAGTATTAGCATTTTTTGAATAAGATCCTCCATTGGACTGCCCTTAATCAGAACATTCAGTTCTTCTTTCACTTCTTTTATTCGCATTAAACTGAAATCAGATCATATTTATTCTAACGAAATATATTCACCGGGGTACAGCTTACGATTTAGTATTTTTCCGAAATCGATGGGTTGCTGTACAATTTCTAGATAGAAGTGCACTTTATTTATTTAGTATAGTTTATTATTTTATATTCATTTAACTAAAATAAAACAAGAAAGGACAACTTCCGATCACCGCAGTAAAAAATTTATTTAATGTAAACAAAAAAATGAAATGTCAAAAGGTAATCACAGCTGCCAACCATGCAAAGTAAAAAATGTTCATGATCCAGATCGTTTTATTTGCACGGGGTGAACTATATGGGTCATTGAGCGTAATAAAACACGGCTAATGTGTGCATCAAAAAATTAAATTTATTTATAATGCCAGCTTCACATTTCAGAGATAAAATAAAGGCGACCCAAAATGCATCAATAAATATTTGAGTAAGTTAAGATGCAAAAGAAAATATTGCGCCAGAGTCTGTTAACCCAATCGTCGTACCCTGTGTAGATATTTTCATATAACCTTCATATATTCAGGGACTGTTTTAAGTGGTAATTTTTATGTTTCATGGTAATTGCTATTTGAAATTGGTAATTCTAAATCATGTTCCTGGTAATTACTGTTTTGCACTGCGCACTATAATAAGTTCTTCTTTATCTTTTTTTACTTGGCCCATACCCTGAAATAATATTATCTTTTACTTATAGTTCGAATGCAAACGTCCAAACAAACAGAGCTAAAATGAGATACAAAAATATCCTCTACATAAACAGCTCGCAATAACACGCCACCTACCATTTAATGGTGAAAGATGTACTCGTATCTTGTATCTTCTATGTGAATATTATGGTGGTTCACATTCTCCAATATGCTTGACAAACATGGCTTGATGATGCTTAATGAATTGAAGCTAAATAGAAACTTTATTAACAACGCAACACATGAGAAACTTCAAAACAAATATTGTAGCCCTATTTTGCTCTCCGATCGTGATAGATAGGCTTTTGTATTTTTACTTGCGATATATGTACTATAGCTATAGGGCAAGTTTTGCATATGGAAAAAATATTGAACTCCAGATTTTAATCAAAGTTGACATTATGATGATAGAAAACACTAAAAAAGTGGGTCCCGCAATTCCGTCTGTTTGTCTGTCTGTACAACTCTCTACAGACTAAACGACTGAAGGGATTTTCTTCAAACTTGGTATTTAAGCGTTTTAGGTGATTGTCCAAAATAGTTTTTTGAGTTTGAGTTATCAAAGCTCGACTGTATTTAAAAAAATTCCCTCCAAAACTCTTACAGCCATTTTTCTTTTATTCTTTTCTTTTGATGCGCGCAGGTTGACAACTTTTCTTAGAATGAAATTTCCTCCTGGTTTGGCAAGAATGCTTTCATATTCTCAAATATGCAGCAGCAATCAAAATATCAAAATATGTATTTTGATATTCATCCAGCATGCTTGACAATCCGTGTGATGGATCGATCACATTTTCAAATTCGAGTCAATCAAGCCATGCTTGTCCACCATATTGGAAAATGTGAAGCACATAATTCTGAAATAAATTCTTCTCACAGTAACTCTAGGCCTCCACTTAAAATAGATTGCAAGAAATGTGTCATGTAGTCAATATTTCTTGTGGAAGCCCCATATGTTTGGATTTTTTCTGCATTTATTTCTTGTCTTCTCAGAAGAATTACATGAGAGATTCGTTTGGCAATTTGAGGAATATACAATAAATATATGTAACTGACTTGGTAGAAGATGCTACCTGGATCGTTCGAAAACAAAGCCACTTCGGTTAGTCTTGTCGCTTCGTACTCGAAAGTGGAGAACTGACAATAATGCACTGTTGAGTTCAGTGTATTGTACTTTTCTGCTCTGAGTCGTTGAGAATTACTGCTTGACTGCTAACTTAGACGTGTGGGTTCGATCCCCACGCTAGGCAGCATTATGTTCACTGTGCCGACAAAAAATTCTGCAATTCAGGTTGCATTTAAAAGACATTCGGTCTTACAGGCATATACTAAACATTATTAAAAATTATTACGTATATGACGTTATTCTAAAAAAGATCTCTTCATTTTGCACTGACGGATCAAATGAAAGCAGCGCTTAATCTGGCTAAATATGGGCGATTTTGGAATGATGAATTTCTTTAAAAGGTTCTGCAATATAAACCTGCTATTGAATATTTCTTAAAATTTGACATTGAAAAATTGCAAAAAGCAGATGTAGACCTGGCAACGCTTTACCTTCAGTATAATGATTTTTGCCAGAATAGAATTGTGGTCAAATTGACTTTTTGTTGGTAATTCAGATGTTCTTTGAATCAGTCTATGCTATATTTGATAATAGAATATGAAGCATTAACTCAAGCATTAACAGTTCTTTCTTGTGTACATCTTATACAAAAGAGAAATGTCATCCGTGTGTCCGCGCATTACTCGAGAACGGATGGTTCGATTTTCATGATTTTGGGCTTGTTCAATTTGTTCTGACCCAAGGAAGGCCATAGGATAATGGAGGAGAATCTGTTCACGATTTAGGACTTTTGGCCCTAAGAAGGGCATATAGGACACTGGATGAAAATTCCGGACAATTTTCAGGAAAATTGGTAATCCTGGAACATTGTTAGATTTTCAAGATCCTGGGATTGATGGATTCGTGTTGGCCTAAGGAACGAATATTAGGTGTCCTTTTTGTTTCGTCATTCAAATTGAATTGTATTTGCTATTGCGTGCGGATAAATAAAATAAAATTTAATTAATTGTTTTTTTTTTAATTTTCATTGTGATCTACATTGACAAACTTCTTCGATACTTGCCGAAGCGACGAATTCGCAGAAACACTTCTTTATTCCAAAATGCCACGATATTTACACGGAATGTGTCAGCGAAGAAGTTCCAGCGGCGGAAACAAGATGGCTCAGTTCCTGGATTCCCTGGTGTTCATGAAACTGATGCACTTTGTAGAATATATACAGTTCACTCGAAAAACGATGAATGCTTCTATTTAAGAATGCTTTTGGTCAATGTTTCATTTAGTTCAAATCCCTACATACCTACTGTTGACGGTGTGTTGTGTGCGACATATCGAGAAGCCTGCCAACGTAGAAAATTGCTTGAAAATGATAATCATTGGGATTGGACAATGGCAGATGCCACCATCAGCGCGCCTATGCCAATCAACATCGTACAGTCTTCGCAATCATAATTTCGACATGTCATCCATCGAATTCTTAAATATTTGTGGAATAAATACAAGGATGATATGGCCGACGAGTCGCATTGAGTCATGTAGTTCGAATAAATGTGCCAATGTTGAATCAAGAACAAAAGAAATTTACGATGAATTAATACAGGCAGTCGAACTGGAAATGGCGGTGGCACTGAAAATACATTCCTGATTTCGCTGATTTTGTCTACTATTCGTTCGAGATCTGAGATTGCTCTCTCGCCTCTTACTTGGATAGCGGCTACGTTGTTGGAAGGCGGTCGAACAACTCATTCTGCATTGAAATTGCCATTGAACCTGCAAGTGAATGAAGAACCTACATGCAACATCTCGAAGAACTCTGTGATCCAGATTATCATCTGGATTATCATCCTGGACGAGTGCACAATGGCTCACAAACGTGCATTGGAAGCCTTAAATCGTACCTTGAAAGATTAACGAAATGATAAACGACGTTTCGGTTGCGCAATAATTTTACTGTCAGGCGATTTTCGGCAAACTCTGCCTGTCATTCCAATATCAACTCCGGCAGATGAATTCAATGCTTGCCTGAAATCATAGGCCTTATGGCAATACGTGAAGAAATTGCAATTGAAAACAAATATGCGAGTAGCTTTCACGAAATGATCAGTTCGCAGCAGAGTTCTCCAGGCAATTATTGTCGATCGGCAATGGCGTGATACAACTGGACTTAGTCACCGGCCAGATTGAATTTCCGACGAATTTTTGCCACTTTACAACAACGCCGGAATAGCTCATCACGAATATTTTCCCAAATATTGCTCAAAACTATGTTAACCATGATTGGCTGAGTTCATTTGAATTTAGTCATTCAAAATCAACTCGCCGGTGAGTTACATTAATTCAGATCCGTGGACTCTGTGATGGATGAAAACGAAGCCACCAACTATCCCACGGAATTTTTGAATTCTTTGGATGTTTCGGGATTTCCACCACACAATCTAATTTTGAAAGTCAGCTCTGTTATGACTTTGCTGCGCAACATTAATGCACCAAAACTTTGTAAAGGAACGCATTTGATTGTGAAGAACATCAAATCAAATCTAACTCAAGCTACGATCTTGCGGGGAAAATTCAAAGGCGAAGATGTTCTTATTGCACGGATTCCGCTTATTCCGAAAGATTTGCCATTCGTGGTTAAGCGTCTTCAATTTTCGCTGCGTCTCGCTTTTGCTATGAAAATCAATAAGTCGCAGGAACAATCGCTGGATGTTTTTGGCATCAATTTCGAATTGCCATGTTTCTCACATGGTCAGTTACATGAGGAGTGCTCACGTATTGGCAAACCTACCGCTTTGTACGTGTTCGCTCCGGAAAATAAAACTTAAAATGTTGTGTACCATAAAAAACAGCAGTAAAAAGCGTAAGGCCGGCCGAGCCAATCATTTTTGATTTGAATGAAAAACATAGAAATTGTTAATTTAGTTATTTTTATTTAATTTAATATAAATTATAAATATTATACATATATAATATATATATTAAATAATTTAAATAAACCTTAGAATAAAGAATTTTAATTGACCGCAACATGAAACAGCATTGTGCATACTCGGAATTATTATTTTTTTTGGCATAAATTAATTTAGACGGAACGAAGTTCGCCGGCTCAGCTAGTTATTTTAGTTCAAGGTTTAGGTTAAAAATTAACTTTGTTCTCCTGTTAAAATAATCCAAATAAAACAAAACCTCAATCGCCTTTAAATTACTCAAACTATTTGGACTTAGTAAATTACTAATTTACAAACAAAAACACAAAATGATTTTTAATAAAATTTGTAACTATTTATATTTTAATTAATTTATAAAGATGTTGTTTATTTCATGATTAATGGGGAATTATTTATTTCATGTACAAACAAAAATTTAGAGGTCAATCAATCAAAATAATAACGATAAGTTAAATCGCCTAATTAGCGATCTTAACAATTAACAACTCTGTGGTCTTTGATTAAAAATTTGGTAAAGAACAAATTGTCCCTTATCCATATTAGAGTCTTACACCACAAAAGCAAGTTCGCGTGCGATTCCGCACTTCGTTTTATTTTGTTTGCATGTAACCGAGACTTCCCCTTTAGAAAAAAAAAATTTAAACAAAATTTTATATCTATAGATAAATCACATATGTATTTAAATACGAAACAAAAATTGACACAAATTTCGCACGTACCTATACATATGTATATGTACCTACTTTTATGCCCGTACCGGTTTTTTTTTTCTTTAAAACGTGTAGCTACATACAAATGTTCAGTAAATATTTTAACAAAAGAAATCTGCGTTATTCATTTAAAATATATATGTAAGTTTTTATTGGCAGAATCTTATTAACCTAAAATAGATACACACGTTTAATTTGACATTCAAACAAAACTTCAAAGTTTAGCAAAATAGTTATACCTACCAGACTATTTGTTTAAATTTGTAAATTAAAAATGCCAATAACATTGCAGATACACTTCCTAACTGGAGAGCCAATTATTCGACATTATTATAGAATTAAAGTGTTTACCGGTTTATCAGAAGTTGCTACACAAAATTACAACAAACAAAAAATCTTTTACACATTTTATTTATTCGTATTTTTTTTCCTTCTCATTTTAGATCATTAATCAAACAATAAACAGCTACAAGCCATCATCATAGGGCTGCAATACAATATTTTCGGGCGATTCTCATTATCTGATCTCCGAGTAAAAAAAAAATAGCATCATTACGTTTTAAATCTTCAAGGAAGTAATACAATTTGTGTCTCTTGTCACATCAGCAGTTGAAAAGCAATCGCAGAGTTTTCGTTTAACGCTTGTGCATGGATCGCTTTGGAAGAACTTTCAATCTTAACCAAAGATCAAGGGATTTATAGTATTTCGCCATTTTTGTTTGCGCGTACTACCAAGAATCGCGCAAACTTAGCCAAACAGTCATCAGCAATATACTCAAGTTACCTTTTTGACACACACGAATCCAGTCACAATTTTAGATAGATCGTATTACTAAAGCTACAGCCGAATCTTAACGGCAACAAACAGTATTATATTTTTTTTGTTAGAAATAAACAAAAAATATTGTTTAATAAATTTTAACTGCAAAATGTCGATATCGAAGGAGAAAATTTTCGAGGAGAAGGAAGTCGAGAAGCCACAAAGTAAGTTATACAATTAAATCCTATAAATATTAAGTTATGTATATAAATCATGAATATTTTCATGCAAATAATTAATTCGATTATAACAAATATTCAAAGTGTTTTTTTTTTTTGTTTATATTTGAATATAATTTTGTGTTAAAAGCTGTTTAAACATTTAAATGGAATGTTGTTGACTTCATAATTCTCAGAGATATCGTATGTGTATTATTAATTTTTGGTCTAAAAAAAGGGATTGTTTTGAACCAAACTGGTTTTAAAGTTAATAGCTTTTGTAAAGGAAAGTCTTGTATTATGTATACCAAACCAGCATTATTAATAACTAACTTTTTTTTAAATCATATTTTTTAGGCTGTTTGAACTGAATTATGTACAGGGTGTTACTTTTTAAACAAGTATATTAAGTTTGTTTTTTTAACAAATACAATGGCAGTTGATTTTTTATTCGGTTATTCGGCTTTCATTCTTTTAAGTGAAATTTTTGAAAGTGAATTTAACAAAAAATAAAATACACGACTAGATCGCACGTACATGCTCCTATGTTCGATCATATTATATTCAATAGATTTTTAATAAAAACGGTTAAAAGTATTTTGAAAGTCGTTTTTTTTTTTCAATTTAACTTTTTGCCTGTAAGACCTAAGGTCTTTTAAATGCAACCTGAATTGCACGGCGCTAGTTTTTCAGTTAATTTTTTATATATAAAAATTCTTAAATTTTTTCTTAAAAAAATGGTATGAACATTTTAAATATTTAATAATATATACATAAAAACAAAATTTCAGAAAAAATCGCCCATCCGTTTTCGAAATATTGAATTTTCAAAAAAACTTTCAAAAAGTTTGAAATGCAGTATTATTCAGAATTTGAAGAAGATCCTGTATACAAAGTTTGATCGAAATCCGTTGAGCCGTTTATAAGAAAGTCGTAAATCAATAAAATAGTTGTATGGCAGGTACCGTTAATAACAAAATATTTGTAATTTTTTTCGGTCAAAATGCGGACCATACTCAAATTAGTACACACACCAACTTTTATTAAAATCGTTCGAGCCGTTTTCGAGATAAATAATATGGTAGAAAAATTTGTGTGGCAAGTATCGTTATTTTTGGGGCTAAAACAACGATGGAAAATCTGTTTTGGACAATCACCTAAAACGCTTAAGCACCAAGTTTGAACCAAATCGGTTCAGCCGTTTAGGCTGTAGATCGTTCTACAGACAGACAGACTGACATAAGGAATTGCGGGACCCACTTTTTTGGTGTTCTCTATGATCGTTATGACATTATGACATGTTTGATTGTTAAAAAAAAATTTACGAATACATAACTTGCCTTATAGTACCTATAATCGCAAGTAAAATCAACAGAACTTAACTTAATACAAAAATAAGGATAAAGTGAAAAGACATGTTTGACATATTTTAATATACTGTGAGGCAGATTGGAAGTCCTCTTATTCTGATTTGTCAATTTTTTTCCAAAATTTCAATAGCTTACCATACAAAAATATTTTTTAAATCATAGATTAAAAATTAATTTGGTTAAATCTCTCTGAAGACAATAATTTTATTATTTTATAACTAACCCACTTAATTGATGGTATATTTGTTGCAAAATCGGATTGTTTTTGCAGTCTTTCTCTTCCACTTCATACAAAATAAAATACACGGCTGGGTCGCAAGTAATTGCTCTTAGGTATGTTCGATCACATCAAAAGCACAACATTCTTAACAGAAACAGTTAAATATATTTTTAAAGTCGTTCTAATTTAACTTTTTACCTACATACAAAATTTCTTTAATTTAATATTTTGTATGGATATTTTACGTACCTATTTTTAACAATATAATTTTAAAACATAATTTCAAATTTTTAAAAGAAAAATCGTCCCAATTTATTTGTTTTTTTTTTAAATTAAGAAAAATATGTATACATATATTTTATACTTGCGATTAAACAATCAAATATAACATTACGATGATAGCGAAGACGAAAAAAGATGGTCTACAAATTGTGTCCATCTGTATGTCTGTCAGTCTTGCCGTCTGTCAGTCTGTCTGTATGTATGTATAGACACCTACAGCCCAAACGGGTGGGCCGAATCGCTTCAAACTTGGTATATAGAGTTTTTTTAGGTATTGTACAGAAGGGAAATTGAATTTTTTTTTAGCTCAAAAAATAACGGTACCTGCCATATAACCGTTATGTTAAAGCTTATTTTTCTTGAAAACAGCTCTAACGATTTTGATTTTAAAAAATCAGTGCAGCTTTTTAGGTACGACCGTTCATATGGTTGAAAAAAAATAAAAATTTCTAAAAACGGTACTTTCTATAGGACCGTTTTTTTTTTGCTTTCGACTATCTGGTAAACGGCTTAACCGATTCTTTCGAAATTTCAGACATATATAGGTTTAGGTTGCTCAATTTATACTGCGTACCAATATTTTTGATTAATATTTTTTTGTATTATTAAAACCATTAAAAAAAAATAAAAAAAATATATTCTGAAAACCGCTCAATAATTTTTTTTTCAAAAATATAGTTATATGTATTTGCTGAATAACCATGATTTGGCGTTTTAAAGTTTTTTTGAAAAATGTTTTCTAAAAACTAAACAAAAAAACTTTTTTTCTCAAAAACCGCTCCACAGATCTTTAAAATTTTTTTCTCAAAAATTGAATTTTATCCAAGGAAATTAGTTAAAGTATTTATTTCACAATTTTGAACAATTTTTTCTTAGATTAAGCCGATTTGATCTTATGTTTTTAAGTTTATATTATTAATTATTTAAGATTGTCATACCAATTTTTTTAGAAAAAAATTAAAGAAAATTTTGTATATATTAAAAATTAAGTAAAAAAAAATTTTAAAAATATATGTAGATTTTTAATAGAAATCTTTTGCATACGATGTGATCGAAAATAAGAACAAGTTCGTGAGTTCCAGTTTTTAATCAAAAAAAAAAAATAAAATGCACAATTCTTAATGAAAACGGCTAAATGTATTTTTAAACTCGTTTTTCACTTAATTTTTAATATATAAAAATTCTTAATTTTTTTCTAAAAAAAAAATGGTATGATCATTTTAAATATTAAATAATATAAATTCAAAAACAAAATTTCAGAAAAAATTCATTCGAAAATTTTGAAATGCAGTATTATTTAGAATTAGAATTAGAAGGAGCTCCAGTGGGAAATATTTTGGTTGTATGGCAGGTACCATTACAACAATAACAAAATATTAAAAACAAAAAATTAGGCCAAAATGTAGACCATGCCCAAAGTAGTACAGACACCAATTATTATCAAAATCGTTAGAGCCGTTTTCGACATAATTAATATGGTCGAAAAATTTGTATGCCAAGTACCGTTATTTTTGGAACTAAAACAACGAATCAAAAATCTATTTTGGACAATCACCTAAAACGCCGAAGCACCAAGTTTGAAGAAAATTGCTTCAACCGCTTAGGCTGTAGAGCGTTGTACAGACAGACAGACAGAATTGCGAGACCCACTTTTTAGATGTTCTCTATCATCGTAATGTCAACTTTGATTAAGATCTCGAGTTCGATTTTTTTGTCAAATGCAATAGGAATGTAGATAGCTAGGTATAATAAAGTCTTTTACATATTTATAAAAAAATATCATTAACCTGTTTTTGAAAAATCAAATTTTGAAACCAAAAAAAATATTTTTTTTTTTTAAATCAAATATTATAATAATTTTAATCCAATAACAATATCTGGTATTCAAAAGTGGACTTAACTTATATAAGAAGACACACACATCATTTTACCAAAATTTTTTAATCCGTTTTTAAGAAAAAGGGATTTATTTTTGTTTTTCTTACACATTTGTATTGGGAAAACGATTTTCTTATATATTCCACAAAATGTCAAAAACCTACTAAGAATAAAGTTTCAAGGAAATCGGTTTTTCAACAAACTTTTTTTTTGTAATTTCAAAAACATTTTTTTTAACTTTTTGGTTTAGGTACTATGTAAACCCTTTAGAAGCTTCTCTTTTAAAATAAAAAGATTTTAAAAATCAAAAAATCCTTGACCTGCAAATCGATTAGCAAAAAGTTGTTGTTTTGTTAAAAAAATACGGAGAAGTGGCATTTCCCTCCATTAAATAACTGATTTGTATATATATTTTTGCAAGTTTTGGATTTGAAAAAAAAAAGAATCTCGAGATTTCGATCAAACTTTGACATTATGACGATATCTATGACGAAAAAATGGGTCTCATAATTCTGTGTTTGTTTAAAATGTGTGTTATAGAGAAGCTCAAAAACAGTATTAACAGTATTGTAATATTTTCAAAAATAATTTTTCCTCTCTATTTTTTAGTTTCTTGACATTATCTTGAATACTCAAAAAAAACTATTTTCCTTAAACAAAAAACGACATCCCCCATAAAAATGTTAACAAAAAAACTGTTCAGAAAAAAAAAATTGGTTGTGTTAAATGGCTCCAAAAATTTTGATAAAGTTGTATGTTTTCTTAAATAAGTGCAGTCTATTTATATCTAAAAAATATTATTTTAAAGGTACTTCCCATAGAACCCCTTTTCATATTTTCGACTTTCTTACTTTTGGATAAACCTATTAAAATATTTTGTTTAAGGTAAATGCTCACTAAAAGTATAAATAATATTGCATATTCAAATCTTCAAAAAAAAATCGGTTTTTAAAAAAAATACATTTTTTTTGAAGAATCGATTTTCAAAAATGAGTCACAGATTTGAGATTTGAAACTAAAATTTTATACGTATATTAATAATTATTTAAATTAATTGTATTCACAAGAAAATATTTTCTTAAAAACGCTCCAATAAATTTTGAAAATATTTGGTTTCTCCGAAACGTCTCCAGCAATTTGTATGTAATTTTTACAGTTTGCTCCTATGAGTGAGAAAAAAACTATAACAAAAATAGATTTATTTAAAACCACCCACTGTCACGCCCTCTATTTTATTTCATGGTTTCTCAGAAATGGCTTTATTTCGTGGAGACTACATTTGGGTAGTGATTAGATGGCATTTTTAGAGTTTGTTTTTATGAGCAAGCACAAAATTTCAAAAATGTTTTTTAAAGTAAAATCCGACTACTTACACACACTTAATTATCATTTCTTGGTTTTTTGGAAACCACTCGGACAATCTGAATGAAATTTAGTTTGCTCTTTTAATCGAGAGAAAAATTAAAAATTAATGTTCGTAAAATCCGCTAACTCACAAGCCTAATTTTATTATCTCTTAGTATCTGTGAAAATAACATTATAGGAGTTGTAGTTTTGTATGTAGATAATATTTTACATTTCAAGTTTGTATAAGTCGGTATTATTTAGGGCAGTAGACGCTTCTAATCTTCAAGATTTTCATTAATTATATAAGAATATTTCATGGGTTAGCTGCGAAATATACGATGATTTCGCAATTATTAGTAAAAACAAAAATTGTAACACAACTTATTGTATTCACTTTCAAGTTTACTATGAATTATTACCTATAACACAATAATCATTAAATTATCACGACTTTCACTTATGTATGTTTAAATCTTAAAAAAAATATATAAACTCATGAAAAAATATATTAGCAAATATTATTAATCTGATAACATAATTATATATTATAAGACGAGGAAATAGCGAACTGTCATTTGTAATAATATTGAGATAATACTAGTTGAATGTACATTTTATAACTAATAGTTTTTGATTATTTTGCTTAAATCTTATCTTAAATCTAAAGATACATAATTTTAAAGGCATAACAATTTTTTTTTATAATTAAAATGCAAAACGTGATTCAAGGCTATGACTTACTGCTGGATGATTAATTTAATTCAAACGTTTTTTATTGGACATTGTTCAACAGAATAAAAAATCAAAGTTTTAATCAATGCGATAATAGAGAAGTCCGAAAAATCAGTCACATATACACCATGTGCATCTATGTACAAGGTTTACATAGAAACAGAGCATTAGTAGATAACATAATTGGAATTTTGAACGTGTGGCCTACTGAAAATGATTTTGATAATTTATTTTAAATTTTTTTAAATTTTTAGTCAGTCTTATTCATTACAACAAGCTAAATACTTGCATTGTTACGTAGCGCATAAGGACTTATTTAGCCGCTACAAAAATCCATATACAATATACATTTTCTACCCATTATAGTTATAATCAGTGCTGTCAGATGCTTCAAGTGAAATTCCCCTTTAGAGGTGTTCCAGTTTCCCTTTCGTACCAGCGACATTCCCCAAAAATTCCCGTCAATAATTACTAACAAAAATGTACTTGAAAATCAATCCTTTTAAACTTTTTATTTTGTTTATAAGCTCAATGCCACAATATGTTTTAAAAAGAATTCACATAATGCAATCTCAATTAATCTTACGTTTCTTTCGTGACTGTTTGGTTCCCGACCAAATTTATTAAGCATTGGCAATATTGATTTGGATTGTTTGACATTTGTAATTTGTTTTGTCATTTTAGAATGCTTCATTAGTTCGCTCTTACCGGCTTTTATTGTCGAATAACATGCTCGGCATGGATTGTCCTTCACCAGCTCAAGCCAGTTCCTGAAATTAGGGTCAAAGTCCGCAAGCGCAAAACGGGTACACATACACATTTGTGATTCCGCAAATAGGCAAATTTATTCACCCATATTTTAAGCGTGAATAATTTTTTTTTCACGGAAAATCATTCACACTGCGGAATTGGGCCCCAGGAAGATCCAACCAAGAGACGAAATATTTTTGAGGATGAAGAAACCTCTAATCTTCTTTTTAGATTACTCATTTTCTGCAATTAATTATTAAAATGTTTCTAATAATATATGTAACTTGAAAAAGGCATCAAGGTATATTTTTTAACTTACATTTAGATTTAAGAAATATTTTTGAGGATGAAGAAACCTCTAATCTTCTTTTTAGATTACTCATTTTCTGCAATTAATTATTAAAATGTTTCTAATAATATATGTAACTTGAAAAAGGCATCAAGGTATATTTTTTAACTTACATTTAGATTTAAGAAACAAACAAAGATACAAGAAATAATTACCAGCTCAAAGCTCACAGATTCAGAGATTGTTTTGTATTGCGAAATTGAAATAGAAAAACAAAACAAACTTCCAATGGTGACACACAAAAAAAGGAGAAGAGACAAACACATTTCCAGTCAATGGAATATAAATGACATTTTCCGATTTCGCATGATATATACACTTGGTTAGTGTGAGTTGTGAGCTTTGCATATTTACATACATGTGTAAATCATTTTTATAGTTTGTATGCTGATTAAATTTTTTAAAAATCAAATTGGAGTAAGTTAGATTCAGATTTGTTCCCCATATTTAGTTGTAGACATGCTTTGGCATCACTGGCCGTTGGTGCACGGTGCATGCCAAAAATACACATTTACCCACCCTTAAAAAAAAGGAAATTTATATGGGCGATATCAAATGATTTTTCGATACAAAATTCCTTTTGTGTATGCTCGTTTTATCTTATGTTTGTGCTACGAGTATTACTAATTTTACACCACTGCGATTTTTAATTCATGTTTCCGTTTTGGACTTCTTTCGGTTGCAGATATACTCGTACTTTTAAACACTGCGATATTTAATAGATGTTAACTTTTCTCAAACATATATCCGCACTCTTTACTCCACTTGATTTAGAAAAGTTCGATATTACCATAACGAAAATTTGTAAAGAAGAAAGGGCGAAATCGTAAGCTTAAATTCCATGATGTAAAAGCTAAATATGAAACATGATAGGGGTATTCATGATCCAGTGCACAGGCCCAATATCATTAAGGTTACCCTGTTACCCGCGGAAAACCCAGATAACCTCAAAAAACCAGATAATTTTATCTCGGCAGAAATGAACTGTCAAAGTTTGTATGGGAAAAATAGTCTGCAAATCAGATAAAATTATCTCAAGAATTTGATGTAGAAAGAGAATAAATACACCTTATAAATTTAATTATTTCCCACATTTACGCAAGTATTTTTAAAGGTAACCATTCACGATGCGACGGGCGTACGGATGGTCGCACCAATCGTCGTATCATGGATCGCAAGTACCCATACACGTTGCGACTGAGTCCGACGGACGGATGAATCTACCAAAAATTATCTCATTCACTATAAACATATTTTAAATATGTGAAGTTGTGTTGATGTGCGTCGTAAGCAAGGTCCGTAGAAAATTTCCACGGACCATGCGACCGTCTATTGTCCCGTAGTCCGAAATGCGACCAGCCCATTCACGGTAAAACTTGTTGTATTCGACCAAGATTCTTTCGACCGTCCGTACGACTGTCGCATCGTGAATGGCTACCTTAAGTTGTTCAAGCAAACGTCTAGCGGAAAATTATATATTTCTGCAAAGCGGAAAGTTATCTCGTTCCATGAATAGCCTTATTGAAAAATTTAAAAGGTGCATATTTGCACCACAACAACTTGTCTAATATCTTACGACACTCTTGCACTATTGATATTCCCTAACCCTTTTGCATTTTTCACAATTAAAATACAATGGTGTAAAATTTGCCTGGTGTCGTTGATAGCTTGGCAGCTGTTATTTTCTGTTAAAAATGTTTGTGGTCAAACTGATTTTGAGGTTCATTCACGATCTTTGGAAAAAATTTATAGCATCTTTTGACAGGGCGAAACATTTATGTCATTTTTATTTGGCAATCCGGAAGCATTCTGGCCTCTTCTGAAAGTGTTCACTTGGGAAAACATGACAGTTCTAATTCTGGAAAGAAGAGAATTTTGCTTCTTGATTGAAATCAGAATCGAAACCAGAACGTCAAACTCGACTGTTGTCATTTTGTGTATCATAATTGTGCAAACAAACAATTTTTTTTTGTTTGAACGTCAAACTCGACTGTTGTCATTTTGTGTATCATAATTGTGCAACCAAACAATTTTTTTGTTTTGAATTTGAATATTCCCTCGTTCACAATTATTTTCACATATATGTACAATCTCATTAAAGTTCAGCATCGTCAGAATCACACAAAAGTGTTAAGTTGGGATCCCGGATCGGAGAAGGTTTCCGGATTGCCAAATAAAAACGCCATTACAGTAACCATGTACCTAGGTATACAAAATATTTAAGTTTTAATTTCGAGTCAAATAATGATAGACGAAATTACAGCTATAGTATATCAGCCTTGCCCAGGTTCGAATCCTGCTGGCATCTATCTATAATTAATTTTCAAAGCATAAACACAATAATTGTTTAAAATTTATGAAAAGTTAGTAGACTACTATGTATATAGTAAATTGTTAACTAGTATCGTGTTAAGGCCTTAATAATAGGTTGTTTAAAATTTTGCGCCTTTGTTTTTACAGACGAAATTATAAAAAAGTATTGACTAATGTCAAAATTTTTGTTATTTACTCAAATTACTGCAAGAATTTCCTGTTTATGCTCACAACCAGTATCATTAAGAACAATGTTTGTCTAAAAAGCCTTAAAATACACACTTGAGAGATAATAATTGTTAATTGATAGTTGTGACATCAACATGTTAGTAATCATATGTACATACCTATTTATGTAACTACGAACATATTTGTGGTATTTTTTTTTTACTCGTAAATTACGCAGGTAGCGGTATAAAATTGTTTAATTATATTTGTTTTGTCTGAGTATCTTTTTATTTAATCACCTATCTATAGTTCTTTGACTCTCTTGTACCTTATTTGATCATAGGTATAATTTTTTCTTGCGGTTTTAAAACAAATTAAAAAAATACATAATTGGCCTTGATTGTGAGAAGTAACACAACAACAACAAAAAAACACATATTTACATCACATAGCTTGATGTTTTTTTTGCGGTTCACCTTATACAAACTAAATTAATTTTTATTACGAAAATTGGTAGATATTATCATTTTAACACCACTTAAGCAATTTGTGAACGAAATTATATAATTCCTTATTGTTTAACATTTAACAGATTTACGAGTAATGATCTCATTTAAAATAAAAAACAAAATTTATACAAAAAAAAAATATAAAAAAA
This sequence comes from Philhelius pedissequus, assembly GCA_910595825.1. Classification (NCBI taxonomy): domain Eukaryota; kingdom Metazoa; phylum Arthropoda; class Insecta; order Diptera; family Syrphidae; genus Philhelius; species Philhelius pedissequus. Next base: position 34,272,392 of record OU343163.1, read on the forward strand.
TTTAAAAATAATTAACGCAAATATGAAAGTAAAAAAAATGTCCATTGCATTTAATAAAATTAAATATTTAAATGCACAATCACGTGCCAATGATTTTTGTTTTGTATATGCATAAATGAGTGCACTATTATTCTTAGTAGCAAACAAAAAAAAATTATAGATACACTCGAAAGTCGATATTGACATTGGCAGTGAGAAGTTGTCATCAGTGACACAAACACAAATTGGTATGCAAGGACGCAAACTTAAATGTGTAAACAATGTTCCGGTAAGGTATTTACATTTAGTTTAATTTTTTCTCTGGAATCAAGAACCGATTTCCTCATTAAATATCTACAAATAAACAACGTCAACAAAACGCCTGTAAATAAATGGATTATGTGACAAAAATAATAATTATGAATGTACTAAGTTAATTACTACTAATTTATCAGTTGATTTGCGCTTTTAACTTTTAGTAAATTAATTCACGGCATAAACGAGGAATACATTAAAAAATAGTTTTACAAAAAAAATCCTTATAAGCACAATATCTGATGGTCATAGGTAGTTTGACCAATGAAAAATTTTGTTGTCTACAAAAGTTGCTAAAAATAAAATGCATGACTGGATCGCACGTACTTGCTGCTATGTTCGATCACATTATATGCAAAAGATTCTTAATAGAAACGGCTAAATGCATTTTTAAAGTCGTTTTTCACTTAATTTTTTATATAAACGGTGATTTTTTAAGAGCTTGGTTTTTGAAAATTCAAAAAACACAGAAACTTGTAAAAAGTGAATGAAATTATTATTTGGATCGATAAATCAATTTCTGCCATTTACTTTTTAAAAATAATTTCACTTAAATGTTGCCCGCGGCTACGCTTCAGGTGGTCCATTCTGAAGGTCCAATTTTGGCAAACTTTTTCACACATTTCGGCCGGAATCTCACCAATGACGCGTTCAATGTTGGCTTCCAAGGCAGCAATCGAGTTTGGCTTGTCCCCATAGACAATAGACTTAACATAGCCCCACAAAAAATAGTCTAACGGGGTCAAATCACATGATCTTGGTGGCCAATTGACTGCGCCAAAACGTGAGATCAACTGCTCACCAAATTCGCCTCTCAATTGATGCATGGTTTGGACGTAGCTTGCGAAACACATTTTTCACAGAGCACGAATTTTGATAATAAATTTCAATAATTTACAAACGTTGTTCAGGCGTAAGTCTATTCATGATGAAATGGCAAATAATACTGAATCGAAATGTCAAATGTTCGTGGAATTTGTCATGTGTGATCTGTCAAAAATATAAACGTCAAAAACCAAGTAGCAAAAAAATCACCCGTTATAAGAATTCTCAAGTATTTTCCAAAAAAAAATATTTAACAATATAAATACAAAGACAAAATTTCGGAAAACTTGTTTTCCCATTTTCAAAATTTTGAATTTTCAAAGAAAAAAATACATTTTTTTGTTCAAAAATCCAAAAAAAACTATTTTTCGAAAATTTTGAAATGATTGTTTATAATTTGAAGTAACTCCTGTATAAAAATTTTGATCGAAATCCGTTGAGCCCTTTATGAGAAATTCGAAAATCAATAAAATGGTTGTATGGCAGGTACCGTTAATAGACCATATCCGAGGTAATACACACACCAATTTATATTAAAATCGTTAGAGCCGTTTTCGAGATAATTAAGATGGTAGAAGAATTTGTATGGCAATTACAGTTATTTTTGGGGCTAAAACTACGATTCAAAAATATATTTTGGACAATCACCTAAAACGCCTAAGCACCAAGTTTGAACCAAATCGGTTCAGCCGTTTAAGCAGTAGATCGTTCTACATACAGACAGACAGAGAGATAGACACACGGAATTGAGGGACCCACTTTTTTGGTGTTCTCTATGATCGTAATGCCATGTTTGATTGATAGATTTTTTTTTTTTACGAATACATAACTTGCCTTATAGTATGTATAATCGCAAGTAAAAATCAGGTATCAGAGTATGTTAATCTAATTAAGTAAAAGGTTTTTATATACATTTTTTACTGCAAAAGGAGGAATAATGAAGACATTACAACATTTCTCAGATAAATTATCTGGGATAAAAAGTATACTATTTAACATATCAATTTTCATTTGATTCTTTCGTTGATCCTCTACAAGATTCATTAAACTAAACACTCTTTCAACTGCAGCATTTTAGATAGGCAAAACTAAAAACCAATCAAACTTGGTAGATATTGTTTTTTCGGTAATATGCCCACATGTTTTTTGTTTTTGTTTTTCAAGAAGACAAATAACAGTAGACCCCATACATTTTTTTGGGTCAAAAACAAAAATCTTATTTCTCTCAAAAACGGCTCCAACGATTTTTATAAAAAAAAGTTAGTTCATTATTGAATTGAAAGGGTACCTTTGATAATTTTTTTCTTGGTTATTTTTGGTACCTCCAGTAGAACCATTTTGTTGGTTTTCGTTTTTCTGGGAAACGGTAATTTGATTTTTTTTTTATTTTTTACGCAGAAGCTCCCAGAAAATTTAAACTAAACACTATTGTAAACCAAAATTTTTCAAAAAAAAAATTTTTTTGAAATTATTTTTTTTTGAAAACTCAAAATTTCGAAGAACCGGCTCAGTAGATTTTTTCGAAACTCCGTATTTTGTAGTTTTTTGATATTATCTTGATTAGTTAAGAAAACTATTTGCAAAAAATAAAAAAACAGCGGTACCTCCCATACAAATGTTAAAAATCCGTTAAGAAAAAAATGTATTTCTCAAAAACGGTTCCAAGATTTTTTTTTTAAATTGTGTGAGTGCTTATATTAGCACAGTCCACTTTTAAGTACAAAAATATTTTATTTTACGTACTTAATAACGGTACTTTTCATAGAACCACTTTTTATATTTTCGACTTTTTCACTATTGGATTGACATGCAAATGTATGCTTAAAGTTTTAATAAAACTGCGTACTCAAATTTGCAAAAACAAAGTTTTTCGATTTTTAAAAAAATAAATAATTTTTTTTTGAAAAATCGATTATTCAAAAAACAGTCACTTATTTTTTTTTAATTTGAATTTTATATGTATATTTATAATATCTTCAAAACGACGACGTTTCAATTTTTTTTCGAAAAATGTTTTTAAGATTTTATACATAACAAAATTAGTTTTTTTTAAAGAACTGCTCCAACGATTTTTGAATTTTTTTTATATACATACATATTCTTATGTATCCACGAATTCAAATGGCATATTTCTTTTCCCTCAAACTATAACGACTAAGCAATATAAAAACATTTAATTATGTGTATTATTCATTTATTTCTAGACCTTATAATTATTCCCTTTTATCGAATTGTTGCCTACGTCACTGAATACCAAATACAATGTAGGCCCCCATACATTTTAATATACAAGTGTGTCCTTAAAAATCACATGAATCGTATGTATGTATATTGCATCTAAATTATCCACCTGCATCCTTCATTTTAATTATTATATGTACATGTTTACATACTTAGGATCCATCAATATGTATATATATTTTACTCTCCTAACTTACATAATTAATTGATTGGAACTAAGTTTTATTTATGAATTAAATATTAAATTAAAATTTAAAAATCTTTTATTTTGTATTTATGTATTTTTATTTCTTATACATATACCCACACAACTGGAGACGAAAACACCATAATGGATATACAATTAGTATAGTATACTCGTATAGAGGCGCTATGCAAAGCGTTGTTTTTGACATTTCATGTGTGTGTTAGTTATTTTTGTTCTGAGGTTGAGTTTAGTTACGTACAACCACCTCGACGGGCCGATGACAGAACTATGAAAATGCCACGAACAAATCCAATAATGGAGTCCAAAAAATATATGTCCATGCAGCTAGGGTTCGCCGAATTAACAACATTCTATTTTTTACGTCATAAGCTACGCGTAGTAAATGGAAACAACTACGCCTCTTATTTACTACAATTTGCTACGTCTGAACGTGAATGTGAACAAATTTTTTGGATTTTCCTTGCCCAAATCTGTTATATATTTTATATCTATTATAGTCTCGTTTTTTTATTCCTTTAATTATCATAAAAACTTTAACATGTTCATTAGTCGCCAGATACAAAGTTCAAACTTCAAAATTAAATGACATTTCAGACGATTTGACATTTGAAACTACGTCTGTTACAATTTGTTTCATTTACTACATTTAACTACATTGACTGTGTTAATGTAGTTTATACAAAAAAGTGACAGTTCGGCCGCCCCACGATAAACAGATAATAAGGTATGCTCATTGTGTTTTGACAGCTGTGGTGTGACGTCATCGTCAACTGGTTCGTATATAAGATGAAAGAAAAGAATACCATTTCATTGCATTGTTTTTATTATTTTTCTTTCTTACAGTTAATTTCACTTAAAAATTATTTGTTTAAATGCTTAATTCTAAAATACAGTCTGCATTTAAAAAATATTTTTTTTTAAACTTATATCTAGAGGTACAGCTTCAGCATTTTTTAAATGTTTTTCCAGGAACTTGCCCTCTGTGTATAGATGCTCCTTATTGTATTTAATAAAAATATTTGTCAAAAGTCTAACATTTTCAAGGAATGTATTCCTTGGTTTCTTAAGTCCACCTTCCGACTTTTCATCCACCCAAGTAGCCTATAAGATCTGGCACCAGCAGAATATAGGGGCATTGCTGAAGAACTATCACCAGCTTTCCACCGTGCCTTTTTATTGGGATGCTCCAATTGTTCTGCTTGGGTAGATGTAAATATCCCTCTTAAAGATGTCCTCATAGCCGTCCTCGTAGCCTCATCATTTTGTGCCTGCTGAATCTTCCGCTTTAGATTGCTCTTCAATCTGCTGACTTGACTTTCCAGTTCCTTTCTGCAGTTGTATTGAACTCTATTTGAGAAAATACAATAAAATAAAATATTATTTTAAATAATTCCAAATGATTTCCAAGTATATCTTACTCTAGGTGCTACCATTTGTATAATACAAACAATCCTCCTGATCATGGTATCCACAAAATTCTTCCTCTTGTGGACTTTCGTAGACAAAGTTACTTGTCAAGGGTTTGTGACAACTATAGGTATTAAACATGGTTAAATATATAATATAGGACAGTTTATTTTAAATTATTACTTTTCGAAAGCAGCTAGACATTCATTAACGATCCTTTGTTTTCTCTTATTTCTTGTCTTTTGTCTCTTAAAGATTGGTCAGGTTCATTTGGCAATTTTTTTGATGGTACTGATTCTTTCCTTAAAGCTCTCTTATTTTCAGGAACATTTAAAAGTATATCCTTAAGTGCATAGTCGCTTTCAACAAAATGTTCTGAGCAAACACGACTGCTTTTTAAAGAATAATATTTTTTATTACCACAAGCACTAATCCACAATTTGCAATTTTTAGCGTCTTTCGGGAGATTGTGAAATTTTAATTTGATTTCATTGTTTTTTCTGTCCGGCGAACTATTACACCCCAAAACAACACACACAACCATTTTCAAATTTTAAAATTCACGTTTTAAACGCGAAAACAAATAAAATAAAAAAAAAAACAATTGATAAATTACAATTAATGACCTCGCTTGTCAAACTAGCAGAACACGATGACGTCAGATCATAAGCAAGATGGCGAAATGGGTGTATCTAATGAGCATACCTTATTATCGTGGGCCAACCCTGAATGCGGCTACATCCCGTAAAAAAATTTTTTTTGGAACCCAACATGAGCGCTGTTCAAAGCTTGGTAATAGATTGAAGTTTCATGTATGTGTTTTTTTTTTATAATCTACACGGGCTCAAGGGATTATACTACCCTTTAACTGTTTCAACACAGCGCGGTCGTGAGGTTAAGGAATAGATAGAAGGAAAGGAAAGATGTGGACATGGAAAATATCACATCAACATTGTTCCACCTTTATTTACTACCAACCCTATAAAACAAAATAAAAACAATTTTTTTGGTTGAATTTAAAAATAAATCACTTAATATTGGATTGTCGAAAAAAATAGAAATATTTTTTTTTTGAATTCAGAATAAATTTAAAATAAACAGGTATTTGAAATATTCAATTACTCTCAGTTTGTCTTAAAATTAAATTACAAAATTAATTGCTATGCAAATAATATAATGTCTATGGAAATATGGTTTCAATTTTGTTCATATTACTAAGCGTTGCCAGTTATATTCCTATAAATTGAAATCGATAAACTTGAATATAAGAAAAAAAAAATAAAAAGAATACTCATAATTCATTTATTTCTATTATATTTCAATTTTTTTTATCGTGATTACCAAATATTTTAGTTGTTAGAACATTGTTACAATAAAGAACACCCCCACTATTTAATACCCATTTATGACTCACGAGTCGAACGTTTGCCTCAAGTCAGACGATTCATCAGTGAATTACTTATGTACATACTTACGTCGTGGTAATATATGAATAGTAAATAAATACACAAGATGTTAAAAATAATACTGTCATCATTAAAACAACAAATTTATTATATCATTGTATGTTAAAAATGTTATATTATCCCTAAAGAATTGAATGAGGTGGTGGCCGTGGCGCGATAGTTGTGTGTTTCGCCTGTCAACCTCATGGTCACAGGTTCGATCCCTGTCGTAGCCTATATCCTCTTATTTTTCCATTAAAAACCAATTCTAAAAAAATAAATGTCATATAATGAGTTGCGGGTTTACTCATTACATGCTTTTTAGGCATAGAACTAACAACGTGTGATTGAGTTAAACTAGTATTCCGAGAAAATATTACAAAGAATAAAAAAATTAATGCGAATTATAAGGGACATAAATAAATAAGACACGGAAATTTCTCCGCATTAGTTCAGCCGCAATCCCTGGAGATAAAATCTGAGACAACAACCACCTACAGTTTCAGAACATCGCGCCACACATCTTTCCTATCGTTCTTTCGCTTCCTTAACCTCACACTCGCGCTGTGTTGAAACATTTAAAGGGTAGTATAATCCCTTGAGCGCGTTTAGGTTATAAAAAAAAAATACATAAACTCACGATGGTTGGGAAATTTACTGTTATTTGTTCCCTTCATGCTAATAGTAAATTAATAGATATATCTTTTTATATTGTTGACTACTTAGTAATAATTCCTTTGCATTATCCATTTATTTTCATTTTTATGGACTATGGAAATTCCAATTTATAACAGTTTTCTAACAGTTTTTAGCCATTAAAAGTATTAGGAGGCTGCTGAAGCTGAAGCTAAAGCAAACAACTAATTTCCGGAATACGAATGCCATTATAACCCTACGGGGCGGTATAAACTCTTACTTTCTTTCACTCTGTCACACTGTTGGCATTCACTGAGTCACATCCTATTTTTCCACAAGAAAAATCTCGTCCGAAAAGACAAAGTTAATTGTAAATTTCAAAAATAAAAACTCTGATTTAGTTCAAACCACTAATATTTACAATCGAACAATTGTGAGTGACTGACAAATGTAAACGTTCCCCAATGTTAGTCTTCGCCGAATTTTTAACATTTGAGGTAAACGTCAACTAAGTGATTCGCAAACAGTAAATCTAAATCTAAATATCTTCCAAAATTGTATGTTCGTTCAAATTTGAGCATCTGAAGAAAAAATTATATTTTCAGAGACCCTGTCATTTATTTTCAATTTAAAAACAGGTGTTCGTATCAATATTAAATCTAAAAATTATTTTTTTTTTATATTGTCACAGTGATAATTTCTGTTAAATAAAAGTACAATGGCTTATTTTGAAGCAAGCAAAGTTTTAAAAACAGAAAAAAATTAATTTGACGGGGTCTCTGAGAACAAATACTTTGTTGTCATTATATGACACATTAATTCTTGAAAACATGCGCAGTATAATATTTTTAAACTGTGATTCTAAATAGTCAGGATCGCCAATCTATCTCCAAAAATAGATGTCGATAATTAAACTCGAAATTGTCTACACAGAAATGTCTAATAGCGAGATAAAGCATTTATAAAATATCGAAATGGTTTATAATGTCAGTTATATTGAACTTCCTAACAACCATTTCAAATCGATTTCAAAGCATTTTTTTGGTTTGTTGTTAGGAACTTGCAAAAAATAGCTTGTGTTTAAAGTCTATGAAATCTTGTTAAAAACGCAAGATCTGTTTAGACAGATTTTGTTTAGAAATAATTCGATTATGTTCAGAAAAAAATCGAATGTTTGGTTGTTTGGAATTCAACATTAGTATTGTTTAATTGTGCGAATATATCAATCGGTACAAAACATATTATATTCATAATTGTGGCACAAAACTTTTAAAACTTACTAAAGGTGAATGTAAAGTTTAAACTAATGTTTAACGAAGCCTGGTTCATTTACGAACCAGCCAGCTTTCTCTATACATATATATTTTCATATTTGCCATTGTCACCTGCACTAGGTCATCCAGTTCATCAACAAACCTGCGTCCGAAGTGCGGGAGGCGATTTATTTGTAGATTTGGACACTCGCAGAGCAGGTGTTTAATGGTTCCTATTTTATCAACATCTTGACTCCTCCTATAGAAATCGGGTGCCAATACACCTATGTTAGTACACCTAACAGGTTCTGATGTTCTTTTTACTCATTGATAAGATATACTAATGTTTTTTTTTTTGTTGGTTAATTCTAGGCTGACACAATGGCTCCTGGATATCCAGGAATTATTTATCTGCTCTTTCATTTTTATGTCTTTCCTTACTAAGCCAAACGGGACTTAAGGACCCATAAATAATACGCTGCTGCTGTCCATATTTCATATTGAACCCATTCTTTCCATTTCATCTACTATATCGTTCCCCTCTATTTTGCTAGGCCAAGGAAGCCAGGAAGAGTTCGGCTTGGTTGGTGTTACCGATGATATTCAGTACGATTTGTCATTTGGTCGCTGCTGTGGATCTTATTGTTTCACTGGACATTAAAATGTGATCTCTGACGAGATCAGCTTTGACCTATGGAAGGTTTAGTATAATTTCTAGCCCTATTTGTAGCCTAGACCTGAATGCCCCCTTATTCCCATACCTTTGTTTCTAACAGCTATCTTATCTACAGACCTAAACCATCCGATCGACCCCTAGGTAAGTATGAGACTAACGATCGATGTGTACATCCAATGGATGACTTGCGGTCGCATGCCCCAGGCACCACTGTTATCCGTAGGATTTTACTTGCATAAGGTACTATAGGGCAAATTTTGCATTTGGAAAAAAATCGAACTTACTTGAGATTTTAATCAAACTTGACATTACGATGATAGAGAACACCAAGAAAGTGGGTCCCGCAATTCCATCTGTCTGTCTGTGAACGATCTACAGCTTAAACGGCTGAATCGATTTTCTTCAAACTTGGTACTTAAGCGTTTTGGGTGAATGTCCCAAATTGAGTTTTGAATTAGCACCAAAAATAACAGTAATTTTCATAAAACTTTTTCTACCATCTTAATTATCTCGAAAACGGCTTTAACGATTTTGATTTAAAAAAAATTGGTTGCACCACCTTAAGTATAGCCTACATTTTGCCAATTTTTTTTAATGTTTGTTATTAACAGGCACCTGTCATACAAACATTATATTGATTTTCAACTTTCTAAGTTTTTTGATCAAAATTTTTATATAGGTTGTCCTTCGAATTATAAATAATACTGCATACCAAAATCTCGAGAATATATTTTTTGGATTTTTTAAAATTCAATATTTCGAAAACAGGTTGATCATTTTTTTTTTTTGAAATTTTGTTTTTATATTTATATTGTTAAATACTTAAAATTGCCCCATTGATTTTTTTTATATAAAAAAATAAGTAAAGAACAACTTTAAAAATATATTTAGTCGGGTCTATAAGAATCTTTTGCATACGATGTGATCGAATATCAGAGCAAGTACGTGCGATCCAGTCGTGCATTTTATTTTTAGTGTAAAGACGTAAAGTGTTCTTTTCATTAAAATGTCTTAACTCTTAATTAAATTAAAATCGTGTTTTTTTAAAGGCCATTAATAAATTCTTAGAATAGTCTTAAATTTTAAAATTTTAACAGAGATTTTAAATTTAATGGAGAGTAAAAATAATTGGACTAATTATTTTTAACGTCCTCATTGTCTCGGAATCAGAAATTTTATATTTAAAATAAATTTTATAATTAGATAGATAGATAAAATAATTTTTTTTAAAACTAAATTTGACAATAACTTGTTTTAAGTTCTCTGTCAGGTTCAAACAATGTATTTATTTATAACAGCAAAGTTAAGCGAGTTTTAACTAAATTCATTTATTATAAGATTCCGATATTTAAGTGAGTTTTTTAGAAAAATGTAGAGGTTATGGTAATTTAGGCCGTTTAAGATATTGAGGAATGTTAATCGGTCTAGTATTTCACTTCCAAGAAATTTTTTGCGGTATCCTTTAAAGATGGGGCACACACCAACAAAGTGATACGTATTTTCTGTAGCATCCATATTACATATCGTGGCATATGCCTACTGTATCATTACGAAGAGCTCTATCGTTTAAGTTTAGAAGACCGCATCTTGCTTTGAAGATTAGATTAATCATGTCTCGTGGGTTACTATCTTGAAAATAGTTCGAGACTTCAGAATATATGAGGTTGCAATATTCGTCATGGTATTGTGACTGGAGTGCCTTGCTTTCGAAATCAAGCCAATCTTTTTGGTATAGCTTTTTTTAGCAGTATATCATGGATACGATTCCATGAACATGGAGCTTCAAGACTGAAATTTATCTGAGATTCTTGGAAAAGGCCTGACCATTCATGAGCCCAATAAATATCTTTCTGAATAACGACTTCAGAGGAAGACGGTTACTTGGCATTGACATTACTTTCCGTATGTAATCTAGGTGAATTTTTAATATTGTAAGGAATGCTTTTGGAAGGCCAGTTTCGATATGAATTGCATAATTAGGTGTGTTGTCTGGCAACCCGAAGCATAAGTTTTTCAATTTGGAGATACTCCTTGTATCCCCACACCTGTGCACAATAGTGCATTATTGATTTTGTGGCTGCGTCATTCACTTTATATTTAGCAGAGTGTGTAACGAATTTATTTTGCACAAATTTTTACCATGTTGATTTGATCGAATTTTTGGATGTAGTAAGACGTTTTGATAGGTGTTCAGACCATGACATGTTATAAGTGAATATAACGCCAAGATATTTATATTGGTTTGATATTTTTATCTCACCATCATTGAAGTACCATTTTTCTGCTGTGGCCCTTCTACCGCCCGGCCGTTCCTAAAAATTATAAACATTGTAAAAGTTCACTTCAATTATATTTCATATTTTTATTGGTACTCATAAGCTCTTTTTTAAATTAATACTTAATATTAGTTTCTCAGATTTTAACAATTTACATTATTCACAACAAGACCAAATACGTCCAAAAGCCAGTCATGCATTTTATTTTCTTAATGAGGAATATTAATAATCAATTTATTAGAGCTTAAAACAAAAAAAAGATAAAGAACGCATGTTTCTTCGTGCAAATATCTCTCTAACAATTATTATTTTAGTAGCTAATTACCTCCAGAGCTACTGTGGGAAGAACAATGATATTTTTTCTTTGCGAAAAATGTTAATTTTTTGTATTTCCATTCAATATTTGTGACTTCACCTACACTTGCATTTTTTAGTATTGTTTTTTCTGTACTCGTATCTTTACCAATTATTACTTCCGCTACGAAAAAAAAATGTACAAAGCCAGACCAGACATACAACAACTGGAGTTAGCAATGAAATAAGAAACGTAATGAACAAAATTAATTATATAAACGTGATACGAATTCCAATAGCTAAGTGATTCATGTTTTTTTTGTTGCGATTTATATAGTAGGAAAGCCTACAGTACTAGAAACACAAATTATGACTATTAAGCTGACTTTGGACGTAACAATTTTGTCGTCGGAATATTGATGTGTTCCGCCTACTCGTATAAACATTTACTACAATTTGTTTTCAGTGTAAGTCGTAATCCTATCATGTAATTAACGGGACTGGGTCACTATTTTATAATCCATCTCTATGATCTTTTTAATAATTACACTACATTTATAAAATTCAGTGTCACGAAATTCCGGTTGGATGGAGGGTCCAGATAAGGTTTATGTGGAATTCAGTGCAGGGCACTTTTCAGCAATTACGATTCTGGGAAAAGATTAACCACCAATTAGAAAAATACTTTTTTCAATTGAAAGTGATTTTTGTCCAAAGAATAATTCATTATTTTTTCCAAAAAAAAAACATCAAAACATTATTTCCGGTGCGAAAGTGAATTTTTCCCAAAAAAACTTAAACTTATATATAAGTCAGCAGGAGTCAATGGTAACTTCGACAAGATTCAGCGATATTGTGATGACGGAAGTTGAAAATCAACTTCCAGAAATCAGAAACTATTCTGTTTAGGACTCCGTTGTCTAGCGCCTCAAGGGATACGAGAAAGAACTGGCGCAAGCTGGTGATCGTAGAGTCACATGGACATCCACTTGCGAGTAAAAGTGTAGTATAAAGTACCTTGGCATCTGGTTGGATCAGCACCTGTATTTCGACAGACACATAAGTGCTGCTCTGGCCAGGGCTAGGGGAGCCTTTGCCCTGACAAAACGACTCTTTTATAGTAGCCGTCTTGACAGCAGGGTGAAGGTGATTTGTTACATGGCCCTCATCAGGCCGATGATTGCCTACGGATGCCCGGTGTGGTTCAACGTTGCCCCATCTCAAATGGGTGTTTGAGAGGCAATGTCTTCGACGTTGTCTTGGATTACACAGAACACCAGAGTCGGAGTACAAACGATATTATTCCAACTAGGTTCTATACAACGGAGCCAACATAAGCAGAATAGATAATTTTTTGTTTAAGCTGATTCGGTGGCACGTTGCAAGAGCGATGTCCTCAATTAACTGCTTAATTTTTGTATTAATTTCAATAACGAATATTTTGAGAGTGCGCGCTTAAGTGGCTACATCCCTTCCTAGGCATTCCTCTATTTAGACAGTCGAGGGCTGATACAGGATGGAGGGGCGGTTCCACTCATCTACCACGTCAGCCGGAAAACTGTGGATAGGCGACTCCTGTACGGTCGAGACGTCATCGCTCAAGGTGGAGAGGAGCGCATTCGGTTCAGGAGCACTGTGTCCGATCGGAACCGAAGGGATAGGGCGAAACAGGAGAACCAGTTCTGGTGGCTCTCTGAACAGCATCATGATATTTAAGGTCGATTAAGATGGTATGTCTTGGCCGACTTACATAAATTTAGGGTAATTAGGTATAGGGAAAAGTCGGGGTGGCACCAAACAAAATTAAAAATATGTATGTATGCGGAGGCATATTTGCATGTAGCTGCGTGGCTGTGCGTACGCATATGGATGTGCGTATGTACATGTATGTGTGGGTTACATGATGGCGAATGTCTACATGCATATAAAAAAAAATTTTAAAAACGAAAAAAAATGCTGCTGTGGCTGTTCTAGTTTTTAAGTAGTTTTAAGTGGTTTTGGGTATTTTTAAGTAGTTTAAGTTATTTTTAGTTAGTATAAGTTAGTTGTATCTAGTTTTAATTATTTTTAGTTTAGCTTTAGGTTTAGTTTATAAGTAAAAAATAAAAATAAACATATGATAAAATACCGAGTTTTTTGTTAATAAGTTTTCTTGGTTAAAAAAAATAAAATAATTAGATTTAATTAAAATAGTTTTTAGGTCGAAAGACATTATTTCTAAGAGATATTGTTTAGTTTAGAGCGCGAGTTACATTGACCTCTCCATACAACAACAACATTAGCTGACTATCTGATATTTTATTTCTTCTAAATTATTATTATTTATTCAAGTACATTGACTTCTCCATAAAACATTAGCTGACTATGTCATATTTTATTTTTCTAAATTACTTTATTCTTTATTATATCAAATTACTTATTTCTCATGCATACTGCATTCCCGCTTACTATTTCTCACTCAGTAAAATTCCATTAATTATTTTCCCAGCGAATAAAATGTAAACATAAGCAAATAAAATAGATAAATGAGAATGTAAATCAGTTTTGAGTGTCTTTTGTTAAATAAACATCAATGGGCGAAGTTCTGCCTAAGTAAAAAAGTGTTTTTTTTAATAAACCGGGAAAGCCATATCGTAACTGGCGCAGTCGGTAGTTCGGGACGTACACAAATAATAAACGACGGTTCATCGTTTTAAAAACAGTCAAAGGATAATTGACAAGAAAAAGAAAACCTATCTGAAAGTGTTTTGTGTGTTAATAAACGACGGTTCATCGTTTTAAAAACAGTCAAAGGATAATTGACAAGAAAAAGAAAACCTATCTGAAAGTGTTTTGTGTGTTAATAAACGACGGTTCATCGTTTTAAAAACAGTCAAAGGATAATTGACAAGAAAAAAAAAAACTATCAGAAGGTGTTTTGTGTGCTGTGTTTTTACACTTAAGTTCTGCCCGAACCTAACAACAACAACGAGAAAGCTGATTCCCGGTAGAAGACCAAAATCATGAAGATAAGATTAATTCTAAGGCATATTAGCGTGTAAGTCAAAAGTAAAAATATTTATTATTTATCCTTAAGAACTCTCAATCCTTTCCTCTATCCAATCCATGTCCAGTAAAAAAAATAGACCAAGGAGAACCCCATATTCACGAGTAAATTTAGATTTAGAAAGCATAAGTGAAAGTTCAGAGGAAGAAAAAGAATCGAAGAGTGACGTTGATAAAAGTGATATTTTGGCAAAGCAACTAAATAAATTAACGCATTATAATACATTAAGTAACCTTGATAATCTCTTTAATAATCTCACGTTAACTAACTTTGACAATAATTTTTTAAAAATGGCAAACAGTGGTGACGACCGAATAAATGACGGTAATGACATTTTTAAAGCACTCAGGGTCCCTGATGCTATTAAGGATTTACCGAAATTTGATGGTAACCCCAGACTTCTTTTTGAGTTCATTCAGAACGTAGAAGAAATTTTATCTTTAATTCCGGAAGTGGACGGCACAGCCCAGGGAAGAATACTTCTTCGTGCCATCCGAAATAAAATAATCGGACCTGCCAACGAAATTCTAAACATGTATGGCACTCCACTTGCATGGACATCAATTAGAAGCAACTTAGTTTTACACTATAGCGATAAAAGAAATGAGACCTCTCTCATTCGTGACCTCCATAGCCTTAAACAACAAAACAATACTGTTGAACAATTTTATAGTAAAATAATCGAAATTTTTGCTACTATAAGCAACCACATTAAAGTTCACGATACAGACTTAAATGTAATGAAAGCCAAAAATGAACTCTATGAAGAAATGTGCCTTAACACCTTTCTAGTAGGTTTAAGAGAACCCCTTGGTTCAACTGTCCATGCAATGAAACCCACCTCATTGCCAAGTGCATTTGCATTCTGTATCCAGGAGCAGAATATATTTTACTCGAAAACAAACTTGTCACTTTTTGATAACAAGAAAAGTTTTGAAATTCAAAATCGACAACCCCAAAATTTTAATTACCCATATAATTCATTTTCATTTAATCAACAGAAACCACAACTACAACATTTTAATTCCCCATATAATACGTTTTCATCCAATCAACAAAAACCACAACCCCAATACTTTAATCCCTCACACAGTACATTTCCGCTAAGTCCACCAAGAACACAACCCCAACAATACTATCAACAACGGGTCCCACAGCAACATATGAATCCTCAACTTCAACCCCCAAAACCTCAACAGAATTATCAACCACAGTTTCAACAACAATCACCTTCCCAACGTTATTCTCAAAAACCTCAGCAGTTTTCACAAAACCAACAAAGAAAATTCGATCCAATGGAACTTGGTTCCACTAGAGTTACTCGTTTGACTCAACCATCTCCATACAATTTTACTAAACCAAATGAACTTCAAAATTTTAGAAAACAAGAACTACATAATGTAATTGTACCACAAGAAACAGACAACTTCTCAAATAACGTAGAATACCCTACTGATGTTATTGATAATTACCAACAGTTAGATTCCTACTATGATTATAATGATCACCCTGATCAACAAGATCTAGAACTTTTAAACGCAATGCATGAATTAGATGACGAAAATTTTTTCACACCTGCCCCGACAGACCAATTGGGTACGTAGACATTAACAAACATGGTACTGTTCTTCCTTATATCAACATTTCCTCACCTTTTGGCCGTCCATTAAAATTTTTAATTGACACAGGAGCCACCACTTCTTTCATCAACCCCGAATTTGTACATCCTGATTATTTAGTTTCAATAGAACCGACATCTATTAAAACAATTCTAAGTACACATAAAATAAACAAAGAAGTTTATCTTCCCAACTTCTTAGAGTTTAATCAACCTGGAGAAACCAGATTCTTAGTTTTTCGCTTTCATGGATACTTTGATGGTTTACTAGGACTCGACGCCCTTACGGCACTAGGAGCAAACATTGATTTAGTTAACAAACTCATTATTACAAAAAATTCAAAATTACCCTTAGAACTAAAACCCAATTTTATATCCCAAAAATATATTCTTTCGGCAAACTCTAAAACAATCGTAAATTTACCAGTTGACATAGAAGAAGGAGACATTCTTATTAAAACAACATACATTTCACCTCAGTTATATATTCCAGAAGGTATATATAAAACAATTAAATGGTACACCAATTGCATGGTAATTAATGCATCCAATGCTGAAAAAACACTCTTTCTAGAACAACCTCTCAAAGTCACAAAATTCAATAAACAAGTATTTTACGAGCTTAACAATTTTGAAATCAATAGTGAAATTCCTCAAACAAACCCTATAACTTCTGATGACGTAACAAATCTTATTCGAACTTCACACCTTAACCTTGAAGAAAAGAAAGTTATTTACAAATTATGCCGAGAATACGATGATATTTTTTTTAAAGACGGACAAAAATTAACATTCACTAACAAAATTAAACATGGCATCAATACCAGCGATGACATCCCCATCTATTCTAAATCTTATAGGTATCCTCATATTCATAAACAAGAAGTCCAAGCACAAATTGAGCAAATGTTAGAACAAGGTGTAATAAGACCCAGTTATTCACCTTGGAGCTCACCAATCTGGATTGTCCCAAAGAAAATGGACGCCAGTGGAAAAGTCAAATGGCGACTTGTGATTGACTACAGGAAACTGAACGAGAAAACAGTTAGTGACAAATATCCCTTACCTAACATTAATGATGTGTTAGACAAATTAGGCCGAAGTATATACTTCACGACACTCGATCTGGCTAGCGGTTTTCACCAGATTGAGATGAAACAAAAAGACATCGAAAAAACAGCATTCACCGTAGAAAGTGGGCACTATGAGTATTTAAGAATGCCCTTCGGGTTGAAGAATGCTCCATCGACCTTTCAAAGAGTCATGGACAATCTGCTCAGGGATCTACAAGGAAAAATCTGTCTCGTTTATTTGGATGATATCATCATCTTTTCTACTTCACTCCAAGAGCATACAGAAAATTTAAAGAAAGTTTTTGATAGGTTACGAGAAGCAAACTTCAAAATTCAGATCGATAAATCTGAATTCCTCCGTAAAGAAGTAGCTTTCTTAGGTCATATAGTTACAAGTGAAGGTGTAAAACCAAACCCCGATAAAATTTTCGCAATTCAAAATTTTCCAATACCTAAAACCCAAAAAGAAATTAAATCTTTCTTAGGCCTTCTTGGATATTACCGTAAATTCATCAAAGATTTCGCGAAACTTACAAAGCCACTTACAGAATGCCTGAAGAAAGGTAGGAATATTGACTTAAATGAAAAATATGTTAAAGCATTCGAAATGAGTAAAGAATTACTAGTTAATGATCCAATACTACAATATCCTGATTTTACTAAGCCATTCATATTAACCACCGACGCAAGTAATTTTGCACTAGGCGCGATTTTATCCCAAGGCGCTTTAGGTAACGATAAGCCTATTTGTTATGCCAGTCGGACCTTAACAGATTCAGAAACCAATTATTCTACCATTGAAAAAGAATTATTGGCGATCGTTTGTGCAACAAAATATTTCCGCCCATACCTATTCGGTCAGAAATTCAAAATTCTAACCGACCATAAGCCCTTGCAATGGCTCATGAGTTTAAAAGACCCAAATTCCAAACTAATCAGATGGCGTTTAAAGCTCGAGGAATTCGATTATCAAATAATCTACAAAAAAGGAAAACTAAATTTAAATGCAGATGCGTTAAGTCGAATTCAAATACAGCCCCCAAATAGTAAAATCGAATTAAATATTAATGAAACAACTGCTGCTACCATTCATTCTGCAGCTGAAAATTTAGATGATCGCATTTTTATTTCAGAACGACCCCTAAATGAATTCAATATACAGCTTATTTTAAAGAAAAATGACAGAGACAAACCACCAAAACTTGAAATGCTATTCAAAAACAAACAAAGAAGAACTGTGTACAAACAAGACTTTACTGAAAATAACATTACAGACATTTTTAAACAACATTTACCCCCAAACAAATGCTGTGCAATATACACAGCCAATGAAACATTCAGAATTGTACAAGAAGTATATTCAAAATACTTCTCTAACAGCAAGACCTTCAAACTTATCCGTTGCACCGACATACTAACAGATATAACAGACAATGACGAACAAGACAAAACTATTACTGACTACCATAATAATAATAACCACAGAGGAATCAATGAAACACTCCTACATCTAAAAAGACAATATTTTTTTCCGTATATGAAGACAAAAATTACAACAATAATAAATAATTGCGAAACCTGTCAACTTATGAAATATGACCGAAACCCTCCAAAAATAAAACATGAAATCCCGCCAACTCCAAAGAAACCACTCGATATAATCCACATAGATGTCTATAGTATAAATAATAGGAAAATTCTAACAATAATCGACAAATTTTCAAAATTTGCAGCGGCATACACACTCGCCGTGCAGAATAGCTTAAATATAATAAAATCTATTAAGCATTTTATTAGCCTTCACGGCATACCCAATCACTTAGTATCCGATCAAGGATCAGAATTCACAGCCATAATTTTTAAAGATTTCTGTGCACAATATAGCATTAATTTGCATATTACGTCTTTTCAACAGTCCAGTAGCAATAGCCCCGTCGAACGATTACATTCAACACTTACTGAAATTTATAGAATAATCTACAACAAAAGAAAGGAAAGAGACCATAGCTCTATTTTAAGCGAAACTATAATTACTTACAACAATTCCATTCACACATCTACAAATTATACCCCATATGAATTATTTTACGGTAGGACTTATAAGTTTAACAAAGAAGTAAATTTTAATAATGAACATGAGTATCTTCAAAAACTCAATGAATTTCAAGAAAAATTATTTCCCACTATAAAAGAAAAATTAGAAAAAGTAGTATCTAAGAACATTGAAAAAATTAACACGAATCGAAAAGAAGCCGTAGATTTTAAGGAAAATTCAATCATTTATAGAAAAAAATTTAGACGAAACAAATTGACACCTAGATTTAGCAAACATAGAATTAAAACAAATAATAAAGTTACAGTTATCACTAATGACTACAAAAAACTACATAAATCAAAAATAAAACACAAACGAAAATTTCAGGCTCATGACGATGACAACACTGACGACAATACCAAATGACACAGAGATTTACAAACATTACCGACCACATAAACAGACAGCAAGAAATTATAGAAGGTTATTTAAGGTATTCCCAAAATCAAATCAGAACAGATGAAACCGCAATCAAGTATTCCCAATACCTGAACCAAATAAACTATAACATTGATTTATTAAATAGTCACCTTTCTAATATAGCAGAAGCCATAATTCTCGCCAAACTTAACGTCATTTCAAAACAGATACTAAATTCTGATGAACTTGATTACATATATAAAGTCTTTGAAAATAAGTCCATACAAATAAATTCTGATGAACAAATTTATGAACTCCTAGGTCTACAAGCCTACTACAATGATACAAACATTATATTCAACATAAGAATCCCACAAATTTCCAAAGAAACTTTCTCCTTTTTCATATCATCCCCCTCCCTATTAATAACACCAAATTTATCATTACCAAACCCTATATCATATCCAATCCTAACAAAATATTTTACTTTGACAAAAAATGCCAACAAATCGAGGGAATATTCTACTGCAAAGAAGCGGACAAACATCAACCGAAACTCAACGATAGCTGCATCACCAACCTCCTAAAAAATCTCCCTGCTAATTGTGATCTCGAGGAAAAATCAGGAAAAGCCGAAATACTTCAACCAGAACATAATTACATACTTTTGATTAACATCCCGGAAACAAACATACAAACCACCTGTGAACCACACCGTCGAAAAATCAAGGGCACACAATTGATACACTTCCAAAATTGCGAAGTCGAGATAAACGAAATCATATATGAAAGTAACGAAAGAATATACTGGGAGGATATCCACATCTTTCCATCACAATTTAACCAGTTAAACTCATCATCAATAGTTCATACACCAAATCTACAAAAACTTCAGTCTTACCAATTTAAAAACATTGAACTCATACAAGAATTACACAGAAGAACGTCATGGACCAGCACATGGATGCTCAGCTCGACAATCATATTCAGCCTATTCATCCTCATCATATTGGTCTACTTAATCGGATTTCTTAGATCACCAACAGCATCAGCAAATATTCCACTCACACAGCAGCTTCCGGAACCCACACCTATAAAAATCATCGCTCCTGCCAACGGAACAACAGGAATGCAGTTCCTTTGGCCATCGCTCCATTCTCAGGGGGGAGGAGTTACATTGACCTCTCCATACAACAACAACATTAGCTGACTATCTGATATTTTATTTCTTCTAAATTATTATTATTTATTCAAGTACATTGACTTCTCCATAAAACATTAGCTGACTATGTCATATTTTATTTTTCTAAATTACTTTATTCTTTATTATATCAAATTACTTATTTCTCATGCATACTGCATTTCCGCTTACTATTTCTCACTCAGTAAAATTCCATTAATTATTTTCCCAGCGAATAAAATGTAAACATAAGCAAATAAAATAGATAAATGAGAATGTAAATCAGTTTTAAGTGTCTTTTGATAAATAAACATCAATGGGCGAAGTTCTGCCTAAGTAAAAAAGTGTTTTTTTTATATAAACCGGGAAAGCCATATCGTAACTCGCGCGTAAAGGGCCAATAAATTAGTTGTAAGTTATTGATAATTAGGCTGGTTTTAAACATTTTTGTCTAGCTTTAAGATAGTTATAAGTTAATATTAAATAAAAATGAATTTAAAAAAAAATAAAAAAAAAACTTATAACAACTATAGCTTGTATACTTTGGTTTGAAAAATTAAATTAAACAATTTGTCACAAGAAATGCTATGTACAAAATTTACATTAAATGAGCTTCATCAAATTTTAATTTTATACCCCATTATTCAATACTAATTTCAGAGAGTTTTATTTGTCAAGAAATTTGGTGGGTTGCAAGCTGTCATGGCTTTTCCCTTTCCCGATTGATTCACAGATGAATGAAGGAAGGGTGTGATACCAGTAAGATGGCGCTGTACTTGCTATAAGCCAACATTTTTGATAAAAGCATAAGTTCACATAAAAGACTTGTATATTTAAGACTTTCAAGATCTTGTGTTTTGATGCCTCTTGGTGTTGATTTTTAATTTTTATAAATATTCAACCAACAATGTTTGAAATAGAGTTCAAAAATGTTTGTTCGTCTCTTAGCATGGAAATATTATTTATAAAATTATGTAACGTTGAATTGACGATTTTAAACTTAACGCGTTGGAAGGTTGAATAGTAGACACATAAGCATAGGTTTTAATTTTTTTTAGATCCCAATGGAACACTTTACTTAGCATGTGAAATTTCTATCGGTGTAACAGTCATTTGCTCAATTAGCAAAAGATTTTAAAATATTAAATTTTTTCAAGAAAGGAAACACTTAAAATTAATGAAATTCAAAATTATTATTATAAAACGGTCCTTAAATAAAAAGGATGTGTTTTTGTTGGAAACAATATGATACTTTTGGAGAATCGTTTAGTGAGCTGACAACTGGAAATAGTGTTGCTTGGTATTAGTACAAAGATGCGTCAGTCTGATAAAAATTGATCTAGATTAAAATAAATTAAACCAATTTCTAGTGTCCGATGAAACGCCAAAAAAGTGAAAATCAGTGTTTTGATTTTGACAGATCTATGGCCAAAATAAATTGATTTATTTTACCAATAGAAAACCACATTTAATTCAAAATCAACAACCACTATGTTCTGATTTTTACTTGCGAAGTAGGTAGGTAAAAAAGGGGCAAGTTTTGCATTTGGAAAAGAATCGAATTCGATGTTTTAATCAAAGTTGACATTTCGATGATAGAGAATATCAAAAAAAGTGGGCACCGCAATTCCGTCTGTAGAACGATCTACAGCTTAAACGCGTTTTAGGTGATTGGCAAAAATATATTTTTGAATCGTTGTTTTAGGCCCAAAAATACCATCTGAATTATATCGAAAAGCTCCAACGATTTAAAAAAAATTGATATGTATGCTACTTTGGGTAAGATCTACATTTTGGCAAAAAAATGTTTTATATATTTTGTTATTAACGGTACCTGCCATCCAACCATTTTTTTTTGATTTTCGACTTTCTCATAAACGACTCAACGTATTTCGATCAAAATTTTTATACAGGAGCTTCTTCAAATTCTAAATAATACTGCATTTCAAAATTTTTGAAAAATAGTTTTTTGGGTTTTTGAAAAAAAAAATATTTTTTATGTTCTCGAATCTACAGCCTAAACGGTTGGATGGATTTTCTACAAACTTGATACATATTGTTTTTTCGTTCTTATAATTTTGTTTGTAAGACGAAAAATTGCGGTACCTGCCATTCATTTTTTTTTTGCCAGAAAGGTAAATTTGCTTTTTCTCAAAAACAGCTCCAACGATTTTTATAAAATGAAAAATCAGTTCATTAATGAAGGGAAAAGTAATATTTTGGTAATTTTTTTTGAAAAAAAAAATTACTATTTTTGGTACTTTCGGCAGTACAATCTTTTTGTTTATCGATTTTCTGGAAAACGGTTCATTTGATATTTTGTTTTAATTTTTGTATGCAGACGCTGCTAGAAAGTTTAAACACTAATTAAAACCAATATTTTGCAGAAAAAAAAATCTAAAATTCGAAAAAAATACTCAATTGATTTTTTTGAAACTTTGTATTTAGTAGTTTTTTGACATAATCTTGAATAGTTATAAAAACTATATTTCTAAAATAAAAAAACAACGATACCTCCCGTACAAATGTTAAGAAATCCATTAAAAAAATTATTTCTCGACAACGGCTCCAAATTTTTTTTATAAAAAAAATGTGCGTATTCTTGAATTAGTAAAATCCACTTTTAAGTATTAGAATATTTTATTTTGCATACTTATTAACGGCACTTCCCATAGAACCACTTTTCATATCTATTTTATAAACCAATAAAAAATATTTGTTTAAGCAAATGCTCCCTAAAAGTGATAATATAACTGCATACTCAAATTTTCGAAAAAAAGGTTTTGCGATTTTAAAAAAATAACTAAAATTTTGTTTTTGAAAAATCGATTTTTCACTGATTTTTTTTTTAAGTTGAATTTTATAAGTACGTATGTATATTAATAATATCTTCAAAATGGCGATTCAATTTTTTTTTTCTAAAAATGTTTTTTAAATGTTATACATAAAAAATTATTTAAAAAAAAAAACCATTCGAAAGGTGCCAGTTCGCTGTTGTAAATCGAATTTAAAGAGAAAGAGTTGACAATTTTGAGGTCTTTAGTTTGGAGGCAAGCCGCGTTTAAAGATAAGAGTCGGTTAGGTAATCATATCGTGCGATATATCGATGTAAATATGGCATTTTCCAGATCACGAATATGCTCTGTATAATACTTACTTAAGGCACAAATCGAGTTTAAAGAGAAACATATCACACCATTTTATATCAAACACAAACACTAATAGAAAATCATACTAAATTCTTGTAAGGGCTTGTGCATGCCCAATTGATGTCCCTAAGCACAATCTATTTAAGGAAGGTAAATTTTCCTTCAGCTGGCCAATACTACAGCAGTCTATATTTTTCCAAAAACTGATTTTCTTAGAGAATGAATCTTATGGTATCTTCTGACACTTTTAATTTTATGAAATTAAAGCACGTCTTACCAATTTAAAGTTAACTCCAATGTGAATTTTAAATTAATTAACTAATTATTTAATTAACTTTTTGACTTCAAATAAAACAATGATTGGATTTATAGAAGCCTCAAACTCGAATAATAATAAAATATCAAAACCATGCACATCTATCATACAACAAAACAAATATCATAAATTAGTTCTAATGAAATCACAAACAGAAAATCGTATGAAGTGTATGATGTATGAAATTGTTGTATGTTGTATAAAATTTAAGGCATCAGGCTGTTTACAATTTTGCGTCTTCTATTTTAATTTGTGTGGGTCTTATTATTTTTACTTGCGGTATAGTTACTATAGGGCAAATTGTGCATTTGGAAAAAAAAATCAAACTCGTGATTGTCTGTCTGTCTGTAGAACGATTTACAGCCTAGGCGGCTGAACCGAATCTGTTCAAACTTGGTGCTTAGGCGCTTTAGGTGATTGTCCAAACAAATTTTGGAATCGTTGTTTTTGCCTTAAAAATAACCGTAAAAATAGCCATACAAATTTTTCTACCTTCTTAATTATCTCGAAAATGGCTTTAACGGTTTTAATAAAAATTGGTGTGTGTGCTGCCTTGGGTAAGGTCTACATTTTGACCAAACAAATGTTTTAAATATTTTGTTATTAACGGTACTTTCTAATAAACGGCTCGTATTTCGATCAAAACTTGTATACAGCAGCTCCTTCAAATTCTAAAATTTTCGAAAAATATTTTTTTGAATATTTCGAAAACGGGTGGACTATTTTTTCTGAAATTTTGTTTTTAAATTTATATTATTAAATATTTAAAAAATTCATATATTTTTTTTTTAGAAAAAAAAATTAAGAAATTGTATATAAAAAAAATGAAGTGAAAACCGAACTTAAAAATATATTTAGCCGCTTCTATAAATGTATTGTGCATATATTGTGATTGAACATAGCAGCAAGTACGTGCGATCCAGTCGTGCATTTTATTTGTTTGAAAATTCTGATTTAAAATTTTAAACTTTATCCTTTTTATTAAAAGCAAGCTCTTACCATGGTCCACTTTATTTAATTTTGTAGTGATGAGCCTTTAAAATCTATTACAAAAAATTAAGAACAACCTAGAACCGTTTATCTAGTTTATTTCCTACAGGTTTCTCTTTCACAACAATTTTCCAAATCATTACGCATTGATTAAAAAAAAAAAAAAAAAAAAAAAAAACAAGATAATGTACATAATTGAAGATTATATCAGCAAAATGTCTTGTTGACAAAAAAAAAAAAAACATAATCTGTTGTGCAATAATTTTAGATATTCTATTCGTACATCAGAGTCAAAATTAAATAGGTATGTATCTCTTTATGGAGATGTGACATTTTACGGTAAGCTGTATGTAAGTATATGACCTGCGTAAGATGCTATTATTCACTTAAATCAATTTGCTCTGAATGTTGCAGTTTTAACAATAATGTATATATGTCGTTTTGTATGTAGATACCACAAACAAGTTGGGGTACAATTCATTTCATGACAATTTTTCCGGTTTCAATTTAAATAAAGATACAAGAGCTATAAAATAAGATTGAGATACATATATTTTTATTTTTTACAATATGTATCTTAATACTCATGAATGTTGATATTGTTCATTCATTACCTTTTAAGTTGTGGCAGCGCACGACTGCGGCTTGGAGTGGCGGACAACGACCTAAAGATAAGTCGCGACTTGCGACGCAAGCTTAATACTCCATTTAACGTCATGATTTTTTTTAGTTAACCCTCTACCCACGTGTTTTTATGATGTTTGTGATTTTTAACTATATTTCAGTATAAAGGTCATTAATAAAAAATAACCTTCATTTTAAATGTTAAAAATATTATTTAGACAGCACATCACTAGGCTTTTGGGTAGTCAGTAAAAAAAAAAAATATTTCCTCAAGTTGTTATGAGCAGTCGGCTTATAAACGAAACAAGGATTACTTGTACTTTCTGGCCTTTGGCGAAATATCTTTAAGAAATTGAATCTTTGTAAACTCAATTTTAATGGTTAAATCGGATTCAAGTTATATTTATTTTGAAAGGTTGCTATCCGGTTTTTTTATATTTATTCAGATTTATATATTGACCGCCAAGTGTGGGTTGGCTTTGAATGCACTTATTGACATTATAGGCATTTAATTTAAAAAAAAAAAACATATAGATCAAATTATTGCACGCAATTAATCAGGATGTTGTTATTGAAATCTTAAAGTGAACTTGCATCTAAACAAATCAAAGAGACTTTCTTAAATTTGTGTGGCATCCATCGAATTCACTTTGTTGCTGTGTAAATAAATATCGAATAGACATAATAAATAAAAGGTACTGGATGCTTCCAAAATAATATTTAATAGTTGGCAATGAGAATATAGTAGGTAGTTTGGCAAATCGAGGTTATTTTTTTTAAATTAATTTTTCGCCTGTTAGTAATAAAATGTTTATGAAAAGAATTTACACCTTATTTTTTCTTGCCACACCAAGCAAAAAACCGTTTTAAAATTAATGTTATGATTATGACTAAGAAAAATAGAATAGGATTATAAAAGAAATGCGAATGCACAGGAAATACAAAAAAGACTGGATCGCACGTACTTGCTCTTTTCTTCGATCACATCTTATGCACAAGATTCTTAGTAGAAACGGTGAAATATATATTAAAGTAGTTTTTTTTATTAAATGCTTATATACAAAATTTCTTTAACTCTTTTATAAATAAAATACACGAGTAGATCGCACGTACTTGCTCCTATGTTCGATCACATTATATGCAAAATATTCCTAATAGAAACGGCTAAATGTATTTTTAAAGTCGTTTTTTACTTAATTTTTGTATATATACAAATTCTTAAATTTTTTGATCGAAATCCTTTGAGCCGTTTCTGAGAAAGTCGAAAATCAATAAAATAGTTGCATGGCAGGTACCTCTATAGCCTATAGTAGACTATAGGCAACATACCGTTTTAGCCTCATACATTCCTAGTGTGTTTATTATTTTCCGTTTTAAGGCATTGTAGACTGTAGTCTACACTCCAATCTTTGAATCAAGTTCAGAAACAATGAACAAAATGATGTCTCTATGCTTCAAACAAAGAAATCCCGTTGGTAGAGTGATTATTTCTAAAAAGTTAACGTGTGCTCTCCGATAAAAATAAAAAAAATTGTTTTTGTGTTATTTGGTGAATTTTTTTTGTGAAAATCTATAAAGTAATGCCGGATTTACACGAGTGACAAATTGCCATTATTTCTTCCATTTTATTGACATTACTGACGAAATCGTGTAAATGGTTTGAAAATTTGTCATTGTTTTCGTCATTAAAAAAATGGCAGGGAAGACTGACATTAAATATTGCCATTATAATGGAGTCGTGTTAATCCACAATGATGCCATTTTGAAAATTATGGCACACCGCGAGGAACAAGTTCATTCTTTAATGGCAGGTTGCCATTATCAATCAAATAGTCATTATTTTACCCCGTGTAAATGCTTATCAGTATTGATTTGATTTTACCATTATTTTGCCAGTTTAATGGCATGAATTAATGGTAATTTGTCATTCGTGTAAATCCGGCATAAGTACTCAGAGTTCACAATGGTATTATAGTTTTAATTATTTTGTTGTTGTTTGCGTAGAGAATGGCAATTTGTGTTTGTGTCCTGTAGTTTTGTTAAAAGCGTATGAAAACTGTAAGTTGGGAATTTAATAAGAACTGGATGTTGCACTTCAAAATGAATCTGAAAGTGAAGATGGTCTCGTTTTTGATGACAACAGTTTCGTAGACCACGATTTTGACCCGGATTTCGCAAAAGATCAAAACTTGAAAAGCGTTACATTGCTGTTGAAAAAGAAAAACCTTGAACTGAATGCACAGCAGTTAGCTTTTACTGGAGAGGAATCACTGAAAGGTGAAATCTTGAAACTATAATACAGTTCTTTTGTTACCTTTTCTCATCAGAACTTATTAACAAGATATCTGTAGACACAAACCATGCCTTATAATACAATTGAAAAAATACGACAGTACCTTCATTTAAACGACAACTTGAAAAGACTTCCAAGAATAGATCCTAACGCGCGCAGATAGGATCTTTAAAATCCGTCCACTTATTGACGGCCTTAATGAAGTACACGCAAGCGTTCCTTTTTTAGATACACGGATTTGTGTAGATGCTCAAATCTGCTCCACACTTGATTCACTTATACGGTCTGTGGAAAATGTTTTACAAGAGACAAAAATTGTTTCAAAATTTTCACCTGAATTAAAACTTCATTTTTCATTTTTTTTTTCGTTATAGCTCATTGTTGCCTGCAAGCTACATTCCCTTTTTTAAAGTATTACTTATAAATGATTAATAAGTTCAAAGTTTTGAAACATATGTTTTTTCTTTAATTCTTTAATAACAAAATATTTAAAAAAAAAAGTTTTGGGTCAAAATGTAGACCATACACATAATAGTACACGAACCAATTTTTATCAAAATCATTAGAGCCGTGTTCGAGATAATCAAGATGGTAGAAAAATTGTCGAATTGTCATCGAATAAAAAATATGTTTTGGGCAATCACCTAAAACGCCTAAGCACCAAGTTTGAACCAAATCGGCTCAGAGGTTAATTCCGTAGTATAGATCGTTCTACAGACAGACAGACAGACGGAATTGCGGTACCCACTTTTTTGGTGTTCTCTATGATCATAATGTCATGTTTGATTGTCTAAAAGAGGTGTCCACAAAGGGAGATTTCACTGTATAGGGCAAGTTTTGCATTTGGTAAACAAATTGAGATTTTAATCAAACTTGAGATTACGATCAAAGAGAACTCCAAAAAATTGGGTCCGGCAATTCCGTCTGTCTGTCTGTCTATAAAACGATCTACCGCCTAAGCAGCTGGCAGCGATTTTCTTCAAACTTAGTATTTAAGCGTTTTAGGTGATTGTCTCAAATAGATTTTTTAATCGATTTTTTAGGCCCAAAACTAACAGTACCTGTCATACAATTTTTTTCTACCATCTTGATTATCTCGAAAACGACTCTAACCATTTTGACAAAACAAAATCCGTGCACTACTATAGGTATGGTCTACATTTTAGTGAAAAAAGGTCTTACATATTTTTTTATTAACGGTACCTACCATACAACCATTTTTTTCATTTTGGACGTTCTCATAAACGCCTCGACGGATTTTGATTAAAATTTGTATATGAGAGGTCATTCGAATTACAAATAATACTGCATACCAACATTTTCGAAAAATATTTATTTGGATTTTTGAAAAAAAAAAATCCTCAAATACCTCAATATTTCGAAAACGTATAACGGTTTTCTTTTCGAAATTATATTTTTTACCATATGTGCTTCCGATATGGGAACTATAGGGCAAGTTTTGCATTTGGAAAAAAAATCTCATTCACGTGATGAAAGTGATTTCGCTTGGACGTAAAAAAGGTTTGTTTTCGGGGTTTTAGATTTTTGTTTATTTGCGCTCAGGTAGTTTCAAGTTTGAATTTGGAGGACAGTGAAATCGATCCCCAAGATCATTCGCCTATAGCAAATTTTAGCAAAATTTCCAAGCTCCTTCATGAATGCAGATGGGATGGATAACCTGAAATGTTTGTGTTGATGGATGAAAATGTAAATGTGGATGAAAATATTGCAGTTCCTGTTGAAATCAACGAGTCCGGCAGTGAATCTGAGGAAGAGGATCAAGATCTGGTGGGAACATCTAATAATTCCTACGAAGAAGCAAACACCTGATTTGAAAATTAAAAAAAATGTGGGTACGGCCAAGCAAAATAACGGTATCTGTTCAACTTTTGGTTGACCTAAAGGCCAGATTCCAAAATAAATCGGTATTTTCTAAAACTAAACATTGGCTGGTTGAAATATTTTTTTTTGTAGAATACATAAATACGAATCTTCTTATATTATTGCAAAGTTTTTAAAGGATGATTTTTGAATGTATTTACATATGTGTTAAATCTAATAATTTTATTCCACTTCATGTGATATTTTTTGTTAATAAATCAATACTCTTAATTTTGAAAATTAGTGTTTTTATTTGATTTTCCTTAAACGGACAACCCTTAGGCTGTCAAAAATTTCTGTACCATTAATGTCCGCCCAAGGGAGATTTCACTGTATATATATCGCAAGAAAAAATAGAACAAGGTAAGGCATTCTACATTAGTGTCTAGAGCTAAAGAAACAATCTCCGAATTTGAGCTTAAGGGTGTGTTCACACCATAGAAATATTTCGGACACAAAGTATTATTTCAGAAATGTTTATTTTGGTCTGGGCGTTTGGCGAAACACTTTTGGCATGATTTTCTGTTTCATATTCCGAACGGATAACTTTCTTTGTTTCTCAAGCTTTTATAAAATAAGAGAGATAGAGAGAGATAGTGAGTGAGTGATTTTGTTCATGATGATAAAATGCGAACACACTATGTGCTTGAACATTCAATCTTCAAGCAAGCAAGACTGGATACATAAAATGAAATTCAAAGAAACTTTTCAAAAATGAATCTCAAAGCATCCACACAAAAAAAATTTCAGAAACATTCAAAAAC
Organism: Philhelius pedissequus; assembly: GCA_910595825.1. Classification (NCBI taxonomy): domain Eukaryota; kingdom Metazoa; phylum Arthropoda; class Insecta; order Diptera; family Syrphidae; genus Philhelius; species Philhelius pedissequus. Next base: position 34,303,336 of record OU343163.1, read on the forward strand.
GTTTTTTAAACAATATTTTCTGAAATGTTTCTTTGGTGTTGAAACCTCTAAGAGTCAAGCGTTAACTAACGAGAATATATTGTAAAAGTACTAATATTACTGTTTCACTTTTCAACTAACTATTTAAATTGGTGGTGGATTTTACGGAGCTTTAAAAATGCTACCGTTTTAGATACACATCTCTGAATGACAAAGATATGAATGCTAAAACAAATAGGTTACAAAATCTATTGGCATTGTAACCTGCGAAGCAATTTAATGGACTAAAAAGTTGTTGACAAAATGGAACCCTGGGGTACACCAGAATTTTAGAATTTTGTACTGTACATTTCAAACTAGATTTTATTGATTAGTCAATGTAATTTCGAATCCAACGGAAAAACATAGCTATTCATCTATGTTTAAAAGCATTTGAATATCAATTTGAAAACATTCAACATATGCCACTGTTCTGTGAGATATATCAGCTAGATCACAAAACCATTCGCACAAATAAACAATTATTATTTTAAAGCTCGTCTTTCTTAACGCCAGGCAAAAGCAATTATTATGAACGATTATCCAATTAACGTGTATTTAATAATTGCTTGCTACAAATTTTGCGTCAACAGAACGTCAGAAAAGTGTGAAATGGGATTTTCGAATTTAAAAAGACATTATTCACAAATCACAATTCAACTATGTTAATTTTTAGTTAATACGCAGTCTTTGGGGCTAAGGATTTTTATTTTTAATAAAAAGAAATGACAACATTTTGTACATTTTTGCTTTGTTCATTATATTTGCAATAATTTATATTAACATTTTTACTTTTGTTTTGTCCAAGTATTGTTTTCGTAGGAAAAATTTCACGACGTCGTAGCATGTATTACATGTAAATATTAAATATACAATAATTATTTAAAAAGAAAATTAAAAGGCTGGAAATTTGTCATCTCTAGAGTATTGGTCATGCATTGAAATTCATGAGATATAGAAAAAGAAAAGAAAATTTTAATATGCATTTTATAAGGAAACAAGTATGAAATCTTAAACAAGGCAAAATCTCCATTTGGAAAGGCTTCATTTTGTTGCCAAAATCTCTAAAAATCTACAATATATTTTTTGCTCCATTGTTTAATGCAGCTACAAAATAAACTGTATAGTAGGGAAAGAAGTCCTAAATCGCGATTAGCCTCAGGGGTCATACAGTCGTTTCTTCTTCAAAAACTTTTTTTTTTTTTCAGTTTTGGTTAAATTTATTGACTGTATATAATTTGTACTTACAATTTACGAATGCAGATGTACTGTAGGGCAAGTTTTGCATTTGAAAAAAAAATCGATCGCGAGATTTTAATAACACTTGACATTACGATAATATATAAAACAAACAAAGTTTGTGCCGCAAATCTGTCTGTACGTCGGTCTACAGCCTAAGCGGCTGAAGCGTTGCTCTTCAAACTTGGTACCTAAGCGACTTAATTGATTGTCTGAATTAGATGTGTGAATATTTTTTTTTTATACAAAAAAAAACGTTACCTGGCAGACAATGTTGTCTACCGTTTTAATTATCTCGTAAACGATTTTAATAAAAAAAAATCTGTGCACTACTGTAGGTACACCTAGTCTAAATTTTGGTCCAACATTTTTTTGTTACATATGTAATTTGTTATAACCGGTTTTTTATTTTATTTTCGTCTTTCTCATAAACGGGTTCCGATAAAATATTTTATATAGGATGTTCTTCTCTTATATTCGAAAAATATTTACTTGGGATTTTGAAAAAAAAAAATTTTTTTGGAAATTCAATATTTCGAAAATGGGTAGATTTTTTTTAAATAATGTTTTTGAATTTAATGTTAAATAATTAAAATTTCCATACCAAGTTATTTTTTCGAAACAAAATAAAGAAATTTTGTATTTAAAAAAAAATTAAGTAAGAAATTAATTCTAAAATATTTTTAGCTTATTATTAAGAATATTGTGCTTACGACGTAGTCGTGCATTTTTTTTTTGAAACATACCGAAAATACCGGGTTAATGATTTTTCTGTAAATTGCCAAAATTTTGTTTAATTTTTATAAATAAGTATTTCCAAGCAGTCCAAGTGAAATTACGTATCATTTTTTCTGTTATTGTAATATGTGTAAAAAAAATCAAACAAATATGTAATTTAAAAATAATAACAAGATTTTCTCCTCTATTAAGCCATTGTTTTATTAAATCAATACGTTACATCTACAGAGCTTACCTTAGCTACTTTATAGCCTTGTATTAAATGCAATACATTTAATTTAACATTGAGAGTTCGTTCTTTATAAACGGCTTTGTTAAGCTAATTCATTTTTTTTTCGAGAATTCTTGTATGGTAATACTGGTTTATTTATCCAAACAAGCTTTCCATATAGCTTTTTTTGAAAGCTTAAGTGAGCTTACTTAGGATAAAGCAATATACTTTATCCATTATTCTTAAGTAGGTAGAATAGTTATGTGCTTTGGATTTAGAAGCAACAAGTTAATATTTTTGATTTAAGATTTTTGTGCATATTTAGGGGATGAATTTATTTATTATATATTTGTCATTATTTGAAAGCTATAATATTCCGAATTGATTGCATAATACATACATACATAACATTTGATTTTGAATAGTGGAGTAACTTTTCCAAAAAGGGCTATCAACACTTTTAGCATAAAGAAACATACCTATATAATACGAAATCATACCTATTTATTTGGTATTTTGTTAATGCAAAACCTTGAGATAAATTGCCAAAAAATCCTTCTTATGCCTCATTTTTACTCGAAAACAAAATACTAGAGTAATAAGTACAGTTGAGCCAGAAATATGGCTCATCTGAGGATATCACTATATTCAAAGCAAAGCGACTTATTTTTATATGAGCAAACATGGTCGAATCGCAAAGCTAAATATTTTAAATGTCCCTTAAAATGTTGAGAATCAACAAGAACGAACATTTGCACAGTGGAATTAATTGTTTATTGTTGCTGTTTGTTGAGTTCCCTTCTTTGAATTGATGACTGATGGTTCTTTTATTAAAGTGCAAGGACTTTGAAATTTAGATAATAAGAGTGTTTTATTGAGAAATATACCTATAATAGGATTTTACATACAACATCGTTAGCAGCATTACGTCCGATAAAAAGCTAATGTAAAATCTTGCTAGGGATTATAGGTACCAGATATTTATTATGGATAGATTCTCCAATAAAAAAAAAAAAAAAAAAAAAAGAACGCATAATTTGACATTAGTACTGTACATAAGACATAAGCTCTATAAAGTTAATTAATTAGGTATTATTGCTATTCAATAAGCACTCACGACTATTTTTGGAAGTCGGAAAATGAGAACGATTCTCCCTTTAACAGACACATTCAAACTATTTTCCAGAATAAATAAGTGACAACCAGCTGACAGCAAACTAACAACAAAATATTCGTTCAATTATAAATATTTTATAACCTGCTTACAACTAGTATTACCCTTAAGTCCTATCCCCAGTTAATTTTCTTCGAACATACCCAAAACTAAACAGTTTGGGAAATCAAGTACAATTTGAGGAGTATACTTTTTCAAAATAAACGAACATTTTCAAAATAAACGAACAAAATTTGACAGTAGACGAAAATAAACAAACAACAAAATACAACAAAAAAAAGCAAAAAAACTTGTATTTATTATAAAATGAGCGGAAGGGTATTTTATTAAAAAAAACATAAATTAATTAATTTATATTTAAGCGAGATAGGGAACCAAATTGGATTGAAGATAAGCGATTAATGCTCGGACAATTGGCACATGCGCATTTCGATTAGAAACTGGACAGTGACAAATCGGGAGTAAAATTCGTCTTTACCCAGTTCTTCTAAAGGATTCGCCCGGTTCTTGTATATTTTGGGTTTTCGGAAAAGCTAATAATTATCAAAAATATTAGAACCTTGAAAAGATTTTACATGAAGAAATTTTTAAAGCGACTAACAGATAAAGATAATTTGGCTCAATGAAATAAAAAAACATAAAAGTTGCTTTGGTCGATATTAAATTTATCATGAGCTGCTAGAGATAAAGTGGGTTTTATTTCATCTATAATTATCGTTAAAAAAAACACAAATTTCAACTTAAGTTTCTAGCCAAATAATCTTAAAGTGTATTTTATGTGACTATAAGTCTGCTACAGTGAAACCCAGTTAAGCGAAACGACAAATTTTAGAATTTTTTTTCAGTTAAGCGGGTTTTTCAATTAAGCGGACATCGGATAGCTGAAACAAAAAATTCAGTTAAGGGGATCTCGGGTCTCGAATAACTGAAGACATATTTCAGTAAAGCAGACTTTGTGTTACGAAACAATTGGTACTATATAATATCGAACTAAATTTATCAAACAGCTGGAAAACAACCAGTTTTAATTGTAATTTCTGTAGGGTTATAAAACTTAGAATTTTCATTTGTCATATGAATGGAAGTGGAGGTGAACGTATTAAAAAATGAAAGAAATCAGCACCCGTTTAATTTTTTTGTTTGATTTTTAATTTTTCACTTAGCCGAGTTGTTTTCTATAGAAAAAATAGAAAAATTTTCTTTCAGTTATGCGGGTTTTTCACTTAAGCGAGTTTCATTTAAGCGGGTTTCGCTGTTTGCATTTTGTTTCTTATAGTGGATACATATTTTTAAATTAAAATATGTAAATCCCTGATAGATATTCATCCGTCTGTTCAGAACGACCTCAACAAAAATCAACCACTTGTTGCTTTTCAATCGACATTAATCACCCATTTGTCAAAGGACCTCATTTACGGCGACGAATAATTCGCGGGAAATGAAGCTCGCCGATGATGTAATCTATAAAGCTTACAGATATTTAGTCTGTCAGTAGTCAGTCCCAGAATTTCACCAAAAACAAAATACAGTAAAACCCGCTTAAGTGAAACGGAGAAAAATGAGGATTTTTTTTTCACTTGAGCGGTCCTCAGATAACTGAAAAAAAATTTAGTTAAGCGGATCTCGGAAAAGTGAAAATTATATTTTACTTAAACGGGTTTCGGATAACCGAATATTTTAGTAAGGCACACTTCGTGTCACATAACACGTTACAATTTTTACTACATATATATATTGAAATTTAACAGCTGAAAACCAACCTGTGTAAAATGTTTACAAATTGCTTTTATAAATAAATTTGGTGTATTTAATAAAAAAAAACAGGACCTAGTTATTAACAAACAAATAATTTATTTTTAAACAAAACCGAATTTGTACCCAACCAAAGCTACTTTGAGTTCAGTTTCTTTTATTCACAGATACATTTCGTGTTACAAAAACAACAATGAATGTTAATAAATGCAAAATGCGGGATTTTCCCTTTTATTTAAAACTTAGCATTTACATGTGTCATGAATGCGGAAGTGGTGGAGAATGGAGGTGAACGTATATAATAATGAGACAATTCAGCACCCGGTTTTTAGAAAAATAGAAAACTTGAAGGAATATTTTTTTCAGTTATGCGGGCTTTTCACTAAAGCGAGTTTTCAATTAAGCGAGGTAGTTTGTATGTAAATATATATGGGGATTTTTGAATGTTTTCAGGTAAGCGGGTTTTTTCACTTAAGCGAGTTTCACTTAAGGTGGTTTCACTGTTTTGTAAATGGCAACACTAAGAACAAACGTCCGATTTCCGAACCCAATTAGTCAAAATCATATTTTTGGTTTAAAACAACAGTTTTCATTATCTTGTCGTCAGTGTTAACAATTTTAGCTTCTAGCATTCTTATTGTTTCATTCACTTTCATTTCATTATTCTTGGCTTTTAGGAATGTTATGTTAATGGTGATGTTTAAAAGTGCATCACGCGGATTTGTTTGTTGTGTTTTTTTTTTGGGTAATATGTAGGTAGGTATGTAGAATTCTTAATAATGTTTATATTGCTCATGCTCACGTGTTAGTCGGGTGTTTTTTTTTGTTTTGTTTTGTTTGTTTTGTTTTTGCGATGAACTCATTACATTATGGTTGTAGTAGTAGACAGGTTTAGTGGCACATTGCAAACTGTGATTCATTCGTGTTGCTTGAGAATATAAATGAACTTTTAACTGGGAAAAAAGAAAAATGAAATAATCATAGGGCAATGAATCATTATGTCAGCTAACAATGTACAGTGAATTATTTAACTGATATAAATTTAATTTTTCTAGGCGTCACTTACCTAAAGGTACCTAGTAGATTTGCGTGTGAAACCTATTACATATATTAATTGTTTAATTTGAGATATTTTAGAAACTAATTATGTGTTTTTATGACACTGTAGTGCTTTTTACTCAGTAATTATTTCTATTCAAAAAATTTATTTTTGCCAAAAGTTTCCCATAAAATGACTTCAAAATGTTCAGTGATCATTGATGGTACCTATGGCAGTTCAATCTGCAATAATAAAAGTCGTTTTCTGTGACAAGTTGGACTAAAATTGATATTTTTGGCAGAAACTAATCTAATTTAGTTTTTAAATAATGCAATTTCGGCGATTAACGTGTGTGGTGGCCGGGGTATACAAAATTGCTCAGGTTGAAAAATTGCAGAGTTTTCGCCCTTTCTACTTTGTAAATTCGTAGTATTTAAAAGTACCTATAGCTGAAACCGAAAGGAGCCAAAAACGTGTAAACCAAAACAGTATAACCTACAATGGTTGGGCTGGTAACCATATTATACTATTCAAGAAATCACTTTACTTCTTGATCACGCCACAATTTTACAAAACGATTTTCTTAAATTTCATATAAATATTTTCGCAAAAGGAATAGTAGGCATTTAAAAAAAATTTTAATTTAGTTGTATTTTAACAATGTGTGTGTCATAATAAATTATAAGTTCAAATTCTTTTATTCGTAAAACATAATTTTTAGTTAATTTTAACTATACCTTACCTACACATTTTACCTAAGGTTACTTTTGCACAAACAAATAAAATGCACGACTGGATCGCACGTACTTGCTCCTATGTTCGATCACATTATATGCAAAAGATTCTTAATGAAACGGTTAAAAGTATTTTTAAAGTCGTTTTTCACTTAATTTCTTATATATAAAAATTCTTAATTTTTTTCTAAAAAAAATTGGTATGAACATTTTAAATATTTAATAATATAAGTTTAAAATCCAAATTTCAGAAAAAACCACCCACCCGTTTTCGAAATATTGAATTTTCAAAAAAAAAAAAAATATTTTTTTTCTAAAATCCAAAAAAAAAAACTATTTTTCGAAAATTTTGAAATGCAGTATTATTTAGAATTTGAAGGAAATCCCGTATACAAATTTTGATTGATATCCGTTGAGCCGTTTATGAGAAAGTCGAAAATCAACAAAATGGTTGTATGGCAGGTACAGCTAATAACAAAATATTTGTAAATTTTTTTCGGGCAAAATTCCAATTTTTATCAAAATCGTCGTAGCCGTTTTCGAGATAATTAAGATGGTAGAAAAATTTGTATGGCAAGTACCGTTATTTTTGTGGCCAAAACAGAATTTCAAAAATCTATTTTACACAATCACCTAAAACGCCTAACAAAATCGGTTGAGCCGCTTAGGCTGTAGATCGTTCTGCAGACATACAGACTGACAGACAGAGAGACGGAATTGCCGGACCCACTTTTTTGGTGTTCTCTATCATCGTAATGTCAACTTTGATTAAAATCTCGAGTTCGATTCTTTTTTCAAAATGCAAAACTTGCGCTATAGCACCTATATCGCAAGTAAAAATTACATAAAATGTTAGGTTTAACGGTAGATAGGTACTTGGAAAATAAACGATTTTTATTTTCGACTATAGGTATCTCATAAAAGGCTCAACGGATTTCGATCAAAATTTTTATACAACAGTATTTTATATCAACAGTTTTGAAAAGTATTTAAAATTTAATATTTCGAAAACGGGTTGACAATATTTTTTTTGAAATTATGTTTTTAAATGTATATATTGCTAAATATTAAAAATTTACATACCAACATTTTTTAATTTTATTTATTTAAATAAAAACGTTTTTAAAAAGATATATTTAACCATTTCTAATAAGAATATTGTAGGTACTTATGATGTGATCGATCATAAGAGCAAGTATGTGCGATCTAGTTGTTCATTTTATTTATATAAACATTATTTGAACAGTCTTTTAGAAACACAATAGAATTATTTTAAGGAAATATGTACCTATACCGATTTTTTTGAGAACGATTTGCGCTCCATATTTCTTAAGAATAATCCCACTGTGCACTTTTTAAGTGTATATACTCGTATGTATCTATTGCAAGCACGAATGTGGTCTGAGAATTTTCGCAAAACACACAATTTTGCAAAATCATTCTGAAAGCGAAGAGAACTTAAGTGTATGATTGTGTACGAGTATGTATGTATGTACAGATATAAATTTATAGTTAATTAAATGATGAGGTAAACTTTTTTATATGGAAACGTAGGTATTGATAGTGAAATGCTAAGCTTTGAAGTAACTTATTTGTTGATTTATATATTAATTAAAAAATAAAACAATCAAGTGCAAATAAAAGTACAGTAGGTAATTATTGACACTTTTGTCGAGTTTTCAATAATTGTAGAACATGGCATATGTAAATTATAGGTAGTTTTAAATTTACCGTTAGATTTAGTTTTGAACGCTGTTTTTGACCTACTTACAATAAACATAAATCAATGCAAAAGCAAAGATTTGATTGATTAAATCTTAAAATTTTGAATGATGTGTTTTTTTAAGTCACTTTCAAAATGGTGTAATTAGGTAGATGGAATTTTTTATAAATTGACATTTTGTAGTTAAATAATTCATATAGGTAATAGATAAGAGAAAAAGAATCTAACAAAAAAATTATTCAATTTATAGAGAAGTAGGTATTGTTTTTCAATTAAATTTCATAACCCGGTCAAATATTCCAAATTCGTGTTCCAGACTTTCATGTAGTAGGGTAGGGGTAGTTTTGGGAAGGTCAAGCGCATTGTCCAATGGGGAATAAGAATTTAATTCTTCAAGAACCCAATGCTGTCTTTTGTCGTTAAAGAGGGACCATCCACCAATTCCGTTGTCCATTAGCGGCGCTTGCATCGAAGAAACCGAACAACTTTCAGTTCTCGTATGTGCATCACCGAGCACCTTTTGTGGAATGAACACATATTCGACGGTGCCAGAAACGCTTCAGGACGTTTGGCTTTTCTGAGACGATGCAAGAAATATTTCTCCCCTTCTGATCTGGCTGTAATCTATAAGGCCTTCATTCGTCCAAAGCTTGAGTAAAATTGTCATATTTGGGTAGGTGCTCCCATAACGCACTTACGTCTCCTGGACAGAATCCAAAAAAGAGCTTTAAAAATGAAAGGTGATGAAAAAATAACTAAAACAATTGAGCCTCTCGCGCACCTTCGCAATTAGGGTTGCCATTTCCCCCCTTTTGGAGGGACTGTTCCTCTTTTTTACCTCAAGATATCTATTGTCCCCCAAAACCAAAAAGAATAAAGGGGGACACAAGTGTCCTTCTTTTTTACACATATGTAATATTTTTTGCACCTTAAGGCAATATTTGAATACTATCTACTCTTTCTACTATCACTCTTTCCTATTTAAAACAAAAAAATTCTTAGCAGGTTTCCAAATTAAAGCTGTGAATACTTCTATCATAGTAACTTCAATTTTCAGAACTGGATACATCCATTTAATTCATTCAAGAAACGTTGCCAACTTCACTTCAGTTGTTCTGTATCATCAACACTGCGTGTTCATTCAATAATTCTTAGTCATAGTTATAATTCTGCCACTTATAGAAGCTCCCTGCTTCCGACCGTATTCACGGACTCGGAAATTGCTGGTTAGGAGCACCAACAGAATATGTTATAAATTAGTTTTTCTGATAGTTTATTTTCTTAGGCCAGTTTACTTGTGGTAGCACAAAATGCCCAAAAATTGGCAAAATTCTTGCAAAAGAAGCTCAAAACTCAATCGCCGAATTGTTGTCACAAGATCAACCATTTTCAATCGCCACGGATGCATCCAAGAAAAAAATATAAAAGTGTTTCCTGTCATTATTTAATATTATACTAAAGAAAAGGTAATAGAAACGAAATTATTTAGATTTTATGATTTGTCAGGTGAAACGTTAAGGACATATAAAAATGTTGTTACTTCACTTTTTTTGTTCGGGTTTTGTTGTCCCTCTTTTTCAACATTTGTTCCCCTAAAAAACTCGCTATGTCCCCCTTTTCAACATTTTCAAGCTGGTAGCCCTAGTTGCAATGTTTCATGGCTTTCATTATTCTATCGGTACTATTAAAGACAGTATTCTAGTGAAATAACCAGATGCATTCATCCCCTTAGGGAGGCTTCTAGGAATGCCCATCAGTTTACCCTTGAGTCCGACTTCGGACGTAATGTCAAGTACAGAGATTCTTTCTTTAGCCGCACAACACGAATGTGGAATGCTTTACCCTAACGAATTTTTCCCTCCCATTGCGATAATCAGGCATTTAAAACCAATGTACATCGGAATCTCCTGTCTAATCCTATCCCATTTTCCTAATCGCTCGCACTGTGTATAAACATTTTAAGGGTATTCATAACTGCTTGAGTGCGCGCATAATTAAAAAAAAAAAAAAAGGACGAGGCAAGAAAAATACTGCCAACTATTTTTCATAAAATATAGTTAAACGAAGTTCAACTGATCTGGAAGATTAGATTTCACTGTCAATCCGGACGAATTAAACCAAAAATTTAAACTCAGTTTAAGGTTCAGTTAACTCCCACTGTTAAACTGGGCGTTAAGACTGTTTTAAGTCGGCATTTCTCTAGTCTCGTCCCAAAAAAAACAAAGGTATACATAGTTTAACAAAACTTCAGAGTTTTCAGAAGTTCTTCACATTTTTTACGTAAAGTTCTTAGATTGAGTATCAATTCGATTTAATTTGATCCCAAGATTTGACACTACATAAAGGTTAATATAAAACGTCAAAATTCAACATGGTCCGATGAAACTTTAATAGTTTACCACACAATAAATTCAAGGTGACATTTTTTAAGAACTATTGTAGTCTACCTACCTCCATTTATTTTAAATATCCATAAATTGAAATAAATTTAACGTTTATTATAAAATGTATAATTTATTTTAACATTTTACCTGGTTTGCACTATCACATGCTCTTAAAGCCAAAATCAACCTAACATACCATTATGTGTAGTTGCATATGATTGATTATTTTAAATTTGAAAACAAAAATAAGAAGTACGGGAATTGGTGGTCGTTATATATTTGTATTTCAATAGTAAACAGATACAGACACAGCTGCTTCTTATGTAACATATATACGCTTCCGCTGCTTTTAGGAAGCAGAACCTCATCGCATTCTTGTCGATTAAATTGTTATGATCTTCAGCTTTATGTGTGCAATGTGTTGTTCAGTTGAGTAAGTGACGCGCAAAAGGATAAAGAATAATAATGTTCCTGTTCATATCTACCTGTACGGTAGGGTTGCCTATGGGCTATTTTAAAAGGTAACAAAATAAAAAATATTTTAATAATATAAAAATAGGTATACGTACAATATATTAATATTTATAAATTATAAATTTTATAAAACTTGTAATATTTCAAAATTACTAAGTTTTCTGCCGGGTTGGGGTCAACATTCTTGTAACAAAATTCTGCTTTCAAAATTCTGCTATTTAATATTCTGTAAATAATAAAGAAATCAAAGGTTTGGAAAATGTTAAAAAGCGCGCGCAAATATTTAAGCACTTTAATAAAATATTCCTAATTTTAAACACTTTTTAAGGAGACGTATCGGAATCCCGCTTTCCAAAAATCCTGTAAAAAAGTGTTAAAATCCCGCCTTCTAACATACCACTTTTTTAAAAATCCCACTTATTCAAAATCCTGATCTGTTATAATCCCGACACATGCCGTTTAATCCCGCCGATGCTCCTTTTGTGTTTTGATAAATGTTACACAAAAAAACTGCACACACAAACTCGACCCGAACTCGATGATTAACATGCTTTATCAATACTGCACCATATGGAACCTCAAAGTGAACATCAACAAGTCTAAAATTATGGTGTTCCGAAATGGAACTGGAAGGTACGCACGTGATGCAAGATGGACTTGGGAAAATGAGGAAATTGAAAAAGTGAAGGAATATAAATATCTGGTAGTAATCATAACGGCAAAATTGTCATTTAAAAAATATCTACAAAGAAAATTAAAAGAAGCAAAGAAAGCTATAAATTGTAGTTGGAGGTGTATTCTAAGCAAGAGGAATGTAGCGACAAGTACCATGTATAAGGTTTTCGAAAAGTTGTCAAATCGATTATGTGTTACGCAGCTCAAGTATGTGGTATTTCTAAGTTCGAGGAAGTGGAAAAGTTGTTGCGCTACTTTATCCAGAAAATCTTTAAATTACCGGAGAGCTGTCCTACTTATATGCTTCATTTGGAAACTGGACTGCCAACGCTTTATTGTTACACATTAAAGTTACACTTTCTTTATATTCTAAGAGTACTGGAACTGACAGATATGCGTCTACCAAAAATTGTAATTAATAATTTAATTGCAAGGAATCAACAATTTTTCAAAGAATGCGTGAGATTGGGAAATCAGCATAATATCGAATTTGTGGTTGGAAGTCCAATGCTGAGGTCTAATCTGGAGAATCTTCTTATTAAGTTCGATAAATTTATTCATGAAACGTTTAAAATTCAAACTCAACAAAGCCAAACTAGAGTAACTTACAAACGCCTGCATCATGACCTGGTACAAATAAACTATTTTCGGGACCGGTATAAATTGGAAGTCATATCACTACTCTTCAAAGCCAGAGGTGATCTACTGGGTATAAACGATATACCAAACAGAAATGACCGTAGTGAGATCTGTAAATTGTGCAACTTAAACGCAAGGGAAGACATCTACCACTTCATTGGAGTATGTCCCATCTTAAGTGAAATAAGAAGAACCCACTGGCGTAAGAAGAGCTTAACAGAAGGAGAAATAATATTTACTCTCAACGGAGACAACTGGATGAAGCTATACACATTTTTAAGCAAGGACTAAAATATAGAAAACGAATAATAGATGAAGCATTTTATATCAAACGAAGTATTAAATCTAAGTTTTTTTTTTTTTTTTTTCATCAATCAGAGATAATATTCTCTTATAGACTTAGATATAATTATTATACATTAGTTTATTATTAAATAAATAACAAATTTTTAATTAAATAAACTTAACAATTACAATTGATTCGTTACTTCATTGTAAAATTATTCCGTTTAAAACATGTAATTTAAAAGTTTCTCTTGAACAGTTTCTAAAAATGTCCATTCTATAACAAACAGCATTAGTTTCCCTGATGCAACGAGTAATTGGCTCATTCAGGCCATAGTTAGTCCGATGAAAAAATTCATATAATATATTAGAATCCCGAACATTTCTTTGAGGAACTCGAAGTTTAATAAGATTTAATAAATGTGGGCATTTTATGTGATACGTTAAAATATCTCTGATAAACATAACAGAGAAGCAAGAACGTCGACTTTCCAGAGTTTTTATACCAAATAATAAGCACCTTGTATTGTAAGTTGGCATGTCAATTCGCCAATTTAATTTATAGAACAAATATCTAGTAAAGCTTTTTTGAACTTTCTCAATTCTATTACAGGAGTTTCTGTAGAAAGGATTCCAAACTATACTCGAGTATTCCAAAACAGATCTTACTAGAGAGTTAAAAAGAGATTTGAGCGAATGAGGATCTTTGAATTCTCTCGTGTTTCTCTTTAAGAAACCAAGCATCTGATTAGCCTTATTGACCATATAATCAATATGTGGCAGAAACGAGAGTTTTACATCTAAGATTATTCCTAGATCCTTCTTAAGATCAATGCGTTCTAAACATACATCATTTAGTTTATAATTGAACAGAATAGGCGTAGAGTGTCTGAAACAAGACAAAACTTGACATTTAGATACATTAAGATGAAGATCATTACTTTTACACCATTCAGTTAATCTAAGTAAATCTTCAAGAAGTAATTGACAATCTGATACACACTTAATTTTACGCTACAACTTTAGATCATCTGCAAATAAAAGACATGGGGAAGATATAAAAATTGAAGGTATGTCATTAATAAATAATAGAAATAATAATGGACCCAAATGACTACCTTGAGGTACGCCAGATGAGACAAATATATTATCAGAACAGCAATCTTCAATTTTTACAATCTGAGTCCTATTAGAGATATAAGATTTTAACCAACTCAGTAACTTAGAATGAAATCCAAGCGAAGACAATTTGTGTAAAAGCACCCTATGATTCACACGATCAAATGCTTTTGCAAAATCTGTGAATATAACATCTGTTTGTATGTGATCTTCAAAATTATTTATGATGTAATTAGTCATCAACGATAAATTAGTAGCTGTTGATTTACCTGACACAAAACCATGTTGGTATTCCGATATATAATTTCTTAGTTGAAAAGATAACCTATTGCAAACAAGTTTTTCAAATAATTTAGGCATTGCAGAAAGTTTGCTAATAGGCCGGTAAGTTAAAACTGTATATGTTGTTATGTAAATAACAAAATTTCCCTTTTTTCGGGCTGGCGGCAAAAGCCATTGCTACTATTGTGAAAATTGTAACATATTGTTCAATAAAATCCGATTTTCTATTCTTCTATTCTATTCTACTCACAAGCTCAATCCCACCCCAATTCCTATATTGAGGGCAAGAAGGGGGATGCAGGAGGCATCTCCACGCGGATATTAAAAAGCAGGATTATAAAAAGAGAGATTATAACAAGCGCCATTTTAAGAAACAGGATTATAAAAAGCGACACCAAGCCACTTTTTAACTAGTACCATGACAAATACCAACTGAACGCTCGGAAAATAGTGCAACAAAATAATAGCGAATTTCAAAGATCTCCTCTCAAAATCGAGATTTGATCTTTTCCATAAAACTTTATTTTAAGATTTATTTGTAGTATTGCTTAATGTCTGATACACACATTTCTGAAAAAATCTTCATCATCAGATGATGAGGAAGAATAAGACGAAGCAATTAAAAGCTCCACTAAATTTATAAAATTTAAATTATTAACTTTTTCGTCCATTTCGACTGGCACAATTTCACAACAAATTAATTACAAAATATTTTCCATTTGGTGTTTGACATAAAAGTCGTTTTACATGTATGTGGGCATTCAGATCACATCTGCCAACCCATCAGAGATTAGATTTTTCGTGTTGAGATCTGACTTAGATTTGCTCTTTTTGTTGTGATGAAACTCTCAAAATTTAAAAAGATCAAATCTTTTGATATAAAGAACCAAACTTTTCTTGAATGAAACTCGCTATAAGCGAGCAAAACTTTTTGGTGTTTGTAAATGTCAAAGTGGCATATTGATTTAATATGACGCTGAACGGATAAAATAGCCTTTTGGTGATTTAAGCTTTTGTAAATGGTTAAAAGATAGTTCCATTATTAACTTGTTTAAAATTACCAATATCTTCTTTTTAGCTTTGTAAGTATCATACTATAGCTGCCTTAAAATGATGCACCAAATGAATTTGAATTTTTATGAATAATCTTGAACAGTATGGTAACCATGCTTGCTGTATAACATAGTTATTGCAATGATCAACAAAGATATTTTTGGTTGTCAGTGGAAAAAAAAAGGAAACGACATACACGTGTAGTTTCATGTAATTGGCGGGCTATTTGCGTTAGCATTTCGCATGATGTCAATTCAGCTTGATCGCGTTTTTGCACGATCGAAAAGCTCACATTAAAAAATAAAAACAATATTCAATAGAAGAGACGAGAAATAAGTAGGTATGTACTTCATAATATTCGAATGTATAAATGTTAAAAGATAGGTCCGAGTTGATGAAATACCTAAAAGCTGAAAGATATTTTTTTTTTACCATAATGATGATGATGATGAATCTATATATCTATATAGATGTAGATACCTACATACATAATGTAAAATCGGCAAATACAAACTTATTCAGAGAAAAAGTTCTCTCGAATTTCTATAAAACCAAACCACAAACATTCAAACAATCAAAGTGTAAAGTGCTTTAATGTGCAGAACGAGTGCGACATTTAATAAAAACAAAAAAAACAACAACAAAACAACTAGTAAATATAATTAAAGCAAACTACAAGTAAAAAGTTAGTTTTTTTTTTTCAAATATTATACTCGACTCGTACTCCGTATATAGTACACACCAAGAGTACCAGTACATTGCATTTCACAAACTTACTTTGCGGCACGTCTTGTATTGGAGATTGTGGCAAAGAAAAAGTTCTCGCGCACTGCCGGGAAGCATTCTATTCTATTTAGTCGAGTCAGTCAGTCAGCCAGCCGGCACACATCAGACATCAAGTAACTAGAACATTTTGTGTACAGTGTTCCGACGACCGACTGTACCTTCACTTTATTCACCACAAATCACGGAATCACAGATTTGCTTGCTGTCTTTTGTTCTAAATTAAGAATTCAATCATTTTTTTTTAAAAAGAATTTTTATTTTAAAAGTGTAAAAACAGTCTGTAGATACATTTTATAAAATCGGGATGTTCCTATATCGTGAATGTATTACACATTAATTGTTGAATAATTTTATAAAAAAAAAAAGTGACATTATTTGAAAAAAATTCTGTCCATTTTTGGATAGGTATTAACTATCGTCATTTCTAACAGAAAATGTGTTTAAGTTCGTTCTCATAGTCGGACATGAAATGGTACAAAAAAGTTCGCAAAAAGTAACAACCAATATGTTTAATATTGAAGTTAACGTTTAGAAAAAAAAACCACAAAACTCGTTGTTAAGTTTGTTTTCATTAACATATTTTTGCTTAATTTTTAAAAAAATATAAAATAAATCAATAAATATGCGCGTCAATGAAGGAGACCGTCAGCATAATGGACATGTGCTTGTCTGGGACCAAGAGGGACTAAGTAACGTATTCGAGGAAGAGCCCAGAAGTACGTAACTATCTATATACGTACCTACTATCCTTAGTTGCTATTTAATTTAAAAAAAAAATGTTAAATTTTAGGTAGGGAGTTGTGTTCATCATATACATTGTTTTGCTGGAAAAAATAATTAAAACCATGAAATTAATTTATCTAATGAATGTGTCATAATGTTTTAAGTGAATATAATATAAGTACACTTTTTGATGAATTGGCAAAATGTACATAATATAAATATAACGAAAGTGTTAGCTGAGAAAAATTAATTATAAAAACCAAAATGCCCACGTGTTTGTCACGCAACCGCAACGCAAATAGCCGCTTAGCACAACAAAAACAAACCACTGAAACTGAAAGAAGTCTTCTGCTTGCTGAGTGCTGAGTTTTAGTTTTGGTTTAGTGGCTGTATCCGAAAAATGCGAAAGGTTTTAGACATCTCAATGGAGATGTATACCTATATGTACAGTAGTACAGTAGGTGTCTTTCTACAACAACATTGCTAGTCGGATAAATTTGAAGCTTTTCAAACAAAAAGTATTTGAAAAAAGCTCCCATTTAATGCGACGATACAGATAGTATCTACAAGTTGTAGCCGTGATGTCGCATCGCATGTTGATGTTATATATATATGTATACCTATTCGTTTTATTATTCTATTCTAACCGAAAAAAAATATTTCTTTTTGATTATGTTATTACCAGCTGTGTTTTTTTTTTTAATTGAAATTTGGACTTTGGAAGATTTATTAACTTTGATGATGAATAGATCTTCATTTTCAATTTTTTATAGTTATACCTACCTAATTAGCTTATATAATTTCTTATCGGTATAATATAGACTAGATATTTGACGGATATCCGGTAGGTATTCGGTATCCGGCCTATCCGGCTCCTTTTTAATATCCGGCCGGAGCCGAATAATCTTTTTGTATCCGGCCGAATACCGGATAGTCGTTTTTTCAGTAAATAAAAAATAACAAACTATTAAGTTTTATGATCTGATTGATTTTATTTCATATAATAAAGATAGGCTATCAGCCATTTAATATTGTACGTTTACTACAGCCATATTATGGTGAATGAAAATTAATTTTTCTGCATTCATGTGGACTTTAATTTTTTTTTAATTTTATGTACCTTCATCAATATGAGTTCATGAATCAAAGAAAACAAGATTACGACACTTCTTTTTTTATTTTATTGACGTCATATGTGAAACAAAATCCATTATTCCACAAACAACAACAATTTACAGATTTTGTTTCACATATGACGTCAATAAAATAAGAAAAACAAAGAAGTGTCGCAATCTTGTTTTCTTTGATTCATGATGAGAGTTCATATAAATACTCAGATTAAACTGTTAATGAACTTCTCTCCTCAACTAGCAATCTCAATCTTAATCCAGTATATGATTTGAGTATCAGACCACCAAACTATTATACTTTTGATTAGTGTAGATATCCGGCCGCCCAATATTCGGCTATCCGGCCTAGCTGCGGGCCGATTATCCGGTATCCGGCCAAAATCACTATTCGGTACAACTCTAATATAGACCCAAGGGCGTTGGCAGGATTTTGATTAGGACGGGCAAACTCATTATATTAATTTTTCTACACAAGTGGTATATCTGCGCCTTCAAAATTTGATTTCTTAATTGTTTTTGTTCGATTTCACATCTTTTCACCGATAGAATGTCAAATTTACAAATACAACAATGCTAACAAATGGGTTTTTGTGAGCAAAACGTACAAAAGTTCCCTATCTTGGTATTAGGTCTGCTTGTAATCTTGTGAATTCGTAACAATTTGTACAAATTTTCACAAAATGCTGTTCGTTAAATTACTACAGACTGTCAAATTGGAGGAGAAAAATTTCCCTAAGATTCAAAAAATTGTGAATTCTCACTACTTACATCAATTTCTGGGGGTAACTGATGTAAAAACTGTCAAAATGCCAAACTGTCAAGGTGTTTTTCCTATTTTCTTATCTTAGCGATGGGTATATTGAAAGAAATGAAAACTTGATTGAGAAGTTCATTATTTGAATACTACAGTGAAATCTTTTTATTGAAAACTAGAGGCAAACAGGAATAAATAAAATGCACGACTTGCTCTTATATTTGACCACTTCTTAAGCACAAACTTTTTAGTAGAAACAGCTCAATATGTTTTTAGTATTTTGTACTTTATGTTTTAAATACAAAATATATTGAATTTTCAAAAAAAAATGTCGAAAATTTTTGTATGCAGTATTATTTAGAAATCAAAGGACCTCTTATATATATTAATATATATCATATCAATTTTTATCGAAATCCGTTGAGAAATTATAAAATCAAAACAATGATTGTATGGCAGGTACCGTTAATAAGAAAGTACTCGTATTAAAAAGAATGTTTGAAAAAAATGTTGACTATACCTAAATTAGTGCACACACTTTTTTTTAATCAAAATGGTTATAGCCGTTTTCGACATAATTAAGATGGTAAAAAAATTGTTTGGCAAGTACCGTTGTTTTTAGGGCTAAAAAACGCTTAAGTACCAAGTTTGAAGAAAATCGCTTCAGGCGTTTAGGCTGTAGCTCGTTGTACAGACAGGCAGACAGAATTGCGGCACCCACTTTGTTGGTGTTCTCTATCATCGTAATGTCAAGTTTGAATAAAATATCGAGTTATATTTTTTTCCAAATGCAAAACTTGCCCTACAGTACCTATACAATCGCAAGTAAAATGAAACGCATAAGGCAAACGCAAATAACCGAGAAGTGGAAAATTTTAATATTTTTTCATTGGAATTCTCGAGTGTTTTCTCATTTTGTTTTGTATAATATTTTTGTTTTAAGCACTGTTCTTTTAGTTTTTTGAGTTTGATATGTCTTGAGTAATCATTTAATTACGCCCATCACTAATTTCTGTACACATGTCGTCAACTGACGCTTGCTTACTTGGTTTCAAGACTTACATAAGGTGTTATCCAGTCTTTTCTTTGGCAGAAATTAGCATCTTATAAAATTTTGAAGAGAAGGATGAAATGCTCTTATTATGAAATAAAGTCCAAAAAAGTCTGGAACAGCTTGAGCAAAATTTTCTGCCAATTTTTAAATGTCAACACAAAATTTTAATTTTAACTTGCGAAATATGTAGGTACTATAGGGTTTTGCATTAAAAAAAATCGTACTCGAGATTTTAATCAAACTTGACATTACGACGACGATAGAGAACACCAAAAAGTGGGCCCTGCAATTCCGTCTGTCTGTCTTTCTGTATGTTCAACACTCAACAGCCTAAACGGCTAAAGCTATTTTCTTCAAACTTGGTATTTGGGCGTTTTAGGTGATTGTCTAAAACAGATTTTTATATCGTCTTTTTAGCTCCAAAAATAACGGTACTAAATTATCTCGAAAACGGCTCGAACTGTGCACTCCTTTTGGTAGAATCTACATTTTGGTAATTTTTTTTTAATATTTTGTTATTAACGGTACCTGCCATACAACCATTTCTTAATTGTGAACTTTTTTACATAAGAGGTCCTTTAAATTATAATTAATACTGCATATCATACTTTTCGAAAAATATTTTTTTTGAAAATTCAATATTTCGAAAACTGGTGGATGAATTTTTTTTGAAATTTTGCTTTTAAGTTTATATTATTAAATATTTAAAATTGGCGTACAAAGTTTTTTTTTTTAGAATTTTTTTTTACAAAAATTGTATATACAAAACTAAGTAAAAAAATCTGTTCCATACGATGTGATCGAACTTAAGAGAAAGTTCGTGCGATCTAGTCGTGCATTTTATTTTTTATATTTTTTTTTCTCTTCAAACTAATAATTATGGATTTTAGTGGTTTTAATTAATCTTTTCTCACGGCAAGCACGTGATGTTTTTTTTTTTTCTTCATGTCAAAGGTCAAACTGACAATTGTGAATTTTCTGCCCACAAATTGCTGCCTACAAAAATGTATTGGGCAGAAATTGGCAATAAATTTCCCGGAAGGGGAAATATTTTACTGTCGCACTCTCTTCTGCCCAAAATTACCAAACTTGTAAAATTGTTGCCAATTTGTGCGATTTGACAGAGTGTGGATAATATCCCGTGCTCTTGAAGTTTGACAGTTGTTACACTTCTAACTGGAAAAAAAGACACCTTACCTATAATTAATTCATTTTTAAATATGTATGGTCAACAAATAATTAAAATTATATGTTTCTTTTTCTTTAGACCTTTAAATAAATTTAAAATTTTACTGTAAATAATAAATAACGAAGGTACAACAAATATAGCAAATAAATAAAATAATAGTATAAATTATATTTTTTTTAAATATATAATTATATTAATAACAATATGTACATAAACAACAAAGCTAAACCTTTTTTTCTTTTTTTTTACAGCTCGATTCGCCACAAGATACTTTGTTACGTTCATGTTGTTTCTTGGTATGGCCAATGCCTACGTCATGAGAACGAACATGTCTGTAGCAATTGTTGCAATGGTAAATCATACATTCGTCAATATGGACAATGAAGAAATTATTGACAACGAATGTCCTGGCAATAATTATGAGACTGTGGTGAGTACATAATAATACATATTGTTGGATATTTTTTAATTTTAGATTTTAAGATTTTTGTTTGCGTTTTAAAACAATGATGTACAACCTGGGCTCTGTTTCACACTCATTCAATGTATGATTTTTAAAATTCCTCAGATTGATTTCTGTTTTATAGAATAACTGTATGATTTGCTGTCATACAAAATTTACGGACGAAGACTTAATTGGAAGTATTGGAATGTGAAACAGAAACAGTTGTGCTATGAAAATTTATGTTTTATGAAGTATACATTATGTGTTGTATGATCTGTGAAACAGGGCCTTAGGGCCCTATTACGATTGTCAATTATCAATTTGTTTTAAAACCTCCGCTTATTAGAAAAATGCACAACTATTTATTGGTAATTATCGATTTTCTTGTAATTCACAATAGTGTGCATCATTCTCAATTACCAAAACTCTTATCAATGAGGTTGTTTAATATTAAATTTCAGTATTTATCAACTATCAATTTGCAATCATTTGTCAATTGTCATTTGTTGATTAGTTTTATTTTTCTGAAAAACGGCTCCAACGATTTTTATAAAAAAGTCAGAATACAGAAATATTCGGTTGGCTAAGAAAGACAATACAATATGCCTATTGATATCTTCAACAAAAGTATTGTTCTTAAAAAACCTCAGGTACATAAATTAATTTGGTGCAGAAGTACCTATTTTAAAACACATTTGAAGAATTCTCGACTCCCCGCCACTAAAGTTATTTGCGGATTCAATAATTGAGATGTTAAAAAATCTCTTAGTGAAAATTTGCCCGAGTCGGAATAAGTGACGCTTAAGTTGCCAATTTGAAATACAATATAAATGCATATTTTCATAGTGCAGGTTGTCTATACTTAAGTCAAACTTCCTCAGAAGTTAGATGTCAATTTAACAAGAATAAAATTTGGAAAAATTTCCACTGCTTTTTATCTGAAAACTTTCTTTTGTTTTCATAATTTTAAACGCTAAAAAATGTTAGATTTTTTTTTTAAATTAACTAATTTGTGTCAATGAATGCATTTTTCTAATTCTAAATAGCTTGCTTCCAAATAATTTGTTCGCCAAAGTTTCATACGAGTATAATAAAAATACAATAATTATTGTAAGTTTTGGCGAATAAACGAAATGATTTTTTTGTTTGAAGTAGGAGTAGTAGTATTAATTAAGATCCTTAAATGCCTTAAATAGTAACAAGTCTATAAAGACTAAATATGTAGTAATACCCTTTTGCTCTAAATTTTTCAGGCTGAAGAAGATGGGGACTTTAAATGGAGTTCTAGTACACAAGGCTATGTGCTGTCATCGTTTTTCTATGGTTACGTCATAACGCAAGTAAGATTTCTATTTTTAAAACTTATTTACCACGGAAAATTGTATTAATTGAACATTTTTTTAATTTCCAGGTACCTTTCGGTATATTAGTGAAAAAATATGGCGCATTACGTTTCCTTGGCTGGGGTATGCTGGTAAATTCAGTATTTGCCTTTCTAGTTCCCGTTGCTGCACGCGAAGGCGGTATTATTGGCTTGTGTGCAGTTCGTTTCATTCAAGGTCTCGGCGAAGGACCTATTGTACCGTGTACGCATGCTTTATTGGCAAAATGGATTCCACCCACAGAAAGATCTCGAATGGGAGCTGCAGTTTATGCAGGTGCTCAATTTGGCACAATCATTTCGATGCCCCTATCCGGTCTATTAGCCGAATACGGTTTCGACGGAGGCTGGCCTTCGATTTTCTATGTATTCGGTTTAATTGGTACTATTTGGGCAATAGCTTTTCTAATGCTTGTTTACGAGGATCCTTCATCACATCCAACCATCGATGAAAAAGAAAAGAAATACATCAATCATTCGCTTTGTCGAACTGATGATACAATTGTATGTTAATTTGTTTTAAAATTTTTGTAAAATTTTAAAGAATTTTTTTTTTCAATTTTTTGATTTCAAGGTTCCACCAATTCCCATCAAAGCTATTCTTACATCAATGCCATTCTATGCCATTTTATTGGCACACATGGGTCACAATTACGGTTATGAAACATTGATGACAGAATTGCCAACTTATATGAAACAAGTATTGAGATTTTCGTTGAAATCGAATGGAATTCTGTCGGCTCTGCCTTATCTGGCTATGTGGCTGTTTTCGATGTTTATTTCCTTTATTGCTGATTGGATGATCACTTCAAGTCGCTTTACATTAACAGCAACAAGAAAAATTATAAACAGTATTGGTAAGTTATTAGAATATGTTTTTGAATTTTGATATGTATCATTATATTTGGTATTTTGTTTAAGGCTGCAAGGTTGAGGAAAAGTAATTTATAATTAGCGTTTTTCTTTTTTAATTCATAGCAGATCTGTAAACAGAGTTCGAGCGCATAGAGTATGCTTTGAACTTGTTCCGAATAGAACGATAGCTCTGAACACTATGATTTGTTTTTTAAACACACAAACCAGAATAAATTTTCATTTTAACCATAAAAAGAAATACAACACAAGATCAGATTCAGATACAGAAAATCAACGAGCGACTACCTTCTACCATTTTAATTGCATCTATGATATTTTTTTTAACATTTTACTTCTTTACACACATGACATTTCGTGTGCTCATCAATTTACTCAAAATGCTCAGACGCTTATATTTGAACACACCGATGGCGCTTTGAATATGTTCAGAACGAAAAAAAGGTACTAACATTCGGAGTGAAAAAGAAACACAAACTATAACAACTTGCCGGATTTACACGAATGCCAAATTGGCAGTATTACTGTCAAGATCTTGGCATTGTTTTTGTTGCCCTGTAAATGGTCGAGAATGTGGCAGTATATTTGTCATTAAAAAAATGCCAGCCAGAATTTTCGTTAAGTTGTGGCATTATACTGAAATCGTGTAAATTCAGTACTGACAACAATTTTCAAATAATGACAATTTGCAATAAAGAATGAACTTGCTCATTCTTTACTGCCAGTGTTGGCAGTATTTATATCTGTCATTACTTAAGCATCGTGTAAACGAATTTCATTAATTAAATTAATGACAGCAGTATTTTGGCAGTAAATACGTGAAATACGTGTACTACGAACTTGGCAGTCGTGTAAATCCGGCATTAGACTCTGCTCTGAACTAAAAAAGAAAATCGCCTAATATAAATTGTGAATGTTTATATAGCTTTTACAAATGACATCGATTGACCTTATGTTACTTTGACATTTATGTGTATGTTGCAGACAGAGAGGGTTAGATGACAACAAGCAATATGCGCTCTATTTCTAACAAAATGGCAACCAATCCACATTAGGCGGTTTCTTATTTTAGTTCAGAGCAGATTCTGAGTTGTTAAATAAAGATCTGTTTCTCTTATCGCTCAGTGTTCAGAGCTCCGAATTTGTTTTTTTTTCACTATCTAGTAATCTAGTATCATACCAAATGTCATGTGTGTCAAGCGTGAAATGTGAAGAAAAAAACAAGCTTACAATTAAAATGTCGACAGAAGGCATTTTTTTTAGAAATGATGACGGAAGTAAATTAACAAAATGTCAATTAATGACAGTTAAGATTTCAAGTGTTTTTTAAAAACACAAATTATATTGTTCGGAGCTCGCTCTATTCGGAACAAATGAGAAGAATATTCTATGAGCTCTGCTCTGAACGAAAAAAATGCATATTATGAAATATATTTGCTCTACATCATATATAGTGCCCTAATCTTCATACCAATAAATTTTGCCATGAATTGCTAAAATAAGTTAGTGATAAGTGCTATGACTTAAATTGATTTTTTGTATGTCTTGCGTGATATCATTTAATTAAATCATTACTTCCTGGTTTTTGTGATATCACTGATCGAATACCATTAAGTTTAGTTTGCAGATTTTTGAGTGAATTACTCATTTCAATTTCTAGCTAATCAATATTGTGTTATCAATATCTGTTATATCAGACTTAACTATAAAACTATTAAAAATAATATAAAAATCTGTCATTGCTGATTACTACTTATACACTTATGTCGTTCTTTTTTAAAAATTCGAAAGCAAGCTTTCTGAAAGTGTTCACTTGGGAAAAAATGACAATTCTGATTCTGAAAAGAAGAGAAATTTGCTTCTGGATTTGAAGTCAGAATTAGAATCGAAATATGAAGCACTAACACATTCATATACTTAAAATGTCAAACTCGAAAGTTGCCATTTTTTGTATCATGTGCGAAGTGATTTTCCTTCAAAAAAATTTTTTTTTTAGTTTGATCATTCTCACCTATAGATATAAATCCGGGAGAGATTCCGGATAGCCAAATAATGCGAGTTAGAACGTAATAACTCATATTTATTGAACATTAAAAAATAATTTATTTTTCACATGTCATCTATGTCAAACTTGCAAATTTTGTTTCAAATGTTTACCTTTGGCCTTTCAGAAAAAAAACTAAAATATTTGTTTGTGTGTGAATTGTAGAAATTTCGTACTAATCATTACATGTTCAAAATATTCTATACACTCTCCTACACTCAAAAAACCCCATTGCTGAGTTTGAGAAAAATTCTAATAATACAAATTTAAATCTATAAAGTTGAAGTGGTAGATAACTAACAGTTGGTAATTCTGACAAAAAATCAGTTGTTTAAAAATTATAATATTTCTTAACCAGCTTTCTAGTTTCCTTAATTGAAGTAAAATTTTTTGGCAGCTGGCCAATCAGAGACTAGAAAACCTGCGTTACTTTTAAGTATCAAATGTCAAATTATGTCGTCTGAACGTGACCATTGGGCTCATTCAAAAATCGAACTATACCTATCCGGATAGGTTGTTGTTGTAATCCCATGTAAGAACACAGCTGATGACAAGGCAACTGCTGCCAAAAAAAAAAATATTACATGGGAATACATCAACACCAATCCGTATAGCTAATAGTTCTGTTTCTGAATGAGGCCATTGTCTTGTATCCCATAAGAAATGTCAAAAACATTATCCACAAACCCATACAAATTTAGCCTATCCGTTGTTGGTTGTTCAGGAACTTAAGTGCATACTAACCTATCGTAGATAGGCTATCATACCCACAGTACACACGATAAGGTAATATATTGCGCATGTTTACAAAATTCGGTTGTCAAAATTCAAAAATTCCGTTGTCATATTTGGCAAAATATTTCTGAGTTTTGGCATTTTTACATACAAATAGGTATGGGTCAATATTTCAGTAAGAAGTGTTCAGTAAGAGGTAATAGTAGATCAAAAATAACTGTTATTAAAATAACATTTGAAATGTCTTAATTTGTATTTTAATCAAACCAAACAGCGGAATATAGATGAAAAAGTGATGAATAATTAATTTAAAAATGGTAGTATAAAATAGTTTATTAAAATTGTTATTTCGCTGACAATTTTTGTTCAATAATTGTTATTTCAGTAACAGGGATTTATAACTGTTATTCAAAAGTAGCCGTAACAGATATTGCAACTAGTAGTTTGGCCCATGCTTAAGCATATGCGCATCGCGCATGCAAAATGTGACACGATTGTCTGTGAGTTTTGCCACATGCGCGAATTTGAACGAAAATGAAAACCGGAATATATTACCTTTATTATGTGTACTGTGATCGTACCGACACATCTGAATCTTGCCATTGTCACGCTTTCTGATACCTACTCTGAGAATGCGCCTAGTAGGCAGTCAAACTGACAGCTGTCATTTATTATAGTGCATGGTACTAAACTGTCGGCAGGCTTAACCCTATGTCGAATTCCAATTTCCAAACAACCAAATAATGTATTTTTTCGGAAAACAATCGTAAAAAAACATCTGTCAAAACAGATACCAAAAAATCGATCTGAAATGGATTTAAAATGGTTGTTTGGAATTCAACATTAATTTAAAAAAAACATAATTTCTTTTTCAGTTCAAGATAGCCAGAAATTGTGTTTTGACATCTCGTTATTTAAATCTTTTATCATTTTTTATCTTATCATTTTTTCGATAAGTACAGCATTTTTTTTATTAACTTTATAAATTTTTTTATAGGTCAATATGGACCAGGAGTGGCCCTAATTGCCGCCTCATACACAGGCTGTGATCGTGCTTTAACCCTTGCTATCCTGACAATAGGAGTTGGCCTTAATGGTGGCATCTATTCCGGTTTCAAAATCAATCATTTGGATATTACACCCCGTTTTGCTGGTTTCTTGATGGCAATCACAAATTGTTCTGCAAATTTAGCTGGTTTATTGGCTCCAATTGCAGCTGGAAATTTGATTGAGGGGAAGGTATTACTAGACAAATTGTATTTTTTCTTTTGAAATTATATTGATAAGTTACTTCTTTTGTTTTTAATTGTATTTTTTCAGCCAACAATGGGTCAATGGCAAATTGTTTTCTTCATAGCTGCCTTTATTTATATTATTTGTGGTACATTCTACAATATCTTTGGTTCCGGAGAGCGCCAATGGTGGGATAATCCAGCTACTGACGAAGTTCCACAAACAACTTTATCAAACGGATCCAATTTAACCAATATGCATACAAATGCGGCTGTGTTACCAGCTACCGGGATAACAAATTATTCTGAAACTGGACATTAAGACGTTTAATAATTTATTTCTCTATAAGAACTCCTATATATATATATACATACTTTATCTATAAAATAGATTCACTATGCCTTAAAATTAAGCGAAAAAAGAAACTTATTTTTACGAAAATTATACAAAAGTAAGATACAAAAATAGAATTCTTCTCTTTCTCTCTTTATTTGCGAGAATTAAATTTTGTACTTTATTATTTTTTTACATATCTACTTCCAATTAAATTTTTTGTTAATTTAAAATCTGCAAAAATTATTATTAAAAGAGAAAAAATATTCATCCTAATTGTGATACATTCAATGAAAAAAAAAAATAAAAAAAAAAACATATTTATTAAAATTCTAAATAATTCCTAAAACCGAAAAAAAAATTGTTTTTTTAATTTAAATTTGTCCCAAACGGAACTCAAAAAATAATACTATGTATGTAGATGTATTCGCAGGGAGCTTCCGAAAATTCGTCAATTTCCCATGGAATAAATTACCCTCGAACAAAATATCGTATAAAATGACAGCAAAATTATCTTATTCCCGATACCAATAAATTAGAGGCAAACTTTTGAGAATCATTCAGATTCCCAAGTTTTGAATTCGAGCAAAATTTTCAGGGAAATTTTTATTCACGATAACCACCAATGTTACGAACAGAACGCAATGTAACCTTAGCCGATGCTCACTAACTTTTCAAATACAGTTCAAATTGTGAAAAAATATATATTCGCACATGTTCTGTATTTCACTTTTTGTGAATTTGAGGAACGAAAGTGAATTTAGATGTTCTGTATTCCACAAAAATGAAGTTTGTAAATAGCTCATTCCGAATGTGTAATTTTAGGGTTTTGAATACGAAAATTCGTGTTCTACATTCCGAATATGAACCGTTTTTATAGGAATTGTCTGTAACAGGTGATTTTGACAATTCGAAAATGAATTCGAAGTGAATTGGAAGGAGTTAAATCCATTAGAAATGCAGAGCACGTTATTTCATTTTGAGTGAAATTGAAATTCGTTTTGAATTCATTTTCACTCGGAATGCAGAACATGTGTGATTGGTACGAAGGATCAAAGGACTGTAGTGGCCGAACAAATCTATAGGTTGATATATGTACATACAAAAATGCAGGTAGTTGTCCAAAAGAAAAATCTTAAACTTCTGTTGATTTATTAATTAACTCCAGTAAATATACAGCATTTCATCACAGTTATATCTGCGAAACCATATTTCAGATTGCAAACTATCAGTATGACATTTATTCAATTGTCTTCCGAATTCTAGGATCGCTCGTTGTACTTTACCCAGAATTAACCATGTTTTTTTGACAGCATTCAGAAAAGTTGTCAAAAAACAAAAAAGGGTTTCTCTGAGCCCTTATTATCAAATACGAAACGAACGGCAGAAAAAACGAAACCTATAGAAACTATAGTAATGGCGTTAAGCGATTATGAGAAAAGATTATCAAGAAAATATTACAAGCAAAGTAAAAAATTATCTACTTATGTATTTTTTAAAACGCAATTAACTTCTCGCCTTTTTATAAATACATACAAATTGTGTTCCCGTACTTTGTGCACAAAAATGTGAAGACTGTTATTTTTGACAGAGTGGGGGTTAAAATCTCTCAAAGTTTTACAAAAGTTCGGGCCAATTTTTAAACGTCGATATAAAACTGTATTTTTGAAAATGATTATTAAAGGTTTTTATGAAATTATTTCTTAATATATCTAACCAATTTGATATCACAAATCTTAATTTATTGCACAAATAAGTCAGACCAGGCTATAAATTCCATTATTTTCAAGTTTTGTAACGATACACATGGCAACTACTGACAACTTAGGCATTGCTTTTTTCCTTTTTCCTTTATTTGACAGTCTTCATTATTTTGTCTAATGAAATTTCTTGGGCTAAAATTCGCAGCCTAGGGAAATATTTTACTCTCTCATGAGCACTCTCTTCTGTAAAAAAACTACGAAAATTTTGAGTACGGGAACAGGATTTGACTGTTTTTCGTAGAAATTCGTAGATTTTCGCAGTTTTAGGGAGTACGGGAACGCACCTAATATTATGTCCTTTTCGATTGGTAATCCGGAAGAACTCTCCGATCCGGGATTCCAATCGAACAAGTAAACACTAGATCCTAGATTCTGTAAATTTATTTGAGTGTATGTGTAAGACGGGAAATGTGAAAGGCACATTTGTGATTATTTTATTTTGTAAACATGGCTGACACAAATGTAGAAGATTTCGAAGTTATTTCTGATGAAAATGCGAAATTACAGTTATTGAAGGGAAAATTTGTCTTCGGAACAGATATCCATAATTTCAATTGTCTAAAGAGAAGAAATTGAAACTACAAAATTTCAGACGAACCAAAACAAAACAATGACGTGAATAAATTAATTTGAATTTGAAGGTTAGTGGGTGTGAGTGTGTGCGTGCTTCTGGTGTTGATTCTGACTTCAAATCCAGAAGGAAATTTCTCTTCTATCCAGGAGAAGAACTGTCATTTGATACCAATCGAACAGTTTCAGAAGCATTCAGTAGAATGGAACGGAAGGCTTCCGGACGACCAATCGAAAAGGCCATTAAACTCGAATGTTGGACTGACAGCTGAAAGGCCTCTTTAGTTTTTTTTTTTGTAAAAAAGCTCTTTAAAACAACCAATTTTGCATCACAAATTTTAACTTTTGCAGATATAAGCAATAAGAACGACCACGATAAATAATATTAGTTTAATCTTGTCTAATGCCACACCTGGAAAGTGACAGTTGTGTATAGTTGTTATCTTTTTGGTTGTGTACAGTTGGACTTGGACGTTCTTCATAATTTTGTCCAAAGAAATTTCTTGAACTTTGGTTTCGCAGCATGCGGAAATATTTTACTCTCTCGTGAGCGCTCTCTTTTATGAAAAACTACGAAAGTTTCGTGTACTCGAAAAGGATCTTACAATTTTTCGTAGAAATTCGTATATTATCGCAATTTTAGGAAGTACGGGAACACACTTTGTTTCGGTGAATGGGTCCAAACTTAATTGACATGGAATTAGCTGTTATATTGAAAAATGTAGGCACATATTTTAAGCAATAGGGGATATTTTTAGCTCAATACATAATGTTAATATGCAAAATTAACCGCCTTTTGTTGGGGAATCTATACTCAGCACAGCAAGATTATCAAAAAAAAAACGATTCCCAACAGACTGATTTTTTTATATTTAAAGTTGCTATTACAGACAATGTGTCAAACAATTAAATGCAAAAAATCACCAATTGATTTATTTTTATTTCTTCAGATTAAAAAAAAATATAAGAACTAAAAAATCCAATTAAAATGGATTTAAAATATCCTAATTTTGGTACAAAAACATTGAGATTTTTTAGAAGAAATCTTAATAATCTTTCAATGAAATTACTATAACGATACTCGAATAAGTATCTTAATCTATCCAAAGCAATCTTTTTATCGAAGCAGGTTTTTGTATTTTTGATGTATGCAAATTATTCTGCTTTGCTGTGGATAGCTTTCGCCAAAAAAAAACACGACTATTGTCCCATTTGGAACACAGATAACACACATGAGATAATCAAACAACATTTTTCTACGATTGTGAACATTGAATGAATTCTAACTGTAACGATTCTGAAATCCGAATAGGTATTTGATTGATTTGACATTCCAGTTCTACAAATAAATTTTTGTTATTTGGTTATTCTTTGTAAATCGCAAATAAATGGGCCCTATTGGGAACCTCCCAGGGAATTTCGCTTCCCGAAATTTTTCCTGTGATAGTGAATCTCTCACGTAATAAAATTCTCTCGACCAAAAAATTCTATAACATGACAGTAAAATTCCCGATACCAATAAATACCGAGTTAAGCTTTTGATCATCATTACGTTGCCAAGATTCGTATTGGGGAAAAATTTCCAGGGAAATTTTTATTCACGGTATCCCCTAATATTTTTTACTTTATTTCACTCTTAATATGAATGTTTAAGTTTTAATATATACAAAAGAAATAAATATTGATTAGCTTATTTTATAAATAAATACCACATAATTTAGTGAAATTCAGACTGTTATAAATTGTTATTCAATTAAGGTTTAATACTACTCACAATAGATTTGAAATCTGGGACGATACTATGTAATACTACGTTTTCACTTACCACTTAATCCAGACTTAAGTGGATTAACCATAAATCCTCCATTGAAATCTTCTTCGAAATAGAAGATTATCAAAAGAAACAAACCTTATTTCATAGAACGCGCCTATTCTAATGTTATATTTGCTCCATTGACATTCAATAAAAAAAAACTGTCCAACATTATTTAATTTGTTTTTGTCTGGTATAATTTTTCGTTGCCTTCAAATTCTGTTTTTGTTTATAAATAAGTATAAAAATAAAAAATGCAATAAAGCTACAAAGAACAAAGCGGTCGGTGCCTCGAATTTGTAATGGAAAATGTTTTAGCTATCCTACAGTAATACTTTGAAGTTGTTCTTTCCCAAATATATAAAAACGAAAACCGCGCAAGGGCGATTACAGTATTTATGTAAATATATCTACATGCTGCAAGATGTTGGGATAAGAATATTTTAAAGTTATTACTCATTTTTATTTATTGAAATTAAATTTATTCACTGCACCGAAATTATTATTCTTCTTCCCAATTATTTTGTTTTTGTCTTGTTGTATTGACTTTTGAATGACAATTCATAGTGAAAACGTCAAACTAATCTTTTTATCACTGGTGAAAACACTTGAAGATTAATTTTTAATCTTCTCAATTTAAACCGGATTATCTTTAGGTGAAACCGTAGCATTACTTCATTCTACTTTCGCATCTATTCGAAAGTTGTTTTCAATGCTATTTTTAAAGGGTACTGTATTGGAAAGTAGCATCCACTGTTTGCGTATTCGGCTCTTTGCCACATAATCTTCAATTAACTATGTTCTTTTCAATTAATAAGTGCTTTCATAAAGAATTAGCGAGTTGAAATTTCCGAATTCGAACAACTTTATTGTAGAATCGAATTACATAATAGGGCCCCTGACATAAATCGACACTAGTGATGTTAGACACTCAGAGATTCACCGGCTATACCGCTTCATTAGAGGCTCAAATTGGTTTAATTAAAGAGTAAATATCTCTTCACGTGCTATCATAATGGCAGTATCTAAGGTCTAAGTGTGTCAGTTTATCTCCTGACTGCCACTTCAACCTAACCTAACGTAACAAAAATTCAAAATTGTATGCGCAATAACGATTCAATTTTGTTTACGAAAAGAACGTCAAATATTTTTACTGATACTTCCACATACGTTTGCCATATACATCACAATGCACCTTTATGTAATGTGATGATCCAAGGTTCTGAGAATATTTTTGAGGTACAAACTTATCCATTAATTATATATGCTGATACTTTATATGTAAGTATTTTTTATTGCTTTAATGATTATTTAAATTTAAACACAATCGAAGTACACTCTAAATGAATTTTAGTACTCAATGTCCCCTCTGCTGTACCGCCACTGATTATAATTTTAATTTATAAATAAAAAGAAGAAATTTAAAAAGTTGGCTTATTTTTATTTCTTCACTCTTAACTATAATATAACGTTCTAAAATTGTATTATCTTTTATTGGATATGTCTATTCTTTTCGGAATATAACGTGTGTGTATTATTTGTGCTTCATTTGTAATGGCATATGTTTGTTTTATACCTGACATAGGTAGATTTTTGCTTTAAAAATAAAATAAATTGTTTAATGAATAAAACGATATATATAATTATATAAGTACATGATAATTTTAAATTATATGTAATAATCTGTAGGTTTACCTACATAATTTAATAGATTTAGATAATATTTATTTACAGAAGAAACTTTTATATAGGAAACTTGGCAAGTAGATAATTATAATAAACTTAATTATTTTATAAATAGAATATAACATTCGTACATAATGTAATTTAAAAATATACTTTTCGTTTTGATAATTAAGTAATAGAAAGTGCTTCAGACTAAATAAGAATTAAATGTAGATCTAGTTTTTTTTTCAAGATTGCTTATTTTGTTTAACACATACATTTTATATATATATATATATATTATTGCATTTAAATTAAGTAACTACAAACTTAAAATTATAAACCCAGTCAAATGAGAAAAATCATATATAGAAAATTCGAGTGAAAGTTTCAAAATTTGTTTTAACTTTAAAAATAAATAAAATTAAAGTTGTTTCTTTTCTCGAATTCCAAAGTTGTCTGTCGTTGCCACCAACAAATTTCAGAACTTTCCACAAAGTCCTACGATTTATCTTACTTCTGTACTTCAAGAGTACTTATATGTATAGATACAGATACAATCAACTGGATTTATTTATATTATTTGTTAACTTTTGTTGTTTTATTTTTTAAATTACATTTTTATTTTTTCTAAAAAATGTTTTTTTTTTTTGTTTAATTATTTCGTTAAATGCAAAATTTCCTTACATATAAAATGGGTATTTACAAATAATTTTACTGACTTAATAACTTAAATACATTCTTTTACACTCTAATCGACAAAATGGCTAAATTTTGTGCGTAGGAATCATTATTGAGCTATTTGCATAATATATAAATCCTCACAATTTCGATGGATCATAATTTTCCAAATGCCATTTTTGCCAAGCTCGATTTTCATCGCATTCCTCCATTATGACTTTGTCTTTACTTTCATTGATTGCAAGGCATTTATCCGATGAACCATGTCGCAGTTGACTTATATCAGCTTTATAAGTCCAGAACTAAAAAAAACATAGTTAATAGTTAAAATTAGTTAATTTTGTATTCAATAAAATTCATTTTCAATTATGGAAGCTAAGCAATAACCATGAGACATAATACAAAATCCGAAAAATCTGTAAGTGGCAACACTGTTGTATAGTTGGTTTTTTTCAATATGGCTTCTGTCAGACGAAGATGACAAAATAACAAAACTAAACATTTTTTTGCCAACTTGTCATCTAGGTACCATTTTGTATATTAAAATGTGTAGGCATAAACGAACCCAGGAAAAACCAGCTTTTTCATAAAAGAATAAAGGATTAATATTAATAAGGAGACCGACCACAAAAATGAGACTAAAGTAGCCTAAATTCCATATGTGTACATAAATCTTGAAAATCTACCATAGAAATGTATATATCCTTAAATGAAGATGTAAAATAAATAGGATCTAGCTATAATCGAACTAACCTTACCAATTCCCATATTGAAATGAACACATTTATGGGGAAAATGAAATGTTCGTTTCGGTTAACACAAATAAAGCTGCCTGTCTCACTTCTACATAATAGGTCTGATCCAGACTTTTTTTAAGGCCGAAATTAGCAGCTTACAAAATTTTGAAGAGTTGGGATGAAAT
Source organism: Philhelius pedissequus (assembly GCA_910595825.1). Classification (NCBI taxonomy): domain Eukaryota; kingdom Metazoa; phylum Arthropoda; class Insecta; order Diptera; family Syrphidae; genus Philhelius; species Philhelius pedissequus. Next base: position 34,338,969 of record OU343163.1, read on the forward strand.
TATCTCATTAAGAAATAAAGTCTGAAAAAACTCAGGAATAGCTTGAGCACAATTTTCTGCCAATTTTTAAACGTCAACACAATATTTTTTGTCAAACACTATTTGTATTTTAAATAGTACTGATGTCAAGATCTACTTTTGGAGCTTAAAAACCAGTATTTGATATTTAGTAAATCTACAACAGCAATATTAAAAAACACGATTTAGTGACACGTGGATTAAGTGAAATATGCCATTAATAAAACAAAATGTCTGTTATTTGACGTTTAAAAAGTTTATCCTTCGCTAACCCATCGAAAAAGGTGGTTAAGTGAAGGAATACAAATTGATATTTGGAACACAATTTACAGAGCCACAAAACAATAAAAGATAGATTTCATACTTATTGTAGTAGATTTTCTTTCCTGGATTTTCGAATGGAACTTTTAATCGAAATCGAAGTAATTTCTATTCAGCTATAAACAAGAATCTGAATGAACAACAACAAGTGGCCTCGGTATTTGTAGTGCATTGCTTCTAAGACAACAGCTGGTCTCAGTTCAATACTCGTGTAAGCAAAATAAAGTTTTTCAATTAAAATGAAAAAAGTAGAGCACCTGTAGAAAAACAAAGGAATCTGGTGATCAACCTGTCAAGTGGTATAATTGCTATAATTCCGGGAAAATAAACTTGGTGGTAGCACAGCACACTCAAATTGTTCTTCCTTAAAAAAAAACATTGAGTATTCTATGGTTTAGTAAAGTCACGGATTAAAGCCTATATCACACTGCTAGTGAATTCACTGACCGCTGACGGGCTGTGACGTCAAAACTTACATACGTCACAACATCGTCAGTAGAGTCGACATTTCGGAGTCGAAGAAACCCCGTCAGTACACTGACCTATTTTTTAACATTTTTGATTTGTGCAATTCATTTCAGATTTAATTGGAGGTTTGCATCTGGCATCCGCTAAGTACAGACGTACGCAATTTAGCTAAATACAAGTAATGGTTAATAAAATTATTAAATTTTTTAATATCTAACAAAAAAGTAATGTGTGGTATAAAATTATGCAATTTAACAAAAAAAAAAGGTAAATTAAGTGATACTTGTTGATAATGGGGGTCAAAACAGTAATCATTGCCGCAACATAAAAAATACAACTATTTACATTTACAAGCCATGTTGGCATTGCACTTCGAAGCCTATCCGATTTACACAGCACATATTAGTCGTGTTTTATTATAGCCAATAACCCATATGGTTCACCCCGTAAAAATAAAACGATCTGAACGAAACAAAGAGGAACTTATATGTTAATAATGTCCTTTTCGATTGGTAATGCGGAAGAATTCTCCGATCCGGGATTCCAATCGAACAAGTTAACACTGCATTCTGGAATTTGAAATTTAATGTTAGTGTATGTGTAAAGCGGGCAAAAACAAAACAATGACATGAAAATGTAAGGATGGGCAAAACTTCGATGTTAGACGAAAAAAATATCGATGTTTCAACATCGATGTTGAAGCATGTGAAACATCGATGATAAGAATTAAAACATCGACTTAAAATAAGCTGAAATCTTTTGGCAATGAACTCATGCTTATATAAAGGTTAGAACGCACTCGACGGAACTGCACTTCAAACTAGGAACTATCCTTCACAACTATTTACGTGAAATTGTATGAAATTCAATTGGAGCTTAGTGGGATTGAATGTACAGCTCATACACACAAAAGGTATTTTGAATTTATAATATGTTTGATTTTTGAACGTGCTATTATTTTTCAAAAAACATTAAAAAAACACCTATGTTAACAAAATCGATATTCTGATATCGATATTGTATTTTCGATGTTCACATTCACATCCATGATTTACATGTCGCTCATCCCTACACAACATTATTGTTGACATTGAATTCGCGTTTGACATTTAGTATGTGAGTATGACTGACTTCAAATCCAGAAGGAAATTTCTCTTCTATCCATGAGAAGAACTGTAATTTGATACCAATCGAACAGTTTCAGAAGCATTCGGAAGCCTCCAGGACGACCAATATAAAAGGCCATAAGTAAGAGAAAAAAATAATACCACGTGTTTTGTAAAGATATACATATACATACATCAGATTTAATTGCATTTGATCTATTTTTGAGCTTGGTCGGCTGAACATGTTCCTTTGTCAACGAGAAAATTCCATTTTTGGAATTCGCTCTACTGGTTTTTCACAATTAATCAGTATTTCAATTTAAAAATATTCCAAAGGTTTCGATTGCAACTGTAACTTGAAATTTATAATCGCTAATAAAAGATTTTATAAAATATTCATCCAGTGCTAAAAATAAAGTACCTACTGTTAGAGATTTCGTTGAACTCATTAAAAAGTAATTAAAAGAAAAGAAGTCTCCACTCCATACGACAACGAATGTGGACTCGAACAAAAATATAAAACAATTGACAGCCACTGACATCGATGACTCACGATCAGTACTGTCAGTGTGGTGTGATAACGCATCTGTTCACTGACACTATGGGGGCGTTCGGTGTCGCACAGCTTTCTGATAGATTGCTGAAAAATATTCTGTGCGTTTGTGAACGTATAAAACCCGATAGGTAACCATTTCTGTCAAAAGTCAAAACAGAGAAAAAAAAACTAATTGCTTACGATTACGCCTTAGCTCAAAGTGAATTAAACATACATTTGTTGGGTAAAATATAAATTTTAAATGAATCAGTAAGACCACAAATGTTTCAGAAGAAGTAGACGATGTATTAGGCACGTAATTAAAGTTAATGGCGTGTTATTTAACACGCATTACAATAACAACGAACGTATTGCACAACAAAGCTGTGCGCCACCGAACGCCCCCTATTTCTCTTAAATTTCACTAACTCATTTCGCCAGTGTCGTGTGTCAGTGAATCGAGCGTCAGTGTAGTGTGATATCCAGTTTTTCAAGCGTCCGTACACTGACCGGTTTGTAAAAAATTTCACTGATGGGCTTCATGCGTCAGTGAGTTTTGGGACACACTGGCACAAGCCTGCCAGTAAGTTTGATAACCATTTTTTCTCCACTAACCACTGACGAGCAATAGCTTCACTGGCGTAGAAACCGCGTCAGTTTGTGTGACATCACAGCCGTCAGTGGTCAGTGAAGTCACAAAATTCCTTACACTTTTTTAGTATGTAATTATTTTTGCAATTATTAGACGTAGAATATTGATATACAATAATACAAATATTATTTTACTAACCTGATTTCCTTTCGATCCGTGGCAAGGATAAAGCGTCACTTCGCTTCCGGCATAATCAAGGCATGCCTCGTCCCGCCGTATTTCACCAGTCTTACTCAGCATAAAGTACTATTCATCGCATTGAAAAATAAAATCATTAGTAAGTTAAATAAAAATTGGCATTCAATTCAATTATTTTAATTTAAAAATTTTGCATGAAATTTTATTCTATTTTTAATATTCAAAAAGCGGCATTTTAATAATTCTTCTATGAACATTTTATTTAAAATATGAATTCACGTATGTGAATGTATTCTGACAGTCCAGGCATTTAGATTGTTTCCATTGTTTTTTTTTTCAATTTTTCATGTGTATAAATTAATAAAAGCCGTAAAAATATCAAATTATGTATTTTATTTGGAATGACCCATTACATATAAATTTATAACAGTTTATTACAGTTTCGGTTATGGACAAGGAAAGATTTTTCCAGCGATGAATACTTGTTTTTTTTTATGTCGCACGCAACGCTTTGTAAATTTCATGATTTTTTAATGCAACAATAAAATAAAACTGCTATAACTGTTAAAAATTCGCATGTCTCTGGTATTGGACATTTGTTTAGTACTTTATATGGAGGTTAATTTTGTTTTGTGATGCCGGGACAATTCACAGACAACATTTTTAAAATAATACTATTTCTTATGGTGTAATAAAAAGTGCAGATTATATTGTAAAATTATATTATTTTAAATATTTTAAAAATAAATACAAACAATATTAATTTATTAAAATAATATTAGAAATAAATGAAGGAAAAATCTGCACTCTTTTTTATTAATTTAAGCAAAATTTTACAATGCCTTAAATATATTTGAGTATGGAATAAAATAATATGATTGTAAATAATATTATGAAAATTTATAATTTAAATAAAAAAACAAAAGCTTGCCACCAGCTCCAAATTAGTTGGTTTTTATATATAAACATATTGCGGCAATGTGTTTAATATTGTATTTATTTCCTGCAATTTGTAAACCAATTGAACCCATGCATTTTTTTGTAAATTTAATGTAGTTTAGAATACACAAAAAAAAGATTATTATTTTTGTTAAAAAAAAAACAAAAGTAGTTTAAAAAAAAAACTTGGGTAACCCTGGCATTAAAGAAAATTGAATCACTAAATGAAAAAAAAAATAAAATACAAAATGGCATATGTAATGTATTTAAAAAAACGGAATTTCAATAGTTTGTTCCTGTTACCAACGCTAGTTTGCAGTAGTTTTGATCCTTTGACAATTATTTTTTGAAGTCATTTGAAAGTACAAAATTGGTACCAGCACTTGCCGTGTATAGAAGTGATTTTTTTGTTGTTGATTCCTGCTTCCAGGATTAAAACGTCACTGGATTTTTACTGATATTTTTTTTAATATTTTACTGTTTATGTTTAATTGTTCAAAATTAAAAAAAAAATATTTTTCATGATTTTGTGCAAGAATTTTAAAGAACGTAATGTTTTTAAAGAAAGCATAAAACAGAAAATTTGTGTTTGCGGAAAATTAAAAAAAAATATACGCATTAAAAATTTTCCTGGATGCCTTAGGACAATTCTTTGCGGGTTTCTATCATATTCAGAACTCAAATTTGACTTAATTGAATAAAATCTATAGGTGTCGTTGCAAATATTATGTAAAGGTATTTTTGAAGAAAAAAATCGGTGAAAATCAAAGTCTTTTAAAAAAAGCTTTTTACAAAAAAATCAAATTGAATCTTTTAATCCACGCGTATACAACTTCTTGTAGGTACCTACCTATGTATTTTTCTTCTGATATTGAAATTTTGTGAAATTGAATGCTATAAAAAATGGAGCGTTATTGTATTATTTTTTGTAACATTATAAATTTTGGTTTAAACACGAATATAAACTATTAGAAACAGTAGTTGAAAATCATATCTGGCAATACCACCATTTTTATTTGTTTTATATATTTTTCTTCAAGTCTTCTAAAAAATCATATAATCGTAGGTACAAATTTTTAAATTACATTTCTGAATTAAAAATAACATTTTCTTTCTTATGATTTATTATCTTTCCATTGGATTTACTATTAAAAATAGGACAGTAACACAAGTATAAATAATTTAAGACAAATCACATACAAAACAATGAATGAATGAAACCTTGGACAAACACGACAATAGTAAAATAAACATTTTTAAGCACAAGCAATGTATGTACTGTATACGGTTAAAGTTCTCAAACATAGCTCTTAATTAAAAATGTTACAATTAAATTATTGCGAAGACATAACCATTATTTTTTTTTTATTTTTTGTGCATAATTTTTATTCATTCTATGTATACCTCAATATTATTCCCTACGTGTCTAAATATAGCACATTTTGGAAAATATCCACAAAGCCATGTTGTTTTACACATAACACGTAGACTTCTTTATTTAATTTAAAGTATCTACTAATGAAATTGGACGAAAAAACACAAGGAAAATTAGCGACGCCATTACGGCAATAATTAGCACTTCCATACAAACTATCGATAACACATATATTATATTTGCTGCGACTGCGAGGCGCCCGTCGGTAATACTTTTCTGCGGAACACGGGTTAATTCCCGCTTAGTATAGCCAGAAAGATATTAGTTGTTATGAATTGCATCAACATTATACAAAATGTAAGTATACATATACAAAAATTGTTTAGTCTAGTATTTCGGGGTTTGAACCTAAATCATGATTTAATAGCGTTATTAATAAAAAAACGCTTATTCTAAGACTAATCGACGATTTTACTAAACCATAGAATTAAAGTTAATCAGCGAGTTAAAATACTTGATTAATAAAATTAAGGGTCCGTCCGAAAATTTATGAGGAAATCTAGTACAATAATACTTTTTTGTGTTTTATGGTACTGTCAAATGAAGGAATTAGTTTAAAATGTCAAATAGCATACATTTTTTATTAATAACGTATTGCACTTAAGCTCCGATTTAAATATAAACAGTAATTAAATCCTGTTTTTTTAATACGGGTGTAAAAGTTTTATTGTAATAGCGTATAGATTTTGACAACTCATAGAGGACTGGAACATGTTGTCGTAACTGTTGTTAATTTTGTCGCTTTTTTTTAATTTTTCAGACACTAACACCTGCATTAAAAAACATAAATAAGTTGCGGTTTGTCTTTAACACGTAATTTAAGTGCAACAAGTTATTAATCACAAAATGTGTGCTATTTAATATTTTAAACTTATTTATCGGTGGTTTAGCGAATGAATAAAGAATTGACATTTGACAACAATTTACTTATATTTGTAGCATGAACTTTTATTTTTATTGATCAACAAATTTAACTCGCGGATTAACTTCAATTCTATATGGTTTAGACCTTAGACCAACGACTGACGGATGAACTAATGAATTTGATTTACTAAAAACTTAATTCTTCACAAATATATAAATATATTTTATATTAATGTTAAGACACTAAAATTTGACTTTTTATTGTATTGAAATTTGAGAAAACAAATTGATTGTCGCGAATTTCAATCTAACAGTTAAGTACTGTCCATCTCTATTCACGTTCCACATAGCACCCACCCACTTTATATTTAATTATAATTAAGTTAATTAATAATAATTCAGGTTTTCCCAAATTATTCGAAAACTATAGGTTCTTCTGAAAAAAGTTGTAGATACGTATTGTATTTTGTACGCATGTTATTCTACACAAAACAAAGATCCCGACACTTTTTATCGTACAATTCATAGATTTGGAGAAAAATGTTCGAACATATTGGGGTGTAACACATTAAAAAAAATGCAGTAAATTTATATTTTTGAGTTGGTAATTTTTTTTGTTTTTAGTTATGTTTGGACAATCATGTTCTATTAAAAATACCAAGTTTGGAACCGGAAGGGAAATGCTGCCATCTTAGAAATAATAATTTATTTTATTTAATAAAAATTTAATAAATTATTTATTTTATTTTATGTTGTTTAATAACTCCCAAAATCTTTTGCTGATCTCAAAATTGTTTAAGAACATCTTGTAGACAGTACAATTATCTACAAAATGACATATTATCGACTTCTGTATAGCAATTCGTTCTTAAGTTATAGCGTACCAAAGTTTAATTGTTCGTCAAGAAGAACCTATAATTTTCGAGTAATTTGGAAAAAAAATGTATTGTTCACCCTTTCCCACACCCCTAAAAATTTTGCCCGTTCCAAATTTTGGGTACTTTTTAGGAAATGCTTAGGACGTAAAAATGAAGCTCTCCACCAAGGACTACAAAAATAGCAATGCATTCACAGAAAGTCACTTTTTGGTGTGCCTTGTGGATATGGGCCATCGAAAGTCTTTGAAAACGATGATGATATTGGCATCCATAATAACGGAGAGTGTTACCGATTATAATCTAAATCTCTTCGCAAAAAATTCACACCGGAATCATCCAATCTTACTACGTTAGACTTTATTTTGTTAGGTTCCCTTAATTCGCAAGTATATTCCAATAAACCTCAAATTAACATAGCTCGTGCAATGGAACCAAAATGAACCTATTTTCTTGACACACAGCAGCTGAACGCCCCTAAAAGGGTGCAAGCAAAAACTAAGCGAACATAACTTTTTGATGTTTGTAAATGTCAAAGTGTGATTGGGCTGTAGTATGATGCTAAAAAATAAAATAACCTTTTGGTGAGTTTAACTTAAGTAAAATGTGAAAAGATAGTTCGAGTTTATTTTAGATATATCCTCTAAATATAAATACCTTAATGTTACTAAATCCTCTGAAATTATGAGTCATTATTATTAGAATAGATTTAATGTACTTAAACGACTGTTATAACCAGAGCCGTTTTTGTTTTACCGAGAACTGTTTAGTTTCACAATTTTTTATTTTTTGCAGAAACGAACATTTTTGTTTTACCGATATGTATATTTACTAAAGACTCGAGTAAAAGCATTAAAATATATTTTGAATTCCCTAAAGGTATTTTTATTTTTTTACATTGCTTTTTAAAATTGGATATTTTTAATATGCACAATTTTGTCTGTTTCATGGTATTATAAACATAATCCATTTCAACTTATCACAACATACGTATTTGATTTAATAAAACAACATAAAGTCAACTGAACGACCGACCCAAAGTAAGCTACGTATATTTTATTTGTAATTGGTATTTATATCAATAAATAATATGAATTCAGTATTTTCCCAAAAAAAAAATTATTTTGAGCTATTTTAAAATTCCTATGAAATAATATACAAAATGTATTTATCTTACTGTCTGACTTGTTTCAATGAAACTTACCCACTATCAAAACCAATATTGAAGTTGATTCTTTACACTCTATTTCATACAACTATTAGAGGTATAAATACATAGGTATATACGGGTAAAATAAGCTAAAATAAAATATGAATAGAACATAAAAAATAGATCAATCCATAACCCTAATTTATAGTTATATGTGGGTATATTAAAAAAGGCTAAGTGGAATGGTGTGATTATTGTTGGAGTAAATTTAATTATTATAAGTTGGTATAGAGGTAATTAGTTGGTTTTTTTTTCATGTGGATGAGTGAGCACCGTGCCACAACAAAAACAACCAAATTCATTATAAATAAAGTGGTCAACAGAACAATTGATTCAATGTGAATGAGAAAATATTTGTTTATTTATTTTTTTTTGCTAAAAAAGCACTAAACCTTAAAAAAAAATAATATATATATATAAGATGATGGTCAATGCTTGCAAAAATAGTTCTCCTATAATGGTTGTTGTCATAGAATTTCGCTTTTTTAATCATAGTCCATGTACAACAGTACATGTGTAGACAAAAATGAGGGAGTTATATTTTGTATGAAAGCTTTAGGTTAACAATCAAATATTTTGCTTTTGTGTGTTAACAATAATATTTAATTAAGCATGGTATGTCAATTAACCTAACATCCAGTATAGCAGATAAAATAAAATAAAAAAATATTGTTCTTGTTGATTCTCATTATTGTGGATAACTAGAAATCTGTTTAAGCGTAAGCATTAAGCAGAATATTGTTGTTGCTGAATTATTAGTGAATGGGGAAGATATTAAAAAAATTGAATTAAGTCTTTCACTTGAAATTAAATTGATAAATTTATATAGAAATGGATGCAGCTACAAATGGTGGATATAATCGAATGATTTCAATAATCGAGATATTAGTATTCGAGTAATCGAAATATTCGAATGATCATTCGAAATCTGAAAAAGCAAGAAATTGGAATAGTTTACTCCATTTTTTTTTACTATGCACATATTTTTTATTTAGTTTGAATTTAGTAAGCTCACGAAAATTAATAATGTAAAATATTATTACTATTTTACTAATTCATTCGAATGATGAATGCTACAGAACCAGGTACAAAAGAAGTGAAGTAGAACCTGGTGTATGAAAATCGTGAATTAGTCACAAGATATGATAATGAGTAGACCATGTATGGTGAAAATTATTCGAATAATTTAATATGAAATATCGAAATTCATCGAGATAATGTAAGAATCGATTATAATGATGGGTGGCGTTGGCGTAGTGTATATAGTGTCTTACTGCTAACTTAGAAGTGCGGATTCGAACCCCACGATAAGTGGCATTCTTCATTTGATACCTCTTAGTATAATTGGATGCCGCCCGTAGGTTATAATGAAGTACTTTAGACCTAATTCTCAAATATTCTGTGCCAACAAAAATTCTTTCCTATATTTCTGTTAATACTAACTAGTGAAGTGCAATTCGGGTTGCATTTAAAAGACCTAATGTCTTGCAGGCATATTATTATTATTATCGATTATTTCATTCGAATGCGCATGTTACTAGCAGCTACTAAGTTATTCAATTTAAAATTTGTGTTCATAGTTTATTAGTTTTTTTTTTTTAACTTTTTACTGATAAAGAATTTTTTAATAACCTTAATTTGGTAAAATTTTGTTGACTATGAATTAAAAGCTTATTATTCTATGACAACCAGTAGGTGAGGAGGGTATAGGTAATGGTCGACAACATACGAACTAGATATAAAATACCTGATTTCCACCATCCCCATGGCACTGCCAGAGACCCACAGATGGATTTGACTCATCAGAAACAGGTGGTGAATCAAGACATAACGATGTTAAATTGTTTCGTATCTGTAAAATTAATTTGAATCAAATTCAATCGTAGTCCTTTTAATTTTTTAATTTTATCCCCACTATTGTTTTTTTTTTTTGAAAAAAAAAATAAAATTTGTTAAATAAAAAATATATATATATATATTTATAAATTTGGAGCTGGTGGCGGTCACATTTGGTTTTTCTGGTTGGTTGTTCAGTTGTAAATTGACAAACCTGATTGCCACCTTGGTTATGACAAGGATAAAGGCCAACACCTTTTTTGAGATCCTTCTTTCTGGCTGGAGAATCCAAACAAGTGCGACCGCCATAACCTAAATTTCTCATCTAAATTTGGTTTTGTTTTAATAAAATATTAATTTAATTAAAGTTTACTATTCTATATTTTATCAGTTGGATTTTAGTTTGCAAATACTTACCTCGCCATATGCCACTGATTCACCAGGTACGAAAAGTTCTGGATAGACATTGTCTAAGAACCATTTGAAGCTTTTACAGCCCAAGCGTTTTCTGAAATATATAACTTTTTTTTTAATATTTCAAGTTTAAGAAAATTGAGAATTTTTTTGTCAATTGCCAATTAAAAATAAAATAAATATTACTGTCGGTATAGGTACATGTAAATACATCAAATTTCGACTTGAAATTGTCTGCCTTGTCTCCTCAATTTTAAAGGTAATTTTATATTTACCTCAAAGCCTTTCTTCCAGTTACATCTCCATAGTCACCTTTGTCGTTACCAATTCGTTGGTAATAATACTTTGCATAGTCGTCCAACCAAACTTCGGCTAAGCGGACAGAATTTTTCTTCAATACATTGACTCCAGATCGCCACTGAAAATAACAATTAATTTAATCATGCGCAATTAGTTGATTACAAATTATCCACAGAATTTTTCGTTTTCGAAACAATGCTTAAATTTCAGGAATCAATTCGTACATTAATGTTTATAAGAAAAAAAAAACATAAATAAAAATTTCCTTTGGAATTTTACAGCAACAATTCGATAACTGTGAATTCTGTAATTTTGTATAGTTGTTGCATACTTTATACGGCGACCGCTTGCGGAATATATGGCCAACATGTGAGCATGGTATAATTTCAAGTGTTCCACCACACATCCATGTTTTAAATGACAGTTCTAAATTCTCTCCACCCCAAATGTCAAAACCCGAATCATATGTGCCGAGCAATTCAAAGAACTTGCGGTCAATAGAGAAAAGTCCACCCGCCATTGTTGGCGAATAAACAGGCTCAGCTGAATTCTGAAAAAAAGAAAATTATTATGGAAAACTATGTTTACAACTACTAAATAAATTTTCTTACATTATGACGTTTTCTTTCTTTCTCAGGCACAGCATGCCAGTTAAATTGTAAATTCCAATCGAAACCACCAACATTAACGCCTCCTGAATCATGATAATGATATTCCATTGTTGTGTCGTCAATTACATCGATTACCGGACACACAACTGTTGTTGAATTTTTAGCAATACGATCGAGTAAGGGTTCCAACCAGCCTTAAGATAAAAGGGAACACATAATAGTTTATAGTAATTTATTATTGTTAAGTCAGATCCGTGTTCCTTTGGTATGTTCCTTTAAAAGCTGATTTTTTAAGTATTGAATAGGGTGGAAATATTGTGAGGGTAAGTACTAATTCGACTCCTTTTTTTATTCTACTACATATTACTAATAAAAAACGATCTGTTTCATTGGGTATATATTTCGTGTAGCGGAAAATGTAATAAACAGAATAGGTCCAATATAACCGCTTTGAGGAACTCCAGATAATACATTTATTGTTTTAGGGCCAATTTTAAAATAGTCAGTTAAGCAGTCAGTTTGTACATATTTTCCAGATAGAGCAAAAATCAGTTTTTTAACAGTCAGATACAATTTAATCTAGGAATAAAGTTATCTGCTCATTTTAGCACGAAATAAGGAGTTATCTGAGGAATAAAATAAATAGCTATTTTCGATGTCAAATACACTTTGAAAAATTATTGCTTTGAAATAAACGTTAAATAAAAATTAATTTCTATATGAAAAGTTGGATACTCGAAATAAAAGTGACGTTCAAATTAAATTATTCCATAGATTGTTTTTTCTTGATTGAAAAATTTGATGCTGATATTCGGTTGTTTAACAGTCAAGTAAGTTTATTCCTCTGGCAACTAACTGGATGTTTGTCTGGAGATTGAAAAATCGGCTCGTAGAGAAATAATTGTTCATTCTGTTTAATGTAAAAAGCATAAAAGTTACCAGCTCGTGCTTTTCTCTACAAACATCAGATTAAATGTTAGCTAAAATTTGACATGGCAGAAATGTGGAGAATTTGAAATCTAATATAATAGTTCTGTGGAGAATATGTTCTCTAAAAAAAAATATTTTTCAAATTTCAAAAGTTCAAGTTTTAAAAACAAACAATTGAAGTGATAATTTATTATTTCTTTATTTATGGCATCAAAACTTCTGTGGTTTTTTCCTCCAGGCGCATTATATGTACCTGTTGTTGCTTCAGCAGCAAAACAAATTATTTTGCTGGTGTCTACATCGAATGTAAATTTTTTTTTGCGATTCATTCTTTTGCCTGGAGGTGATTTTGTTGTTACCTCAAACATTACAGTAGAGTCCATAACTTTTATTTAAAAAAATATCACAGAAGACAGTAATAATAAATGCCAAAATTTATCACATGGCACACAAAAAACAATCTGCCAAAATTTAGCTGTCGGACATTTTTTATCTCCCGCTCTAAGTTCTGACAGATAGTGCGGAGGTACAATGGAAAACAAAAATTTGATTTTTTAGCTGGAGCTGCGTTCTAGTCCGTTACAATGTTGGGCTAAATTTTAGCTAGGCTTAGTTTTGGAGAAAATTTTTGTATAGGAGAGACATTTTAAAGTCTGATTTCCTATGTTGAATACTTGGACAAAGTATGATGGAGAAGAAATAACAACAAAAATAAATTAAATGAATGAAGCTTAGCTTTTATTGGATTAATTAATATTTTATCAACTATTAATAAACTCGAAAAAAAAGTTTTAAAAGTCGTGATAGTAAAATAGGATGGAGTTAACATATAAATATAATTACAAAAATTACTTGTTGTTGCTTGGTTTTCTCCTTTATCGAACTTATGGTACAACGAACGGAGAACTTCGTATTAGGATCCAAATACTTACGCTCTCGAAGTAAATTAGTCAAATAGTTGTTATTACGTTCATTTAGATTTTGATTCAAAATCAGTTCATATAAACCTAAATCGGATTCGATTGTATTCTACTTTGGACAGCTTATTTGGATCGAAAATAAGACTAAAAACCTGTGTCAAAGAATCGACATGACAAATGCGGTTTGTGCATCGAACTTTTTGGTTTTCGGACACCATTTATAATGCTGTGGTAAAATGCATTCCTCACTCCACAATTGGAGAACTGTCATTTCAATTTCATTTCAATCTTTCTGTCTGCAATAATCTACAACCCATCCTGGTTCGAAATTTGGATTCGAGTTTGATTCGATCCAGATTGTCTTAATCGTTAACATGTAATCGGGGTATGTGAGAAAGTGAGAACTGAAACCAACATGAATCCAACATAAATTACTTATATAGAAGCAAAGAATTTGTGTATGTCTGCAACTATGCCCTCTGTGGTTTCCCCTTATGGTTTCCTTTCTTACTAAAATATTAGTTAAAAGAGACTTTTCATAATGTGACTTCTTTGTCATTTGATTAGAGAGAGATACAATGACAACTGTTGAGTTTTAAGTAGGTTTAAGCTCCCAAGACCCAAGTGAACACTTTAGGAATAGTCCAAAAGGCATACGGATTGCCAAATAAAAACTACATTAAGATTGTTCAGTGACGAAAATGTTAGAACAGAGACAGAACAGATTCGTGAAAAACTTCAGAACAAGATAGAACAACTTAGAACAGTAAGTCATCTGACAGAGATTATAGAAAAAAAAATTTCTGTTGTTTACCTACAATACAAGTTCGTTTAATTTTGCAGAAACATTGTTAAACATAATCTGAAATGGAGTTGAATTTATTTAAAAAAATATTTTTAATAAAATTGAAATGATTCCGACACGGAAAATGATTTATCAACTAAATCTAACAACGAAATGTTTTTTTTAAACAACAACAATTGGTTTTCACAGTTCTCACAAATCTCATCTAACCTGTTCTACCTAAAAAGCAAGTGCAGAAAATCCTGTTCTAAAGTGTTCCAAACTGTTCCAAACAGTCTCATTGAACACCAAACCAGAACAGTTTAGAATAGAACATTTCTCATTGAAGAGTAAAATTCTGTACTTTTTTGTTCTAAAGTGTTCTAATCTGTTCCGAACAGCCTCATTGAACACACATGTTATTCTCTTTCTGTCTATGATAGATGGAAATCTCATAAAAATATGTCATGGACGCCATTTGCAAAAATGATTACACATTCAAATTCTATGCGTTTTATCCTTTGTATCTCTGAGCAATGGATCGATTCTGAATAAAAAGTAAGCTCTAAGCAGACTATGATCAGAGCTTTTCGGATTTAGTTATGAAGTCTGAACTGCCACACGACTAGAAATCACATGGAAAATCCAATGAAGTTGGTTGCACTCAGTTTTTTTTTTTTTTTTTTTATATAATCTACACGCGCTCAAGGGATTATGAATACCCTTTAAATGTTTCAACACAGCGCGGGCGTGAGGGTGAGGTTAAGGAAGAGAAGGAATGATAGGAAAGATGTGCGGCGTGATATTCGGAGACTGTAGGTGGTTGTTTTCTCAGATTTTATCTCCAGGGATGGCGGCTGAACTAATGGGGATAAATTTCCGTGTCTTATTTATCTATGTCCCTTATAATTCGCATTAATTTTTTTTATCCTTTGCCATATTTTATCGGTATACTAGTTTTACTCAATCACATGTTGTTAGTTCTATGCCTAACCAGCATGTAATGAGTAAACCCAGCAACTCATTGTATGACATTTATTTTTAGAATTGGATTTTAATGGAAAAATAAGAAGACATAGACTACGGCAGGGATCGAACCTGTGACCATGAGGTTGACAGGCGAACACACAACTATCGCGCCACGGCCACGGCGTCATTTTATTTTGAGCTGATAAAAAGCACTCTAGGCTAGTTCTGGTTAAAAAAAAAGAAGAAATAAACGCTCAGCACTTAAAGTGTCAGAACAAAAAAAGGAACAGAACTTTTTGACAGCTCAGTTTTGTGCTCTTAGTGAAAAACGAAAACGGTCTTATGATATTACTTTTTTCCCACCATTTAAAAGTACTAAGAAAGGAATAAAAGTTAAATTGGGTGTAAACGATTTAGCATATGAGGCATCTATAAAACTGTTAAAGAAAGGTCCAAAAACATAGCACTTATGAATGACTTTAGTGGTAGTAATAACGTCCTTTCATGGGTCAGAAAGAAAACGGTACTATCATTTTAATTGAATAATATTGTTACTTATGTACGTGTATCTTTTTTTCTAATTAAAAAAAACATAGGTACTGTACTGGCTGACTGAAAGATAATTTAATGTAAATCCTCAAATTAGCGGTATTGTTGTTTTAATTCTACAAAATTCGGCATTTTAAGAGAGTTACGGCTTTCAAGCCAAACAAGATTTATTCTCTTGATAAATGGTTAATTTTGATTAAAAACAAGACTCAATTACTTATACTATACCCGGAAAATGAATATGTTCTTGCATTTTTATTAACGAAGCAAACACACCTTGACCAAACCTGTACCTAGGAAGTATGCTTAGCATTAATCAGACCATAGACCAAAAAAAAAAACACAAAACTTAAACAAAGGTTCTTAATAGCTCAACAAGTTTTTAATACCTTTATACCTGTATATTCTTTTATTTACCTTCGGCACATTCACAATGCGAATCCAAGTATGTTATCACCGGTGACTCTGCATACCGTGCACCTAGTAGTCTCGCCCGAATCAGACCTTCTCTCTTTGGCGCCCGCACGATCTTCACTTTAGGATATGCCTTGATATAATCTTCCAACTGCGTCTTTGTGTGTGCTTTATGCGCGCAAAGTAAATATAGGTACAAAAAGTAAAAAAAAAAAAAAAAACAAGAAAAAAGAAAAAAGAAGAAAATAAATAAATTCAAGACAAGTCAAGTAATTGGTCCCTCCAGCAGAGACTTAACTACATGTAATCAATCTTTCAATCAATCTCTTGTCTTATTTCATTTTAACATTAACTTACGCATATCTGAGAAGTCATCTACTAGTATTATATTTCCAATGAGATGTTCCGGCGAGCGATCCAATACCGAATGCACTGTGCGCAGTAGAACCGACCACGCTTCGTTGTGGAAGCAAATAATCACATCTGTGGCAGGTAGATTCTGCTGATAGCGACCGGGCTCTTTACACCTGAAAGATATACAAATATCGCATCAGTGAAATTATAATATAGCAACTAGCATATACTCGTGCACAACGAATGCAATTATCGGATTTATGTACGATTGTTTAAACAAATATACACTGTACTTACCATGCGTCTCTGGGGTCAGGGAGGCTACGATGAACCGAGATAAGGTCAGATGCGTACTGATTGAAAGCATTATTCGTCCAGCCTTCGTCGACGGTCTTCTTCATTTCAGCAGTTAAGTTAGCTGGCAGCACAACTGGCTTGCCCATTTCACCTGGAGCATTTTCTACTACACCAGGGGCACTTAGAACACCTTTTCCTAATAAAAACCAAAGGAATACATAATTAATTTAAAAATACAAATAGCTATCTTTTGAAATAAATAGTTTATCCGTTCAGTTCATCGGATGATTTTTTGAGAATTGTAACGGGTGTTTTTACTTGTGGCTACTTGTACTAAAGGGCTAAAATAGATTTTTGAATAGTTGTTTCAGCCCAAAAAATAACGGTAGTTTCCATACAATTTTCTTTCTATCTAAATTATCTCGAAAACGGCTCTAAATATTTTGATAACAAACAGTGTGTTGACTACTTAATGTATAGTCTACATTTTGGTCAAAAAAATGTTAAATATTTTTTATTAACGGTACGGCAGGTAACCATTTTCTTGATTTTCGTCTTTCTTATAAATGGCTGCACGGATTTCGATCAAAATGGAGATCCTTCAAATTCTAAATAATAGTGCATACCAAAATTGTCGAAAAATATTTTATTTGGATTTTTGGAAAAACGATATTTTTTTTTTGATTCAATATTACGGGTGACGATTTTTTTTCAAAATTATATTTTTAGCTTATATTTATTAAATACATAAAATTGCCATACCTACTAATTTTCTTTTAGAAGAAAATTTTACAAATTTTATGTATGAAAAATTTTGTAAAAAATTACTTTAAAAATATTTGTACCATTTCTGATAAGAATCTTGTACATACGATGTGATCGAATATAAGAGCAAGTATATGTTCGATTTATTTATTATTAAAATCTGGCACATAATTTCATGACATTTATTTAATTTGCGATATATGCATAGATACTATAATAATGGCAAGTTCAGGATTCGTAAAAAAATCGAAATCAAAACGGATATAACGATTTTTATAAAAAAAAATGTAATTTGTATTTTTTTTTGGAAAAAATTATTATTTTGGTTCTTGATATCTTGGAAAACGGTTCATTTGATTTTTTTTTAATTTTGTACGCAGAAGCTCCTAGATAGTTTAAACATTAATGTAAGCCAACATTTTTCAAACTAAATTTTTTTTAAACTCAAAATTTCGAAAACGACTCAATGGATTTTTTGCAAACTTCCTATTTTGTAGTTTTTTTAGCATTATCTTGAATATTTAAAAAAAACTATTTTCCTAAAGTAAAAAAACAATGGCACCTCCGATTCAATATTAAAAAAAAGGTTAAAAAAATATATTTCTTAAAAACGGCTCGAAAAATTTTGAATAAAAAAATTTGTGTGTTTCTAAATTAGTGATGTCCACTTTTAAGTATTAAAAAATATTTTACTTTGCGTATTTATTAACGGTACTTCCCATAGAAGCACTTTTGTTATTTTCGACCAATTAAATTTTACTTGCGATATAGGTACTATAGGGCAAGTTTTGCATTTGGAAAAAAATCGAACTTGAGCTTTTAATCGAGCTTGACATAACGACGAGAGGCAGCATTAAAAAAGTGGGTCTCGCAATTCCGTCTGTCTGTCTGTCTGAACAACGCTCTACAGCTTAAATGGCTGAAGCGATTTTTTTCAAACTTGGTATTTGAGCCTTTTAGGTGATTGTCTAAAATAGGTTTTTGAATCGTTTTTTATGGCCAAAACTAACGGTACATCCCATACAATTTTTATTACCATTTCAATTATCTCGAAAACGGTTCTAACGATTTTGATAAAAAAAGAGTGTGCACTAAGGTATATTCTACATTTTGGTCAAACATTTTTTTTTAATATTTTGTTATTAACGGTACCTGCCATACAACCATTTTTTTGAATTTCGTCTTCTCATAAATGGCTGCACGGATTTCGATCAAAACTTTTGTATAGGAGATCCTTCAAATTCTAAGTAATAGTGCATACCAAAATTGTCGAAAAATATTTTATTTGGATTTTTGCAAAAAAAATATTTTTTTTTGAAGATTCAATATTTTGAAAACGGGTGACGATTTTTTTTTCAAAATTATAAATAGTATATATAAATTACCATACCTAATAGCTCTGTTTTAGATGAAAATTTAAAAAAATGTATAGCTATATGAAAAATTTAGTAAAAAATGACTAAAAATATTTTTATTCATTTCTGATAAGAATCTTGTGCATACGATGTGATCGAACATAAGAGCAAGTATATATGTTCGATCCAGTCGTGCATTTTATTTATTATTAAAATCTGGCAGATAATTTATGACATTTATTTAAGTTGCGATATATGCATAGATACTATAATAATGGCAAGTTAAGGATTCGTAAGAAAATCGAAATCAAAACGGATATAACGATTTTTATAAAAAAAATTGTAATTTTGTATTTTTTTTTGAAAAAAAATATTATTTTGGTTCTCGATATCTTGGAAAACGGTTCATTTGATTTTTTTGAAATTTTGTACGCAGAAGCTCCTAGACAGTTTAAACATTAATGTAAGCCAACATTTTTCAAACAAATTTTTTTTTAAACTCAAAATTTCGAAAACGACTCAATGCATTTTTTGCAAACTTCCTATTTTGTAGTTTTTTTTAGCATTATCTTGAATATTTAAAAAACTATTTTCCTAAAGTAAAAAAAACAATGACACCTCCGATTCAATATTAAAAAGTTAAAAAAATATATTTCTTAAAAACGGCTCGAAAAATTTTGAATAAAAAAATTTGTGTGTTTCTAAATTAGTGATGTCCACTTTTAAGTATTAAAAAATATTTTACTTTGTGTACTTATTAACGGTACTTCCCATAGAAGCACTTTTGTTATTTTCGACCAATTAAATTTTACTTGCGATATACGTCGGTACTATGAACAAGTTTTGCATTTGGAAAAAAAATCGAACTTGAGGTTTTAATCGAACTTGACATAACGACTATACAACATCAAGAAAGTTAGTCTCGCAAATCCGTCTGTCTGTGTGTCTGTCTGAACAACGCTCTACATCATAAATGGCTGAAGCGATTTTTTTCAAACTTGGTATTTGAGTGTGTTAGGTGATTGTCTAAAATAGGTTTTTGAATCGTTTTTTTTTTATGGCCAAAACTAACGGTACCTCCCATAAAATTTTTTCTACCATCTCAATTATCTCGAAAACGGCTCTTACGATTTTGATAAAAAAAGAGTGTGCACTTATATATATTCTACATTCTACATTTTGGTCAAACATAAAAATATTTTGTTATTAACGGTACCTGCCATACAACCATTTTTTTGATTTTGAACTTTCCCATAAACGGCTCGATGGACTTCGATCAAAATTTTTACATAGGGCGTCCTTCAGATTATAAATAATACTGCACACCAAAATGTTCGAAAAATATTTTTTGGATTTTTGAAAGAAAAAATATTTTTTTTTTTTGAAAATTCAATTTTTTTTTGACATTTTGTGTTTTAAGTTTATATTTTTAAATATTTGAAATTGTCTTACCAAGTTTTTTTTTTAGAAAAAAATTTAAAAAAGTTTAGTACATAAAAATTTAAGTAAAAAACTACTTTGAAAATGTATTTAGATTATAACAAGAAATCTTTTGCATAAGATGTGATCGAGCATAAGAGCAAGTTCGTGCGATCCGGTCGTGCATTTTATTTTTGTATGCACGTGCTCCCTAAAAGTGTTAATAAAACTGTATTCCCAAATTTTCAAAAAATAGGCTTTTCGATTTAAAAAAATTTACTGAATTTTTTTGAAATTTAAATCTTATATGTACAATATTTACATAAAATTAGCATTTTTTAGAAATAAAAAACCATTCTTTTTTCTCATTAAACTTTAACAACAAGCAATCTAATTTTTTTAAATTATTTATTTATTCTACCTAGTTATATTTTATTTTACGCATTTTTGCATACGTCACTGAATAGCTACATATATACAATATAGGCCCTCATACAGTTATACATATGAATGTATCTTTAAAAATCACAAGAAAATATTACATATTGCTCTCCTAACTTATGTAAGGATATTATTAATCCATAATTTTGATTTAAATATGCTTTTGTAACTATTCCTTGAATCATCCATTAGACAATTCATTTTTTTCTATTTAAACCTGCATAGGAAAACTATGCTATGTTTAGCTACATTAAAGTTGTTAGCTACAAGAGCAAGTTCGCATTCTAATTTTTGACTACTTTACTTTTTTCGAAAAAAAATGTGGCCGTATGGCATCAATGGTGACTTGAATATTGGTTTCCAATGCTTCAAGAGTTTCTGGTTTGTCGGCAAAAACCAATGACTTAAAAGGTAGTCGAGAGGCGTTTAGCCGCACAAACGAATGGGTCTGTTAACCGGGCTACCTCTCAAAATAAAGCTATCACGAAATTGATAGTTAAGCGCGCTCAATCGCAAGTTACACCATCTTGTTGTTACCAATTATCATGGATGTTTAGCTGATTAATTTTTTGAAACAAAAAATCAGTCAGTCAATTTTCAATGGATCTAATGGTGATTCTGTAATGGCTTGAGGATTGTCTTCCCTCCATATAAGGCAATTTTGCTTATTGATGAAGGCATTTAACCAGAAATGAGCCTCATCACTAAATAATACAATTTTTCGGTAAAAATGCTCTATGAACTTCGCGAACAGATTTATTTTTTTCAAAATAAATTTCCAGAATTTGGAAGCGTTGTTCAGGCGTTAAACGATTCATAATGACTTAACTTTCAAACCATATCCAAGAACTATCGAAAATTCTTATGCTTCTAAAAAAACATCCTACATTACGCCCGCATAACTCTTACATTACAAACTATTAAATATAATGACACGTCTATCTCATTAGTTAGTCCAAAATTAACTCATGCGGATATTACTGAAAAACATATAACTGGTAAAAAAAAAATATAAAATTAATTCAAAGCAACGAAAGCACGGGTTCTCTAGTTATGACACAGTAACCCACTGCTTAAACACCGTCATCACATGACCAAGTGATATAAATGTCATTTAGAAGTTCAAAAGACAAAATTACTAGGAACAAACAAACAATTGAGGAGGTAAACAAAGTGTAATAATAAACTTTAGACTGAAATACACCAATTCAAATTTACTATGAAAAAAAAACGGTGCATTTCAGAATAAATATCAATAAATGTATCAATTATTGATTGTGTGAGAGTATATTTTTTTTTGACAAGCATTACGTATCCATTGAGGTGTGATCATTTAAAAAAGTATTATAGAATTATTCAAGGCGAGGAATTTGCATCATCAGTCATCATCATCACTATCCCCATCGCATAGTCGCGTCGCAATTGCGATGAGTCTCCAGTGTCAGTGACGATGACGATGAAACAAAGAGGGCGTTTATCTGCGATGGTGGATGCAATTATTATTTGTTTGCTGTATCTAAGTAAATATCACGATGGCATATAATAATCTCTTAGCGAAATTGCACAACACAAACTCTTTACTTTTTTTTGCTCATTTGTAGTTTTTTTTTGTAATATTTTTTTTTGCTTTGGAATTTAGCAGCAAGTCAGGTAAAGTCATCGTACCTAATCATCATTGATTTAAGACTTTTTGTACTTCATGCAAAACCTTACTCAAGTGTTTAAGTGACAATTGTTTCGAAACCCTCTAACTTATGTGCAAACCTGTCGTTGGTTGGGTTTTTCTTCGTTTTTTTTTTTTTAATTGTGCAAACATAAACTTTTGATCTTTGACTTATGATGAGTATTTAAATATTTTTTCGCAAGGATTTTGCATAAAACCAAATTACTCTATTAAATAGTCATCACTTTAAATATTAGATGTATGTTACTCAATATCTCTAGGGTAAATTATGTACATAACATAATGTGTTGGTGGTTTTAAGGGACAGAAATCAAGTTCGAAAGTTTCAACCGGAAGTTATTGTCATCTGGAACAAACATTCCGTGCAATTTTAGCCGTTGTTCCAAATGATTTCTTCTTCTAACAGAAATTATTTTAAGGGAATAAAATAATCCTAGGGCTTAATGGATTCATAGTGGAGAGTTTTCATATAGGAGAGTATTTCTGAAAAACCCGCAAATTTTTCATGAAAATCTGGGAAGATCAGGTACTTTTTTTTAAGTAAAACTTCTTTTCAGGCATTGGGGGTAAACATTTACTATGAAGATGCCAGTCAGCGAAATATCAAAGCGCCACGTTCCTCTGTCAAAAGCCGACATGTTAGAAGAATTAACCGCATTATGAGTCATTCTTTTCTTAAATCTCGTCTTGATTTTGGTGATTTTACTGAGCTAGATTGGTGAGATTAATTCCGGTGAATTGCTTAAACACGGATTAACATTTGAATCAACGTTGAACCTCACTCCAATCGCTGAAATCGATGAACTAAATTTATGTATTCATTGACCGATTACAATGAAATTGTAATATATTGTAGCTGATATAGAATTGTGAAGAAAATTGTTTCAAAATAGGGTCGGTAAAAAAATTCTACATAATAGGTATGCAAGTTTTTTAGAAAATTTTGTTTGAATTAGAAATGGGTTTTCAAGACATTTACGGCTAATTTCTTGACAAAGTTCTAAAATCAATTTAAAACTCGATCTAGTAGCTCTCGATTTATCTTTAGAACTTAGTTTTAAAAATATTTTGAACTCGGCTAATTCTTCACTTCAAATACAGTCGAACTAAAATAATTTTTGAGTTTTAAGAACCTTAGTTCTCGGTTTTAAGAACTAAGTTCTAAGGAATATTTTTCAGCTTTTTAAAAATATCTGATTTTTATGGAAGTATTGAAGAAAAAAATCGTAGAAGTGTTTCAGAGTTTTAATTGCTTTATATGAAAATGATTACATATACAAATATGTATATATACACTGCCGCTCATCTGAATAGGTTTAACTGTTTTTTGTACCTTACTGTTAGCATCTCTTCATATATATTTCAATGATACATCTTTGTTATATACTCGTATGTATGTAATGAAAGATCATCATTATACGCTTATTTTGGCGGAAAAAAAAATTCTTAATCGAAACCAATTATTTTTATTCAGTTGAAAGTCTGACATTTACGAAAATGGATCGCATAACTATCGCACAACGCATAAAAATTGTTAAAACCTACTACAAAAATGGTGATTCTGCCACAGCTACATATCGTGCTTTAAGAGGAGATTATGGTTTACATAATCGTCTAACTACCCCAACAATTGGCAAAATTGTGAAGAAATTTGAAGAGACTGGATTGGTTACAGATATTGTAAGGCCTGGGCATCATCGTTTCGCTCGTACCACTGAAAATATCGCTTCTGTAAGTGAAAGTGTTGCCGAATACACGAATGTGTCGATTCCTCGTCGTTCTCAGGAATTAGGACTGTCTTACGGCACATTATGGCGTATTTTGCATTTGGATCTACAACTACATCCATATAAAGTCCAGCTCACACAACAACTGAAGCCAGCTGACCATTCACAACGTCGTAGATACGTCGCTTGAACAACAGGCGGTGGACGGCGACTTTTCGAACAAAAATTTCTTCAGCGACGAAGCACATTTCTCACTCGGTGGGTATGTTAGTAAACAAAATTGTCGTATTTGGGGTTCTGAGAATCCTCAAGTAATTGAAGAGAGGCCATTACATCCACAAAAAGTCACTGTTTTGGGGCGCTCTTTGGTCCGGAGGTGTGATTGGACCTTACTTCTTCGAAAACGACGATGGAACGACTGTCACCGTCAATTCGGAGCGTTATAGTCATATGATAACCGACTTTTTTTTGCCTGCTATTGAAGAATACGATTTGGAGAATATGTGGTTTCAACAAGACGGTGCCATATGCTACACAACTCAAGCGAATATGGCTTTATTGCAAGAGACATTTCTTGGCCGCGTAATTTCTCGTCGTGGCGATATCAACTGGCCACCAAGATCATGCGATTTGACAACGCTGGACTTTTTTTTTTGTAGGGCTACGCGAAATACCGTACTTATGCAGATAAACCTTTAACTCTTGAGCACTTGAAAACCAACATTCGTCAAGTTATGGCTGAGATACCGTCCAATATGTGTCAAAAAGTGGTCGAAAATTACCTCAAAAGAATCGATGCTTGCAACAATTCGCGTAGTGGTCATTTAAATGATGTAGTGTTTCACACATAACGTTCAAACTTTACAATAAAAAAGAAATATCATGAAAAAAAAAATATTTTATATGTGTTTTATTTACGTTTACTTTTGAAACCGCAAAATGGATAACCCGTTTTAAGGTACTGTAATTTTCCATCGAAAGAAAACAAACTTGTGATGACTGAAAAGAAGCTAATCTAAATTTTTTTTTTAACTTAAAAAAAATGTTGATATTGAAGTATTAATATTTAGTTCAATTAAATTACTAGCAGTGCAGTGGCTCACGTTGCTTGGAAAGGTTTTAAAAACATTTTGTTTTATTAAAAATATTCACCCCGATTTCAGAGTCCAACAAATTAACTATGGAAGGACTCAGACTTAGTTTAGAAATTTCTACAATAGAACACTCCTCGATGTTAAACCCCCACTTTTTAATTTAAAAACCATTTAAAATCCAGGAAAATATGCCACAGAAAATAGCTTGTCGCTTAAAAAAATCCTTCCTTTATTGCAAAGAATTTGTTTTTCCACTGCATGAAACATCCTATTTTCACAGCAATTTTACGCAAGGAGACCCTTTCTCCAGTTAGTCGCTGACAGTTACCAGACATTTAAATTTTATTTACTTATCACATTAACAACTCAATTCAAACATAATTCTTTCATTCCAAATATGAAACCCAAATTGCAATATCGGAATAACGGTTTAGAGATTAAAAAAAAACATTTTGGTGTAATTACGTATTCTCTACAAAACTCATTATGTGGTACGGTTTTTGTGACCGCAAGTGTAAGCTTCTATTGAAAAATGCGCTGGACATTTAACCCAAATGTCCTTCCGTATCATATATCAATATAGTTAGTAAGTGAGAAAACTAAAAACCTTTAATACTTAAACGATGCTAAACTAAGTTTGCATAATTTGAACACTTTTACAATTCGTTAAACCAATTTCTATCAATTTGGAATTTGACATATGTATATTTTGTTTTTTTATTTCTATTTTTATAACAATAATACTGTTACTCCCATTGAAACTGGAATGTTCTAATATTTTCTTATTTGGATGGATGGTAAGCACGCAAGTTCCAACTTGACTACCGAATTTTATTTATCGTGAGAGAATTTAACGACGCACAGTGTGAATATTTGCAAATTAATGTGGACAAAACTTGAAAAAAAAAAATAAAATCTATATAAGTATGCAATTTTAGTGTATTGTTTATGTCAGTTATATAAAATTAGATATTTTAATATTAGAAAAGGAATACACGGAGAGAAAACTTAAATTTAATTTTTTTTAACCTTTTCAATGTCAATTTTTTGTAAACATTGCAGAATGTGTGTTTGTTATTTTTATAAAGTTTTAATCTAAGGAAGCGTAAACAATTTTACACTCGTGTTTTTGAATTAATAAAACTGTGCATATTGGACATCATCATGACGATTAAATCGTTTGTTAGTTTTAAATTAAATATTCTAAATGCTTTTAAATCGCACTTCAAATTCAAACTAAATGTTCTAAAAATCTGCATATTTACATAATGTATATGTAGAACGCGTTTCATTATTGTTTTTGAAAAATTAATTCTTTTTTTGACCACCCTAATTTGAAACTATTTGTTCTTTCATAAGTCTATGACAGCGGCAACATACATTATTTCAATTTCATGGAAATCGGTCAAAGAACAAAGAATTTTAATTCACTGATTTTGGTGAGTTAAGTAAAGTTAAACGTTTGTTCAAATTTTGATCCATGGTTTAGAAATTTCAACTCACACCGATTTCAAATCAACGATTTAATCTCACCGATTTAAGAAAAGAATGACTCCCAGTGCGAAAGAAAATGATACGAGAGGTGTGCGAAGTTTCACAGTAACCATTTTGTAATGATAAAACCCTTCCCCAATTTAATTGAACGAAACTTTTCACGTTGAGATTATAGAAAATAATATTGAAGCCAACTTATTTTCAATTACTTAATTTATTAATTTAACGTAACGTGAAGATATGAAATGCTTTATTATATGTAATCTCGTCATAGTTTGACAATAATTTAATAAGAACGACGAGATCTGCTCACACTCACGTATCGTTTTCTTATCGCATCCATTCTGCTCATCAATGAAAGAATACAAGATTACGACACATCTACTTTTTCGCTTTGTTGTTGTAATTTTTGACAACTCGTGTGACATCAAAAGAGATAAAAAATGAAAACGATATAAAAGCGAAAAAAAGTTTGGAATTGAAAAGTTTGGATTTTGCTTTTGAAATTGTATATTTTGTTTTTTTTTTTTGCGAAATAGCTTAAAAATGTTTTGTGCTGTTTGTTTGTGGGTGTAATAATACCAGCAATAAAAAAAAGTAAGAGTAATAAATTAAGAGAAGATGTGTCATTCCACGCTTTCCCAAAAGATCCTGTACTGTTAAAAAATTGGATTCGTTTTTGTATGCTTTTAATGTTAAAACAGTTAGAATCTGTAGTGACCACTTTACTGCAGATGACATAGAAACGAACCTCCAATTTGAATTGGGTAAGTTCATTTGAGTTGCTTTAAAATAAGTAAATAAAAAATATATTCTATTTTCATATTCTGTACGGATAAAAAACAGCCTCGGCTTAAACCTGGTTCCATAACAACAGTGTATGAAGCAACGGGAAATGCTGACTTATCTGACCGGGTGACTAGGGTTTTGGCCAGGGATAATAAAAACATAGTAGAAACCCTGTTAGACCCAAGTCTAACCCAAGAAAGGGTTCATGCATATGGTCTTGCTCTCGACGCCCAAAACAAAATCCTTGATGAAATGTCGGAGCTGATGTCAAGCATGAAAGTAATTGGGAAAACTACCTTACTTCCATTTCAGAAAGGTTGAATTTATTTATCATTTACTTATTGTTAAAAATAAACACATATCTAATTTTTGAGGAATTATTTAATCCAATACGGCAATACAGCTTTTATTCAAAGACTTGGTAAGCCGATTTGGATTCAAGTATGTGTTGTCGTACAGATTGAACCAGGGCGTACTAAAAAACACATTTGGTGTGTTACGTTGCAAGGGATCCCTTCATGATCATCTTGATGGAGAAGAATTTCGCTTAATGCCATAAACTAAGAAAAAAATCCAGCCGAAGAAAACGTGGCATTGTATTCATGGGTGGACCACCTAAGTGAAGGCGGCTTATTAAACCCATCACCAATGATGTTAAATGACTTGACAAACTTGGACAACATCTTCAAATCCATCAACGGATAAGACTTAGTAATTTGTCCAGGCTACCAAACAAATCTAATTGAATTCGCTAAGGACATTGACTAATATTTGAAAATAAAAAAAACTTTTTTCCCGCGCGAGGATGTATTTTAGAATGAGAACACTTAACAGAACAATTGTAGACTTATCAAAATGCAAAAAACGAAAATACAATAAAATAACAACATAATTAACACATTTGTGTAATGCACAAATCTTCACAAATTGTAGTTCTGTTTAATTTAAGTTAAATATTCGATATCCATTCCGACTTTCTTGAATCTTGATTTTTTCGCAATTAATTTAAATGCAATTAAAGCAAATTTAATTCAACAATATTCAATTATTTAAACAAATTGTATCTTTTTATTATTCGCGCACGAACAATCCATTATCGTCATTGGACAACAAGCAAAACAATTTCTATACAATTTCCTCTGCAGTCAGATTTTGTTTGTCCCTGATGACGTCTCCAAAATAAAACGATAAATGAAGTGTCGTAATCTTGTTTTCTTTGATTCATGCATTCTGTTCATAAATAAAGAATTCTTCAAAATGCATGGTAATGCTTTATGGATTTGTCATCGGACTAAAGATTTTTGTTATAAGACAATGCTGGTCAGCGGCTTGTGTTATTTTGTTTTTTTATATTTCGAACATTTATTTGTTAATTTTAAGTAGTTAGATTGTGCGTAAATTATAAAAAAATATAAAAAGTGAATAGTGTTATTTAGAATTAAGTGTTTGCTAATTTAAATAAAAATTGTAAAAAAGATATTGATTTTGTAAATTAAAAAAGCGTCTGATTTTGAAAGCAAACGTGTCGGTTTGACATGTCACTGACAGATTCATAGAACATTTTTACCCACAACGCAGCAAACGAAGTTTTCTCATACCTTCTTAGAACTTTCTTATTAATAAAAAATGCTTTGCACTATTTTTTTAACAGATTTAAAATCTGACATTTTCAGGATATGTTGTCTTTTAAATTTGCACAATTTCATTGTAAATAAATTTCAACAATTTTCAATATAAATGTCTCATAGGATTTCATCTACTTATTATTCCTCATTATTCTCAACAATAATTATCATTAGTTTAAGGGCATAGGCGCAAAATTTTAGTCGATTTAGTAATATGTTAAATCATTTTTAGTATGATACAAGCAAAAAGAGGATTTTTCTAGTTCTAAACCAGTTTAGTATCGTACTATTTTCTTAATATTTTACTAAAGTTAAAATCACAAAATGGCTACTTTAATTTTTTTAGTATCGTACTAAATGCATATGCCACTTTGACATTTACAAACGTCAAAAAGTTATGTTCGCTTACTTTTTTGCACTATTTTAGACGTGTTTAGTTGTAGTTTATTAACTAAATAGATTTAGTATGGTGCTAGTTAAAAAGTGTTTAAAATTAGGATAATATTAGTAAAGTGCTTTAGTATTGGCACACTGTTAAGTAGTATCATGCTAAGCCCTGCTGTTTAAAATTTTACGCCATATACTTTTGTTCTCATTTTTTTTGATAAATTCTCACACTGTATCACACAACAGACACGTTCCAGAGGAACACAAGGAGAACAAAAAACACAAAAAAGGTGTGTCTATTTTATGAATGCATAAGAATAGATAAATAAGCATGTAGGGTTTTTTTTTCTTCTTATACATTTTGGGCTCAAACTTGTGTTCGAATATAAATTGTTATATCCATCTTGGTTGAACCCTAAGGCAGATCTTTGAAGGATATATGTATAAATGTCCTTATTTGCTGTTTATTATTCTACCGTTGATATTTTAATCATTAGTTGTTATCAGTCACATTGTATTATGTGACTAACTAGGTTGTCAGAAGCCAAATAGTTGCCCCAGAGCATTGTAGAATATATGGATGTTGTCTTTATGTAGATATCAAAGCGATATTGGAATTATATTTTTAATAACACATATATTGGTTTATGTATTTTTAAAATAAATATATCAATAAAAGTAAATTGAATGTAATTCAAGATTTAGTGTGCTATTGGGCAATTATAGAGATGTCATTTGATGTTTAACAATGTTTCCAACGTGTGTGAATGTTGCTAAAAATTGAATAACATCTTTATATTCCATCACTCAACATTGAAATACATACTTTTTCCTCTGCGTAAACTGTAACATAAGTTCTTAAGTAGAACTTGAATGCTTAAGTTGTGTATCGAATCATAAATCCTGTTAATAGCTAAGTTCCACATAACTTTTAAGTTATACATACATTTATTTATGTTGCACGTTAAAATCTATGTGAAATTTAGCAAAGTAACAGATTTAAAATACATCTAAGTTCACTTCGAACTATGCGATATGTCAAAATTTGAAAATATTGCATACAAATTAAAAATTGAAATGGTGAAATTGTGTTTTAATTTAGAGCCATTTTCTTCACTATTTGTCAACTTGCCGCCAACTCTCAAGTTAGCCAACTCTAGAGGTGACACAAACTTGAGAGTTGAATGACAAGTTGAAATTTTTTTTTCTTCACTATCTCAATCTCAAAATCTCAACTCGAGAGTTGAAATTTAAAAGTTTTTAAATTTCCCTGTGAAATTTTTGACAGATACGTATGTTTCAACTTTAGATTTGAATTTATTCTGTGAGATTTGAATTTATTATGTGCCATGATTTCGACGGATTCGCGTTTCTTTCCAAAATTCTGTGCAGATTTTATGTCTCGCGAATTATATTAGGTGACGGAACGGTCGAGTACGTAACAAACGTAAAAAAATTGAAGCAAAACATGCAACCAAACTCTTACCTGATGGGAATATCATGTATGCATAAAAAATATATATTCGGTAAAACGTATGTATGTGCTTTTCAGGCTGTCGTTTTTAATGTGAGCTATTTTTTTCAAGTAAAAATGAAAATTCTATTTAACTGAAATTTAATTTTCTGCAATTTAAATATTTTTGCTTAGGCGGTTTTAGTAAAGAATTAATATCTTTTTAATAAGATTCAATCGGTGACACCAGAATAATTGCTTAGTGAGTGCTGCAATGTATAATTTATTATCCATATCAGGAATTCTTTTTTGACGTATGAAAATAAACACGGGAATGCTCTTTCTTGTGTAGTTGTGTCATACTTGTAACCTTTCTTTTCGTGTTTCGGACATGCGAACCAACTGAGGCGTAAGGTAAGCAATTACAATTATTTACACCCGCATCACAATAATATGCACTGTTGAAATACTTACGCCAATAAAATCATCAATGGCAACCTGAATTGACACGACTGCATAATACCTCAAAACTATCAAAAATTAGTCGTAATTAGAGTGATCTACACATATGTAAGTTAGCATAATTTAAACTAAAAAATATTCAAATTATTAAAGTAAATCGGTGAATAAAATCTGGTAATCGCATTTTTCAAGCCCGACCCCCAATCACATTATAAATATATTGTCTTCTTTCAATCGCCAACAATTCTTCCTCATCTTCGCTTGCGGAAGCAGACGGTGGATTATTTTCCCTATAATAATTTTCAAAACGAAACAGAGAATAATTTTTGAGAGAAGATGCAACAAAATGTATTACAAGTTTGAATTTGACACACAACTCTCAAGTTTGCTCTCTCTACTATTTTCGGAAGTTGAGAAAACCAGAAGTTGATTAACTCGAAAGCTGAGAATCGAAAGTTGAAACTGTCTACTTTGAGTGAAGAAAAGAAAATAGCAAGTTGATAATAAAAATCCTCAAGTTGGGTTCTACTTGTAGTGAAGAAAATGGCCCTTAGTATTTTTGTTTACAAAATTAAAAAAATGTCGGGATTTGTGCCGTACACCAACTCACACTTCCATCCGCTCTCTTGCAGATGTCGTATGTTGACAATCGCGAGTTAGTGGTCACGGCCACATGCGTAATTAGGAAATTTGTTGACAATTCAACGTTCCATAAGGTTTACCAGTTTCCAGCAGCTGCAGTAAATCGTAAATTGGCGCGTGTAAGTTGCTGCTACTGCCGGTGCTACTGCTGCTGCTGCCAGCAGATTCAAAGCCACCAATTTTATAATTTGAGTGTAGTATTGGCGACATCCATGGAATTGTCCTCACCATCATCGGCATCGGCAGTTGCCTCATCACACAAGAGTCATGGTTGCAATGTATTCGCCGTCGAGTGGTCGACAATTTCATCCGGAATCGTGGCGTCCACATCCACTCGAAATCGATGGAAACTTTGTTTTCGTTTGTGAAAAATAAGCAATTTTGCCCGCGAAACTGGGTTTGAGAAAATTAGCAATTTGCACCAAGCGAGAAACGTCGCAAGTATACTTCCACTTTCCCATTAGCTTTTATTTGTTTTTGGATTTTAAAGTTATCTCTGGATTCAGATTCGAACGCGCTGTTCGTTGAGTGCGGGTTTTCAATCAAAGTTTCAATCGGTTACTTATTATTCACTGTTCTTTAATCTTTTGTAAAAAGAGAGGTCATCAACTGAATATCAATATTCATTTCTCTTATACATTTGATGAGGAATTCCAACTTCAGGAATTTCAAGGATTTGACGATGACGTGAAGCATCCAGAAATTCAAAATACATTTTTATTTATTTTATATGCTAAATGCGTTGGTAACTAAAAACCAAATATCGAAACATTATTTTTAAGAGTGATTCAATAACTTATGTCAAGTTTAAATATCTGTGCTAGTTTTTCTAAGACATAAACTATGTTCCACTTAACGAATTCTATGTTTAAGTTTGAGTTTGGTGCCAAGCTCTATGTATTACTTAAGCGTTTATGTGGAACATTAACTCAAGAGTAAAAATTTAAAAGTTAGCCAACTTGCGTTTTTAAAAAAATTCCCTGGGAAATTTTTGACAGATACGTTTGTTTCAGCTTTAGATTTGAATTTATTCTGTGAGATTTGAATTTATTTTGTGCGATTATTTCGGCAAACTATATAATTTTGGGACCAATGGATTCGACACCATGAATTTCCATTTAATTTTACATACAAATACACGTAAAATTTCTTTTTAGAGTGCAGCTGTTCCTTTTATCATATATTGCAAAGTAGATTTATTCAGTTCCTTAAAATTCTGTGCAGATGTTATGTGTCGCGAATTATATTAGGTGACAGTACGGTGGAGTACGTAACAAACGTACAAAATTGAGGCATAACATTCAACCAAACTTTTACATTTTAATATCTTGTATGCATTCAGTAAAATGTATAGTGCTTTTCGGGCTGCCATTGTTGATGTGAGCTGTTTGCCAAGTTATTGAAATTTAATCTTCCGCAATTAGTAAAGAATTAATCTGTTTTTTTTTTTATTAAACGGTGAACCACAAGAATAATTGCTTAGTGAGTGCTACAATTTATAATTTGTTATTGATATCAGTATATTTTTTGACAGAAGATGCAGCAAAATGTATTACAAATTTAAATTTGGCAGAAAACTCTTAAGTTTTCTCTCTTAACTTCTACTGTTTTCGGAAGTTGAGAAAACCAGAAGCTGATCAACTCTAGAGTTGAGAATCTAAAATTGAAACTGTCAACTTTGAGAAAAACAAAATCACAAGATGAGAATAAATATCCTGAAGTTGAGTTCAACTTATAGTGAAGAAAATGGCTTTAAAAATTTTACATATTTTCTTTGTTTATGGCTTTTTTATAAGTTTTTCCTCGATTAAAAAAAAAAAAAAAATAAAATGCATGACTGGATCGCACGTACTTGCTCCTATGTTCAATCACATTATATTCAAAAGATTTTTTAATGGAAACTTTAAAGTCGTTTTACACTTAATTTTTTATATATAAAAATTCTTCAATTTTTTCTAAAAAAAAAACATTTTATATGTTTAATAATATAATGTTTAATAATATAAGTTTAAAAACAAAATTTCAGAAACGATTGTCCACCCGTTTTCGAAACATTGAATTTTCAAAAAAAAAATTTTTTTTTCAAAAATAAAAAAAAAATATTTTTCGAAAATTTTGAAATGCAATTCTTTTTAGGATTTGAAGGAGCTCCTGTATAAAAATTTTTATCGAAAGCCGTTGAGCAATTTATGAGAAAGTCGGAAATCAATAAAATGGTTGTATGGCAGGTTAATAACAAAATATTTTTAAAATTTTTCTTAGCCAAAATGTAGACCATACCCAAAGTAGTACACACGCCATTTTTTTATCAAAATCGTTAGAGTCGTTTTCGAGTAAGCACCAAGTTTGATCCAAATCGGTTCAGCCGTTTAGGCTATTGATCGTTCTACAGACAGACAGACAGACAGACAGACAGACGGAATTGATGGACTCACTTTTTGGTGTTCTCTATGATCGTAATGACATGTTTGATTGTTAGAAAAAAAAAATTTACGAATACATAACTAACGTATAACTTAAAACTTTAAAAAAGTCACTTGACCCCTTCTCATTCTCAACGCTTCATCCATATATTTGTTTCGTTTGTTATTGTTTTGACACAAATGACGTTCAATTGACTGCACTATCTTGTTCTAAAATGTTCCCTTTTTTGTTATGACATTTCTGTTCTAATTTAGTCTGTCCTTCTTTGTTCTATGCTGCTTCGTTCTTTCCTTCATTGAACACAGCTAATTGCAGTAAGAGTTACTAAATTTATAAGTCTGCTATTACGCGTTGAAACTAAATGCATGCGACTTTTGGAACAACGTAAGTGTAAGAGAGAAAAACAATTCGAAAAGATGAGACGAACAAAAATCTGCCGTGTGTCGCGTGGGTAAATTTTCTTTGCAACAATTTAACACATAAACTAATAACTTAAAGACCAGAAACTTCTACTTTCATTTGACATTTGCCTACAAGCTGAAACACGCACACAAGTAACTTTTCTGTTCCTCTTCCAATAGACACATTGATAAAAACGCACACAAGAATCTTTTCTGTTCCTCTTGCTATAGACACATAGACAACACAGCCCTAGTAATTTGTTTTTGTTTTGCTTTTCGATTTCCCATCTATTCATGGATAGAGTGTCAAAGCTACAAATACAACAATGTAAATAAATGGGTTTTGGGGGGTGAAACGTACGAAGGTTTCCAATCTTTATTATGGCTTATTTGTGCTTTGGGTTCTGTTAGAAGAATTATTTTTCGATTGTTGGCTTTTGACTTTACTTCGTTTAAGACATGGTAATTAGCTTGTTCTTTGTTGCAACACAGAGCTGTAAGCTTCGGATAATTATTGGATTTTGTTTCAATAGACTTTGAAAGACTTAAAGTTCTGTTCAAACAGAAATTTAATTTAAGGAATGTAAGAGTTCAAAATGAACTTTAATTACTTTTATATTAAAAAAACTGAATCTTGTCAATCTGGTTTTAACTTCTTAAAGTCTTTAAAAATAAATAAATATTTTCTTTCCATCATTGATATGGGCGGGGGCCTTATATCGAATATACCTTAATTCAACCCCATCTAACGTATGTATATGCCGAAAAAAGTCGATCGATAATCTAAGCACGCGAATTTCTAAATAAAAACACCTCGAATTCACAACCCCGCGCCGACGACGACGACACGTGAACTTATTAAATACATTCGTATAAGTAACCATGATTGAATATATGTACATATGTTTACATAATGTATGTATATACGCAAAAAGCAGAACTTACCATCATCCACCTGATGCTTCTTTGAAATAGTATTCGCTCCTCTGGCTGCTGCTGCTGAGGCTTCTATCGCTGGATGATTTTTTAGCTTAATGGCCCCTTTTTCACGCGGTAGCACTACCATATTATCGATCACAGATTCATCTCCATTATTAATATCACGTTTGTTGGCATCCATGACAGTCTCAACGGGAGGTATTCGAAGTTTGTCAGCGTTCCTGTTAACCGCAATTGGAACGTCAACCCCAGCACCACCTCCTCGAGCCGCCGCCGCAGGGTAGTCGAATTCATCACCACCTGCTCGGCCGCCAACTATTTCTCCGGGAATACCTCCTCCGCCGCCACCTTCGCTTCTTAACCCTAAGGACATTCCATTCCATTTGGAAGCGCGTCTCGTGTCATCTGTGTAAAGCAGGAAGGCAATGGTAAACCAAATTACTGTCAGAACTGCGACAATTTTCACAATCGACGTTGAACGACGTCGCCATATGAATGCCATATTTCGCTCGTGCCTGTCTCAAGTTTTTAAGTGACTCCTTGTTGTGCAGTTTTATTTTTTTTTTCTTTAGTTCAAAAAAATTGTATTTAAATTAAGTAAGAGCCTTTTTGAAAAAAATTATACAAGTGTTCTTATTATTCGTCCTTTATTCACATAATTTGGTTTTTTTCATGAACAAGACGTCCTACAATCATCATTCATGATGGTCTGCAGATTTTTTTTTTTTTTGATAAAAAAAAAATTAATTAAAAATGTGGCTTGGTTTTAAATTTAGTTTGTAGTCCAATTTTTGTATATATGTAGTTTGCTGGTAAAAAAGATTATTTGATATGTCCTTCAGAAATTAAAAGTTAGTCTTTAGGTTTTTGTATGCGGATATGTGTCTTGGTAGCGATTATTATTTTTTGTTTGTTTGTATTCAAAATTTGTTTGTAGCTTTTCGTTTGCTACCAAGTCTTTGTGCTTCTTTTATTAGATATATAAATACGGCCATTTGCCGGGACTGTTCTTGATGGTTTCAACAGTTTTCGGGTGTGAAATTGAAAACAATTTTCTGATTTGATTGATACTGTTTCATTGGAAGTATCTGGAAATAAAAAAGAAAGAAAAGCATTAAACAAATGTTGGCTTAAATATTAGAAGTTTAGATTCTGCAAATGTAGTTTTTTAAAATTATACTTCGCAGTGCAATATGATATTCTAGTACAGTGACAGGTGTAATAGTCAACAAAATAAAAAAAAAACAATTACTTGTGGCCAACAATTAAGTCATTGCATTTTTAGAAGATTTAAAACATTTGTTTGTCTTACATTTGCATCAACTAATGTTGTTATTGTTTTTTTAATAACGGATTATTTGTTGTCATTCGATGATAACAACGATGGTACTTTGTACACAATTTTTCCTTTTTCACATAACGGTAAATTTTAATACAAATATGTGATTTGTGCAGTGGCCAAATAATTAAGTCAGTTTATGTTACTGAGTCAAAGAGGTAAGTTTAATATCTTTTTTTGGTGGAAATTGTTATTTATAATATTAAATTATGTTTTAATTTAATTTTGATTTAAAATTTTCAATTTGGATAGTTAATTTCAGATATGGGCAAAAATAAATCTTCCACTCCAGAGGAACGGCGAATAATATGGGAAGCATACCGAAATTTGGGAAAAATTTCCGAAGTGGTTAATACTACCACTTTATCTCGAGGTAAAGTGGTCAATGCTATTAACCACTTTAAAAAATTCGGTTCATTCGATAACCGTCCTCGAATTAAAAAGCGAAAAACCACTGCCCAGGATGACAGGGTCATCACAAAAATTTGCAAGAAAGATCCCTTTATGACATCCACTCAAATAAGGGCTGTTTTGGAGGAAAGCCACGATGTCAGCGTTTCTGCCAGAACCATCAGAAGGCGTTTGGCTGAAAATAATTTGCATGGCAGAATAGCGCGCAAGAAGCCAAATGTCAGCAAAAAAAATTTAAAAAGCCGATTGAAGTTTGTAAAGGACCACGTCAGAAAAGATCAAGACTTCTGGAGTAAAGTGGTATGGAGTGATGAGGTGAAAGTCAACATTTATGGAAATGATGGCAAACCGTATGTAAGACGTCCCAGAAATGCTGAGCTGAACCAAAAATACACCAAAAAGACCATAAAGCATGGTGGCGATTCTATAATGGTTTGGGGGTATTTCACAAGCCATGGTGTCGGTCCGCTGTGTCAAATAAACGGCAAAATGACAGGTGTTGACTACCGGGATATACTGGACACAAATCTTCTCGGCGACTACCAGAACCAATTACCCCAAGGATGGATCTTCCAGCATGATAATGACCCCAAACACACGTCAAGACTTGTGAATTCTTTCCTTGAAGAGCGTAGAGTGAATGTTTTGGGGTGGCCAGCGCAGTCACCGGACTTAAACCCCATAGAGAATCTGTGGGGCATTCTCAAAAAAAAAAGTTGCTGCAAAAAAAACAACCACCAAGACTACTCTCTGGAGTATTTTGCAGGAAGAGTGGAAAAATATTAGCGTAGATCAATGCAAAGGTTTGGTGGACTCCATGCCAAGGAGAATATCCGCGGTATCAAACCAGAAAGGCTATCCTACAAAATATTAACGGTGCGCTTAAAAAAATTATAAAAAAATGCTTTTTTTCTTCATATTTTTCTCATTTTTTTCAGGTGACTTAATTATATGGCCACACTTATTTTATAAATTATTAATTTTTTGTTAAAGAAATGACTATTGTTATAATGGAATTTATTTTTGTTCGTTTTTTTTTATTACTGTTATTATAAATATTTAGAATTTGAATAAATTTTGTTTTTGTTGTAATTTGTATTTAATATATGGATTTGTAGATTTCATTCTATAAAAATGACTTAATTGTATGACCACAAGGATATGTTTGTGAATTCTGTCGGTATCGATATCTTGGAGACTAGATACAAGAAGAAGAAGAAAAAAATATAAAATAGGAAAAATGGCGAGTGGGGATTCTGAAAAATAATACACTTAGACCTTAATTCTGTTTGTTCTAATAAGTTATGTTGAAGTTTGAATATTAAAGTTGGTAGAAATTTGCAGCTTCAGTCCAGACAGGCATAATATATCTTGTTGGCAGCTCGTACTAGATGAACAACTTCAAATAAAACAAAGTGCCAAATGTGGGACAGTTTTAAGGAAAATATTTACTGTACTATTCTGATCTCATGTTTTGTGTGCAGATCTAATCCAATAAACACAACTAGTTCTTTAGAAATTAAGTTTAAACCAATAGAAAAATATTAACTTAAATATGAATAACAACAAAAACTTACAGAAAAACGCTTTTATTACTTAGTGCAGTGATTCAATTACCAACACCTTAAAAAGCAAACTTCGTTTTCATTGATTTACATGAATTTGATTGTCGAATTCCTTATCTGTCACTCTTTCGAAAACGGGATTGCTTGACATGGGATTTTGTTTGACGATTTTCTAATTTGTGAACATGTCTGATTCGACAAGTTGGTCTGTTTACAAAAAATCTTACGGAATGTGTACACCACGTCTTTAAAATACATGAACTGAACCTTAGGTTCTATACGGCAGTCGCTCTGAAACCGATTACTTCGCATATTGATACTTGATATATCCATTGACCCAAAAATGAGCCTGAACATATATTTACTTGTAATTTACATATGTCGGTACTATAAAGTAAGTTTTAGGTACACTTGGAAAGAAATCGAACTCTAGATTTTGATAAAACTTGACGTTACGATAATATAGAGGGTCCCGTTATTACGTCTGTCTGTCGATTTTCTTCAAAGTTGGTTCTTTCTTTGTTAAATGCCACAACTAATGGTACCTGCCATGCAATTTTTTGGTAGTAAGAGAAGTAAATCTTAAATATCTCGAAAACAACTATAACGATTGTGATAAAAAATAAACTGCACGACTGGATCGCACGAACTTGCTTGTATGTGCGATCACATTGTATGATAAAAGATTGTAAATAGAAACGGCTAAATATATTTTTAAGCTCGTTTTTTGGAAAATAGGTATGACAATCTTACTAATATTATAAATGTGAAAGTTTGGATGGATGGATGTATGGATGTTTGTTGTTCAATAACTCCGGAACGGCTGAACCGATCTGGATGAAATTTGGTACAGAGATATATTATTGTCTGGAATAGGCCACATGCTACTTTTTATACCGGAAAAATGTATGGTTCCCGTGGGATAGGTGTGTTTTAATTTTTCATAGATCTCATTCTACAAATAGCCAACATAGCTTTTATTCACAAGGCGCATAGAAGCACACGGATTTGCATGAAATTTGATTGGTAGATGGATTCTCACATAGGTCATTTTTATCCCGAAAAAAATTAACGGTTCCTATGGGAGAGGCTTAAATATGAAAAAATATATACATATACTTGGGTGTTTATTCCGCTTTCACGCCTCAACGACTGAACGGTTTTAGATGTCATTAGATTCACGTGGGATAGAAAGGCCGTATACCATCGCACGGGCATCTGCTATTAAAAATGGTGTCAAAGAATGTATTGTAATTCATCAATTGAGAACGAATGGGCCGATTTGGCTGGAACCCTTTTCTAGTTGTTCGTAAAATCCAGGAGAAGGTTTTTGAGAAAGAAAATTCTGGGTAAACCCTCCAGAAAAGTCGGGAAATTTTTAAAATCGAAAATTGATTTTTTGTATTTAATTGTGTATGCAAATGTTTCGGAATGGCTTTTCGAATCAAAAAATAGAAAATTCTTAGTGGAAAACTCGAAAAATTCTAGAAAAACGCGAACAATTTTTTTCTCGATGATATATAGATAAATTTAAAGCATGATTTGATGATTTTGGACAATGTAGAGGTGGAAAATTCGTTGTGAAGCCTGGAAAATTTCGGATAATCCTACTGATATTATAAATGTAAAAGTTTGGATGGATGGATGGCTGGGTGGGATGGATTGATTTTTTTGCTCAATAACGCCAGAACGGCTGAACGGATCTAGATAAAATTTGGCACATGTACACACACATACTCGATTATCACATAGGTCATTTGTATCTCGAAAAATCGAACCGAACAGCTCCTATGCCTTATGGGGGAGGCTTATATATGAACAAAATATATACTTGGTTGTTTGTTCCGCATTCA
Organism: Philhelius pedissequus; assembly: GCA_910595825.1. Taxonomy (NCBI): domain Eukaryota; kingdom Metazoa; phylum Arthropoda; class Insecta; order Diptera; family Syrphidae; genus Philhelius; species Philhelius pedissequus. Next base: position 34,380,177 of record OU343163.1, read on the forward strand.
TGCCTCAACCATTGAATGGATTTTAAAGAAATTTGGTAAGCAGCTGGAAGATTAGCCATGATTTATTTTTCCCAACTTAATTTTTGTAGTTCTTACTTCTTGAATCCAATATTAAATCTTCGCTTTGTTCGCGAACATGACCATACACGACGAACATCGAAGCCAACGAACACGACAAAATCTTAATTTTTGGCCAACAGCAAGCGGCTCGCGAACCAGCCCACATACAAGAAGAGCACAGCGAGCGCGAGCATGTTCGTCGTTTGTGCCTACATTGAACGACTGAAGGGTTTTGAATGAAATTTTGTAGGTGGATAGATGATTTCATTAAATTCCCGCGGGTCCTTAGCATCGCATGGGTATCTGCTAGTTTTAAATATTTAATAATATTAACTTAAAAACAAAACTTGAAAAAAATCATCGACCTGTTTTCGAAATGTGTATTGAAATTCAAGAAAAAATTATTTATTTTTTTTTAATCCAAACAAATATTTTTTGAAAATTTTAGTATGCAATATTGTTTAGGATTTGGAGGGAATCCTACATAAAAATTTTTATTGAAAGCCATCAAGCAATTTATGAGAAAGTCGAAAATCAAAAAAAAAATGATCAAAAGTAGTCCACACAGTTTTTTTTATGAAAATCGTTAGAGCCGTTTTCCTGATAATTAAGACGGTAGACAAATTTGAATGACAAGTACCGTTATTTTGGGCTAAATAAACGAGTCAGAAATCTATTTGAGACAATCACCTAAAATGCTTAAATACCAAGTTTGGCGTTCAGGCTGAGGATAGTTCTACAGACAAACAAACAGACAGGGAGAATTGCGGGACGCATTTTTTTGATGTTCTCTATTATCGCAATATCAAGTTTGATTAAAATCTCGAGTTGGCTTTTTTTCCAAATGCAAAACTTGCCCTGCTATAGTACCTATATCGCAAGTAAAAATTATGTGTATTATAGGTAAATCTTCATTTTGATGCCAAGAAAATGTACATAAAATGATATTAACAATACCTGCTAAGCGTTATTTTCTATTTTCGACTTTCTCAGAAACTGATCGGCGGATTTCGATCAAATTTTTGTTATAGGAAGTTCTTCGAATTTAAAATAATACAGGTCCTTCAAGCAGAACAAATGTTTGTGATGCATAATTAGATACTAATTAAGTGCTAATTAAGTACGCAAAAAATTAAATTAAGTGCTCCAGGACTTTCGGAAAAGATTATTCTTCTGCTATTTTTAGAATTGCAATTATCGAAAATGCATAAACGATGGACGTGTCTAGAAATATGCTAACAGTATGGCAGAAAAGTAGAGTTTATGCGGCATTTTTTTTGTGGATTCGTATAGCACTTAAATAGCACCAAAACATTTATACAAAACCAAATTAACTAATTCAACATTTTAAGCATTTTTCGTAATTGCTCTGCTAACTTGAGATCAAAATAGCCGAACACCAATTTTCTACAAAAGTACTGGAACACTAAATTTTATTTTTGGGTAATTAATTAGCACTTAATTGGCATCTAATTAGGACATTATCAGAAATTTGCTCTGCTCACATTGCTCTGCTAATTTGATGGACCTAAACACTGCATACAAAAATTTTGGAAAAATATTGACCCCACAAAAATTCTTTTCCCTCATAAATAAGTGAAAATATTTTCTCATCAGCAACACTCAGAATTTATTCTTAGAAATCTTTTTCATATTTCAAAAATTGCTGAGATCTAATCTTTGTTCTGAACTGATTATAGAAAATAAAATGGTCTTAATCAAGAAATTTAACAAGATTCTGTCCACATTAGAAGATGATGTCGACTGCAGTTACTGACACCTGTCATCTTTATTGTTTATCTCTTTGTTGTCAGCTGTCAGCTGTCAGCAGATAATCAAGATGAAATTTCTTAATGACGTGGTGTGTCAAAAAAATATATATTTTTTTGTTCAATTCATTGTATGTAATTATACTGCACTATCATCCTTTCACTTTTAACAAAGCTAATAATCCAAATTTATTAATAAAATTTAAAATAGGAAACATTATCATATTATTATTAGATTATCATATAAAAGTTTGTTTAAAAAGAACAATTATTCTCATGCCACGTATTATATGAATATGTAATTTACTTGAACTCAATACAAATTATAAAAGGATATCACTATAAATTTGTTTTTCAGCCACAAAGTAATTAATATTTCAATGTTTATACCTGAAGATGCGAGTGAATCTCAAGACTTTCGATGTAAACTAATTTAATTATCGCCTTTGCAAATTTTTACTTAAATCGTACTACACTAACATTTGCCGCGTGTAGACTAATTTAATCTTTTAATTTCTGATTTTCAATTTGGGTTTGTATGTTTTTTTTTTTAAGTACTTTTCTTCCTATCACTCTTTTATTGAGACAACAAAAAAACAATGATATGAATTAAATGTTGTTGACTTTTCTAACATACACTGTACATATAAATTTATCAAATCTTTTATATTACAATGCAACAAAAACAACTTAAATGAACGATAAAATATCAAAGAATAATGTTTTAAAAATTAAAAAAAAAAAAAAAAAACATACAGAAAATATGTAGATTAAATTGGGTTTTATTTTAAATTTTGGTGTGACATTTGAATTATCCTATGAAAATTGTAAATTTGGTCAACGATTGATGAGAAATATAAAATGTTTTAGAGTTTTGTGCGCAGATTTAAAACATTTAAAATCTAAATGATTTTTTTTAGACTTACATATATTCAACAAAAAATTAAATCTTTGAGAAATAGAAAAATGTGAGTAACACGCTTACCACAGTAAACTCACTAAACTTAGAAACTCCCCGTGATCAGTTCATATCCAGACATGATTTGAAATATATCGTATCTAACCTAAAATCAAAAAAATCGGACGGACTTGACAAGATTAAAAATATTTATATCAAAAAACTATATAAAGCAGGGTTTCAATTTCATGTGTTTTTAATTAACGCATGTCTCAAAGCAAAGTACTATCCAACAATCTGGAAAAATGCGAAGGTAATACCCATTCCAAAACCTGGAAAACCTGCAAAACTCCCTACAAGCTATAGAGCGATAAGTTTACTTAGTTGTCTAAGTAAATTGCTCGAAAAATTTCTTAAAATACTATAAATCGTTGATAACCTAAATATTTTTCCAAATGAACAATTTGGTTTCCGAATGCACCACAGCACTTTTCATCCAGTTTTCAGAGTCTGTGAACATTTTCGGAAAAATCGTTCTCTTGGCAAATCGATAGGTCTTATTCTACTCGATATAGAAAAGGCGTTTGACACAGTTTGGCATGACGGAATTTTTCTTTTTAACCAATGTTTTCGTGTTTTTGTCAATAATACTTGTTCAAACTGGTTTCAAGTTAACCAAGGTGGTCCACAAGGATCAACGCTTGGTCCTTTCTTGTATAACATCTACACATCTGATATTTGCAGGCTAATAGAATGTGAAATATCTATATTTGCTGATGATACAGATACAAGAATCTCTTCAATGCATGAATTTAGTTTCAATATTCAATATTTAAGCCATGCACTCGAATTGAGTATTACCAAAAATGGAAAATTAAACTTAATGTTGACAAATTACAAGCTATCTTTTTCTGTAGAAAAAAGTCTTGTTATCTTCCCAACAATCAGCTAAATGTGGATGGTATTAATATTAGGTGGGAATTAAGTGTAAAATACCTGGGGATTTATTTAGACCAAAAACTAACCCTTAAGGAACATATTGCCGCGGCAAAATTTGTCGCAACAAGTTAAATCCCCGTGTTTGTTTTTACCAATAATTTTGTTTGACATATCTTCACCGACTTTACTAAGAGGAAGCGGGACGGCCATGGTTCATCAGCCATCGGTTCTTCCTCTCAGTACTGTGGAAGAAAATAAGATAGACGACGAAGTTACGAGTAGTCACATCGAAGTGATACCAAGCTGGAATTTGAGGAACGACAACGAATTGGTGTTTTTATCGACAACTAGATGTTACTCCGGGTGGAGAATGGCCAACGGCGCGACCTAATTTTTATTGTTTCCATTTTACATTTTATTATAAATTATGAATTAATTAACTTTCATTTTCTGTAAAGATGGACTCTTAACGTTGGTTCCTACCTTATTAAACAGTCAAACTCGATAGGCAGGATTTATAAAATTTAGCGGTTCGTATTTGCATTTTAACTTTCACTCTGACTGGAGTTTTCGTTTTCTTTTCCTTTTCCGAAGGGTTTCGCGTTTTAGTTTTTTTTTAGTTTTAGAAAATAAGTTTCATTGATTTTTCTTGTGTTTAGAATTTTGTTTTCAAGGAACAGTATGAACGAGACTGAATGCAGTCTTGGAACTTACGTAACCTGGAAGCATGAATCAAAGAAAACAAGATTACGACAATTCTTGGGTTTTTTATTTTATTGACGTCATATGTGAAACAAAATCTGCAAATTGTTGTTGTTTGTGGATTAATGGATTTTGTTTCACATATGACGGCAATAAAATAAGAAAAACAAAGAAGTGTCGTAATCTTGTTGTAATCAGTGCGTCGAGTTCCAAGATGACTCGCTTTTATTAGGGAGAAAAGGTTGTGAGTAAGCAGGACGGCGGGACTTCCACACGTCGGTAATCGTTTGCAACTTTGCGCTGAGTGGCCAGTGGTGAACAAATTGGAAGGCCGCTCCTCCAGATTTGCCGAAAACAACAAAGACTCGAATGGTAAGAAGTGTGCTTAGAAAAATGATTCTAGCGAACTTACTTCTAGAGAAATTTCGATTGTGAGGAAGCTAAAAAAAATAAAACAGAATTTTAAATACAAGGAAAATCAGGAAAATTTAAAGTTTCGATTCGAGGAATTTTATTATAGCCAAGAAAAGAGGAAAAGGAGAGGAAGAAGGGAAATTTGGAGGCAGTACAAAAAAAAAAAATATAAATAAAAATTTTAATATAAATTAATTATATATATATCGGGCTGATAGACATATATATACAATTGTTCTCACATTATTGTGTGTTATAAAAAATCGTGTTTACCTGTAGCGGTTTCTTACATATAAAAAAAATGAAAATATTAATTATTATTAATTATGCGCAAAATTGTGCCTCATTCGGGAACCAGACCTTAACGGTCTATCTCTTGTCTTTTTTTCTAAAATATTTCTTATCATTTACGTTGTAATTTCGTTTCAAAAAAATCCTAAAACTCTGAAAAAATAAAGCCTAGCAATCAATATCTCCTAGCCATTTATAAATAGAGAGTCTTTCCTATATAACTAGTATAATAAAATGATGCACAAAGTAATATTTCAATCAATTCTTTTGTATGGGCGCTAAATACGGGGAAATTGTGAAAAGTGTCATATTTCAAAATAGTAAATATCGCAGACCAAATTATTTAAAATGATGCTTAACCTATCTCGATACCACTCCACTTCAGATTTGCATGAAAAGGCAAATGTTGAAATGATTTCCTTAAAACTCAATAAGCTTAGTAATAACTTTTTACTAATTTGTGAAGCCTCTGACAAACCGTTAATTAACCAACTAATTTCTTAACCATATTTATGATATTTTATGTAAATTTTTTTTTGTTTTTTTTTTGTTAAGTTATTCAATATTTTTGTTAACTCGAAGTACATATTATATTTGTTATTTGTTTTTTGTTTAACTGACTATCAATTCGCTATGTACCTATATAAATTGGTATTTATTAATTAATCAATTAATTTATTTTTGTATTTATTTATTTAACTAGTTATTTATTTATTTATTTATTAATTTATCTACTCATTGATTTAATAATTTAATATTTATCTATTTGTTTATATACTAATTTAATTATATATTTATTTTTTTATTTATTTGTTTGTTATTTTTTTATTTACTTATTCATTAATTTTTAATTTATTTATTTACATGTTACTATAATTATTCATTAATTAATTTTGTTTTTGTTAATTTATTTATCTATTTATTTATTTGTTAAATTGTTTTTTTTTTTTATATTTATTTATTTGTTAGCGAACATGTCTATTTATCCTTACTAACATCTTACTAATTTGTATAATATATATTTATTTAATATTAATAACCAGTTTTATTAACATATACGTCATAACTAAAGTTCTGAAGTTATTTATTTATTTCGAGTCAAAATGTGCCTGCCTGCAAATTTTTGAATTGAAGGTTTTGTTTGTATTTTCCTTCAAAGAATTTGTATCTTATCACTTAAGCTCAACATAAATTAATATACTTATTCAGTAGAAAGATATTATATTAGTATATCAAGTCTCTGTGCTTAAACTGTGCGGTAGCTTACCAAATGTAAATCTAAGTACAGAAATAAGAATATCTATCTATCTGGATATTTGGGTAATATGTTTTGATTCTTTCTAAGAAATTATGTATCAATAAATTCAACAAAAATCTGCAATATTTGATCGGTGGTCCAGGAATTTTAATTCACCGATTTCGGCGGATTAACATTTCTGAACCACGGATCAATAATATCGAACCACGTTTGTAGAACTGGCGCTTTTAATTTTTGGTCTTTATTTCAGCAATTATTGGAGAAATTTTTATTTGTTCGTTTATTTCACGAAATATTTTTGACAATCAGAAGGCCAAACAAAAACACCTTTTGTATTTACATTCTTGGCCTGAAATTCCAACTCAACCCATCAATATACATATATTTACATATAAAGACACAAATGTCTTTATTTTTAATTTATTTCAACATAAATAATGAAATCGATTTCATAAAATAATTTTTTTCATGAAATTTGTGGTCTGTATTGGAAATTTTTATTGCATGTTTGATTTACTGAAAGAAATTATTGTTTGCTTTTGGAGGCGCAGGGTTAATAACATAATGTATCTTCTTAATCAACGAGTTTAAGATAACCCATAAGAAAGTGGGCGGCTCTGAAATTCCGTCTGTCTGTCTAAGAGCATGTCGATCTACAGCCTAAGCGGTTGAAGTGATTTTCTATACAAACTTGGTATTTAAGCGTTTTAAATGTCTAATTAGATTTTTAAATCTTTTGTAGCCCAAAAAAAAAAACGGTTCTACCATCTCAATTATCTCCAAAACGACTCAAACGATTTTGATATGCAAAAGATTTCTATTAAAAATGTAAATATATTTTTAAAGTCATTTTTAGCTCAATTTTGTATTTGCATATACAAAATTTCATTAATTTTGTTCTAAAATAAATGGGTATGACAATATTAAATATTTAATAATATAAACTTTAAAACAAAAGATTAAATCTGTTTAAATAAAGAAAAAAATAATTCAAAATTCTGAAATAAATACTTAAACTAATTTGAGGTCAAAAAAAGTACGCCATTTTACTTCTTGAATAAATTTGAATTTATGAAAAAAAAAATTTTAATCTGTGGAGCGGTTTTTGAGAAAAAAAAATTTTTTTTTAAACTTTTTGAAAATATTTTTTAAAAAATTCAAAAACGCCAATTCATAGGTATTCAGAAAATACAAATAAATATAATTTTTGAAAAAAATTTAATGAGCAGTTTTCGAATAATAAAAAAAATATTAATTAAAAATATTGGTACGCGGTATAATTTGGGCAACCTAAACCTATATTTTTGTGAAATTTCGAAGGAATCGGTTAAGCCATTTATGAGATAGTCGAAAGAAAAAAAAATAGGTCCTATGGAAAGTACCGTTTTTAGACATTTTTCTAATTTTATTTTTCAAAATATGATCAGTCGTAGCTAAAAACCCACACTGATTTTTTTTTATCAAAATCGTTAGAGCCGTTTCCGAGAAAAATAGGTTTGAACGTAACGGTTATATTACAGGTAACGTTATTTTTTGAGCTAAAAAAAAAATTCTATTTCCCCTCTGTACAATACCTAAAAAACTCTATATACCAAATTTGAAGCAATTCGGCCCGGTCTGTGCACTACAATGGACATTTTCTATATTTCGGTTAAATTTTTTGTACAGATTTTGTTTTGTACAATCATTATTTTTTTTTTGGTTTTGAACTTTCTCATTAACGACTCGACGGATTTCTATATATTATTAACTGCATGACTACCAAAATTTTAGAAACGCAATTTTTTTTATTTAAAAAAAATGATTTTTTGTTTTGAAAATTCAAAATTTTGTACAGGTTGTACACGATTTTTTTCTTTAAAGTTTGTTTTAACATTTAATATATTAAATATTTAATATTGACATACGAAATTATTTTTTTAAGAAAACAAAGAAATTTTGCATATACAAAAATTAAGTAGCTTCTTACTATTATCAATACTGTGCTTATAATATGATCGATTAGCAGTATTGGTATTGATGGCTTTTAAAGTTTTGCGGCAGAGGTAAAACAATGATTGAAGAAGCCATTTTTTAAATGAAGACGTTCAAATGCGAATACGTAAATTTGTAAATATGACATTTTCATATTCGATTGAAATAAAAAAGTAGATCACTCTGAAAATCAAATCGAAATTGACATACGCTTTTTCTAGTTACTTGTTCTAAGCTGGTTTAGCCAGAATAGCACAACTTTTTGCTTTTCAGTGAGGATATTTTTTTTCTGACTTCCTTGGTATTGATGTTCTGTAAAGTGTTCTAAAAGAGAATCGTGAGAACTGTCAAACTTATTTGTTTCTTTTTTCTGTTTTGTTATTTTGTGGTTTGTTTTACTTTTGGTTCATGGTTAGATTTAATGTTTTGTTTTAATAATTATTTATTAGTAATAAAATCAAAAATTTGCATTTTCATCAAGAAAAACAAACACAAAAATTGATTTTTTTGTTTTGTTATTGCTTTGACAAATGTTGTTTAATTGACTGATATATCTTGTTCTGATCATTTCTTTAGTGAACACAGTTATAAAGTGTCAGGTTTTTGACTGTAAAAGTAAGGAATTTTTCTAAGGAATTGTGTTCACATTGTTGCTGATATTACAAAGAAAAAATATCAACAATAAAATATAATGTACCCTATTAAAAAAGACAACAAAGTACGATAGCAATACTAATAAAAAAATGCTCCTGCCATTAGATAAGATAAGAATCTGAGCTTTCTGAGTTCAATTAAAAATATTGTCAACGTAGGTAGATATACGCTCATACATACTCGCAGATAGGATAAAAGAGTTATTGACTTGCTATCGAACATAAGTTCACGACAAACTATATTTACATTATTCTATCATTTTGGAAGTATATTTGGAAATGATAACGCAATTAAATAGAATTTTAAATGTTTTCTGTGCATGACGACATTCATAAGTTCTGCACTAAAAATCTTGATGAAAAAAATGTTTGTTTTAATCGATATATACAAAGGAACGGGGCCCGAGAGGGAGTTAAAATGCTTTGGACCCGCGAATCCAAGTTTATATGTCAGCTAACAAACTTAAATTGATTGCGTGCATTTGGTATCGATGAATCTCTTCTTCGTTGGATTAGAAATTACCTTTCGGACCGTTCAATACAAGTTGTATTGGACGGTTTCAAGTCTAAGATTCACTAAATAAATGCTGGTGTGCCCCAGGGCTCCGTATTGTCTCCGACCCTTTTCTCATTTTTATTAATGATCTCTTATCTGGAACTTCTAATCCACTTAATTGTTTTGCTTAATTTCTGATCTTGACAGCATTGTCCAATGGGGAATAAAAAACCGCGTAGAATTTAGTGCTTCAAAAACTCAGTGTTGTCTTCTGTCGTGCAGAACCCAACCCCCATGCCTCTATCCATGAGCGGCACTTGCATTGAAGAAACCGATCAGCTTTCAGTCCTCGGCATGTGCATCACAGACCACCTATTGTGGAATGAACACATATTTGATGTCGCCAAAAACGCTACAAAGTGTTTGGGCTTTCTTCGAAGCTGCAAGAAATTCTTCTCCCCGTCTGATCTGGCTGTAATCTATAAGGCCTTCATTCGTCCAAAGCTGGAGTATAACTTGCACATTTGGGCAGGAGCTCCAGAAACTCATTTGAATATTTTGGATAGAATTCAAAATAGAGCTCTAAGAATGATTGGCGATAGAACTATAGTGGAAACATTCACATCTCTAGAACACCGTCGAAATGTTATATGTCTCTCACTATTTTATCGCTATTTTTATAAACAATGTTCGAGCGAAATAGCCAGTTGCATTCCTCCCCTTAAATTTTTCAACCGTTATACTCGCGCTTCTAGGAATGCTCATCAGTTAACCCTTGAGCCCAACTTCAGACGTACTGTTAAGTACAGAGAATCTTTCTTTAGCCGTACAACGCGAATATGGAATACTTTACCCGGCTCTATTTTCCCCTCCCATTTTGATATTCAGAAATTCAAAACCAATATGCATCGGTATCTCCTCTTGCATCCTTCCCTACTTTCCTAACGCTCGCACTGTGCTTGTTCATTTTAAGGGTAGTCAAAACCCCTTTAGTGCTCGCATCCGTTAAAAAAAAAATATGGACGAATAAATATTGACCGACCAGATTTTTGTTCCTATTTTTTTTTTAACACTAAAGAAAAATACTATTAAATATCCTTTGCAATAAATTTTGATATAAAATACTGCTCATGGAGACACGATGTCATTTTAGATTTAAAAAACCGATATTTCGAATATTTTCCTTCTATCAGCAAAATACTACATAATTGAAATGTTTTCACTCAAAAATCGTCCATGTACAATGTTCATATGTGAGAGGGGGTGAAGGCGTTGTGCGCAGATACTCACATATATTTTTTTAGCAATAATGCTAGCAACCAAAGAACAAAACAAATAAATACGATTGAGTTCGTCGCTGAAATGCTCACCGGACTATTTCCATAAATTGTTTTTTTTCCTTACCAAATTTTCTTCTATGTAAATAAATAATATCTGAAACGGTATGCAAACCAAATATTTTCCAATTGCCTTAAAGTTTAAACATATAAAAAAAGTAAACACCAATATTTTTGTGGTTAACCTTCTGCGAAAAAAAAACATAACACACGAGCAAAATCCACAAAGCATCGGTATATTTTTTCAGCAGAAAATATTAAACTGAAAAAAAAAACATTGAGCCTTTGAAAGCCTTTGTTTCAAAACAAAATGAAAACACATTGATTAATCGGCTCACATGCTGCAAAACTCAAGTACGTGTGGAATAAACGTAGATACTACTTTTATCAAAAGATATCGATTTAACATGGAGGTAGATGGATGCAGGCACACTTTTAAAAATGTACCTATATGTATCTTTTGAAAAGATAAAGCAATTTATAGAGGAGGGATATTTTTTTTATAGAGATAGTTATCCAATAGTCTTTGAGTAGCAAAAAAAAAACAATATATAACACTTTTGTGTTTTGGAAATAGAATGTGATCAGATGAATTCTTTTCTAGATTTTTGTTTGCAATTAGTTTAGAATTCTTTTAGCAACGAAGTTTCCAGGAAAAATGATTTTTCCTATCTTCAACTAAATGCAATCAGGAAAACTTTGATTTTGGCTTAAAAAAAAACCCCGCTAAGCCAAATTCACTTTTCAGAAATTTTGTTGAAGTGTGGCCCACTTAAAACATAAAATACAGAACTAGGTCGTACAGAATTGCTATTTTATTCAGCCCTATCACAAATTCCATCGTAATAATTCCCCGCACGGACAGTTACGCCCCGATCTACGACAAACAGCTTTCACAAAATCCGAGTGGAATATTCTAATTTTCGAAATTAGAGGTGTATGTTAGAATGAAAGGATAAATAGCAAAAACAGAAATTTTCGATTTCTTCTTTTGCCAGTTTCATACAGCATTGGGCCAGGTCAGCTCTTTCGCTCATTAGAGACTTTCAAATTGAAATTGTGTTTTTTTTTTCATTATTATAGGTGTTCGAGATTTAAATTCGGCTGTTTTGGTCGTAATGTTTTTTAATGAAACAATTTCATTGCCTTTCCCAACGTTTCGACTGTGGTTGCCGTTTTCTTCAGGGGATCTTTTATAAACAAAAATAAAATGAACATATTATACACATAAGAACATTTTTTTTTCATTTAAAATCAAATATTATCTATAAAACCATAGAATTTGTAAAAAAAACTTACATTTTTATTTAAAATAATTGATAACGACGCACTACTTTCAGTGCCCGACACAAATGGTATGTCGTAGAAAAAGTCTGTTTCATTCCATTCCATTCGAATTCAGTGATACCAATTTTTACGAACTTCGAAAATCGTAGGCGAATTTTTCACTCCGAATCCATACGATGGAATTTGTGATAGATTTATCGGCAAACCTAGCATATTTTCGATTACGATGGAATTTGTGATAGGGCTGATTATTTTGTACTATAGATACACGTACATCTTAATATGTTATATTTTCTAAATAGTTACACGTTTTATAAATTTAAATGATTACATTCATATTAATTTTTTTTTCATTTAAAGTCTAAGCTTAAAACTTTAACACTGTGATCCTCATAACAACCCTGTCTTCTTACTTTGACACTCGAATATAGTAATAGAGTCTCGAAATATGTCCCGTGCTTAAGACAACTCGTGTGCAAAATCTGTGATGCTAAATATTACGAATTTTGTAAATATAGTTTGTCAATTTATTCTGATTTTAACTTGCGATAGTAAAGGGTAAGTTTTGAGAAAAAAATTCGAACTCGAGATTTCAAACAAACTTTACATTACGATAATGGAGAACACCAAAAAGTGGGTCATGCAAATCAGTCTGTCTGTCTGTCCGTCTACCTATTTGTCTGTCTGTCTGTCTTTATAACGATCTACAGCCTAAACGACTGAAGCGATTTTCTTCAAACTTGGTATTTAAGCTTTTTAGGTGATTATCTCACGTGTATTTTTGAATCGATTTTTTAGCCGCAAAACTAACGCTACCTTTCATACAATTTTTACTTGCGATCATAGGTAGGTACCTACTATAAGCCAAGTTATGAATTCGTCGAAAAAAAAAGTTTTGAGATAACAATCAAACATGACATAACGAATTTACGATGAGAGCGAAGACAAAAAAGATGGTCTAAAAATGTTGTCCGTCTGTCTGTCTGTCTGTATGTATGTATGTAAATACACCTGCAGCCCAAACGGGTGGGCCGAATTGCTTCAAACTTGTTATATAGAGTTGTTTAGGTATTGTACAGGGGGGAAATCGAAATTTTTTGTAGCTAAAAAAATAACGGTACCTCATATAACCGTTACATTAAAGCCTATTTTTCTCGAAAACGGCGCTAACCATTTTGATTTAAAAAAAAATCAGTGCAGCTTGGTATGTACGACCGATCATATGGTTGAAAAAAAAATGTTTTAAATGTCTGAAAACGGTACTTTCCATAGGACCGTTCCTTTTTTCCTTTCGACTATCTCATAAATGGCTTAGCCGATTGTTCCGAAATTTCTCACATTGTACATATGTAGGTGTAGGTAGCCCAATTTATTATTTAAAAAAAAATTAAATTATTTATATTTTGAAAACTGCTGATTCAATTTGTTTCAAAAATTATATTTATATGTATATGCTGAATACCTATGAATTGACATTTTTGAAAATAATTTTTTTTTGAAAAATGTTTTCAAAAAGATTTAAAAAAAACTTTTTTTCTCAAAAACCGCTCCGAGATTCTTAAAATGTTTTTCTCATAAATTCAAATTTATCTTTGAAATAAAATGGCGTACTTTTTTTTAGCTCAAATTTGTTTAAGTAGATATTTATTTCAGAATATCGATTTTTTTTCCTTTGATTAAGCCGATTTAATCTTATGTTTTAAAGTTTATATTATTAAATATTTAAGATTGTCATACCGATTTTTTTTGTAGAAAAAATTAAATAAATTTTGTATGTATAGAAAATTTGGTAAAAAACGTCATTAAAAATATATTTAGATTTTTAATAGAAATCTTTTGCATAAGGCTATAACGATTTTGGTAATAAAAAAATATTTGTGCACTTTTTAAAAAATGTATTTACAAATTTTGTTATTAACGGTACATGAACATGACATACAATAACTTTTTTTTGACCTTAAACTTTCTTATAAACTGCTCGACGGACTTCAAAAATTGTATATAGGAGGTTTTTCAAATTATAAATAATAATACATATCAAAATTTTCAAAAGAATGTTTTCTTTTCAAAATTATTTTGAAAACGCCGTTTCAGTCTAAGTTCTACATTTCGAAATATCGACGCTAAGGGTACTCTAGCTTTCATTGAAAACCTTCACTGAAAATTTTACCTTTCGATTATGAAATAGTTTGCTACTGGCGACATTTTAAAATATTATAACATTTTTTTCATCAAGAAAATAACTATCATTTTTTATGATTTGTGTTATTTTAATAATAATGGCGCAAAATTTTAAACAACCTGATGTTAAGGACTTAGCATGATACTACTTAACAGTGTGCCAATACTAAAGCACTTTACTAATATTTTCCTAATTCTAAACACTATTTAACTAGCACCATATTAAATCTATTTTCTTAATAAACTACAACTAAACACGCCTAAAATAGTGCAAGAAAGTATGCGAACATAACTTTTTGACGTTTGTAAATGTCAAAGTGGCATATGGAATTAGTACGATACTAAAAAATTAAAGTAGCCATTTTGTGATTTTAACTTTAGTCAAATGTTAAGAAAATAGTACGATACTAAAGTGGTTTAAGTACCAATTTTGGGGTTCGAAGAAACCAAAAATTTCGTCTTAATATTCGTATTTGTGAAACCGAATTGGAGTGTCTGTGGACTGGTTTTTACTCGAAATGTCAATTTTTTACAGTTTATTTTGATGAATGCATGAGTCCGCGTACAGAAAAATTGAAGTTTTATTTCACGATTATACGAGTACATACATATATAAAAAAAAAAACAATTACAAAAGAAATTCAAGTAGTTTGGTCAAACACTTGAACATGGAAGAGCCTTTGACAACAGATTATTTGGTACAAGATTATTAGTAGAAACCAATAAATATAATTTTAAAGTCGTTTTTATAATTAATTTTTTATTACAAAAATTTCTTTAATTTTTTCTAAAAAAAAATGGTTATATGACAATTTTAAATATTTAACAATATAAATTTAAAAACATAATTTCAAAAGAAAAAATCGCCCAAAAAGTTTTCAAAATACCTACGAAATTTTGAAAAAATATTTTTTTTTTCTTCAAAAATCAAAAAAAAATATTTGTTTGAACATGTTTGTATTCAGCACTGGGAAGAGTACTATAACTCAGGCGATAAAGTTTAATGACGGATTTTTTTTCTTTTAACTTATTTTTATTTTTGTGTTTGCTATTGTATTTCTTTTGTAATCTATTTTATTTCATATTGTATAAGTGTTCGATTACAATAAGCTAAATAAAATAAATAAATAACAGTTATTTACAAGCATTTATGACTGAAGTTTATATCCCTCATTTGGGTGGGAAGGACAATTTTCTAAAAAACAATACTTCAAATGGAAAAAAACAAAAATAACGGTAATAGGTACTTACAATTAAGTTTTACACGTTTTTTTAAGGCTAGAAGTCTCTTCTGTCATCTTGTTTTCGAAAAAAACTAATTTTAAATTCAAAATTTCGGAGAAAAATTGAAAACAAAAAGTTATTGTATTGTTAAATAATTTCTAGCGGAATAAAAAAACGCATTGTAATTTCAATTTCCTTTATTTTTCTCCTCCAAATATCTCCACACACTCTTCCATCGACATTTATGATACTTCCAAAAAAACAAAACGATTCATCGCCTGCATCATGCAGCCTTCATTTGCACAGAGTGTGTTCACTTCAAAATATTCATTCAAAATTGTGACATTATTTACTGAATTTTTGCTTGCATTTTTTGCGATTTTAAGTTCTTAATCGAATACTGAAAACTATATGGTTTTAGGTCTAAACTAATTTTCAGTATTCCACAAATTTGAATAAATACAAATTTTGGATTTGAAATTAAATTTTTTCAAACTATTGATTTAACTTTTGATTTAAAAAAAAGATGATAGAAGAAATTTCTAGCTTAAAAAAAAGTGCAAAACTTAATTTTATGCATTGCCGTTATTTTTAAATATTTTTTTTTATTTCAAGTGTTTCTTTTTCTAGAAAATTCCCCTAAAGTCCAAATTGGGTGAAATAGACCCCCACCATTTTAAAAAAAGAAACGCTTATGTCGAACTGTTATACAAAAAACTGTTTCTTATCGCCGGAGTTATCGAATTCTCGTTAAACGAGGTTTGCTAAGAAATTTCTTTAACATAAAATTGTGGTGTATTGGGTATTGGTAAATTGGAGAGTTTCAAGGTGTCGAAATATAAACAGTAGAAATTTCACTTGTATTAATAAACATTTAGAAATTATAAACGAAACATTTTCAAAAGAAAAATTAAAATACACGATTGGATTGCACGCAATTTTGCGTATGGTCGATTAGATCGTAACCACGATTCTAATTGTAGAAATAGATAAATATAATTGCGCAAAATTTTAGTCGATTTAGTAATATGTTAAATCATTTTTAGTATGATACTAGGCTAAAAAGAGGATTTTGCTAATTTTAAACCAGCTTAGTATCGTACTATTTTCTTAACATTTTACTAAAGTTAAAATCACAAAATGGATACTTTATTTTTTTAGTATCGTACTAATTCCATATGCCACTTTGACATTTACAAAAGTCAAAAAGTTATGTTCGCTTACTTTGTTGCACTATTTTAGGCGTGTTTTGTTGTAGTTTTTTAAGAAAATAGATTTAATATGGTGCTAGTTAAATAGTGTTTAAAATTAGGAAAATATTAGTAAAGTGCTTTAGTATTAGAAAACTGTTAAGTAGTATCATGCTAAGCCCTTAACATCAGGCTGTTCAAAATTTTGGGCCATATGTTTGAAATCGACTTTGTACTCAATTTTGTATTATACTAAATTTATTTAATATTTGTCTAAACAAAATTTTGTAAATGAATTTTAAGTATTTAAGTGGATTTTATGAATTTTTTATTTTTTCAAAAATCTCAAAAGTGCATTTATTGAAAATTGATGAAACATTGCGTAGTTGCTTAAAATTTGAAGGGCCTCGGATAAAAAAAAATAAAATGCACGGCTGGATCGCACGTACTTGCTCCTATGTTCAATCACTTTATATGCAAAAGATTCTTAAAGGAAACGGCTAAATGTGTTTTTAAAGTCGTAATTCACTTGATTTTTTATATATAAAAATTTTGAAATTTTTTCAAAAAAAAAAAATTGGTACGAACATTTCAAATTTTTAATAATATAAATTTAAAAACAAAATTTCAGTAAAAATCTTCCACACGTTTTCGAAAATCGAATTTTCAAAAAAAAAAATATATTTTTTTTTCAAAAATCAAAAAAAAACTATTTTTCGAAAATTTTGAATTGCAATTCCTTTTAGAATTTGAAGGAGCTCCTGTATAAAATTTTTTATCGAAATCGGTTGAGCCGTTTATGAGAAATTCGAAAATCAATAAAATGGTTGTATGACAGGTACCGTTAATAACAAATTATTTTAAACATTTTTCGGCCAAAATGTAGAACATACTCAAGGCAGTACTCACACCAATTTTTATCAAAATCGTTAGAGCCGCTTTGGAGATAATTAAGATGGTAGAAAAATTTGTATGGCAAGTACCGTTATTTTTGGGGTTAAAACAACAATTAAAAAATCTATTTTGGACAACCACTTAAAACGCGTAAGCACCTAGTTTGAACAAAACCTGTTCAGCCCTTTAGGATGAAGATCGTTCTACAGACAGACAGACAGACAGGCGGAATTTCCGGACCCACTTTTTTGGTGTTCTCTATCATCGTAATGTCAATTTTGATTAAAATCTCGAGTTCGATTTTTTTCCAAATGGAAAACTTGCCTTATAGTACCTATATCGCAAGTAAATCGAAATCGGAGGAGCTGTTAATGAAAAGTCGAAAATAAAATAAAATGCACGACTGGATCGTACATTCGGTTAAGTAGCTAAAGTTGTTAGCTACTTAAAGTAGCTAACAACTTTAGTGTAAAGTAGCAGCTAACCACTGACGCTGTTAGTAGGTACAGATAGTCTAGTTTAGTTATCCAGTGCATTGAATTGTGTATAATGAATTGTCGAATGCATGATTCAAGGAATGGTTACAAATAGGTACTTTCCTAAAAATGTATATTTAAATTGATTTTAATTATGTAAATGAGGACGGTAATGTGTACCTACATATATAGATGGCGCCTTGGTATTTACTCGTAAATATGTAAATCCATATGTATATAATGAAAGTCAATGGTGTATAGGTGGGTAAAATCGTTTTTTAAACTGATAAAAACTGCCAAAACCATCACTTTAATCAGTTTCTCGAAAAAACTAAGAACGTCATTAGATTAGATAGATCAATGAAAATTTTATAAAATAGTATCTCGAAAACTGTACGACGGATTTTGATAAAATCCTGTTTTAGTTTTTTTGAAAACAATTTTCTTTCTTGAAATTATGGTACCTATGAAGTTTTTTAGAGTTTGTTAATATAATCACATGTCATTATAAAATTTAAAATAATTGTATTTGATTATTTTTGAAAATATAGATTTTTCAAAATTTATTTTAATTAGAAAACAAAACGGTTTTTCAAAATTTTAATATGCAGAATTAGTTTGGCTACCTAGATCTTCTCAGATATAAAATTTGACAGAAATCGAATGTACCGTTACCGATAAAGCCAACAATTAAAAAAAATCCTTTATATGAAAGGTACCTTTAGTAGACTTTTCCTGTAAATTTGATGCTGATCAAAAGATAGTTAGTACCAACAAAAATATTCTCAAAACATTTTATCAAAATCTTTGGACCCGTTTTCGAGAAAAATAAGATTTTCCTTCACGGTTATATGGCAGGTAACGTTTTTTTAGGCCTAAAAATTAAATTTCTATTTCCCCTCTGAGGAATGCCAAAAGAATCACTCATACCAAATTTGAAGATAATCGCTTGAGCCGTTTAGGCTGCAGCCCGTTATACATACAGACGGACAGACTGACAGACAGACTGACAGACAGGCTGACAGACAGACAGATATGCAGACAGATATTTTTTGTCGATCACTTTTTTAGACTTCTCTATGATCGTAATGTAATGTTTGGTCGTTAGATTTTTTTTTGTTACGAATACATAATTTGCCTTATAGTACCTATATATAGTAATCGCAAGTAAAAACAGGTTCTATGGCAATGGCATGTACCGTTAATAACACTTTATTTTATTAGTTCTTACTACAATGTAGACTATACATTAAGTAGTGCACAATATTTTTTAAAATCAAGATCGTTAGTGCAGTTTTCGATAAAATTAAGATGGCAGAAAAAGCATTTTGCATTCTTTCAACATAAACTTTTGTCAATTTCACTGTAAGTTCAAATAATGTAATACATATATTCATTTTCAACATAAATTAGACAATTTTCGTGTATGTGGGAAACTGTTTATCTAGTTAGTAATTATCAATTTAACATTTTCTCAATCTAAATTCTTAACTAAAGCACAAAATGTGCAACCTACGAGAAAGTTCAAAAGAACGTCTGTACGAACGGCTAGTTAATTTATTATATAATTCCAATCCAGAGAAAGTATTTACATACATATATCAGTTTGTCCAGGAACCTCTTCTAAAACAGGTAAGAATGGAACACAAAGATCTTAAATAGCTTAAAAGAAATTTCAATAATTGATTTGCATTTATGTACCTACATACTTATTAACATAAAATTATAAACTCAAAAGTCAATGGCTTTTTGTAATCTAGTATGGTTATGAAAAGACTATAAATAAACAAACTTAAGTTTATGGAAATATTCGAATGGAATCAATTAAGAAAAAAGAAGAGATGGGACAATATTTAAGAAAGAAAATAAATACATAAATGTAAGAGTTTAGAAAAAAGTGCGTCATGCGTCGGTTTACAAAATGTAAAACGTGTGATATACATATATATGTTCCTATGTATATAAATTTGCCCTTGATCAATTAAAATTATAAAATGTTTCACGTTTCCCCTACCAATTTTTTTAAAGAATCATTCTAAAAAGTTAAATTTTTGTTTAAATAATCAACAAGATTTGAGATTTTTGTACAATCAAAAAACAAGTATACATACATATAAGTAGATTTATGTATGTATATACTTAATGTATTTAAGATAAAGACAAGAAACGTTAATCAAGATAACACCATGGTGACATGCATAGCACCCATATATATGTATTTACGAACCTAATTTTTCATCAAAGTAAAAAAAAAAATATTTAAATATCAAATACATACAAAAACATATACGTAATTTCCGGACCAATGACCGACAGGAGGTAAACAAACCTGAATACGATTTCAGAGTGAACTCCCTAAACACAAATATATGCACCTTATTTTAGGTGTAAATTTTCTCCAAAATTCATTTCCTGTGACGAAAAAAAAAAATGTTTCGACAACAAAACTTCAAAGTATTGAGAATGCAGACATCTCTGTGAGATTCAAAAAAACTTGATTTGCCTATAAAATTATTACTTGAATGACTTTATGCATATGTATGTATAAAGTTTAAAACTTCTAGAATCAAGTTGTGAGTATAAGGTGATACGTAAATCTCCAAATTGATTCCTAAAAATACAGCACTGATTAAACAACGAAGCTCAAATGAAACAACTTGCATAAAACTGAATTAATTGTTAAAAAAAAATTATTAAAGTTTACATTTATAGAAGATATTTTTTTTAAATAAGATTTGTGGATTCCTAGTAAAATAGCTAAGTCATTTTTTTAGGAATGGATCTCTACAGGGTTTTCTTTTCATTTTCTTAAAGTATTTTGGTTAATAATTTGTTTTGATAATATATTACCCTATATATACATACATACACAGCTTTTAAATAATCAACAATTATATGTTCATTATTATCAAAAATGAATAAAGCGATTTTATTAAAATTTAAGCTATTCATTTTTCATGTCCAAGAACAGTTTTAATTGCGATTATAGGTAATAGTTATAAGGCAAGTTATCCATTCTTCGAAAAAAAAGTTTTGAGATAAAAATCAAACATGACATTACGATGATAGCGAGGACGAAAAAGAAGGTCTAAGAACTCTGTCTGTCTGCATGTATGTATAGACATCTACAGCCCATACGGATAGGCCGAATTGCTTCAAACTTGGTATATACATAGAGTTTTTTTAGGTATTGTACAGATGGGAAATTTAATTTTTTTAGCTCTAAAATAACGGTATCTGCCATATAACCATTAGGTTAAGGCGTTAAAGCCTATTTTTCTAGAAAACGGCTCTAACGATTTTGATTTAAAATAAAATGCACGACTGGATCGTACAAACTAGCTCTTGTAGCTAACAACTATTATATTTATCCTATGCAGATTTAAAGCCCATGTAGGTAATATTACTTTGATTCTTAGTATAATGAATTTTCGAATGTACAAATACATACATGTATATAATGAAAGTGAATGGTGTATAGGTGGGAAAAATCGTTTTTCAGACTTATTTAAAATGCCAAAACCATCACTTTAATCAGTTTTTCGAAAAAATGAAGAACGCCATTAGATACCGCGGATCAGTGAAAATTTTATAAAAAAGTATCTCGAAAATTGTAGGACGGGTTTTGATGAAATCCTGTTTTTTATTTTTCGTTTTTTCAAAACAAAATTCTTTTGAATTTTTGGTATGCAATTTTTTAGAGACCATTAATGTTCATGTTAATATAAAATTTAAAATTATTTTTGTTTTGATTAGTTTTAAAATTATTGATTTAAAAAAAAAATTAAATAAATTATTTTAATTTAAAAACAAAAGTTATTCAAAATTTAGATATGCAAAAATAATTTAACTACTTAGATCTTCTCAGATATAAAATTTGACAGAAATCCAATGTACCGTTACCGAGAAAGCCAAAAATTAAAAAAAAACGTTATAAAGATGCCGTTAATAAACTTTTCCTGTAAGCTTGGTTCATATCAAATCATAGCTATTACCAACAAAAACATTCTCAAAAATTTTTATCAAAATCGTTGCAGCCGTTTTAGAGAAAAATTAGATTTTCCTTCAAGGTCATATGGCAGGTACCGTTATTTTTAGGCCTAAAAATAAAATTTCAATTTTACCTCTGAGGAATGCCAAAATAATCACACATACCAAATTTGAAGGCAATCGGTTAAGCCGTTTAGGCTGTAGCTCGTTATATATGCAGACGGACAGACTGACAGACAGACATACAGACATTTTTTAGCGATCACTTTTTTAGAATTCTCTATGATCGTAATGTCATGTTTGATTGTTAGAATTTTTTTTTTACGAATGCATAACTTGCCTTACAGAACCTATGATTTCAAATCAGTGCAGCTTTTTAGGTACGACCGATCATATGGTTGAAATTTTTTTTTTAAATATCTGAAAACAGTACTTTACATAGCACCGTTCCTTTTTTCCTTTCGACTATCTTCTAAATGGTTTAAATGATTCTTTCGAAATTTCACACATATATTGGCTTAAGTTGCCCAATTTCTACTACATACTAATATACATATAATGTATTTGCTGATTACCTATGAATTGGCATTTTAAATTTTTTTTTTGAAAAATTTTTCAAAAACTTGAAAAAAAAACTATTTTTTCTCAAAAACTGCTACACAGATTTTTTAATTTTTTTTTCACATAAACTCAAATTTATCCAAGAAATAATATTGCGAACTTTTTTTGGGCTCAAATTAGTTTGAGTATTTATTTCAGAATTTTGAATTATTTTTCTTTGATTATGGCCAATTTTTCAATAGTCAGTTAGTACATATTCTCCAGATAGAGCAAAATTCAGTTTTTTCCAACAGAAATAAGAAGTTAACTGAGGAATAAAATAAATAATTATTTTCGATGTCGAAAACACTTTAAAAAAAATTATTGCTTTGAAATAAACGTTAAACAAAAAATTAATGTCTATGAATAATTCGAGACTCGAAATAAAAGTGACGTTTAAATTAAATTATTCTATAGATTGTTTTTTCTTGATTGAAAAATTAGAGATAGTTGTCCGGTTGTTTAACAGTCAAGTACATTTATTCCTCTGGCAACTAACTGGATGTTTATCTGCAGATTGAAAAATCGGCTCTAAGCCGATTTAATCTTTTGTTTTTAAGTTTATATTATTAAATATTTAACATCGTAATACCAATTTTTTTTAGAAAAAAATTAAATAAATTTTGTATATATACAAATTTAGTAAAAAATGATAGAAATACGAACAGAATTTTCACAGAATATTTATTGGAAGTTGTGAAATTGCTAATATTAAGGTTGCAAAATGATATCGGTCAAAGAACCTAGGTTATTCAAAAAATTCGTCGAAACGAAAGTCTGCTGGTGACAAATTTTAATGTGCATTGTTGTTTTTCGGTATTTGGAAAAGTCTCGACCAGGGTGATATTCTCGGTCGAAATAGCAATACACGGCCGGATCTTCTTGCAACATCTGTAATGGGCGAATTCGTTACAATTTGTAAAATTTTTTCACAAAATTCTCGAAAAAATTATTAGAAAGACTTCCTGGAGCAGAAAAACTTCCTCTACATTGAAAAAAGTGGGGAATTCTTACTACATGAATTTATTTCGTTGATGGACACATCACTCTAGTGAGAAGTTCATTTGTTCAATAGACTGAAATCTTCGTTCTGAAAACTAAAAATAAAAGGAAATAAAGAATGAAACGTAGTAAGGAAAACACAAATAATCGACAATTGGAAAATTTTAATATTTGTTCACTGGAATTCTCGAGGGTTTTCTTTTTTGTTTGTTTTCTAGAATATTTTTGTTTTGTGCACTGTTCTATGTGTTGCGTGCACTGATCTCTATAATACACTGGATAGTGTATTCCCTACAAAGTATAACAGTTTTTTTGACTCCATTTGAATTTGACAGTAGCACCATTGCAATTGCCTATCTCGTTTTTTTATAAAAAGAGAGAAAGAGATAGATTGTACTCCTTTTCAAAAAAAAAAATTGAAAAACAATTTATTTTTATGTTCAGTTTCAATCAAGATAATAAGAACTACAAAAAATTCAGAAAAGGAAAGACGGAAGACGGACACGGAAGACCTGGACAATTGGATCTCGCAATAATTTAATTAATTTAATTTAAATTTTATTTTTTTTTTAACAAGGTGCCCTTGGTATGGTTGATTAAACAAATTTAATTTCAAGCATAAGCAACCATCTTGAAATGTAACTTTGGCAACAAAAATGTTATACTGTTATACTGACATGGACCCTCTACAATTATTACAGTTTTCTATTGGGGTCGATTTTTTTGTGTGAATACACTATCCAGTGTATTATAGAGATCAGTGGTTGCGTGCTGTTTTATTTTTTTTAGTTTGGTTCTGGTATGTCTCGAGTGATCATTCAATTATGCCCATCACTAATTTATGTGATTGTGTCCAGAGGGTTTGTTTACTTTGTTGCAAGTTTTACAAAAATTCCCCCGCTGCTGTGAAGTTTGATAGTTGTTACACTTCTTACTACAAAAAAGATACCAAACAGATCTAAAATTTGTGCAAATTACACGAGGCGTCGCGGTCGTCCGTCGCGTGCGTCGTCAGTCAAGGTTTGTTTTTGTTAAGTTCTAATGGCATATTGAAGAGTTGGTGTTTTGCTGATGACACCTCATGTGTTCTTTATTTCCATAAAATAGCTAGCCTAAAGCAATTTTGTATTAATTCTGAATTTAAACAAATACAGTAAGACCTAAAAATAAGCATCATAAGATGTTGCGAAAGCAAAAAATAATAAAGCAAAAATAAAATATCGCAGTTCTAACCACATGAAATATTCATGTAATTCATTCTCTTACAAAAAGAAATGAACACTACTCCAAATAATTTTCGGAGTTTTTCAAGGAAGAGAGCGCTCACGAGAGATGAAATTATGAAGACTGTCACAAAAAAAAAGTTATCAGTTGTCGATTGTTTCATTTTATTTTTCATCTAAAAACAACTCTTCACGAAAAATGGCTAATTTTGTGTTCAATGGGTTCCCGTACCAACATTTTTGTCAAAATGAGAATATGTGAATTCTTGACCACAATGATCAAAGTACGTAAACACATTAATGTGTTTATTTTAGAGAGCTAAAGCAAAATCTGTATGGGTTTTTTGACAGAAAACGTTCCGGTTTGCGTTTGACCTGTAATTGACAGCTCCATAGAAAATAATGACGCAAAAGAAGGCTTATTTCAAAAATAAGGAAATGAAGACTTTCAAAGGTAAAAAAAACTGTCAAATTTATTGTGTCTTATGACTCATTCGTGCAATTAATAAATATTTTTATTTGCAATATAAAATTATGTTGTTTTCGATTGGCTGTTCGGAGTTACTCTTTTTAGTCCGAGAACGTTCGATTGGCTGTTCCGAGTAATATTTTCGAACTATATTTCTTGTTTTTGATTTCATAATAGGCGTTTTTCTTTTTTAGTTCAGAGCAGAGTCTGAGTTGTCAAAAAATTTGTTTGTGTTTCTGTTTAACTCAGAGCATGCAGAGCTCCAAATGTGTGTTTCTTTTTTCGTTCTGAGCATGTGTAGATCGCACTCGACGTGCTCGAAGCTAATTGACTGAGCATATGAGTAAATTGCTGAACGCACCAAATGCCATATATTCCAAGAAGGAAAATGTGAAGAAAAAAATAATTATATACATGA
Organism: Philhelius pedissequus; assembly: GCA_910595825.1. Taxonomy (NCBI): domain Eukaryota; kingdom Metazoa; phylum Arthropoda; class Insecta; order Diptera; family Syrphidae; genus Philhelius; species Philhelius pedissequus. The sequence goes on from OU343163.1 coordinate 34,405,922, forward strand.
GTTGGCGAAATAAGTTGATCGCTTGTAGATATTTTCTGTATCCGGTGTGTATCTGTGTAAAAAAAGGGTAGGCTTTGTTTTATATTGCTTTTTATGATTCAAATGAAAATGTGTGGTTCAAGTGTGTTTAAAAAACATATCAGTGTTCAGCGCTCGCTCTGTTTGGAACAAGTTCAGTGCATAATCTATGTGTTCAGACTCTGGTTAGTGCTCTGCTCTGAACTAAAAAAGAAAAACGCCTAATGAAGTACAAATAGAACACGCGTATAGATTCAAAGCTTTTCGTTATTTGTCAAAAGTAACAATTATTTGAAGAAGCCATTTTTTTTAGTTACCGACGTACAAATTTGTGTGAACAAATTTACGAATACGAAATTTTTATATTCGCTTGTATTAAATATATGTATAGAGCTTTCTGAAAATCCAATCGAAAATGGTATTATTCTTAAACAAAACTTTTCACAAGAACATTTCATTAAACATAATTTTGACGCATAAAAGAAATGGCTAACCTTGTGTTCAATGCGTTCAATGAAAGTTTGTTTCTCTCTAAAAGAGATTTACTATTGCTCTTGTCAAAATGACAGTCTGTGAATTTTTGTGCACTAAAAGGAAACACAGCTTATATCAGAATAAACCGTGAAATGCATGCAGAACGAAACTTTGTGTTCTGTATCTGAGAATGTTCCCATATTTGGAATGAAAGAAAAATAAATCTGCTCTAAAGCTTATATCGAGGATAATTTTTTTTTAATTTCTTTTTTTTTAGGGAAATTTATTCACGAGGGTAGACAAAATTTCCAGCGGATACAAAAATTTAAATTTAACTTCGACAAAATATTCCGAGTAATGTTATCTAATTGGAATTAAATATTAATTAATTGAGCAGAGGTCGACTGCATAGGAAAAATTAAACGTGGCATTCTAATGAAATAAGGGCATGCATTTCCTTATTTTGAGAAATTCAATTAATTAAGAAAGTTATTATAATTCAAGGAAAAGTGCTGACGGAAAATTCAATTGAAATAGTATTTCTACATGAGGAGAACACAATGTTTTATTATCACCAATAACCCATATGGTTCAGCCAATGAAAATAAAACGATCTGGGTTATGTACTTATATGTACGCTCTTAATTTCGATGTTTAATTTTGCTTTCAGATATAAGTACACTGTTCTCGCCAACCACAGTACTGCTTTAATAAAATTAGAACTGCAACCTCGCATAGATTTTCTCAATTAATCGTCTCTCATTTTCCATTCTTAACATCTGAGCGTCAATTTTTTGTAAATTCCGTGCGTCTTTGGAACTCTTTACCAGGGAATGTAAAAGTATCCCTAAATGCAACAAGCATTAAGAAGGCCTTAAAATCTTTTTTTTCAACAACTTTGTAAATACATTTTTTTAATAATTTGAAATTAAATCTATTAATTTTGTATACAGTTTTCTAGCTCTATTCTGTAAAATTAGCTTTAAACTACCTTATAAGATTTTACATCTTACAGTTTGTAAAGCAATCACGAAATAAAATAAAATAAAATAAAATAAAATAAAATAAAAATAAAATATGTACGCTCTGTTCGCCGAATTTAAAACTAATTTTTGCAAACACAGATAGAAACCCCGATAGAGGACTGGATCTCGTGTTGTTTTTGTAATACGTGTTAAAAAAATAACGCAGATCCAGACCCGTAAATAAAAAAACGCAGCTAATATTCATCTACATAATTATTCATATTTATTTAAATTTTTCGCCAGAGAATTTAAATGACTACTTAAAAGGTGACTAATAACCGGGTTCGACCGTTTCAACACAAATATAATATATACTATTGATATTTGAATAAATTCATTGATATTTTCCTTTGTTTTTATATCTGCTGTCAAGCACACAACATTCGGCTGGAGGAAAACATTACTTTCATTAGGTATTAAAAAATAAAAGGTAATAAATCACCGGATTAATTAGTAAGCATAAAGGTAAATGGTCAAGGCCGATTGACAAATGACTTGCACATTGATAAATATACATATTCTCTTCACAAATTGTCTTAAAGATTGTTTTGGATGTCCATAGAATAGCATGCCTAACTTACAGCAGGTATTATAATAATTATTTCACGAACAATATAATTTTGAAATTACCGCAAAGCAAGGTACATTAATTTCTTAATTTTGTTAACGCAAACAGAGAGTAAACTATCATTTTCACCCTAATGTCTCTATTTATAAATGAAGATTAAAATCCTAGATTGTGTCAAGTAAAAACACATGAAAACCAGAAGAACACACAAAAACAAACTCTGTATGTCTGACTGACTGACTGACCACCCAAGGCAGCTAGAAGAGTATTCGTTTCGGCATTTTTCAATGAATAATTGAAGTTCCACAAATAGCAAAATGTCACCTCCAATAATGAGTAAGTGTTCAATCCAGTAGAGTTGGTTGTCCGTCCAAACCAGCAGCACAGCAATTATTGTTAAGATTGTATCTTAGTGTCCTTTTTGTTTTTTTTTTGTTTATACTTTTATCGTAAATGGCGTTGGTGATGAATGTCAACCTGACAACACAATGCATTCCTAATTCTTCTGCCCGCGAAGGACCCTACACTTTTACGGACAACTATACGACTATGCGACCACGACGACGACGACGACACGTTGTCCGGTTGTCGGCAAACCGCAGCGAAATATCAACTACCAACGACAACGACGACCGACTACGAAGACGATGAGGATGAACATCTGTAATGAATAATTCACGAGGAATTTAAATTGTATCCCAAATGGATGCCAACTTATGCTGGGGGATTAAACTTAAACACAACACTTTAGCCGGACAGGTACCATTTCCTCAGCTGCCTAGTAGCCGTCAATGCTTCAGCTTCAACTTCAGCTTCAGCAAAAAACAATTTTAAACGCAAACAGGTTCGTTGGGTCAATCACAGGCACAACTATATACTAAAAGGTAGTTCTCCTTTGCAGCAGTCTTACTGCGACTTCTGTAGGTATGTAGATATTTAAAAACTATAACGCATCAGATTCATGCAGAGTCTTTTTTCTGGTCATCCATCCATATATTCGATCTGACAGGACAGGCAATCAAAAAATGTATTGCGGGATGACATAAAAATGAAGGAGATCCGCGGTGCACATTAGCGCAGAAGAAATGCACGCATCAGCCGCGAAGCCGCCGCACCGGAGGCATTTGTGCAGTGGACCTGATGGGAACGTATGCAACGAGGGCATGCCATTGACCGTTTACTTGAATACTTAATGATTCTATGCCCAATGTCCATGATATGCGTGCAGCGACCGGTGAGATTATAGACTTGCACCACGACGACCGACCGACGACACGGATGGCACCTAGCAACTTGAATTCAAAATCAACATTCACTGAAATGCAATCATTAGCGACGTCGACAAGGGTATAGTTGGGGCATTAAGTGCCCAAAGGTGCACTTTGTTTGGTCTTTTTGTTTTTAAATGCTTTTGAATTTTTGACAGCTGTCATACACTAATTTTACCATCATGGAAACTAACGGCCGGTCACCGCTGTGGTACTTTAATATAATTTTCATTCAGCTTCAGTTTTTGGAGCTGGCACAAATTGGGAGATAGATTTTTTTACGATTTTCTATTTATATTAATAACAACTCAATTGAATTTACAGTACACACAATTCTCATCAATTAACAATGCGATGTCATCTCGTTTTCTCTGTCGTGTTGCTTTTCAAATGACATTCCATAATTTCTTTGATGTTAGCAGATTTTTAATCGATGAAAAAGTAACAACCATCTGTCAAGTCGATTTCCAAACAACAATTTCAAATCGGTTTCAGATTTTTCTAGTGTAAGTAACTTGCAAAAATTAATGTGCGTGCAAAATCTATGAAATCTTGCTAAAAACGCAAGATTTGTTTTGACAGCAGAAAATCGATGTTGCTTATAAATCGATTGTGTTAAGAAATAAAATGCACTACTGGATCCCACGAACTTGCTCCTATGTTCGATCACATTATATGCAAACGATTCTTAATAGAATTGGCTAAATGTATTTTAAAGTCGTTTTCCACATAATTCTTTATATATATTTTCCAATAAGAGGTGTTATTTTGATATTCAAAAAAAAGAAATGCGTTGTTGAAGCGTGTATCGTTCCATTTTTATTAATAGCGTAGTTTCTACTTGTCAAATGTCAAAAAATGACAGCTTCAAAAGTGACAGCTACCGAAATAGCGGGCTATTCAAAATAACTCCTCCTTATTGGAAAACCCTTGGGTTTTCCAATAAGAGGTGTTATTTTGATATTCAAAAAAAAGAAATGCGTTGTTGAAGCGTGTATCGTTCCATTTTTATTAATAGCGTAGTTTCTACTTGTCAAATGTCAAAAAATGACAGCTTCAAAAGTGACAGCTAACGAATTAGCGGGCTATTCAAAATAACACCTCTTATTGGAAAACCCCTTATAAAAATTCCTAAATTTTTTCCAAACCAAAAAAAAAATTGGTATGGAAATTTTAAATATTTAATAACATAAATTCAAAAACAAAAATTGAGAAAAAATCATCCACCCGTTTTCGAAATTTTGAATTTTCAAAAAAAAAAAATATTTTTTTTATTTCAAAAATCCAAAAAAACTATTTTTCCAAATTTTAAAATGCAGTATTATTTAGTAGTTGAAGTAACTTCGGTATAAAAATTTTCATCGAAATGCCTTAAGCCGTTTATGAGAAATTCGAAAATCAGGTGCCGTTAATAACAAAATATTTGAAAATTTTGTTTAGCCAAAATGTAGACCATATACATAGTAGTACACATACACACACTCATTCTTATCAAAATCGTTAGAGCCGTTTTCGAGATAATTCAGATGGTAGAAAAATTTGTATGGCAAGTACCGTTATTTTTGGGGCTAACACAACGATTCAAAAATCTATTTTGGACAATTACCTAAAACACCTAAGCATCAAGTTTGAACAAAATCGGTTCAGCCCTTTAGGCAGTAGACTTTTTTATATTTTTGACAGATCACACATGACAAATGCCACGAACATTTGACATTTCGATTCAGTATTGTTTGCCATTACATCATAAATAGACTTACGCCTGAACAACGTTTGCAAATTATTGAAATTTATTATCAAAATTCGTGCTCTGTGAAAAATGTGTTTCGCAAGCTACGCGAAACCATGCATCAATTGAGAGGCGAATTTGGTGAGCAGTTGATCTCACGTTTTGGCGCAGTCAATTGGCCACCAAGATCATGTGATTTGACCCCGTTAGACTATTTTTTGTGGGGCTATGTTAAGTCTATTGTCTATGGGGACAAGCCAAACACGATTGCTGCCTTGGAAGCCAACATTGAACGCATCATTGGTGAGATTCCGGCCGAAATGTGTGAAAAAGTTTGCCAAAATTGGACCTTCAGAATGAACCACCTGAAGCGTAGCCGCGGGCAACATTTAAGTGAAATTATTTTTATAAAGTAAATGGCAGAAATTGATTTATCGATCCAAATAAAAATTTCATTCACTTTTTACAAGTTTCTGTGTTTTTTTGAATTTTCAAAAACCAAGCTCTTAAAAAATCACCGTTTATATCATCGTAATGTCAACTTTGATTAAGATCTCGAGTTCGATTTTTTTTCCAAATGCAAAACTTGCCCTATAGAACCTATGTATATCCCAAGTAAAAATCGAATATTTGGTTGTCAAGGGATACTCTAAAAAAGAATGGAAATTGGTAAATGATATTCTAAATAAATCATCACAAACTGAACAGATTAAAACATTAAATAGTAATGGAACTATTATATTAAAGCCCAAGGATGTACCGGATAAATGTAATTACTATTTTTCATCTATTGGCTCAAAAGTAGTGTCAAATAGATGTACCGCCATCATTGACTGCGATTGGTTAGCTTACAAGGCGTCACCTTCTAGAAGCTTCTTTTTCGATCCCATATCATCCTTTGAATTGTACAAAATTATTATCTCGTTCAAAAATTCTGTTTATTCTTTTACTTCTTGTGTGCTTCTCAAATAATTATGTTGAAAAAATAACTTTTAATATTTTCGATGTTTTTGTGTCATATCTTTCACATCAGCATTATTAAAGGCATCTTCCCAGAGGACTTGAAACAAGCTGAAGTGGTGCCTTTATTTAAGAAATGAAAAAAAACATAGCTGAACAATTATAGTCCTATTTCATTACTGCCTGTCTTTTCGAAGATATTTGAAAACGCTGTTAGGAATAGAATGATTGTTTAGCAAATCTCAATTTGGCTTTCGTAGTGGCCTGTCAATTGAAGGAGCCCTTTTAAATGTATCTTCAAATATTTATGATGGTTTTAACAACAACAAACTAACTGCAGCTCTCTTTATAGATATTACAAAAACATTTGATACAGTTGATCATAAAATATTATTAGAAAAATTCTATAAATGCGGGTTCAGCGGTGAAATGCTGAATTGGTTTAAGTCTTATTTAACTGGTAGAGGACAAAAGGTTAAAATTAAGGATCAATTTAGTTCTAACCGTACAATTTCCTTAGGAGTTCTGCAAGGTTCAGTGCTTGGGCCCACCCTTTTCTTAGTGTTTATAAACTCAATTTTTTTTTTGCAAAATTATCGTAGCAAAGTAAGTGCGTTCGCTGATGATATGAAATTATAAGTCATTGGTTCCAAATGCACAAAATGGTAGTCAGTGAGAAAACAATTATGTTTTTTAATAGTAGTTGTTGGCAAGGAAGGAGACTGTGTTCGTTTCATATTTCACTGTGCAAACTGGAATAAATTTAAATAAAGTAAGTTTTCTTGTAACCTAGGAACAAATTCTCAAACATTTCATGAATGGCCAACAAGGTCAGAAAATTGTTTTGAAATTGAGTGTGTTAAGTACTTTAAGTATTTAGGAGTTTATGTTGACTGGAAGATGAGTTGGTCTGTTCACACAAATAATGCACTCAAAAGGTATCTTAGTGCTGCCATAAGGCAATTTTACTTCCTAAAATCACATTGTTCACAGATACTTCTTAGGTGTGTTTACTTTGACTTAGTTCACTCAAAGCTTGAATATGGAATAGTGTCTTGGGGTGGTACACATGATACCAAATTGAATCCACTTCTAGTTTCTCAAAAACACGTATTCGTCTTATTTGTAAAAAAAAGTCGCAGACGAAAATTTTAAATTGTAGTTATATTATGTGGAAAAAATAACTTAAAAAATAACTTAAGTAACAAAATCACGGAAGTCAGCGCGCTATCTCTCTGGTACTTAATTGCTTCTAGGTTTATAAAATCGGCGCTGTTTGCATCATTTAAAACATATTTTTTATTTTATTTTCTGTACCACATAACTACTTTTTTGAATAAATATTGTAAAACAATAAGTGTTTATTTACTAAACATAAAAAGTCAATGCTGAGTAAAGTCAAGGCTAAATTCTTGTAGGTACTTAGATCATTTTGTTGCTTTAATGGATTATTCAACGGAAGATATGACTTTTGTTTCTATTACAAATAAGCTATATTCGTATTTTCAGGTCTTGTGAGATTATTTTTTATCTAGAATGTTTTTTTTTTTTAAATATTAGCATCATAAATAAAGTAAAAAAAAATTTTGTTCGCCTATCTCAAAACAGAAGGTCACACGTGTTTTGACTCTTATATTGTTTAATAAGCTATCTTTGCATTGAAGATGCGAGGTAATTATGAGAGCTAATACAAAACATAAAGAATATGTAGGTATGTAAGTTTTTTTTTATTTTTCAAACTTGTTTATTATAAAAAAAAAAACATGAACGTTTTGATACCAAAGTGAATATTTTTCAAAAATTCAAAAAGCACAGTTTAACCAATATTTGCACAGTTTTTTTTTGAAAAATTTTATAAAAAGAAAAAAACAAAAAACAAAAAACAACACATTTAACAAATTCAAAGCCTGTACTGTATGTTAATTTTGATTTTCAAAACTAAAGCTAGTTTATACAAATTTCGAATGTTAAAATATGTAATGTGTTTAAAAAACGAGGATACTTCAGATAAGTAAGAGTATAAGGATAAGTTTGACCATTCTACTCTATTAGCTAATGCCTCGGGACTTCCACTTTATGAAGCTTGCGCAAAAAATAACGGTTGTCTCGTACCTTGTGAACTAAAATTTACAGGCAGCGTTGCCAACCTCTTTTTTCAAAAATGCCCTATCCTAATAAACATGCATTTTTCAATACATAAAATAATTTCTGTTCCAGAATCCAAACTTTTAAATTTGGCATAATTTCGGGCTGACTGGAGAGCGCTCATGAGAGATTAAAATATTCCCCTTCCTTAATTAAACTAATTTTTGTTAACCTAATATAAAGTTATTTTAAATGACAATAAAAAATAAAGTGCACGACTGGATCGCACGTACTTGCTCCTTTGTTCGATCACATTATATGTAAAAGATTCTTAATGGAAGCGGTTAAAAGTATTTTTAAGGTCGTTTTTCACTTAAATTTTTATATATAAGAATTCTTAAATTTTTTCTAAACAAACATTGGCACGAATATTTTAAATATTTAATAATATAAACTTAAAAACAAAATTTCACAAAAAATCGCCCACCCGTTTTCGAAATATTGAATTTTCAAAAAAAAAATATTTTTTTTTTCAAAAAAAACTATTTTTCGAAAATTTTGAAAAGCAGTATTATTTATCATTTAAAGTCCTGTATACAAATTTTGATCGAAATTCGTTGAGCCGTTTATGAGAAAGTCGAAAATCAATAAAATGGTTGTATGGCAGGTACCGTTAATAACAAAATATTTTTAATTTTTGTTCGTCCAAAATGTAGACCATATTCAAATTAGAACACACAACTATTTTTATCAAAATCGTTAGAGCCGTTTTCGAGATAATTAAGGTAGCAAAATGCTAGAAAAATTTGTATGACAAGCACCGTTATTTTTGGGGCTAAAACAATGATTCAAAAATCTATTTTGGACAATCAACCAAAACGACTAACCTCCAAGTTTGAACAAAATGGGTTCAGCCGCTTAGGCTGTAGACCGTTCTACAGACAGACAGATAGAATTGCCGGACCCACTTTTTTGGTGTTCTCTATCATCGTAATGTCAACTTTGATTAAAATCTCGAGTTCGATTTTTTTCCAAATGCAACACTTGCCCTATAGTACCTATTTCGCAAGTAATAATGACGAGCAAAAAAAAGTCCAGAGAGAAAAATATCTGTTGAGAAAACGCGCTCCTTTTTCCCACAACACAATTTCACTTTCTATTTTGCAGGAAAAAATATTCATGGTGGGTATAATGTTTTTCTTCGGGCTAGTTCAAAGTTCGATAAGAAAATTTTAACGTCAAATATTCTGTTTTTGTGCAAAAATTCCTCACATAAGAAATACATGTATTTTTTTCGGCAAGTTACTGTATACTACTGCATAAAGTAAAATTAAAAATAACTAACTAATTACATTTCACTTACTCCAGGAATCTGAAAATATTTTTAATGAATTACTCTATTTATAAGCAGCATTTAGAGTTCGATTTCGTTTGGGGTCGGATTTGACGTCAAGAGTTAAGTACTCCATTAGAAGTTCAGTTGAAAAGATATTAATATTTGGCGTTTCTCTAGTTATCAGACTATTTATGCTAAGGCAACTCCTCAACTTAGGTTTTTTCCCACAAATTTTAAACTCGTGAAAGCAGCACAAAACCACGGGGAACATATTGATCACAAATGTTAGTAATTTTTTTTTGCCGTCAAAACAAGTGATATTTATAAGAAAAAATTGAGCCTTTCGGAACCCCGCTCTGTAAGATCCCTAGAAAAGTTTTAAGATCACGTCTTCAAAACATTGTTTTATTGTTTCGTCAATCCCACCTTTTAAGACCCCTCTTAATAAAAATCCCGATCAATTATAATCCCGCTTAGCTTATTTTGTTTTTTGATAAATGTTACACAAAAAACTTTGCATGCACCCAAATTCGGCTCTACCTCAAATACTACATTGGGTCAAGCAGGTGTCTAACGCCGTCATTTTGGCCCCTTGTGTTGATGCCAAAAGCGGGAATTTTTTTAACGGTATGGTAATAAACAGAATTGTAAGAAACGTTATAATAAAAAGCTGTAACCCAACCCAAGAAAAAATTATTTATAAATTCCATTGGTACCAGAATTCAATTCATTTTCGCTACAAATATGTCAAAGCTCGGATTTTTATGATTAAATCATTCTAATGTGCAAAGAAAATTGTTTTTTTTTTTAAATTCTGAATCAAATTTTCATATCCCTATTATTCGCTGAAGCTATCTCTCTTTTTACTAACTCTGATAAACATTTGTACAATTGGAAGTTTGACAACAATCATAATCACCGACAAGAATAAACGCCAATACCATAAGAACAAAAATAAATTTAAATCGAGTTGCATTCGCAAAAAAAAATCAAATTTAATGGAAAACTCCAAAAGGTAAACAATTTGATATTACAAATATCAACAACTGACAGATTTTGTGTTTTTTTTTTGTTCATTTAACAAGCTTCATAATTTTGTCCAAAGAAATTTCTCAGGCTAAAATTCCCAGCCTGCAGTTATATATTGCTCTTCTGTGAACGCTGTTTCATGTATAAAATTACTACGTCTCGGGACGCCCGACTAATCTAAGTTGAACTATTTAATATTAAAATTATTTAACTTCAGAGAAGCTTCAAAAGTTCTTCGTTAATTTAATTAATTTCAAAAGCTCTCCGTATGCATCAGAGAAAAGGAAGCCAGATAGACTGGTGCGGTAACGCGTTACGTAACGAGTATAAGAAGTTATCACTTCAAAAATATATAAAAATTTAACATACATAAAAAATAAACCAAATCTATTCATGGAACCTGTCAAAAGTAATTGACTGATGTGTAAACTTCTCAATATTACAGTTTTCTAACTGTTAGTGACATTCTAGGAATCCAATTTTTTAACCAAAAATTCAAGTCAATATACTCTTTCATTCCTGAAAATTTCAGATTTCTAGGTAGACTCCCTAAAAGATGAATTTCTTTTAATTGATATGTGTTAATACTTATCGAATGTAACGAGTTACGTAACGAATCGATTCACCCTCCCATAAAAAGTTATCACTCACAAAAAACACGCCAAAATAATCCAAAAAAAAAACACTATTTCAATTTTTAAATCACTTCACGAATAACCTTATGAAAACACCCTACGCCACTGTACAAATCGAAATTTATTTCTATTACCCTGTCGAAGCCCCATAACGATAACATTGTACAGTACACCGCTACTAACCAATGACCAGTCACTTGAGTTTAAGCCAACCATATAACCTGCTTTACCGGTTCGTTTTTAAAGAGAAAGAGAAATGCAACACGATCAGTTGTTGCCCACTTCGCTTAGTACAAATACCAAGCAAGAATTAACCAAACGGGCAACGGACGAACGACAACCAACCTAACTAGCTAACCTAACAACATCGAACAACGTTGATAGTAGTTTGGTGATGGTGGTGTTGGTATTGTTGTTGTTGCTGCAAACAACAAACTAAGAAAGAATCTCAACAAGACTCTTAAAGCAGCAACAATCGATAAACTTTAAAAATCGTGAGCTGTTAACTTGTCGACATAGAATTAAATTCTATACATACTCGTATATGAGTTTAAGAACCTTGATGCTATTTTTATTACCACTTTTTACAATAACGTCTTAAAGCGTTAGATGTCAATGGGATATTAATTTCCATTGCCATCTCCATCTGATTCATGAATCGGAAAGATTATGCTATCTTTTTCTCAATAGTCAGAGGCAGATTCAGAGTCATGTTAAGCAAACAAAGTGCAAAAATCATAACATTGGCGGTAAAAAATCTATTTGAAATGCCAATTTATTTAAACAATTAAAATGCACAGACACACACAATTAGGTATAAAATTGCTTTCAACATTTGAATAATATTAAATTCAGTGAGTAAATATTGTTGTTAAATTTTATGTGTGAGCAAACCTTGACGCGGATGCAATTTTTGAATTATTACCTTGCATGGTTTTTGTTCTCTTTCCTTCTTATAGCAATTAGTAGACAAAGATTATAGACTTTAGTCCGGCAAAACGATTAATAGTTTTATGATGAATAGTTTAGCATTGATTTATATATAATATATAGTTAATGACACATGTATAGGTATGAAATAATAATTTATGGCTGCGATGTATGATAAAGCAATTTTCTCAAAATTTGTAGAAAGTATAGATATATTATTGTTAAAGAGATTTATCTTGGACATACAATTATTGGCAATGCGTTAATTATTGGTATCACGTTTCGGATTACCATAACATTGTTGATTGGCATTAATTTGCAATTTTTCTGGTACCATAAGAAATAATTTTTTCCAGTGTTACGACTTAATCTAAATTGTAGTAATTCTACTACTTTTTTTCGAAGAAATGTAATGCATTTTTGCTTGCGAATTTAAGTACTATATAAGGCAAGTTATGGATTCGAGCAAAAAAAAATTATAACAATCAAACATGACATTGCGATCATAGAGAACAGCAAAAAAGTGGGTCCCCAAATTCCGTCTGTCTGTCTGCCTGTCTGTCTGCGAGTCTGCAGCCTAAACGGTTAAATGGATTTCCATCAAACTTGATAGATATTATTTTTTCGGCAATATGCCCACAGGTTTTTTAAATTTTTTTTAAGACGACAAATAACAGTAGCTCCCATATATTTTTTTGGCCCAAAAATAAAAACTCTTAAAAACGGCACCAACGATTTTATAAAATAAAAAACTAGGTCATGGAAGGGAAAAGGAACATTTTGGTATTTTGTTTTGGAAAAAATTGTTATTTTTAGTACCTCTAGTATAATGCATACCGTTCTTTGTTGGTTTTCGATTTTCTGGGAAACGGTTAGTTTGATTTTGTTGAAATTTTTTGCTCAGAAGCTCCTAAATAGTGTAAACACTATTGTAAGCCAAAGTTTTTCAACAATTTTTTTTTTGGAAATTAAAATTTCGAAAACGACTTAATGGAGTTTTTCGAAACTTCGTATTTGATAGTTTTTTGTTACTATCTTGAATAGTTAAAAAAAATACATACATGTATATTCGTAAAATAAAAACCAACGGTACCTCCCATACAAATGTTAAAAAAACCATTGAAAAAATCAATTTCTCGAAAACGGCTTCAAGAATTTTTATGAAAAAATGTGTGTGTTCTTAAATTAGTACAGTCCACTTTCGAATATAAAAATATTTTGTTTGCGTATTTATTAACGGTACTTCCCATAGAACCACTTTTCGGCGTTGGATGAACCGATTAAAACAATTTGGTTTATGCAGATTCTCCCTAAAATTTTTAATAAAACTGCTTACTCAAATTTTCAAAAATGAATTTTTTCGATTTTTAAAAAAATAAATACTTTTACTTTTTTGAAAAATCGATTTTTCAAAAACAATTCACTAATTTTTTTTTTAATTTAAATTTTATGTTTATATTAATAATATTTTCAAAATGGGGTTTCAATTTTTTTTTCTAAAAATGATTTTAAAATTTTATACATAGAAAAAATAATTTAATAAAAAACCGCTCCAACGATTTTTGAATTTTTTTAAATATATTCTTATTTATCCATAAATTCAAATCGCATCTTTCTTTTCCTTCAAACTATAACGACTAAGCAATATTAAAACTTTTGATTATATGTATTATCCATTTATTTCTACCTTATTAGCCGTGTTTTATTGGGAAATTTATCCACCGTAAGTTTATCCATTTTACATACAATTCGCTACGGTCTATAAAAAGCTTAAGTAAAAGTTACGGTGGATGGCTGGTTGACGTTTACTCGAGTCTCGAATTTGATTTTGTTAGTTTTGTTGGTACGATTGATAATTGGATTGAATCTCGATGGATGTGTTCATGGAGTGTTATAATTATAAATTGCATTCGTAAGACAAATCGATCTTTTTGATTCTTTTTTTTTTTCTTTTTTTTTATAGTTGGCCAATTTATATTTCTAAAATCTTAGATAACTCCATTTTATAATAAATAATAAGTTCTTCAGTTTGTATCACACCGAACTATAATGTAACTGCGCGCACATTAAATCAAAATATTGTATGTGTGTTGGTTTATCTCGTTGATTTATTTTAAGTTGTTTATGTGCGTGATCATCGTTCATCTAGTGATTAAACTATTTCATTTCGGAAAAATTGCATGTGCGCGCCTAGCCTAAACGTACTAAGCGGCAACTGAACTTCAAAAAATCTGCTTTTTCTTCAATGTTTAATGGACGTTGGCCATGGATGGTATTAGCTTCACTACATGGACATGGACTGGGCGTAAATTTTTGTGATCCAAATGTTTTTTTTCTGGCCATGTGCATGGAAATGGCAAACCAAATGTTAACTACTCGTATTTGTTCCTCCGCGTATGTTAAGTGCAGTCTGATGAGTGAATATTGAATTAAAAGCAAAACATACTCAGAAAATAACAATTTGTAAATTGTCTTGAAAAATAAAACTCTAGCTATCGATCTACTCAAAAAATAAATAAAAGCATGAAATATAAAGGGGAAGTAAGGGGAGTGAACAACTTAAGCTACGTTGTAGTGTGCGTTCAAAACTAAGAAATATTAAAAGGAACAAAGCAAATCACCAGCAATTTTGTTTCCTCGTGTGAAAGGCAAAGACGATTTTTAAACCAATACAAAAATTGCATTGTGTAAAAAGGAACTTGACCATAGTCTATGAACAAACCCATTCACTTATCATTTCCTTTCTATTGGTGCAAAATGAATGTTCGAATTTAAAATTGCAAATGCAACAAAAATGAAAATAAGAAATAGGTTTGTAACATAAATTAAATACTGGTAAGTTTTTCTACTTTCTATTTTATTTGAATAAAAGCTAATTATTGTTCATAATTTTGATATTTTCTTAATTTTACTTTGCAAAAGACTCTTTCATTACTTGTGACTGCTGTGCAGGGGTACCATTTTTACAAAAATAAAAAAGCTATGGTCCATGCTACGGTCGATGCGTTCAGTGGATAGATTCCCAATAAAACACACTTATAGTTATTCCCTTTTTACTAATTGAGTACGTCACTGAATAGGTATCAAATACAATTTAGGCACTCATACATTTATTATATTATATTTACCCACCTACATTCTTCATTTTCATTATTATAAGTATATGTACATGTTTACAAAATTAGGTTCCATCTATATATGTATTCAGATACATAACATACATAATTAAAATCCATAACTTAGATTTAAATATTGATTCCTCGAATCATCCATTCGACAATTCATTATACTAAGAATCAAGGTTATCTTACCTACATAGGATTTAAGCCTGCATAGGATAACTACACCTAACTAACTAAACCTCAATGGTTAGCTACATTTAAGTTGTTAGCTACAAGAGCAATTTCGTACGATCCAGTCGTGCATTTTATTTATTTTGGTTATGTAAATGTTTTAAGGGGATTCTTCAGGAATGTATAGAAAGTCAATTAATATCAATTTGACGACAAAAAGATAGACTGTATCTACTTTCCAAAAATTGATATAAATTCTTTGTAGGGTCACCTTTTCAAAATCTGGTTTTTATCTGAGCCTAGTGCAATTATTCTGGTAGGTGAGCCGTAAACTTGTATAATAAATAACGTCCCATATTATTTCTTCATGTTATTTTTTTTTTATTTCGAAGCATGACACTATATAGGATGGAAAACATGATTGATAAAAATGTTAATAATCAACCAAGTGCATATTATAACCCCGATATGCTCTTTTTAAATAAAACCTAATTCGACGACACTATAGTCAATTAGCCGATATTTGTGGAGAAATTTAACATTTGTGTGTTGTGTATATAATTATTATTTTGTGTTCACACTACATTAGTACATATAGACGTTTGTAGTTGAAAAGTTGAAAGTTTTTTTGGTGACTTGTGTTGTCCAAACTAAATGTGTTTGGCCCAGGTACGACAATTGGGCTCATCAGTTAGATGTTGTCGTACCCTCTTCTTAGACACAATTTAATTTGCAGCACAAATAAAATTTCCAGCACGCAAACACTGCAAATTATATTCTTCTGGGGGAATTTGCTAAAATTTAGATACTTAATACATTTTTTTGTTTCTTTTTTTTTTATAGAAAAGTTAATTTTGTGCCGAAAAAGAAGCCTGAGAATATAATTAAATATGTATGTACAATCGTACATATCAACCTCACTTGGCCAGATGTGGAATTCAGTCTAGGTTTTGTGAACGAAAAGTTGTTCAAACAAATTTTATTTTTTTTTAGTTTAATGATTAAAATTTTCCTTGAATTTTTGTAAGTAAATAAAATTAGAGACAAGAAAATCTGTAGAATTATTTATAAATTTTTTTATAAGAAGCATTTCTTTCAAAAAATATCAACAAATTGTTGATTAAAACATTTACATGTCTCAAAATGATAAAATTTACAACAGAGGTTTTATGAACGGCCATTGACATTGCTTGCATAAACGCAGCATAAAATGTGGTAAGCCCATCAGCTTATCAGTCGACTAAATTAATTTCATTGGAATCTTAAAAAAAATATGCTTTAAACTATTATAACCTTAAACCTATATATTATGTAACGTTGCATAGCAGCAACATAAGCTTAATGCGTTGAAAGGTTGTATAGAATCTACAAAAAAGTGAAATTCTATCGCAAAACCATTTGCCATCGCCTAATTTTCCTTTTTTGAGGGTGGGTAAATGTGCATTTTTGGTACGCACCAACACCATCGATGGTGTATGGATGCCAGAAACTCATGTGTGTCAGAAAGAGAAAACAAGGGTGTACATGAATACTTCGTTTTGACATACGCATATTATAGTTATAATGGGTAGAAAAATGTATATTTTAGTTATGAAGATTTGCATAGCTGCTAAATAAGTCCTTATGCACTGCATAACTATTCGCGGGTTTAGAGTATTTAATTAATAAGACTCTGTTATTGTTCAAATTAATGATGTGCGCATTCAAATGAAATAATCGATTATTACATTATCTAGATACTTCATCTGTAATTATACGAATAATTTCCATTCATCATTCGAATGATGTCTCATCTTTCATAAATGGGCTTTTTCCAATTTCTACTTCACTATCTACTATTTAAGCGTAAGCGTAAGCAAGAGGTATTGTGAGGTGCGAGTGTCTAGTCTAGTGTGGATTATAATGCACGTGTACGTGAAGATTCGAATCAGAGATTTTTTATGCATCTCTCATTGTAGCATTTATTATTCGAATGAATTAGTAATAGTAATCACTCGGTTCTCGAAATTGCTACATGTTGTTTGATCACTCGAGATACAGGTAGGTAGTGTATCTGAGATTTTTACTTTTTGAAATTTTGTTTTTAAATTTATATTAATAGATAAATATTATATACGTAAAATTATAAAATAAATTTTAATATATAAAAAATCAATTTTGCTGGTTCGATTAAGAACCTTTTGCATATTATATGATCGAACATATGAGCAAGTACGCGCGATCCAGTCATGCATTTTATTGTTATATGGAATGACCGAATGAAAATGGGTGTATCGAATGATATCGCTTTTATAGAGGTGGAATTAAGTTTTTCTTATGTAAATTAAAATTAGAAAAACTTAAAAAAAAGTTGGACTATATAAGCGAATATTTGTGTTATTTATTTAGTTTTAAATGAATTAAACTATTTTGTTTTATTATAAATTATATACTTTGGTATCTGTCCACAGAAAACAATTCAGCTATGATTAAATGACGTATGTCTGCCGGCCAAGGGATTTTAGTCTATAAGAGAAAGTGCGTGCGATAAAGTCGTTCATATTATTAAATATAAGGGTAGCCCAGTTCAGATCTCAAAACCTCAGCAAAATATTTTTCATAACCAGGATTACTTAGTAAAAGTTCAATTTTTTGCTGTAAAATTCTGATAAGAACAAAACAAATTAGATTCGTCTCGTCAATTTTTGACGGAGAAAAGTTTGTAAGACCACATTTGACTGAAATGGCAATTTGTTTTCGTTATTGATAAATTTTGACATTATATACAATTCAAAAATGTCTTGTACCTTAACGATCTTCATTAATGATGTACGCCGCTTTTTCACAGTGTTGATAAATTTATGATTTTTTACAAAAAAAAAATTCAAAACAAATTCAACATCAGTTCGCTTCGACTTCGCGTCAAAAAATAAATTCATAAACCGTCCATATTGAAAACCTCTATATATAAAGATGGCTTCTGAAGAACTAAAGCCTATTGACTTAAAGCTTCTATCGCAGTAGACCTACAATTGTTTCCCCAATCTAAGGGATTAACAACAACATTTTAGAAAGCAACTGTTTTAGCTTGAAGTAATTCCGTCCTCCACTGGATATCTGCGCTTTCTAAGAAATGGTCTGTCTTCGTTAGCAATAGAACATCAGAAATACAATCACCAATTCCATTCAAATGCTGGAACCATGTAAGATTGACTTAGCTTCCCGAGGAATCCCACCATCACTTTTGGCATCTAAAGATATTTGGTGGAATGGACCGGTGTGGTTGAAAAAGTAACCTATCGAATGACCAATATCACAGTCGTAGTATGACGAGGATATTCCTAACGAAGCAGATCATTTCTTAAGAGGCGCAGATGTCCAGTGGAAGAGAATTGACGAATCTATCCGGCTGAAGTTAATTTCATGAATATATAATTCGATGTTTAAAATGTTAAAAAATAATTAATTTTGTAATTTAAATAAATTTTTTTATAATTTTGCTGCTGATTGATTGCAATCAGCAGGATATTAAGAAAATTGATGCAAAGAAGAGTTCATAAAATTTAACAATTCAATTGGTATACAAAGAGAATTTGCTCAAAAGTTCTGTTGTAAAATTTGGTTGTAATTCAAAAATGTCTAAATAATTTTGCAACATGTTACGTTTTAGAAATTTATAAATCATGGACCCCATCGGAAATCTCCTAAGAAAATTCGTTTCCCACGGAATATTTTATTCCTGAGATTGTGAATCTTCCGAGGGAGAATCATTCACGTTCGTAAGATTCGAATTTGAGAAAAATGTCCAGGGAATTTTTTATTCACGATAACCCCCATTAATTGCAGCATATTATAGTCTCAAACAGCAACTAAGAACTCTTACTGGGTTTTGTTTGTTTTTACTTCTTCATAATAATGTATACGAGTATCTGTCCGTTTCTTCAAAGTTTAAAAAAATAAAAGATTATGGGAAATAGGTTTCTTGGATTTTCAAAGTTCCTGATATTGTTGCCATACTGTACCTATGTATATAAAAAGACAAAATACATTTTTTTTCTCAAAAACGGGCCTAAATTTAAATCTTTTTTATTGTGATTTTTTTCCTATATATTTTTAACGTTGCTAAGCAAAATCATCGCACGGCTACATATCTTTACTATATTTATATTTGTCTGTATAGTTAATTGTAAATTTTCTCAGAAAAACAACTTGTTTTTTTTTTGTTTATAAACTAAAGTACATATTGAGTTAATTATATTGCAATCTGGATCACTTCTACTTATATAGATAAACAAGTTATACTAATTATATATTAATATTTATACCTTGCAGGCTACAAACGATATTAAAACAATTTTTTAGGTAGATAACTAACAATTATTATTAAGCTATGCTTTGAAAGGCTATTTCGTATCTAAACGTATATGTATGTAGTTGTCTACTTTGAAAAGATAAATGGTATTACACTACTATTTTCAAATATAATACCGCAATTTAATGAGACACAAGTTGTAACATTTTGTTGCCATACGAAATTGGCAAATAATAAAATTAATGTATTAACGGGGGTAATATAAACGTACTGAAATAATGGCACTCTACTAATGTTCTAGTACAGGGTAACTCACAAACACACAACCAATACTTAGCTATAATTTTGAAATGCATTTTCAATCTTTGCGCTAAGAACTTTGGGCAATATATTCTTGCAAGCTAGGAAGATATTCACCCCCGTCAATTGTCAATTGCAAATTATTGATGGTTGATAAATACTTGAATTTAATATTAAATAACCTCATTGATAAGAGTTTTGGTAATTGAGAATGAAACGGTCGGCAGACTATTGTGAGTTACAAGAAAATCGATAATTACCATTAAAAAGTTGTTGCAGTTTTTAAATAAGCCGAGGTTTTAAAACCAAATTTCAGTATTTATCAATAATCAAATTGATAATTGACAATCGTAATAGGGCCGATTGTCTTTAAAATCTTTCAAAGATAGAGTCTCTGAGTTAATACCATAAGTCTGTGACTTAAAAAGCTCAAACGGTCAAGTGGTTTTGCCTAAATTAAAAATTAGACACGGAACACATTCTTCAAAAAAAAAAAACAAATTCTTTGTCAAACGACCTGTGTGTGCATATTTAAACCAAATGCGCCGTCCAGTCCCACCTCATGAATTTTCGACAAAAAAAAAACATTTTAACGATATCTAAAAAAAAATCTGCAAACAAAAATTTAAAAAATTGAAAACAAAAGTCTAGAACAAAATCTAAAATAAATATGAATTTGTAAGAAAATGGTTAAATTCGAGTAACACCCAGCTAAGAAAAGTCACAACGCCTAAATATATTGCAAGAGTTTTGGAACATCTGTTTAAATGCTAAGTGTCATTTTGCCAGTATTATGATTGGTGAAATGATATAACGCGAATAGCTGTCAATAGGTTCGTTCGTTAAACTTTACCCAGGGTCGACCTAGGTTTTTTGACAATCCTAAGAGTTGTCAAAAAAACCTGTGTTTTTCGGTTCTCAAAAAACACCAGATGGCTATTAATTTTCTGTTGCAGAAAAGCAAATTATGTCATTTAATAATCAAAACTGGAAATATGTTAAATTAAGGTTTTTATTACATTTTTTGGCCCTATACATAATCCACAACTTCAAAGGTTTCCATTTTGCAGGCTAGTGTCTGAAAATTAATTTGGGTATTCTTTCATTTCCATTTTAAAAATAACAAGGCAAATGAGGTATCATGTGACTTTGACGTTTATTCATTTACCTCAACTTGCCCCAGCTAAAAACCTAGATCTAGTTCAGGGCGAGCTGAGGGCGACCCTAGATTTAAAAAAACACAGAATTTTTTTATCAGGTGACTTTAGGTTTTTCAAAAAACGCTTTAGGGTGACCATAGGGCGACTTCAGGGCTCAACGGGGGTGGCCGTGGCGCGATAGTTAGGTGTTCGCCTGTCAACCTCATGGTCACAGGTTCGATCCCTGCTGTAGTCTATGTCCCCTTATTTTTCCATTTAAAACCAATTCTAAAATAAAATGTCATACAATGAGTTGCTGGTTTACTCATTACACGCTGTTTAGACATAGAACTAACAACATGTGATTGAGTAAAACTAGTATACGTATAAAGTATGACAACGAATACAAAATAATGCGAATTATAAGGGACATAGATAAATAAGACACGGAAATTTCTCCGCATTAGTTCAGCCGCCATCCCTGGAGATAAAATCTGAGACAACAACCATTTCCAGCCTCAGAACATCGCACCACACATCTTTCTTATCCTTCTTTCTCTTCCTTAACCTCACGCCCGCGCTTTGTTGTAACATTTAAAGGGTAGTATAATCCCTTGAGCGGGTGTAGATTATAAAAAAAAAAAAAAACAAACAAACCTGATGAGTGTGATACGAGCTATGTAGTCAAACAGTTTTTTGACGTTTTGTATCTATCTATTTTTTTTCGCATCATCTGATTGAAAAAAAACATTGAATCTGGAGCGGCATTTTTACCAATATATTTTCACTTTTGCCAATTTGAAACGTCAAAATTATTGCCTCTTAAAAGCTGCTTGTCAGTTTGCTTGTAATATTGGCCAAGTTCAATAGTTTATGCGACTTGAAAGTAAGGCAAGTTTCTATAGTCTCTGATAGGCCAGCTGCCAAAAACTTTCCTTCCAATGAAGCCAAATTTTACTGGAAAACTATAGTCAATAAATATCTCTCTTCATTTCCAGTCAAGTGCATTTCTGCCAGAATTATCAGCTGTTAAGATAGTTTAACTTTATAGAAATTGTTTGTGCAGCGAAGTTATTAAGAGTTAATATTTTACATAAAGGTGAATATTTGAAATAAAAAATCATAAATGACAGCCAACAAATTAACTAGATTTCTACTACAAATGTAGTGCCTTGTGTTTTCTGAACATAGCCATTAAATTCTGATTAAAAATGTCCGCCATTTGCAAGAGTTATATCAGGGGTATTCACGATCCGATGTATTTGGTCTTGTATCATTGTAAAAGTGTAGCAATTTTTTGCACTACAACAATAAAATATACTGAATGTCAAAGTCTTACACTTTTACACTTTTACAATACCCGAACCCTATAATTGTAACAGAAAAATACAAGAGTGTAAAATTTTCTTAACACAAACTTAAGATATTTCAGAACAAATGTGAAACAGATTTTGACATTTGCTTCAGTGTTGCTACAGATTAGTAAAGGTGTGTTCACAGCCTGTTGTAAAAAAAAAATAAAATTTTACAATTTTACAAAACTTGTTGCACCAGAGATCGTGAATACCCCTATCATCTTTCGGTAGGATGACACATTTCGGGCCACAGGCAAAATAATACCAAACTAATACTATTGTAGAATTGTACTGACGAAAATGAGCAATTTTATTTTGCATATATGCAAACTGTCTTACGTCATTGATTGCAAAACGGTAAAACCAATCATCACATCCATATATCAATATTTTTATGGCAAAAGTAATGTCAGATTGTAGATCTTTTTCACTATTAAATTGTCAATGGCTTAAAAATGGAAAACCTCTACATAATGGAAAGTTGTAACTCGTGTTAATACGACATAAGCAGTACATGTCAATTAAGTTGATGTCTTTTTCGTAAATCTCTCAAATAGGAATTATCAATGTTTCATGTACCACAATTGATCTTTCCAAAACAATTTCAATAATAATAATTAGTAAGTGCACGACTTGTTTTTCCAATTCTGTAACATAAGCTGTTTATAGTCTTAGGAAATTTGTTTAGACATCTTCATAATTAGCTTGAGTTTTTGTGAATAACTTTTTACAAAATAATAGTTTCAATAAGAGATATGAAATATCGGTGTTTGATTAATGTATTCGTTAACCTTTTAATATTCACTTAATTCCACTTAATTTGTCATAATGTGTTTGAACATTTTGAAACCCTGTATATACTAAACCTTAACGCTCTACCAGCCACACATAAACGAACTTCAACTTCATTGACCTGAAATGTACAATTTTGTATATACCTACCTAACAACAGCCTAAACAACAAGATTAAAATAATATTAAAAAAAGATAAATATTTATATCACATTGCCACCATTATACGATTCGAACAGTATAGAAGCCACACGCATTTGGAATATGAATTCATCCGCGAAAACATCGCATAGGAACTTTGGCATTCTTTCACTGCCGAGTATATACAGATCAGGGGGCAGTAATTGACATTTCCACTGTGTCGTCCATGTCCAAAGATATGAGAATACAAAGCGTAAAGAGGCTGGTAAAAATGCTATGCATGCGCCGCATGCCAGCGTCAGATCCCAGAATGCCATTGCCAATGTCAATCGATTGCTGAAGAAGTTTAAATCTGTGAGCCAAAAAAAAAACACACAAATCGAATCTACACCACCGACAGACCGACCGCACCGACCGGATTATAAGCATCGAAGCCATAGCGAATTAAAAAGCAACGTCGTCCATTGAATGCTAGGAAACAATCAACCTGTAAGACAACATAGTTGTAAGGTAGTACATAGTACAGACAGGTGCGTCTTACGAATCTTTGGAATTCATCTTATTGGTGACTTGAATCGAAACAGGTAATCTCGAGAGATCTCATTTCATGTTGAATAGATATAGAGAAATAAGTGTGTCGCGTAAAGTATGTATGTCATTATTATATCATTAGCAAAACTGGTCAATTAAGAAGAAGAGTTGCTGTTGAATTCTATCTGTTCTGTTAAGTTACAACGGACGGTAACAAAAAGGGGTTAAAGAGTTCAATTGATACCCTTTTTAATCATATATCGTTTTCCTTTTAACTAAAACAGATTTCAAATAAGGGATTTACATGCTAAAAAAAATCTGCAACATTCCACCACCATAATACTAAGTACAAATGCAAAATGACATTAAACTTTATGCCGGATTTACACGCGTGACAAATTGCCTTTATTTCATTTCATTGAACTGGCAAAATAATGGTAAAATCAAATTATTAATGATAAGCATTTATTCGGTGCAAAATAATGACTAATTGATTGATGTTGGTAATCTGCCTGCAAAGAATGAGCAAGTTCATTCTTTCTCGCGGTGTGCCATTATTTTTCAAAATGGTGTCTCTGTGCATTTACATTAAGCAATTATAATGGCAATATTTAATGTCAGTTTCAGTATTCGCTGTCTTTTTATAATGACGAAATAATGACAATTTTTCAAACCATTTACAAGATTTTGTCATTAATGTCAATAAAATGGAAGAAATAATGGCAACTCGTATAAATCCGTCATAAGTCTAAATGGGAACCTTGAGTACAAAAATGAATGTGTCAACTACAACGCATTTTTTTAATTGATTCAATTTTTTTATATAGTCGTGTTAAATCTGTGTGACAAAATTGCTACTTTATTTATATGGTGCAATTATTCTAACACCATGTGAACTGTTTGTTGAACACATTTAATAAATTGTGACAAATAGCAATGTATGTGACTACATCTACATCTGCTGATTATCATGATGTTTTCTCTTAAACCAAAATAATCACTCCCTCAGGAATTGTTTAATCGCGGAACAGTTTTCGCGTTCTACGCTATCAAAATTATCATTTTTTTTTTTGATCCGGGATCAAAATCACAGATCTGGATCACGAGAGGGACTTACATGTAAATGCTCACACACCAAAATAAAGCTAAATTTGCTGAAAAGTCAAACCGGTTTGTTTACTCTTCATAATACAAAAAAATACACACGAATACAATTTAAAATAAAATGCACAACTATGGATCTTACGAACTTGCTCTTGGAGCTAACAATTTTAATTTAGCTAATCATTGAGGTAAAATTAGTTAGGTGTAGTTATTCTATGCAAGTTTAAAGCTTATGTAGGTAAGATTAACTTGATTCTTAGTATAATGAATTGTCGAATAAATGATTCAAGGAATAGTTACATAGGTAGATTCCTACAAATGTACATATATTTAAATCTAAGTTATGAATTTTAACTATGTAAGTTAGGAGGGTAAAATGTATCTACATATATAAACAGGTTCCATCAACCTAAGTATGTTAACATGTACATATAATAATGAAAATGGAGAATGTAGGTGGGTAAATAGCTATACTCATATAACTTTATAATTTAGGTGCACTATCCATACATAAGATTCATATGATTTTTAAAGACACATATGTATATATAAATGTATGAGGGCCTACGCATTGTATTTAGTATTCAGTGACGTACGCAAAAATTCGTAAAAAGGGAATAATAATAAGGTAGAAATAAATGGATAAAACACATAATTAAAAGTTCTTATATTGCTTAGTCCTTATAGTTTGAGGAAAAACATAGATGCAATCTGAATTCATGGATAAATAAGAATATGTATATCAAAAAAAAATTCCAATATCGTTGGAGCGGTTTTTTAATAAAATATTTTTTTATGTATAAAATTTTGAAAACATTTTTAGAAAAAAAAATTGAAACGCCATTTTTAAAATATTATTAATATACATATAAAATTCAAATTTAAAAAAAAAATTCTGTAATTTATTTTAAAATATTTTTTGAAAATTTGAATATGGAGTTTTATTAACAATTTTAGGGAGCATTTGTGTTAAAAAAAATTATTTTAATCGGTTCATCCAATATTGAGAAAGTCGAAAATATGAAAAGTGGTTCTATGGGAAGTACCGTTAATAAGTACGCAAAAGAAAATATTTTTATACTTAAAAGTGAACTGTACTAATTTAAGAACACACAATTTTTTTTATAAAAATTCTTAGAACCGTTTTCGAGAAATACATTTTTTTCTTAACGGTTTTTTAACATTTGTATGGAAGGTACCGTTGTTTTTTATTTTAGAAAAATAGTTTTTTTTTAAATATTCAAGATAATGTCAAAAAAACACCAAGTACGAAGTTTGGAAAAAATCTATTAAGTCGTTTTCGAAATTTTGAATTTTCAAAAAAAAATAATTCCCAAAAAAATTTTTTTTTTGAAAAATTTTGGTATATTGTTTAAACTTTCTAGGAGCTACTGCGTAAAAAAAATCAAATTAACCGTTTCGGAAAAAATCGAAAACAAAAAAAAAAATGGTTCTACTAGAGGTACCAAAAATAACAATTTTTTTCCAAAAATAAAATATCAAAATACCCTTTCCCTTCATTAATGAACTGATTTTTTTTTATAAAAATCGCTGGAGTCGTTTTTGAGAAAAATAAGATTTTTGTTTTTGCAAAAAAAATGTATGGAACCGTTCAGACTGCAGACTGGAGGACAGACAGACAGACGGAATTGGGGGGGGGGGGCACTTTTTTTGGTGTTCTCTATGTTCGTATTGTCACGTTTGATTGTTAGAAAACATTTTTTTAACGAATACATAACTTGCCTTATAGTACCTATAATCGCAAGTAAAAAAAAAAGATTTTGCATTCTATTTGCCTAGAAAAATCTGCAATCCCTGATCGGAATCCCTAGTGGCAAATAGAAAACGACATCAGTATACTGACAGGTAATCGAATCTTCATTTGTCATGTTGTTTTTGCAAGCTCGAAGAGAATTGGCTTGAATAGGACACCATTACAGGAAAAAAATAGATTTCCGCACAAACTATCGATAACAAACAGATAATTTGCCGTTTTTCTTCGAAATAAGAGTTATACGTGAAACCGACTAAACCATCAGTACCGGCATTGTCAACAGAATATAGGGGTGGCCGTGTGTTCGCCTGTCAACCTCGTGGTCGCAGGTTCAATTCCTGCCATTGTCTATGTCGTCTTATTAAAAACTAATTCTAACATTGTCATAAAATGAGTTGCTGGTTTACTCATTTATGCTGTTCAGGCTTAACGCTAGCAGCATGTGATTGAATAAACTAGTATACTCATAAAATATGACAACGTAATAAATAAAATAGTGCGAATTATAAGAGACACACATTAAGCTCCGAAAATTATATGTGCTTAGTTAAGTCTTTTGTAAAATAGTTGTTAGGCGATTTTTCAATTTATCTCTGAGCACCCCACTGAGCAGAGCATAAGTGAACCGAGTTAGTTGTGAACAGAACATAATCAGGGCTTTCCGATTTGATTTTGAAATACATAAATTACAAATTTGCTGTGGGGATGAGCGATGCTGAGAAAGCACCCACGTTAACATCGATGTCAATTATCGAAGACCCAATATCGATGTTTATAATTATCGAATCCCAAACATCGATATTTTTAAAGTAAACAACTTTATCTACGTTTAATTTTAGTCAAAACAATACATTAAGTCGTATGTGTTTTTAGATAGGTTCGACATATAAAACCCTTTTACATGATTGAGTTCGACATACAGACTGGCTACATTTTCAAAAAAAAAAAAAAACGAATGATCAACATCGATATATAAAATATTCAAAACAATAGTTTTTCTGAGCTTAAAAAATGAATGTTTAAACACTTTCCTTAATTGATCGTTGATGATATAAATATTAAATTGTTTTATAAAATAAGTTTGAATGTACACTATTAATCGATATTGCGAAATGATGAAACGTAATCAAAAAATTATATGTAATACGTGCCTTTCTGAACATTGATACGAGATATTGATAATTATATTGCTTAAATATCTATGATAAAATATTTTGCAGTCATGAATTTATTGAAATCAATATACCTATGTGTGTTTTATAGTTAAAAATTAAAATAAAATGGGTTTAAACATTATTCTGAATATGTTTTTCTTATTACATCGATATCTTTTTAAAATCGATATCGACATCGCCCATCCCTACAAAGCTGTCAAAAACGCGATTGTCAAAATAATGAGTGAAGTTAGTCGCTCTCAGCTTTTTGCTACATTTAATCGGTCATTTTATTCTGAGACAATGAAGCATTCTCCCATTTAGCTTTGGTTGAAAAAAGAAACACAAGTTGACCTATTAGATGTGCATGTGTCTGAGCTACAAAATTAAACATAGATTTTTTTTTGACAGCTCAGTTCTTTACTCGAAGCTGAAAAGAAACAGGCATTCGACGTATAACTATTTTAGCCGAGTTAATATTTTTGTGTCGGGCTTGAAGAACAAACAAGCCTATTATTCAACATAACAATTAAACGTGTTGAAGTAAATCAATTGTTGGCTAATTTGTACTCAAAACAGGCAATGTTTTAATTTTTAAATAAAACAAAATAGTAAATTCACAAAAAAAAAACAACTCCGGCCCCTAACTGTAGTTATTATTCCAAGCCTAGGTACCCAACTACGGATCTGTAATCTCATATCGAACGTACAAAGATTATCATTTCTTCTTTTATCCACTCCATGCTTCAATTACGGGTTTTTAAATCAGGTTTTTTTTTTTAATAAATGCGATCAAATTATAGTCAAGTCCAAGTAGCATGAGTTAGTTAGGATCGAAGTCAAAATAGAGAAATGGACTTCGTGATGCTCAGTGAAGTATAATTGTTTGTTCATAAATGGGCACACAGATACAATATACTCGTAATGATTTAGTGGAAGATGATTCCGTTTGGAAAGTAAGATAGTTGTCATCATTTAAAATGGGTGTAGGTCAGTTTAGTGCAACTCTATATTATCTTGTCTATAAAAGTATATTTATAAGAAATATGTAGAAAACAATGCTGTACATACATATATGCCTATATATTGCTTGTTATTCATGTATAAAGAATAACTGTAATATTACTGATTGCAAATCTGAGAGAGTGGAAATAGTCGCTGCGACATTTTTCTTTTAAACACAACTCACTTTTTTTTTACTAAAAAATGTAAATTTGAATCTAGTACAGAAGGACATGATACCGGATAAATGTCAATTTATAACAGTTACTTATAAAGTTTTATAACAGTTGTTAGCCATTAAAAGTGTGAAAAATTCACCCCAAATTACTGGATCTTCCAGGGCCTTACAGAAACACTACTTTTTTTTATAAACAGAACTGTTATAAATAATTGACCTGATACCTGTAGGTTCACTCTCTTTTTAAAAAAATATCTTTCGGATTAAGAATAGTGAAAGAATTAAATTTGTCATGTTTGTTAGCATTTACCACCCTTCAGATTTGTGACAGTAATTGAATTGGAAATTAGTCGTGCAGGAATTTTTTTGGTAATTAAAAATCATCTTTCAAAAAAGATTAAAATTAACTTTTAGACAAAAACAAGATGTGTTCATAGAATAGTTCAGAAAAATGGGTTCATATAAAAACCATAGATCAGCAACATTTCTCCGTATTGCTACCAAATACTGAAGAAAAAAATTACACAATTAAAACAAAATTATTTTTATTTTTATACATATGTATATATATAAAATGGGTGTTTCATTTATTTAGGTGTGGGGAGCCATTTAACCTGAATTTATCAAAAACTTCCGATATCAACTATTCATCGTTATAATTCTTCATACCGCCCATAAACTTAAAATACCCACAACATTGTAAAAAAAGTTTGCTAGATAAATATCTATCAGCTGGTGTAAATAGGGGATGACAATCATAATGTAAATACAAATTATTGGTAAGGAAATTGTACATATGTACATATATATGTAGATCAAACAAATTTTTAAATACTTCCATGCAAATAATGTCTAGCTACATATGGATATTTACCTACACATAAATATGTATGTAATTATGAATGTTTAACTTTGTTTAAATGAAATCGATATCTGCAAACTACAATTTAAACTTCTTTTACCAACAAATATTTGCATTATGTAGTGTGGCGCCACCTTTGTTCATAAGTAAATTTCGGTAGTGCTTCCAATCAATATAAAATGCACGACTGGATCGTACGAACTTGCTCTTGTAGCTAAAAACTTTAATGTAGCTAAACATTGATGCTGTTTAGTATAGGTAGTCTAGATATCCTATACAGGTTTTAAGCCGATGTAGGTAAGATTTGCTTGATTCTTAGTATAATGAATTGTCGAAGGGATGATTTAAGGAATAATTATTTAGTATAGACCTACAAATGTACATATATTTAAATCCAAGTTATGGATTTTAATTATATAAGTTAGAAGAGAAATACAGGGTGTCCGCCGGGAAGGTAGATAGATAGATAAGATAGATAAAATAATTTTAATTTCAAATTAAATTTTTTACAAATATATTATGCTGGTATTCAAAATTAAATTTGACAATAACTTGTTTTAAGTTGTCTGTCAGGTTCAAAACAATGTATTTATTTATAACAGCAAAGTTAAGCCAGTTTTAACTAAATTCATTTATTATAAGATTCCGATATTTAAGTGAGTTTTTTAAAAAATGTAGAGGTTATGGTAATTTAGGTCGTTTAAGATATTGAGGAATGTTAATCGGTCTAGTATTTCACTTGCAAGAAATTTTTTGCGGTATCCTTTAAAGATGGGGCACACACCAACAAAGTGATACGTATTTTCTGTAACATCCATATTACATATCGTGCATATGCCTACTGTATCATTACGAAAAGCTTTAAGCATTTAAGTTTAGAAGACCGCATCTTGCTTTGAAGCTTAGATTAATCATGTCTCGTGGGTTACTATCTTGAAAATAGTTCGGGACTTCAGAATATATGAGGTTGCAATATTCGTCATGGTATTGTGACTGGAGTGCCTTGCTTTCGAAATCGAGCCAATCTTTTTCGTATAGCTTTTATCATGGCTACGATTCCATTCTGAACATGGAGCTTCAAGACTGAAATTTATCTGAAATTCTTGGAAAAGGCCTGACCATTCCTGGGCCCAATAAATATTTTTCTGAATAACGACTTCAGAGAGAATACGTGGAAGACGGTTACATGGCATTGACATTACTTTCCGTATGTACGCTAGGTGAATTTTTAATGTTTAATGGGAAGGTATACTACTTTGTTTGTTTACAATGTTTGATTAAATGAGAGAGAATGGATCTTATATTGATAAATGTTCTATTTAATGTCGGCAATTATGTATGGAATATAACGTCAGGTAAATGTCTGCCTCTGCTAGTCTCACAAATGCGAGCCATTTTGAGCACATTTTTCATTACATTCTCACACATTCCACGCGGTATTTCATTAATTTCATCACTGCATATACCTTGCTTTTCAGATATCCCCACAAAAAGAAGTCAGGAGCAGTCAAATCAGGCGACCCTGGGGGCCAATCAACATCACAATTTCTTGAAATAAATTGATGTAGAAAGAGGTCTGGCAATAATTCCATTGTAATCCTGGCTGTGTATGCGATGTGGCACCGTCTTGTTGATACCACGTGTTAATCAAGCTCAAAGCATGCAGTTGTGGCGTTAAAAAGTTTTCAATCATATCTCGATATCGCTCCCCATTCACAGTTACCGTTACGTGGGTTTCATTTTCAAAGAAGTAGGGTCCAATGATTTCTCCTGACCAAATTGCACACCAGACTATAACTTTTAATGGATGCAAAGGTGAATGATGAATAATTTGAGGGTTTTCCATTGCCCAGAACCGAATATTCTGTTTATTCACATATCCATTCAAATGAAAATGTGCCTCGTCACTCATTATGATTTCTTTATGTATATCAGGGTTGTCATGAGCGTAATTGCACCAAAAGGTACCAAAAGTACCTTTCCCTTCATTAATGAATAGATTTTTTTTTTTTACTAAGATCGTTGAAGCCGTTTTTGAGAAAAATAAGATTTTTTTTTGCAAAAAAAATGTATGGCAGGTACCGTTATTTAAAAAAAAATGAAAAAAAACGTATGGCATATCACGGAAAAAACAATATGTAACTAAGTTTGAAGTAATCAATCTTACCGTATATGCTGTAGACTCGAGGACAGACAGACAGACAATTGCGGGACCAACTTTCTCTATGATCGCAATGTCATGTTTGATTAAAATCTCGCGTTCGATTTTTTTACAAATCCATAACTTGCCAAGTCTAATAGTAACTATGTACATATATGTATATCGCAAGTAAAAATTTGTTTAAATAAAAATAAGGTATACCAATTGAATGTACACAGTGTATTGTTAAATTGATAGGTATAAGATGGATAATAAACAGGCGGAGTATTACTAATTTAAAGATGACAACATTTTACACATTTTTTTCGTAAATAACACATAAAATTTTGACAATTAAATATAATAACAAATTTGTCATATAATTGAAATTTTTACAACTTTTCCGAAATAGTTAATACAAACATTGGAAGAAATATTTTTTTGCTTTTTACTTTTTGGTTTACCGTCTTCGATGTTTAGTTCCGTTATAGCCCTGAACCCCAAGATCGAGTTCATACCTTCCAGTCATGCATATTTACATATATGAATTTTTGCAATTCATTTTAAACTATAACTCATTATAAACAAAAAAAACGTGTTATAGGATCCAGTTCTGTCCGAGGTAAATTTAATATTTCAAATCTCAACCTCGTCGGGATGTTAGTTTAACTGTAATTAAGAAAGTTGTACCAAACATACAAGCAATTAGACAAACAATACAACGAGTTAATAAAAACTTGTTAAATACAAACCACTCAAGGATATAATTTTCACCTCCCAAACGTTTCCGTAATACTGTTGAGATGAGATCTTAAACAAAAAAAAAAAAAAAAAAAAACAATTTCTAACAGACAGTAGGTATTGTCAAACACTCATTTTTATGACATAAATGTCTGCGAAGGAGACATCATTTTTTTATTGTCTGAAAATACAAATAAAAACTTTAATTTACAAAAAAAAAACAATAGCTTACACCGAGACACGTTTTTACATATTTGAAAAGCTGGCAAGCCATTTAGATACTTGTCGATTGCGTAATTTTTGCAATGCAACAATGAACATCTGTTTAAATAAGGACTGATCATCATCATCATTTTAGGTGACCTTAATTTTTTGTTTGTATTAAAATATAATAAATGCAATAATGCATCTTAATAAGATAATAATGTCCATCAAGTAAGTAAGGTGAGCAGAAGATGAGTGATGACAGCTTTAAGTGTTAATTACTGACAATCAATACAAAAAATAAGGGCTCCAGTATTGTTGGTTAAAAATATTTATATAAAAAGGTAATATGCGTAAAAAATATTTCGTTAACGAAATGTTGCTAAACGCAGCAAACACGAATTTTTCTGACAGCATCAGTCACAAAAAAAAAGAGAAAGAAAATTGACCGTCGTCCTTCTTGCTCCAAAAAACAACTACATTAGTATTTCTTATATAAGATTGTGTGCGTGTGTTAATGTCAATTAAAAATGGTAAATTTCTTATTTTTGGAAAAAAATTTCTATTATTTTCTAAAAGTTGAAAACAAAACATTCTTTTATCTCGGAAATAATATTGTTTTCATATCGTTGTTAAAAGTCCCAGAAAAAAAAGAAAATTTGCGAAAAACTTTTTTAAAGGATACATTTTGTTTTTTTGTTTGTTCTTGTCATTTGACATTTATCGAAAAAGATTTAATGCAAGCGGGACGATAAAAGTAGCTGCATCAAATATGGCGATCGTTTGTCGATCAAATTGAATTTGATTTGACGTGTCCGAAAACTTTTAAAGTGCGTTCCCGTACTCCCTAAAACTGCGACAATTTCTACGAAAAACAATCAAATGATGTTCTCGTACAACAAATTTTCGTAGTATTTCACAGAAGAGAAAGAGAGTAAAATAGTTTTCCAGGCTGCGAATTTTAGTCCAAGAAATTTCTTTGGACAAAATTATGAAGTCTGTCAAATGAAGGAAAAAAACACAATATATAAGCTGTCAGTTACATAACAAACGCTTAAAATTATCGAATTTATCGTCTTGTCGAACTTATTAGCGCAATGAATTACAATTTGTGATAGCAAATTGATTATTTAAAAAAAATAATTTCATAAAAAAACTTTATTAAACATTTTCAAAAATACACTTTTATTTTGACGTTTAAAAATAGCTACAATTTTTGTTCAATGCGTTCCCGTAATTTTGTTAAACTATGTTGCTCTCTGAGAGATTTTTACCCCCACTCTTGCAAAACTGACACTTCAATTTTTTTTTCACAAAGTACGGGAACACACATAAATATAAGAAAATGGGGAATTAAGTTTATAGCTGGCAATTCCCAACCAAGCAAAGCGCGATGAATATTTCACACATGGCGAACAAGTCTTATCGAACTGTTATAACATTTATAAACTGACATTTCTCTAATCTCGTCCAGAAATATAATTAATATTAATACATATTCAGGCACAAAAATTTACCTTTTATTTGCCAACACAAGATAAATGTGAGAAAACAATATTGGTCGTCGCGAATTGCATCATACCACATACATTTGATACGAATAAAAAAAGCCACGTGGACGAAATGTCAAAAAGGACGAATATTCATTTATTTATTGGGTGTTGCTCACTCTCATGTGCATAATACTTAAGAACCTACAAAAAGATTTTCTTAAATCCCACATTTTAATAAAATTGCTTTGGTCTTTATAGCATTAATATTATTTTATATTGAAGTAGATTGTAGTAGTTGTAGTGAATACAATGTGCAAATTTGTATAAATGCTAAGGGAGGATACATTTTTGACACTATGAAATTATCGAGCACTGGGAGCAAGATACATAATTTTGAAGCTAGGTGGTTTTCGATTGGTAAATTCAGATTTCAGTCTAGATTTTGATTTTTTTCGAGCTCACTGGAACGTGATTTCACATTTGATTTTTTTTGTTATATTATTTGTGTAATGTCGCACCTGTGAAATTACTATCGGTGGATCTGTCCAAATTTTTGTAATTCCCCTCAAGTTTTGATAAATGAGAAAAAGATTTTAAATTATAATTTTTCAAGAAAACTAACACTTACAATTAATAAAATTAAATTGGATGATTTATATAGCACCATCAATAATGATATAGAGTATGTGTTTTTGTTGGAAACAGCACGAATTATTTTGCCGAAAAATCTAGTTGTACAGAATTGATCTAGATTCAAAAATAAATCAATTTATTATGTCGAATGGAACACAATAAAGGGAAAATCGGTGTTTTGACAGTAAAATAAAATGCACAACTGACTGGATCGCACGAACTTGCTCTTATGTTCGTCACATCGTATGCAAAAGATTTCTATTAAAAATCAAAATAATATTTTTAAAGTCGTTTTATACGAGAACATTTTTTTTTCAATATCTGTGGAGCAATTTTTGAGAAAAAAAGTTGTTTAAATGAAATTCAAAAACTCAAATTCATAGGTATTCAGCAAATACATATAACATGAGACAAATTTAATGAGCAGTTACATAATATAAATTTTTATTTTTTGTTTAATACTTTTAAAAATACAAAAAAATATTAATTAAAAATATTGGTAGGCAGTATAAATTGGGCAACCTAAACCTATATATGTGTAAAATTTCGAAAGAATCGGTTAAGCTATTTATGAGATAGTGGAAATAAAAAAAAAAACGGTCCTATGTCAATTTTTTGATGATCGGTCGTACCTAAAAAGCTGCACTGATTTTTTTAAATTAGAATCGTTAGAGACGTTTCCGATAAAAATAGGCTTTAACGTAACGGTTATATGGCAGGTACCGTTATTTTTTGAGCTAAAAAATTCAATTTCCCCTCTGTACAATACCTAAAAAACTCTATAAACCAAGTTTGAAGCAATTCGGCCCACCCGTTTGGGTTGTCGGTGTCTATACATACATACAGACAGACTGACAGACGGACACAATTTTTAGACCATCCATTTTGTCTTCACTATCATCGTAATGTCATGTTTGATTGTTATCTCAAAACTTTTTTTTTCGACGAGTGCATAACTTGCCTTATAGTACTTATAATCGCAAGTAAAAAGATTGTGTGTACAAGCGCAAGGAGTAAAACTTCCCTAATTAGAAACAGTTTTTTCTTTCGTAATTCTAAGTCAAATACAATATACATACATAATTAAATATTTATTTCAATTTTATGGAAACCGGTCAAAGAACAACGAAATTGACATTTTTTGATACCAGTCCCGTACTTGCATAAACACATCGCCTATAACGACCCCATCTTCCAATTGTACAAGCGTCACCGTCGCGGCGTTCGAACTTTGATTCATGGTTCAGCAATTCCTTATTATATGCATTATACTACTCAATATATATAAATCCACAAAGCAGATACACTGGAGCACTGGCAACGAGACCACCGACTTAAACGTTACACACATTAAAACAACACAATAAAATGTATGAGCATCAAAAAAACAAAACAAAAAAATCGCCGTCAAATACACACAATACGCACTAATCTAATCTTATCAACAAAACGAACCAATAAAAAAATTCCTGGTCGAATAAACACAATGCGTATACCTACTACAATAATACATCCGAATCTACAACTAACCCACAAACAAAAGAATTTCTCATTGAATACACACAATTTATTTAGGTGCCTTCCTTCAGAATGAAAATCAACAACACGTACCAACAAAAAAATCCTCAGTGAATACCCCC
This sequence comes from Philhelius pedissequus, assembly GCA_910595825.1. Taxonomy (NCBI): domain Eukaryota; kingdom Metazoa; phylum Arthropoda; class Insecta; order Diptera; family Syrphidae; genus Philhelius; species Philhelius pedissequus. Next base: position 34,442,746 of record OU343163.1, read on the forward strand.
AATGAACTCATCTATGAAAATTCACAAAACAAACAAACGTCTCAAATGTCGGGTCACGTCAGATGTCAGCTCACGTCAGGAAAAAAAAGTCGGGTCACCAACGTCGCTCGGTTTGACAGCTCCATAGACATTTTTTTCCCCCAGAGCCGCAAAAAAGTTTTGCTTCAAAAATGCAAAGGAAAAGATGGTAGCACAGCTGAAGGATAACTTTAATGAAGTGAAGTGAGATGTAGTTCATTGCCTGGATGCGTTCAGCTTTGAACGGTGATTGGTAGTGTTCACAAAGAATATTTTTAAATAAAGTTTTCAATTGAAGGTTTTCTTTTTTGAATTTTTAGTATAATATTATATTTAGTAAGTGGGGCAGAAGTTTTTATAGAAGGACCAACAACATTTTGGTATAAAAATGTGGGTCCCCTAAGTATAATCCACTTTGTAGATTATTATCAGGCTCAAAACTGATCATGGGTTGTTTTTTCCTATTTTGATACAACCTACAATTTTTTCCGTTATGATTCATCTTACAAAAACCCAGCAAATTTCGTTAAATTATGTTGTTAGCAATAAAAATAAAATAAAGAAGTTAAGTCTAAAAAAGAATCTTGTTCTAAATAGGTACTAAATTTTAAAAACAATAAGTGGGTAGATAATTAAAAGCAAAATGTTTAAAAAAAAAAAAAACTATAAAGTTTTGTTAGGTGATTCAAATGATGATAGAAAAATATTTACATATTTTGTTAAAAAAATTTATAATTTAAATCTAGTAAAAAAAAACTTCAAAGTGTTTATGTTTTATCATAAATTCTACAGTATGTATGGACCTTTATAGGTATACGTACGTAAATTAGTAATTTACTCACCTGTCATTCTGTGATAAAAGCGCATTAAATCCACTGACTCTCTTCACTCTTTCGTTTCGTTGCATTAATCTCCAATCTCACATGCAGGTAGGTACCTATATGTATTTTATTTTATTTTTTTTTATATAAATTAATTATTCATGTCACATTTATAGGATAGTATATCGGATATCTGAATATTCTTCTTTTTTTATACTATCACGTTTAATTTATGTGTAATTTTTTTTTGAGCATATGCAATAAATAGCAAAGGAAACAATTTCAATTTAGCTCTGGAATCTGAAAGTGATACTAACCGAGAAGAAAAAAAAATATATATACAAACTAAAACTATAACCACCGCGCACCGGCAAGAGGAATTTAAAATGCGATAAATGCAAAATAAACAAAAACTCAGCACTCAAGAGAGAAATAAGGCTGTAATAAAATATACAATAAAATGTGGCTACATTATGTGTTGTGTATCTTCTAGTAGATAGTAGATATAAAGTACATAGCTAGCTATAAACGAGCTATACGAAATAAGAGTACAATAATTCAGAAAAATAATATAAATAAAACGACACATAAAAACAAATTAAGATAAATAAATCCCGGATATGACATTTGATATGAAACACAAACTCTAGTGATAAGGAATTCCTTGGTAAAGGGACACTTGGATTGGACGCACACTTTCACCGTACAAGCACAACACAACAGAATACACTGTGCCGCACCGCACCGAGTGGCAGCAGGGATCGATTTCGAAAATTGCACTTGTATTCTTTCTACAAGGTACCTATGTCGATGTCCATGTTCATGTCCATTCACTTTCCCGTGCTCTGTATCTCAGATTTCTTTACTCCTTCACTATAATAAGATGAATTCCAGCATGAAATCCAATCGACTAGGTACCTATTCTTTGGCTTTGCTAAGAATGACGGTTTATCCAAATGCTTTTTTGATGGACACGGAACGGACACACTCTATACAAGACAGACGGCACACAGAACTTAGAACAAATTTTCCGATATAAGTGTTGCTGGTGCTCAGTACCTTTTCGGTATTGATTTTTATCACAAAAATGGGTTTAGCAACAAACCCCGCAATATACTAAAAATAAAAATCTTCTCCGATGGCCAAATGTCAACTAGCACAAACACAAGCCCGATAAACGGTGTCTGTGGTAACCTACAACGAATAACATTGGAAATGGAAACATGCGTATCCTTTTTTCCTTTAATAAAAAATTGCCATACCTAAATTTTTTGTTAATTCTTTAAAACTCGTAATTTGATCATAATACACTAGCTATTTGGCATTTAAGAGATTTTTGACAGATGTTTATCTTAAAAAAAAAACACAACAACAACAGCAGTTAAAAAAGAAGAATACACAATGTTAATGCAAAAAGGCAAATTCCGTTTTCGGTTCAACGGTCTTCCACCGAAAGCAAAAATTCACTCCGCAAAAGACTACCAAAACCAGAACCAACCAGCGCTGTAAAGGTTGACACGCAGACTGATGTGATGGAAAAGTGTTGCTGGTTGTTGGGTTGGTTTGGTTAGGTTTGGTTGAATTGAGTTGAGTTGATGCAGAGACGGTGTGGTGTACGGATGGAGATGGAGATGATGAAGCTAGGTTGCCGTTGTGCGCATTAAATGTCATTCCTGACCTTTTTTTTGAACGATGATGATGGGTTTTCAGCATGTAAAATAAAATAATTTTCACTCCCTTTTTTCATACAATTAATATTTTAAGTACACACGAGTAGGTATTGAATATTTCCAAAGCAAATTAAAATCGATTTGTTTCTAAATAATTATATCCATTTTGATTCGCAGACTGTTCGAAGTGAATTGCTCCCTTTCGTCTTTGATTTTCTCTGGTGAAAATGAGAGATGAACTCTTCACTGCGATCTTCAAGTTTTTCGAATTTCATTTTCCGCAGCAATACTTTCTTTGATAAAATTAATATGTAACAAAAAAAAAGAATTGCTAATTTTTTTTTTGAGTACAAGGAAAATTTAGATAATGGTAGGTAACACTTTCATTGATTTTGAATAAGTACTTCTTAATACATTCGGCTACAAAGTACTATTGCAGTGCTGTTTTCTATCTTTTGCTGGAAAACAAATTGACTAAAAACTGTTTAGGCGCGTCCATATTATGGCCAAGCCGAATAAGTATAGACGTCCCGATCGGTCTTTGGTCCATGCCGAAACGGAAACGGAACGAAATGGATCCGATGACAGAAACCCGAACCGAATTACAAAGTGTGGACGTGCCGAACCGAAAATTAATTTATGGTTTTGATTTTTCTGTCTGGTAGACATTGAGTGATTTTACGTATTGTTCTGTAATAACGTTGGTTAAATAATTTGTTTCGGCACCATCCACACTACAAAACAAAGGAAATGTGAACGTCATGCCGGGCCGAACGTGCTGACCAGAATGAGTGGCGCGGCACAGGCCGATTGGCATCATTAGGCATAATATGGACGCGCCCTTATAAGCGATATTCGCACTATTTTCCCGTCTAAGATGTTGCTTGTCAACATGCTTGATGTTTGATCATTGAAACTCAAGAAACAACCGCGACTTGTTCTTCCTTGAAAACATCCCTATTACTATCTAGTATCCACGATTAACTTGTACTGAAATTAAGTGCGTATTTAGCCCACCTATGCAAGGTTCTTGTGACTGAAACGTCAATACTTTGGAACATTATAATAATATTTATTATAAAATCGATCATATTGTATGCAAGAGCTTTCTAGTTGAAATGGCTTAATACATTTTTAAAGTCGTTTTTTACTTAATTTTTATATATGTACAAAATTTCTTTAGTTTTTTATATTTTTGAAGCAAATCGGTCCAACCGTTTAGGCTGGAAAATGTTTTTCTAATTCGAATCCTGGGAACAGAAAATTTCAGGGGTATAAAAAATAACGTGGGAAACGAAATTCCCTGCGAGATTCCCGATAGGGCCCATGAGAATAAGTTCAGAATTTAATACGGAATTAGATTTGTGTCGTGGCGAATGGAGTGCGATTTGAATTGATTTGTGTCTGTGAATTTTCATCATTAGATTCTCATTTCTTCTCTTTACATTTTTACAAATAAATTAATAAAATAAATAATTTGTCAAACTGCCATCTAAGAATTTTACTAATGTTAGTAAAAATATTGGTACCTACATCCACCGAAAAAATACGGATTTGAAATATTGATACCGAAAAAATAATCAATTATAAGTGTTAAGCTGTCAAAATCTGTGTTTTGACAGTTTCATATCAAAAAGGAATTGATTTCTTTTACTAATAGCAAATCATATAATAAATATTTTTTGATCATTAATTTGAATATTTTTGTCATTAGCAAAAATTATTTGACTGAGTATATACCTCCCCGCGCTAAGATCTTAACCAAATTTGGTTATTTTTTATAAGAAAATTGAAATATTTCAGCAAACAATTTTTGGCTAAATAAATCAAGTAATAAATTCATTAAAATAAAATAAGTTTCGTTTGTCCTGTTTAAGAACCAAAAAGGAAGGGGATATCTGCCAAAAAATGTCAAATAGGTAATTTATTTTTGACTAAAAGTTTTTTTTTTAATTTGAATATTCCTAAAAAAATGTTTGGCTTTTAACCTAAAATGTTTAACAGTACATAAATTGTTAACATTACGAAATAAATAAAAAAATAAGAACTTTATGACAAAAAATTTAAGAAAAAATCGTTATAAATTATTTTCTACTTTTTTAATTTTTATTTTAACATTGATAGCTTGCCACGTGCGACTAAAATTAGTGAGATAGAAAAAATAAGTTACGAAATCAATTAACACGTTAACAAAATTGCGGATACCAAGCCCTACATTGATCAAATATTTGTATACTAGGTGCTTGTTAATTTATAGAAGTAAATATCACCAAGAGTTGTTTCAAAATTCGATTTATTTCTTAATATAAGGAACGTAACCTTAATAAGATATGTAAGACAGTAAGACAGATGGATTGTTTGCCTTAATGTTTTCAGCATTCAGACCTTAAAAACAACATCTTAACCATATTTTGCGAGTTATTATATCATCAACATGGATATTAACTAGGGAAAACATACAAGATTTAACTTATAAAATTAAACCAAAATTTAAAAAATCTGAATTTACATTATTTTTGATGTCTTTAACATTTCCTTTAAAAACCCTAAATTTAGACTAGGGCTAACGTGTTTTTCTAATATTGTATTCAAATATATTATTATTAACAAAAAAAGTATCAGAGGCAACCCTGCAGGGAAGGTGTACTTAATATTATCATTTGGTCAAAGAAGTTCAATAAAATAACAACAACATAGGAATGAACATCTTCATCACTTTTGCCAACAAAGATATACATCCATGTATGTATAAATGCCATGGAAGCATATGGTTGAATGAAACTAGGCGAAGTATAATTTGGACAACACAAACAGGAGAGGAGCATAATGACATGGTGACTTTTTAGATAGGAATACCGGCTTTAGCACCAAGATTTTATAGGTAGTTGATTGCTGAGAAAAGAAATCTTACCTAAGAAGTTGGTGGTAAGATGAAAAACTAGTCAACAAAATCACATACAACTTCCGCCTTGTAATAATATTCTTACAAGAATACTTGGCAACATATGTAGTACCTATTAGTACTTTCTTACTACTAATGGATCCTAAATAGGGTTGGAATAGTATTGGAAGTTCATAGGGAAAGGAGAAAAGTCGTAGAGCCTGCTTAACTCTTGTGTGTGTACAAAGAGTCAACAACATTGTTGCTAGTTGGTAAGCAACATTTTTTATTTTATATTGAATCTTTGAGCATTCAATTTTACTTTCTCTACATAGGCGGACAAGCTAGGCATTATTGACATTTTTTTTAGATCATATTAACTAGTTAAAATTTGTAGTTTAATTAAACACAATATAGGTACATATATGGAATTCGATAAAATGTACGTACACATTGTATCAACAAACCATCTATTATTGTGTCAATTTGTCATGTTTTTAAAAATGCATAACAAAAATTCATTCTTTAAAAATTTCTTACAAATGTGTGGGTTTGTTTTTAAAAAAAAACTTACCTAGGTATTTAAATTGCAAAAAATTGTTTTAAAGAAAGTTTTTGTTACTCATTGTTGTGGACTCATTTTTTCCAAAAAGATAGATAGAGTACAACGTTTATTTTTGTATTTAGTATTTTTACTTGCATTTAGAAAAAAATCTAACTCGAGAGTTTGATTAAGCTTTTAACATTACGAGTGTAGAGAACACGAAAAAGTTGGGTCCGGCAATTCCGTCTGTCTGTCTGTCTTTAGATTGATCTACATCCTAAGCCGTCTTGAGTGATGGCCTCGATTCGTTTTTTTTTAAATGTTTTTAGCCCCAAAAAATAACGGTACCAATACAATTTTTTGTTCCAAAACAGGTAATAAATCTTAATTATTTGGAAAACAGCTACTTACGAAATTTAAATTAGTAAAAAACCTATGCAGCATAATGGTATACTCCACATTTTGGTCCAAGCAAAATTTTACATGAAATGTTTTTAACGGTGGCTGCTACAGAACCATTTTTATTTTATTTTCGACTTACTCATTAACGGTTCAACGGATTACGATCAAATTGTTATAGGAGGTCCTTCGAAGTCTAAATAATACTGCGTAGTACCAAAATTTTCGAAAATATTTGTTTCAATATTTCGAAAACGGGTGTTTTAAAATTTAATTTGCTAAGTACTTAAGCTTTGTATAAAAAAAATTAAGGAAATTTTTGAAAAGCAAAAAATCAACAATGGTATGACAGTCTTAAATATTATAATATAAACTTAAAAACAAAATATTAAATCGGCTTAATCAAAGAAAATATAATTCAAAATTCTGAAATAAATACTCAATCTAATTTAAGCTCAAGAAAAAGTACGCCATTTTATTTGTTAGATAAATTTGAATTTATGAGAAAAAAAAATTAAAAATATGAGGAGCGGTTTTTGAGAAAAATAGTTTTTTTTTTAAACTTTTTGAAAACATTTTTCAAAAAAAAATCAAAAACGCGAATTCATAGGTATTCAATAAATACATATAAATATAATTTTTGAAAAAAATTTAATTAGCAGTTTTCGAAATATAAATTAATTTTTTTTAATGAATTTAAAAAATACAAAAAAAAATACTAATTAAAAATATTGGTACGCGGTATAATTTGGACAACCTAAACGTATATATGTGTGAAATTTCGAAAGAATCGGTTGAGCCGTTTATGAGATAGTCAAAAGCAAAAAAAACGGCCCTATGGAAAGTACCGTTTTTAGACATTTTTCTATTTTTTTTTTAACCATATGATCAGTCGTAGCTAAAAAACCGCACTGATTTTTTTTTAAATCAAAATCGTTACAGCCGTTTCCGAGAAAAATAGGTTTAAACGTAACGGTTATATGACAGGTACCGTTATTTTTTTAGCTAAAAACAAATTTCAATTTCCCCTCTGTACAATACCTAAAAAACTCTATATACCAAGTTTGAAGCAATTCGGCCCACCCGTTTGGGTTGTAGGTGTCTATACATACATACAGACAGACATAGACATAGAGACGGACAGAATTTTTAGACCATCTTTTTTCGTCTTCGCTATCATCTTAATGTCATGTTTGATTGTTATCTCAAAACTTTTTTTTCGACGAATGCATAACTTGCCTTATAGTACCTATAATCGGAAGTAAAAAAATATATTCTTAAAATTTGCTCTTAGGCCGTTTGTTGATACACTACTTAAGCATAAAAGTTCAACTTAAGAACTACTGTGACAGTTTACGCAAAGAAAAAAATAGCCCTTAAGCGTTTTAAGTTGAACATAAATATTTATGATTCATATCAGCAAACGGGCCTTAGGCTATCAGGACCCATTGAATCTTCCTTCATATAGTAGCCGTCTAAAACTCATAGATCTACCCAGTCTGGAGAGCAGACGCTCCTATTTATGCTTTGTTTTTATTGTTAAACTTATTAATGGAAATATCGATGCTTTAATCCTTTTGTCACACGTTAATTTTAAATAAGATTTACAAAATTTCTCTTGAAATTTGACAGTTGTTATACTTCTTACTATATAAAGGATACCAAACAGACATATGCGCACCTATACATATGTACGTATATCGCAAAAACATTGATTCAATGTGTTTCGGTAACCGGTCTACAAAATAAAGTGACAGATTACCTTAAGAAACCTATCCATAGTATTGTTCGTGTTGGAAATATATACGTACATATGATTTGGACTCATATTTATTAAACCATAAAGAAATTATAAAGCGGATTTTTGAGGTTATAGGAACGTTATCAGTTACCATAATACTATTGATTATAATTGCGATATGATGTACTCAGTCATACCTTTATTTTGTAGCACACCAATTTATAATATTTTAGTAAAACAATTTTTATTTCAAACACAAAACGAATTGTTTTATTTTTTGTTTGCAGCAAAACGCAACAACATAATATACTTTATTTCCACCAGATTAATTTAAAAAAAAATAAATAAGTTATTTAAATATAAAGTATACGTATACAATACGATTTTTCGGATTTTGTTTTTTTTTTAATTAAATTTTTATTTTTATCATTTTATTTAAAACGCTGCTGTTATTGATATACACAGTTAACAATATCAACATTATTAAGAGCAAAAAAATATAGTGTTTTACGTTATAAATAATTTGCAAACGAAAAAAATTATAGTATTTCTAAATCACAATGCCGCAGTTCGGGGAACTTTTTCTGTACAAAAAAAAAAAAAAAGAAAAAGCAATTCAATAATTATTTGGAATTTTGTTATTGTTATTGTGTTTTTTTTTTTGTGAGTGTCAACTTACCCTTAGCTTCATTTCTATTCTGTCGATCTCTCCACCCATCAGATCAACAATGTTTTCGCCATGCGTTAAAAGAAATAGTTCTAGTTCTTCAACTGTTTGGAATGATTTCACAGCCTAAAAATTTAATTTAAACAAAATTGTTTATTATTTAAAATTAAGGTTAATCTTCAAAAAAAAAATAAGCGATTTCCAAAATAAAAAAAAACGTACTAGAATGTTTTGTATTTCCGGATCGTTTTCTTATCAGAAACTGTATTTTATCACAACAACAAATTTCAATAATGATTATTGATAAGTTAAGATATTTTATGGAATTAAACGCATTTAAAGTCGAAAATATCTACTTAAGACCTAAATACTTGACACTCAAGTAGTTTTCCTTTTTTTATTTTTTTGATAAGACTTACCTTTAAAAGTTCATTGAGCTCTTGTTTATCTAAGTAAGATCTTGTCAGTTCACGTCCATCAAAATCAATCTCGGCCTAAACAAAAAATTTGGGAATGGGTCAATATATATACATATGTACGTCTATTGATATTTTTTAAGGATTAATATTGATTTCGTGTAAAAGATAATAAGAAAGTGTGTGTAAAGTGAGACTTAGGCGGGTTATTTCTTTTAAAGATACAAACACAGGGTGTCCGCCGGTGAAAGGTAATGGATCTTATATTGATAAATGTTTTATTTAATGTCGGCAATTATGTATGGAATACAATGTCAGGTAAATGTCCGCCTCTGTTAAGCTAGTATTAGACGGTCCTTGTATGTGTCATTGTCATGACACTCTGACGTCACTATGACGTAGTTGTCTGTCCTAAAAGTGTCACGTTGTGTGATCGCCATTGTTTTGCATGTCATTGCCGTGACAAAAACAATGACACGTCACTTTTAGGTCATATCGAGGAAATTGATGGTGATATTGAGGAGAATATCTAGTACTAATCATCGAAGTTAATAGATATCGAATCGAAAACATCGATTGTTGAAGGGTTTTCCCTTATTCTTCCTTCAACATCGATATCGAATCATCGATTTTTTGTTTTAATATCGATGTTTAAATAACATAGATGGAATTATCCATCATCCCTAATCTGAAGCATTTGTTTTGTTGTGAATTCTCGTTTCGTATGCAAATTGTTATTTTTAAAATGCAAATAAAACAATACTCAAATTAATTTTCAGACACAGACATGAAAAATGGAAAGCTTTGAAGTTGTGGATTGTGCATAGGGTCACAAAAAATGTACTAAGAACTTAAATTTAACATATTTTAAGTTTTCATTATTAAATGACATAACTTGCTTTTCTGCAAAATAAATTTAATGGCCCTCGGGTGTTTTTTGAGAACCGAAAACCTTAGGTTTTTTTGACAACTCTTGGGGTTGTCAAAAAAACCTGGGTCGACCATAGGTAAAGTACAACGAACGAACCTATTTATATTTGTTCAAGAATTCAAATAGGCATTTTTCTTTTTTTCACAAGCTATAACATCTTGGCAATGTAAAAATATGTGTATCAGCGATTTAATTCTACCTAATTATGTTTCATTTTTGCCTTAACTAAACTATACACACATTATGTCTATAGCAGGTACCTTTATTTTTGGAGTGAAAAAAGATAAGGAAAAAAAATTGAGCCTATGAAGCTTAATTACCAAGTTTGAAGAAAATCACTTTAGGCTATAGATCGACCTACAGACTGACAAAGACGTCTGTCGCAATTGCGGGACCAATTTTTTTCTTGCTCTCTCTCATCGTGATGTCAAGTTTGAATAAAATCTTGAGTTCTTTTTTTTTCTAAGTGCAAAACTTGTCCTATAGATAGGATGTACTTTCGCAAGTAAAACAATCAGCCCTATTCTGCTATCCGATCGAATCTTTCTATTCACGCGAATATTTCACTCAATTTTTCGCTATTTAATTTCAAATGTCTTCTATCTTTTGGAAAGAATTCGTTTTTTCCTGTCGGATAGCAGAGTACAAATATTCACGTGAACGTTCAACAGAATAAAGGGCTCAATGTTAATTTGTATCTAAGCTCACCTTATATCTAACAAGTGAGTTTCCCATATCGATTCCTTTTACATCATGTATTGCTCTTATCATAACATCAGTTTCAAGCTCGGAGTTTATTTTATTGAGATGCTCCTGTGCAATGGACCTACAAAAAAAGACACCATAAGAAAGAATTCTTGATATTGCTAAATGGAAGACTATTGGATGTTTTTTTTTTAAACTTACTTGCCAACCAGCGCCGCAACGTTCGTATAGATTATAAACGACGCCACAGCTCCTAGAATACCACCAACAAGGAGTGAACCGACAGCATCTGGGACATGAGATCCAGATATTGATGACAATGTCATACATGTAGCAGCAACAGCTACGCTGCTTACTGCTGCTGCATCTTCTGTTAGAACGACATTAACACATGGATCTTTCCCCCGTAAAACTAAAAGAAAAGAAAAACAATAAACGATATTCTTAAATATAAGCTGAACCCTTATCACATACCATAATCCTTAAAACTCATTCCCGTATTTGCTGCAGAGCGTCGAATTTCATTCATTGCAACAATGAGTGTAGCACCTTCGGATAGCATCGATCCACCAAGAGTACAAAAGGCCCAGAAGTAATCCTGGACTGGCTCGGGATGTATCAGACCTGTAACACCATGGTATATTGAAAGTCCTGTTCCAACACAGAAAATCCCCACTCCAGAAATAAGCGATGACACATACTTCATGTTGGTATATCCGTACGGATGGTCAGAATCAGCCATCTAGAAATACACACGCAAATTTAACAAACATTGATTTTTTCAGTTTTTTTTTTAAAAGGACTCGGTATAATTTAGATTGAAATAAAATTTCCTTTAGAGTGATTTGAGTTTTGGTTATTACTTGGGTAGATTTATGAATGCCATAAGCTAGAATCAATTGATTAATTGTGTCCGCCAAAGAGTGTATAGCTTCAGCAAACATACTGTGTGACCCACATGATAACCATGCAACTGTTTTTACTATAAAATTAGTTGTATTTCTAAAAGAAAACAATTGTTAGCAACAATTAAGAAAAATCAAACAGATTCACATACATTCCAATTGCAATAAGAACAACACGTCCAGATTTGCCTCTTAGCCCTGGTTCATCTTCCATGACCATAGTTCTGCTTCCAATCTCTCTTCGGTAGTCTCTTAAACGTCTCTTTACTGTAAATATATCTTGAAAAATAAAACTATGTTAATTATATCTAAGTAAAAGTTTAAATATGCAAGAATAACATTACTTTGTTGATATCTTTTGCGTTCGATTTCACGTTTAAGACATTCACGGAGCAAATTCTCTTTTGAACCCCAAACTTCAATGGCTTTTGCTTCGACATCTTTACGCCAGTATACTGTAATAGGTGGTTCTTGTTCATATGGAGAACGACGTTTGATTTTTGGCAACGCTTCGAGATCACTAGGTTTGAGAAGAAAATCCGTCATTGCCCTTGCAGGTGTAATGAAGTTTCTCTCTAATGAGGAACGATTGCTGTCGAACTTTGTACACTTCTGAAATAAAAAAATTAAAAAAAAAATTAAAAATATGGATTTATTTCAAAAAATGAAAATACTCTACGATAACACTCATCATTTAAAACTTTTTTTAAAGCTCTCAAATCAAAAACAAATCAACAGAAGCCTAAAGCTAGTATTAGACGGTCCTTGTAATGTGTCATTGCCATGACACTCTGACGTCACAACAAAATAGGTCCTACCACCGTCATTGCCGTGACAAAAGCTTTTTTTTGGAAAACGGCTCCAACGATTTTGATACAAAATTTCGGAGAATTGGTACTAGCTATCAATCAGAACAAAATTTACGGTAGTTGCCCTAGAATTCAAATGTGGCATCTTTTTCCCCTCAAACTATAATATAACATTTGTGCAAACGTCACATGTATATATAGTTTGTTCAATGAGGCTGTTCGGAACAGATTAGAACACTTTAGAACAGCTAGTGCAGGATTTTGCTGTTCAATGAGAAATTTTCTGTTTTAAACTGTTCTGGTTTGGTGTTCAATGAGTCTGTTTGGAACAGTTTGGAACACTTTAGAACAGGATTTTCTGCACTTGCTTTTTAGGTAGAACAGCTTAGAACAGCTTTGTGAGAACTGTCAAAACCAATTGTTGTTGTTAAAAAAAATATTTCGCTTTTAGAATTAGTTGATAAATCATTCTCCGTGTCGGAATCATCTCAATTTCATGAAAAATATTTTTTTTAATAAATTCAATTCCATTCAGATTATTTTTAAGAACGTTTCTGCAAAAATAAACGAATTTGAATTGTAGGTAAACAACAATATTTTTTTTTGTCAGATGACTGACTGTTCTAAGTTGTTCTATCTTGTTCTGACGTTTTTCACGAATCTGTCCTGTTCTGTCCTGTTCTGTTCTATTCTGTTCTAACCTTTTCGTCACGGAACAATCTTATAATTACCTACCCACCTATATACTTCACTTTCATTATATATGTCCATATTTACATACCTAGGTTCCATCTATGTTGCTGGATACAAATTACCCTCCTAATTTACATAATTAAAATCTATTTAAATATACATTTGTAGGTAGGTACCTATGTAACTTTGCAACCGTGCCAAATAATGACATGGCAGAAATTCCTGCCGTTTCACGGTTGGGACACAGTCCTTGCAGCGACAGGCTACGTGTCACTGTGTCCCATCAACAATGAAAAGGCTATCACACGGTCACGGCAATTTGTCATTGCAATGACCTAAAAGTGACGTGTCACGGTGCTTGTCATTGTTTTTGTCACGGCAATGACATGCAAAACAATGGCCTCGTACGTGGCGCAACCTAACCGATCCGGATTGCTTGGTGTTGTTGTAACGCCTAAGGAGAAAACAGCTGATGAACTAAACAATGTTGTCAAACACAAATCTCAAACTACCCAAAAATTATTGGATTCGTTGAGATTCGTTTTGAAATGTGAGGAACAGCTGATTCAAAACTTCAGATGTGTATGCAATACAACTGACATAACGAGAAAGCTACCTGAATCGTTCGAAAATAAATCCGCTACAAAGGTATCTTGGATAGCCTATCGGCCGCGCACCGAACGAGGCCAATGACGATCACACGACGCGACGTGACACTTTTAGGACAGACAACTACGTCATAGTGACGTCAGAGTGTCACGGCAATGACACATTACAAGGACCGTCTAATACTAGCTTAAGGAAAAAAAAACTGAACGAGTTAACAAATCGACACGGGTAACTCTGAAAGCACATCAATATTTAATGGGGGTTGAATAGCAGCAAAAGCCACTGGACACAGCAAACGCAATTCAGTCCACACTCTGATTTGCGCTGAGTAAAACGTTGGGTCTGCGTCAGGTGCAATGCAATTTTTTTTATTATTTTATATATTTACGGACACGGGCAAACTCTTTTTTTGGAGAAGTTCTTCCAATTTAGTATAGTGCAAAAATATGACACCCTAATAATTTTGAAAAAGCTTTCCCATAAAACGTGTATTGCCTATTTTTCTGGGACAGAGTATAATTCTACTTCAGGGCGAGTTGAGGGTGACCCTAGGTTTCAGAAAACAGAGAATTTGTTTATCAGGGGGACTTTAGGTTTTTCGAAAAACGCTTTAGGTCGACCCTAGGGCGAATTCAGGACTCGATGAACAAACCTTATAATTTTAATTCTCTAAAGAGAAGAAATTGAAACTACAAAATTACAGACAAACCAAAACAAAACAATGACGTAAATAAATTAATTAGAATTTGAAATTTAGTGGGTGTGAGTGTGTGCGTGCCCCTGGTTTTGATGCTGACTTCAAATCCAGGAGGAAATTTCTCTTCCATCCAGGAGAATAACTGTCATTTGATACCAATCGAACAGTTTCAGAAGCATTCGGAAGACTACAGAAGCATTTCGGACGACCAATCGAAAAGGCCATAAGTCAATGTAACTACCGTTTGGTAAATTTATATTTTGATCTATAAATTGATTTTTTTTGTAACGATTCGAATACGTTTTCAGATTGATTTTTATTTGCTATTGATGTATATTGTGTCTGTGAACCAGCTATCGTAATCAGCTGTCTTGTCAAACTGATGTCTGTCAATTATAATACATAGTGGTGTTAGTAAAAGAGGGGTAGATCTGCCGAAAAATCCAGATCTGCAAAATTGATTTAAAATTAAAAAGTAAATCAATTTATTTGGCCAATCGAAGGCAAACGTTGTCAAAATCAGTTTTTTGGCAGATCTAAATCAGAAATAAATTGATTTGTGTTACCAAACGATAACCACATAACATAATATATCGGGTTGTGGCATTGATCGCAGCACAGCGTCATCTAATATACATATATCTCAAAAACTTCTCCACCCAAAATGCACGCAAAACGTCTACCGAAATTTTCCAAGCTTCACAACGAATTTTTGACCTTAAAGTCATCCAAAAAATCCATGGAACATTCTAGACAACCGACAAAAAAAATATCAAAATCCATTTAATGGCAATCAAATGCTGTAGTTGTGTGCATACACACGGCAACAAAGAGAAACCAAAATGAAAGTGTGTTTATATACAAAACAAAACTGTTTATACTAATAAAGCAATAACAAACATGTAGTTACATTTTTGGTCATAACTTCGGTTCTAGACTTCGGACGGCAAACAGATTTTTATATGCACTCTCCAAAACATGTCCTAATATCTGCTGAAAATTTTATTCAAATCGATCAAGCCGAAAAAAAGAAGATAGCGCACAAACATAATTTGGATTGTTCTTTATATATAAGATTTATCCTACTAGGATGCAAAAATATCAGTTTCATAAAGGTAATAGCTTGTAGGTAAACACAAATAGCTGCCAAAATTCCCATATTTCAGTTGTCATTCCTTTGGAAAGTGGGAACTAGTAATGAAGGTCTTAACACAAAGATGCATATTGAAAAGGTTTTGGCACAGGTGTGTCTGCCAAAGTAAATTTCTTATAAGCGTACTTTTTTGTCCTAAGAATTGATTTTGGTGTGGAAGAAAGGCTTTCTTATAACAGTGTTTTTCTTATATGCGAGTTTCTTATAAACAATTAATTTCGGAAGAAATTTAAAGAAAAGAGACACGGTGTTTCTCATTGCGTTTCTTATAAGCGAGTTTTTCTTATATGAGTTTTCCACTCGGATTTTGTGAAAGCTGTTTGTCGTAGATCGGGGCGCAACTGTTCGTGGGGGAATTAAATACGATGGAATTTGTGATAGGGCTGAATAAAAGAAATCTTCCCAAATAAACCCACCAACATTTAGTCAGTATGGCGTACTTTTAGATCTTACTACTTTTTTACGGGTGACTTGTTACAGAGGTTTTTTGCTTAGAAGAACTTGGCTCTTTTTTTAATATTTATGTTTTTGGTCTGATCAAAATTTACCTTAGCTAGTATCTTCTCCTCGGGAACAACTTTAGCCACAACACTTGCCACAACATTGGCAACTGCCTTAACGGCAACTTTTGTAGCTTCTATTGCCTTCACATTCGGCTTGGTGATCTCCTTCTCGAAAACAATTTCATTCAGTTTAGAATCTTCAATTGTAGTTGTCACTGAGAGGACGCCCTTTTTCGTTTTTATTTCTAATTTGGATGTTTGCTGATTGCTGGGCGTCGGAGCTGATGCCGGTGTTGATGCTGGTAATGATGGAGTGCTAGATGCTGAAGCAACAACAGGTGTGTTCGACTTAGAACTATCATTTGACGTTGCATAAAAAGCAGCCTGCAAAATTTAATAATAGTTTGTTTCAAAAACTATCATGAGATGACTCATCATCTACAGGTAAGTATACTTACATTTGAGTGTTTTATTCCTATTGGATAGGATTTAAGTATCACGGATAATCGAGTTTCACAGTCTTTCAGTGTATGACGTCTTAAGATGATTGATGAGTAAAGTCTTTGGATTTGCAGTGAAATCTTGAAACAAACAAATAAACCGGAATGAGAGACTCAAACAGATATATTCAAGTTATTGTTTTGCAATTTACATTTCGATTATTGTCATTGTTTAATATCTTTGCCGCCAACTGATACCGGATTCGCAGAATACGACCAACTTCAAGACTTCTTTGCAACATTTTGATTTTGATCTATGGATGGACCAAAAGTGACGGAATATTTCGAAGTTCTCTGAAGATTTGATCGGTCGACTTAAGGGAGATGTACAATCAACCCCGATAAAATTGTTTTGATTAATTTTAAGAAAAAAATGACTAAAAACTATTTCCTTTCTGGCATCTCTAAGTTGGTGGATGGCTTTGTGTTTTATTATTACAGCATTTTATTTGTAGTTTTCTAGTTTTTATTTTTTCTTCTCAACAACGTAAAATGTTTTGTTTATTTGAGTTGCCTCGTCGTGATGTTAGGTAAAATTGAAATACGATGTTAGTAACTTTGCCAGCAAATTCAAGTTTTTTGATAGTAAATTTGGAGGCAGAGACGAGACACTGAAAATAAAAAATAAAGGAGGAATTATTTATATTTTTTTTCAAATTTAAAAACTAATTAAATAAAATGTTAAATTGTTGCAAACTTTGCTACCTAAAGGAAAAAGAAATTATTTTTTGTTAAAAATTTGACAACTCAAATTTACAGCTGATCTCATTCAATAAACAAATATGGAAAAGACATAAAAAATTCCACAAATTTCATTGGAATCTCCAGTGTCAGTGCAGTAATCAGGCGAATTCAAATAATACAATGCGGGCGTTCACTCATTAGGTTTTCTTTTGGAACAAAAATTAACCTTTTTCCCTTCAGATCCGTCAAAACACAAATTTTTATAATTAAAGCCTTCTAATGGGCAATCAAATCAATTTATTTTTTGATCGGAGATCAATTTTGCAGATCTGGATTTTTTGGCAGATTTATCCTTCTTTTATGGGGTTTTCTTTTGATAATTTCAGAATTTGATCAGAAATTTGATTTTTTCGTCGCGAATGGTATACGATTTTATATTTATTTATTTTTATCACGTTATTGGTGTATATTCGTGTCTGTGGAACCAGAAGGTATCTGATGCCAAATGATTTGAAAATTATTTCATCATTCAAGTTTTTTTTTTCTTTTGTAACACGAAGCGATCTCAATTTTTAAAAAAATGAGTGCCGAAATTAATTTGGGGGATCACAGAATTGTTAATACATAATTGCTATTATGTTCTTAAAATGTATGTAGCTATGTTTTCACAGCCTTATTTCACTATTCACATAATTATTGAAAACAAAATCTTGTCCACACGACAGCTGTCAATTGTTCCGATGGTGTTATGGTATTATGGCCTTTTCGATTGGCCGTCCAGAACCGTTCTGACCCCCACAAAAGGAAAGTTTCTCTAAACAGAACAGAAAACGATTCTGGATTTCATTTCAGAATCGAAAAAAGAATCACTAATACACTTACACAATTAAAATGTCAAAATAATCGGCTTGATTTGTTGTGTAATTTCGTTGTGTTTATTGAATTTAAACTAATTTTCTAGTAAAATAACATAAAGAGAAGCAAGTTATAATTATTATTGATGCAAGAAAATGTGTATATTAATTGAAATCAACTGTTTTTTAAATTCTTTTTAGCCAATGTGATTTTCTTTTAATTTAATTTTCACAAATACAGTGATACACATAATTCGGAATCAGTCAAATTGCTTACGGCTGTTTTATTGGGGAAATGTGTTCCGGACGTCCAATCGAAAAGGCTATTAGTGAAAAAGGGAAAAATCTGCCGAAAAATCCAGATCTGCAAAATTGATTTCCGATCAAAAAATAAATTGATTTGTTTGCCCATTGGAAGGCATTAATTGTAAAAATCTGTGTTTTGATAGATCTGAAGGGGAAAAAGATTAATTTTTGTTACCAAAAGAAAACCCCTTTACTAATACCATAACACCATCAGAACAACTGACAGCCGTCGTTTAGACAAGATTTTATTTTCAGTAATTATGCGAATAGTGAAATATGGCTGTGAAAACATACACACATTTTAAAAACATAATATCAATTATGTATTAAGAATTGTGTAATCCTCCAAATTAATTTTGGCATTCTTTTTTTAAACATTGAGATCGCTTCGTGTAGGAAAAGAAAAAAAGCTTGAATGAAGAAATAATTTTCAAATCATTTGCCATTAGATACCTTCTGCTTCCACAGACACGAATATACATCAATACCGTGATAAAAAAATAAATCTGAAATAGTATACCATTCGCGACGAAAAAAATCAAATTTCCGATCAAAATCTGAAATTACCAAAAGAAAACCACATCACTTATTATTCAACCCTATTGTGATAAAATATACTAGGGGTATTCACGATCCGGTGCAACTAGTCTACTAGCATTGTAAGCATGCACAAGTTCAACTTTTTTTTGCACCACAATAACAACTTACACTGACTAAGATTTTACAAAACTTTTGCTATACCCTAACCCTATTGCAACAGAAAAATACAATGGTGCAAAATTTGCCTTTTGTCCGATTGGCAGGTGTTATTTTCTGTCAGAAATGGTTGTGTTCAAACTGATTTTGCATTTTTACTCCAGAGTTGCAATAGAATAGAAAAGGTGCGTTCACGATTTAAAAAAAAATAAAATTTCGCAATTTTACACCTTTTTGTTGCATCGGATCGTGAATACCCCTACTGATATTAACCTAATTGATAGGAGTGTGGGTCATGGAGAATGATCCAGCGAGAGTTGTGAATTGCAAGAATATCAATAATTACCAATGAACGGTTGTGCAGTTTTTTAATAAATCGAGGTTTTAAGATCGAAGTTCAGTATTTATTAATGTATCAATTAATAATTTTAATTACTACCGATCGTATTTGATAAAGGAAAAAAAACATTTTCAAAGCAACATCACTCTGATTCTGACTTGGCCGATGCTAGTGAAGGTGTTGAACATAAATTCAACATTTTTAAACTTTCGTCAATTTTTTTTATTAAACTGAATATTTAATAAAATTGCGTTTTCAAATTATTTACAAATTTGACAAGTAATTCGACGAGAAAATTACACAAACATATCCTTTCTTTCAAAACCTCTGTTACATAAATCGAGAAAAAGCGAATTTTGCAGGAGACTCAAAAAGTCAACTTATTTTTAATTAACTCATTTCTTATAAAAAAATATTGTTTCAAAAATTGAGTCGACTTGGCATTAATTTAAAAAAGGGTTTTCTGTGTAAATGCCAAAACTCTACATAAGGAAAACAAAAAGAAAACAATTCAAATTCGAAACTCTTATTGATCTGTCAAACAATTTAGTTTTAAATGAGGGCTCCCTTATTAGATATGTTATCTTGTATAAACAAAATAGGAACAAACAAAATTGAGTTTGATTTTGATACATCTTTTGGAAGAAGTTAAATTTTTATAAATGAAAAGTAAGAAGTAAGAAATAATAAAACTGTATTACCTAATTGATTTTTTTAGTAAATCACTCTTTGGTTGTAGCGCAGGAGAATTCTAAGATAATTAAAGGATATGAATGATCAGTTTGTCATTCAAGGTACAACTTTTATCTCTCGTCCTATATTTGCCGACTTTTAGTGGAAGATCGACAATCGAAACATTTTCCTTAGATTTCCACAAGAAAACTTGCCACGTAAAGGAGGAAAAGGAGTTATTTTTTCAAGTGCAACCATTGTTTGAGAAAATTTATATCTTGTAGTGTACGAGACAATCTTGATTCATGATTTAAATATGAGACTAATACCAAGCAGCAAAGTGAAAAAAGGTACATTTTTTTTAAATACGATTAGAAATCTCTATAATTTTTTAATTATTTCAGCTTTCCAAATGAACTGAAATTAAAGTCTGATGATTTCAACCTACACAGAGTTGTCGAAAATCGAATGTGTCATCTTTGCGGCAAGACTTTTTCCTCGGTAATACGGCACTAGATCACAACCAATGCCCGACTGCATAAATCTGAAGGTACAATATATGTAATATATGCATCACAATCGTAAGATAAAACATCGTAAGGAATTTCAAGCCAATCGCGGAAAACGCAACAAAATGTAATTAATTTGTGTTTTTCATAGTTGAATTAAATTTTATAATAACTATTATAAACTCTAAAAAAAAACTGCATACCAAATTTTCGAAAAAAAAAATTGGCTTTGGCTTCGAACGTTCTTCTTGAGAATCCAGCCATACGATCAGTTCATCTACAAGCTATAACATCGATTTTGATTATTACTTGACAGAAACTGACAATACTCGTATTCTTATATCAAATAAATTATTATGGCAGATGATCTTAAGCAAATTTTAAATAATTCATCACGTTTGTAGTTTGCAGATAGTTTTGATATATGGCGGACTTCTCTAAAAACCAAAGGGAGAAGTCCGCCTTATGTGAGCACATATCCTCGACCATCCAGATGAACACCACTGGATCCACTTCGAAAAAGGCAAGGTTCTAGCCAATACCTCAATATATCCCTCGTCTGGTACGCGAAGCGATTGAAATTAAACGACACCATAATTTCAATCGTGACGACAGTTTCAAGTTGTCAAAAACATGGGATCCCACAAGCAATACCACAAGGTCGATCCAATTACCGCTACATACCAACAAAAATACAGTGAGCATAGTTTGCTCCCAACTTGCAAACCAACAACAACATCAGCAAGACACAGGACCTTCGGCGCAACGTTACAAGGTTACAACCTGTGTAGCCAAAATCGCTCTTAACATGTCTTTGGCAGTTTCCCGGTGACCACGCTCGATGTAATTCGTTGCGAAACGTTCGGGGTGAGTACAGAATTTAAATCGCTAAATACTAAATAGTTATAACGCGGCTTATCCTAAAAACTAAATATGTTATTTGTCAATCATGATTGGAGACGTTCACTCAGTTATTTTCAGCAATCTAGAATAACTTTCTGTTCTTGTAATGCGTACAAAAGCACATCTGATGAAAACACAGCTGTTCTCATGAAAGCTATCTTAAGTATCCCAACAAATTTGGAATAACTATCTATGGAACAGCTGACTGCAAAATTCATTTGGTATGCGATTTGTTATAATTTTTAGACAGCTTTCAGCTAACTTATCTTATTCGTCCACAGATATACCCCGATAGCTTGGTATCCAAGATAACATATATATTTGATTCATTGATTCGGTCTTTATGACCCAAATCATCAAAAAGATTGATTGATCGCAATCAGAGTAAATAAATCTTATCAATCTATTTCGATACCAATCGTTCTAAATTACAAGCTTATTGTCTTTCAATTTCAATCAAATAATTGAACGCAAGGCAATAATATTTCGTTCATTCAATCAAAATGAGTTGCATTGACTGCTTTTACCACATTATATTGTTCTAATGCGGGATATACACTGTTCAAATGCACGACATGCACGTATATTCAGATTGAAATTGCGAATACACACATCAACTATGAGTCTACAATGTTTTATTCTTACATCGACAGTGTGGTGCTACGTTGTTCTATATCTTTTTTAATTTTGTCCGAGTAATTTGTTTTTGTACATTTCATTATGCAATTTTTTTATCCAATTTAAATATTTAAATCTTTGTAAAACAAATAATGAGATAAATTTTAATATACATTTTGTTTCCATTTTTTTTTCTTTTCCGCTTCCTATTTTCTTATTACTTCAACGTACTATACGCAAATGAGCCAATTCTTGCATGATCAATCATCAATTTTGCATATACACTAGGCGGGTTTTTTTCTAAGTCCCGGGGAAATTGGACGAAAAAAACGATGAGTAGATTTAACAATTTGCATACTAAATTCAACAACAACTAATCCCCGGGGCTGCTTAGCTTAAACCCAGAGAATTCTCGGGGCTTAGCTATTGGAGAGGATAAAAACTGTGCTACCAAAAACATTTTCACTAAGTTATCGATAAAATGTATAGAAACTTCAAAACTGACGTTTTTACGTCACTGAGAAATTATTATTAAATGCCCCAATCCAGATTCTCTGCGACATCCTTGGCATACTTCAATCTTCTTGATCGTCGTGCGCTCTTGCTCAGACCTATATTCCTAATGACATAGGAACTGTGCGTCCCGTCCCGAATAAGCAACTCGTCCACTAATATCATGTCACCAGTGACCGATGAATTGGGTAGTTTTCAAGTAGTTGAATTCTATGTACCACTGTATTTGTGAAAATTAAAATTAAAAGAAAATCACATCGGTCAAAAACAATTTCCAAAATACTTGATTTCAATTTTCAAATTACTTGATTCACATTTCCATGTATAAATAATAATTAACTTGGTTCTTTTTATGTTATTTTAAAGGAAAGTAGTTTAAATTCAATAAATATATCGAAATTACACAAAACAAATCAACCCGATGATTTTTAGAAGAATGAGGATGAGGCAAACAGTGATGTTTGTTTTTTTCTTGCATAACAGCTGTTCTTCAAATGTCATCTTGCAAATTAATAATGCTGTCAAGAATTTCACTAAGTGCCTTGGTCGTTTTTTCAACCAATTCCTCCGGGGATTGCAAAAAAACGCACCTGCTCTTTCTATGCAGTACGCTTCAAATCAAAAAGATTTGATTTTACTCCAATCATACACCCAATCTATACGTGTGAATTTTTTACTAATGTACTTGCACGTACATTTCATGCATTTGAACAGTGTATATCTGGCTTAATGAACGGACGAAACTAAATGGAAATGAAATATGTATGTATGTATTATTCTCTTTATTTCCCCCATAATAATCATAACTAAATTTGTTTACTCAAAACTAAACATACCTATAAGAAAATGAATGTTTTTACCAATTTTGTTCAATCCCCGCACCCAACGGAAGAATATGGTTGTAAATTATAAGATGATTTGTTCAACAGAAGTGTACCAAAGTGTGGTAGATATTTTAATCAATTCAATTCACTGGAAGTCTGAATTCGCCGAACAATTTATTATCCATCGTTCCAAGCTCTTGGAAAGTTGGTATGTTCTTCAGAGTACAACTATATAAAAAAAAACTACCGACTGAAAAGAAAAATTTGTAAAGGCTTGTGCTTGTGCATTTGCCGCTTCCCAAAGCTTTGGTTTTATTAGTTTTTACAAAAAAAACCTTAATTTATGAAATAAAACTTAATTTGTGTTAATAATAAAAATGTCAAACGAGGAAGAAGCCCCTAATATGGCTGAAGCCAATGAAAATTCGGTAAGTGTAAGTGAAAAAGTATACCACCGACTCTTGAACTGCCACCAGCACTAAAAAGCGTTTAAAAAAGAATCGAAAATACAAAATTAATATTGTCTATTTCATAATATTTTAGAATGAAACTACTTCGGAAGAGACAAATTCGTCAGCTGAAAAAGAAGTCGAATTTGATAATAAGATCGAGACAGACCGCAGCAAGAGATTCGATTTCTTGTTAAAACAAACCGAGATTTTCACACATTTCATGACGAACAGTGCGACGAAGAGTCCACAAAAATCTAAAGCCGGCCGCCCTAAGAAACCTAAAGACCCTAAGGCAAAAGAAGCTAAGAGTGACGATGGCGGTAAAGACAAAGAAGGTGCAGAGTAAGTTTACTTGAATTTTTGTTTATTTATTATAAAATTGTTAATTTTTGTTTGCTTTTTTTTTGTTTTATTGTAGTCATCGCCATCGTAAGACAGAGCAAGAAGAAGATGAAGAACTCCTCGCAGAAGATTCACATTCCAAGGATGTATTTCGATTTGAATCATCTCCAAGTTATATCAAGAATGGCGAGTTGAGGGATTACCAAGTTCGAGGGCTGAATTGGATGATTTCGTTGTATGAGAATGGCATCAATGGTATTCTCGCCGATGAAATGGGTTTGGGAAAAACTCTTCAGACAATTTCCCTTCTAGGTTACCTCAAACATTTTAAGTAAGTATTTTTTTTTTTAAACTTAACACAAAATTAAAAAAAAAATTAGAATGGTAGGTATTTAATAGTAAAATATGTAGTTATTTGTTCTTGCTATTTAGGTTAGGTTATGTTAGTAAAGGCGCATTGTTAAGTAGAATAGGTACCTATAAACAGGAAGAAATTTTTAAAATAGTCTGGGTTACTGAAAAAGACAGGTACTATACTCTGTTCAAATTATATTTCGCTGATGATGGACTAATCTATATAACAGGAAATGATCTAGAAACATTAACTGTGAACATACAAAAAAATCTCAGTGAAATATATATGTGGTTAAATATGAATAAACTTATTTTAAAGACGGATAAAACCAAATTCATGACAATAAATACCCCTTCACCACAACAAAATATCAATTAACAATACCCAAATTGAACAAATACCATCAATTAAATATCCTCTGACTTAAGAACTGATGGATGGACACTTATATTCACCGATGGCTCTAAAACCCCGGACACCACATCTTATGCGGTGACCGATGAAAACGGGTCAATAATAAGCATTGGTATTCTCCCGGACTGCGCCTCAGTCTTTACCGCAGAAGCATTCGCCATACTTCAAGCGACTAAAGCTGCAGCTAATCTACCTGACAGCATCTCAGTGATTAATGCAATCCGCAACGCAAACAACAACACCGAAATCATATCATTAATAAGATATCAACTTATAAAAATGAAAAACATTAAAATAATGTGGACTCCTGGCCATGTTGAAATAAACGGAAATGAATATGCCGACAGTGTAGCGAACTCAGCCAAAAACGCACCCGTACTCACTTTCAACTTTTTCGCTAAAGCCGATCTCCTCAAGCTCAATGGAAAGATATCTTTTGCTAAAAATAGACACGATTGGAACCTTTACCACCATCACTACAAGGATATAAACCCCTTAAAATCTACACCGATGTACCCCACAAACTGCTCGAAACAAAAAATTAGCAATTTTGCTAGACTTGGACTTGGACACACCACTGCATCCCATCAACACCTCCTCAACAAAAACGACCCCCCAACCTGCTCCATTTGCAACACCCGTTTTGATTTAAAACATATCTTGGAACATTGTCCGTTGTCGCAGTCCATAATTAAAAAAATATTCGAAAACAACTCAATATATGAAATCCTCAAGAATCCCAGCATAACAAATGTAAATAAAATCACTGAGTTTCTCAAAAAAACAAATATTGTAATTTGAATCCCCAACCAAAAAAGCCAATAGTCTCTGCAGCTAGGCTTGTTAATTTTTGTATTAGCTTGTAATTTCAATTGCTTGTTAATAAATATTATTAATAATAAATATCTCGGCGTTCTTCTAGACAATAAACTATCTTTTAATGAACACGTAGATCTTATTTGTAAGAAAGTGTCAAAGAAACTGGGTGTGTTTAGAAGAATACGTCGTAATATCTCCAAAAATGTGCAACAAAAGTGTTTAATGTAACAGTCAAGCCCCATTTTGAAAACTGTGCAAGTCTTTTATATCTGTGTAACAGGACTCAAAAGTAAAGGCTCCAAAAACTTCAAAATAAAGCTGTTACAGTTACAAAACACCCGACTCCGTTGGTTGTTCCAATTAGACTCATTCGAAGTTCAAGAGACCTACCAGGAACCTACCTATGGTTGCCTCCAAAATGCATTACTCAGCTTTGACCTACTGAAGAGTTGCATTCTGGAAGTAGGGCTTTGTACTGAGTCATTTCGTCATATTATGTGTAACGGGAAACTGCTGTCGATGATTAATACCTATTTCGTAATTAAAGGTATTTCGACAGCAGTTGACTCAGTACATCATGTCTTAGGTGTGCACTTATGGGCACAACAAAGCCATGCGCATCATATTAAAGTGTGAACGATATACATCTATTATAACTATGTTGAACTCACTTAATTGGCTTAATATAAACCAGAGGTTATTCATGATGGCAATGATTTTTGTTTTTAAAATAAAACATAATAATATCCAGTGTACCTGAATTACGAAATGTACCATACAACCTACGCAACATTGAGGAGTTCAGCATTGTACGAACGAGAACTACAAGAGCTCAAGCTAGCATATTCTACACGGGACTACAAGCATTCAACAACTTACCTTCCAATATAAGAAATATTAATAACATAAATTGCTTCAAAACTGAAATCAGTCTTTATGCAAAGTCTAATATAATATAAAAAAAAAAGAACAAACTTTGAATATACTCCAACCACTTATGTAAATATATAAATTGTATTAATTTAATGGCAGTTGAGCCAAATAAAAATTTGATCTACAGTTGAGTAATTTTGTCTGTATGCTGCTTGAAATTTATTTAAGATATGATTTTCTTCGATCCAGTTATTGAGTCGCCTTAAAAGAATTTTAGTAAACAATTTATAGATGGTATCCATATATGATAGACCGCGATAGTTGACTGCTTAATTGGGATCACCTTTCTTGTAGAGGGGGAATATAATAGATTTCTTAAACGATTCGGGTATAGTTTCCGATCTGAAGATATCATAAAAAAGGCGGTATATTTCATTGACTAAAGCTGGCGTAGCATTTTTATAAAATTCGGATGGAATACCATCGATACCAGGAGCTTTATTATCCTTGGCTGGCAATATAGCCGATTCTATTTCACCTATTTCAATGTCCTTATCCAGCAAAGTGTTATATCTATTAAGATATGAATACTCGTATTTCGTTTGTACTTGTGATGTTGGTGTAAAGAGTTTTTGGAAGTGTGCTTTATATTCGGATGCCGATATATCCGTTTTCGAATTGTGCTTTGTTACCTTGCATTATTTTAGCCAGCCTCCACCAGTTATTAGATACTGTAACTGACGAAAGTTGTCTTGCGATGTTGAGATAATAGTCGCTTTGCTTCGAGAAACATACCTGTTTATATTTTTTGTTAGACGCTTTATAATTTTTCTTGAATACATCTATTTTATGTTTCCTGTACATTTTCAGATATTTAAAAACTTCCTTTCTTGCATAATAGCAGGCTGTATCAAACAATGGTTCCTTTGGCTCAAAACTTGGGCTTCGTATGTTATTGACGTTGTTTGCACTGTAAATGAATTCTTTGATTGCAAGGTAGCGTGTATCTACTGAAGAAGCTATTATTATGTTCTGTATAGTTGAATCTAGAATGTGAGATTATATCCTCAACTTATGTTTTTTCTTGATGGACAATTTGAAATCTATCCACTAATACTAAAAATAAATAAAAATATGAAAACAGTTATTTCTAATTCTAGTCCTCTTCGCTTGAATCAAACGTTCGGTGATTATTGATTGCAATCGGTGGCTGGTTTCGTGCGCACTTGTGGGGCATAGGCCAGCCGACCATTAATAGCATAGCATTCCTAGACGATGTCATTGAATTATTTAACATAAATGTTAAACGATATCCGGGGTCGTTATCGTCCTCACTGATATCATCTCTACGATATGGTCAGACCTACCAATAACATGACGGTCAGTTGGCCTTCTTCTTGTACGCTTAATACGGAATCTGAGAAATCCTACCGTGAGTTCTGGCATTGGTGAATTTCTGCGTAGCGAATGTGTGATTCCCCTTCAACAAATTCTGCAAATCGAAGGGCTTAACTTTTTCATAACACGCCATTATTTGCATTCAGGGCTGCTACAAAAATTACACAACTCTTAGAGGGCTTTTTTTTCTCTTTTTTTTAAATTTAACTATATGCCTGTAAGACCTAAGGTCTGAATTGCACGGCACTAGTTTGGCACAGTGGATTTGAGAACCAGGTATTGACTGTCCCATTTTAACCCATGGGTGGCATCCAATTAAAATTGGAGGTATAGAAAAGAATGCGCCTAGCGTGGGGATCGAACCCACACGTCTAAGTTAGCAATCAAGCACTTTATCCACTGCGCCATTGCCACCTTTTCGTTGTTTCTTTAACACCTTGTTCGTAGTATTCTTAGCTGGTCAGAAGACGCACTTTTGATGGAAAACGATGCATATAAGCAAGACGAATTTTACGCAACCAACTTCGGGGGAAAGTAGTGTGTCACAAAATTGATAATAACGAGAGGTGCTGAAGCTTATATGAGGATAAGAGCAATCAACTGCAGGCACCACTTGATTAGGTTTATTGAAATTTGTTTCTTTATCTGAAACATATTATGTATGAAAATCTTTTTGTGAAATTTAGCGCAAAATTTTAAACATTTCAACCTTACTCTAAATGGGTTTTAAAATGGTGGTCGGCTTTTTGATAATTTTAAACGAAAAAATTATACTTTAACGTTAAAGAGGTCGACTAACTTTAAACAGAGCAAAACCCTTCTTCATCTTTCTTAAACTATACTTTTTCCAGGTGACGCTTGACATTTAATAACAAAAAATTAAAGAAAAATGTTTTCTGAAAAAGAATATATAACAGTTTTGAAGATTTTGATTTTTATAAAGTGAAAAATATATAAAGTTCGAAGAGCTTGAATTTTATTCAAGATATCGATTTGAAGAAACAAAAGTTCGATTATATTCGGTGGGAAAAGTTATAAAATAATACCTCCAAATGTATAGCGAGTTTTTTTTTATATGAATATATTTTTTGTGCTTATGTTTAATTTTCGTTCTGTTTCATTACTCTAACTCTATCTGTAAAAATAAGGTGTGTTCAACTTACGTTTGACTAACGTAGCCCTAAAGATCTACTTTAATTAGAAGAGTTGTTTAGTGTGTTTAAAATTAAGATAAAGTAAGATCAGAGCTTGCAACTAAACGACTGCTTTAACTAGAGTTGGTTTTATTCTCTAAACGAGGATTGTTTAAAATTTTGCGCCATTGATTAAGAGTTACCATTGGCCCGTTGATGGAAATTCTAATACCTTTTTCTTTGGTTTTCGCTGTAAAGCTTTCAGAATCGAAGCTTTCTTAGAGCTTTGAGAGCATATATTTTCAGTTTAAGGATAAAGGTGTTATCGGTGCTTGCTTTTCTGCTTTTTTTTTTTTTTTTTTTTTTTTTTTTTTTTTTTTTTGTGAAACGGTTAAAATGCAGATATTTGTATTATTTGTGGGGTATTTTTTTAAGAAAAAAAAAATACTATTTGATATTGCAACTTTAAATTACCGAATAATTTTTTTGTTCATGAAAATAGAAATAAAATGCAGAGGTTTCGTGTGTATAAATTTAATATTTAAAATAGTGCGGTGCAATTTGAGGTGATATTATTATTTTTTGC
The DNA here is from genome assembly GCA_910595825.1 of Philhelius pedissequus. Taxonomy (NCBI): domain Eukaryota; kingdom Metazoa; phylum Arthropoda; class Insecta; order Diptera; family Syrphidae; genus Philhelius; species Philhelius pedissequus. The sequence goes on from OU343163.1 coordinate 34,472,699, forward strand.
TGTGTTTATTTACATTTAAAATGGCTTCAAGTTCTCCGAAGGACACAGTTCCTTATTATACCTTATTCATACGTTTTTTTCTGTGATTTATTTTTACGTTGAAATAGATTAGGCCTTCTGGGGACTCTTTAAAAACGCGCTTAATATCTTACTTCTTGGTAGTGTGGAGAAAGATACATTTATTTTTATTTGTATTCAGTTTAATTTTTTTTAGATTTAGCTTACGATGTACATGTTTCTGTTCATGAAATCTAAATTAACAATTGGTAACCCTACAGACATTTGTGAGAGAAATATGCCAATTTATAATGCTCACTACGGCAACCATGGACAATGGAAAAGCTTTATAGAAATAGAGATAAATTACTGAAATCAATAATAGTAAGGGTGAAAAGCAAATATCCAATAATAGTAAATGTGAAAAGCAAATATCCTATCTTCCCTGCACTGAAAATATAAATTGAATAGAGTACAGTATCTTAACTCGAGATTTTTAATCAAACTTGACATTACAATGATAGGAAATGATGAGTCGATGGTATAACACAGTTTCCTGCGTTGGCATAGCATTGGTCGCAAGACGGGCTTACTATAAACTCTCTTCGAACAATTCTGATAGTGTAGAAAAAAAGTGGGTCCCCCAATTCCGTCTATCTGTCTGTCTGTCTGTACAACGCTCTAGCCTAAACGGCTGAAGCGATTTTCTTCAAATTTGGTATTTAAACGTTTTAGGTAATTGTCGTAAAAAAGATTTTTGAATCGTTATTTTTAAGGTCCAAAACTAACTGTACCTGTCATACAATTTTGTCTACCATCTCAATTATCTCGATAACGGCTCAAACGATTGATAAAAAAAAGTGTGTGCACTATTTTAGGTATACTCTAAATTTTTGGTCAACAATTGTTTTTTTTTTTAATATTTTGTTATTAACGGTCTGCCATACAACCATTTTATTGATTTTGAACTTTCTCATAAACGACTTAACGGATTTCGATCAAAATTTTCATATAGGAGGTCCTCCAAATTAAAAATAATACTGCATACCAAAATTTTCGGAAAATATTTTTTTTGGATTTTGGAGAAACAAATATTTTTGTTTTTTAAAATATTTTGTCTGATTCATAAAATAAACTGAAATTTTCATTCAAATCGTTAGAGACGTTTCAAAGAAACCAACCATTATACATACAAGTTAAGCTAGTTTAATGCGCCAGTTACATCTTTCATTGAAACTCATCATTGAAAACTTTGAATTCTGAGGCTCTTAAACAGATAAAACTGAAGTCGTTTTGGTACCAAAATGAATGTAATAAGATATAATGTATAATATTTTTTTGTCAAAAAAATATTTTATTTGCTCTGTCACTTTCTTGTAAATTCACTTTTGATTTTTCAATGATGTCAGCTGTTCATTGAAAACGCTTACCTAACCTTTGAATTCTAAATAATACTGCATACCAATATGTTCGAAACATTATTTTTTAAATTCATTATTTTTTAAATTCATTATTTTTTAAATTCATTATTTTTTTTGTTTGAAAATTCAATACAGTAGAATCTCAGAAAGATGAACAGATATAAAAGAGGCCCCGTTCATCTTTTCGAATTGTTCATCTTTCTAAGAATACAATTTTAGTTAGAGAAGAAGAACATATATCCACACATTAAAAAGTTAAAAAACGCCCGAAAATACAACTATAACTTGAATATAACAAAACAAACTGGAGGCAATGATATAGGAAGAATAAAATAAGAAATCGATTTTTCATCTTTTCGAGTACCTAAATTTCAACCCGTTCATCTTTGGTGGAAGAAAACATTCATCTTATGTGAACTGTTCATCTTATCGAACCTTTCATGTTTCCGAGATTCTACTGTATTTCGAAATCGGTTGACGATTTTTTTTGAAAATCAGTTATTAAATTTATCTAACTAACTACATGAAATTATCTTACTACAAATTTGTTTAGAAAAAAATTTACGAAATTTTGTATAAAAAAAAATTAAGTAAAAAAATCTAAAACATATTGAGCTATTTCTACTAAGGCTGCGCCTACAGTAGTGCGAGAAAGCGATGCGATGGGAGAAAAATATTTACATTTATTCTTATATATATATTCGTACAGTGAAGCAATATTTTTCATGCGAGTGTTGCGAGTTTCTCGCAAACCTATGGCAAGCATCTGGCTCACAAACTGTTCTGACCACTTTTTCAAGCGAGTTTGTGCCAGAAAGTTCATATTGTTTGTTTTGACGATTGAAGAAAAAATCGAATGAGTTAAATTTGGTGAGCTTTCATCCTTTTTCTTCCTTATGAACTTTAAATATACATTTTCAATTCAAAATTCATTTTATATGACCAATCCATATTATTTCCACACTAAACAATCAAGCAACACAACTTCACAAAATCGATTTTACTGTGGGCACCATGTCGCATATAATTGTCGCATTTCGAATCGTTTGTCGCATCGCTTCTCGTATCGCTTCTCGTATCCCATCGCTTTGTCGCACCACTGTACGCGAAGCCTAAAAATTTTATGCTAAAGATGCGATCGAACATAAGAGCAAGTACGTGCGATCCAGTCGTGCATATTATTTATTTTAAACTTTCTGATTAACGGCTTAACGGTTTCCAACCAAAAATTGTATACCTTCGAATTTTCGACAAATATTTTTTTTTGAAATTTTGTGACTTTAAAATATTTCTAAAATAGATCTTATCAGCCCTTTAAAAAAATTGCTGGTGGAATCACCGTCAGTCCATGACTTTACTAAACCATACAATAAAATTAAAACTCTTAGTCCATCACTAGACCACCGTCTTGAATGGTTTAGGGAAGGACTAAGTTTGTAAATGTCAAATAGCAGACAATCTGGGGGTCATTCCGTAATTCGATTATCGTCAGACGATATCGTCTGTCTGAACTATGGTGATGCATTTAGTTGCTTCACGTAAGTCGATAATCGTCAAAACGCTATCGTAAAAATGATAGCGTTTGGATGTTCATCCATATATCGAGTCAAAATACCAATCTGAGACTGTGTGGCTGCCCTATATATAAATTGATGTATTTAACTTTATACATATCAATTTGTAAAAAATATTACAATAAAATTACTTACATTTTTGTCCAATTATATAACTTTATTCGCACCAAATACAAAACAATACACAACTTTATAGACATTTATGGCAGTCCATTTGATAACTCAACAAAAGTTTGAGAGTTTCTGAAATGTACCAAATGCTCTCAAATTATAAACGATTGACGAGACGATAGTGGTTGAGTTACGTGAAGCAAATTAAAGACGATCTCGTCGACGATCATCGTTTTTATTAATAGCATTTCGCACACAGGTTAGGTAGATAGGCTTCCACCAGCTGATCTTGCGTCCGGCACACTTAGATAAAAGTAGATCCATTGTGGTACCACGAATTGTTGTAAATTCTAATTGTTACAACCTATGAGTGTTATGGATAATCATTAACGAGACATTTAGGTAGGCTTTTGCCTGAAAGATTCGAGAGCTCTTCTAAATCATTGAAGAAATAACTGCCCAGGAATTCTTTCCGAATGGAAAAGTGGTATACAATGACACAAGAAATGAGAAGTGTCCTCGTGTTCATCTTCGTCATTGCAGGCTCTGCATGGCCTATCGTTGCTTAGCCCCATTTTCTTTTTATGGTAGCCTAGAAGATTGTGTCCGTTAAGTGCGCTTACAAGAGTTCGAAGGGAATTCTTGTTTATGTGGATAATACTTTCTGTTATTTTCTTGTCGAAGTTGGGCCATAGTTTCCTGGTTGTAGACCTTAGGTTGAAGTGGTCGCCAGGAAAACAGCTGACACACTTAGGCCTTAGATAGGTACATTGTGATTGTAGAACTTCCTTAGTCCATGTTTATAAATTTGGGTGTATATGTTTATTTAAATACTCTCAAATTCGGCCTCGGGCTTGAACAGAAGTTCCACTTCAAGGATAATATGCCAAAAATTTCTTGTATGCTATATTTCTGCGACTAATCCATGTGTAGTTAGGGCTGGGTTTTCTTTATTAAAAATCGGGCAATACTGGTGAGTTCGGACATGCTTACCGACCGTCCAAATTTTTCAGATAAGCTAGTGCATAGTCCAGAGAGAAATTATATTGTACAAACTAATTTTTGTCTACTTTTGTGCCATAATTAATTTAATTTTGGATTTATTTTGTCTCAACTTTCAGAAATCAAGCTGGTCCACATATAGTTGTTGTACCAAAATCCACGCTTCAGAACTGGGTAATCGAATTCAAAAAGTGGTGTCCATCGCTACGTGCAGTTTGCCTAATTGGTGATCAGGAAGCGCGTACCGTATTCATTCGAGAGATTCTGATGCCTGGCGAGTGGGATGTATGTGTAACTTCATATGAAATGTGTATTCGTGAGAAATCAGTATTTAAAAAATTCAACTGGCGATACATGGTTATTGACGAGGCGCATCGTATCAAAAACGAGAAATCTAAATTGTCTGAAATTTTGCGTGAGTTCAAAACAGCAAATCGTCTGCTTATCACCGGTACGCCGCTTCAAAATAATCTTCATGAATTGTGGGCTTTGTTGAATTTCCTACTGCCAGATGTTTTCAACAGTTCAGAGGATTTCGATGCGTGGTTCAACACCAACACATTTTTTGGTGATACTACTTTGGTTGAGCGTCTGCATGCCGTATTGAAACCCTTTTTGCTGCGTCGCTTGAAGTCCGAGGTGGAAAAACGTCTTAAACCAAAAAAAGAAATCAAAATATTTGTTGGCCTTTCGAAGATGCAACGCGAATGGTACACAAAAGTGCTCATGAAAGACATTGATGTTGTCAATGGAGCTGGAAAAGTTGAGAAAATGCGGCTGCAGAATATTCTTATGCAGCTGCGTAAGTGCACAAATCACCCATATCTATTCGACGGCGCCGAACCTGGTCCACCGTACACAACTGACATGCATTTGGTAACGAATGCCGGCAAAATGGTTATACTGGACAAATTACTTCCGAAATTGCAAGAACAAGGCTCACGGGTACTTATTTTCAGTCAAATGACACGTATGTTGGATATTTTAGAAGATTATTGCTTGTGGCGCGCCTTCCAATACTGCCGCTTGGATGGTCAGACGCCCCACGAGGACAGAAATAGACAAATTCAAGAATACAATGCCGACAACAGTCCAAAGTTTGTCTTTATGTTGTCCACCCGTGCTGGAGGCTTGGGAATAAATTTGGCCACAGCTGATGTGGTTATTATCTATGATTCCGATTGGAATCCTCAAATGGATTTGCAGGCTATGGACCGAGCTCATCGAATCGGACAGAAGAAACAAGTACGTGTATTTCGATTTATTACGGAAAACACCGTCGAGGAGAAGATCGTAGAGCGTGCCGAAGTTAAGTTGAGATTGGATAAGATGGTCATTCAGCAGGGCCGATTGGTAGATAATCGCACGACCCAAATGAACAAAGATGAGATGTTGAACATTATTCGCTTCGGTGCTAATCATGTGTTTGCTTCTAAGGATTCGGAATTAACTGATGAAGATATCGATACGATCCTCGAACGTGGCGAAGCTAAAACCAACGAACAGAAAGCCCAATACGACGAAATGGGTGAAAGTACATTACGTAATTTCACAGTTGATAATAATGGTGAAGGCGCTTCTAGCTCGGTGTATCAGTTCGAAGGAGAGGATTACCGAGAGAAGCACAAGTTGAATGTGGTAGGCGCATGGATTGAGCCGCCGAAGCGAGAACGTAAAGCCAATTATGCTGTGGATGCTTATTTCCGTGAAGCCCTGCGAGTATCAGAACCAAAAGCACCAAAAGCCCCACGTCCACCGAAGCAGCCAATTGTCCAGGACTTTCAGTTCTTCCCACCAAGGCTGTTTGAGCTTTTGGATCAAGAGATTTACTTCTATCGCAAGTCACTCAATTACAAAGTTCCCAAAAATCCCGAGCTCGGCTCCGAGGCTTCAAAGGCACAGCGCGAAGAGCAACGAAAAATAGATGAAGCTGAGGCCTTGACCGAGGAAGAAATTCTGGAGAAAGAAACATTGCTGACGCAAGGATTCACCATGTGGACTAAGCGCGATTTTAATCAATTCATAAAGGCCAACGAAAAGTATGGACGCGATGACATTGAGAACATTGCTAAAGACGTCGAGGGAAAATCTCCAGAAGAAGTTATTGAATACAATGCTATATTCTGGGAGAGATGTCACGAGCTGCAGGATATTGAGCGGATTATGGGTCAGATTGAGAGAGGCGAAGCAAAAATTCAAAGGAGATTGTCCATTAAGAAAGCTCTCGATCAAAAGGTTTGTCTTTTCTTTGGAAAACAATTAGATTTGAGTAACAATATTTTTTTTTTTTTTTAGATGGCTCGGTATCGTGCTCCATTCCATCAATTACGTCTCCAATATGGCAACAACAAGGGCAAAAACTACACCGAGAATGAGGACAGATTTTTGGTGTGCATGTTACACAAGCTAGGCTTTGACAAGGAAAACGTTTACGAGGAATTACGTTCAGCTATTCGGTTAGTATCTATTTGTTTCAATCCATATTTTTTTCATTCTTAATGTTGTTTTTTTGTTTTTTTTTTTTTTGGATAGATTATCACCACAATTTCGTTTCGACTGGTTTATTAAATCGCGAACAGCTCTTGAATTGCAAAGGCGTTGTAATACATTGATTACACTAATCGAACGCGAAAACCTTGAATTGGAAGAGAAGGAACGCCAAGAGAAGAAACGAAAAGCAAATAAAGGACAAGGAGGAACACCACAACAGACTCCAACGGCATCGAAGTCAAATCAAAAACGTAAAGCCGAAGTTATTTCCGCAGAGAAAGCATCAAAGAAGAAAAAGAAGTAAACAAAAGATTAATAAAACGCAAAAAAGTTTAATGAACAAAATGAACTTTGGTTTTTTCTTCAATCTCGGAAATAATTTTATTCATTTCATTTTTTATACTCATTCAGTGTCTGTAAGTTATTGTTAAATTTTGCTCTTGATCCGGTTATTATATTCCAATTACCAAATGTAATATTTAATTATTTAAAGTACTGCTAAATTCAAGGTTTTTTTTTACTCGAATATTGATCGCTGGATAAAATCATTTTAAGTAATAAAGAACGAATATTATATAATATTAAACCATACTAGATTTGTTTTCTTTCTTATTTATAATAAAATATTCCATGAACTTCACAAAAGTTGCATATTGATAAAGGACTCACTATCCAGATGATGAGAATAAGTTAGACGCCGGAATGAAAAGCCAATTTTGTGGACTAAAAACTGTTACAAGTTGTTTTCAATCCTTAATTAAACAATTAAACAAGTCTTCTAATTTGCTGATTAATTATAGTAGTATATAGAATTTGTATTATTAAAAAAACCTTTCCTAAAAGTCAAAAAATGTTTTATTTAGTATCATTACCAAAGAAGCCCATATAAATATTTAATATGTAGAAAAGGGCGTTTTATTTTCGGGAGAGAAGAATAGGGTACTTTAAAACTGAAAAAAAACGTTCGCTACAATTAGTAGATGGCACATGATTTTATTTTTGAATGCCAGTGAAAGCAAAACCTAGACGAACCACATTAAACTATATTATCCAACAAAGCCATGACCATTATTGTATGCTTCAAGATTCTGCATAAAGTTTAAATAAAGGAAAATACCCTTGTAGAAAAGTAAATAAGAACACAATGCTTATCACCGTCAGCATACCTTATGCATATCAATTAGATACAGGGTGTTGCAATATTCAATTGTTATATTTTTTATATAATCAATACTACGAGTACATTTTTTGTATTTGTAAAAAAGTTGGAGAAAAAGCTAATTAACATAAATGTTAATTTATGCAAAAATTGTTACAAAATTACTTTTGTTTGAAAGTCATAAATTTGATAAGCCCGAACTCCAGATTAATTTATTTTATTTATTCTTTCATCAAATGGTCTGCAAGATCTAAGTGACTGGCAAAATGCCATTTTTTTCATACAAAACTATTTTTTTTTTTGAAAAACTAAGTAGATATGAGTGAAGCACGATCAGAGCTCTCCGATTTAATTTTGAAATAAACTTAAGCGCAGAACTGTCATATATTATTATAAGTTGTTTTGTCTTCGAATCCTGCCCCGTGGGACAGCGCAGTAGAGGTGGACAGCGTAAAAGGTGGCGCACGCAAGTGGAAGAGGATCTCAACCAACTTGGAGTGCGAAACTGGAGACAGATAGCTGGAAACCGAGCCGACTGGAAGAAGCTTGTTGGTTGAGGCCCTGGTCCACCCCGGACTGTAGCGCCACCTTAAGTAAGTAAGTAAGTATTATAAGTTGTTTTTTTTTTAATTAAAACTTTTTTACCAGCAGATCCAAGTTTTACGAACTCATTTTTGTTTTATTTTGTCTTATGGCCTTTTCGATTGACCGTCCGGAACAGGTACCCCCAATAAAACAGCCGTAAGCAATTTGACTGATTCTGAATTATATATATCACTGTATTTGTGAAAATTAAATTAATAGAAAATCACATCGGCTAAAAAGAATTTCCAAAACACTTGATTTCAATTTAGATACACATTTTCTTGTATCAATAATAATTATAACTTGCTTCTTTTTATTTTATTTTACCAGAAAATGAGTTTAAATTCAATAAACACAACGAAATTACACAACAAATCAAGCCGATTATTTTGACATTTTAATTGTGTAAGTGTATTAGTGATTCTGTTTTCGATTCTGAAATGAAATCCAGAATCGTTTTCTGTTCTGTACAGAGTAACAACTGTCATTTTGTGGGGGTCAGAACAGTTCTGGACGGCCAATCGAAAAGGCCATTACTTTCGTGGTTATTGTCAAAATTATGAATAAAGTTAGCCACTCCCTACATTTTGATCGGTCATTTTATTCTAAGCTAATGGAGCATGCTCCGATTTAGCTCTGATTTAGAAAAGAAACACAAGTTGAGCGATTAGAAGTTTCTGGGCTAAAAAAGAAACATCTTTTTTGACAGTCGAGTTCTTTACTCGGAGCTAAAAAAGAAAAACGCCTATTGTTTACGATGTTGACATAGACGGAAATGAGAGGTTATGTTCTTAATAATTAATGTCGAATTCTTAACAACCAAACACTTTTTTTTCTGAACACGATCGAATTATTTCTAATAGCCTTTTCGATTGGTCGTCCAGAACTATTCTGATCCCCACAAAATGACAGTTGTTACTCTAAACAGAACAGAAAACAATTCTGGATTTCATTTCAAAATCGAAAACAGAATCACTTACACACTCACATAATTAAAATGTCAAATTCATCGGGTTGTTCTGTTGTGTAATTTCGATGTGCTTATTGAATTTAAACTACTTTTCTGGTAAAATAAGGTAAAAAGAAGCAAGTTATAATTATTATTGATACAAGAAAATTTTTATTTGGCAATCCAGAAATCTTCTCCTATCCGGAATCGAAACTGATAACTTTTTTTTTGATTTTGACAATTCTGAATTTTAATGTGATTGTATAATGTAAAAATTATAGGGTACCTACGTGAAAATAATCAAAAACAATGATTGTTGCAAATTTTTTGATACAAAAAATGACAATATTCGAGTTTGACATTCTTGTATATGAATAGGTTTGTTCGTCGATCCCTGAAGTCGCCCTAAAGCGTTTTTTGAAAAACCTAAAGTCAGCCTGATAACCAAATTGTGTGTTTTTTTAAACCTAGGGTCGCCCTCAGCTCGCCCTGAAGTGGATCTAGGTTTTTAGCTAGGGCAAGTTGAGGTAAATGAATAAACGTCAAAATCACGAGATCTGATTTGATTTGTTATTTTTAAAATGGAAATAAAATAATACTCAAATTAATTTTCAAACAAACATTAATTTTCAGTTGTGGATTGCGCTTAGGGCCAAAGCAAATGCACTAGAACTTAAATTTAACATATTTTAAGTTTTAATTATAAAATGACGTAACTTGCTTTTCTGCAATATAAAATTAATGGCGCCCGTGTGTTTTTTGAGAACCGAAATACCTATGTTTTTATGACAACTCTCAAAAAAACCTAGGTCGACCCTAGGTAAAGTTCAACCAACGAACCTAATATTCGAGTTAGACATTCTTGTTTATGAATGTGTGCTTCTGGTTTAGATTCTGATTTCAAATCCAGAAGCAAAATTCTATTCTTTTCAGAATCAGAACTGTAATTTTTTCCCAAGTGAACACTTTCAGAATAGTCCAGAAGGCTTCCGGATTGCCAAAAAAACGACATACATAAGTGCAAGTGATTTGAACGAACATCTTCAAGATATTGCACTTCCTATTTCTATGGATTAAATTGAATTTGAGTATTCTTTTCATTTTCATTTTAAAAATAACTATTTGCACACAAGAAGGAAAATCCTCAATAACATAAATTTCTCCAGAATCAGAACACATGTGGCTTTAACAGCTTACTCGTTTGAAGAATATAAGAATTTGCTCATCTGAAAGCGTTCAGGTTTTTCAAAAAAAAGCTTAAGGGCTTCTCTAGTGCGACTTCAGGGCTCAACAAGCAAACCTAATGCTTATTTGTCACTAATGTAAATTATGTTCGAAAATCCTCTAGGTAATGCTTGTAATTTTTTTTTAAATTACAGGTTTATTATGTACTTGAATTTTATTGGCAGTCAAGAAACTTGGTGACACAGCATATCGTTGAAAATACTTACAACTCCCAATTATTCATGCTTGCGTGTTGTTATATGACGAAACGTACTGTACTTACATTCGATTTTAAAGAGATATGTTAAGATTCTTTTTTTTTCGAGACAAAATATACCTACTTTTGGAGGATTTGTTACATCCTCGCAAGAGCCAGTATTCACATCATTTTTTAGGTGGCATAGCCTGAAATTCAAATCTCAGACCGCTAGCGGAACAGTTCAGTTGACAATAAACGAATGAAAAAAAAAAACAAACCACCCACTGTCAGCCTTCTGAGTATATCAAGACCATTACAGAACATAGTACACGTATTAAAGGTATTTTCTTGTGCATGATTACGAAAATCGATTGTCAACGCAAAAATGTTGGTCTCGGAGACTCTGACGAATTAATTCTTACCTTTATTTCAAAATAATACTTGAAAATAAACCATTGTAGGTTCATTAAATAGAAATTATCATTTAGAAGGCTTTCCTTTAATTATCATACGAACAACAGTTTATAAAATTGAACAAAATGACAGGGTCTCTGAAAACTTTTTTTTTTCTTCAGAATCTCAAGAGATATTCATATAACCTTTAATATGTGCACTCTGTGATAACTGCAAATACTTTTATTCAAAAATTAACAAAATCCAGAACTCAATTCATTCCGAATTTCTCCCATAACACCCTGTATCTATTTTTTTTCTTTTTTTTTTAAATTTCCGCAGAGCCATTCTGCTGATATAGTATAGTACATACGAGTATATTCTGAATTCTGATTGAGCCATTAACGTTCTCTCAAAGGCGCTGCCGCAGTTCTCAGTTCCACATTAACTCGATCGTTACAAAGCTAGAATTTCTGTCGATGCTGCTTTAAATTCGAGGTTTTTGTGCAAAATTCCTGTAGGTAGGTTTTTCATTTTTTATTGGTGGCTTTTTGTATGTAAGTACAAAATATTTCGGGAATAAAAACAAGTTTTAGTTCATATGATAGTGTTTCGGAGTCAGTGACTTATCTCTTTTTATTTAACAAAAAAGACCATTTTAAATTTTTTAGTGTAAAAGTAAGTACATGTACAAGTTTACTTTATACCTGTACAAATTGGGACCTTCCTTATGCAAATATTTGTTTTGAATTCAAATCGCCAAACATAAATCAGTTTAGTAATGAAAAATAGTTTTTTTTTTATATGCAAACCTAGAAGATACCATATTTGATCAATTTATTAGTTGCCTCTGTCAATATAAGGCACATTTAATTAAAATTATTATTTAGTAAGAGTATGTAGGTATCAAATCAAGGATGCCTTTAAAGCAGACATGCATTCGATTTGTTTATGGCATTTTTCTATACAATGTTTTGGCAAATTGGAGATTCCCAATTAGTAATAACTGCTTGTTTTTGGATGATCTTTTGTTTGGAGTAACATTGTTTATAGCTAATAATTTTTAAAACGTTTATTAAGTGATATTTTGAATATGTATAGGTACATATTGGTATTATGCAATATTTATTTTTGTTTTGGGAAAAATATATAATTTTATATAAATACAACAAATGAAAAAAATTAAATTTTGTTAAAGAGAGTTTCATTCAATAAATTTGTTTTCTTTTTCCGTCAAAAGATTTGATCTTTTTAAATTTTAAGAGTTTCATTGCAACAAAAAGAGCAAATCTGGGTCAGATCTCTGACGGTTTGGCAGATTTGGTCTGAATGCACACATGTAAAAAGTCTTTCCTTTCAAACGTCAAATAGAAAATTATATTGTTTTGAATTTGCTTTGAACATGTGAATTTGTACCAGACCGTTCTAAAAAAATAAAAAAAAAATAAATAATGTACCCAGAAGTTAATAATTTAGATTTTATAAATTTAGTTTTTGAGTTCTTGATTGTTTCGTCTTCCTCGTCATCTGACGATGAAGATATGTTTGTTTTCAAAAATGTATTCACTAATGTCCTCTTCGATTGGAAATCCGGAAGAACTCTCCGATCCGGGATTCCAATCGAACAAGTAAGCACTTAATTCTAGATTCTGAAAATTTATTTGAGTGTATGTGTAAGACGGGAAATGCCAAACGCACATTTGTGATTATTTTATTTTGTAAACATGGCTGACACAAATGTAGAAGATTTCGAAGTTATTCTTGACGAGAATGCTGAATTACAGTTATTGAAGGGAAAATTTGTCTTCGGAACAGATATCCATAATTTCAATTCTCTAAAGAAATGAAATTGAAACTACAAAATTTCAGACAAACCAAAACAAAACAATGACATGAATACATTCATTTTAATTTGACATTTAGTGGGTGTGAGTGTGTGCGTGCTTCTGGTTTTGATTCTGACTTCAAATCCAGAAGGAAATTTCTCTTCTATTCAGGAGAAGAACTGTCATTTGATACAAATCGAACAGTTTCAGAAGCATTCGTAAGTCTTCAGAGGCCTTCCGGGCGACCAATCGAAAAGGCCATAATACTAAAATTAAATCTGTAAGCAAATTTCATTGAAAAGATTTTGAAATCTCGATTTTGAGAATGGGGCCTATACCACAAAACTACAATTTAACAATTGTACAAGCAAACGTCAACTATGTATGGTTAACAAGTAATTATTTTTTCTGTATAGTAAGAGAAAACAGCTACGTTTGTTAAATTTGCAAATTTCCCCTTTTTTGTACAATTTAGTTGTACAAGTTGCCTCGGCAAGGTTAGACAATGCGGAGACAAATAAGTGCAGTGAGCAAAGCAAAGCTATACAAATTTTTGGTCTAACGCTAAGAGTATTATTGGTGACATTATTTTAACTTTTAGTCTTTCACTAAGGTAAATCACTACACGGTTTGAAACTCGAAATTTTTAACAAATACATTTTCATCAATTTCAAAATTCGTTATTTGATGCGTGGCTTGTATACACTATTCAAAGTATTTCATCGTCATTATACTTTCATCGGAATCGAAAAAAAAACATTTTTATTTGCGATACTTGTACATATGTAGGTACTATAGGGCAAATTTTGCATTTGGAAAAATATCGAACTCGAGATTTTAATGAAACTTGACCTTTCGATGATATAGACTATACCTAAACAAAGTGGGTCCCGCAATTCCGCCTGTCTGTAGACAGCCTAAATGAATGAAGCGATTTTCTTCAAACTTGGTACTTAAGTGTCTTAGGGGATTGTCTCAAATAGATTTTTGAATCGTTTTTTTTAGCCCCAAAAATAAAGTGTCTACCATCTTAATTATCTCAAAAACGGACCTAACGATTTTGAAAAAAAGGGTGTGCACAACTTTAAAAATTGTCTACAATTTTTTTTTTTGCATATATTTTTATTCCTGCCATAGAAACATTTTTTTTATATTTTCGACTTTCTCATAAACTCATCGACAGATTTCGATCAATTTTTTATATATGAGGTCATTCGAGTTATAAATAATACTGCAAATGTATCAAAATGCTCGAAAAATATTGTTTTTATATATTTTTTATATTTCGAAAACGTGCTGATGATTTTTGTTTTGAATTTTTTTTTAAGTTTATATTATTAAAAATTATTTAAAACTGTCATACCATTTTTTTTTCAGAAAAAAAATTTAAAAAAGTTGTAAAAACGATTTAAAAAAATATATTTAGATTTTTAACAGATATCTTTAGCATACTATGTGATCGAACATAAGAGCAAGCACGTGCGATCCAGTCGTGCATTTTATTTATTTTTAAATAATAACACACGCGGATCTGTGTAGCGTATTAAAAGACAATAATAACACTAACTATAAATAAAGACATACGTAAAAACAAACTGTTAACAGTATTATCAAAATTAGTACATTTGATACACACCTCTCCTCGTTAATGGTATTTGCATATGATATCTAAGGTCTATTTAAAAAAATGGTGGATTAATAAAGCAAAAAAGTATGTACTGTCTTTATCTGAGACAACATATTGCAATTTATGTATAAAAACTTAAAAAAATTAACTTGTAACTGCTTAACAATTTTCAGTTAGTATATACTTATGTACGTTAAGTTTTTCTAACTATTTAACAATGATTTGTTAAGTTTTATTTACACTTCTAGCTCTGTGTTACAGAACATTGGGAAATTGTTAATTTCCCAATTGTTTAATGGCGTTTTTATTTGGCAATCCGGAATTTTTCTCCGATCCGGGATCCCAACTGAACACTTTTTTGTGATTCTGACGATTCTGAATTTTAATGAGATTGTATGTGTGAAAATAATTGTGTACATGGGAATATTTATATTCAAAAAAAAATATTTGTTGCACAATTATGATACAAAAAATGACAACAGTCGAGTTTGACATTCAAGTATATGAATGTGTGAGTGCTTCTGGTTCTGATTCTGATTTCAAATCCAATAGCAAAATTCTCTTCTTTTCAGAATTATAACTGTCATTTTTTCACCAAGTGAACGCTTTCAGAAGAGTCCGGAAGGCTTCCTGATTGCCAAATAAAAACGACATAAGTTTAATGTACAACTGTCAAGGGCTATATTTACTTGTAGCTTTGTGGTAAACAAACGTTTGTAATTTGTTAAATGTGTCTCTTGTACAATACTTGTAGTTTTGTGGTACAGGCTGATCTTTAAAATTGGAATAAAACTCGCTATTAGAATAATGGGTCTTATCGGCAATCTGCCAGGGAATTTTTTATCTGTGGGAATATTTTTTTCCTAAGGGAGATCTGAATTTCTGGGAGTTATTTTAATATTAGCACTATGCATCATAATTGACAGCAATCAGTTTGACAAGCATTTGATACCGCTTGCTGCTTTACAAATACAAATATACACCAAAACTTATGCAAATAAAATTGAATCTGAAAACCTATTCGATTCCATACGAAAAAAATCAGTTTTATAGATCAAAATATAAATTTACCAAACGAAAACCACTTAAGTCACTTGTCCAAGATTTGTGATTTTTTAGTGTTGTATGAGATGTTGTACATTATGTACATCATCTTGTTCGAGCCACATGCCTTTTTCATCGATATTTTCGAATTTAGACAACGACAAAAATCGATAACATTAGCGATTCGAATTAACGGTAATAGTTGAACAACGCAAATGCGTCATATTTGAAAAAAAAACTATGGACAAATGCCACTACCAGACCAAATTCCATTCTGACTTTTTTAAATCCAATGATCTATCGACACTCGACAGTTACAATGTGGATTTTCACTTATGTGTCAATTGTTACAATTTTCTTTGCTAACTTATCCACCGAGTGAAAAATTGGCTTTTCGAATTTCTAATTACCTCCTCAACGGATTTTGGTAAAAATTTCTATAAAGGATTTCCAATTATAATAATTTTGGATTTTTGAAAAAAACTCAATTTTTTTTTTGAAAAATTTAATACTTTGAAAACGTATCCCGTTTTTCCAATTTATGCTTTTAAAATTATATTGTTAAATATTTAAAATTGTCAGACTAATTTTATTTTTAAAAAATGTGTTTAAAATTTTTTTTTTTAGGTAAATACCTACGTACATATATATACAAATATACAAATGTTGAATAAACACGACTTTAAAAATATATTTAGATGTTTGTACTAAGAATCTTGTTCTTACGTTGTGTTCGAACACAAAAACAAGTACATACCATCCAGTATTTTTATTTTTATTATGAATGTTTTACTAGTTGATCCGTTCTTACGTTGTCTTACTGAAAAATCTGAACCTAAAAATTATTTATTAGTTTTTAAAGAGTGTGTCAGTGTTGGACCGATAGCCATATATGCTTACGGGAATATAAGCTCTCCCTTGATGCTCATTTCAGTAAAACGAAAGGAACGAAATTTAAAAGAAACCGTTTTTAATAGGTCTGATCCAGATACTTTTTGGACAAAAATTGACAGATTATCAAATTTTGAAAAGTGGGAATGAAATTCTGTCATTAGAGAAAAATAAAATGGAAAAAAGTCTGGACGGTTTGCGTACAATTTTTCCCCATTTTTAAACGACAAAAACATGCTTAAAATATAAAGTTTTATTTTTGTGTGTAATTCACAATTTTTTGTTTCTTTTTTTGTCACTTTTCATTTATTTAACAAAAACACTTTGCAACAAACAGACAGCTTAAACGAGACAAATAAAATTTCATTTCTTTTATGACAAACGTCAACCTGATATTAATTGTAAATTTGCTGCCTACAAACAGAAATTGTCAAGAAGGGTAAATATTTTAATCTCTCATGAGTCCAAAACTACCAGATTTGAAAGTCTGGAACTGTAATTGGTGCAAATTGACAGTTTTGAGCAAACCTAATATATCCAAAGGTTTTTGAGCTTAGAAACTACGAAAACGACTTTACGTAGATTGCAGTGTTGTGGTTTTTTTTGGACTAAAGATATGATTTTGTCTGTTAAAAATGTATATGCATTCTTTTTCCACATTTTTATTCAATTCTACATCGAAGGTTTTATATTGGGGACCCTGTCTGTTCACAGTGAGTTAAATCTGTGATATATGTACTTTCAAGAACCTGTAATTAAATAACGCTAATAAACCAGAATAAGCTATAGAGATATTTGGCTGCACACACGAGAATATTTCCACCGGATTAAAACCGGTTTTGTGGGCAAGGGAAGCGAAGTGTGCAGTATGCAACCATGAATTAAAGAAAACAAGGTTACGACACTTCTTTTTTTGTCTTATTTTATTGACGTCACCAGAGATCGAAATATATTAATCCACATCGGACAAACAACAACAATTTCAGTTTTTTTGATCTCTGGTGACATCAAAAAATAAGACAAAAAAAGAAGTGTCGTAATCTTGTTTTCTTTGATTCGTGTTATGCAACGGACTGAAATTTCAACCCTAATGGCATTTTCCATTGGCCGTCCAGAACTGTTCTGACCCCCACAAAATGACAGTCGTTACTCTAAACAGAACAGAAAACGATTCTGGATTTCATTTCAGAATCGTAAACAGAATCACTAATACACTCACATAATTAAAATGTCAAAATCATCGGGTTGATTTGTTTTGTGTAATTTCGAGTTGTTTATTGAATTTAAACTACTTTTCTTGTAAAATAACATAAAAAGAAGCAAGTTAATTATTATTGACACAAGAAAATGTGTATCTAAATTGATATTAAGTGTTTTCGAAATTCTTTTTAGCCGAAGTGATTTTTTTAAAAATTTAATGTTCACGAATACAGTGATACATATAATTCAGAATCAGTCAAATTGTTTCCGGGTGTTTTATTGGGGGAACCTATTCCGAAAGCCAATCGAAAAGGCCATAAATTTCTTGGATAAAGGAAGACTAAAACTAACGCATACACAACAATTTAAACTGTCAAATACGATAGAAATACTAACACATATAAACTGAGGTTCATGTATACAATTCTTCGTGTGCTTGGACTAAAGACCGGTTTTAGTCCAAAAATTGTCCATCCCGTGTGTGCAGGGGCAAAATTCCGCAAGCGTTAGTTTTCTCTGTGTACACAGAAAGTTGTGTACACAACCATTTTTCCGATTCCACAAGGGTGCGATGCATATTTTTTCGACAGATAACGTGTACACATAGGCAATTTTTTCACGCATATTTTGAGGGTGAATAATTTTTTTGCACAGAAAAGCAATCACGGTTGCGGAATTGGGCCACAGGCCCATTGATTATATTAAAAAGTCGAATTACATACATATTCATTTTTCGTTTTGGTTAATGTTTCAATCATTACATGATTGAGCATTGATAAAATATTAACAATAATGCTAATAAATTTAATACATTTTCTGTATATTCCTAAATTATTTATTATTATTTACTTGTTACAAAATAAAATTTTATTTGTTCATTTGAAAAAAAAACTCCTCTTCTTATTTGAACTTAATTTATACCATTATACCACACACGTACCTACATACTAGATACAGTACAATAATCACTATGTTTGTTCTGTGTTTGTTGTCAATTTACCCCATTGATGATCACAACAGAAATCAAAATTAAATTGAATTTTAAATAGGCAATTAACAGCGTTGCTCAACCCTTTTTAATTTTTGGGTAATTGAATAGAGTAAAATATTAATACAAACAAAAAATACATTCCACAAATTTATTTTACAGAGCGAGAGATTAAACAATAATTGTTCAGAAAAGATTACTTAATTTTTGTCAAAAGCTTATCAATATTAATTATCGTATTAACAACTGTAGGTACTATGTAGGTACAAATTTTTTCTTAAAATACATTTTACCAAAAATTGTATTTATGTTCGCTGTATTTTTTAAAGCTTTTACAATTCTTTCAGAAAAAATGTTTGTCTGAGGACTATAGCCCCACAGTGAGGTAGCTGCAAAATTGCACGCATATGGGGTTTTCCATTGGTAAATTTAGAATTTAATGCGGAATTTGATTTTTTTTCGTGGCAAATAGAACACATATTTTAAATAGATTATTTTTTGTATGGTGTTGACGAATATTCATGTCTGTAAAACTGCTAGTTGTCAAACTAAATGCTTCCAATTGTACTAGTGCTTAGTAGTGTTAGAGATCTGTGAATTTGATTCTGGAAAAAATCGAAATCCGCGTTTTGGCAGATATGTATGTAAAAAAAAAAGAATTAAATTGTTGCACCAATGGAAAACTACATTAACCCTACTTTTCTCATCCATAGAATAGAATTTCAGGCGCGAGTTAAAATTTTCGATTAATACAAACAAAGGGACCTTCCAAGAATCCATGTAGAAAATCTACTACAATAAGCATGAATATTATATTTTGTACTTGCGATATAAGGCGTGTTTCTTTTTTCGTTCAGAGCAGAGTACTGAACAGAGTTCAAACACATAGATAATGCACTGAACTTGTTCCAAACAGAGCGAGCTCTGAACACTGATATTTTTTTCTTAAACACAATTGAACCACACAATTCAGAATACATTTTCATTATCATTTTTAACCATAGCAAGCAATACACACCAGATATAGAAAATCAACAAGCGATCAACGTATTCCGCCAACTTATGTATCTAATTATTTTATCTTCACATATTCCTTCTTGGCACACATGACATTTGGTGCGTTCAGCAATTTACTAACATGCTCAGTTTATTATGTTCGAGCACGTCGAGTGCGATCTACATATGTTCAGAACGAAAAAAGAAACACACATTTGGAGCTCTGCATGCTCTGAGTTAAAAAGAAACACAAACAAATTTTTTGACAACTCAGACTCTGCTCTGAACTAAAAAAGAAAAACGCCTATAGTAGATATTATAGGGCAAGTTTTGCATTTGGAAAAAAAAATTGAACTCGAGATTTAAATCAAACTAGACATTATGATGATCAAGAACACAAAAAAGGGGTCCCGCAAATTCGTCTGTCTGTCTGTCTGTACAACACTCTGCAGCCTAAACGGCTGAAGCGATATTATTCAAACTGGGTATTTAAGCGTTTTAGGCGATTGTCTGAAATATATTTTCGAATTGTTTTTTAGCCTCAAAATTAACGGTACCTGTCATACAATTTTTTCTACCATAGTAATTATCTCGAAAATGGCTCTAACGATTTTGATAAAAAAAAAACTCTGCACTATACTAGGTATTGTCTACACATCCTGATTCAATAAAATGTTTACATAAAATGTTATTATTGGTACCTGCCATATAACGGTTTTTTATGTTCGACTTTATCTTTAACGGTTCAACGTATTTGATCAGATTTTGTATACAGAAGGTATTTCTTATTCTAAATAATACAACATACCAATATTTTCAAAAAAATATTTTTTTTGGGTTTAAAAAAAAAAACAATAGTTTGTTTCTGTTTGAAAATTCAATATTTCGAAAACGGGTGAACGATTCTTTTTTGGAATTATGTTCTTTAATCCAATATATAGTATGTATAATTAAAATGGACATAAAATTATGTTTTTATTTAAAGAAATTTTGTTTGCACGTACTTCCTCTTATGTTCGATCACATCAATCACAAGATACTTAGTTAAAACGGCAAAATATATTTTAAGGTTATTTTTAACCTTAGTTTTTTTTATATAAAAAATTCCTTACATTTTTTTCTAAAAAAATATTGGTATGATAATTTTAAGTATTTAACAATAAAAATTTAAAAACAGAATTTAAAAAATCGTCTACCCGTTTTCGAAACGTTGAGTTTTCGTTAAAAAATGTCATTTATTTTTTCAAAAATACAAAAAATTATTTTTCTAAAATTTTATGTTTGCAGTAATTATTTAGAATCGAAAATACTCTCGATAAAACTCTTGTGTTATTTTGGAGTGCACGTTGAAAATTACTCTTTTTATTACGAATTTTCTATATTCTATAGAATTAATTCCGAAAACGGCATTAGATTATTTTTATTATTCTTGATAAAATTTCAAAGTTTTTGGGAAAAAATAGTTTGTCTTTTTGAAAATTCAATATTTCGAAAACGGGTGAACTATTCTTTTTGGAACTATGTTCTTTAATCAAATATATAGTATGTATAATTAAAATTGACATACAATTATTTTTTTATTTAAAGAAATTTTGTGTATAAATTAAATGCATGATTGGATCGCACGTACTTGCTCTTATGTTCGATCACATCATAATCACACGATACTTAGTTAAAACAGAAAAATATATTTATAAGGTTGTTTTTATTCTTAGTTTTTTTATATACAAAAATTCCTTCCATTTTTTTCTAAAATTAAAATGATAATTTTAAGTAGCTATTTAACAATATAATAAAAACAGAATTTAAAAAATTGTCTACCCGTTTTCAAAACGTTGAATTTTCGTAAAAAATGTCTTTTTTTTCAAAAATACAAACAATTATTTCTCGAAAATTTGCAGTATTTATTTAGAATCGGAAATACTCTCGAACGACTCTTTTGTCATTTTGGAGTACACGTTGAAAGTTACTCTTTTTACTCCGAATTTTCTAAATCTTATAGAATTAGAACATACAGTTGAAGAGTAATTCCGAAAACGGCATTAGATTATTTTTATTTTTTATTCTTGATCAAAATTTCAAAAATTTCGGAAAATAATTTCTATACTTTTCTAAGAATTCTTCTTTTCAGCCGAATTCAGTATAAAATACATCATGATTTCTCAAATAAAGCACGTTCTTGCATTACTGTTAGTCTTAATCGGGCCGAATATTTGCTTAACCAGCAGTAAAAATCAGAGACCGAATATTATTTTTATTTTGGCCGACGACTTGGTAAGTAAATATACTAGGTATATAAGTTTTTGATATTGTTTAACCGCCTTCGTCACCAAAAATCAATAAATTCACTAAAAAAAGGGATTCAATGATGTTGGTTTCCATGGATCTTCGCAAATACCAACGCCTAACATCGATGCCTTAGCATATTCGGGTATAATTCTGAACCGATATTACGTGAATCCTATATGCACACCTTCAAGATCTGCTCTGATGACCGGAAAATACCCAATTCATACTGGTAAACTATCCGATGATTTTGTCTTATTTAATTAAGTTACCATAAATCTCTAAGCTCTGCCATCAGGAATGCAACATGCAGTACTTTACGGTGCAGAACCCAGAGGGCTTCCACTCAGTGAGAAACTAATGCCCGAATATTTCAATGAATTGGGGTAATGTTTTAAATCAACTAATAAATATTTCAGCCTGATGTTGTTTTTTTTTAATCAGAAAACAATGTTAAATTAAATCTATAAAGATACTCTTCCCATATTGCAGGTAAATGGCATCTAGGCCATTACAAGCGAGTTTATACGCCTTTGTATAGAGGTTTTCAAAGTCATGTGGGCTGTTTCACCGGTCATCATGATTATTTTGATCATACAGCTGTGGAAAATCCCTCATGGGGACTTGATATGAGAAATGGTATAATGTTTTTTTTTTTTTTGCATAATTGAATATTGTGTATATTTCTTTCTTTAAAGCCAGGTGTTAATTGGATAATTTTTACAGGTTTAGACGTAGCCTATGATATGCATGGAAAGTATAGTACTGACATCATAACTGATGAAGCAGTTCAAGTCATCAGGAAGCGAAACACTTCTATGCCTTTGTTTATGTATGTGGCACATGTTGCAGTTCATTCCGGTAATCCGTATAATCCACTACCTGCACCGGATGAAGCAGTTGATAGAATTAAAAATATTTCAGATTTTAATCGCCGAAAATTTGCAGGTTAGTTACAGTTTTAATCAAATTTAAGAAAAAAATATTAAATTGGGTAAAACATCAATAAGAAAACTATTTATTTTCGACCATTTAGAATTTCCCCTTGGTACATATATAAATTTAGTATAATTTATACTATTGTTAATTATTGGCTTAGTTAATGACGTTTTCGATTGGTCACGCAGAAGTCTTCCGAATACTTCTGAAAGTGTTCGATTTGTATCAAATATCAGTTCTTCTCCTGGAAAGATGAGAAATTCGATTCTGATTCTGTAGACAGATTCCAAAAATCGCAGCGGATCGCATTAGGGGGGTTCACATTCTCAAATATCATGGCTTGATTGACTCGAATTTGAAAATGTGAATGCTCTATCAAACGGCTTGTCTAGCATGTTGGATGGATATCAAAATATTTTGATAGTTTGCTTGCTGGACACACATGTTGGAGAATATGAACGCATGCTTGTCAAGCCAGTAGGAAATTTCATTCTAAAAAAAGTTGTCAACCTGCGCGCATCAAACGAAAAGAAAAAAAAAGAATAATGGCTGTAAGCGGAAACTGGACTGATTTGGACTGATTTTTTTGTATTACATCGGGTTTTATTAGAGACATGGCGAATTAAAAGTGAAGCTTATAAAAACAAAACTAAGAAACAGAAAGCTTATGAAAATCTTTTGGACAAATTTAGAGAAATAGAGCCTATGCCAATGTGGAGTTATTAAAAAAGAAAATTAATTCCATCAAACATGTTTTCGCAGAGAACTAAAATAAAAAAGACAAAGTGAAAGATCTGGGTCAGGAACAGAAGAGCTATATGTTCCTTCGTTGTGGTATTTCAACGATTTTCTGCGCCCATCCTGAGATAATTTTTATAATCTACACGCGAAGTGAATTTCAATTCATCCAACAAATTAAACGAAGAAAATTTTGGACGTTTTTTTAAGCCGTTTTGTTTCATCGAGCTGCAATTAAAACGTCTCTCATATTCAAAATTCTAAAGAGAACTAGAGTTTGACAGCCTGTTTGATGAATGTGAACGCCAAATGGCTTCAATCCATCAAACATCATCAAGCCATGCTTGTCCAGAATGTGATTCCCCCTATTGAAAGCTATACCTAAATTTCGACCACTTTCGGTTTGGGTTATTCTCAAAACCGAACATGGGTGAAAACGATCATTCCAATTTTTCCATTTAAATGTCGCCTATTTCCAAGTTGTTTCCATTTTTATTTCAAATTTTTCCATTACAATTCCAGAGATCTGAAAAATTATGACACCAGGTTCCAGACGTTTTTTTTGTTGTGAAAAATCAATGTACATATAAAAGACTTTAGTGGCATATTAATAATCGCTGATAAACCCTTGTCTTACTAAACTACACCTTAAGACGATTTTGGTTCAATGAATGCAGACCTTTATTAGAAATTGGTGGTTTTATATTTTCATAAGATTATTAACTTGTTTTACTACACAAATAGCTTCAAATATTTTTTAATGATAAGCTTAAAAAAAATCAATGTCCGAAAATTTAACTAAACCTAGGTTTAACTTAGACACAGTCTAAAAATGACTATGAATATGCAACTTTGTGTTTAAATATTAAATAAAATACGAAAAATATGGATTCCATTAGTGTTTTCAGCATGGAAAAATATATATTTGAATGTATTTGAAGAAATAAAAAAACGAGTTCAAACGAGAGAATAAGCTCTGTGATTTTTTTTTATAGAAAATTGCTGCCATTGTTCAATTTTTAGAAGAAGGATCATAACAAAAGAGCGTTGGACAAGGCACATTGCCATGGCTGAGCCCTCAGTATCGAATATTATGAATGAAGTGTAGACTTTTATTAAATAATTTCTTACATTTTATTATAAATCACCCACCCCAATTCCGCTTTCAATGGCGGAAGAAAAATGAATCGCTTTTAGAAATACTAAAATACAGAAGTGCCGCCAAAATAGAGCAGCTGTGCTTTTTGGAATCGGTCTACCGAAGTCAGAATCAAAACCAGAATCACACACCCTATTAAATGTCAAACTTGAATTCAATGTTTTGCCGGCTATTCTTACATTTTTTATTTGAAGTTTTCTGCACACATGCAGTCACATTTAACTTCAGAATCGATAATCTAGTATTTATCTGCTATTTCGATTGGGATCTCGGATAAAAGAGCTCTTTCGGATTACCAATAGAAAACGAAATAAGTTGAAGGTGGACTGGAAAACGAAATGAAATTTTGAGTAAAATAGCCCCAGCAAGCATAATTGGAAGTTATTGTTTTAGTTATTTCAATTCAGACAGTTTTAAATTTTTAGAGTTTGAGGGTTCTGTCAATTTTCTCAATTTGTCTCAATGTAATCTAATTTTTTTTTAATTCATTAACAGATACATTTCAAAACGTTTATTTTCGACAGCTAATAATCAAGTTATTTCCACATTAATGGGGTTTTCGTTTGGTAAATTTATATTTTGATCTATAAATTGATATTTTTTGTAACGCATCGAATACGTTTTAAGATTGATTTTTATTTGCTATAGTATTAGTGCAATTTTGTGTCTGTGAACCAGCTAGCGGTATCAGAGCTGTCTTGTCAAACTGACGGTTGTCAATTATGATGCATAGTGTTGTTAGTAAAAGAGAGGTAGATCTGCCAAAAATCCAGATCTGCAAAATTGATTTAAAATAAAAAAATAAATCAGTTTTTTTGGCCAATCGAAGGCAAAAATTGTCAAAATCAATTTTTTTGACAGATCTAAATCAAAAATAAATTGATTTTTATTACCAAACTAAAGCCCCATAAACGTGAAGCCAGTCCTCTAATCGATTATCAATAAGACACTTTTACTCACTCGAACACTCAATTTCAATTTATATTTCAAAATTTGTAACCGTGGCAGTAGGTATCAAAATCTTTCTTTCTAGCATTATAAGAACTCTAAAGAATATTAGGGGTATTCACGATCTGGTGTACCAAGTCTTGTAAAAGTGTAAAATTTTATTTTTTTACAACAGACAGTGAACACACCTTTACTAATCTGTAGCAACACTAAAGCAAATGTCAAAATCTATTTCACATTTGTTCTGAAGAAGGCTTAAGTTTGTGTTAAAAAAATCTTACACCCTTGTATTTTTCTGTTACAATAGGGTTCGGGTATTGTAAAAGTGTAAAAGTGTAAGATTTTGACATTCAGTATATTTTGTTGTTGCTACACTTTTACACTTTTACAATGAAACAAGACCAGATACACCGGATCGTGAATACCCCTATTATTTAATTCCTTTCCATTTTTTAAACGAATTATAGAGACCAAACCAAAACCCAACTAAATGAACACATATTTTACCTATCGAATACACTTAGGGGTATGTTCGCAAGCTTTACTGAATATCATTCCCGACTGCTTTTACACCATTCAATTTTTTCCAGTACGATATGGTTAGAGTAAGCTGTGCAGAGATATAGATATTTTATCAAAACATTTCAAAAACAAAAAAAAAACAGCGGGTCGCTGAAAAAAATTATTCGTTCATTGCAAAGAATTTGTATTCAAGATTTTAAGCGATTGATTCAAATAATATCTATTATTTCATTTGCCCCAAAAATTTTTCTTAACTTTAATTTCTAATGTTGTACGAGTAGTTATGTTGACAAATCATTATAAGTATTGGGATTTGTTTGCTGGAGCTGCTCCGCCAAATGGTAAACCAAAGTGCATGGCTATGTTTTAGCTTCGCTAAGGGCGTCCTTTAATACACTAACAACAAACGTGTCTTTCTTTCGAAAATGAAAGTCTGCCAACCTTCATGACACAAAATAATATATAAAAACCTACTCAGCGGCCCCTTCATTTCAACATTTTTAATAGTTTGATATCCAGAACCGCCATCTTTTTTACAAACTTCTTTTTCGGCCGTAGTAATTTTGTTTGTTATTTGTTGATTGCAATTTTATTGGGCAACTAGAAAATAAAATATTAATTGTCATAATTAGCTATTAGAGACATTTTTCACATATGCCTCACTCAACCGATTTTATTCATTCGATTCAAATCAATGTGAAAGTTTTAAAAAATTGTGTATTCACTTTTCATTTCTTTAAAAATGTTCACGAGTTTCTTTCAAAACCTGCATAAGGATCTTAAAAAAATTCATAGAAATTTGGTTTAATCTGGTGCAAAAAAAATTCTTAGTTGGGCGCCATTTTACTCAGAGGTTTGTATTTATGTATTTATTGCTATTTTCTTCTAGCTATGTTGTCAAAATTAGACGATTCTGTTGGAGCAATTGTAAACGAACTATTCAAACAAAATATGCTTTCGAACTCAATAATAATCTTCAGTACTGACAATGGAGGTCCTGCCGAAGGTTTCAATTTGAATCATGCCTCGAATTGGCCATTGCGTGGTGTCAAAAATACTCTTTGGGAAGGAGGAGTTCGTGGTGCTGGTTTGATTTGGTCTCCAAAATTGGAAAAAATACAGCGAGTTTCTGAACAAACAATGCAAATTGCCGATTGGCTTCCGACTCTTATGACTGCCATTGGAGCTCCTTTAAGGTAGAACATACACATTATGTACAAATTTAATATTTTTCTAACATTTATTAATTTAAATTTTTAGTGAGAAAGACTCGAAACTCGATGGCATCAGCATTTGGGATGAATTGTCATCTGGTGAAGAATCTAAACGAAAATCGATACTTCACAATATTGATGATATTTGGGGTAGTGCATCGATTACGGTGGGTGAATGGAAATTACATAAGGGCACAAATTATCAAGGTGCATGGGATGGCTGGTATGGACCAGCTGGTACAAGAAATGAACAAGCTTATAATTTTACTGCTGTCTTTAATTCTCAAGCGGGCAAAGCGCTGGCTTCAATCAAAATGATGCCAACAGAACCAAAAATTTCTCAGCTAAGACGAAATGCTTCGGTATTATGTAACAGTAATGAAATTGATAAATCATATATGATGAAAGGAACGTCTTGTGAACCTTTGGTGGCACCATGTTTGTTCAATATTAAGCATGATCCTTGTGAACAAATGAATTTGGCTCAAAGGTAAGGAGAATTTAAAAATATTTTATGTCATAATCATTCGTAATTAAACTTGTTTTTGAAGTAAAACTTCTTTTGTGGGTAAACATTTTCTAACAGGAAACATTTTCAAAAACCAAGCTCTTAAAAAATCACCGTTTATTATGTACATATATTATACAGTTTTTCTTAATTCAATTATGGAATTAGCAGTACGGATTCTCTTTCTGGTGAAGCTCTCTCTTTACTAATTAATTTCTTATGAACCGAAAAGAGAATTTTGCATTGCTAGTCAGCGATACCCACAGTACACATTATAAGGTAATATAATGCGCATGTTGACAAAATTCGGTTGTCAGAATACAAAATTCGGTTGACATATTTGGCTAAATGTCTCTGAGATTTGGCATTTTCACATACAAATAGGGATGGGTCCATATTTCAGTAAGATGTGTTCAGTAAGAGGTAAGAGTAGATCAAATATAACTGTTATTAAAATAACATTTGAAATTTCTAAATTTGTATTTTGATCAAACCAAACAGAGGAATATAGATGAAAAAGTGATAAATAATTAATTATAAAATCGTAGTGCAAAATAGCTTATTAAAATTGTTATTTCAATGACAATTTTTGTTCCATAATTGTTATTTCAGTAACAAGAATTTATAACTGTTATTTAAAAGTAGCAGTAACAGGAATTGCAACTAGCAGTTTGGTCCATGCTTAAGCCTATGCGCATGCCAAATATGACACGAGTGTCTCTGAGCTTGGCCACAGGCGTGAACTTGAAGGAAAATGAAACCCGGATTATATTACCTTTATTATGTGTACTGTGAGCGATACCACTTTATTTCAATGAAGATAGATTTACTTCAATTTCAGAAAAAAAATTAAAATCTACTCCCTATTTCGCACTATTATTTAATTCTTAATATCTACTTCACTTTTAGAAATCTCTTTTTAATCCACTTCAATTTAAACAAAAAAAACCTGAACCTACTTCAAAAAAAAAAAAATTATTTAAAAAATGTTTTCCACTCTTTCATGTAAGCCCAAATTCACATTTCAAAAAAAAATAAAATGCACGACTGATCGCACGAACTTGCTCTTATGTTCGATCACATCGAATGCAAAAGATTTCTATTAAAATGTAAATATATTTTTTTTACTAATTTTTTTTTTTATACAAAATTGTTTTTATACAAAATTTCTTTAATTTTTTTTCTAAAGAAATTGGTATGACAATCTTAATCAAAGAAAAATTAATTCAAAATTCTGAAATAAATACTTAAACTAATTTGAACTAAAAAAAGTACGCCATTTAATTTTTTGGACAAATTTGAATTTATGAGAAAAAAATTTTTAAATCTGTGGAGCGGTTTTGAAAAATTAAAAAAAAAATCAAAATGCCATCCACACATATACCTAACTATAATATTGGAAAAAAATAATAATGAGCTGTTTTCAAAATATAAATTTTAAATGCTTTTAAAAATACAAACAAATATTAATTGAAAATATTGGTATTCAGTATAAATTGGGCAACCTAAGCCTATATATGTGTGAAATTTCGAAAGAATCGGTTAAGCCATTTATGTGTCGAAAGCAAAAAAAAACGGTCCTATGGAAAATACCGTTTTTAGACATTTAAAAAAAAATGTTCAACCATATCATCGGTCGCACCTAAAAAGCTGCACTGATTTTTTAAAAATCAAAATCGTTAGAGCCATTTCCGAGAAAAATATGCTTTAACGTAACGGTTATATCGCAGGTGCCGTTATTTTTTTAGCTAAAAAAAATTTCAATTTCCCCTCAATACAATACCTAAAAAAACTCTACATACCAAGTTTGAAGCAATTCTGCCCAACCGTTTGGGCTGTAGGTGTCTATACAGACAGGCAGACATACAGACGGACAGAATTTTTAGATCTATTTTCGTCTTCGCTATCATCGTAATTTCATGTTTGATTGTTAACTCAAAACTTTTTTTCGACGAATGCATAACTTGCCTAATAGTACCTACAATCGCAAGTAAAAAATAAATGCATCAAACTTCACTTCTAACAAAAAATTTATTACATTACAGTGGTTATGTGGATGGTTCTACCTTCGTTCTTGTCTTTTTGTGTGAAATTTAATGTATGTCATGTCGTTTTCAATTTGCTAGTACGGATTTGGATCAGGGATTGCTGATTTTTCTTGGCAAAAAGAACGCAACATCTTCTTTTTTTTAAATTGTGTATATAAATATGTGCATTTTTTTATAAACAAAAACCCCTTGACGTTTCACCAAATTTATCTTTACTTTAGTGTGTGTGATCCAGATCTGTGAATGTTTTGAAAGTATTGAAAGACCAAAGGCAATTTTCAAATATGTTGATGATATATTTGCGGTAATTGATCACCGCAACATTGAAAATTTGCTGTTGGCCCTCAACAATTTCAACCAAAAAATCAAGTTCACCGTGGAGAAGGAAAAGCATAACACGATAGCCTTTTTGGATGTCAAAATTTATCGTGAAAAGGACCACCTTACCTTCGATTGGTACCAAAAAGAAACAGCATCTGGTAGATTAGTTAATTTTCGATCCAACCAGGTGAAACATATTTTAATCAACACGGCAACTAACTTGATTAAAAAAGTATTTACGTTAAGTGACCGTAAGTTTCACTCCAAAAATGAAAGCGTAGTCACCCAAATTCTAGCTAACAATGGCTACCCCTATGAGCTTATAAGAAGTTTAATACAACGCTACACAAATAGTGTTAACCCTGAAAGTCCATCGATCATTGGAACAGATTGCGTTTATAAAAACATAGTTTATATTCCAACACTGTCCACAAATTTCAAACAAGTGGTTGCCGACCGTTGCAAAAATGTGAAACTAGCTTTCACGTCACATTGCACACTTGCAACACTGTACACAAAACTAAAGTCTAAAACAAAAAAAGAAAACAAAACCGACGTTGTGTACAAAATCAACTGCAAGGGCAAAGATGATGAAAATTCCTACCTTTGCTATGTAGGCACAACAAAGCAGTTCCTGCGTCAGAGAATAGCTGGTCATAAATCGGACATCAATAGTAAAAGCTCCGCTAAGACGGCACTGGCGAACCATTATGTCCAAACCAACCATCAACCAGATTTTGAGGAAGTAGAAATTCTGCAAACGGAAAGACATTTTACCAAAAGGTACACTCTGGAAACTCTACACATCCTCAAAAACAACAATAATATGAACAGAAAACAAGACACTCAAAACATCTCCGCAGTCTACTGCTCTCTTGTAACGGCCAAGAAATTTTAAATTTTGAGTTAAAATTAAAACAAGACTGATCTTCGCATTAGAAGTGCAACTTTCTTAAATCTTTTTAAAAAAAATTTAAATTTAAAAATCAATTAAGTTTATTGTTACAACAAAGGTTTCAAAGTTTTTTAATTCAAAACTAGACAAATAATTTATTATATTTTATTATTTTTTATGTAAGTTCTTTGAAGTTTTGTTTTTTCTTTGTAAACAAATTTGTTAAACTGTGTTTGTGATTTATTGTTTCAATAAAGAATCCCCTGAAAAAGGCAGCAACCCCTGTCGAAACGCCGGGAAAAGTAAATGAAACCAAATTAGTTTCATTACACATCAAGTGACCAAAATAGCCGAAGAGGAACCAGATTCTTCAACAAAACAATATATTTGAACTTGGTCAAACATATATAATTTAATCTGTGATTTTGATCCAAAAAAAAAGAAACACGATGAAAATATATTTTGAAGTATTCAAGATCAAGAATATGAATAATGATTTGTAGGCTTAAATATAAATTTTTAAGCATATCGTTGATTTATGATATTTTGTTCCATAACATTGGAAAATTGCTGAAAATTGATTTTTGATATATTGTTTTAGTGATGATATGGCCCCTGAATTTGAATGTAATTTTTTTGATTCAATCTCAATTCAATTAAAATGTTTGTACATGTTCATCACCTGCATAAAACAAAGTTCGAATAAAATATATCATTAAAATTATGATTTTGAAATCTACTTCCCTTTTCTTTAATCTACATCACTTTTTGGGTCAAATCTACTTCACTTTATTTTTTTTAAGTGGTAACTCTGTTGCTAGTGGCAACGATTACAATATTCCATAATCGCCACAAAAATCAACTGCACTAAAATCCAACGGCATTTGGTTTGATTCGTAAGAGACTTTTTATTAAGAACATGAATTAAACTATATCAACATAAAAGAATTTTTAATTCAGTAAAATGATTGCATGAACCTGACTACTAATGATCGACATCCATGATCTCCAATTTCGGTGTATCTACACATCCATCTACTCTTCCACTGGGTTTTTTAGTGAAAAATAATTTTGTACAAATTGCAAAAGATACATATGTTTTTTTGTTTTGTTCTTTGTTAACCTAGTGATTGAAATTTCATGTCGTGTGTTCAATGTAATGCAATCCAAAGACAATAGTTTCCATATTTTTGCTGCAAAGCTTTGTGGGAATTTATCTTTTTTGTTGTTGTTCAATTGCTGTAGGTTCTGCTACATAGCGCAACCTATTCACATTACCATCGTAAGAAATAGATTTTTTTTCACGACAATTCATGCTGTAGATTTGAATGGATTTTACAATTTTTAGATGCAATAATTAGCATAACACATACGACTACTTGCGTAAAACTAAAATATTAATTAATAAAATCTGCATTCTGTAGACAGAAGTGCAATTGAATTTAAAGCAAAAATTATTAACATATTTATTTCCGAATAATTTACTCAACAACTTTGTTCTACATTATTGACGAAATTTAACTTTTTTTTTACAAAAACTGTTAGGCAAACCAAAGCAAGGCTTATTATATTGTTGTATTTATATTTGCTTAGTCAAAATCTGAGATTTGTTTAAATCAAATTACACGAATTCTACACGAATTCTAAAATAAGTATTTTTTTATGATTAATTACAACTTTTTAAATAATTATTTTGTTGGAGTAAAGCAATCATTTTTTAGTATAAATTAATAACCACTTAAATTTTAATAGGTATCCAAATATACTCAAGGCCCTTCTCGCTGAACTAGACGCTCAAAATGCTACCGCTCTTCCTCCGGGCAATAAACCTATGGACCCTCGTGCTGATCCTCGTTTTTGGGACAATACATGGACGAATTTCGGAGATTTTAGTATTGAAAAGTAAATAAATTTCAAACAAAAAAAAAATAATAAACTAAGAAATAAAAAAAGTTAAGATATTTGAATATTTGAAATTGAATTCATTTTTTTTTAATTAAAAAAAACGAATTGGAACATTTTAATTTCGTTTTGACTTAAAAACGATTAAAAATCTTCAAAATTAAATTTTTTTTAATCTTTTAACATTTTTAAATAGGACGTGTTTCGAAACATGCCAATAGTATGACAGCGTGACAGAAAAGTAGAGCTTATGCGGCCCCGTGCCGTCGGGTCAGAAGGACATTCGATTCTGGAAATTCGGTGTTTGCGCGAAGCGCGTGGAATATTTAACACTTTTAAGGGCGACCAACTGTTATAAAACTGTTATAATTGTTTTAAATTGGCATTTCTCTAGTCTCCACCTTTCAATTAACAAAAAAAAAAATGGATTTGAAGTTGAGTTCTAGGAAAAAAGACCGGAATTTGACGCACGCAATAATTCCAAAATTTCGAACCATTTTTTTCAAAGAAGTATTCTGGCGTTTTCTCCCATTTTAACACTCTCGGAGAAAATAATGCCGAAAAAAAATGTCTTGTGTTTTTTTCTTTCTTGTTTAAAAAATAAGAACCATAGACAAATTTTCTAGCCTTTTTTGCTTCTTGTTTTTAAAATCCAACAGTTCTAGGAGAAGGCAACAGTAGGTACTTGTCTGACTCTCTTCACGAGTACCTTTTCTATGATCTCCGCACGCAATTCTATTTTAATATCGAACGAACGGAATCTGACCACGTCAGAATATTCTATTAAATTTTACTTAGGCGCCATTATAGATTTCATTGAAACTCATCATTGAAAACTTTGACTTTCAATTCTAAGGCTCTTAAACAAATAAAACTGATGTCGTTTTGGCACCAAAATGAAGGTAATAAGATTATTTTTTGTCAAAAAAATATTTTATTTTCGCTACCACTTTCTTGTAAATTTACTTTCGATTTTTCAATGATCATTGAATGATTTTTGAAAACACTTTCCATCATTGAAAAATCAAAATTTACAAGAGAGTGGCAGAGCAAATAAAATATTTTTTTGACAAAAAATATTATATCTTATTACCTTCATTTAGGTACCAAAACTACCTCAGTTTTATTTGTTTAAGTGCCTCAAAATTGATAGTCAAAGTTTTCAATGATGAGTTTCAATGAAAGCTATAACTAGCGCCTTATGGTCAAATTGGTATAAGTTTTAAATAAAAATACATTTCGGATGTTATTTTCAAAATAAATCTTGTTATTTTTTCTCAAATTCAGTTTGCAAGATTTGCCAGAAAATATTTAAACATATATCTAGTTTCTCTGAATTTTGTACGTATATGTATGCCACAATATCCAATGTACATGTCTGGCGTATTTTCCAAAAAAAATATTCTGTGCATTTGTGTGATTTTCAGGCCCCATACTCAAAAATTGCACATTTTTTAACATTAGAGAATGTTGACGAGAGAGTAAAAAATTTCCCGCTACTTGTGATTTTCGGTCCAAAAAATTTGGTCGGACAGAAAATTATAGCACAGAAAATACACAGGGCGCTAAAATACCGGTTTGCAAAATTAGTACATTAATATATTTTCGATACATGATTATTTTGTTTAAAAACCTGAAAAGGAGTGTTGTAACTTTTCCTTTAGACTATACATGAACGAAACTTAATAAAAATCAGTACAGTCATTTTCTAGAAGACTAGATTGCATGGTTTTCTTACAGGGCAGATTTGAACTGGTCACCACCCGGTCAGATCATGAAATTTGGCCTTGTTAGACTTTTTCTTGAGGGGTAATCGTAAATTGGAACTTTTAGATGCCCGACAACCAGATTTCGGAAGACACGAAGGTGCCTTCAAAACATTGAATGTTTTCGAAAACTTCATTCGCATTCTACAAAATGATCTTAAAAGTAAACTATTCAAATAAGAAAACATAAATTTTGCTACATTTAGACATTGTGTTCGATAATGCAGTTTGCAAAAGTGACTTGTTCAAATACATCACCAGTTATGCAGTAAGAACTTGAAGGTAACATCAGTCACACAAAACAAAAGGTGCGTTCCCGTACTCCCTAAAACTGCCAAAATCTGCGAATTTCTACGAAAAACAGTCAAATCCTGTTCCCGTACTCCAAATTTTCGTAGTTTTTCACAAAAGAGAGCGCTAATGAGAGAGTAAAATATTTCCCCATGCTGCAAATTTTAGTCCAAGAAATTTCTTTGGACAAAATTATGAAGACTGTCAAATGAAGGAAAAAGAAAAAAAAAGTTGGCATATGTGTATCGTTACAAAAGTTGAAAATAATGGAATTTATAGATTGGTCTCGCTTATTCGTGCAATAAATTAAAATTTTGATATCGAATTGCTTATTTTATGAAATGCTTTAAAAATATTTTCAAAAATACACTTTTATTTTGACGTTTAAAAAAATTGTTGTTCAAAGCGTTCCCGTACTTTTCTTAAATTTTGTTGCTCTCTGAGAGATTTTTACCCCATGGAAAAATGACAGTCTTCACATTTTTGTGCACAAACTACGGGAACACACTTAATAAAACGAAAATTGGCCGTCACTCTTGCCCTAAAATCATTATTAGTCTGCGCGATATTGTATAGTCAATTGTTCTTGTTTTAATGCCAATTAAAAAGCAAAATGTCGCATTTTTGGAATGTTTTTTTTTTACTTGAGATATGTACTACACGCAAGTTTTGCATTTGAAAAAAAAATCGAACTTAAGATTTTAATCAAACTAGACATCACGAATTAGATAACACGAAAAAAGTTGGTTACGCAATTCCGTCAATCTGTCTGTAGGTCGACATATAAACAACTGAACCGATTTTCTTTAAACTTGATACTTATGGGTCTTGGGTAATTACCTCATTTCTAATTTTAAATCTTTTTTAGTTCCAAAAAACGGAACGTGCCATACATTTTTATGGAAAAAATGATAAATCTTAATTATCTGGAAAGCGACACTAACCATTTTGATAACAAAAATCAGTGCACAGTTCCACGGATTTCGATCAAATTTTTTATGTAGAAGTTCCTTCAAATTAAAAATAATACCAACATTTTTGAAAAATAATTGTTTTTTTAGTTTTCAACATTTAATTATATTAAGGAAATTTATATATCAAAAATTAAGTAAAAAACTATCGAACACAAGACAAAGTACGTGCGATCCAGTCGTGCATTTAATTTTTAACAAAATAATATTTGTTTTCTCACAAATATTGATTTTTTTTCATATTGTTCTTAAAACTGTCTGAGAAAGTTTTTCGATAAGAAAACCTATTTAACAGGATCTCTGGTTTTGTCATTTGGTCTTGTTCAAAAACGTCAAATGAGCACTAAAATCATTTGACATTTATCAAAAAAGAGCAAGCGACAATCAAATTGACTTTAATTTGACGTTTTCAAAAACGGTCGATATCGTAGGTTTCACACATATAATCAGTTAAAATTTCATTAATATTAACTCATCAGTATTTTTTCAAAGTGTGGTTTGCGACCCCCTGGGTGGTCGCCAAGACTTAAACGGAAGATTTGCAAGACAAGTCTCAAGTTAAGCAAATGCACGTACTCGGTTAAAATTGAAAAGCAAGTGAATTGCGCAAAATAACTTTAAAGCTTAGGTACTTGATTTTGCGTAAGGAGAAAGAATAAACTGTGTTTTGAGACAGTCTGCATTACAAGGATTTTTATGTTTGCATTTAGGGCCCGTTTGTTTAAAATTTTTTGCGCAAGATTTGCCCGTTGTCAGTTCTGTAGTAAACAAAATAAAACACAGAGTTTTGAAGTGATAACTTTTTATGGGAGGGTAAACTGATTCGTTACATAGAGAATTTTATATTTTTAAGGAGTGGACCTACGAGTACAAATCTGAAATTTTCAGGAATGATAGAGTTTATTGCGATGAATGTTTGGTAAAAAAAAATTGGATTCCTTAAATGTTAATAATCGTAAGAAAACTGTAATATTTAGAATATTGCATATATCGATCAATTACTTTTAACTGGTTCCATGGGTTTCCTTTAATTAATAAGTAGACAATATGAAAATTATTTTGATGTATCAAACATTACTCTATGAGCTATACAAGCTTGGCAATTTTAATTTCAAAACAGGAGAAAAACATTTTAAATTGCCTGCTTAGTTCGGCTCCTATCATCGATGTTCAGTGTAGAAGTTTTTTTTTTTTAATTTAACTATATGCCTGTAAGACCGAAGGTCTTTTAAATGCAACCTGAATTGCACGGCACTAGTTTGGCACAGTGGATTTGAGAACCAGGCATTGACTGACTCATTTTATCCCATGGGCGGCATCCAATTAATATTGGAGATATAGAAAAGAATGCGCCTAGCGTGGGGATCGAACCCACACGTCTAAGTTATCAATAAAGCACCTTATCCACTGCGCAATTGGCAGTTATGTTTGAAAATTCATAAAAAATAAAAGATGCGGTGGTTGTTTTGAGCTTATATCGTCAGTTCTATTAGTCCAATATTTAAGGTTAAGGTCTTAAAATTGAGGTAAGACTCGAAGCTATATGCCGGTATAAATAAGAGGAATGTGAGCAACAATATATATATCTTAGAGGGGTTAAAAGAAAATTTATTCGTTTTTTGACTTTATAAATTCAAAAGTTTATAACAAAAATTCAATATTTTTAAAAACAGTGTTCCAGAAAGTTATTGCCCCAGTCATTGTCTAACAAAGTGCTGTTGTAGGCGTAAGGAGATTTTCAAGTAATATACCCACAAATGTATCAATTAAATCAAAGCAAAATAAAGTTGTTGAAAGTCAAGGCAGTATCTTATGTATATTGTATACGCACATATGTATGTATGTATGTAAATGCTTAAATCTTTAAAAATAGAGTTGGTATCTCCAATATGATGGGTAAGTTTTCTAGCATATGTGTGTATACACATGTGTACATAATAATATATAGGAAAGAGGTTAAGACATTTGGTGGTATCTAATCTGATCACCTATCTTCTCTTTTCTATGGACATTATATCCAATTGTACCTTGAGGGTAAGCTTTGCATTTGGAAAAAAATCGTTCCTAAGATTTTAATTAAACTTGACATAACGATGATGGAGAACTCCAACAAAATGATCGTCTACAGTCTAAACCACTGAAGAGATTTTCGTCAGACTTGGTTTTTAACTCCCAAAATAACGGTAATTGCCGTACAATTGTTTCTTCTAACTTAATTATCTCAAAAACGCCTTTAACCATTTTGATTTAAAAAAAATCTGTGTACCATTTTAGGCATATTCTTTGTATACAAATTTGTTTACATATTTTTTTTATTAACGGTACCTGCCATACAACCATTTACATTTTTTTTTTATTTTCAACTTTCTCATAAGCGGCTCAACGCATTTCGATAAAAAAATTTATATAGGAGGTCCTTCAAATTTTAAATAATGCTGCATGCAAAATATTTGAAAAAAAAAAACTTCTTATGGGATAAACCGATTTGTTACGTAACGCGTTATGGTGCCAGTCTGTCTGGCTTCCCTTTCTCTAACGCATACGGGGAACTTTTGTAATTAATCAAATTAACGGAGAACTTTTGAAGTCTTTCCCCAGTTGAACAATTTCAATTTTAAATAGTTCAATTTAGATTGGTTTAAGTTATCAATTCTGTCGGGCGTCCCGAGGCGCACATGTATTTTTTTTAGTGAGACGGTTGTGTCTGCTTATTTTGTAAAGAATGTTTAAACTTTGGTTTTATCATTAAAAAATTAAACCTATTTCTCTTCTTAATTTTTTTTAAGAGAACGTGAGCTTATATAGATATAAAGTGGCGAATCTCACTAACAATCTTAAAGCCTCTATTGCCAGCTCTCGGAGTTCGAATTTTCTCTTTATCTCGAAATTATCAATGGTTGTTAAATTGAACTACATTCTCAGCAGATAAATCTATAAGATCTTTAACGGAGGGTTGGGCTGATATATTCAAAAAAAGGATTTATTATCCATCTTTATCCATTTCCAGAATCCAGTTCTGGAAATTAACTTGATAGCATCTTCTCCAATTTATGCAATCTCAGTATCATGAGAGGAATTTGAGAGCTTACTGATACGATTATAAGGATTAATCTGATTAAATATCTTCGAAAACCTTTTGAACGCATGGATCCACGGATGTACCAAGCTATGATTTTTTTTTTTGCTAATTGAATGATTTTAGAACACTTCCGGATGCTTCTGGATAGCCAATGGAAAACCAAATTTATCCATTATGCTCATTCGTAAACAACACATCACAACACTTTTGTCATTTTTATTTGGCAATCCGGAAGCTCTCTGGACTCTTCTCAAATTGTTCATTTGGCAAAAAATTACAGTTCTGATTCTGAAAAGAAGAGAATTTTGCTTCAGAATTTGAAATCAGAATCGAAACTAGAAGCATTCACACATTCATATACTTGGACGTCAAACTCGACTCTTGTCGTTTTTTCTATCATAATTGTGCAGCAAACCTTATTTTTGATTTCGATTATTTTTACGTACAAAATTATTTTCACATACATATACAATCACATTCAAATCCAGAATCGTCAGAAACAAAATAAAAGTCTTCAGTAGGGATCCGAGATTCCGGTTTACAAAATAAAAACTTTTGATTAATAAGTACTCCCACATAAAAAAAAAGAATAAAAAAAATTAAAATTATTGCAAGGCTTGAACCATTATTTTTTGGGTTTTTAACTTTTGGTAACACTGACAAATATAGGGCAGTGCTCATCGTATGTGGCTTTTTAAATAACTGACAAATTATTTTTAGTAATGTGGGGGTCGCCAAAACTAGTTTACTCTCAAAGGGTCGCCACACAAAAATTTTGAAAAAAACACTGGCTTAAATCATCCAGCAAAAGCTTTGATACGTTTATGAACATAATATGAGTTTCTTTCCTAAATGATGGTCGTATGAAAATTTCCGAATAAAACAATATACATATGTTACTTTTATAATTGCAACACATTATCGATATATTTTTTGTTGTTGTTTGCCAATTGATATTGCCAATAAAACACGACTAATATAGTATTTTGCTTAAGATTGATTACTAAGATTTGTCGTTGTCTATAAACAAAAATATTAAAAAATTGTCCTCCATCTTTTCCAAAAAGTATGGTTTTCTCATAAGGCACTCTTCTTTTTTCGTTCAGAGCAGAGCACTGAAGAGAGTTCGGACACATAAATTATGCACTGAACTTGTTCCACACAGAGCGAGTTCTGAACACTGATATGTTTTTTAAACACACTTGAACTACACAAATCAGAACACATTTTCATTTTAATCATAAAAAGCAATATAACACAAAACCTACCCTTTTTTGTAGACTAATGCATCTAATTATTTTTTTCTTCCTAAATTCCTTCTTGACACACATGTCATTTGGTGCGTTCAGCGATTTATACTCACATGCTCAGTCAATTATCTTCGAACACACCGAGTGCGATCTATACATGTTCAGAACGAAAAAAGAAACACATATTTGGCGCTCTGCATGCTCTGAGTTAAAAAGAAACACAAACAAATTTTTTGACAACTCAGACTCTGCTCTGAACTAAAAAAGAAAAACACCTATGTCGATCAAAACACGAAAAATTACACAAAAAATAGAAACCTTTAATTTATTTAAATATTTTTATTTCGAAATACAAAAAAAAAAAATTATAAAAAAACTGGCAGTGTTAGGGACAACATTTTCTTTTTCGAAAACAATTTGTGCTGTTGCTTATTTTAATAATTATTCATTTTTTTTTTCATTCAGATTTTTTAGATGGGTCTTTTAGAGCGATGAAGAATGACTAAACACTTTGCATTTGTTGAAACCTGTCATTCAATTTTCATAGGTCACGTCCGCATGGAATCCAGTCTTCCAATCAGCAGTATATCGCACAACTTGTGTACGTCCATTAGGCAATGCTACACGATATTCACCTTCCACAACATCTCCGTTGCTACTTGCTTTGTGTGAATAATCATTGGCAGTTGCAGCATCCTTCACTGAATAGTCAAATTCGTATGGATTCCCTGGCACATGTACATGGTCCTATAGAGAATAAAACATTAAGCAAACAAAAAAAAAGAAACATGAGTATTTTGTATAAGGTTTAGGTACAAAAGGTTGAACAAGATTTTTCTTCAATTTTTCAGTTTTTTTTGTCGGCTTTTAAATTTAAAAAAAATTAAATGCAAAATGAAAATGAAATTTGGAAAAATACATATATGGTAAGAGTATTTGGCATACGATTAACATCTGGGCCTATAACACTACGCGACAAGTCGACAAGTCTAAATTCACTTGTCAAACTAAAATTGTACGACAATGAGAAGTATATTTTGTAATACAACGCAAAACTGTTGCAATTTTCAAAATTATAAACTTCACTTGACTTGTCCACATTGTGTGACAAGTACCAAAAAAAGACGTGTCAAAAATTCCGGAATGAAAAAAATGGCTGTTTTAACAAAAACAAGAGAAGAATAATTATACCGTTTTTGGAACTTTTAGCGATATTTAAGCAAAAGAAAAAAAAAGCAAAAAGTGGACAGAGATATTTACTTTGGCAAAACGGCTGATTATTATTCCACAAAATAAAGACGAATAATTTTTCGGCAAGATACATACTTATTTGACTTTCGAAATTTTTCGAGACACAAATGTGTCTCAACTTCAAAATTTATTCTCGGTTTAATAACTTTTAATCTGTACAAAGGTTCATTGGTTTTATTCTCATTGTGAATATCAAAATCAAATAAATACATTTTAAAATAAATATGTATTGAAAACAAATTTATAAATTATTTAGGTGTGAAAACTTTTTTCTTCCACAATTTAAATTCCTTATTTTCAAACTGTATTTACTCAGAAAATACACACTTGTACACTAATGACAACTTTTAAATTACCTGTCACACACTATCCATGCTTAAGCAAATTTTCTGTGACAAATGTCACGTCATGTTACCAAAAGAGGCAAATC
The DNA here is from genome assembly GCA_910595825.1 of Philhelius pedissequus. Classification (NCBI taxonomy): domain Eukaryota; kingdom Metazoa; phylum Arthropoda; class Insecta; order Diptera; family Syrphidae; genus Philhelius; species Philhelius pedissequus. Next base: position 34,514,893 of record OU343163.1, read on the forward strand.
CAACAATTTCCCACTTGTCACATTTTAAATGACAATTGTCACACAGCTTTTTAAGACCTTTCGTATTTTACTTGTCGCGTTGTGTCAGCAAAAATTCGTTTGAAAGAACCAAAAGCACTTTTCAAAACTAAGAAATGTATGTATTTATATGTCATTTTTATAGAAAGAAAGAAAAATTGAATCCTAGAAAATATGTCTGTTCTTGCTCTAGTAGAATAAGAAGAATTAAAAAAACTTTAAGGCGGCTTTACATGGATCTGCATCTGCAGACTTGAAGAAAAGTAGAGCGGGCCAATAATATAAAACAAACATAAAAGTAAGACAGGGTACACACTAATAACTTACTCGAACTCTGCTATAACTTTCTTGACACATCTCACAATCACATGTTCTTAGCGTTCAGGTATGTAGTTTTGAGAAGCAAATTTTCGCTTTTTTCGTTGTTTTTAAGCAAACTGAGGTGAAATAGTAAAAAAAAACTTGAAAATTCGTTATCTGAACGGAACAAATTATGGTGCAGATGAAAATGCTATAATGAAGATGAACATGTTCATCTTCACTATAATCTGCAATCTTCAGGTTCGTACTTCCTATAATCTTCATAAATGAAGATGATCTCCATTTTGGTTTTCGCTCTCTATCGCACAAGTATGAATTTTTTATTTTGCTTCCTCTTTTTTTGCAGATGACAATGCAGATGAAGATGAAGATGCATGTAAAGCCTCCTTTAAGCAAAAAGAATTATAACAATAACACAAACGTTCACAGCCACAATCGCGAAACGTCAAAGTGAAAATGACAGCCAAATAGTATACTATTTATAGAAAGCTATGAGCTGAGCAATGTCTAGTATGACATTTTTAATAGTATGCTATTTGCGGTCTCCACGAGGAGTTTTCATAGTATGTTATCTAGCTTACTAGAAAATCTTGCTCGTGTAGATACCATTATAAGGGCATTTCATGTGATTAAAACAAACGAATAAATCAAAAATGTAAGGTTTTACATTCAGGGGGGGGGGCGGCTGCGGTATCCGCCCAATTACTCAGAATTCGTTTCAATTATATGGAGAGCTTACGATTGCTGTAGAATACGTATATTTCGTGGCTTAAGGTACATAAAATGAGAAAAAAATATAAAAATTGAGATTTTCTGTTTGGATACTACCACCTTATTTCTCAGAAATGTAATCAATAATATAGAACTCTTCCGATTGCCGTAGAGTGATGAAATTAAGTGGACTAGTAGGCTTTAAACTACGTATAAACTGATACACCCATAATTTGAGGTTTTTCTTATATGGAGCATTTCTACTTTCAGTATCTTTGGAGATTTTGACATGACAAACTATTAAAATTTTTGCGTGAGATCAGACCAAAAAGGCCACATTTTAGGAGTTATCCTATGTCACTTTTAAAAATCGTCATAAGGCCAAATATTTTTGGGACATAGGGCCAACAATCCTCACAATGAAAGTTTGAGAAAAAAAATTAATGAAATAATAGATGAGTGTAGAAAAACGGCGCAGGGACATAAGTCCCCTTGACATAAGTCCCAATTTTGGTTGTTGGGACTTAAGTCACATAGGTGAGATATAAGTCCTAAAAACTAATAAGCAAAAAAAAAGTTGGGACTTTTGGCCCAATATTACTTTTTTTTGGTACTCGTGTGAAGTGTTTTTTGCAATTAGGTTCACGGCGTACAAAATGCTTAGCTCGGCATGCTGCCCCCCTGAAACCCGCCTGCTTGGCCCTATTATAAGATTTGTGGTGGGCACATTTTTTTTGGATTTGAAGATTTCTTTTTAAAAAGTTCCAAAAAAAATTTTTCATATACCTAAACTTGTACCCACCCCAAATCCTATAATAGGGTTAAGCAGAGGGTTGTAGGGGGCCCCATCCTTAAGCACCAAGCTTTTTAAAATTTATTGTATATATTTGAAATCTATTTTATGTTTTGAATACATATTTCACAATATATCATACGGACATTTATGTATTATAAAATTTGGGAGTTTTGTCACATCAACACCAAACAAAAGTTGGGACTTGTGTCCCACCGAGGTGGGAGAATTATATGAAAAACAATAATTCAATATAAAACTTCTTATAAACTTTCTTTTTGGAGTCCATGTACGAGAGTTCAAATTGACATATGACCAAATTGGCCTTATGACCGTTTGCAAGAGTGACATAAGGCCAAACATTCAAATTTAGCTTTATGTCGTTTGTCCTTGAGTCACGGCACCGTCCAAAAACATAAATGTCAAAAAAGAGCCAAGTTATTCTATACAAAAATCTCTAACAAGTCACAAGTAAGAAGTCAGGCGTGAAAAGTAGTGAGATATAAAAGTACGCCAAGTTCTTACTTCATGAGGTTTTAATACCAAATATTTAAAAAAGAATAATTTTCAAACAACTACAAATTAAGAGATACATTTTATTATTTAACGAATACTGACTAAATTTTGGTGAGTTTACTTGGCAAGTTTTTTTTTTATGTCCAATTCGAAAGGGTTTGAAAACTTGAGCAGTGAACCCTCCAATCATTTTGAATTCTTCTAATCATGTTGATTAATAAATCCGGAACAGTGTTGCCATAATGTGCCCGATCGGGGCATTTGGCCTTCTGTTTTTTATTCTGGCCTTTTGCCCGGGGCCAACAAGAACTGACTTTCATATCTCATTTTTTTGTAATAGTTGTTAAAGTAATCTTTCAAATTTCATCACAAAAATTGTGAATGTGTTTCCTCCATAAATAAGTTTCCATATTATCTTTATCTTTTGAAGCTCAGAGCAGAGAACCAAGCTGTCAAAAATGATCTATTTTTCATTTTGAGTGTATGTGGTTTTCCATTGGTAAATCCAGATTTCAATCTATGTATATTTTGATTTTTCGAGCCCAATGGAAAGTGAATTTAGATTTAATTTTTGTTCTTATTGTATTGAAATTTCGTGTCTGTGAATATGTAGCTGGATAATTTTTTTTAAATTTAAATTTTAAAGTGAGCAAAAGATTTTAAAATATTTAATTTTTCAAGAAATGAAACATTTTAAATGAATGAAATTAATAATGGATGATTATAATAGCATCGTGGTTTTCTTGGAATAACATGATACTTCCTTTTACTGAGTCCAGTGCAACACATAAATATGTCAAGCTGTCAGCTGAAAATTGTGATAGTATTAGTACCTATAAAGAGGGGTAAGTCTGTCTAAACGTCTAGATTTGCAAAACTGATCTAGATTAAAAAATAAATCGATTTATTTTGCTCAATAGTACACAAAAAATGTGAAAATTGGTGTTTTGACAGATCTAGATGTAAAATAAATTAATTTATTTTACCAACGGAAAACCACATTAGATACATCAGAGCCATCAAATTGTGCTTCTTTTTTCAATCAGAGCTAGCTGCGAGCTAAAATGTGCTAGCAGATGGCGTAAAATAAAATAAAATGTAACTTTCTCTTATTTCATTCTTTCCTTTTGTTAATAAATGAATTACTGTTTTTCTATTTTAAATGTCTTTCTTTGGTTTATTTTAAAGCGTGAAGCTGATGATGGTATGTAAATCATGCCGAAATGTATTTTGTAAAATTTGTAACGTTTAATAAATAAAATATTTGACAAGCGTTTCGTAAAAAAATATATTTCGTGCCTTTTATTTACTTAAAAGTTATTTTAACAAAACACGTTTTGTAATCAATAAAGAACTTAACATTAAACAAAAATACATACCAAAAAGATGGAGTAAACTTATTTTGTGTGATATGACAGAGACAGAGGGGAAAAAAGAAACACATACAAATGGAGATTGACGATGGTTGTTCTTCCTTTGTAGGTAATAAATATATTTTATTTTATTATATCGCCAGTTCAGTGCTCCAGTGTGTTTCATAAATAAATCGGAAAGCCCTAATCAAACTCTGCTCGCTCAGAGCATACTTCGCATGTTCAAGCTCTGCTTAGTGCTCTGCTCAGAGCCCAAAAAGAAAAACGCGCACTGAATTCATTCATCCAGGCTGACGTGACTATATGAATAAATATTTACATTGCCTAACAATTGTTAGTTTTTTTTGAAAAAAAATTTCTGACGAGTATTGGCCTTCACTTTTGGAAATAGCCCTCAGAAAGGCTCTCAAAATTCTTTTCTTTTTGGCAACGCTGCTCTGGAATCACCTATAATTTAGTGGGTTATTAACTTCGAGTACTACGAGTATGAATGTAAAATATTCAAAACTTAAAAAGAACTTTGCGAATATACACATTCAATACAATCAATATAATATACGAACGAATGAAATCTTAAAGAAAACTCAATGGTGATTTCATTCACTACCATATAGTGAAGTGAATGAATTATAACTATAGAAAATTTAGAACATAAATTCAACCTTTTTTTTTAAATAAAATACAACAATATTACTTGCTACTTACATCTGGAGGAGATCCTGGTCTTGGTCCAGGACCTGGTCTAGGCCCAGGACCTGGACGTGGACCAGGTGGCTTTGGGCCTGGGCCCGGTGGTGGCTAAAAAAGAAAAGAAAAAAATAGTGAATGTTACATTAAATTATGCAAATATTTAAACATCAAAGATTTTAAAACTAATTATACATGAAAGCAAGGTGAAATTTGTATACGAAAAAAAATCGTTTTTAATATAAATGAATTATTATGAAGATAATGAAGAAAAAATTTGTTTCGAAAAAAAAAATAAAAATTATGGACTTTATCCAAAGCAAACATACAGTGATATTTATTTTTTTACTTGCGATATACATACATATATATTTAGGTTTTATAGCTAGATGGCAAGTTTTGGAGTCGTGAAAAAATAATAAAACTCGAGATTTTGATTCAAGACATTGAGATGATAGCGAAGACGAAAAAAGTCTAGCCTAACGGTTGGATGTATTTGCTTAAAACTTGGTACATATAATTTTATCGGTGATATGCCCACAGGTTTTTTTAAGATGATAAATAACGGTACCTGCTATACATGGTCAAAAAAAAAATCTTATTTTTCTCAGAAACGGATCCAACTATTTAAATCAGAATATTAATGAAGGGAAAAGTTACTTTTGGTATTTTTTTTTTTGAAATTAAAATAAAAAGCAACGCTACGAAAAAAATATATTTCTCAAAACGGCTACAAAAATTTTAATTAAAAAAAATGTGTGTGTTCTTAAATTAGTGTATCCCACTTTTAAGTAAAAAAAATTGTACTTTTAGCACTTATTAACGGTATTTCCCACATAATCACTTTTTATATTTTCGACTTCCTCACTTGGATAAACAGATTAAAATTATTTTGTTTATGCAATTGCTACCTTTAAGTTTTAATAAGACTGCATACTCAAATTTTCACAAAATTCGTTTTTCGATTTTGAAAAAATAAATACAATATTTTTTTTTGAAAAATCGATTTTTTAAACACCAGTCACTGAATGTTCAATTTTTTTTTCTAAAAATGTTTTTTTTAATTTTATACACAAAAAATTAATTGTTTAAAAACCACTCCAACGATTTTCGATTTTTTTTTTCATATTTTTCCAACAATTAAAATGTCATCTTTTTCCCTCAAACTTTAACAACTAAGCAATCTAAAAAGATTTTATTATGTGTATAATCCATTTATTTCTACCTAATTATATTTCATTTTACCAATTTTTGTGTTCGTCGCTGAATAGCTGCATATATCGTATACAATATAGGCCTTCATACATTTACAGTGAGCGTCAAAAGAATGTGTACACCTATAAACTTCATATTTGCACCTCTGTTAGTAAAAGTAGGGTTGATATTTAAGTAAAATACTTATTTTATGTTTTTAGGCGATTCATTTTCAATGAATTGGCATATAAAAATTAACAAAATATATAATACAAAAAATAACAAAAACAAAAATACTTCATTTTTATGGCGTTAAAAAAAAGTGTACACCTTGTCGAGCATACTATACAGGGTTCTGATTATCGGGAAAACAACTACTAACAACTTCTTACTCACAATTCGTTGATCAGTGTATTTCATTGAGTTAATTTAAACCGAACAACTCTTGTTTTCAATCATTAAAGATAATAACTTAAAATGGGTAAGAAAAGTTGCAGTTGAAAAACGAGAACTATAATTATAAAATACAGAAAGAAAGGAGAATCTCACCGCGAAATATCCAAAATAGTCGGAAAAATTAGTCCAATATAGTCGGCAGACCTCGTTCCTGAAGGCCAAAAATACTGTGCGTTGGTGATGAACGTGCTTTTGTGTGAGAAGTGTGCAAAAATGCTGCGGTATGTGTAGTAAAAATGGCTGAAAACCTTAGCCAATATTCTTGACTCAATGTTAGCCCTAACACTGTCCGCCGGATCAAGTATGGCAAGTACCGTTAGTTTTAGTGCTAAAAAAAAAAAGATTTGAAAAAAGAGCTAAGCACCTGAAACGCCTAAGTACCAAGTTTGAAGGAAATCGCTTAAGTCGTTTAGGATGTAGAGCTAACTGCAGACAATAAGTAATTAAGTAAGATCTTAAGTAAATATAATCTGCCCTATTGAGGTAACCGTCGGAGAGCAATTTTCTCCGCAACGTATCTTCGTCGGAAATTCAATTTCAGTTCGAAGTAGCTGTCATCGGAAGAAATTTTAAAGAAATACGACGACGTATTGCGATGGATATAAACTTCAGGCAGAGATGAGCAACTTAACTGATATATCGGAAATGCGATATATTTTCGATAGTTTTTTAATTAATAAACACTATAAACGTTTTAAACCATGAAAAATTGGCGAGAGATTGTAATTTATTTTTTATAGAAAGAATTTGTTTTCAATTATAATGCGATAGAGTTTTTAAGAAATGTAATTACGTGTACCGATTTTAAAATCAAAACTATCGAATAAAGTCCATTCCCTATTTCCAAACACATGTTTTGATTCCGTTTGAACTGTCAACAAAAGAATAATTTGAAAAAAAAAACTTTTGAAATTAAATATTATTTATTTAGAAAATAAATGAACATTGCAAGAACAAAAACAATATACGCTGACTACCTGACGCAGCTCTAATTCTATAATTCCTTTCAAGATTGAAGAAAAACTTTCGCCCAAATAAAAATGCGTTTGCTTTTGTTTTGGAGCAGATTCAACACAAATACAAAACAAAAGATCGGTCTGATGGTGTCACTCTAAACCCAGCAAACATTTATCTGAAGGTTCAGATTCTAATCACCAAAAATGAAGGATAATATTCAGGAAACCTCCAGTTTTTTTTAATGAATTATGAATATATACAAAGATCCTACAAATTCTTACCAGAGAGACACAAAGAGATATGTATTCTGTGTCAAAAAAAAAACAACACTCATTTTGTTGTTGGATCCTTCATATGGAGATCATTTTTTGTTCGTCCTTTTATTTTGATTTTTACAAAGGGGTAATGATTACAGGTCATTGTAATGACAAAAGTTTCGTTTGCATAGTCGATTATCAGTTCGGAAAAGTTTTTCGAAAGATCGGTTTAGATAGGTATATAACTATCAGCTTGTGTTTTAATAGAAAATGGGTACCTACTTACTTAAAAAAAATATATATAAAAAAGCAAATGATAAAACATAAAGGTATGTAAAAAATGATGTTAAATTTTCCTAGAAACATAAAAATCATTTCTTTAATTATAGCATCGTGTAACAATTAAGAAGTCCTGGAAGCTATAAAAGCCAAACAAGAGGCAAATCAAAAAATGTTCCAGAGGCTCACCGATGAAATATTTAATCATAAATGAATCAGAAATAATGAATTCACTTATGATGCAATTTGAATCCTTTTACCTGGGCTCTTAGACACAGATTTGAATCATTTTAATGGTTCATTCATGATCTGAAAATTCTGCAATTAAATGAACGTATATAACCGTTCCATATATTCCTTTAAATGATTTATCCCTGAACCTTTTCCGAATCGCAAAAATGAAAAAAATTAATTAAAGTGAAGGTATATACTTAGAAATCATTCACTTAATTGAATTTTATTGGAATTATTTTTATGATTTAGAAAAGATTCATGCATTAATCATTTAAATGAATATATGGAGCTCTTATATACGTTCATTTAAATGACGAATTTTCAGATCATAAATGAATCATTACAATGATTCAAATTGGTGTCTAAGAGCCCAGGTAAAAGGATTCAAATTGCATAAAAAGTGAATTCTTTTTCGGCAGGTTTCTTCACTTTTATGAATTAATTATCGTTCATTTCTGAATTAAAATGTTTGCTGGGAACCTTTAAAAAATATATCACGTATTCAAAACTAAAACACAGCCACAACTTCTTGTGTCCTTTTTGTGTAATTTTAGATATGCAATATTCGGGATATTCGCTGGGCAGATTTATCATCCGCTCATATTGCTGTGAACTTGTTTATTCGTTCTGCCTAAAATCAAAATGCCCACAAGTTAACGTACATAAGGCTTATTTCTTCATTACATACATTTTAATAAACAATTTCTTTAAAAAGAAAATACTTTCCGCAACGAGAACTTGTCGGAGGACTTCGGAGAATATTTTGTTTGTATCTGTCATAAATAAAACCATTAAAAGTACTTCATCGCATACAAATGGCATGCGTTCAATTTCGTCGGACAGAATTTCCGATCAGCCGATCGGAGAATTACCTCGAAACAAAATGTCTCCGATTCGTAGTAAATCGGAGAGAATTCCGCTCCGACGGTTACCACGATAGGGCAAAATATTCTTTCATATAACGTATCAGGGTTATTAAATAAGTGTTCGTACTCCGATCTTTTTAAATATGTCAATCAAATTTTTTATTTTTAATAGAAAAAAAAATTTGAAGCTAACTGCTAACCCACTTTCTCAATATCATAATGTCAAATTTAATTAATATCTCGAGTTCGATTTTTTTTTTCAAAATGCAAAATTTAACTGAAACTCGACCGAAAAGTGACTATAGAATTGGAATACCAAAAAAGCCTTGCAAACATCTCCAATCCAAATGTAAAACTAACTAACGAGATATACTTTTGAAGAGTGAATAGAATTAAATAGAAAACTAATTTTCGAAAAAAGCTTTGTGATTGAAATACAGTCGAACTTCGATAAGTCGAACTTCGATGACTCGAATATTTGATAACTCGAATGAAATTGTTTGGCAATAGGGCGATGTCTGAAGTTTACATGTAATTTTTCTATAAGTCGAATGTCTCGATAACTCGAAGATATTATTTAGCGTCACCTTCGATAAGTCGAATTTCTTAGGGAAATTATCAAATTCTGTGGGTTTTTACAAATTCATTTCATGATGCATTGCGTTTGTGGGCACTATCTATGTTCTATGTCCTTGTATACATATGTGTGTGTTGAAAATTGCGATTCCGTTTAGTGTGAGTAAAAGCTGTCATGTTCCGGTGTTAGAACACACATTATTATGTTGATATTTGTATGTATTATAATCCGAATTAAGTCTTATATTAAAAAAATAAAAAAAGACGAAATAAAAAGTGAAGAGAAACTGACGTGAGAAACACAGTGCAGTATGAAGTTTTTATTAAAGGTAAAGCTAACGTGAATATGTCGTTAAACGAACATTAAAAACATCGTTTGAAGGTAAATTTAAATTGATAGTGGGTCAAGAAAAACGGATATGGCTATTAAATAAAGCATTCCGGCAAATCCATTCGTCAGTCAAATATGACAGAATATTTTAAATAATCACAACAACTGTACTTTTCTTATTTGCAAATAAATATTACGTAATTTATATTGTTTTCTGTTGTATTTGATAACTCAAAGTCTTGATAACTCGAATGATTTTTTTTGGCAAGTGATGGTTCGAGTTACCGAAGTTCGACTGTATATTTCCTTGGCTTATATTTGAATATAAGCACAGCCAGACGGCTAATTTTCAGAATAAGAAAATATGTTTTTATCCCAATTTGTTTTCAAAAATTTAGCAATCATTACTAATGTCTAATTACAAACAATCATTTCAAATCGATTTTTTTTGTGTTGTACGGAATTTGCAAAAAATATTGTGCGTGTAAGGTCTATAAAGTCATGCTAAGAACGCAAGATCTGTTTTGACAGCAAACAATCGATTTTGCTTAAAAATAATTCGATTGTGTTCAGAAAAAAATCGAATGTATGTTTGTTTGGAATTCGACATAAGTTAGTAAGTTTCAACATTTGGATTAACACCGCCGATTATGATATATATGTATGCAGACAATCAATTAAATAATTATACCTTAGCGTTTTTTATTTAAAGCTACTTACTGTGAATGGTTTATTTGGTTCTGGATATGAATATCCATTAGTAGTTGGTGGAAGATATGTGTTTGATCCAGGAGCCAGCTGCGCACATGCAAATGATAGGACACTTAGTGAAATCGCCTGAAATTATATTTAAACATAAGCAATAAATTTACAAATAAAAACAATTAATTTGATTTATTTTGCAACCCTATTGTGATAAATACTGAAATTAACCTAATTGATAAGAGTGTTGGTCATAAAGAATGATCCAGAGTGTTGTGAATTGCAAGAATATCAATAATTACTAATTAACGGTTGTGCAGTTTTTTAATAAATTGAGATTTTACAATCGAAGTTCAGTATTTATTAATTTATCAATTGATTATTTTAATTACTTCCGATCGTATTAGGTAAAGGGAAAATAACATCTTCAAAACAACGTCACTCTGATTCTGATATGGCCGATGCTAGTGAAAGTGTTGAACATAAATATGTCATTTTTAAGCTTTCATAAATTTATTTTTCTAACTGAATAGTCTATAAAATTGTATTTTTAAACAATTTACAAATTTGACAAGTAATTCGACGAGAAAATTACACAAACATATCCCTTCTTTCAAAAACTCTGTTACATAAATCGGAAAAAGCTATTTTTTTCAGGAGACTCAAAAAGTAAACTTGTTTTTAATTAACTCATTTCTCATAAAAAAATAAAGTTTCAAAAATTGAGTCGACTTGGAATTAATTAAAAAAAGGTTTTGCGTATAAATACTTAAACTCGATATAAGGAAAACAAAAAGAAAACAATTCAAATTCAAAACTCTTGTTGATCTCTCAAACAATTTAGTTTAAAATGAAAATATTCCTTTTTCAACGTTGCTATAGAAAGTTTTTATATTTTTTCATTTTCACACAAATTTCATTTTGTATTTTAATTTGAAAATTAAATTTCTCTCAAAATGAGATTGTGTAAAAAAATTAAACCGACCACGGAAACCGAACTCGGAGGTCCAAATTTATCGAAGTTCTATCTTTTTTATATCACCAAATCACTCATCGGCTTATAATGATACTGACGAAAATTATATTTTTATGTTTAAATTGAATTTAATATTCTAATCCCACTGTAAGAATTAATAAAGTCACAAAAAAATATTTAATATGTGTATGATAATAAAAAAGGGAACCACTCGGGCGTATACGTAACATTTTTTTTTAAAGTCACACTATTGGATTTCTAAAAACAATTCCAAAAAGAAAACATTTCTGAAATATTTTCGAGTCTCTTGTACTGGAATGCGTTGTAAAAAAAAAAGTTTTATTATAAATATCAAGCTCAAGATGTTGAGAAATTTATTTAATGATTATTGTTTAACTTGAAATTAAATATTTAAAAACAAAACCAATTATGTGTTTTTAGTAATAAAACAACTAGAAAAGAATTGTTGAGCAATTTCGTTGATTTGAAAGGGAATCTTAAAATAAAATTTAAACAATATCAATTTAAATGACATTAATATTGACATAAAATAGATATACATATATTTAATGCATTTTCTAACAGATCTATTCTCTAAACAAGTTAAACTTTTAATAATAAGGGTATTCATGCAACCCGTATAAGCCTCAGAAACCAGACAATACATTTTATTTTATTTTAAATTATCTGGTTTTTTTATGTTTATCCCAGTTTTCCGCCGTTTCATGAACCCTTAATATTTTATACTAATTAAAGGAAAAAACAAAGATTTTTTTAAGGAATGTGACATTTTACAAATTAAATGTGTTAAATGTTGAACATTTCTCATCAACTATAAAAACATGAGTTTCATATTTTTCAAATAAAATCTTATTAAAAAAAATAATGTCCTTTGCTTCCCAAGGAAATTCAATGTTGTCACTTAAAATCACTTGATATCCTTGAAAAAAAATGTTTATTTAATATTTTTTATTATGAAAACCCGATCACTTTGTATTTGTTTTAATTGCACATTTTTTGTTAGAAGCAATATAATTTATTGTTTGTCAATTTATGAAATTTACTCACAATGAAGCCAATTAATTTTACAGACATCATTCTAGTTTAATTTTTTTAACTTTGAAAAAAAAATATTTATATATAAATGTATGTGTATTGTATCCTTTATTATTTGTTGTTTCGTATTTTTTATGATCTACATTAAATTCACTAAAAAAAAAATATGCTTATACGAGTATATTTGATTTTGATGAATTAACAAAAAAAAATAAATTCCTGTAAAAGTAATAAAATAAAAAAAACGTTAGCAGAAACGATTAATCCCGAATCACGACTTGAATTAGGGTTCAATAACGCGATGCAAGTCTTTTTATAAAGATCGTCACCAAAAGCACTGGAGATGAGCGCAAATTCGTGTATGATGTTATTGAGAAAAAATAAGAGCTTCATATAAGCTAAAGTTAGATACTTCAAACAATACACAAACTATCTAAGAGATCACACAATTGCATAGCAATTGTTTTCAGTTAAAGTACTCATAGCCTTTGGCAGAGTCGCCTAGGCGAATGTGCGAAGTATTGGATGTATAGAGGCGCCAATTATCGAAGGGACTCATGTGAATATCTTAGCTTAGAGTGAGATATGTGTAAAACTGAAAAAAAAAACAAGCTTTAGCTATGTATAAATGAAGGATGCAAATAAGAAATAAAATCTATTTATTTTTTTATCTAAGAAAAGATATTAAAATGCAAAAAAAAATACAAAATCAATGTTTGGGGGTAAAAATGTAAAAGATTATCTTTGGCGAAACAATATTATTGTTGAAAAGCAAGAAGATTTGCCTCGTCTTGTACACAAATTAAACCCAATTTAATTTAAAAAGGGGATGTCTGTGCAGGATTAAAAATTAACTTGTAAACAGATGTGGAAAAGCGAAATTGAGATAGCGCCACTATCGGTATGTCAACATTAAAGTATATTTCTTGCCAAAACTCTTTTCGATTTTATTAGCATTAAACAACAGATTTGACAGATGCCGCCTAACAACATGGCCGCCAGAGACTGTCAACATCAACCCACACCTATTGCAAAATTCCTTATAAAAAGAAAATCACTGAAAAATGCAATAGAAATGTTTAAGTTTAGTTTATCGCTCAATTATTGCGATCAAGCTTTGTTATTAACTCGCTAGCGGTTTACTGACTAAGCACCATGGAGATGGAAGTGTAACTTGGATAGCTGTCAAAATCAATAAGCTGCACAGAAAACCACATACAGGGGATTCGCGGAGGGTCAAACTCTTTTTAATCGTGCACAAAATCACAGCTGGCATCAAATGGTATCAGATGTAAGAAAGCTATACAGCAGCATTGTGGGCATGTAAAATATAGCATATACAATATTTTTTCGAAGATATTCAAGTTACGTCTCTAGCTCTCGTTGCAGCACTTCCTTAGGCGTTTTTCGTTTTACCTCTGAGTAGAGTATGATCAGAGTTCTCCGAATTAGTTTTGAAATACACCTAAGCGTTGAACTGTCATAAATTACAAATTTGCTGACAAGCTGTAGGGATGAGCGAAATTGAGAAAACAACCATGTTAACATCAATGTCAATAATCGAAGACTAACTATCGATATTTACAATTATCGAAACGGAAACATTATGTTTTATAGTAATAACTTATCTAAGTATAATTTTAATCAAGAAAATGCATTTAGTCGTGTTTATTTTTACATAATTTTGGCAAGGAAACATTTTCCACCAGCTGATGCATATTTTCTGAGCTCAGAAATACTATTGCTTATACTGTTTTATAAAATAAGTTTGAATTTTGTCTCACAATTTATCGATTTTATATGTAATCCGTGCCTTTATGAACATTGATACGAGATATGATAATTTTGTTGCTTAAATATCTTTGATAAAATATTTTGCAGCAATGAATTTATTGGAATCAATATATTATAGTTAAAAATGAAAATAAAATCGGTTTCAAGTTTTTTCTGAATGTTTCTGTTACATCGATATTTTGTTAAGATCGATAAGCATGGTCCATCCCTAAAAAGCTGTCAAAAACACTGATCTTTTTTGACACCCCAGTTCTGTACTCGGGTTAAAAAAAAGCCTGTTATCTATGCATATCTAACTACGATCAATTTAACTCACATGAATAGGTATTATTCGAATTATTTGTAAAAAAATCTGTCAAAACAGATCTTGCATTTTTAGCATAGACTTTACACGCACACTATTTTTTGCAACTTCCAACCAACTGGTTGTTTATAATTCGACATTAGTTTTTTTTCCTTTAAAGGAATTTACACGTTCAATTCCTCAATTGCAATTTCAACTCTGTTAAGCTTTTTGTTGAAAAGCAGTTCAACTTAACAAAAAATGTTCAAGCCGGTTCAACCTTATTTTAGATTTGATTCAGTGTGCCGCAGATATTTTTTTTGACTGATGTTATAACTTGAGTCATTTGTCTATCATGCGTTGGCATATTAAAGCTTTAATAAGAATTAATAATAACAAATTATGAACAAAGTAATAAACTCTAGCGGTGTAACTTAGAAATAATTATAATAATATTTTTGACAGATGAAGAAAAAATTTTTAATTGAATTAATGCAGTTTGTTGACAGCTGAGTTACAGGTTGCATAAAATGGGGTAGATGTAGCAGTCGCATGTAGTAATGTCAAAATCCAAATAAACGAAAATAATATACAGATTCAGAATTGAGAGCTGCAGCTCATGCAACAAAATTCACCGTCGCCAAATTTGAAATAAATTCAACGTGCTGATACAAATTGAGTCTCCATTTTGAAATGTCTGTGTTCGTTTGACACCTTTCCTTTTTAATGACAGATATGCATTTGGAATTGAGCTGAAGCAAATTCCATTGTGACCAAAATCGATTTTCATATTTCTAAAAAAATCGATTTTATGCTTGCGTTTTCAGCAAGATTTCATCGACCTTACACCCATATTTCTCTTTCAAATTCCTTGCAACAAGAAAAAAAATCGATCTAAAATCTATTTGAAATGGTTGGTAGGAAATTCGACATAAATTGAATCATGTGTACCGACTGCTTTTTAGCTTCATATTGCGGCTCTAAAAATGATAGTAGTTTCGACTTTGAGAGTGCTTCCAAGTTCGTCCAGTTGAAGGTTTCACCTGTTTGTTATCGATAGTTTGTATGAAAATGTCAATTAAAGGACGGTTTTAAAAGAATACTCCGCTAAAAGTTTATTTTCTTACTTCAATAAAATCGCAAGCTCCCTTCTTTAAAGGAATATTATTCAACTTGACCTTATAGGCTCTGTGAGGGCCAGACCACCCCTGAGCATAGCAATCCCAGAGCCGTGATAATTATCTCACTCATAATCATATTCATGAATATCTAAACCATAACCATCAGCATCATTATCATCAATGGAAGTTAGATGAGTATGTATTTGAATTTTGGGCACAGCTTAGGTTGAACGATGCGACAGCTAAGTGCGACTCTGCGATGACGACTGGAACTCTGATGGGATGCGGTGTTATAGAAGAGTATCTTGTAGTTGTGAAGTGATGATCAGAATTTTTATGGTCGCCTTTGTAAAACTCTTTTGTTGTGCCAATTGAGGATTTTTTTTATATCTAAAGATTTTCCACCTTTAAGTTGAATATTTGACGTTTTTTTTTATACGAATAGAAGGGGCGAAGGAGCGGGTTGTACTCTTGGGCTCAGAATTTCCAGCAGCTCATAGCTCTAGAAAGGAAAAACAATGTATATTTTGCAAGAGTGAGAGAGCAAATATCATGGTTGTAATTAATTGAATATAGATTGCTTTCGTATGTTCACAGCTAATACTAGGCTAGCACACAAGTTACCCATAAAAATAATTATTATTATTCCTCCATAGAAAACAAATTTGATAAGATATCTATAAAAATACTATAAATAAAAAGAATTTTTACTTCAATACACCGTGTTGGTCGTTATGATGATAGTTATGGTCGTTGGATGTTGGAAAGAGACTGAGTATTGAACTTGAAAATGGAAAAGGTTAGTTTTAAGGTCATGACATTTATGCTTGTTCTTCAGCAGAAAATGTCATTATATCGAACATTTCAATGAACAAAACTGGTCCAACTCCAATAAAATGATGTTGAATTGGAGATTTAGATTCGAATTGTATGAAAATAAAGCTTACCTTTATGATAAATGTGATATTTAGATTTAATGCAAGAACTCGTGGATTTGATATGCAAGTACAACTTTATAGACATCCATATAGATAATATTTCTTAACTGAATTGTGCATCTAGATACGAGGTAAGTTCAGGTTAGATTGAGGATGTACGACGTACGATGCACAAGCTGGTATGTAGGTACTGGTTTGTTGGTAATTATGTGAACAGATATAAGAAGAAAGAATGCGAAAAACAACCTACTGTAATGTTTACTTCTTCTGGAGGAGATTCGAATTTGAACTTCTCGATAAATTTGATTTGCATTTTTCGCTAAACGGAAGATTAATGCGAGTAATCAATACCTATGTTGGTTGGATGTGGTGACGAGAAGGAATTTATTGACAAGCTGATGCGTTTAGCTTGTTTCAATTAAATTTATTCCGCATTCTTATTAATGATGATGACAGGTGTTTTCAGACCTTAGGAAAGAGAGATGATAATATGCTAATTATGTAATTATAAAAATCAAATGAATAAATATGATTGCAACTAGGATTTGTTGGGCAGATACCTCTACTTTATTCCTAGATAAATGTTTTCAGTTTTTTTTAAGAGAAACTTAGATACCTGTTTGCTCGCGAGAATATCATAAATATTTAAGACAAAGTAGGATAAGATTTGTTGGCATTTTATTAAGGGAGTGTTAATCTCTATTAGAAAAAATTGTTTTGTTTAAATGAAGCCCACAAATTATCTTATAGCAAAAAGAGTTATATATTCTTAATGGCATTGTCATAATTATAGGATCAATGTTTGGTAAATCTTAGTAACGTTTGAAAAAGTTCGAAATTAATTGCCTTGTAAAATAATAAATAATAATAACAAGGAAATGGTGTCTCTCAGTGGAACTAAATATTAACCCCACTATAAGACAACGATAGTGCCATTCACCAAGAAGATGCTTCTGCCACATATGAAACCTATCAGATTGGCAGGGAAGTAATCGATTACCAGAACGAGGTTAAATATCTACATAAGAATTACACTACATAGTAAACTCCTCTGGAGTAAACACCTTGATAGACAGTCGGGAAAGCCACAAAGGCCCTCAAGATATGCCAAAGAATTGCAGGTAAAACATGGCGGTTGCATGGCATACAAAAACTGATCTAATCACAATTAGGAGATCCCTAGGAAAAGTACAAGGGCTCGCATGTTTATATATTACCGGAGAAATGAGAGCATGCCCTTCAGCAGCAATGGAGGTAATTCTTCACTTGTCACCATTGCATGTAACTAAAGAAAGTGCAGCTCTGGGAGCCATCAAGAGATTTGGGAAGGAAGGTATTGGGACGGGAAAGTGCATTGGTCTTAGGGGAAAAAATCGATCTGCAAGTCCACGGTAACAGACTTACTTGATATGCAAGAGATGGCATGATTAAAAAGGTTTAACTTCGAGAAAAACTTTCAAACGATGTTAAGTAATAAGAAAGATTGGGTAGGTGAAGTAGTAAACTACACCCTTAAACCAAATGCCATCAAATGGTACACTGATGGATCAAGAACAATCGAAGGGACTGGGGCAGGAATTTTTGAGCCACGAACAAAATTTCCTTACCGATACGACATTCTACTAGCATTTTCCAGCAGAAGTTAATGCAATTGGAAAATGCGCAGAAAGAAATTTCGATAGAAACTACCGCAAACAAAACATTGCCATTATATCGGACGGCCAAAGACGCACTCAAAGCACTAAGCTCTTATACCATTAGCTCGAAATTGGAGAGGCTGAACGAACTAGGCAAAAACAACAATGTAACACTCTATTGGGTACCAGGTCACGTTGGTGTTCAAGGCAATGAAGAGACAGACTCCTTAGCTGAAATTGGGCAACAACACTCCTAGTAGGATCTAAACCCTATTGCGAAAACAGTAGAGGAGGCCAAAAGACAAAAGCATGGAAAGAACTCTCATAGCTGAGACATTCAAAACTTATTCTACTCAATAACTACAACTTCGACGGGTTTATAGCCTGTATTAGCTTAAGTAGGAATAACCTAAGGAAAATAACGGGTATCCTCACAGGCCACTGCAAACTAAGAAAACACCTTAGTACTCTTGGCTTAATGAGCAGCCCTACTTGTAGATACTGCAACATAGAAGGGGAAACACCAGACCACATTTAAGATAGTTGCATAACACTTATGCAAAGGCATACACACATCTGGGACGTCACTAGATAGTAGAGAGCGAATAATCCACTCTGAAAATACTCCAAATACTAAAGTTCATCAATAAAATTGGAGGAAGAGCTATAAATGAGCAAGGCCATTTTGTCTCTTAATGGGAGCACAATAGATCTTAAGGTCGCAGAGCAACTAAAACCCCAAAATATTCATTCATTCATTCATGCCTTATTAATTATGATATTGAACAATGGAACTGCTGTTAACTTTGAAGGCACAAGCTACCTGTATTTTTTGTGAATTATTGATACGTACTCATGATTTAAGGACACCCACAATAAAAAATATAACGGGGTAAAATCACATATTTCGCGGAAAGTTCGCTCGTGGGCATTACTAATGTCGTTTTTATTTGTCAATAAGGAAGAATTCTGGACCTTTTTGTAAGTGTTCACTTGGGAAAAAATGACAGTTCTGATTCTAAAAAAAAAGAGAATTTTGCTTCTGGATTTGAAATCAGTATCGAAACCAGAAGCACTCACACATTCATATACTTGAACGTCAAAAACCCTACTGTTGTCATTTTTTGTATGATAATTGTGCAACAAACATTATTTTTGATTTGGATTATTTTTACGTACACAATTATTTTTACACAAACTATCACATCAAAATTCAGAATCACACAAAAGTGTTCAGCTCTCAGATCCCGGATTGGAGAGGGATTCCGGATTGCCAAATAAAACACCATTAGTGCTCGCTATAAATAAAATAAAATGGCCGCCACGAGCTGTCAAAACAAACCCCTACCACAGATATTTCAAAGTGAGAAGCAGTTAATTTTTCACGGGCACAATTTCGCAATCGTTAATTTTTTCTGTGTACACAGAAAATCGAGAACACATCCATATTTGTGATTTCGCAAGGGTGAGATTCATTTTTTTTGACAGATAACGAGTACACAGTTAGGTAGTCAAATTTATTCACGTATAATTGAAGGTGAATAAACTTTAACACGGAAAATCATTTACGCTTAAAGAATAGGGCCCCAAGTCGGTCGCTATACAAATGCAATGCAGTTGTTATAATATATATTTCAACATGTCAGCTTTTGCCTTTATATCACCTTAACACAAAACAGACGTATTAATAAAAAATCCATATTATTCGCCCGTTGATACGCTTTTATCAATCATTTGAATAGACAACAGTTCACTGTTTAGTATTGAAAACTTGGCATCACTTCGGGCCAAATTGTACTTAATAATTAATTACATTTGTCAAAATCACCAGCTGGAAATTTTGTTTTTAATGTGCTGGGATGTAGAAAATTCTTCAATGTACCGCGATGTTGTAATTTAAATGTGAAGGAAAAATACAAAAATTGTTTCTGTAAATGCCGTGCAATTATTCTTTTGATAAATTCAAAATGGAACAAGTCCAAAAAAAATTTAAAAAAAATTGTCAATAAGTTATTCATTGCATTGTACACCGAATTTGGTGAGTTAAATTATCGCTTGTCTGTTAAAGATAACGCATAAGAAAAACAACTTAACACCTGTTTTAGTGCGAACTGGCTGCCATTCGTCAATTATTAATAAGGGGTTTAATGATAATTTCTGAACGCGCCCACCAGAATTGTTTAATACTTGAGTAGACAACTTTAGTTTAAAATTTGATTCGTTAACATTAATTGAAAAAAAATCTAAATTCATCCAGTCTCTATAAGCCTCACAATCTGCTGACACTGATACCTTTAATGTGAAATCTCACAAAATTATGAACAGTACAACATGGATATGAGAAACTCTGTAACTCCATGAAATTCCTTTGATATTACTTTGGTTTTCTTAAATGCAAATTTTTTATATATGTTTAATGTAACATTTTTGTTTTATTTGCTTTTATTTTACTAATAATTTGAGCAACAAAATGATTAACTTATGCACTAATATTTATGAAAGATTTTTATTCTAATTTTTTTCTATTTACAGCTTAGCATTGTAAAAAGATTTGAATATGAAATAAATTTAATTTAATATTATCTGATTTTAGGAACAATGTAAGTACACCTGCGTCATATACGGGATTGACAAAGAATAGAATATTTATTAAATGCTAATATCACCCACGCAATATGACTTTATTTCATCACGATTCATAAGAAGGTATCATAATATTATTGTGTATGAAGTCATGATTATGTTACTTATTGTTATTATTTCATTTAAATGAAGATTGAACAGTTGATAGGCGGAGTGGGTAAGGAAATGTAGAAATCAGATAATAATAATAAGACATAAACTTAAAAAGAATATATATATTTGAACCTAGGCGAAACTAGTACATTTTAATCCTCAACTATTCCAGTCTTTTTATAGGAAGAAATGCAAGGGACGTACAACTTGATTCTGAATACGAACTACTTATATGAGAGGCAATATACTCATACAAAATATTTTCGTTTTCAAGAGGAAACGCCGTTACAGTTTGACGCAGGTGTTTTGTTTGAACTAACACAGTTTACTCAAGAACGTTGCCACAAACAAGACTGGTCAGCAAAATTTGAATATTTCTATCTCCCTCAAACCAATTTCGAACTTTTCTGTAAAATGCAAAATTTTTCTCTCACAATTCGAATATAAACTACAAGACAAAGTTTATTGTCAGTTTTGAGGTTATGTTGACTATCAATTAAATCAAACAAAGGCTTTACCAATATTATGGGGACTCTTCACCATCAATTGGAATCATTTACCATCGGTTTACTCAATTTCTATGTACGATTCTGTTAGCGATGTTCCAGAAAAAAAAATCGACTGAGTTTTTCAGCCGGTTCGCAACCATGGATGAAACCTGGATCCATCAGAACACGCCATAAGCCAAGGAACAATCAAAATAATGGACTTCTCCTGGTGAATCGAAGCCGGAGAAGGCCAAGGTTGGTTTTTAGTAAACAAGGTCATGGCGACAGTTGTTTGGAATGCTTGCGTTGGTATTCACATCAATTTCCTTTAAATTGGTAAAACTATCACTGGCGCATAATACGCTACTGGATCGATTCTAAGCCTATTTGAAGCAAAAACAGCCGCATTCAACGAAGAAAAAAGTTCTCTCTCACCACAACAACACACCAGCCGGCGCTGTTTTCAGTCGCAATGGCAAATTTGCATGAGTTATGCTGCCAACTCCTCCCTCAGCCAGCATATTCCTGCGAATATTTCTTGTTTCCAAACATGAAGCAATGGGACGGAGGTTAGAGACTTGGATCGAATGAAGAGGTAATAGTATTATTTGGAGGACATCAAACAATTGAAGAAACGTTGGATGAAGTACAGTATTTTATGGATACAAGAAACACTCATATAAGAAAAACTCGCTTATAAGAAACGCAATGAAAAACACCGTTCCGTTTTTTCTAGTTTTCTTTCGAAATTAATCGTTTATAAGAAACTTGCATACAAGAAAAACACTGTTATAAGAAAGCCTTTCTTACACACCAAAATCAATTCTTAGAACAAAAAGTACGCTTAGGAGAAATTTACTTTGTCAGACAAACCTGCGCCAAAACCTTTTGAACATGCATCTTTATGTTAAGCCCTTCATTACGAGCCGAAAATTGGAAAGGCCTCGAATATTCTGAGCATAGATGAGCAATAGAAAGATGGGAAATTTTGGCAGCTATTTGTGTTTGCCTACAAGCTATTGCCTTTATAAAACTGATATTTTTGCATCTGCCAGGATTAAACTGATATTTTTGCATTTGTGTGTAGTTTTACTACACCACCATATTTTTATTAGATTTCACATTTATTCATGGAGAGAAAGTCAAATTTACAAATACAACAATGTAAACAAATGTCAAATGTGATTCTGACATTTGCGCTTGACTTTTGTTTGCTTAACTGTATTTATTTGAAGAGAAGAATTATTTATTTTATTTTTACTTGCGATATAGGTACTATAGGGCAAGTTTTGCATTTGGAAAAAAAATCGAGCTCGAGATTTTAATTTTTAATTTGTACGATGATAGAGAAGACCAAAAAACTTGGTCCCGCAATTCCGTCTGTCTGTCTGTCTGCCTCTCTGTCGATCTACAGCCTAAGCCGCTGAACCGATTTTGTTCCAACTTGGTGCTTATGCGTTTTAGTTGATTGTACAAAATAGATTTTTGAATCGTTGTTTTAGCCCCAAAAATAATGGTAGATACTTGCCATAAAAATTTGTCTACCATCTTAATTATCTCAAAAACGGCTCTAATGATTTTGATAGAAATTGGTGTGTGTACTACCTTGGATATGGCCTGAAAAGTTTTTTTTCAAATATTTAGCCATACAACCATTTTATTTTTCATTTCTCATGAACGGCTCAATGGATTTCCATAAAAAAATTTATACAGGAGCTCTTTCAAATTCTAAATAATACTGCATTTCAAAATTTTCAAAACTAATTTATTTTTGATTTTTTGAAAAATATATATTTTTTTTTTGAAAATTCAAAAGTTCGAAAACGGGTGGACGATTTTGTCTGAAATTTTGTTTTTGAATTTATACTAATAAATATTTAAAATTTCCATACAAATTTTTTTTTTTGAAAAAATTTAAGAATTTTTATATAAAAAAAATTAAGTGAAAAACTGCTTTAAAAATACATTTAGCTGTTTCTGTTAAGAATCTTTATCATATAATGTGATCGAAAATACAAGCAAGTACGTGCGATCCAGTCGTGCATTTTATTTTACTTTTTCAAGAAGAGCATATTTTTGTTACTTTGCTACATTTAAGCTTTTTATCTTAAAAATATTATAGATGAAGTTTTTATATTAACATACACTCATTATGAAAAAGTTTGTATGGCCTACTTCGTTTTCATGAAATTTTTTAGGTACACTTACAAAATATTTTCATTTGTCCATAGTTTTCTTAAAGAAATTTTCTTTCTTATATCCGATGTTTGGACCCCGATATAAGAATGAAATTTCTTGGATTTTCAGAGTTTCTTGTATCCATGTTGTACTGTATAATCGAAAGATAAAATGTTTTTTATTCTTACGCCCAAAAAAGTGTTCCTTATTTCATTTTTCAGGGTCTTATTGATCCACCACATACTTAACTTAAATAATAATTAATTTTCATTTCACTAAATATACGTGAGATTCTGTTATTGAATTACCGTTAATAGTTAAGTCGAACTTGGTAATTTAAGTTATACAGGGTGAAGCAAAAGTAATACCATTTTGTGAATGAAGATCTAATCTGCCATAAAATAATCTCATGAACACACATCCCATTCTCGGCGCCGTTTGTATAAATAAATGGAACTCGAATGCACACCTCTAAATAAGCAATTAAGCACTTATTCTTCCTCTGTACCTTTACCACCTACAATTTTTTGTTAAACAATAATTGTAAGAAACCGGATACTGAAAATACAATCTAAATTTCAATGTTGATCGGATTTAGATAATTTTATCATTTCACGCATTATGGTCCATTATTGATGGATTTCAGTTTACGTAATAAGATGCATAAAGTATAATGTTTAAAAGTATATTACTCTGAGTTTGAAACCCACAAGCTATTTCTTAGACTCGTCTTCTACTTACAGTACCTATACATACTTCAATTATGGTGCATATTAACCATAGTTTTAACCTTCATCTTTAACAATTTTAACACACACCCAAAAAAAAATTATTACAAATAAGCTTTTGGCGTTTTTTTTTTTTCTTATTTTTTTTTTATTAATTGCAAAATTAATTGCTCACCATTCCCATAAAATATCATAGAAATGTATAACCTTGAATAATAATGATTTAAAAGCAAATTACTAAACAAGAAAAAGAGGTAGGTGGATTTGAAAAAAAAAAACAATATGTATTGCACCAAAGCGCAATAATAATATAATACCCAAATTTGATTAGCTTTTAATTTATAAATATGTAGTCTAACAATTCAAAGATAAATCGAGCGGATAAATAGAAAGTGAATCTTTTTGTTACAATACAAATATTTTAACAATACAAATTTGTTCAAGGTTCGATTTAAAAATTGGAAATGATATTTATTTGTAGGATGCGAGCTGCAAAACGAAAAAAAAATAGGCACGACTGGCTGGCATGAACTTGCTCTTATAATCCAAGGCTAGACCGTGGCTATAATAAGCATTGAAGAATTACATAATAAACCTTTTTACTGTATTATCACAATTAGATTGCTAACAACAAAGTTACGAACAAAAAATCAAAAGAGTACTAAACAATTATTTGGTTTTTGTTTGAATTATGCAATATGCAGTATAACTGGGTGTCTAAAAATTAGTCTAACCATTAAAGTGATACCAGAATAACAAGAATATTAATACAATTTTCTCATAAAACGTCAAAACCATATTTATATTACATATATGAATTAATTGTCAAATATTTGAGAAAAATGAGTTTTAGTACAACGATAGTGCACGTAAATATGTTAAATTTAATCAAAATCGGTAATATCGTTTTAGAAAACAAAATTGAAAAAAATTAAGGCAGCTACCCGTTCCTATAAAAATAAAATTGAACTTCTCTTTGGGTTTTAAAATGTTGAAAATGCTTTACCGAAAGTTATAAAACGCTGATAGAAATTCTAACGAATTTAGAACAGGAGAAATGATACGTAAGCAAACAGAATATGCGTTGTATTGGTTAGGTGAAAAAGAAAATGTACTTGTTCTTATTTTCGAACACATCGGAAGCAAAATATTCAATAAAATTAAATTAATATATAGGTATTTAACAATATAAATTTAAAAAGAAAATTTTTCATCCCTTTTCGAAATATTGAATTGTCAACAAAAAAAAAATAATTTTTTTTAATAAAAAAAAATATTTTTTCGAAAATTTTTGGTATAAATTGAAAAGGACCTCCTGTTTGATTGAAATTCGATAATGAAAGAGTCAAAAATCAAGAAACGGTTCTATGACAGGTATGGTCAATAACATTTTATGTGAGTCTTTTTTTTAGACCAAAATATAGATTATACTTAAAATACTGAACATATTTTTTAAAAATTAAAATCATTAGAGCCGTTTATGAGATAATTAAGCTACAATCGCACCGCCAACGTAGGCGGTCATCGCATAGACTCTCTGACGTCACCACCAAACTATTATTGACTGTGCCACTTCAGCGTCAATGTTTACAGTGACAATGCTTCAAACGTTGACGATCACACGAATGACACAAGTCGGTGAATGATGTCCCAAAATGCGATGACGAGCCTTGTGTGTTAATGTAATTTTTATTCGTCACTGCCAATGCGTTGACACTCAAAACTTTGACGATCACAGAAGTTGACCAAATTCAAATGCGTTGACCCTATGACAGAAGAAATGGCGGTCATTTTCACGTTTTGTTTTAGCAAACATCAGTTTGTGTTTGTAAAAACAAACATCACTTACCATTTATGCTGACTTTATGAGACCTATTCTTGAGGTAAGAGGCTAGCCAACACAACATATAGCCACGAAAACCAGCAAGATATAATTTATCTATGAGTATATCGTGGTCTACCATTTTAAATGCCTTTGTAATATCGACGAAGAGTCTGGCACAGAATTTCCTGTCATCTATTACCTTGTGAATAATGGAACTGGATGCTAGCAGAGCATCTTCAGTAGAGATACCCTCTCTAAAACCAAATTAAGCATCGTTGAAAAAATGTATTTTTTTTAAGATATTGCAGAATTCTTGTTTTTATAACTTTTTCAAAAAATGTTGATTCAGAAGAGAGCAATGAAATTGGCCTGTAATTATTTTTATCTTTTTTATTCCTTTTTTTGAACAGAGGTAAGTCATAGACACATTTGGCAAGAAAAATCCCTTCAAAAACGCTCAAATTGAACAGATGAATCAGAACATCTTCAAGATTTAAAGCAATTTTTTTTTAAGATAACATATAAAATTTCATCACAACCACTCGAACTATAATTATTTAAGCTCAAGATTTCTGACCCTGTGATGGGTTCAAGAAAGTAGCTTCTAGAACTTATTCTATTTTCAACTAAGTCAGAATGTGGACAACGCAGATATGAGTTATTATTTTCTAATATCAAGGCATTATTACAGACTGACGAGAAATAATTGTTAAAAATATTATAAACTTCAGAAGGATCAACAATATCATGACCATCATCTCTTAATATTACAACATTATTTTGCTTATCTTTACTTTTTCTATTGGTGATAGAATTGATAACTTTCCATTGCTTTCTTGAATTCCCTTGAGGGCATTGAAACTTATCCTGAAAATAAGCTTCACGAGTAATTTTAATTTCGTGTCGAACTTTTTTGAACTTATGTAAATTGATTTTCTAAATTTTGATTTGAAGGATATTTGAAATACTTAATTTCAAAACGTACGAAGAAATCCAAGGTTTTATTTTAAGATCAGAATTCTTTTTTACAAAGGATTGTGAACAACCATCCAAAAAACTCTGTAGAATATTCAAAAAGGAGATAAGAATCATTAACTTAAGAATATACTTGAGACCAATCTTCCAATAATAGTTTTCTGTTTAACTCTTCAAAATTAAATTTCTTAACTAAAATATTATCAAGTTTTATTCTAAAGACACCCTTCAAATCAACTATCACAAGTCCGGTCATGCAATAATCAGTGATTCCTAAATCAAAATTAGTACCAATACACTTATCAATCGCAAAGTTTGCAAATCTACCAAAAACATGATCCAAACAAGAACCAGAAACTGGTCTGGTCGGTTTATTTATGAAACTGAAAAATCTATTCTCAGCCAGATTTAAATAGGAATCAGCAAAGGAACTGTGTTCCAAAATATCGATATTAAAATCACCGACAAGAATTAAATTTGAACATTTTTCAGACTTAAATAAACATGAAAACTCCTCCAGAAAAACACCTGGTTCAACAGAGTGAAGTCTATAAAAGCATAGAAAGTGTAAGTGTACATTGTTAATTTTACACGATACTTTTAAAGCATCAGCACTACTTAGAAACTTAGACTATAGCAGGCAAATTGTCCGTGTATTGCCAATAGTAAGAAAACTTCGTCCTTGATGATTCTCATGCAATCGAGTGACCAAATGTATGAACACCAAATTATTGATCCCGACGCGCGCCGTTCTGCTCTCCGAAACTAGACTAGCTTCGACGCATCGGCTTTACTTTGAAAAGTACCCCTTATTCCGGACAGACATAGATCTTGGCAAAACTGGCACTGCTATTTTGGTAAGATCTCCTTTTCAATGCCGAAAGGTCATTATCCAAGACTTGGTTACATTTGAAGTAACTTGCGTAGTAATTGAACTTGAAAATAACGAAAATATCCTTCTGATATCTTTGTACAATCAATTTTCCGCATCCCGAATCAACATAAATCACGACCTTGACTTGCTAAACGCATTCTGTCAAAACTACACTCACTTCATTATTGGTGGTAACTTCAATGCTCGCCACCAACTGTGGATGGACACTTCAAGCTCTTATCAAGGAGTAGTTATGTCTGACTGGCTATGCACTGATTCCCATACCCACTCTTTTGAGGTTGTATCTCAACCAATCCCAACATATCCCAAAACTCCTTCGACACTTGACTTTTTCCTGTGCTCCCCTAACCTGATTTGTAGACTTCCTACACTCAAAAACTTCTCGTGCACTGCGATTGCATCAGATTCTGATCATTTAGCAGTTCAACTAGCCCTTCGTCTTAGGACAAACTTTAACATACTTGCTATCCCACAGCAAGAATTTATTAATTATACAAAAATCAATTGGGCAGTATTCCAAAGCTCTTTAACGGATAAGCTACGGAATAACACACCTAGCACTTCACACAATTTGAGCAATCAAGAAATCGAATCCACAATCGTAACAATTGCTGAACAAGCACAACAACGAACGTTCAATTCGAAATACAAAGACCTTCCCCAACATATTCAAAATATGTATAAGTACAGGCAAAAGCTTCGGAAAATTCTTCAGAGAATTTTTCACCGTACTCTAAGTACACACGGAGATGAATACCAGAGTGTTTTCTCTCAACTCAAGTGCCTAAATACCCTCATCGACCAAAACACAAAAGCATTCATAGACTCCCAATTCAGGAAAAGACTTAACGTCATAAAACCTGGACCGGACACATTCAAGCAAATTAACCGAATCATAGGGAGGAAATCCCCTATAGTCGGACAATTGCAATATAATGACACCTTTCTTTCGTCGGACCAAGAAAAAACGAATGCCTTCGCAGATTTCTTTGAAAGCAATTTCAAACCTAATCTCCCAATCCACTTACCCGACTTTCTCTCCAACGTAAACAACGAAGTCACAGGACTGATATCTCACAACCCTAGCCCGCTTACCACCTTTTCACAAGAAAATTCATCAGTCTACACGACAACAGATGATATTTTTACCAACCCTTTAGACCTTTATGGTTCTATCCAAAACGGCAATTCCAAGAAATCTTCAGGACCTGACAAGGTTTCTAACTATCTAATAAAAAAATTACCGCCGACAGCTATTATAATCCTCACGATTATACTTAATAACTGTATTAACAACAGTTACTTCCCAAATAAATGGAAAATCGCCGAAATTTTCCCAATACCAAAAAAACCTGGTGCAAATTGTGTTAACAATTATCGACCCATCTCCCTTCTTCCAAGCCTCAGTAAATTTCTTGAAATGCTGATCCTTTACAAACTTCGCTCACTTTGCTCATCCATGGGTATAGTGCAGCATAACCAATTCGGGTTCAAAGCATCCCACTCGACATTCGACCCGTTGTTGAAGCTACATGCTGATACGACGCTGACCCTTAACAAAGGATATACGACCGTAGCTTGTCTGCTCGACATCCAAAAAGCATTCGACTCGGTTTGGATAGATGGTCTGGTGTTCAAGTTGAAGTCTCTTCACTTGCCCAGACATCTTATCCTAATCATCCACAGTTTCCTCACTAACCGTAAATTTTACGTACGAGTGGGAAATTCAAATTCAAGCCTCATGAGCATTTCCGCTGGTGTTGCTCAGGGATCTCGCCTTGGACCCGATCTTTTCAATTTATATACCTCTGACCAACCACTAAACATACCTAGGACCAATACCCTACTATTTGCTGATGACTCCATCACTTACAGCGCATCCACTAGCCCAGACCTAGCCTTTCGAAGAGTAAGGGAACATATCCTTAAACTCTGGGATTACTACCTACAGTGGGGAATAAAAATCAACCCTACTAAAACAGAGTTGATCTGTTTTAGGACGCCTTCGAAAAATGGCCTAGCCAAAAAATGCAATAACCTCTCTCTGACCCTTCCCCATAACTCAGTTATCAAGCCGAAGAAAACGGTTAAAATTTAATCAACACTCTAAATTCACCCTACGTAAGGCAAACCATGCCTTTTCTCTAGTACGACCTCTTATGGAAGTAAGAGGCGGTCTCCAAACAAAGACGAAACTTCTGGTTTATAAGCAACTCATTCGTCCCATTTTAACTTATAGCTTTCCTATGTGGTACACCATAAGTCCATCATACATGAAAAAAGTTCTTCGCCATTGCACTTCCCTTTTCCGCAAACCAAACTCCGTTAAGTTTTATAGCAACTCAAGGCTATACGAAGCTACAGGAATTGTCCCCATAGACAAATAAATGTACAACCTCAGCGTTAAGATGCTGCAAAAAATCCCATCCCATCCCAGCCCTCTTATTAATTTAATTACAGGTGACGCAGACACAGAAGACCGGTACCTTCACGTGCTATCCATGATGGATCCAGCATTTGGAATATGGTCAGATGACAGCTTCGGAAACTTCTACGTAGCTGCAGGAACGCAGTACAACAGATGTTGAAGCCACCACAGAACCAAACCAGCTGACAAGCAACAGGAGTTAAGGCCCCCCAACCCCATCTCAACCACACCAATCAACGACAGTCAGCACTGCTCAAGCCGACGAGATAAATTCAAATTTTATTAAAAAAAAACCTATGTTAGACTTAAGACACTTTTTAGCATTAAATGTATAAAATAAACCAACAATTTAACGAAGCAGAGCCCCTTCTGTGCTCGCAGATATATAATGTTAGACTTAAGAATTAATTATTTGTAAATATGTAACACTGTAAAAAAAATTGAGCTGAATAAAATTGCATATATATATATATATTGATGGCAAACTTTACAAAAGATATCGTTATATAGGCAACTGTGCTACGGGGAAAAGTTTTATGACAAAACGTGTGCGGGGAAACTTTTTTTTTTTCAGTGGTTAGGTGTAAAACCTTCAAAAGGCTCTATGAGGACCGAAAAACGCGTGCTCATAGGAGTGTGAAATCCTTACTGCACTAAAAACACCTCATCTTCCCGATTGCAACTAAGTTGAAACTTATCTAGCAATTTATTTTTAACGAATTTAATTAACGTGTTGCAGGTAACTATACGGTGATAATTCCTGCTTATACCGCGATTTTAAAGCGGATTTTCGTTTAGTGCACCAGATCGGAAGGCTTAGTCCTTGGCAGACAGCGTACTAAATTCGTCTCATCGATAATTTTAGTGTTGTAATAGCCGTTTTTTATGATTTGGGGCAAAATTTTTTATTTCATCGCGAACCGTGGGATTCCCGAAATCTCTGTGGATATCTTCGTTTCTAATGTACCAAGGTGCGCTTACAAACGATCTTAGGAGTTTATTTTCAAATGTTTGTAAGGTTTTTAAATTAGAATCCCGCGTACAACCCCAGAGTTTAATTAGCTTATTTTCGATACTGAGCTTAGAGTGTTTCCCGAGCAACCAGTACATATCTCTGAGTTTATTAGTTAACTCTTCGCATTTCTTTTTTACATGCGGTTTCCATTTTATTTTCGCGTCTAGAGTCATTCCGAGATATTTTGCTTCATTTATCGGTAATCTATTATTTTTTTTATACGTAAAACCTACATGGACTAATTTAACTTCGTTGAGCGATATCCGCCATGTTTTTGTCCAATCATTGACATTATTCAGAGCTTTTTGTAATTTTGTCGTAGAATCATTTATCCTTTGGCCCACTGCTACGAGTAATATGGCAGTGTCGTCAGCAAACGTGGCTACGATAGTGTCTTCTGTTTGAGGTATATCACGTATAAATAATATGTACACTATTGAACCTAAGACACTTCCTTGTGGTACCCCAGCAACTCTATCGGGAAACGTGATGCGAGCAACCATTATGCGGTCAAATCTATAGCCAACCCATACTACGTATATTAATCGGAAGTAAAAAGTTGCCAAATCCTTATTATGGATAATATTTGAACTTGACATAAAGCTGAAGTTTTTTCTTAAAGAACAATACACTCCTACACCAACAGCCTCAATGCAATCTTTCAACAAAATAATAATAACAATTAAAATTATATTAACAGTGTTATCTCATTTTTAATATCTTGTAGATATATCTTCGCAAATTAAGTTACTTTTAGTATAGTTACTTTGTACGGCGCTGAGTTAATTACACTTCCATCAGGAAGCACTTAAAGACAGATCCAAGGTTTCATACTTAAGGTATCAGTGAGTTGATTTTGATGATGATGAATTTTCAGTTTTCAAGTTATCATCAATCATCCGGATGTTCGACGGCCGCCGACGACAACAACGACAACATTCCACCAAACACTAAACAGTATGGTCATTTGACCTCTTGATCTAAAGACCATATTTGTCTTGTATTTTTTTTTTTAAACACGGGATGTTCGCTGACTGTTGCTCTTTATGTCTGAATGATCATTGATCACTTTGGACAAAATAAGCTTAGATTTAACATTTTTCAATTACGCTCTCCTCGCGATCCGTTAAAGGTAATCTGAGGATCACAGCTTTAGATATATAGATATTGTGCTTGTGATGCACTTTATAAGTTTTTTTGTCTTTTAATTCACATTTTCGATAACAAATACAAATCGAAGAGCTATTTCTTTAATTCATGGGAACTTTACTTTGTAGAATTTGAACTGGTTTCTGCGTACATGTGCAGCGCATGCAAACATCCATATGCGGGGCGAGTCAATCATGAAATATCGTCGACTTCGCTTAAGGTTTGGTAAAGAAGAAAAAAATACGTGAGCGACTGCTGCAGCTCTCTGCTATGGTAACATGGGCACCAATATTGAATGCCAACCGTAATTGTGCTAAGGCGATGGTATGGCGGCAGGAGAATTTGAATCTGGTCCAATGATTGGAGTTTGGCTGCTTTGGAGTGTCGCAAGTTTATATGCAAGCTCAAAAGGAAAAAACCAATCATATTCTCTTATATATTATATAAAGAATGATAAAGGGCGAGCTGTATTTAAAAGCATGAGGTGGCAGTGGCAGGCAGGTGGCTAAACGATGATCTGCTTGCCTACCACGATGGTGTTCTGGTTACCTTTAAATGGCAGATGAACTGATTGTGAATGCTTGTGCAGAGTTTCAATCTTTTCGATGAATACAAATGTGCATTGAAATTAGCTTCATTTTCTGAGATATATAAACAATTTCTTATGCATCGATGAAATTGTGAGCTATATTTATATATATCGGAGCGGCCGGCGGCGCGACCGTGAAGTATGAAAAAGTGAGGATTTATATAATTCATTCATAACATTTATTCCTCTCTCTGTTATTATATTGATGGTGTATAAAAGACCTGCCTTAAAAAATATATTTTTAACTTCCCTACCTATAACATTTAGAAACATAAATTATGTACGCATATTTGTCATTTTTATGACTAATAGATAATCTTTCAAAAATATTTACAAAAAAAAATTGCTTTGTCTTGCCATTCTTAGGAACTCTGCTTTAATGTTAGCACATCCTTGCCTGAAATTAATAATCAGAAAACTCTTTGCCTGATATATTATAAAAATTATGTAAATTAAAATAGAAATAGATTGGGCGGAAATACGGTTAAAATAATGCAATTATTTTATACTTTAATTGTTAACTTCCTAGTCCGAAATAAAAAGCATGACTGCGTTGCACATATGTAAAAAGTATAGGGCTGGAATTCGACATCTGTCAAACTAAAGCTAGTATTAGACGGTCCTTGTATTGTGTCATTGTCGTGATACTCTGACGTCACAACAAAATAGGTCCTACCACCGTCATTGCCGTGACAAAGCTACAATGGGTATCACACGAATGACACATGTCTGTCATTGTTGTCCCAAAATACAATAAACGTCAAAGTGTGTCACGGTGATATTTCTGTCTCGGTGTCGTGGCAATGACATGCAAAACAATGACTATCACACGACGTGACAACTCTCATACAACTGATCATTGGAGGTGAGCCTAATAACATTTATCATTTTTAGCAATGACGATCACACGGCGTCGATCAATCGAGTCATTGTGTCTTGGCTGTTAAGGGAAATCTTACTTTTTTATAAAAAACGGCTCCTAACGGTACTAGCTATCATTTAATCAGAACAAAATTTATGGTATTTGCCCAAGAATTCAAATGGAACCTTTTTTCCCCTAAAACTATAACTATAACATTTTTGCAAACGTCACATATAAATAATTACCTACCCAACTATATCCTTCACTTTCATTATATACATATAATGTCCATATTTACATACCTAGGTTCCAACTATGTAGGTAGGTACAAATAACCCTTCTAATTTACATAATTAAAATCTATTTAAATACACATTTGTAGGTAGGTACCTATGTGACTATGCTCAACCGTGACAAACAATGACATGGCAGAAATTTCTGACGTTTCACGGTTGGGACACAGTCCTTGCAGCGACAGGCTACGTGTCACGGTGTCCCATCAACAATGAGAGGGCTATCAAACGGTCACGGCAATTTGTCGTTGCAATGACCTAAAAGTGACATGTCACGGTGTCTGTCATTGTTTTTGTCACGGCAATGACATGCCAAACAATGACGATCACACGACGTGACACTTTTAGGACAGACGACTACGTCATAGTGATGTCAAAGTGTCACGGCAATGACACATTACAAGGACCGTCTAATACTAGTCTAAGTCTGACATTTACGAAAATGGATCGCTTAACTTTCGCACAACGCATACAAATTGTTAAAACCGACTACAAAAATGGTGATTCAGCCACAGCCACATATCGTGCTTTAAGAGGAGATTATGGTTTACATAACCGTCCAACTACGCAAGCAATTGGCAAAATTGTGAAGAAAATTGAAGATTTGAAGAGACTGGATTGGATTGGACAGATATTGTAAGGCCTGTACATCATCGTTTCGCTCGTACCACTGAAAATATCGGTTGTCAATTCGCGTCGTGGTCATTTAAATGATGTAGTATTTCACATATAATGTCAACGTTCAAACTTTATACTAAAAAAAAATATCATGAAAAAAAATATTCTATATGTGTTTTATTTACGTTTACTTTTGAAACCGCAAAATGGATAACCCATTACTTGCTCTTTTAGTCAGCTTTTATTTTTACTAGCTGTATAGGTCTTACTCTAGATTTTAATTAAACTTGACATAACAATGAAATAAAATAAATCGTTAAAGTGATTTTCTTTAAACAGTTTTTAAAAAGATTAATGTTTTCGAAAACGATTCTAACAATTTTGATAATACAAAATGGGGCGTATTTATAGACATTTTTAAACTGTGTCTAAACTGTGCCTTTCTGGATTTTGGGTTTTCGGGATTCTGGGTTTTAGGGATTTTGGGTTTTCAGGATTCTGAGTTTTGGGGATTCTGGATTTTCGGGATTCTGGGTTTTCGGGATTCTGGATTATCGGGATTTTGGGTTTTCGGTATTCAGAATTTCGGGATTGTGTCCGCCTCCCACAAATATATTTGGTACTGTCTAGTATAGTAGTAGTTGGATCCTACCAATTTAAAATAAAATCATTTGGAACTTAGTTTGCCTACTTGATATTTCCTCATTTTATTTAATTCTAAGCAAAATGTATATTCATTTCCTTAAAACGTTCATAAGCTTAGTGCATCATTTCTATTCTTCCATCATACTAGCCTTATTCTCATTTCAACACTCCAATACCCTTCCCGATAAAATTTCATTCATGTGTTGCTAATCTTGTAGTAAAAGATAATTGGGTCTATTCAGCGAGATCTTTTATTTTGTTATTCTGCTATTCTGTTATGAATTTTCATACAAACGCTGTCAAAAAATCTTTTATGAATTATAATTTTGGTATTCTGCATGCTAAATCTGCTATGAAATCCGTTAAGAAATCTGCTAATGAGCTGTCAAAACTTCGAAATTCTCAACAAGTCTTTTACGAACAGCATTTTTGGTGTTCAGCATGCCACAATCTGTTATGGAATCTTTTATGAATCATTAAAGAATAAAAGACACATTTTGGTTACCTTAATCATAAAAGATTTCAATCAATAAATGTAGTAAGAACTTTTATTTCGTTAATGAATGAACATATCTAAAAAAAAAGCAAGCAGATAAAACCGTTGTATATGAATTTTCAAAAAATTCAGAATCTTCACTCACAAAACTTTTCAATGACACGCATTTTAGTAGCGCTTCCAACAAGCGAGGCGAACGACGTAGCATTCAGAATTGCCTGCTTACTCATATCATCGATGTTCAGTGTAGAAGAACAGTTATGTTTGAAAATTAATTAAAAAGAAAAGATGTGGTTGTTTTGAGGTTATATCATCTGTTCTAATAGTTCAATCTTTAAGGTTAACGTCTTAAAATTGATGTAAAACTTAAAGCCTTAATAAAAATAATAAGAATGTGTCTTACTATATATAGCTTAATAGGGTTTTTTGACATTCTAAGGCCCGTTTGCTGATACACACCTTAACCATTTAAGTTCTACTTAAGCACTTAAAAGTAGCCCATTAGCGTTTTAAGTTGAACATAAATATTTATGATTCGTATCAGCACACGGGCCTAAATGCAAAAGTTGATAAAAAATTTCAATATTTTTAAAAACAGTATTCCACAAAGTTATTGCCCCAGCCATCGTCTACAAAAGTGCTAATATAAGTATATCGATAAATAGACGTATACGTAAAGTGTTACCGCGCCAGTCTGTCTGGCTTCCCTTTCTCTCACGCATTCGGAGAACTTTTGAAATTAATCAAATTAACGAATAACTTTTAAAGCAAGTTAAACTATTTCAATATTTAAAAGTTCAACTTAGATTAGTTTAAGTTATCGCTTCTGTCGGGCGTCCCGGGACGCACATTTTTTTCTTTCTTATCAATTGTTTTCCACTGTGCTTTTAATATTTTGAACAGAGGAACATCAGGTCCAGAACACGGATCAAATTTAGATGCGTGGAATACACCTTGAAGAATAATTTCAAAAACGTGATGATTACACGCTAGGTAAAGTATTTCGCGGCCAATTTTATTTTCTAGCAGGACACAAGCTCCGTTTAAACGGCCAATGTTAGAGGCAGTTATGTCGAAAATAAAAGGCTTGGACTTTATCGATCAATGACAAATCTTCTAATATATATCAAACACTGCAGGCGATACTCCAATGATAGTTCCAGCTGAAAGTTCCAGTACTCCAAGTCGTTGCTCAATATTTTTAGCAGTAGCAATACTGGGAAGATTGTCAACTTTAGCTTGGTCCGTTATTTCTGGAAGAAGCTTGGAGTCCCAGTGTATAACAGCAAAATTTAAACTTATGCTGGACTTACACGAATGGCAAATTGCCATTTTATGTGTCAAATCATAGGCATTTTTCATAGTTATTTCTGGAAGAAGCTTGGAGTCCCAGTGTATAACAGCAAAATTTAAACTTATGCTGGACTTACACGAATGGCAAATTGCCATTTTATGTGACAAATCATAGGCATTTTTCTTTTTATCGTGTAAACGCTTTAAATACTGGCAATATTTTTGCCAACAAAAATTGGCACAGAGAATTTGGCATAAGATGCTTCCATTAATATGGCTATGTATAAACACCGTACTGAGGCCATTTTCCAAACTATGCCATTCTAGAAAAAAATGAACTTGACCTTTCTTTATTAGCAAATTGCCATTTTAAATGTAAAATCTTATTAAGGCTTAACTACATTCAACACGCTTATTAAGCCTTAACACATTCAACACAAAATTTAAAAAAAAAAAATTTTTCAACACATTGCTCAATCCTAACTCATATTTGAAATTTTACAAAAGTAAAAGTTAGACCACTTTTAACTTTTACTTTTGTGAAGAAGCACTTTTGTAAAATTTGAAATATGAGATAGGTTTGAGCAGTATGTTAGAAAAAGACAAAACATTTATTTCCCTTTTGTACAAGTGTTGTTGATATTCTAAAATCAAGAATGCCCCTAATGGTGATTTTGTTTCAATAAATACGATTCGATACTAAAACCAATAGTTTTTGCTTTGAAACGAACGTTACGGATCTAATCTCATTTTGTGACTTTGTTGCAGCTTTAAAAAAAAAAACAAATTGTCAATTCTTTAATACATCATTTTTCATTTTTATTTTCTGATTCCGCCGCGGGAAAATTACTAAATCCACTTGCACTTTTTTAATATTTGTTTCCAAAAAGTTTTTAACAATATTTTTATTTTTTAATATAATATTTTCAAATCAAATTCATCTTTATGTAAATCAAATTAAACTTTTTGCAAATCAAATTCACGTTTTTGAAAATCATAAAGTCTTAAATAAATTTGAGTTTATATTCAAAACATGTTATTATGCAATTATTTAAATTGCATGAAATAAATTGTTATATATTCACATTTGATATTTTTTTCTTAAAACTAATATTTGATTTCCAGAAACGAGAATTTGATTCGCAAAAAGTTTAATTTGATTTGCAAAAAGTTTAATTTGATTTGAAAAGACTAATAAATATTAATTTATTTTTTCTGTACACTGCCACAAAATAAAAATTAATTGACAACACAACAATTGAGAAACTTCAAAACAAATATTGTAAGAATCTGTGTACAAATCCGTTTTGAATCCGTCTCCGAAAAGAGATTCAATGCGGATATGTTATTCCAGAAAAAAATTGATTTTAATTTGAAACGAATCCGATTTGCAGAAAAAAAATGGACGGCGGCGGACCGACGACAGATCGATATTTTTATTGAAACGAAATCGAAATTAGTTCTTGATTCCATTTTTATTTCTAGCCTTGTGTGTTAAGCTTTGGTTATTTTTTTTCTTGGTAAGTCCCCTTTCACACAGGGAAACCTGTTGCTGGAGATTTTTTTGACATTTTCCTTTAATTGCCTTGTAGCTTTCACACGAAGAAATTGATGAGGAAACTGAGTTGCTCGTGTTTTGAATTGCTTTTGATTTGACATTCGCTTTTTGTAAACAAACAATTTGCTTCGCGGCTGGAAAATTCTACACAATTTTGAGTTATAAATTAACCGCAGCTTATTTTTAGAAAAATAAATTCA
This sequence comes from Philhelius pedissequus, assembly GCA_910595825.1. NCBI lineage: Eukaryota > Metazoa > Arthropoda > Insecta > Diptera > Syrphidae > Philhelius > Philhelius pedissequus. Next base: position 34,553,940 of record OU343163.1, read on the forward strand.
AAATAAAGAAACCTGGTGCGATTATATAGGTAAATGTTGTTTTTTTTTAATGTGGTTGTTAATAATGGTTTGCTAAATTAATATATTAAAAGGTCACGGAAAAACAATGAACCAGGAGAAAATTGATTTGTGTGCAGATTTGTTGTGCGTTTCTCTTGCCACCCAAATCTTGGACCCAACACATGATAGTGATGATGGGAAGATTATATTGGACTTATTGGAATGCACCGAAGCTTTATTGTTACAGTTGGATACATAAACCACTGACAGGATGATATGACTGATACCTGTGGTGCTGCTTGCTGCTGCTCGCTAATACAGGAACGTCATTATAAACCAAATGTGATAATGAAGCTACAAGCTGAGAGCTTAGTTGGTCCGTGCGTTTTTGTTGTCGATTTTTCATGTCTAGGCGCATAATTGTATGTATGAAATGTGTACCAACTCGTGATGGATTGAATTAAATGCCTTGCCTACAAGAATTAAAACTTGACATTTTCTTTCACAATGAATTTATTTAAGTAGCTCACTTGGTTTGGTTAATGTAATAATATAATTGTAAGAAACAATTTCTCTTTAAAAAAAAATATGTTTGACATCTATCAGAGACAGAAGTCAAAATGGAAACCTAAGAAAATTTTAAAGCATAACGTCAAAAAAATCTCTTCAAATCGTTGACCGGGGAGATTTTTTTCATTCCCCTTACTTCTTGCCATTCTCATCAACAAACTCCCAGTTGCAGGCAACTCAGTTTCCTTGTGTGAAAGGGGTATAAGTCCCCTTTCACACAGGGAAACCAGTTGTTGGAGATTTTTTGACATTTTCCTTTAATTGCATTGTAGTTTTCACATGAAGAAACTGGCACCGAGAAACTGAGGAGGAAACTGGGAAGATTTTGTTGGGCTAATTGGAATGCCAAGCAAAACGTCAAAAAAATCTCTTCAAATCTTTGACCGGGGAGATTTTTTTCATTCCCCTTACTTCTTGCCCTTCTCGCCCACACACTCCCATTTGCCGGCAACTCAGTTTTCTTGTGTGAAAGGGGACTAACTTAAAAAAAATCCCGTTATTTTGGTTCGCTTATGGCAGTAGTGTAAATACAAAAATTCTATCCTTGCCAATAAATGTTGGCAAAATAATGCCAACATTGAAATCTGCTATTTATTCAACTCGTGTTAATGAATGTCATTAAAAAATTATTTCAGCCATTCTTTTGGCAGAAATATTGGCAACTTTGCTATTCGTGTAAATGCGGCATTATGTTTTCAAATTTAGTTTTAGTTGCTATAGCTGTTTGCTTGGGCGAAAATATTGACGGGAGAGTCTTATAGAGGAACGGGTAATCACAAAATTTGAAGGATCTAGGGAAGTGGCTTCAATAGTCAAGGGGTGGGCGGCAATGTTCTTTTCAATGTTTCTAAGTTCCCCGTAACGTTTTTTTAATTGCTGTAGGCAATGGCGTCGATCACGAATTGGAATTCTTGTGTTTTTCCAAAATATTGCATACTTGTCTATGACCAAACTAATACCATTTGATAAGCTTAGGCTACACTTCGCATATTATTAAATAACACACTTAATTCATCTCGTTTAGAAGGTAATTTCGAGCTTAGAATTTGGTTTATATAAAATAAGTTTTCAAGAGGCTTCATTACAACTTAATTATAACATTAATAATTAAAATTTCTGATTGACAGATTGAATGAAGTGCAGTGAATTGACACCTACGCTTGCTCAGAGAAAAAAAAACATCCTTACATGAGAGTCAGAGAAAATTTCATGGGTACCAGTACAGTAAAAGTACTCGCACCACAGCGAGAGCTTTAAGCTCAGTGGGGCACGTGTTACCGTCGTCGTAAAAAAAAATAGGGTAATGTTTTAAGATGTCAAGGAACAAGAAAATAGGGTGCCCAATGAAAAATGTCAACTTTTGAAAATAAGGACCACTCTAATATATATATATATATATATATATATAAGTACATAGTAGTAACTCATTTGTTGAACTTAAAAGAAGCTTTCACGTTTACGACACTCAAGTACATAGAATGGCGTCTGTCCATTAACTAAATATATTTTTATTAATTCATTTAAGCAACAATATGACTTATGAAGCATTTAACTTGGCCAAGAAACGTTATTAATAAATAAATATTTATGACAAAATTAACATCTGCGTTTTAAATATTTTTAACACAACTTTAAACTTAGAAGTAAATTATCTATTCTATATAATTCCTTTTTCGCCAATTTCCACAGATGGAATAAGTGGAGGCCTAAAACCATATTCGACCCTCAAATTCCTTCGAAATTCCGGACTCCTTTTGATATTATGATTTTTTGTGGCACGTTTTTCTGGATTATTCCATGGAAAGCCATGCTGATCGAGTGGCACTGGCCTATTATAATCATCGAGCAAAATAAATTCAATATCATCGGGAATTGTTTTATACGAAGCGTGATCCTCCTGATCTACAGGCGGTGGAACCAGTTCTAGTAATTCTTCAAGATTTATTTTGCTTTTGTTTTTATGTCCGCCAGGATCAGCTGCAATAGCATCAGATGCTGGTGTTGCTGCAGGTTTCTTGAATGTAGTCTTTTTTGGTACTGCGGGTATTTCAACAATGCGTTCAACTTCAACCGGAATATGTTTTTCAATGATTTTCTCAACCACCTTATCGACTGGATAGGGAACGTGAATGGGTTTTTCGACAATCTTCTCAACAGGATAAGGTCGATCTATGTATTGGTGAACAGGAACCGGAACTGCAACGGCAACGGGCACCCGAACGGCATATGGTCTATCTATGAAATGGTCAACTTGCACGGGGTAGGGTACATGTACTGGTCTATCGATAATTTTCTCCACAGGATATGGACGATCGACAATTTTTTCAACAACTTCTCGCACTGGATATGGAACGTTTACTTTTTTTTCAACAATACGTTCCACTGGAACTGGACGCTCGACGATTTTTTCAACAATTTCTTTAACTGCCACCGGATATGGTTTTGGCACAAGTTTCTCAACTTTAACTGTATTGTATCGAATTATGTTTTGTTGCTTTTCTTGCTTTTGTTGTTGTTGTTGTTGTTCTTGCTGTTGCTTTTGTTGTTGTTCGTATTGTTGCTGTTGTTCTTGAAGTTGTTTCTGTTGCTTCTCATACAGTTGCTGTTGTGCTTGTTGTTGTTTCTGTTGTTGGTATTGTACCATCTGTTGTTGCTGTTTCTGTAGTTGTTGTTGTTCTCGTTGTTGTTGTTGTACTTGCTGAAATTGGTGTAGTTGTTGTTGCTGCTGTATTTGTTGTTTCTGCAACTCTTGTTGTTGCTGATTTCTCTGCTGTTGTTGGGCATTCTGATACTCTTGCAGTTGTTGTTGCTGTTTTAATTGGTATTGTTGAATTTGCTCCTGTTGTTTCTGCATCTGTTCTCTTTGTTTTTGCAGGTATTGTTGCTGCTGTTGATATTGTAGTTTTTGTTGGTATTGCTGGATTTGCTGTTGTTGGAAATATTCTTGTTGATAATTGAGTTGTTTTTGGTGATCTTGCAAGTATTGTTGCTTTTTCTGATAGCTCTCTGGTATGAAAAAACTTTCGCTCTGTTGGGAATCCTCCGCCTGTTCCACTCTTATTGGGTTTTTAGAGAGTAATGGTGGTCCTGGTGGAAAATTATAATACACATAAGGTTTTGTATGTTTCACTTGCTGTTCTAGTGATTTTTGTATCTCAATTAAATCTTTCGGTTGATTGGAACTATTTGGCGGAGAAGTTGTTGAATAAGGACAATCACCATTCTTTAACTGATCATTGCTGCACAAAAAAGTCGTTTGTGTGGGTCTAAAGCTTGATAAACCTTGACTATATTTTTCTGGTTTTGGTGTTACCCAAGCTGCTAAGATTGCCTTAGGCTTGGCAGTTTCCACAGACTCAGCATTAGAAACAGAGTTATTATTGTTATTGTTTTGGGTATGCGCAGAAAAGATGTATGTATGAAGGAGGCTCTCTGGTTTCAAATTAGTAGAATATACTTCGTATGATTTGGGTTCCTCTTTATTGGGACCTTGGACATTGTTTTCATTATCATTTTTACTATTTCGTAGATTATCGTAGAATGCTTTGTATTCTTTATCATTATAAGGGCCCGCCAGATATATTTTGGCATTACCGTTGCCCGAGCCAGAATTAATTTGGTTTGAAATGTTTTCAGCAATTTCTTTGGTATCAGTATTCTTATTTGGTGCAGTCCAAGGCGGATTGATAATTCCAGAAATGGCAGCATTTGAAACAGAGTTATTATTTCCTTGCGCAGAGAAGATGTAGGTATGAAGAATGTTCTCTGGTTTTACAAATGGTATATTAGGATATGGAAGAACAACATTTTCAGAATTGGAAGGCTTTTCTCTAACAGTTTGGTCTTGACGATCGTTAGATTCAACTTGTTTGCCATTTTGTGGTTGTTGATTGTCCGAGTTGAAACCTGCTGAAAAAATATAAGTGTGAAGTTCACTTTGAGGTTTTAAAGGACTTTGTTCTGATTGGAAATTTACTTCAGGGCTTAAGGTACTTGAGATTAACTCAAAATGATTTATAGCTTTAAAATTACTGGATTGCATTTCTGAATTCGAATGTTGTGGTTTAATATATTTTCCTTTGAAGTGCTTCAGGAATTTCCTAGAAGCTGCTTCCGAATCGATTCTGACTTCATTGTGGTCGAATTGTTTTTCGACTTCTTTCTGAAAGTCATCAAGCTGTTTCGCTGGGTGGAAGTTTAGCTTCTGTCCGAAATCTTTTGTATTTTCACGAATGATTTCTTCACTTGTCTGCGTTCCAGTTCCAGAATAAAAGCTATCACTATTTCCAATATTGTTTAACTCAGCATACGGCAAAGGTTTCGCTGTAGGATAGAAAATATTTTTCGGTGCTTCTATCGAAAAGGCTACTACATTATCATCTCCCGATTCAGAAAGTTGATCTACATAATCTTCTGGTTCTTCATCGCAGTTATCTTCACAGTTAAGCGGGTGTATGTGAAAAACATTGCTTGATTCCATGGGAATTACTGCTTCGAATGGAACCTCAGATACTTCAGCAGCACCATTTATGTCGAACACATCTTTGTTAGTCATAAGACTACCGTTTTTGTTTTCTTCACTGTATACTGTTACAGGAGGTGTTATCGAAGGTTCTGATTCTTCGATTTGGATTAATGATGGGGTTTCTGATGAAGGTAAAGCTGTTGTTACTATTGGAGTCATTACTGATTTGATTGGTAATGTTGACCACTCAGTGATAACCCTTCTGGTTTGATATGTAATATTTGGTTTAAAATGTCTACTTCTTTCTTGTGATGTTGGAAGTTCTTTTGATTTCTTGCCTTCAGTTGAAACGCTCAAATGAAAAACATTCAAAATTCCTTGAGGAAATATATTTAAAAAAAATGATTTCCATGATGAGGGACGAGGGTTAGTATTGGTTTTCCCTGCTTCATAATTAAGTTCAGTTTCTGCAATATCCTGCGCAAGGTTATGCAACTCTGATTGAATGAATTCTTCTTTCTCCAATGTGGCTAATTGTAATTGCTGTTGCTTCAAATCATCTGATTGTTGATCAGCCAAATATTTTCTTTGGTCTTGATTGTTTGTATTATTTCTAAAAAGAAAAAAAACAATAAATATTTATTATATTTTCCCCGAAAAAAAAATATGTTGTTTACCTTGGAACTTCTCTGTTGCTTGAAGCATGAACTATATTTTCGATTATAAACTTTGTTTTACCTCTTGGCCTCAAGAAATTATAATCTTTCTGCTCAATCTGTGTTGACTCCTGATTCAGTTGGTCTGAGGTATTTGGAACAACCATTAAGTTTTCTGTCACATAATTGGAGGCATTCTGATAAGAAAAACGGAAAATATATTTATTTATAAGAAACAGGTGAACTATTTACTATATTTTATGGAACACAATGAGGCACATTCATAGTCGCTGATAAGCCCAGGTTTAACTAAACTACAGTTTAAAATGATTTTTGCTAAATGAATACAGACCGATTTTGCTTACAAATTTTGGTTTTATATTTTTATGAGATAATTAACTTCTCATAATACACAAATACCTTCAGATATTTTGGAATGATACACTTTAAAAAATAGAATCAACGTCCGAAAGTTCAACTAAACACAGGTTTAACTTAGACACAGTTTAAAAATGACTATGAATACGCCCCAATATATTTAATAATTTAGTAAAACAATAAATAATTATATACATATCCTTAAGCTTTCGAAAAATAGAAAATATTATTTGAAAAATTAAAAGCGGCGCTTAAGTCCATTGAAAACAAAAATTTATATTTTCTTTACTTTTAAAATTTTTTTTTAGTTATAGCTCTTACTGTTTTTCGAAATTTATTACACAAATTTTGATTTAACGCCGTTGTCTTTTTAAATTAACGTATTAGTCAAAACAACACTAAAAACAGAATTTGTGGAAATTATTTGTCTACTCTATTTAATAAAAATCTACTACAATTAAATTATATTACAGAAAAAAAAATCCTAGAATAAAAGAATGGTTTAAAAGAGTTTTTTTGCTATTAACTTGAACCTCGGTTGTCTCAGTTTTCCGGGTGGATGTATTACCAAAGGATGTTGATAAAGCAGGAAATTGCAGTTGTTGGGATTGTGTAGAGTTTTCAGCAGCTAACAGGTATTCAATTGAAATCAATAAGACGATAGACCCCCTAAGAAACATATTTGCTCTGAAATAAAAAATAAATATTAATTAAAATATAATTATTTAGGTAAATCCTTTATTAAATATATAAGAGAAATTGTTATTTTTAATTATCAAAGCCAAGTTCTGCTATAAGTTTACAAAATCCAGCGTGCATAACAAAATATTGAGTTTTCTCAAATGTTCCGATTTTCGAGACACATCGAGACACAGTAAAAAAAGCTAGTTCGAACTTCTACGAACGTTTAAAAAAAATTAGCCAAAGATACATTTTTATTATATAGTAGAAGATTTCTAAATAAAATTTGATTGGTATAATTTTATATGTTTTCAAGATATTACCTACTTTTGCTAATCTTATCAAAGGATCTCAAATTTTCATCTCTTGCATTTCCATGTATACCAAGGGATTGACTACATACATAAAAAGAATATTTCTATATATTTAAGTGAAAATGGACTAATACCACACACCCTTAACTGAAAACGTATTTTCGATTGTTTCTTTTGTAAGCGCCATACAAGACTTACCATACTAAATTACAAGATTCTTAGATTTCAGCAAGTTTAGTGATCTGTCGGTGAATCGTTCAGTCAAAGGTGTTCGCAAAGATTTTTTGTTCCCCTATTCTCCATGACCTCACAATTTTGGAAAATGGTTGCTAATTTAACGAAGTCAAGAATCGAATGTGTTAATAAAGGGTTATCCATTTAGCGCTTTCAAAAGTATAGGTCTGTAATTCGACATCTGTCAAACTAAGTTGTTAAACCAATTTTTTTTTCAGTTGAAAGTCTGACATTTACGAAAATGGATCGCTTAACTATCGCACAACGCATAAAAATTGTTAAAACCTATTACAAAAATGGTGATTCTTCCACAGCCACATATCGTGCTTTAAGAGGAGATTATGGTTTACATAATCGTCCAACTACGCAAGGAATTGGCAAAATTGTGAAGAAATGTGAAGAGACTGGTTACAGATATTGTAAGGCCTGTGCATCATCGTTTCGCTCGTACCACTGAAAATATCGCTGCTGTAAGTGAAAGTGTTGCCGAAGACCCGAATGTGTCGATTCCTCGTTGTTTTCAGAAATTGGGACTGTCTTACGGCACATTATAGCGTATTTTGCATTTGGATCTACATCTACATCCATATAAAGTCCAGCTCACACAACAACTGAAGCCAGCTGACCATTCACAACGTCGTAGATACGTCGAATGGGTGCTTGAACAACAGGCAGTGGACGGCGAATTTTCGAACAAAATTTTCTTTTGCGACGAATCACATTTTTCACTCGGTGGGTATGCTAATAAACAAAATTGTCGTATTTGGAGTTCTGAGAATCCTCAAATAATTGAAGAGAGGCCATTACATCCACAAAAAGTCACTGTTTGGGGCGCTCTTTGGTCCGGAGGTTTGATTGGACCTTACTTCTTCTAAAACGACGATGCAACGACTGTCACCGTCAATTCGGAGCGTTATAGTCATATGATAACCGACTTTTTTTTCCTGCTATTGAAGAATACGACTTGGAGAATATGTGGTTTCAACAAGACGGTGCCACATGCCAATATGCGAATATGGCTTTATTGCAAGAGACATTTCGTGACCGCGTATTTTCTCGTCGTGGCGATATCAACTGGCCACCAAGATCATGCGATTTGACACTGCTGGACTTTTTTTTGTGGGGCTACGCGAAAGACCGTGTTTATGCAGATAAACATTTAACCTTTGAGCACATGAAAACCAACATTCGTCAAGTTATGGCTGAGATACAGTCCAATATGTGTCCAAAAGTGGTCGCAAATTACTTCAAAAGAATCGATGCTTGCAATAAATCGCGAGGTGGTCATTTAAATGATATAATATTTCACACATAATGTCAACTTTCGAACTTTATAACAAAACAGAAATATCATGAAAAAAAATATTTTATGTGTTTTATTTACGTTTACTTTGGCAACCGCAAAATGGATAACCCATTATATATAAATGTGTGAGGGCCTACATTGTATGTAGTATTCAGTGACGTACGCAAAAATTAGTAAAAATGATATGTATAATAAGGTAGAAATTAATGGATAATACACATCATTAAATGTACACATAATAAATATATTGCTTAGTGGCTATAGTTTGAGGGAAAATAAAGATGCCACTTGAATTCATGGATAAATAAGAATATATGAAAAAAAAATTCAAAAATCGTTGGAGCGGTTTTTTAATAAATTAATTTTTTATGTATAAAATTTTAAAAAACATTTTTCGAAACAAAATTTGAAACGCCATTTTGAAGATATTATAAATATACATATAAAATTAAAATTTCAAAAAAATTCACTGACTGGTTTTTGAAAAATCGATTTTTCAAAAAAAAAATATTTAGTTTTTAAATATCGAAAAACCTTGTTTTTGAAAATTTGAGTATTTAGATTTAATAAGACTTTTAGGAAATATTTGCATGAAAAAAATTATTTTAATCGAACCGTTTGAGAGATTTTTAAAAAAATTCTTGGAGCCGTTTTTGAGAAATACATTTTTTTCTTAACGGTGTTTTAACATTTGTAGTAGGAAAATAGTTTCTTTAACGATTCAAGATAATGTCAAAAAACTAAAAAATACGAAGTTTCGAAGAATTCTATTAAGTCATTTTCGAAATTTTGAGTCTAAAAAAAATGTAATTTCCAAAAAAAATTTGTTTGAAAAATGTTAGTGTTTCCCAGAAAATCGAAAATCAAAAAAATAGTTCTACCAAACCAAGTGGTACCAAAAATAACCATTTTTTTCAAAAAAAAATTATCAAAAAATTCACTTCTTTAATGAACTGACTTATTTTTTATAAATCGTTTTAGCCGTTTAAGAGAAAAAAAATTTTTGTTGGCCAAACAAAATGTATGGGACATCTTAATAAAAATATAAAAAAAAACATGTGGGCATATTACTGATGTTCCAAGTTTGAAGCAAATCTATTCAACCGTTTTTGCTGTAGACTCGAGGACAGACAGACCGACAGACTGACAGACTGGCAGATTGACAGACTAACAGACTGACAGACTGACAGACTGACAGACTGACAGACTGACAGACTGACAGACTGACAGACTGACAGACTGACAGACTGACAGACTGACAGACTGACAGACTGACAGACTGACAGACTGACAGACTGACAGACTGACAGACTGACAGACTGACAGACTGACAGACTGACAGACTGACAGACTGACAGACTGACAGACTGACAGACTGACAGACTGACAGACTGACACACTGACAGACTGACAGACTGACAGACTGACAGACTGACAGACTGACAGACTGACAGACTGACAGACTGACAGACTGACAGACTGACAGACTGACAGACTGACAGACTGACAGACTGACAGACTGACAGACTGACAGACTGACAGACTGACAGACTGACAGACTGACAGACTGACAGACTGACAGACTGACAGACTGACAGACTGACAGACTGACAGACTGACAGACTGACAGACTGACAGACTGACAGACTGACAGACTGACAGACTGACAGACTGACAGACTGACAGACTGACAGACTGACAGACTGACAGACTGACAGACTGACAGATTGACAGACTGACAGACTGACAGACTGACAGACTGACAGACTGACAGACTGACAGACTGACAGACTGACAGACTGACAGACTGACAGACTGACAGACTGACAGACTGACAGACTGACAGACTGACAGACTGACAGACTGACAGACTGACAGACTGACAGACTGACAGACTGACAGACTGACAGACTGACAGACTGACAGACTGACAGACTGACAGACTGACAGACTGACAGACTGACAGACTGACAGACTGACAGACTGACAGACTGACAGACTGACAGACTGACAGACTGACAGACTGACAGACTGACAGACTGACAGACTGACAGACTGACAGACTGACAGACTGACAGACTGACAGACTGACAGACTGACAGACTGACAGACTGACAGACTGACAGACTGACAGACTGACAGACTGACAGACTGACAGACTGACAGACTGACAGACTGACAGACTGACAGACTGATAGACTGACAGACTGATAGACTGACAGACTGACAGACAGGGAGAATTGGGGGACCAACCTTTTTGGTGTTCTCTATGATCGTAATGTCATGGGTTGGGGTCAAAATTCTTTTAACAAAATTCTACTTTCCAAATTCTGCTTTTTAAAATTCTGCTCGCCGAAATTCTGCTTTTCAAAACTCTGGTCTTCAAAAATCTGCAAATAATAAAGAAAACGAAGGTTTAAAAGCGCTCGCTTGTCGGTCAATTTCATAAGGCAATTATTCAGTTCGTGTCTATTAAAGAAAAAAAGAAAAAGTGTTTCGAAAAACAAACAAATAAAAAGGAATTATATGAAAGAGAACCGACCTAAGTACCCTCTGGACAGGGTACATAAACCTTGACCAGAATGAAGATTATAGAAAAAGGTTCTTGTACCTTTTGTATACTGCGGAAGAAGGAATAGTTGTGATTATATTAATGACCCTTACCACTGGTGGGAGGAAGCAATAGTTGTGAAGTCACATGGCTATCTTAGAACCTCTTAGGTGCATTTCAAAAAATTTGTAATATTTGTTCATACTTATTTTTACCTAATCGTTTGCTTTTGTAAATAAAATAAAATGCACGACTGGATCGCACGTACTTACTCCTATGTTCAAGGTAGTACACACACCAAGTTTTATCAAAATCGTTTTGACCAATCAACTAAAACGCCTAAGAAACAAGTTTGAACAAAATCGGTTCAGCCGTTTAGGCTGTAGATCATTCTACAGACAGACAGACAGACGGAATTGCGGGACCCACTTTTTTGGTGTTCCCTATCATCATAATGTCAACTTTGATTAAAATCTCGAGTTCGATTTTTTTTCCAAATGCAAAACTTGCCCTATAGTACCTATATCGCAAGTAAAAAGTTAATTAAAAATAAAAAAAAAATAAGCAGGATTACTTTGTTTTTTGTTGACGGACACAATTTTGGGAAGCAGAATTTCGAAAAGCAGAAAAAATGAAAAAAAAAGCAGAATTTTGAAGCCAGAATTTTTACCCGCTGCCTAATGTCATGTTTGATTGTTAGAATTTTTTTTCACGAATCCATAACTTGGCTTATAGTACCTATAATCGCAAGTAAAAATACTCTGCGTATGGGTGGTTCCATTAAATATGAAGAGAAAAGGGATGTCTCAAAGTTGCTGAATGCTGACACTCCACTACTCCACTTCGGCAAAAGACTTTTATTCTACAAAAGACTTATGACTCAAAATCAAAGATATTCGTTTATCAGACTTTTAACATTTTCTTTAACTTTTTTTGTAATTTTAACTATAATACAAGTTAAAGGAAAAGTGAAGAATTTTACAGCTAATTTCTTGAGAAAGTTCTAACCCCTAAAACTCGATTTAACGAAAAAATAGAACTTGATTGAGATCCAACTCATTTTTTCAACAAGTTTTAACGCCTTAACACTCAAATTTAGAACTTTGTTTTAGTTAGAACTTCGATTTATCTGGACCCTCAAAATTGGGGGTCTAGCTTGTAGAACTCGGTTTAATTATAATTTTGTTTCTTCAGCAAAAAAAAATTGTTTCAGTTATGTAGGTATGTGATGTATTCTTTTTATATTAAATAAGATCAGTTCTTTTTTTTTGATTTTGATTAAAAATGATATTGGTTTTCGCCGATTGGATTTTTCTGGACCATGAGAAAGAAAATTATGTTATAAGAAATGGGCATTTATCATAAGTCCCAACGTGCTACCATTGCTGGGACGATATCGATGACAATTTCACTTGAGGAAAAGGATGCTCATCGAGGTGCTTCAGTTAGTTGCAGATGATTTGCTACATCCGCAGCCAAGATAAGAACACAGCTGCAATTAATGTGTTTTTCTTTTTCAATTTCAATCATTCTGCCAAAGTACAGAACGCGTTATATTTATATTGGAAGAAAAACAATTGCTTATACTTCTGCGCTTAATGGCATGTGGAAATATGCATTTGTCGTGTGGTGTACCAGTGGTTTCTTGTATCGTACCAAAAGTGTGCAAAGCTTTACTGCGCCACTTTCCCTGATATCTCAAAATGTCTGCAAATGCAGAGGAACTCAGACTTGCAGTTGCTTTTTACAATATTGGTCAGATTCCACGAACAATTGCTGCTATTGATTGTAAATACCCATTTTAAAATCAATCGCGAGGGGGAGAGTTGGTAGGTTCAACATATGTAAACATTAGGGGTATTCAGATTCACGATCCGATGCAACAAAAAGCTGTAAAATTGCGAAATTTAATTTTTTTCTGTAAATCGTGAACTCACCTTTTCTATTCTATTGCAACTCTGGAAACACAAGCATTGACAGAAAATAATAGCTGCCAAACTGTCAACGACACCAAGCTAATTTTGCACCATTGTACTTTTCTGTTGCAATAGGGTTAAGGTATAGCAAAAGTCCAAAAGTGTTGTAAGATCTTAGTCAGTGTAAGTTGTTGCTGTGTTGCAAAAAAGTTCACTGGATCGTGAATACCCCTATCATGTATATATCGGAAAGGTTGCTTTTCACTCAACGTGCAAACTATTTTATCTGCCAATTTAAACATTTTAGTATCGTTTTTCTTTGGGCAGGCTCAAACGACTTTTAAAAACTCAACTATACGAGGTCGGTGATTCGGGATACGCAAACACCTTTTATCTTTACCGAAATTTTCTAATAATCGTCAGATGCAAATTTACCAATCTCGAATTATTCGCACAAGTTCTTGATGTGGCCCTATAAGTTCCACCATTCATATTTTGCCCATACTTTTCGACATTTCACAAATAATAACTAAATAAATTTTGACTTCTGTTAATTTTTTTCGCGATGTGTCGTTGGTTCATTCCTAATTCTCGAAATACTTTTACTTTGCACTTTTTCTTCTCACTTAAGTATTTTTCGCGACCCGTTTTCGACGCAACTCAACGTTAACTAAAGTTTTTGTTGTTACATTTATTCAGATGATCCAAAGAATATGTTTGGTTTTATGAATGCATTTGGTCTAGCTATCGTGTGAGAATAACGGTAAGCTTTAATACTTTTTTTTCTCCCAAAATAAGCGTATAATGATGACCTTTTATTATATACATGTATAACAAAGACGTATCATTGCAATAATGTTAAATTTGTTTGTTAATTTTTTTTTTAATCATTAAAAAACATTTTTATGTTTTTATTTTTAAATAGTTTTAATAATTTAAATACATTTCGATAGCATATTTTGAAAATTGTTGAGTTTTATGACTCTGTTTAAATTTTGTATTTTTTAAAGTTTTTTTTTTAATAAAATTAAATGAATTAAAGTGAAAAAATGTTTTTTTTATTTTCAAAACAGCTTGAATCAAAAGTTAACTAGATACGAGTAGATAGATAGATTCATTTATTATTTCACATTTAGTTTGTTTGCATTTTTTAAAAATAATAATGAATTAAAGACAATGGCGCAAAATTTTAAACAGTCTGATGTTAAGGGCTTAGCATGATACTACTTAACGGTTTGCTAATACTAAAGCACTTTACTAATATTTTCCTAATTTTAAACACTTTTTAACTAGCACCATACTAAGGGCCATTTTCTTCACTATTTGTCAACTTTCCGCAAAATCTCAAGTTAACCTACTCTAGAGTTGAGACAAACTTGAGAGTTGAGTGACAAGTTGAAATTTGTTTTTCTTCACTATTTTAAATCTCAACTCGAGAGTTGGAATTCAAAAGTTAGCCAACTTGCATTTTTTTAAATTTCCCTGGGAAATTTTTGACAGATACGTTTGTTTTAACTTTAGATTTGAATTATTCTGTGTGTTTTGAATTTATTCTGTGCGATTATTTAGTAAAACCGGGCATATACATAATTTTGGACCGACGGATTCGACATCATGAGTTCGATCTTACTTTAGGTTTATACACGTAAAACTTCTTTTAAAAGTGCAGATGTTCCTTTTATCATATTAGGCAAAATGCAATTGTATGTACATACATAAGTGAAAAACAAATTATCCACGTGAAAATAATCAACATCAAAAATAATGTTTGTTTCAAAGTTATGACACAAGAAATTGTCTTATAGAAATTCACTTATTACATAATTTACATAGACAGATAATTGGGTAGGGTCATTGGATCCTTTCAGATAATCCATACTTGAATGTCCCAATTGCTGTTGGAAATTTGGCTATATCATAATATTTTCTTGCTGCTTGTAACAGTTCAGGTTAGGTTGATAATTGTATTTGACACCCACTTCACAATACGATGGACTGTTGAATACTTACGACAATAAAATCAGCCACGCCCAAGTGAATTGACCCGTGTACATAATACCTCAGCACAATCAATAATTGGGTTGTTGGTCGTAATTCGCGTAATCTACCCATATGCATGTAAGTTAGCATAATTTAAGCTTCAAGATATTTCATTGCGTACATTGTTTCAGTGTAAGGCTTAACCCTTTATCAATTCCAAGAGCAAAATTATTGTTCACTTTGAAATACCAAATCGGTAGATAAAATCATGGTCTCCAATATTTCTAGCCCGACCCGTGGATACATCTTCTTCGCTCCGCAAGCAGACGATTTTCCAATAATAATTTTCTCGGAACAATTTATTTAAAAAATACGTATGTATATTCAAACTGAAACTGACAATAATTGTTGACAAATTTCAATTTGACAGAAAACTCTCAAGTTTGCTCTCTCAACTTCTACTATTTTCGGAAGTTGAGAAAACCAGAAGTTGATCAACTCGAGAGTTGAGAATCGACAGACTATCAACTTTGAGTGAAGAAAAACAAAATCACAAGTTGATAATAAAAATCCTCAAGTTCAGTTCAACTTGTAGTGAAGAAAACGGCTCTAAATCTATTTTCTTAATAAACTACAACTAAGCACGCCTAAAATAATGCAAAAAAGTAAGCGAACATAACTTTTTGACGTTTGTAAATGTCAAAGTGGCATATGGATTTAGTACAATACTAAGAAAATAAAGTTGCCATTTTGTGATTTTAACTTTAATAAAATGTTAAGAAAATAGTACGATACGAAACTGGTTTTAAATTAGCAAAATCCTCTTATTAGCCTAGTGTCACACTAAAAATGATTTGACTATTACTAAATCGACTAAAATTTTGCGAAAATAGCATTACCGTCTGTCTGTCAAAAATGAATTATTCCAATCGTAATTTTTAAAACTCTTCTTTTCCAAATTAAATTGATAAGTTATAATTTTTATATTCACCTTGTAGGTTCTAAACCTTACAAAATGGATAAAGCTCCTTACAAACATATATCTGAGCATTTTTTAAACTAATCGCTTATATCATTTATGTAGCTTCAGGCAGTTTTTTTCGTTTTACTCAAAATTCTCAAAAGTGAAAAAGAAGAGTTTTGAAATTATACCCCTCAGTACATTAATTTACCACACTAAAATTTCTAATTTCAAAACACTATGTACTGATACGTATACCTATATATTTCGAAAATACAATTAAAAATTTTAATATTTTTTTCTTTTATGTTCTTATGTTTAAGAATTACGTATTATTATTATGGTAACATACACGCTGGGAAGGTAATGGAACAAAAAACAATCGCACCCTATTTTATGCTTTGATCACATTTCACTAATAAACATACCAACACACCTAAGCACAAAAAAAATGGAATCCTATTAAAAATCCTAAGGATCTACAATCCTGCAGTATCACAATATGAAAGCTTACAAAAAAAATGCATTGTTAATTAAGATGAAGGGAATTTGTTGGGATTTTTCTTATGTTAACTGCACACAATTTCAACAGTTTGTTCTTGAAAATGTCCCAAAAATCACTTAAATTAGTAACTAATATACATTGTTGACTTTTTATAAATAATTGCTTAGTCAATATCACTTTATTGTACACCACTCACGCACTAAGACCCTTCAATTACAATTTATTGAAGAACTGTAGAATTGATATTACAATTTTGACATTGATTTTTGTTTTTTTTTTTGATTTACTTACATTTATTAACAAAATAACTTAACTTAACCGCACCACGATGAGCTGTTACAATTACACTGAAGTCACATGGTGCCACTCAGCCGTGTTATAAGGCACTTTCTCCAAACCATCAAAACAATCTTAACTCAAGACTTCACCAGATACGAGCGCGTTAGTAAGGAATTGTCGCAAACGCGTTGTTCAGTAGGAAGCTGGATGCTATGTTTAAACTTTAAATAAAGTGCAACAAAAATTATTTTCCTGTTTGATACAATTTTTTTCCTCATGCAATGTAGTCGCATTGGGTGTTTGCGATTTGCGACTTGCAAGAGCTCCACCAAATTGCAATATGAATGAACTTAACTTTTGATTTGAAATTCCATTAGAACGTTCAATATAAAAAGGAAACCCGTTTTATATGATTGGAGTTAAATTTACAATTGGAAAGACTTTCACTTTTGTTTATGCCATAAGGAGTGTCGAATGTTGGTTTTATCCATGCAAGAGACAACATAACCAGTATCATTGGTAATCTTATGGACATGTTTACAACAACCAGGAGATAGGTAAAATTTTGAAATTGTGAACTAGTATAGGTTCCTATTGCGATATGGTGAAGTTCAATGACAGACTTCCACTTCCAGACACAGCTTGCACTTTTAAATCTGGTATTTACAAAAATATTAGTTTCTTTTTTTTTTAAATTAAAGATTTGTTAGACATTTTTATCAACACAAAATAAAAGTTTACATATATGTAACTGTATTGTATATAATGTGTATATGTGATACAGGAAATAAATATTCACTAATCTAATTCGGTTACTTATAGCTTATTTGACTACATAACTTTCAGCTTATTTGAGGCTGCATGAATGTCTTAATACACCGTCAAAAATTAATCAAATAGACTATTGGACGTTCAACATAATTGCAAGTACAAGTATCTCATTTATTCATTGTTTTTGCATTTAAGAATTTACTTGGAGATTTTAGCTTAAGTAATGGAAATATGTACACATAGTCAAAAAACGCCTCCGTACAGCAGTGTACTCCTTGTTTACTTTGTGATAAGCTTTTAAAATATTTTATTAAAAAAAAATAAAACTAGTATGAATTAAAGTAATAAGAACTCCTTAAATTTTGTCAACGAAAAAAATAACATTTTATTGGAAAACACTTAACATTTAGATTAATTCAGCAGTTCAACAGCATAAAGAGTAAAAATAAGAACTAAAAATTCTCCGTATACCAAGAGATTTTGGTTAAATTTCTTTAAAAAAAAAAAAGTAAGAAATTTAATTCAATTAAAAAAAATCAAAAAACTTAATAGAGATAGATAGATAGATAGATATTTTTATTTCATTCTTTAAATAGTATTTGGTTGCTACCGCTCAGTTTACACAGAGAATTGATATTTAAAATATATATTTCTACTGAATACGTTATTTTTACAACATTATAATTACAATTTAAATAGAAAATAATTTTATTTTGAAGGAAAATATATGACAAAAACCTTCATTTAAGTACAAAAATTACTTCGATTAAGAAATAGATTAAATTAAATTAAAACAAATAAAACAAGTAAAGTAATATAAAAAGGTACATTTAGATGAATTAATAAGCAAATAAGTAAAAAATAAATATATAACAAGAAGTAAATTATTAATAATTAACAAGTGAGTTAGTAAACAATTAAATAAATAAATAACAAAATAAATAAACAAATAATGAAAATAGATCATAAGTAATAATTAATAAATCATACATAATAAATAGTAAATATAAACAAATAAATGAACACAAACATAAAAATAAATAATAAATAAATAAATATAAGTACAATCAACAAAAATATATAAATAAATGAATAAATTATGGGTTAAACATATATATAACTGAATATAAACGAAAAATTAAATAAATAAATAAATAAATGAATCATTATATTTGTAATTGAACTACCAAAGGGTTATCAGAAATATCACATTTAATTAAGAAGCTATCAGTTAATTTTCGAATTCTTCTGTAAATCAATTCAACACCTGCTTGACTATGAAGATCATTAGTTGAATGATGCAGGGGTACATTAAACATCATTTTTTAAAATTTTGTTTTGGTATACTTGGAGTTTTTTAATATGGCAAATTGCACAATTCCCCCCCCCCCCCCCACCTGGCATCCATATAACAACAAATTTGCTTGAAAAACAACCTTGTATATAATAATCTTGTTTTCAATACTTAAATGCTATTTTCTATTTACTAGCGGATATAGCATTTTAATTGCAATATTGACTTTTTTAACTGTTTTATTAATATGCTCATTAAAGATAAGCCGCTTGTCAAGGTTTATTCCTAGATATTGCACATTAGACTCCCATTTTATAGAAGTTCCATTGACTTTCAACTCGTTACCGGGTAGAAACAATCGCTTTCTTTTTCTGGTGAAAAAGATTGATTTTATCTTTCCAGCATTTAGCTTAATTTTCATTTGTGATAATATCGCATTAAAATTTCAATTTTCGATAGTAACAAACCAAAGATAATCGTCAAATATGTAGATGATATATTTGCAGTTGTTAATGAGGGGGAGATCGACAATGTGTTACGATGCCTTAATTCATATCATGAAAAAATACAATTTACCGTTGAGAAGGAACAAAACAGAGCCATAACGTTCTTAGACGTCAAGAATCATCGCGATAATGATAGACTCTCTTTCAATTGGTATCAGAAAGACACAGCATCTGGAAGACTTGTCAACTTTAGAACCAATCAAGCAAAGCATATTCTTATTAATACAGCCTCTAATCTAGTTCAAAAAGTCTCTGCGTTGAGTGACCGGGAATTTCACGCCGCAAATGAGAAAATAGTCACACAAATTCTCGGAGATAATGGCTATCCAATGAAAATCATAAGGAGCTTGATACTTCGCCAAAAATACAAAGCTCCTGTTGAAAATCGGCAAAAAGAGAGAGGTATTTATAAGAGTATAGTTTATGTTCCCAACCTGTCAGAAAACTTTAAAGAGACGGTAAAAAATAGTACTAATGACTTCAGTTTAGCGTATAAGTCCAATAGGACGCTGGCACCTCTTTTCACCAACATGAAAACAAAAACGGAAAAGGATAAGTGCACAGACGTAGTCCATAAAATTAACTGTCTTGGCAATGCGGAAGAAAATTGAAATCTTTCCTATATCGGTACAACGAAACAACTTCTTCGTCAACGAATTTGCAACCACAAATCCGACATTAATTTAAAAAGTACTGGGAAGACAGCATTGGCCTTACACTCCATTGAGCATGGACACAAACCAGATTTTGACAGAGTGGAAAGGGAGAAACATGTCTCCAAGCGGTATACTCTTGAAACGCTTCATATTATTAACAACAAAAATTATATGAATCGTAAACAAGACAGCCAGAACATTTCATCAGTTTACTGCTCTTTGGTGACTAAGCAGAATCCGTGACAATTTAAAGCCGACTAAACTTCAATCGAAGTGTTTTTTTTTTTATCATTGCTTTATATTTGTCTTTTATTGTATTATTTATGTTTATCTGTGATACGTACTAAATGTAAGTTTGCCAAAATTTTACACTAAATGTTCTTATGTGTACAATATGTTCTTTTTATTTTTGTCAATAAAAGATCCCCTGAAGAAGACGGCAACCACCGTCGAAACGTCGGGAAAGGAAATGAAATTGTTTCATTAAAAATACATTTCGACCAAAACAGCCAAAAGAGGTATATTTAAATCTCGAACACCTATAATTAAAATTTCAAGCGCATGTTGAAGATTGGTCTCAATATTAAAACCAAACTCAAGAGAGTTTGCAGGTGTCATCTGTAAATAACTGTTTCACAAAAAGGTAACTGTGGAAAATCAGACGTGTAGACTTTATATAAAACAGGACCAATAACTGAACCATGAGGGACACCATACTGTATGTTAACTAAGACAGATTTACTTTTATTAAAATACACTCGAAAACATCGACCAGATAAGAAATTTTGGACTATTTTTATAAGAAAATTTGGAATCCCGAATGTTTCCATTTTGTAAATAAGAGCAAACAGAGTAGAAAGCTTTTTCGATATCCAATAAGACCATACCTGTAGATCTACCTTCTTCAGTACGATTAGTTTTGATTATATTACAAATCCTAAGAACTTGATGATAAGTACTGTGGTGACTCCTAAATCCAAACTGATGGTCAGGAAAAATATGTTTTATCTGCAATTAATAAGTAAAGTTTTTTCTTTAATACTTTTTCGTAGACCTTACTCAAACTACTTAGAAGGCTAATCGGCCTATAGCTACCAGGGTTCTCCCTATCTTTGCCAGCTTTTAATATTGGTATGACCTTCGCCATTTTCTAGATCTCTGGAAAATATTGGTTTTTCAGACAGGCGTTGATAATAAAGGTCAGATACTTTCTTCCTGATTTGGGTAAATGCTTGAGATATAAATTCTTTATCTTATCGAGTCCATCGGTTTTCTTTACTCGCAACTCCTTAATTATAGCGGAAATATCATCAACAGAAACGTATTCATCTTGATATGTTTCTGTTATAGAAGATAAAATTCTTTGAGAGGCAGCGTTTACCAAACTAATGGTATCTAAATCACTTAGCTGATGGGATACTTCATGGTTTTTCCTGAGTTCTATAGCAAAAGCATTAGCTTTTTCACTATCAGTATAAAGGACATCATTAGAATTTTTAAGTGCAGGAATCAATCTGGTTTTGTTTTTTATAATTTTAGCAATGTTCCAGAAAGGTTTATCATTTTTCTCTAGCTGGCTTAGTGTTTGATTGATATTTCGAATTTTTTGGATTTCCATGGAGATAAGTTTATTGAAATATTTCAACTGGTAGCGATGTACTGGCAAACGATATCGTTGCCATTGTCATTTAATACCATTTCTGACACGAATATATTCAAGAATATAACCAGGAACTTTACTAAAGTGATGCTTTTTGAGTAGCTTCAGTACAGAAGATTCTACTGAGCTTAGAACATGATAAGAGAAACTTGAAACAAGCAAATCAACACCTTCTTTCGTTGTAACATTTTCTATTTCCGTCTGCATATTTCTAAGTTTCGATTTTAAATCCGATTTGAAAATTGACCAGTTAGTATTTTTAAGATCAAGATAATATTCCTCTATTATTTGCGAAGGATGAAGAACTTCTAATAACACAGGGTTATGATCAGAAGGAAGTTCATCAAAAACTATAGGCTGAGATACAGTGTTAGCAGTGTTAGTAACAAAACTTAATAATTGGTAGGACCTCCTCTATTTTTTTTTACTTCCTGCAGTCTTTTTTTCATCGAATGGGCTAGTTTTGAAGTCGTGTCGGGGGATATCTTGTTCCATTCCTCAAGTAAAATGGCCTTGAGGTCATTTTTGCTTGATATAGTGTGTCGACGAATTTTTTTTCCAAGTGATCCCACAGATGCCCAATTGGGTTGAGATCTGGGGACTGAGCAGGATGTTTAACTTGCGTCCGCACATTATACAGAAACCATTCTCTTACCAGCATCGACGTGTGATTGGGGTCGTTGTCCTGTTGGAATATAAAACAGTAACCAGTTTTTGAGCACTTGAACGGAGATTTTCTTTAAGTATGCTCAAGTATCCATATTTATCCATGTTGCAGTCTATAAATACAAGCTTTCCGACGCCGGAAGAAGTCATACAGCTCCATACCATAGCATTGCCGCCGCCGTGCTTCACAGTAGATGTCAAGTTTTTGGGGTTCAAATCAGTGTTTAGCTTTATCCACACCATACGACGTCTGTCTGAACCAAAGATGTTAAGTTTACTTTCATCAGTAAATAAAACCTGATCCCAGAAGGAATTTCAGTTCCACTGCGTACTCCAGCCTAGCTTTCTTATTCGCTTTTAGGATAAATGGTTTCCTCCGGCTCACTCGATCATGGAATCCATTTCTGGTCAAGAGGTTTCGAATGGTTTGGGGCGACACATCAATTTCGTCGGTAGTTTTGAGTTTACCTGCAAGAACGGGTGCACTTTGCTTCGGATCCTCAGCAACACTCCTCAATATCCTCTTCTTCGTACGACGATCTATTTTTATTGGACGGCCAGATTTCGGTTTGTTTGTGATTGTTTTTGTTTTTTTTTTAAATTGTACTGATGAACGCGGTCTTTTTATAATTTCTGCAATTTCACCCAGCGATTTCCCCTCATTTCTCAAATCGATAATGATTTGTTTATTGGCCAAGGGAATTTGCTTATTTTTAGTCGTCGCCATTTTTATTTCCTTGTGAGGGAAACAAAATTATTTAACGAAAATATAATTAAAAACACTTAAACTTACCAAAAAACAACGTAATTCGTGATAACAAGCCTACTTGATCCACTATTACAAGAGAATGAGATTTGTACGGAGACTTTTTTGTCTCTATTTGACGGACCCGCCCCATTAGATTGACCATAACGGTATCCTTCGTGCACAAAAATTCTGGAAATTTGGTAAAAAAAAAATGAGTGGAGAAACCCCGTTCTTATCTGTGTTGCCACTTTAGCTTTTTTTACTAAACATGACTATTTTTTGTTTGGAAAACCATAAAAAATTGGCTCTTGTGCGGAGACTTTTTTGACTTAAGTAAAATAAAAAGCATATTGATTCCTGTTCATTATTTCATAATTTCAAAATATAACTAACTTCACTAATCCGCATATAAAAATAAGTCGGAAGTTTGTAAAAAAAAGTTTTTTAATAATTTCTGATTTGTTCGATTCATAATAATTTTTGATCCGTGATTCGCGTTGCCGCATCTCTTTCCTACGTTGCGTAATCTACATTTAAAGTTTGTGTTCCAACAGGATTTTAAGTTGTTTTTATTTATGGGAAAATATGAAGTCTTCTTAATGAAAATCATTGTCATATTTAATAAATTTGAAACGTTAGCTTTAAATTAAATATTTTGGCCTCATGCCAATCTGAATTGCTCCATACGAAGTTAACAAAATAAAACAAACCAAACCAACTACTGAGTTTACAATATTTTCAATAATTTCTGAGGATTCGGCCATTTGCAAAACCAGACAATTATTAATGATATCAATTTTGATAAAAACTTTTTTGAAAACGTTGGATAGTTAATATTTTTGGCAATGATTTTGATGACATATTTATTAAACTGTCATATAGTCGTATTCAATAAAACACGCTAAACGCATGCATAGTTATGCAGTTCACAAAGACCGCTATGCAAATCCTTATGCGCTACTCATTTGTTTGTATCCATTATTGCTATAATCGTATTCTCTTTGTGATACATAAGAGAATTTTTAAACAAATATACCCCTGCTCCAACGTTGCCGAAGTGGCACGATCGTGCACTTTTGGCACTTTTTAATTTAAATGGCACTTTGGCACTCAAACGCTTTAAATGGCACTATAGGAATCAATCAGTAAATGTTTTTAAATATATCCAAGTTCATGATCAGATCATGTAGTGCATCAGCTGAAAGGGTTGTTTCACGCTTAAATAACATTAAAACCAATAGTAAAATTCGACTTTCTTATAAAGTAATAAAATCACTTTTAGTTTCGTTTAGTGAAATGATAAAGGCTAAAACTTGCCAGCAATTCATATCACCTACAAATTTATATTAAGATTGTTAAGTGGCAAAAAAGTTAGCACAGAACAGGACAGAACAGAACAGATTCGTGAGAAACTTTAGAACAACAAAGAACAAATTATTATTATTATTTATATAATACGTTAAATGCTAACGTTAAAATTACAAGAATTTACTTAAACCTAAATTTAATTAATTATAATTATAACAAAATTTCAAGTACTCAGAGCAAAGTAATTACATTTAAAGCTTTGAGATTTAAAATTATCATTTGCAGAACCAATGAGAATAGATAATTTATTGAAATTTTTAATTAACTGATTAAGAGGACTATTAGCGCCATAGGTTGATCTGCTAAAAATAGTTCGAAATGGTAATTTCTTTTCTGACTCATATTGAAACCTATTCGAACGAGAAACGATGGACATAAAATATAGATCCATTTATTACTCCAGTTATGAAGCAGAACTACAAGTACTCTATGTGACCAGAAGGAGTGGGAGGTTAATCAATTGAAGTCTTAAAATATATGGAGGTAATTAGAACAGTCAGTCATCTGAGATTATAGAAAAAATTATTGTTGCTTACCTATAATTCTAGTTCGTTTATTTTTGCAGAAACATTCTTAAAAATAAATTGGAATGGAGTTGAATTTATTTAAAAAAATATTTTTCATGAAATTGAGATGATTCCGACACGGAAAATAATTTATCAACTAAATCTAACATCAAAATGTTTCTTTTTTTAACAATATCAAATGGTTTTGACAGTTATCACAAATCTGTTCTTACCTGTTCTACCTAAAAAGTAAGTGCAGAAAATCCTGTTCTAAAGTGTTCCAAACTGACTCATTAAACACCAAACCAGGGGGTCAATTCCCGATCTGTGAAGTTTTGAAGTGAAAAAAAAAATATCATTTCAGTTTTCACAGAGGTTTATCATTTTCCAACTTCACGCACTTCATGCGATTCTAGAATTCATTGTGATAAAGTTTGTACTAAAAAGTACTAAATGATAAATTCTGTCATTTCTGATTAGATTTTTTGTTGGGAAATGTAAATATTTCATTTCAGTTTCTAAGTTTGCTTAAGAATAATGTGCGTCGTACTAAACAATTGTGGGTTTTATATTATTTTCAATAGTATCTCTGCTTTGAGTAAGATTTTTATTTTTTCATGTGAGGATATTGAGGCTTTCCCTTCGAGATGGGCTGAATCTATTCGAATTTACAACTAGGAGCACTTTATTGAACTTTATAGATTCCCAAAACATTTATGCATGGATTTAATACGTAAATTGAGAGCATTCTTGAAAAACACTCAACTTTAAATGCGCTTCAAAGCTATTTAAATATGGTAAAGTGCTCTGCATTTTTTTGCAATGGGTAGTATCCAACGATCTGTCGCAGGAATGAGCACCGTCGCGTCGGCTGATGTGAATCTGTTGATTTAACAATTTCGTTATTTACTAGAATTAACACAAATATAACTTACTACCAAAATAAATGTATGTATTAATATAATTGTTGCTTACTTGTCATGTGCCAAATCCTGTTTTTCTTCTTAATATTCGATTAGAAACATTTTCTTCACAATACAATTGTCTGTGATAAAAAAATTATCATATGAAAAATGTTTGGCATTTAACTTCACTTTTTCACGAATCGAGAATCGAATTAGACATGAAGGCGTGATAAAATGTATCACTTCACATCTTCACAGATCGGGAATTGACCCCCAGAACAGTTAAGAACAGAAAATATCTCATTGAACAGCAAAATCCTGTACTTTTCTGTTCTAAACTGTTCCGAACATCCTCATTGAACATACATATTGTTAATGAGGTTCTTTTATTTTATCTATTAATTTATTTTTTATTAATTTTGAGTTTATTTATTCTTATTATTCCTTAAGTTTTGAGGCGCAATATTTTGTTACTTTTTTATTGGCACCCAGTGGCTTAAAATGGCACTTTCTGTTGTCAGAATTGGCACTTTCAAAATTGTGTTCCCGGCAACGCTGCCCTGCTCCTAAACATAACATGCTTAGTCGACAATCGAGGCACGACTGGTTTTCACCATGGGTCAAGAAGATCAAGTATCAATGATCTATGGTTTTTACAGATCCATTGATACAAATTTACACACCCTTAAAAAAAAGGAAATTGATATGGGCGGTATTAAATGTCTTTCCGATACAAAATTAATTTTATGTAGGCGCTATACAACCTTCCGACGCGTTCATTAGTTAGTTTATGTTGCTGCTATATTAACGTTACATAAGGTAACGAATAACATTATTAAGAGATCATAGCCTTATTTACTCGCTATGATGCACTAATTTATAAGAAAAATAAAACATGAGTGTTTTGAGATCAACGTATTACTCACTTTAAACAAAAAAAATTATATTAACAACAATGGCGCAAAATTTTAAACAGTCCTCGTAAGCTCAACCTGCATAGGATAGCTAGACTACTTACCTACTAAACAGCCTTAATGTTTTGTTTCATTAAAGTTGTTAGCTACAAGAATAAGTTCGTACGATCCAGTCGTGCATTTTATTTTAACTGATTTCCAATTGTATAATTGTTATAAATTGGCTTTTCTCTAGTCTCGTCTGTAAATTGTAGGTCCTTAAATTAGAAAATGAAATGAAAAATAATTCTCGCGAGGATGATGCTTAAACAATTTTTAATTGGACCTAAGTGCTTAAAACAGGGACTTATGGATTGAACTAAAAAAGACTCTTACCTTCATGGCGCAGACGCATATATTTTGTATGACAATGAAAGGTATAATCCTTTCAATAAAATGGTCATGTAGTCAGCCATTGAGTAGGTACTTACATTATAATTTTATTGAAGAGTTTTTGTCTTTAAAGCTTTTACTCTAAGGATGCTAGAATAAAACGAAGCACATCCTCAATCAAGTGCTCACTCTCCATCTAAAAATAATTGCGGAACGTTTGTGATTATATAATATATGTCAACTAGAATTGTCTTTATGCAAAATGAAGCAAATGCTCGGTTTTTTCGAAAGTTTAGAGTGTAAGCCAGTGCTCAGTTTTGTTCTATTCATGGGTATAGTGTATGATATGATATGAATTAAAAGTGTTAACTGCTCAAATCTCTGCTTTTCACTGCTGTTGCTTCATTTCTTATGAATACAATTCCTGAAATCTAACATTTTTATAGTATATACTCAGGTTTTAGATGAAACATCTGCTTTGAGGTTTATTTTTAATTTTATTTTTGGGATATTTTTTGTTCAAACATCCGGCAATCAAAAATTATTTCATATTTCTGACAAAAAATCCACAATTATTAGGCTAGCACTAAGAAATACTAAATACAGAAAATGCATAATCATTAACATTAATCTCCACCCCGTGATTTTGCTTTTATTTCCTCAAATTCTATTGTTGCATCAGACATCCTCTTCTATGAAATATCTCTCTAAAGATGCATCTTCGATATGCAAACATAGAAGACAAATAAATAAATAACTCCCACCCTGCATTTGTTTTGCAGCTTGTTGCAAGTGCATTTGAATTAACAAAATCCCAACGCTTGCATGTCCAGCGGTTCAGTTAAAATAAACACATTCAACGGTTAAGACTTATAGTCAAAGACACTCATCGTCACCACAAATATCCACCTGTTTTTTTTTTTGTTGTTTTTTTTTTTTTTTGCAGAAAGTGAAAACTTAACAATCAAGTTTCGCGCATTTAGGCAAAATCTCCAACCTCAACTTTAAAACAACCAAGGCAACTCTTTCATTGCCACAAAAGAGGAAATCACACGCACTTGTTTGTCATAAAATTACGTGTTTCGCTTCAAGTTCAATGTGAAAAAATCCAACATAGAAAAACAAGCCAATGAACTCTCTAGCGGCCGCCGCAGCAGCAGCCAGCACGACCACCATAATACCAGCCTGTTTTTAAGATTAGTTGCATCGAAGTTTGTTCCTTTCACAGCATTATACTGTATCTCAGTTTGAATTTATTATCGAAAGTCTAATAATCGGAGATTCCTGTTAACTGTAGTGGATGAAAACGATTCCAGTGAAAAAGGACTTAGGAAGTTATGGCGTGTCTTGTAAGTCTCTAACAAAACTTAAATTAACAAATTATGTTGCAAGTAATCTGTCATTTTACTCTTTTTTTTTTGATAATTTATAATAAGCAGTTAATGTTTTTAAATTTAAAAATATACGTCGATTTGTTTTCCTTGAAACATTAAACAATGTCTATACTTTAAATATTAAAATCAGATTTTCAGTGGAGAATTTTATATAATAAGCAGAGATACCTTTTAAAACTTTTAATTTGTGTAGTAAATTCAATTATATGTAGGCTTTTATAAAAATTAAATTATTGCTTTTAATTTGTTGTGTATTTGGTATCTCTTTTTTTAAATTTAAATGAACTCAAATTAAATAGGTGGAACCTCAAATGTAATAAAATATTATTTTATTAAAAAAGGCGTCCAAAATAACAATAACATAGAATTTATTTGTTTTGATGAAAAAGGCTTCGTGTAAACGCCACGTTTCCGATGTCATTTTGACAAAACATTAGCTTTGTTCAATGAAGTGTTCTGAACTGTTCTGTTAGTGTTAAGTGACAAGTGCTTTGTTCTTTATTACTACGTTTTCACCTACCACTTAATCCAGACTTAAGTGGATTAACCATAAATCCTCTTTGTAATCTTCTAAATCTTGAAGATTTCCCATACAAATTTTAATCTCCTTAAATGAAGATTAGAAATTAATCTCATTGAAATCTTCTTCCAAGTAGAAAATTCTCAAAAGAAACAAACCTTATTTCATAGAACGCGCCTATTCTAATGTCATATTTTCTCCATTGACATTCAACAAAAAAAAACTTCAAAATTATTTAATTTGTTTTTGTCTCGTATGATTTGTCTTTGCCTTCAAATTCTGTTTTTGTTTATAAATAAGTATAAAAATAAAAAATGCAATAAAGCTAAAAAGACCATAGCAGTGGGTGCCTCGAATTTGTGATTGAAAATGTTTTAGGTATCCTACAGTAATACTTTGAAGTTGTTCTTTCCCAAATATATAAAAACGAAAACCGTGCAAAGGCGATTACAGTATTTATGTAAATATATCTATTTGCTGCAAGATGTTGGGAAAACAATATTTTAAAGTTATTACTCATTTTTATTTATTGAAATTAAATTTGTTCACTGCACCGAAATTATTATTCTTCTTTCCAAATATTTTGTTTTTGTCTTGTTGTATTGACCTTTGAATGACAATTCATAGTGAAAACGTCAAACTAATCTTTTTTTCACTAGTGAAAACACTTGAAGATTAATTTTTAATCTTCTCAATTTAAACCGGATTATCTTTAGGTGAAAACGTAGCATATTACTCTCATTTGTTGTTCAGTGAAATTTTCTAGAACCAGATTAGAACAGAAAAAACAGGATTTTGTATTATGGCATTTGAGTAAGATCAAACTAGAACTTAATCGTGTGAACTGTCAAAATCATTTGTTTAATTGTTTTTTGTTTTGCTTGTCGAGCCCTCTTTAGATTTAATAATTATTTATTAGTAATTAAATTTTCATTCAACATTATCACAAGCATTCTAAAGTTTTTGTTGTTTATTATTGTTTTGACAACTGGCGTTTAATTGGTTGTTGTAATTTGTTCTGACTTTTGTGTTCTAATCTGTACTGTTCTTTTCTTTCTCATCATTCCTTCAGCAAACAATGCCATTAAAAGATGGTGTTTGATTACTCTCATTTAACTGATTTATTTTGACGTAAGTTGAATCCATTTTGTTCAGCCATGAATATGAATGAACACACCGTCTTCACTTTGATATCTATACAATTTTGCTAAATTTTCTTTAACACATGTATACAATAATAATTTATAAAATAAAAATGAACATATACAAAAGTGAGTGAAGAGTAAGGAGTACAAAATAAATTAAATGCACGACTGAATCACACGTACATGCTCTTATGTTGGATCACATCGTATGCACAATATTATTTAAGGTAGGTTCTTACTAAATTTTGTATATACAATTTTTTCTAATTTAAAAAAAATTGGTATGGCAATTTTATGTATTTAAGAATAAAATTTTATAATTATAAAAATATTCAACTGTTTTCGAAATATTGAAAAAAAGAAATTATTTTTTTTTACAAAACGGCTTAAACGGTTCTACAGATTTCTATCAAAATTTGGATATAAGAAATAAGAGGTCCATTGAATTAAAAAGAATACTGCATAGGGTAATTTCGGGCATTATGGCGCACCGGGCATTTTGGCGCACCTCGCAAATGTCATACTTCCGAAATTCTAATAAAAATAAAAACAATGCAAAAACGTCATTCTGTGCCGAATACGTGTCCAGTAGAAATCAGTTTTCGATACAACTATCTATTGTAAAATATTATTTTTAATGTAGATAAGTTATATAGGTACAACTAGCCTCCGAAATCTTCGGGCCCATTTATGCTGGATGTGGTGAAGATTACAACACTACAACCAAAACAGTGGTCCCATAATTCATGTACAGCATTTAATAACACCTGTGATGGACGTGGGCGCTCAAATTAAAAAATAAAAACTCCCCGCCATATTTCGCTCAGGGTGCGCCATATTGTCCGTAGGTAGGGCAATATTTTTTTTTAAACTCTTTTTAAATTAATTTTTTTTTTTTAGTGTGAAATTATTATTTTCATTTTTTATTTATGTTACTTTTTTCTCTAATTTAATTTAAAAAAATGGTGAATTATAAAATGTTGTTCGTATTAAAGGTATTTCAGATTAAAATGCTCGAACTTACCCTGCCAACATTTTAGCGGAAAATATTTTTTTGAATTTTGATAAAAAAAATATTTTAATATTTTTATAAATATAACTATTAAATAGTAAAAATTTCCATACCAAAAATTTCATTACCAATTTTTTTTTGAAAAAAAAAAAAAAATAAAACATAAATTTTGTTCATCTGTCTAGGAATGACAGAAATCGTTTCAACTAAAAATATTCTTCCACCAGAACAATTGTAATGAGATTAACCAAAGACATTAAAAAAGCACTTAAAAATAAAAAATCTGTTGGAATCGTGTCATTTGATATTGAAAAGGCTTTTGATTGCGTTTGGCATGACGGCATCGTTCATAAGCTCTTAGTAAATGGTCTTCCTACATATCATATTAAATTAATTCAAAGTTTTCTGCATGAAAGAAAGTTTTTTGTTGAAATTTCGCTAAGCAAATCCCCATTGTACTCTATAAAGGCCGGAGTTCCTCAAGGATCGACCCTTTCTCCTTTGTTGTATAACATATATGTATCTGACTTTCCTGTTCTCAGCTTCTGTAAAAGATCTTTTTCCGCAGACGATACATGCATATATAGTATTTCAGAAAAATGTGAACAAATTTTATTTAACCTTCAAAAGGCACTTAATCGAATTGAACTCTACTTTTATTCTTGGAAAATCAAGATAAGCCCTGGTAAAACTCAAGCTTGTTTCTTTACAAAGAAACGAAAGCAAAGTAATCTACCTCAAACAAATCTAATAGTATGCAATGCTCCTGTTCAATGGGAAAAAACTATTAAATATTTGGGTATAACTTTGGATAAAAGCTTGACTTTTTCTAACCAAGTTTCAGAAAGCATTAAGAAATCTCAATTTCTAATCAAAATTTTGTATCCACTTTTGAATAAAAACTCTCACCTAATCCTTGAAAATAAATTATTAATATACAAAGTAGTTTTTCTCCCCGCTATGCTTTATGCTTCACCGTGTTGGCATACTTGTGCAGATTGTCACTATAAAAAGATACAAATCTGTCAAAATAAAATACTTAAAACTATTTTAAACCTCCCTTGGCATTTCTCAACAATTGGACTACATGAAATCGCTTATATTCCTACAGTAAAAGAAAAATGTTCCATAGTACACACGAACTTTATAAACAAATGTTTAATGAAAGAAAACAAAATATTAAAAAAACATTGCCAAATAATATGTTTAATTGTTTTATGTTAGTTTTAAGATTTTAGTAATAAGTCCATTCAGTTTTTTAAAAAATGATTTATTTCTCAAAACTATATTACATTTTTCCTAATTATCTGTCACGTTTGTTAAATTTATAGTTGCTAAGAATTTATATAATTCTCATCCCTATGCTTTAAGTATCTACAAAGCTATGTAACATATTCTGAATAAATAAACAATAAATAATAACAAAAAAAAAAGATAAATTTTGTATAAAAAAATTAAGTAAACAACTTCTTTAAAAATATATTTTGTCGCTTCTATAAATAATCTTTTGCATAGGATGTGATCGAACATAAGAGCAAGTACGTGGGATACAATCGTACATTTTATTTATTAATTTGTTTGTGTCTTTAATCATACAATTTTCACAATTCTGTCCAAGAGACTTAAGTGAGTTATAGGAGCACCTCACCTGCCTAAATTATGACAATTATACTCAAGTTTTGGATAAATGTAGGCTTTATAGATTACAGATAGATCTAACACTTTGTAGCGTTTTTGGTTAAATCGAATGTGTGATCATTCCACATAACGTGGTCGGTGATGCACATACCAAGAATTGAAAGTTGCTCGGTTTCCTCGACAATGGCAATGGGAGAGGGTCCGCCTTTAGCAACGATTTGGGGTATTGATGCATTAAATTCCTCCAGTTTTTTTTATTGATTAAGCCTATCATACCCTGCTATTGTAGTTCCACATCCGCAGAATAAGGAGTTGGATCTGAAAACGAATATGAAAAGCTGAAGGTACTGTCGTTAGCAAATAATTTATTTGGATTAGAATTTTCATGATTGATGAATATAAAAAAGAGAGTCGGAGATAGAACGGAGCCCTGGGGCATACCAGCATTTATTTTGTGAAGGGCTTCATACAAAATGCAAGCATTTTCGTCTAACAGACCACAATTATCCCAAGAATACAACCCCAATTTGTATAAATATTGATGATAAAGTGACCTTTTAGAAAAAGTGGGAATATCAGTGGGCGGGAGTTGAATCGTCTTCTTCTCTCATGTTCGTCCATGGCTGAGTTCTGGTGTGTTTGTATGTATTTGTTTGTATCAGGAGTTTAGGGGGCTATCTTCCCCTGTTCATGATTGTATAGGAAGTTAGTAAGATTTTGCCTTGTTTTGTATCTCCTTTGTCCATTGTAATACCAACTAAATCACACACGATTGCGTCTTCATGGTTAAGAAATTTATTTTTTTTTACATTTTTTCAGAGGTTTACTTTATGGTTAAGTTTACTATTTTATGACTTACAATTTTTTGGAGCCGAAAATGCAAATGGACAAGAGGTATCAATGCAAAATTTACAAAATCTTCAATCAATGAAGGTAACTTATTGTCAATTATATTTTACTTTCCCTAATAATATGTTTATACAGCAGGAATTTCAAATGAATGATAATTTGCCACTTGAAAGTACGATCAAATTAATTGTAAAAAGGAACACAGACATCTCACCAAGTCCCCAAATATTTAAATTCGAATTAAATGATGCCAAAGAACCTGATGAAGAAACAAAGAAACTTATTCAAAAGCGAACAAGAGAACTTCATTTAAATGTGAAAGATGACGAAGTTGTTAACATGACTGTTTCGAAAAGATCAAAACGTTCCACACAAAAATTTAAACCGCAATTGATTCCATTTTTAATAACCGATGCTAAGGAACCAGACAATGCAACCAAGGAGCTTATTAGAAGAAGTCGGGCGAAAGAGGTTTCCTTAACAACAACTAAGGAGCTAATTAGACTGAGCAGGCATAAAGAATCCTCCGAAGTGACTCAAAAAAGGGAACCTTTAAGACAAAGACGAGGTAAGACATCTGACAATAAGGAATCTTTAAAACAAGGTAGAATCAAATCGGTGGCTCTGACAACTCTGAATAATGATCATCTTAGACAAGGTAAAGTCCAATCCGTTCCTTTATTATCAGCTAAGCAGGACTCGTTGAAAGAAAACAGATTTAGCGATGGGACTATAACTCCCCAGAATAGACAACGATCCATTAAAAAATCACCAAAAAAGCGCACACGAAGATTCGCTCAATTAACCGAGCCACGTTTTATAAAATTTGAAATTCATGATGTCAAACAACCTGATAGTGAGACAAGAGCTGAAGTTCAAATTTTACCACGGCCAAATTACGGCACCAGAATTACAAACCAAAAAACCGACGCAGGAACATCGGAGTTTGACGATGATTATTCTGCCCAGGGCAGTAAGTACCGTTATTTTATCCAACAAGCTCCCAGAAAATCACAGTTTGTGACATACCCCAAACGATACCCACATAACGATCTTGTGTTCAGAGTAAGTAAGATGCAGAAATACATTGCGAGTGGTCAAGGTCTTGAAAACATAAACACAAATATTGAGATATCTATACCACCAGCAGCGGTCACAACTTCTGCCATACTTTCTAGCTATCCAAATCAAGTTTATGGTCAGAAAATATGTGCCTATGAAAATGGAGATTGTCAAGAGGGTCCAGTAAGTGCTGTCCCAGGACATCAAGAATTTAATAAACCCGCTCAAAATTTGGTAGCCGAAAACGAAGTGTTACCCGAACAGCATCAGCAGCGATATTATTACAATATCTATCCACAACCACAGCCTGAGGTGAATCAACAATTCATACCTCTCGCAAAACATCAAAACATCAACTATCAAACTGTTGCACAAATAGTGCATGCTCCTTTAACTGAACAACAACCTCCACCACAGGAGCCCCAAGTTGCTCAGAACCTAATCGACGATAGTAAATTAATTGAGCAAAATCCGCCGGTTAAGGTAGCTTATCTAGAACCCACATATGGTTACGGCAACAAATTATACCCTTACACTATTGCCAAAAATATTCCGGTTCAGCCGGCACATGACCAAAGTGCAGTTGTACCATTTGTTGCTGATAATAATAATCAGGAAGATCTTCAAAGCAAAATCAATAGACAAGCAAACCAATTTCATTTGCTCAAAAATAATCAAGAGTTCCAAGAACTATCTGCATTAATTGGAAAATCTCCAGCGGATCAAGTTCATGGGCTTTCCTATTTACTGGCGAAGGAAATGCAACGACAGAAGGGTTCGACAATCCAACGACCCCAGGACCAAACTTCGCCCATTCTCTTCCATCCAAAAGAAGACACCAGCATCACCAACTCGCAATTGGTTCAAAAACAAAATGTTGTAGATGCTGATCTTGAAAACAATCAGGTAATGCCCTTTCAACCACTAAGGCAGCTGCAAAAAAATACAATCGCCGTGGCCACTGGCGTTCAACATGACATACAACCGCAAGCAACTTCACAGGTTGCCTCCTCAGACGCTCATGATGGTAAGGCAATAGGACTTTCACCAAATTACAATGGAGTCGATAGTCACAATTATTCACCACAGACGATCTACTCAGAAGCTAAAAATGACTCGACTGTAAGTTTAAAAGCTTTAAACATTAAGTTATCTTAACAGAAATAATATGTTGCCGGTACTTACACGAATGGAAAAATGCTATTTTATCTGTCAAATTATAGCCAGTTTTCTTCTTATCGTGTAAACGTCAATATGTTTGCCAAAAAAAAATTGGCACATAGGATTTAGCATACAATGCTTCCATTAATATGGCTATGTATAAACACTGTACTAACGCCATTTGCCAAATTATTCCATTCTCGAAAAAAGTGAACTTGTTCAATTTTTTTTGGATATTGCCATTTTAAATGTCAAATCTTATTAATGGCCTTTTCCATTGGCTGTCCAGAACTGTTCTGACCCCCACAAAATGACAGTTGTTACTCTAAACAGAATTTGGATTTGGATTTCATTTCAGAATCATAAACAGAATCACTAATACACTCACATAATTAAAATGTCAAAATCATCGGGTTGATTTGTTTTGTGTAATTTAGATGTGTTTATTGAATTTAAACTACTTTTCTGGTAAAATAAAATGAAAAGAAGCAAGTTAATTATTACTGATACAAGAAAATGTGTATCTAAATTGAAATCAATTGTTTTGGAAAATTAGGTTTAGGCGATGTGTTTTTTACATTTAATTTTCACAAATTCAGTGATACATACAATTCAAAATCTGTCAAATTGTTTGCGGGTGTTTTATTGGGGGAACGTGTTCCGGACGGCCAATCGAAAAGGACATAAGTCTTAACTACATTCAACATTCAACACACTTTTGTACAAAAGTAAAAAAAATGTTTTGTAACTACTTATGTTATAACTACTACTACTTTGTGCAAAAGTGGAACTATTTTGTAAAATTTTAAATATGAGATAGGTTTAAGCAGTATGTTGGAAAAAGACAAAACATTTTTGCCACTTTTATAAAAAAAAAGTGTTGTGAATGTATGTAGTTAGAATGCTCCTAACAGAGCAATAGTTTTAGTTCCTGATTCCGTTTTTATTTCTAGTCTTGTGTGTTAAGGTTTTGTTTGTTTTTTCTTGGCAGCCGTGTAAATACAATAATTCTATCCTTGCCAATAAAGGTTGGCAAAATAATGCCAACATTAAAATCTGTTATTTATTGAACTCGTGTAAATGCCTGTCATTAAAATATTATTTCTACCATTATTTTCCCATTCCGACATTAAAGCATTAGGCAATCCATTTTCATTTATTAGGTATGGTGAATTAAGAAAACAACTAAAGCTCAACCTTAAAGTGTGTCCATACTAAAGAAACATTTGTAAAACATTTCAGAATCACTTAAAAGTGTGCCCACACCAAAAAACATTTCTGGAAACATTGTTAAAAAAATATTTCCGAAATGTTTCCAATTTGATTTTAAACATTTCTGAAATGTGTCTTTGTTTCCCATTTTATGTTTCCAATTCTGTGCTTGAAAACGTAAGCAGCACTGATGGCGTTCTGTTTTATCATTATGAAAGAAATTCACTTTTCACCACATTTTTATTTTTTATGAAGATCAGCGAAATCAAGCATCGTTGCGCGTGGTTAATACTCCGATGGGATACAGTTTGAAATCAACCACGTGCTGTTGACATGTGTTTCTTCTGTTGTTTGCTCATTTTTCTATGTCTCACTCTGTTGAATTTCTGTGTTCCTGTGTTTCTACTTCGTAGATTAATCTACGTAGTAGTATAATATGTAATGTAATGTATTTTTATGAATGAGTTCCCTCACTCACTTTTTGTATACCTTTGTAAATAACTGAGAAACAAAGAAAATTTTCTGTTCAAAGTTTGAACCAGAGAAACATTTCAGACACTTTTCAAAAATGTTTCGCGAAGCGCAAAGATCAAAATAAACTTTTCATGAATGTTTCTTTGTTTCCTAAATGGTTTAGAAATGTTTACTGAAAGTGTTGACACAACTTAAAAAAAATTTTAGAACCATTTCAGAAACATTCAAGAAACAAGGAAACATTATTGAAGTAAAATGATTATGAAATGTTGCTGTTTCCCATTCTGAGCGGTAAGTTTTCTTTGTTTCTCAAATATTTACAAAGGTAGAGAGACTGTGAGTGAGTCAATCTTCATTCATAAAAAGTAAAAATATCGCTAAAAGTTATAATGATGATGAAACACGACGTTATGATTGCTACCTATTTAAGACCCATCTCCAAGCACAGAACTGGATACTTTACAATGGGAAACAAAGAAACACAACAAAAGAACATTTTAAATACATGTTTAAACTTTCAAACTTAATATTTAAAAATAGTGGACAGATGTTGCAGTTGTGGTTTACAAAATGTATACCAGAAAAGTGACACTTCCTTCATTGACTACAAAATTGTACAATCGACTATCGTAAATGATGAGCTGCATGTCAGTTCGAAATCATTCGATTTTTAAAATTTGCATATAAAAATACGTTACGTTTGAAAATTTAAATTTCGTGTTTTTTTACTGTACAATCTTCTAATTTTTTAGTCAATGAAGGAAGTGTCTCTTTTCTAGTAGATTTTGTATTTCAAAAACATTTCGGAAATGTTTCTGAAATGCAAAAATTTCCTCAAATGTTTTTTTGGTGGCTCAACGGATTTCAATAAAAATTTGTATACAGGAGCTCCTACAAATTCTAAATAATACTGCGTTTCAAAATTTTCACAAACTTATTTTTTTTTTGATTTTCGAATAAAAAATAATTTTTTTTTTGAAAATTCAATATTTCGAAAACGGGTCGATTTTTTCTGAAACTTTGGTTTTGAATTTATATTATTAAATATTTAAAATGTTCATACCAATTTTTGTTTAGAAAAAAATTAAGTTTTAATGTATAAATAATTTAATATTTTTTATATATAGAAAATTAAATGAAAACCAACTTTCAGAATATATTTAGCCATTTCTATTAAGAATCTTTTGCATATAATGTGATCGAATATAGGAGCAAGTATGTGCGATCCAGTCGTGCATTTTATTGTATTAATATTTGTTTTAAAATATATGGATTTTAACTTTTATCGGTCATGTCCCGAAATGGGAGTTAAGAAATTACAAAAAATTCACATTATACATTTTTTCAGTTAACTAAAACAACTTTACCCGAATTTTTAGCTCATTGATCAATTTCTGTATTTTTCTCTGATTGTGAAGCTTTAAAATACAACTTGGCGTTTTTTTGAAAAATTAATTAATCTTTTCATTTTATAAAATTACCCTCCCAGCTAAAGTTAAATGGGAAATCCCCTAATCCCCTTTTCTTGTCTCGGCCCAACTTACAAGCTCTGGCTTTCTGTTGCGCCTTATACAAAACAACCTTAGTCCAGTTGGGTTGTCAAAAAAAGGTTCTGAAATAGAAAAAATTAATTCGTACAATTTTCTTTCACAGTTCGTCAGCGGGGATCAAAAGTAGTCTAAATCTCAGTTATCGGGAAAATCGCGCTGGAGCTTCAACCGCAATTTTGAATTTATTGAAAATTTTAATTTGGGAAATAACTTTGCCATTTTTGATTTTTGACAAAAATAATATAGGTAAAACTTGTAGGAAATTTAATTGTCTACAACTTTAGTCTTAATATTTTCTTTCAAAAAAGTTACCGTTCGCGTTAATGAAAAACTATTTGGGGCTAGTGACCCCCCTAGGTGACTATGAAGTATTAATATGTACAATTTTCTCTTATAGTTTGTTGGGGGGACTATTAGTAGTCTAAAAATCAATTTTCGGGAAAATACTGCTGCAGTTTTAGTCGCCATTTTGAATTTAATGAAGTATTGGTTATCATTTTTATATGAAATAAACAACACTTGAGCGCAAAACAGTTTTTCAGTAATATCTCGTGAACGGTAACTTTTTTGGAAGAAAAATATGAAGACTAAAATTGTTTAAAATTAAATTTCTTACAAGTTTTACCTATATTATTTGTCAAAAATCAAAAATGGCGAAGTTATTGCCCTTTATTATTTTAGTCAAAAATCAAAAATGGAGAAGTTATTGCCCATTATTATTTTTGTCAAAAATCAAAAATGCCCAAGTTATTGCCCAAATTAAAATGTTCATTAAATTAAAAAGGGCGGCTGAAGCTTCAGCGCGATTTTCCCGAAAAACGAGATTTAGACTACTTATGACCCCCCCCCCCCCCAACGAACTGTCAAAGAAAAATTTACGAATTAATTTTTTTCTATTTCAAATGTTTAACCCGACTGGGCTACCTGTATTTTCCCTTATATGGTCAACCCTGCCCTATTTTCCTTTTGGATGCGCCCTTGATATTGTAGTCAAATTCTACGCACAAAGTTGCTAAGTACTTTGAAACTCAAAAGTAAAAACAAAATTGCTAAAAAGTGAAGTAATGAAATTAATTTTTGTAAATTTTTAGTAGATAATATTAAATTAAAAATAAATTCTCTTTTAGATGGAATATGCGTCAAAATACGCTTTTGGCTATCGAGTACGTGACTTCGACAGTGGAAATGATTTTGCTCACAAACAAAACCGAGATGAAGATGGAGTAACTCGTGGCCAATATCATATATTAATGCCTGATGGGCGAATACAAAATGTTATTTATTATGCCGATGATACAGGATTCCATGCAGATGTTAGTTATTGAAATTTCTTTTCCTTCTTGTTTTATATTTTTAGAATAAGTTTGAAGAAATGATTGATAGAATAATATTCTTTCAGATTTTAAATTAAGAAAATCCCACCTTTGTACTAACATGACTGATAACTGATGGAAAATATTATTATCCAGTAATTAACTTATCAACAAAAATAAAAAAATTAAAATATAATATTACTTTTAGAAAATATTATATCATCAAAAAAAACCTTTTAAATTCGTGCTGTATAATTTTCTTTAATTGTAAATATGTATGTAAAATATTTTATTATAAATTATTATTTTATTTACTCACATCCATCCTTAAATTCTTTAATATACATAATAAAAATATTTAACATATTTATAATTTAATTTAAAGTATTGCAAACAAAGTTAACGATATGTATATCTTATAAACTATATGTATTTATATTACTACTGCCCATGTTTTAAGAAATTATATTAAATTTATTTTCTTTTTGTTAATTTTTTGTTTAATTGGCTTTATTCTAAAAATTCAAATCATAAAGATCTGTGATGAATTTCAATGAGATAAGTTTTCATGAAAATTATAAAAATTG
Source organism: Philhelius pedissequus (assembly GCA_910595825.1). NCBI lineage: Eukaryota > Metazoa > Arthropoda > Insecta > Diptera > Syrphidae > Philhelius > Philhelius pedissequus. Next base: position 34,595,019 of record OU343163.1, read on the forward strand.
GGGCAGACTAAATTTATCGGTGTGGAGAGCAGCAAATTCAAATCTTAGGACAAGTTTACTTTATAGAGTTCTATTCATACAAGTTTTTTTTTCCTTTTTACTTGCGATCATAGGTACTGTAAGGCAAGTTATGCATTCGTAAAAAAAATTCTAACGATCAAACATGACATTGCGACCATAGAGAAGCCTAAGAAAGTGATCGACAAAAAATGTCTGTCTGTGTGTCAGTCTGCCTGCCAAAATGAATAAAATAAAATAATATAATTTTTTTTTTTTGAATTTCACTAATTTTTGTTAATTATGAATATTGATAATTTTTTTTGCAACAAATCTTATGTACTTTTAAGGAAATAAACTGGGCTTTCATAATAAGTAAAAAAATAACTATACTAATTAACGTGTTTTTTTTTTGAGAAAACAACTTAAAAAACAATATAAATTTGGTTTGATTGAAATTTGGGGAAAATCCGTTATTCGCACAAAAACAAATTATAAGAGTTATAAGTTCTTGATTGGATAAGAAAAATCTTATGAATCGAATGTCGTTTAGCAAAGACAAGGCCATCTTACGGCAAAGAGAGCCAAAATCATAAAAACCATTATATCTCAAAAACGGAGCGAAAACGAGAAAATTACCTCATTAGTTTTTCGACTTAGCATGACCTCAGGAACCCATGGTTTTCGTCTGCGGCGGTGACTGTGGGACACTCTGTATATGGATATGTACATATTACCTTCCTAATTTTCTTAATTAAAATACATTTAAATATACATTTGTAGGTATGTAGGTAACTATGTAAACATTCCTTGAATCATGCATTCGACAATTCATTATACTAAGAATCAAGGTAATCTTACCTACTTCGTCTTTAAACCTGCACAGGATAACTAAAATAGACTACCTATACCTACTAACAGCGTCAGTGGTTAGCTTCTACTTTACGCCAAAGTTGTTAGCTACAAGAGCAAGTTCGTACGATCCAGTCGAGTATTTTATTTTATATTATACGAGACACTGTTACATTGCGAGCGATTAGAAAAATAGGAGAAGGGAGTGGTGTTTATATGTGATTTAACATAGGGATTTCTTTGGAACCGTAAGGACTTTTCTTTCTCAAGCCAAGCGTAGCGCTCTATTTTAGTTGCGAAAAACTGTTATAACGGTTATAAAAAATTATGTTTTAATTACGATTATAGGTACTTACTATACTATAAGGCAAGTTATGTATTCGTAAAAAAAATCTCTGTCTGTCTGTCCTCGAGTCTGCAGCTTAAACGGTTCGGGGGATTTGCTTCAAGCCTTGTGCATATTGTTTTTTTCGGTAATATTATTTACAAATTTTTTTTAAGGTGACAAATAACAGTAGCTCCCATACATTTTTTGTTGGCCAAAAACAAAAATCTTATTTTTCTCAAAAACGGCTCCAACGATTTTTATAAAATAAATTAGTTCATTAATGAAGGGAAAGCGTACCTTTTGATAATTTGTGAAAAAAAAACTATTTTTCTAAAATAAAAAACAACAGTAGGTACCTCCAATACAAATGTTAAAAAACCGTTAAGAAAAAATGTATATAATTTGGGGGTGGCCGTAGCGCGATAGTTGTGTGCTCGCCTGTCAACCTCGTGGTTGCGGGTTCGATTCCTGCCGTTGTCTATGTATTCTTATAATCCATTAAAAGCCAATTCTAAAAATTGTCATAAAATAAGTTGCTGTGCTTGCTCATTACATGCTGTTTAGGCATAACACTAACAACATGTGATTGAGTAAACTAGCCCATAAAATATGACGACGAAATAAATAAAATAATGCGAATTATAAGGGAAATAAATACATAAGACACGGTAATTCTCTCCGCATTAGTTCAGCCGCCATCCCTGGAGATAAATCTGAGACAACAACCAGCTACAGTCTCAGAAAATCGCGCCACACATCTTTCCTATCCTTCTTTCTCTTCTTCCACCAGATGCCCGCGCTGTGTTAAGAAAAACATATAAAGGGTATTCATAATCCCTTAAGTTCGTGCAAAGTTATAAAAAAAAAAAAAAAAAAAAAAAATTCTCGAAAACGGCTCCAAGAATTCTTTTTATAAAAAAATGTATGTTTTTAAATTAGTTTAGTCCACTTTCAAGTATAAAAATATTTTTTTCGTACTTATTAACGGTACTTCCCATAGAACCACTTTTCATATTTTCGACTTTCTCAACATTGGATGAACCGATTAAAATAATTTTTTTTATACAAATGCTCCCTAAAATTGTTAATAAAACTGCATACTAAAATTTTCAAGAAAAAAGTTTTTTTCGATTTTTAAAAAATAAATAAAACTTTTTTTTTAAATCGATTTTTCAAAAACCAGTCACAGAAATTTTTTAAAATTTGAATTTTATATGCATATTAATAAGATGACATGTAAAAGGTGTCTGCCAGACGAAACGCCCCACTTTAGATGTTTGACATGTGTCAAACAAAGTTTGAGACACTATCCCCTTAAACATATCAAAAAATCAGCTTTGATAAAATAACGTAATTGAGTATGCACTGTTAAAAACTGCATATCTCCGAAAAGCCGCAGCTTTGAAAATTCGGAATGTCCATTCGTTCTTATCTACTTTGGTATATATTCAAAGACAAAAATTCAGATATGATTAAATGACGTATGTCTGCCGGCCATGAGATCTTGGTCTATAAGCAATACAAGAACATTTAATTATGTGTATTATAAATTTATAAAAATATACGTATTTTTGCGTACGTCACTGAATACTAAATAAAATGTAGGCCCTCATACATTTATATATATAAATGTGTTTCTCTAAAAATCACATACATCTTATGTATGCATATTACACCTAAATTATAAAGTTATATGCATATAGCTACCTAGCTGGAACTATTTAAGTGCGGAACGACCCAACTCTACAATCTATAAGGAATGATCGATATTTACCTTTGGATGATAATAATAGTAATTTCGATATGAACCATATTCTTGAGAAAAGTGGTTTCCTAATTGTGTTGCGAATTGTTTTCTTATATAATATAGCAGACAACGGTATGAAATAAATTCAAGTGCTTATTATCACTATTGATAATGTACTCACTGCTTTATTTAAACGTATGAGCAGTTATTATAAAATTGCTGGCATTTTCGAAATATTCCGAGAGCTAAAATCTCTTCCTTTAGAAGAAATTTTGAAAAAATCTGCAAACTCTGTAAGTGCTTACGCAAATGATTAGGAGGACAGACTGGGCGACGAATTAGTGCACTTCGCTGCAATGCTCAATTCTGATGTGGCTAGTATTATTGACAGGAGGAATCATGATATGAGATTTTAGGTTATTATTTTCGCGGATGATATTCATATTACATAAAGTTTAAATTTTTCGGAACTTACCGCGTTAAATTTAAGAAATATTTTCAATTTCTTTTGAAAATATTTCTTAAATTTAACGCGGTAAGTTCCGAAAAATTTAAACTTTATGTAATAGGAATCATGATGCTCTGAAAATGCAGGCTTACAAGCTGTTAATAAATAATTCTTAACAATCATGTTTCCCGATCGTTGAAATTGCCTTGCGCATTTATTTGTCTCTCATGATCACCAACAGCAGTGGTGAACGATATTTCTCAACATTAAAACGTGTTAAAAATGAATTGAGGAACACAATCAGCCAAAAACGTCTTAATCACCTCACTTTAATAAATGTTGAACATGATTTACTTCAAGAATAACAACATCATTATTTATAAATTTGCCAAATTAAATCAAGAAAATTTTATTTGTAACAGTTTTGTTTTATTTACTACCATACACTCGATAAGTACCTAACCTAATAGGCTTTTCACACCAAACCCAAAACCGGGCTTTCAGCTAAAAGTTTACGAAAATTCGAAAACCGTTCACACTGAACATTTACAAGTTTTCGTTTGACATTTCAATTATCTCGGCACCGCAGACAACAACAAATAGTTTGTGAATTGAAATTGCAATTACCTCAGACAGCTGTTTTTTTTTCGTTTTTACTGGCAGCAACCCATCAGCTATTTATGTGACGATTAATTGAGCACTGAATGTTTCACAAGGTGTGTTTGCTTAGTTCATCTTGCAAATCCAACACGTTTTCGACAAGTTTTATTTAAAACTTGTGGTTTATCAAAACGAGTGGTTTATCAAAAAATGTATGGGAAAACTTGTGTTTTCGCTTTAGGTTTTCAGCCAAAACCGATAATTTCGCGAAAACGTGTTTTGGGTTTGGTGTGAAAAGGCTATAAAAGAGTCTAAAGGCCCCTTTAAAGAATTTGCTACAGGCCCCGCGCTGGCTTAAAACGGCACTGGGTTAACTGCAGCTGAACACTCCTAATGGTGCAAAAAACTAAGCGAACATAGCTTTTTGGCGTTTGTCAAACATGTGTTATTTAGTAAAATGATAACCGTAGACATGTTTAAATTTAGACTAAACTGTTTTAACATTGCACTAAATTGTTTAAAATTATGCGCCATAATTTTTCCTGATTTGTATTTTATTCATTTATATTAAATATTAATCAATCATTTAAACTGACGATAACCTTCTTACTAGGTAGGTACTCATTATTTTCAGCCATGAATCATGATTTCGATTTTGAATCCATAAACTACATTATGTGCAATGATGATTGCATAAATCAGAATACTTTTACAAACTGTTACCTAATCCATCACAGCCAAACACCGTAAAACGACTCCAAAGTATTTTCATTGATAAACCTTGACAATTTTTCCAATTGAAGTACATACGTAGTTAGAGGTAGGTATACCTACTCAAAGGTACGACCGTCATACGATACAATGCATAACTTTCCATCAAAATTGGCAGAACTGGTTGACCAGCAAGGACACTGCCATGCCAACATCGACAGAATCCTCGTTGTCTCAAAATCTCATCCACTCGAATATACACCTACTAAAAAAAAAAAAAAGGGAAAGATTTTTGTATGTGAGCATTGGAATGAAACATCTACAAGCTTTCACGTGAGAGCCAAGCAGAGCAGTATGTCTGTTCTGTATAGCCTCGCACTGTCTGTCTCATCATCATCCAATATACATACATACATAATTTATCTATCTACATAACATCATAGGATGAAAAAATCACATCAAATCGAGAATGCCAGACTGCCAGAGATCGAACAAACTAAAATTGAAACACAACTCAGAAATAAGAAACATCCCTTCCGGGAAATTTTCATTTTCCACATCCCAACCAATCCCACCCTTAATGTCTGATGCGATATGCGAAAACTCCAGCTTTCAGAGTACCTACATATACAACAACTAAATAGTATACGCCCGAGTCGAGACATGAAAAGAGGTTGATTTTGCATTGCAATTTTGATGTTTGCTCTATTGGAAATGGAAAAACTAAAAATGCTATAGGTACATTGTACAATTTAACACTACGCTCGCCATTACCCTTGCCAGATACGCCATTATACGATTTTCCTGGAAAACGGCATGAAATTCTCTCTCTCTTCGCTCATCATCAAATCATCAATTTAGTACTCACATTCACTACTTACTCAGTACTTTGGGTATTTTCCTTCGCAAAAGTTGTTTTCAGCTAGCCATATCCAAAAGGAAAACAAAAAAAAAAAAATAATAATAATTTTGATAACAAGATTATAAGGTACTATTACTGCGAAATAGGTGAAGCGAAAGCTTTCTCCACTCGCGTTGTTGTCGCCGCCGTCATTATCGTCATCATATACGTAGTCAGTCGGTCGAGCAAAATACTCTTCGGAAAATTCCTTTCCCTTTTTATTTTTTAAAAAAAGAAAATAAATTTAAAAAAAAGGATGTATCTAATTTTGTTTCGGAAAAAAAAGATAATCACTAATAGTATATGAGTGCCGAAATCACTACGCTACACAATTTTTTCTCACCCTTCTTCTTCTGCTATCTTCTGCTTATCTTTCCTCTGAAACTCTTGGTTATTATTTTTGTGTCGAGTGTCCGTGGAACGTCGTCGCTAATATTTCATTTATCGTGTTTTTCGCATCCTTCATGGATTTATAAAAAAAAAAGAAAAGAATATTTAAAAAATAGTTTTTATCATAGATATTATAAATATATATTTTTTTTTTGTTCGAAACAACCCCAAATTGGACTCTTCCGGACTTGGGGTTAAATTTGTGTCCTCTCTTCTTCGGTCGTCCTCGATGGTGTATACCTTTTGATTTTTCGCAAACTAGGGGTGGTACAGTTTCTGTCGATATAATTTATCTTTTCACATCGTGGAATCTTTTTTTTTTTTGTATCTTGTTTGCCTACAATATTGTGTGGTTGGTGTTAAACTGTGTATATAATAATAATCTATATGTTGAAAAGTCCTATTTGCTATACCTACCTACATCATAATTATAATTGGAAATATTCGTGTATAGAGAGGTATGAAGTTTAATAGAGTGTAAATTCCGTTTTATATCTAAACGTGGTCCTTTTACAGTCTCGTTAAAGATATCTCGTTAAATGTGTATGTGTAAATTGCTTAGTAGTACAAAAGATACATGTATAATCAAAAAAAAAAAATATATCTATAATGAAAAAAAAGATTAATAGTTTGCAATAAGAAAAAATTAGAGTGTGACACCCAAAACCAGATATGTACCCCTGTTTCCTACACACATATCCTAAAAGTATGTCACAAAATAAAATACTTAAACAAAAAAAATAATAATCCCTAAGGATTTCTATATAAATAAATACAATATACTCGTATACATCTCTTGGAATATTAAACAATTAAAATCTCTCATCAAATTTATTATAAATAACAAAAAGCATACAAATCCAATTAGAGGATTATTCTAAAAATCCAGGTTTGTATACATACTCGTACATTGATATAAATTTCTTCAGTCAAAACATAATCATATTTATATACGGTTGATTGCGTTTATTGGTATGTACTTTTTATTCTTTGATTTTTCTTTCTACTTCGGGATGGGCATAATGTGGAAAACGTAAAATTAAAAATATCTCGTGTGTATCGTGTTTGATTGGAGAAATTATCCTTTGAACTTTTTTTTTTCTTATATCCTTGATGTTTGTTATATATACATACCTACATTCATATGTATGTATGTATGTAGGCAGAGCAGAAAATCCCGATTGTTTAGTGAAATGAGAATGCACAATTAATTTGTATAGAAAATCCTTGAAACACTTTTTTTATATATACAATATATGTAGGTACATCTTTTTTATCTTGATTTCAATTGTTTAGTTTGGATTAAATATAAATAGGGTAAACCAAACTATGTATGTAAATTGGCATAAAAGAAACTATCTGTATAGTTGGGCGAAATTGGTATAGGCATTTTTTATATTATTATTATTTGAGATTTGCAAAATAGATAAAACATGGAGAAAACATTAATCAAAAATTAGAATATGTACATATAATATTAGATTGCCATCAATTGAATTTTCAGTAAAGAGAGTAACACAATTGCATTCATACTCATTATTGGCAAAATAGACAATCAATGGCATAGCTCCAGAATCTAATTGATTAAAATCCTTTACGTCCTATATCTGACTCGGTAAGGGTTGTTCTGCATAAAATATGACCACATTTTTGTAAAAATCTCCATCCCAGCGCCACCTATCGGGTCCAAATTTTGTCAAAGACTCTTTTTATTTAAATATAATACAATGAGAATTAGACCCAAATCGTTGTATAAATATGAACTTTCGAATAAAAATAAGCGACTTCAGCGCCACCAAGACGGTAACTAAAATAACCTTAGTTACTCAGATTTAGGGACCAGTTTCGTGGATTCAAAGCCAGTTGTACACAAATGTGGTTCAATAATTGATCTGTGGTTCAGTAATTTTAAATTACAGATTTCGGTGGATTAACTGAGGTTGAACGATGGTTCAATCATACATTTGACGACAGTTATCACATACTTGAACCTTGAACCATTGTTGGACCACAGCCGAAATCGGGAGTTAAATTGCTGAACCTTGGATAAAATATTTGAACGACGTCTACACAACTGGCACTGAATCTACTGAATGGAAATGGCATATTTCGTGAGCTTAAATGATTTTAATTCGCTATTGAGTCCTCCTTACCAAATTTCAGAGCGCCAATGACACAGTATCAGTCAGTTTTCTTAAACAACACTTCTTTGCTCGGAATTGCCAATTTTTTTGGGCGTTATGTAATATTTTAAGTTATGACCTTATTCTATATTTCGTTAAGTGAAATATTACAATAGTTGGTCTTATTTCACAACTTTATTTTATTTTATCAAAGTCAACTTAGGTTAAATTCTAAAATATTCACACCGATTGCAGAAACAGATGATTACCCTGCGTGTGGAATCAAACCCAATTTAGAAATAGGTTTGCGTTATTTAGTTGTTTCGTTTAGTTTGTAACAGATAGCTTGAAATTCAGAAAATAACGTACACAATTAAGGAAACATGGCTCAAATTTTGCAAAAATACTAATTAAATTTAAAACAAATGTGAGCTCTTTCCTAATTACCAGTGAGATTATGAAAGCACTTGCAAGTGCCGTATTTCCATTTCTCATTCTTAAATCGAACAGTTCGTACAGGGATTATGCAAAACATACGGAACTTTGGTAAGATAATACATATATACATTTTGACTATTGAGCGTTTCAGCATAATATCGGCTTGTTTTATTTTTATGATTTTGGATTCCTATAGGGCCAAAGAAGGACACTGGAGAAAAATTTCTGGATTTCTTGAAGATATATTTTTAGTACACATGTTAGAAAACAGATGGCGCATCGGCTTTGATATTGCTTGATGATTCGAAAAACAGCCAGCTGGCGTAGTTGATCCACTTGCCATTACGCAATATGACAGGTTGTCATTTTCGTTTTTCAAAGTATTTGTGATTCATTGTGATTTCCATGAATTTTGTTAAGATTTCTATCAAAAAATTGGATTGCAAGGAATGAGGAAGCAACTGCTTTTGATTTCATTCTGCTTCAATTGGATTTTGGTAATTTGTAAATCAGTGAAAATTTTACTCATTTTTTGACTTAAAAGAAACCAACTAATATTATGCCAGTTGACTTGATTTTCTTTAGGTATTCAATATTAAATCGCCGATGAGTTACATATTCATACAAATCATTCATCTCTCTGATTGATGAAAACGAAGCCACCAGGAATTCCTGAATTTTTTAGATGTTCCCAATTTGCCGCCAAACAATTTTTTTAAATTTAACTATATGCCTGTAAGACCCAAGGTCTTTTAAATGCAACCGGAATTGCACGGCACTAGTTTGGCACAGTGGATTTGAGAGCCAGGTATTGACTGTCTCATTTTAACCCATGGGAGGCATCCAATTAAAATTGGAGGTATAGAAAAGAATGCGCATAGCGTGGGGATCGAACCCACACGTCCTAGTTAGCAATCAAGCACTTTATCCACTGCGCCATTGCCACCCATTTGCAATTGAAAGTCGACACAGTTATAATTTTGTTGCACAACAACCTCAATGCACTTTAGGTTCAATGAAACTTTGTAACGGAAATCGTTTGACTGTGAAAAATCTCTTTGAAATGTCATTCAAACGCCGATTTGAGGGGAAAATTCAAAATGGTCTTTCCCACGGATTCCGCTTATTCTGAACGATTTATCATTCGTATTCAATCGTTTTTATTTCCCGTGTCCCATGAACAATCGCTGGAAGTTTGTGGAGTCAGTCTTGGATTGCCTTGTTCGCCTGTTCCTCACATAGTTAATTCAACGTTTTATTAACATTTGTTACAATTTTTTGTTGTTGTTAATAGATGACTCCCACTAGCGAAATGTAAAAATTCAAGCTTCAATTGTTATTTTTTTATATTTATCTATTTATAAACACTTAAGTGCATCTCAGCGACGCCCTTGCTCTTAAAGGAATTGTTGACATAATTTTTGCAATGCCAACATTAGGATTGCTTACCCTATATAATGTAATTATTTCAGGATTCATTATTATCATCACGAATCTTCTTTTTTTCTTCAAAAATAATTTGCTACACAGGTCAATTAATTTTTAATTATAAGCATAAATAAAATATCACCACAAGGACATTCCAAGCGCCTTGGCAAATTTGGAGGCGCTCTGATGGCAATTTCAGACACCTTGACCATTTTGCATTAGGGATGATCCACCGCACAAGGTCGGTTTTGGTAAAGTGATATGATAGTCGCAGCAGGATGGTGGAGGAGGATAGTTTCAAGATGTCTTAATGCAACCAACTGAATTATTTAAGTTCTCATCTGCGGTAAGGTACATCAAATTACTTGGTGATTATCGTCATTAATTTAAAATGCAAATCGTATTAACAGTCCCTAAAAGAATAAATAAATGCTTTAAAAGATTAAAAACCATATTCGAATTGAATTTGCGAGACCTTGCGAACACTTTAACAGAAAGTGACATAATTTAAATAACAGTGGACCAGAGGTCAAATGTCACAGAAGCATGATGGTGCACTTTAATTTATAACTGTTCGGGGTTCACACAGAAACAAGGCCAATGGTATTTCCATTTTAGTCAACAATGTTTCAATTATTTTTAGGAAAGTTCAACGTCTCTAGTAGACACGATGACACGTTTTGACATAGGCTAAGTAACCTTAAGTAACCAACAGCTCTTGTGAACAGACAGATTTAAACTTTTAATTACTGGATTCCAATATTTATTTTATCATCTAATGGAAAATCCAGAATGAATATGGCTTTAGTCTAAATGGTCACTTTGGTTAGGGCAAATATGAACTAATTAACTGGTGTTATTATTCTTTAAGTTTCTTGGCAATAATTTTTGATGTGTAAGCTTCTAACCTCTCGGCAGGGGTTATATTGAAAATTAAGTTACGAAAGTAACACATTTTTTTGTTTGTTTAAGAAGGTTGGTGAAATTGATAATGGATGTTGCAAAACGGTTCGTGAATTTAGGAAGGACTCTTGTACCTTTATAAACATCCCTTACCAAATTCACCAACCATTTAAAAAAAAATTAAAAAGTAAATGCAGAAACCATTAACGTAAAACCGAACTCGATTAGACTGCTATAACACCTTATAGTTTGATCCTGTTATTTAAGCATGCGTTGAGATTAAAAAATTGGAGTAATCATTTATTCTTCCCTGTGCTTTTTATTATTGCTCAGATTACTGCATCGTAAAGCGAAAGTGGCCTAAGCTGATATCTGATTTCAATGTGGATGAGATGTTACACTCAGATTATTTTCCAATATTTGTGGAAGTTGTAAGATGGAATTACATTGGGAATCACCCTCCGACCAACAAAAACAATATTTGTTACCAAAACTACGATGGAAAAACTCAGATCTCCTGAATTATAGAGAATCTAAATTGTATTACTGTCAATATTTTTAAAAATGATCTACAAACTGTTAGTGGTTCTAATATTCTTACATCAGCGAAAAAAGAAGCTGCTACTCCATTGATATAGACAAGAACTGCTGGCAAGAATAAGCATCCCTGGTACGACTGGGAGTGTGAGTCAGCAAGAAAAAAAATATTTTGCTTATCTACGCCTTCTTAGAAGGAGCAATTCGAAATTCGCAAAAACTATGTATCACGAAGCAAACAAAAAGTATAATAGATTATGCATGGAGAAACAAAAGACTTACACACAAAACCTTTCAAAATTACTTTTGAGTATCAATGACAGTCGGTCTTTCTGGAAGACGGCTTCGCGAAAAGCATCAAATTGGAAAAATTGGTTTTAGCTGAGCATTTTGAAAAATTGCTTATTCCATCTCCTAAAAAAATCCAATGCAATATGCACTTCCATATTTTTGCAAGATCTGGCAATTGACAGTCCCATAGACATTCAAGTGGTCAAAAATGTTCTTCATCGATGTGGTCTTAATAAAGCCCGGAGTGAAGAACAAACACCATATGAGAAGAATGCTACTGACGATTTTATCCAAAAACTAACACTTACATTTAACTTCATTTGGACCACAGGAGAAGTGCCTGCAAGTTTTAAGAAAGGCGTTATCCTACCAATTTTTAAAAAGGAAATCCTACTGACCCAAACAACTATAGATGCATATCATTCTTAAATACGATTACAAAAATCTTTACAGGAATCATACTGGAACGTCTTACAGACTGGGTAAACGAAAATAACCTTCTAAGTGAATTCCAAGCTGGATTTCGAAAAGATTAAAGTACAATCGATAATTCAGCAATCGATCTTCTGCTTGACAAGCATCGCTCGGACGTATCTACACAAGGGAAACAAACTGTATGCGTTCTTTGTAGATTTTAAGTCAGCTTTTGATTGTATCGACAGAAGAGAACTCTTTTACAAATTAGGAAATCTTGGAGTTTCATCAAAAATGTTAAAGTCATTACTAAAACTAAATATATGAACAAAACATATCCGTAGTGTGGGATGGAAATCTTCTCTCCAACTGGTTTCAATCAACATCAGGCGTAAAACAAGGCTGTCTCTTGGGACCGCTACTTTTTTCAATATATTTGAATGATCTTATTACTTTCCTACCTGGAGGAATAATATTTGAGGGTTGTACTATAAGAATACTTCTTTATGCAGACGACATCGTTATATTTGCGGAAACAGCAAACAGGCTGCAAATTATGACTTACAAACTTCAGGAGTACTGCACACTTTGGAAGCTACAATTAAATACGAATAAATCGAAAATCTTGGTCTTCCGAAATGGAACAGGTCGCTGTGCTAGAGAAGAAAAGTGGTTATGGCAACATGAGGAACTTGAAGTGGTCAAGTGCCTTGGAGTCTTAATCACCCCAAAGCTGTCCTTCAAAAAACATCTTCAAGAAAAGCTAAACGTTTCCAAAAAAAAGCAATAAACTGTAGTTGGAAAAACGTTTTAAGCAAACGCATTATTGCGCCAAGTGCAAAATTTAAAATCTTTGAAGCGGTGATGAAAATCGATTATGTGCTATGCAGCAGAAGTTTAGAGTGTTTCCGAATTAGAAGAAGTTGAAAAACTGCTTAGATATTTCATTAGAAGAATTTTCAAACTACAAGAAAATACACCGACGTACATTTTGATTTGGAAATGGGTTTACCACCGCACTACATCCACACCTGTGTCCTCTGAAGCAGTCAAGCCATTTGGAGGCATTGACGAAGTTCGATATGTTAATTCCTGAAATATTAGAGAGCTCTTCCAAATTATTGAAGAAGTAGCTACCTAACAGATTCTTTCTCTGGTGACAGAGTACAGGGCAGTGGCAGAGAAGGTGTATGGTGTCCTCATGCACCTTTTCGTCACCACATCCCCTGCATAGATCGTTTGTACGGAGTTTCATTTTGAATTTATGATATCCCAGCAGGGTATGTCCAATAATTATGCTTATAAGAGAGCGAAGGGATGTCTTGTTGAGTTGCATAATTCTGTCTATCCTCTGCTTGTTGAAGCATGTCAATATTTTCCTGGTAGTGTCACAAGTGTCAAGTAGGTTCCACCTTGTGTTGGATTTCTTTAGGATCCTGTCAGAAATGGAACAAATTGTTCCAATGATTTGGGTTCCAATTTCTCTCATTCCACTGAAAGAAACGTGCGGACAATAAACTTTATCGAGTGTGTTGCAATCAGGAAAATTTGATGACAGATTGGGAATGAGGCTCAGGCTTGACAACTGACATAATTTTCCTGTTCCACTTTTATACTGTTTTAATTTATCCTGATGCGTTTTTCTGATCACTATAACTGGCCCCTTAAACTGTGTTATCAGTTCGAATTCCCCCGTTGTTATTGATATTTTGTAAAGAAATGTCAATTTATTTCTATAATGGTATCACCAGTTCTCAATGTTATTTTTTCCGTCGAATTTTCCTCACAAAACACACGCTTATAAAGTTCGCAAATTTCGCACTTTTGACTTAATAAATTTAAGGAAAATCAATTTTTTGTTTGTTTTTTTAAAAATATTTCTCAAAAACTTTTAAATATATTGATTGCATTGTGCTTTGTTTTCTAAGTAAATGGTAGACACTGCCTTTAAAATGGTATATAAAAAATATGTTATGAAAAACAATGCAAAATAAAATGCACGACTGGATCGCACGTACTTGCTCCTATGTTCGATCACATTATATGCAAAAGATTCTTAATAAAACGACTAAATATATTTTTAAAGTTTTTCACTTAATTTCTTATATATACAAATTCTTAAACTTTTCTTTAAGATAATTGGTAATGTTCATACCATTAAATATTTAATAAAATAAATTCAAAAACAAAATTTCAGAAAAAAATTCAAAAATCCAACAAAACTATTTTTCGAAAAATTAGAAATTAAATACTATTTAGATTTTGAAGGAGCTGCAGTATAAATTTTTTTATCGAAATCCGTTAAGTCTTTTATGAGAAAGTCGAAAATCAATAAAACGGTTGTATGGCAGGTACCGTTAATAACAAAATATTTTAAAAACTTTTTTGGCCGAAATGTAGACCATACCCAAAGTAGTACACACCAATTTTTATAAAAATCGTTAGAGCCGTTTTTTAGATAATTAAGATGGTAGAAAAATTTGTATGGCAAGTACCGATATTTTTGGGCCTAAAACAACGATTCACAAACATATTTTGGACAATCACCTAAAATGCTTAAGTACCAAGTTTGAACCAAATCGGTTCAGCCGTTTAGGCTGTAGATCGTTCTACAGACAGGCAGACAGACAGACAGACGGAATTGCGGGACCAACTTTGTTGGTGTTCTCTATGATAGTAATGTCATGTTTGATTCTTAGAAAAAAAAAATTTTTTTACGAATACATCGCAAGTAAAAATCACGACTGCGTTGCAATTACCTTCTTGTTCTTATATCCGATCATATTGTAAACACAGGGTTCTTAGTAGATACGGCAAACTATATTCCTAAAGTCATTTTTTACTTATTTTTGTATATTCAAAATTTGCTTTTCAGAAATGTTTCTTGGCAAAAATTTTGGTGTGGAAATTTTAAATATTTAATAAACAAAAACTAAAACCACAACTTCAAAAAAAAACCTCCAAAAATTCAAAAACTATTTTTTTCGAAATTTTAAGCATGCAGTACTATTGAAAAATTGAAGTCCCTTTTATAGAAAAATTTCGATTGAAATCGGTAGGGGTATTAATGTGGAAATCGGGTTTAAAAGTTTTAAGACAGTTAATAACATTGTATGTTAATGTTTTTTTGACCAAAATTTAAACAATACCTACAATACAATTGTAGGTAGGCAGGTTCTATCGTTAGAACAGTTTTCAGGATAATTACCTTTTTGATACCGGTTGCATGGCAGATATCGTTATTTTTGGAGCTAAAATAAAAGATTTTAAATAAGAATCTAAAGGGAATCATCTAAGACGCTTAAATACCAACACCTACAAATATCTCCACTCTTTTCGTGTTCTCTATCATCGTACTGACAAGTTTGATCAAAATCTCGAGTTTAATTTTTTCCCAAATACAAAAACCTATAGTAACCTAGATGCATTCATACATACATCGCTTGTAATAAATCAAATTTAACTAATCGTATATACAACAAGTTATTCTCTAGAAAATTTTTAATTAACTAAAAAAAGATTCAAAATCAGTTCACTAAACAAAAAAAAACAATCTCCCAAGTGTTTTGTAGACGAACTATTATTTGCGATTTTCCTTTCCTTGGAATTTTAAGCTACCACCCCTTTGCTTTAACCATGGAATGGAAACCTACTTAACTTTCCCTTTAAAGGAAATAAGGAACAACATTTCACTAGGTCAAGAAAAACACAATGGGACACATAACAAATGACTAGCTTTTCGTTGTTGTTGTGGTTTTTTTTTTGTTCCGGCTAAATCAAAAAATATTTGGCAACGGAAATAAGTGGAAGGCAGTTTCTCCATCGGTTTGTTTGGCTGCCAACTTCCGATGTTCTTTTGACATATGAAATCTACTTTCAAAGTTATACAATATTCAACACCTGATCTTTGAATATTTCTAGATTTTATAAATTTAATTATTTTAATTTTATAATAATAATTTTATAACACCTAATCATGATTAAATAAAAAGATCCTTAGAGCTGTCAAATCCTTATACAATACCTACTCACACCAAGATAAATAAATGCTTATGTATTCTACATTTAATTTCATTTTTTGTAATTTAAAAATGTGAACAAAATAAATTCCTTCAAATATATGTACAATGTCGGTATATGATGTCCCGGAAAACGACTATAACCTATATCTCATGACTTGCCACGAATATTTAATTTGACCTTACATCCCTTGTGGTAAAGGTTTGCTCATGCATTTTATGAATGTATATGTCATGATATTCCCTTGGTGTGTAGTTCAACTGTTGGTTACATAAAATAAAAACAAAATAAGAAGAACATGGTTGCATAAGATTGAGTTTATTTAGCAAGAGAAAGTTTAATTTCTATGAAAAAGTTAAAGCTTTTGCAATTAAAAACAAAGTTAAAGTTTTTTTTTTAATTTTATGCAATACATTTATATCAAAGTGAGTAACTAAGTGTAACTTAGTTCAGAAAATATATTTAGCTTAGTTCTACGTTAAAGTGTCGTTGTCGAGTCTTATCATTAATTCTTTTTCAAAGCATTCAAAGTTTTTCGATTTTGGACACAAATATAATAAAACTTAAAAAAAAAACTTAAATGCACCACTGGATCGCACGTACTTGCTCCTATGTTCGATTACATTATATTTCGTAGTGCAGTATTATTTAGAGTTTGAAAGAGCTCCTGTATAAAAATTTTGATCAAAACCCCTTGAGCCGTTTATGAGAAAGTCGAAAATCAATAAAATGTGTGTGTGTCAGGTATCGTTAATAACAAAATATTTAAAACAAAAATGTTTGGCCAAAATGTAGACCATACCCAATGTATTATACACACCAATTTCTATCAAAATCGTTAGAGCCGTTTTCGAGATAATTAAGATGGTAGAAAAATTTGTATGGCAAGTACCGTTATGTTTTGTGTTAAAACAACGATTCAAAGATCTATTTTGCACAACCACCTAAAACGCTTAAATACCAAGTTTGAATAAAATCGCTTTAGCCGTTTAGGCTGTAGAGAGTTGTACAGACAGACGGAATTGCGGGACCCACTTTTTTGGTTTTCTCTATCATGGTAATGTCAACTTTGATTAAGATCTCTAGTTCGATTTTTTTCCAAATGTAAAATTTGCCCTATAGTTACGGTGACCATCCGTCCCGTATTTTTCGGAACAGTCCAGTATTACGCTCGACTCTCTCGGAAAAATTTTGAGAAAACCCGGTACGTATCTACAACTGTCCCGTATTTTAGTTTTTGTCCCGGGCTTGTCCCATATTACCATATATTTATATTATTTGAATAACGTTAAAAACAATTTAACAATTTTATTTACATTAATTTAATTATGTGTTTAATATTTTTATGTCAAAGTGCGAATTCGCCTTAACAAATGGTACAGAGGGAATTACTATAAAAGCATGTTCACTGAACGCATTCATTTGTCACCTTTGTTGAGCTGTCAGATTTCTTTTCAAACTGTATCTTCACAAACTTCAAACTGTATCTTCACAAAAAACACAATACCTATATAAATTTGAAATGTGAGTGTTTACTTGTGCAAGAAAATGGAATTTGTTTCTTTTAATTATTTACAAAAATTTAGAAATTTGTGAAATGCCTTCAAATAGAAAATGTGAATTCAACGATGATCTTCAGAGGGAATTTTTCTTCATAAACAACAATGAAAAAGCCAATTCCGTAACCTGTTGAAAATACGTTTCTACGTTTTCTATAAGTAGTGGTGGAAGAAATGATATTGAACAGAATCTGACTTTGATGCCACTTCAAACAAAAGTGTACGATGCTTTTTTAATTCGACAAATTTTCAAGGACCTGCAAAGAAGAGTGCAATTAATGAAGGCACCTGGACTCATTCAGGTCTAATGATTGCACAATGCACATCGAAATTTATTAAAAGCTGTTTTGATCAAATATATTCCTGTGTACACGTTTTTCAATGTTCTTGAGCCAAATTATATCGAAAGAATTAAAAATTCTCTGCATAGAGTAAGTTTTGTGACAGTTTTTTCTGATTGTTCTAATCATGGCTGTACAAAACTGTCCGCTCTTGGTTCGTTATTTTACACCACAACTAGGTATCGTTGTCAAGACTTTGAAGGTTGAAAATCTTCTAAGGGAAACATCGGACATCACTTCAAAATACATACATAGATAAAACTTTGATAAAATGTTGTCAATATTTGCTGGTCAGCAAGGAAAGGCAACACTTTTCAATAAACTTCAAGCCACTACCAGTAATGACCTCATTGGAGTTAATTATGCTGCTCACGTTTTAAATAACTATTACCTCTACACTGTTCATGTTGAAAAATTTAGGTAAGGAAATTTGCGAAAATCTCAGACTAAATACTTCAAACTAGTTCGTTACAGAAAATCTAGTTGGCTATTTCTAAAACCAGCTATTGATAGAATAATTCAACTTTATTCAATCCTTTAAGTGCCAATTTTTCAATAGTCAGTTAAGCAGTCAGTTAGTACATATTATCGAGATAGAGAAAAAATCAGTTTTTCAACAGTCAGATACAACTTAAGCTAGGAATAAAGTTATCTGCTCATTTTAGAACGAAATAAGGAGTTATCTGAGGAATAAAATAAATACCTATTTTCGATGTCAAAAACACTTTGAAAAATTTCGGTTTCAGACTTGCTCTCGTAACAGACAGTTCTAATTATAGACCTTGTTCTATATAAGTTTACTTTCTCTTGTTGTTTTAATTTTCTCTTCATTATGAAAATTCAATGTCTTGAATGTAATTTCCTAATTTCAAAAAATGATCGATGTTGTTATCCGGTTGTTTAACAGTCAAGTACTCGTAAGTTTATTCCTCTGTCAGCTAACTGGATGTTTATCTGGAGATTGAAAAATCGGCTCTAAGAGAAATTTTCTTATTTTAAAGAATTTGTTTAACAACTCTTCATCTGAGGTCCTTCTTTCTTCATTTTATTCAATCCGAGGCCTAAATTTTTCATGTGAACATATTATTAGCAGAGTCCCAAAAAATTTGCATGTCTAAAGTTGCGCTAGCAATGAAATGCCTTAAATTAAAATTAAAATCTAGATTAGGAGAACAATTGATAATATTTTGTTTGCAAAGAAATTGATCAATGAATAAATCAAACAAAAATCAATTGCCCAAAAGTATTGTAAAGCAAATATTCATCAATTTTACATAACGTGTTATGAATACTTAGATCATTGGCATGCATCTTTTAAAGAATATTAGGTTTTAAGTTGAGTAATTCTTCGAAACATTCCTATTTTCTACCTGGTCAGAAATAGAATCTTCGTTATCTTTTGTCAACCAAAGGTAGAGTACAACTATTAATGATTCCACCTTGTTTGACGAATTTGTGTGTCACAAAACTATAACAAAATGGATAAAGAACAAAATAACTGTGGCCGAGAAATGAAAAGGCATATTTTAGCATTTTTGCAAACAAAGTATAAACTTCAAAAATATTTTACTTATTGTCGAGTTAGGCCTCTTTCTGCCAAGTTCAAATGCTCCAACCGAAAAAGTTCTTTGCATAATGAATAATATTTGGAGAAATGAAAACACACAACTTGATGTTGAAACTCTCAGAGCCATGTTAATGGTAAAATTAAACTATAATTTTAGCTGCCAGGAAATTAAAAAAATATTTAATAGGTAACAATAATAATCATCAAAGAAATTTGTTGGTAATATTTTCTTAATGTTTATTTTTCAAAGACTTTGTAAAAAAAAGGTTGAATATTAAAAAAAAGGCAAAGTTTTTGTATTTTTTCAATTTTCAAATTTATGTCCCGGGTTTTGCTCAGAGAAATATGGTCACCATACCTATAGTACCTATATATCGCAAGTAAAAATTAAAAATTTTGATGTGTATAATGGTGAATTTACACGTATGTGTCTTTGTTTATGTTTTCAGCAAAACAAAGGAAAATTTAAAGTCAACATTATTCAAGGATGTGAATTTTTAAAATTTAAAAAGAATAATTTTTTTAAATGTAAAAAGTTTGCAAGGCCACAATGTCAGTCAGGTTCTGATATAGCAGTGGTCAAATCGTAGCACTTGAAGTCATTGTTAAAATGTCAAATGTGGAATAACTTTCGTCGGTGTCATGGCTATCTATGATGGATGACCCTGAACATGTGGGACTGAATATAAAATATTATATACATTACATTAAATTATTCCGAGAAAAAGTTTCCTCATATATCCTACAGTGAATGTGGAAAAAAAACACTTAAGAAAGTTATTACCAAACATAAGGTTGAATACGTTTCTATTTAATTCCCATGGTGTTATACCTAGATATATGTATGTAGATATGTAGATTGTAGATTATATCACAGCATAATATAATGTACTAGGACCTATATACACTACTAAAAGAATATATGTACCTAGAGATATAATAAATAAATAAACGAATAAGAAATTATAATTAGTTCTTCCATTTTCTTGCCAATATTGATATAATCGTATAAATGGTCCATAGACTGCGATTAATTTTGTCATAACAAATTATTGCAAGTCTATTTGACGTTTTGTTATATCAATACAGTTTCATCGTGTAAATAAAATATTCTGCCTATTCATTCTTGTCAACGTAACAACAGAGCTCAGAGCGCCATTATTTGTGTTCGTCTTATAGCGAGTTTCATTTAAATTTCAAAGATCTCTCAAAATCAAGATTTGATCTTTTAAATGAAACTCTGTGGACAGATTTAATTGTAGTATTGGTGAATGATGACATACACAATATTTTGACATTACACGCTTCCTCTGACATTTTCGTTTAGGATGGAACATTGTTTATAGAAACATCGATGTTTCAATATCGATATAATGATGATGATAATCGATGCCAAGGAAAAAATATTTATGAACTAATTTTATTATGTATTATATAAGTTTTATTTAACAAACCTAAAAATACGATCTTTGAGAGTCAGCTTTAATTCTAGACAAACTTTCCGACTAAGCAACAATCTGATTATGAATAAAAAACTACAGAAAAACATTTACCGGTAGGCAAAATAACAAAAAAAAAACAATTGCTAAGTTACCATACCCATAAACCATATTGTCAAATAGGAACTATCAGAGCTTTTACTTGAGAAAACAACACTGGTTCTGCATAAAAACCAACACCACGTTTTCCTTTTCATATTGAGTGTGTTTCTTTATTCATTCTTGGATGTCCATAATATTCGGAATACCAGTTTTGCGTTTCTTTGCTCCACGAAATTTCCGGATAAACTATTTTGTTGTTTCTTTATTCGTTCCAGAACGTTTAGAATGCATTTTTTTTATTCCATGTTAAGCACGGAATGCAAAGAATATACTCGGAATATCCTACTCATGATTTAATGAAAACAAGATTACGACACTTCTGTTTTTGACATATTTTATTGACTTCACCAGAGACCAAAATCCATTAATCCACATCGGAATAACAACAATTTCCAGATTTTTGGTCTCTGGTGACGTCAATAAAATAAGACAAAAAAGAAGTGTCGTAATCGTGTTTTCTCTGATCCATGTATCCCAGTCATGTGAATGTCAAAAAAATGACACCAGACAAAGACGGAAACCAAGTAAATAAAATGGATGACCAATCATTTTTTATATTCTTAATATTGAAATAAATATATAATAATATAATAATTAAATGCGAATTGTCTTAATTAATAAATTAAACATATATTATACTATATAAAATATATATATATATATATATTATAATATATTATAAATATTTTATGTATTTTATACTATTATCTATTTTTTCAGCTGACTGATGTCATCTTTTTCTTTTCTATTCTTCCGAATAGTATTTTTGTTTTCTTATTCATTCCATTCTGGATAAACATTTCGTCTTTTCCATTAATTCTATTCCTTATCCGGAATAAATAAAGAAACACACTCATTATTAAAAATAGTTCATAGGTTCACCAAGTACGATGTATCGATACTTTTATCGGCTTAAATATCGATATTAAGACATCGATTCTTATAAACGATACATCGTGCATTGTTGCATCCCTATATTAGATTCAGTTGTTTAAATTTCTGGAAAAAACATCTGTTCATCATCAGACGAGGAAGACGATGGCGAAGATGAAGACGAAGCTATTAAAAACTCCGCTAAGTTTATAAAATCTAAATTATTAAATTCTTTGTCCATTATTTGTTTATTTTTTTCAATTTTTTAGCACACACTGGCACAAATTCGCAACAAATTAATAACAAAATATTTTCCATTTGACGTTTGACAGAAAAGACTTTTTATATGTATTTGTGTATTCAGATCAAATCTGCCAACCCATCAGAGATGAGATCTTTCGTGTTGAGATCTGATCTAGATTTGCTCTTTTTGTTGAAATGAAACTCTCAAAATTCAAAAAGATGAAATCTTTTGTCAGAAAGAGAAGATCTTTTCTTAAATGAAACTCGCTATTAGCCTTATCAATTGGTAGTCCTGAAAACGGTCCCCGAATAAAACATCCGGAATCAATTTGATTGATTTTGAATAGTATGTATCACTGACCACTGTATTTGTGAAAATTAAATTTAAAACAAAAATCACATTGGCTAAAAAGATTTTCCAATGCACTTATTGATTTCGATTTCAATACACTTTTTTTTGTATCAATAATAATTAGCTTGCTTCTTTTAATGCTATTTTTAACAGGAAAGTCGTGTCAACCGATGTTTCTGACATTTTAATTATGTAAGTGTATTAGTGATTTTGTTCTCGATTCCGAATTAAAATTCAGAATCGTTTTCTGTTCTGTTGAGTGTAACAACTGACTAGGAACTGAACTAAATGTTACAACGTGTGATGCCGGACTTACTAATAATTAATACTAATTCATGCCATTTAACTGGCAAAATAATGATTGATAATGGCAATCTACCATTAAAGAATGAGCAAGTTCATTATTCCTCGCGGTGTGCCATAATTTTAAAAATGCCATCATTGTGTATTTACATGAAACCATTATAATGGCAATATTTAATGCCAGTCTTCCCTGCCATTTTTTTTAATGACGAAAATATTACTCTTTTTATCTTGCCGTATGAATGCGGGCGTTCACTCACTTATTAGATATGTTATCTCGGATACCAAGCTATCGGAGTATATATGCTGAGAGCTGTCAAACAATGAGAACAAAACGCATACTTTTGCAGTCAGCTGTTCTATACATTTGTTCTCGGATTGCTAGTTATTCAATTTTTCTTTGGGATTACTCAAGATAGCTTTCATTAGAACAGATATTTTTTCATCAGATGTGCTTTTGCACGCATTACAATAAAGTTATTCCAGATTGCTGAGAATAACTGAGTGAACGTCCCCATTGCTCGCATTCGAGCATGAATCGGCAAGACTAGCCAAGATCGATTATGTCGAATTCCAAATAACCACATATTCGATATTTTTCTAAACATAATCGAATTCGTTTTTAGCAAGATTTCATAGACTTTACATATGTACACTATTTTTTGCAAGTTCCTTACAACAAACAAAAAAATCGATCTGAAATCGATTTAAAATGGTTATCTGGAGTCCGACATTAGTATATATATCGTCTTTGTTTTCAACAAACGATCAGGTAGTCTTTTCTATCAAATCAGTCGTATCGCATATACAACTGCAGTTTTGAATCAGCTGTTCCTCACATTTCCGAACGAATGAAATCATTTTTGGCTACCTTGAGCTTTGTGTTTGACAATACAGATTAATCAACTGTTTTTTTTAAAGGACATTACAACAACACACAACAATTCGAATTCTTTGGTTATGTTATCGAACGCACCCATTATTGGGTTTGTTCGTTGTGACCTGAAGTCACCCTAGAGTCGCCCTAAAGCGCGTTTCTTGAAAAGTCCAAACTCACCCTGTGGGCAAATTCTGTGTTTTTTGATATGCATAGACAGTCACCCTGAACGAGCCCTAATAGATCTATGTTTTGTTCAGTGTCGAATTGATGTAACGAATAAACTGTCAAAATCACATGTTATCTAAAGCTTTTGTTTTGATGGATTCGAGATTTGTATGCAATTTGCAATTTTTAAAATTTAAATTGAAAGAAAACTCAAATTAAACTTAATAATTGAAATAGAATATCGAGTCATAAGTAGTAGTGGATTGTGTATTTCTGTTAGATCACATCGTAAGCAAAAGATTCTTAATGGACATGGCTAAATATAATTTTAAAGTCGTTATGTATAATCTAAATTTCTTAAATTTTTTTCTAAAAAAAATATAATTTCGAAAAAAAATCGTCATCCGAAATATTACATTTTCCAAAAAAAAAAATTTTTTTTCACAAATCCAACAAAATATTTTTTCTAAAAATTTTGATATGGTATTATTTATAATTTGAAGGACCTCTTTGTATACAAATTTTAATCGGAATCCGTTGAGTGGTTCATAAGATAGTTAAAATCGAAAAAAAACGTTATATATCAGGTACCGTTAATAAATTTTCAATCAATAAATTTTACTGACTTTTTATCAAAATCGTTTGAGCAGTTTTCGAGACAATTTAGATTTACCATTTTGGCCCTAAGAATTTGTATAGCATGTACCGTTATTTTCGGAGCTTAAAAAAGGGATCAATCCAGGCACCAAAAACGCTAAAGTACCAAATTTGAAGGAAATAGCTACAGCCGTTTAGGCTGAAAATATAATTTCGGAAATAAGAAAAAAATCAACTACCCACCGAAATAATAAATTTTCCTTATAAACAACTGAAAAAAACACTCCTAAAGTGTGAAGAAATATCGTTATACCAACATCCATCAATACGAAATTTTATTTTAAAGGATATTGTTATTGTGAATCGTCAATCCATTCAAATGATTAATTGGAATACCTATCCATACCAGACTTTGTTTATATAAACCAACAGAAATTTTATTCTGTTTATGTATGTAAGTCGTTTTCAATTGGTTTTTCGGAGTGTTTTCCTCCTTTTCGATTCCAATCAAATACAAAAACATAGAAAAGTCGCCATCTAAAATAAAATGAGGTCGCAGACAATTATTATTACTTTTGACAAATAAAACGACGAAAAAATTTTGAATGTGTAGGTGTGTTCTATTTTTACTCCTTTATGAAATCGAAACAGGAAAATACTCCGCAACATTACCTTACAGATTACAAAATAAATTTATTTATAGCTTAACAATAGATTCTGATAAATAATGCAGTTTTATTATGGCGCTTCCGATCCGGGATCCCAACTGAACACTTTTTTTTTATTCACGATTCTGAATCTTAATGTGATTGTATACATATGTGAATATAATTGTGTAGATGCGTGAAAATAATCAAAATCAAAAATAATATTTGTTGCATAATTATGATACAAAAATGACAACAGTCGAGTTTAACGTTCAAATATATCAATGGGCGAGTGATTCTGGTTTGGATTCTGATTTCAAATCCAAAAGCTAAATTCTCTTCTTTTCAGAATTAGAACTGTAATTTTTTTTCCAAAGAGAACGCTTTCAGAAAACTCCAGAATGCTTCCCGATTGCCAAATAAAAACAACATTAATGTATAATTGATAACTATAATAAGCTATACCTGTCTAAATTTGAGAACGTGATCAAAACCAACCCAAAATCAGTCAGTATATGCATGTTCAAAAAGCAGAACATTCTCTGTTGCTTAAACTGACTTTAGCTAGTAGAAGCTTAGAGTTCTTATACACAGTATAAGATGTTCGTTAAGTTTCGTTTTCGACGGTGATGCATTTGTGACAAAGCTAGAAATGGTCATTGAAAATACATTAACTGGAAAATGTAAACATTTTTTAAGTAAAAAACCATATCGATCTTCCTCAGGTAGACGAGCAGGAATTCAATTCTTTTTTGTATACAAATCTGTCAAAACACGGATTTTCACAACTAAATCCTTCCATTCAATCGAATTTGCAGATCCGTATTTATCGGTTAATCTAACCCAACCCTCTTTTCCTAACACTAGTAAACATTAGTACAAATGAAAGCATTTATGGCCTTTTCGAATAGCCGTCCAGAACTGTTCTGACCCCCACAAAATGACAGTTGTTACTCTAAACAGAACAGAAAACGATTCTGTCAAAATCATCGGGTTGATTTGTTGTGTAATTTCGATGTGTTTAATTAATTTAAACTACTTTTCTGACAAAATCACATAAAAAGAAGCAAGCTATAATTATTACTGATACAAACAAATGTGTATCTACATTGAAATCAAGTGTTTTGGAAATTCTTTTTAGTCGATTTGATTTTTTTTAATTTAATTTTCACAAATACAGTGACACATATAATTCAGAATCAGTTAAATTGTTTTCGGGTGTTTTATTGGGGGAACGTGTTGCGGATGGCCAATCGAAAAGGCCATTAGTTTGACAATTACAAAATTCACAGACACTAATATGCGCCAATCATAGCTATATCAAAAAAAATGTGTTCAAATCGCGTTCCATTTTTTTCTTGAAGTTAACTATATGCCTGTAAGACCTAAGGTCTTTTAAATGCAACTTGAATTGCACGGCACTAGTTTGGCACAGTGGATTTGAGAGCAAGGTATTGACTGTCTCATTTTAACCCATGGGCGGCATCGAATTAAAATTAGAGGTATATAAAAGAATGCGTCTAGCGTGGGGATCGAACCCACACGTCTACGTTGGCAATCAAGTACTTTATCCACTGCGCCATTGCCGCCCACATTCACGGCGAGAAACGTCAAATTCATCAACCAACAATTTTAATTTGTTTCTCTAGCGAATTTAAATAACAAATAGTTTGTTCCGAATATTTGTACTTATCTAAAATAATGGTGTATTTTTGTAATTTATTTATTGTTAAATAAATCAGAATCAGATTTTTTCAGACACACATATGTACATATTATTAGGGAATTTTCATTCATTGTTCTTAAACTAAAATAGAAACTAATGCCGTGTGTCAATTGCGTTAAAATTTTGGTTGAATCTGATGCCAGTTAAATTTGATTCATTTTTATAGGGGGTGAATAATACTGAAGGGTTTTGCTGTGTAAATTGCATTAAATGGGATTTTTTTAAGCATAAATTTCCCATTTACATTCTTTGCGTTAACGAGAAGAAAAACATCCAAGAAAAGTCCGCAAATTATTCACTATTGTTTTGATTGTTTTGGGGTATTCTTATTTCGGGACGAGGAATGCAAGAAATATATTTTTTTCTCTCTGGGTATTGTCTTTCGCTAAAAATGTTGTGTAATATCACAATACACATTATAAGGTAATATATTGTGCATGTTTACCAAATTCGGTTGTCATAATTCAAAAATTCGGCTGTCATATTTGGCTAAATGTCTCTGAGATTTGGCATTTTAACATACAAATAGGGATGGGTCAATATTTCGGTAAGATGTGTTCAGTAAGAGGTAACAGTAGATCAAAAATAGTTGTTATTAAAAAAACATTTGAAATTTCTAAATTTGTATTTTGATCAAACCAAACAGCGGAATATAGATGAAAAAGTGATGAATAATTAATTTTAAAATGGTAGTGCAAAATAGTTTATTAAAATTGTTATTACACTGACAATTTTTGTTCCATAATTGTTATTTCAGTAACAGGAATTTATAACTGTTATTTAAAAGTAGCAGTAACAGAAATTGCAAATAGCAGTTTGGCCCATGCTATGCACATGCCAAATGTGACACTAGTGTCTCTGAGTTTTGCCACATGCGCGAACTTGAACGAAAATTAAAACTGGAATATATTACCTTTATTATGTGTACTGTGGTGTAATATAGTGTCCAGCTCTCAACAACACCTGTGCTGTTACTCAAGCAAATGCTTGACCCCTTTATTTTTTGTTCTTTATTGCGCAAAAAGTCCATTCACTTTTCTTATTTTTCTTGATATTATCATTTTTCTTTCATTTCATTTTACTACCACACAAGTTTAATAAAAATGTCAAAAATGTCAAATGTCACTGGTTAAAATTTATACGAGATCCTGAGCAGGTTAAATTTTGACGTCTGTATTCACCTCAATAATGTCAATATTTAGGTATGGGATCAAATTTAACGCACTTTTAACGCAATTGACACACCGCCTAATTCCATTGTTCAAATTATGCACAATATTTTAACTTTGCTATGAATTATCTGTTTAATAAAAATATGTATTCCTTCTTTGCAGGGCATTAAAACATTAAAAAAAATATACAATATATAATACAAGGAACAAAATTCAAATGTTAACTGTCTAGTTTTGGAGTAATTTTAAAACTTTTGTAAAGGGAAACTTAAAACGTTTCAGCAACGGTTTAAATTGACCAAACCATTTGGAAGTTATGACGTCATGAGACCAACATTTGATCGACGCCTCTGGATATTAATGTTCCTTATTTCATTGCAATGTAAGTACCTATTTCATTCTATGTTGGGCGTCATAATTCAAAAAAAAAAATTATCTACATAATTTATTTATATTACTAATTTCACAGGTTTACAAACAACAAATCAACAAAACATTATCAGAATTCTGAAACAACAGTATCTGCAGCAAGTTCCTGCACAATTGGCAAACGCAAGTGCGACACAAAACGACCAAGATCACTTTGTCGTATCAAATGTATTAGGTGATATTAAAAAGAAAATTAACAAACAAACATCATTATCTAACGCAATTATTAAACCCAACTCATGTGCCAATTGCTTGAGAGCCAAAAAATCGAAACATCAACACGGCGGAAGTCACAAGCATTCCCGTCTCGATGACCAACATCGCAAAACCAAGAATCCGCTACCACCACCGCTTCCATCATTACATTCCCTTAATAATACGACGATAACGTCTTCTCATATGTCAATGTCATCATCATCATCAGCCAACCCATCGTCCCTTAAAAATTATAATAAAATCGCAAAAATTTCCTTTGTGACAACTAGCGGATTACAAAATGAATTTCTGCAACCTTTTGTATCTCAAAAATTACCAACTACCACCGAGGAAGCAGCTCAAGGATTTATTCTTGAAAACCAAAAACAAAAACAGCAACAAATTCAAATACAAATACAAAATCAAAAACAACGCCAAGCACATCGAAGAGCCAAGCGTGAAACGGATAACTCGCTTGATCTGCTTCTCTCGAGCAGAGGTGAAATTAGTAGCGAGGAATTCCCAATAGATGGCATTAATAACATTAACAAGTTACTCAGCTCAAGTAATATTAGAAAAAGTGATATTAGCATAAACAAAACAAAAATAGATTTATCAACTTCGTCTTCTCTATCTTCATCTAAATCTGCATCTGAATCTTCGTTTTTAGCTGCTGTTCCAACCCTACTGTACTCCCAAATTTATCTTCCGCAAGAATCTTTATCATCGGCGTCATTTGAAGATGTCCGAGGTCCTAGTAGTAGCAAAAGGAATAGTAGAAGTAAGAATAAAATTAATAGTAATAATATCCTGCCAATGGCATCTCCATTGCAAATGGAAACAGCCAGCAACAATTACAGTGATAGTAGATCGAAACTGAAAGGATTTCAGTCTTTTAAAAAGATCGAGCCTATAATTATAATTGATGATGTCGAAGAATTCGACAGCGGGAGAGGTTATAGCAGTGCTGGTGACAGAGACGATGTCTCTCTCAGCAATCCAACTGGTAGCGATGAGAAAAGTGAATACTATTCAAATGGAAAGCCAATAGCAATGCCATTGCGACCTATTATTCATCCGTTCGATGAGGATCATGATGAAGAAATGTCAGTGGTGTATGCCGAACAACATACCGAGGTACGCTTGGTTTGTGAAGTAGACCTGGATATAGTAAGCAGTTCGTGGTATAAAAATGGATTGGTAAGTCATTCACTTCTCATTGTTTCTCTCACTTAAGCCTACCTTTCATAATGTCATGCGAAATTGACAAATTGTCAATGCACATATTTTTGTTCTTGAGAAATATTTTCATAGACCAATTTAAACGACTGACAAATTGCCAAAATTTCTTAGAGTTTTGCATAATAATATTTATAACTTAATAACTTATTAATTATGAAAAAAAGGTTATTAAACTTGAACACTTATGAGGATTTTCTAGTAGAATTCATTCTTCATTTATACTCGTACTTAACCTTATTTTGCAGATTATTAAATGCCAGTTAAGTCTCTCACAATCATTGTTTTGCTTTTGAAATGCTATTAATAAAACAGAATTTCTGATATTTGCCATTTACAAACTTACAGTCTTATTTAATAGAATGCTCTTAACAGATAAATAGTTATACGGTGAATAAGGTATTATGTAGCCCTTTCATGAATTCCTATTTATAAAACATTTTCCCATAAATTATAGTTATGCAAGGGTTTGTGTCCAAAAAGTACCAAAAACGGGTAATCTATTCCATTTAGCTGTCATGATCAAATCAGCTGTTTGTCAGAAAACGCAACTAGAACTTTTGTTTGTGTTATGATTGTGATTAAAGAAAACAAAATAAATAATAACACAAAATAATAATAAATATTGGATCGTAGCTTTTCATCCCTAAGAGCGTGTTTAGATTGGTGATAACCACTATGTCATAGGTCGAGTATTATGTGGATGAGTAGGGTGACTGTGCGTGGTTTCACTTTTCTCACGGTCAGGTACTGAGTAGCAAAACGCACTTTTTGGTTTTTGTATTTATTCTAGAAGTCGTGAATTTGTTTTTTTAAGCACAACAATTTTAGGTTTAGCTTTAATTTAAGCAGGTTGGCTACCGGCTTTCTCCGTGGACAGACGTGTGCCTCGTCACACAGCCACCTTTTCCAAGTAAACAATTTCAATAATTTAAGAATATTTGCTTTGGAAAACCCGTATTTATTTTTTAAGTCTCCGTTTTTATGATTCATTGGATTGAATCGTTTTTTATACAGTTTGCTTTTTCTTGGCGTTGGAAGTATTGCATTTAAATTATTGCAATAATTTAAAAAGGATACAAAATTTAAAGGCATTTTTTTTCCACACTATAATTTCCTTATGTAAACTCTATTTAACCTATAATAGCGTTTAGCTTATAATGGCTCTATTTAACGTTGTATAAGTTTTATAAATGATATTTTCTAGTTCAGAGGCATTAAAAGGAGTGCATAGCGCTATATACTCGCTATAATGCAATTATAAATAAGGCTGTTAGTCTTTTCCTTTGCTAGACCATCGAAGACTGTGGCCTAGTGATGGACTAATAATTGACATTAAGAACAAAATTACAGGGACATAGAATAAAAAGATATAGAGTTGATACTTATTGTAGTAGATTTTATTCGTAGATTTTCGATTTTTTATTAATTGAAAATTTTAGTCCACATACTAACTTTTATTCTATGGATTAGTAAAGTCATGGTCTAGCCGTGGACTAATCATTTTTTATTAATAGGGCTGCCATAGGATTGCCAATAAAAACGACATAAGCGAACAAACACCCGGAAACAATTTGACTGGTTCTGAATTGTATGTACAACTGTATTTGTGAAAATTAAATTTGAAAAAATCACATCGGCTAAAAAGAATTTCCAAAACACTTGATTTCAATTTAGATACACATTTTCTTGTATCAATAATAATTAACTTGCTTCTTTTTATGTTATTTAAGGAGAAAAGTAGTTTAAATTCAATAAACACATCGAAATTACAAAAAAAAGCAAATCAACCCGATGATTTTAAAATTTTAATTATGTGAGTGGATTAGTGATTCTGCTTACGATTCTGAAATGAAATCCAGAAATTTTTCTGTTCTGTTTAAAGTAACAACTGTCATTTTGTGGGCGTCAGAACAGTTCTGGACGGCCAATCCAAAAGGCCATAAGCGAACATAAATTTTTGACGTTTGTAAATGTCAAAGTGGCAGATGGATTTAGTACGATGCTAAAGAGGTAAAGTAGCCATTTGGTGATTTTAACCTTAGTAAAATGTAAAGAAGGTAGTACGATACTAAACTCGTGTAAAATTAGCAAAATCCTCTTTTTAACCTAGTATCATACTAATTGATTTAACATATTACTAAATCGACTAAAATTTTGCGCCATTATTTTTGAACTTCCTTTTACACATCAAGATAATATATTCTTCGCATCTGTTCGAACTGTTGCTGTAAATTAACAAATTACCACAATTTTTCACAGAAAAATTGCGAATTATCAATGCATTATGTCGTTTTCGATTGGTAATACGGAAGAACTCTCCTGATGTGAGTACTTCTGATCTTTTTTCTGGCCTTAAATCCAGAAGCAAATTGTATAAGGAATTAAAATGAAATTAATGAATTTTAATAATGTGTGATACCTTTAAAGCTTTACTCATCATATACAGGAAATTGTCACTATTTTAATCAGTTAAGGCTTTCAATAGCATTACATACGTCATTAAACAATATTAAGTGTTTTTTAACTTCAAACGAATAAATGATCAGCGTCGCTTCGGAATGAACTATTGTGTAAGGTGCAGAATTGCAAATATGCAGTGATTTGACATATGTAATTCAAATTAACAAAATGTCAGTATAATTGAAAATTTGAAAACTCATATTTTGTTGAACTAAATTTCATGAAACAAAATATAACGAATAATGGTAATTTGTCACTCGTGTAAATGAGTCAATAGCTAAACATAATACCTACTTAAATAATTAAGGTCGATCGCGAGATAACAATTTTTCATCCTTTACACTTTTTAATATCCTTGTATTTTTATTTTTAATTTTTGCAGAGTGTTCACGCTATAGAAAGATCTTCCAGGATCACTGATTATAGATTTATCAAAGAAGTCAATGGAGCCCTCACAATTACAAATGCTATGTTAGAAGACGATGGCAAGTGGCAGTGTGAGGCTGAAAATGTAAATGCGTATATTGAAAATGCGCGCCCTGTTAAACTAATAATTTTAGGTAAGATATTTGTATTTGTAATTTAATGTCAACTATATTTTAAAGTACAAAATTTTGTAACGATTTGGGCGTTCATTAATTGTTAGATTAAAAATAAAAAAGAAAATTGGCATATTCTAAATTATTATACTCACAAACGGTAACGGGTGTCGTTTAATAGCAACAGTTTGGGTTAACGTTACTGTGGCAGCAAGCGGTTCTTAAATCTTATAAATCACGTTTATTATTTAGCTTACAATTATTTTGGGATTTTTATTTTAAGCTCTTAAGATTTGATTTTTTTTTTTAATGTGTGAGTGCTAATTGAAAGCTGCAATTTTAATGTCGAATTCCAAACAGCCAAACATTCGATTTCTTTCTGAACACAATCGAATTATTTCTAAACAAAATCTGTCAAAAAAAAGGTTTCATAGACTTTACACGTACACTATTGTTTGCAAGTTCCTTACAACAAACCAAAAAATCGATCTGAAATCCGGCCGGCAGACATACGTCATTTTATCATAGCTGGATTTTTTTCTGTGAATAAATACCAAAATAGATAAGAACGAATGGACATTCCGAATTTTCAAAGCTGGGGCTTTTCGGAGATATGCAGTTTTAACAGTGAATGCTCAACTACGTTATTTTATCAAAGCTGATTTTTTGATATGTTTAAGGGGCTGGTGTCTCAAACTTTGTTTGACACTTGTCACTTGGCACAATTAATATGCCACTGTAAAGGTATTTGCAAGAAGAAACGCCCCACTGTAGGGGTTTGACACAGGCGCGTGGTGGGAGAAAATTTGCTACCGGGATTTAAAATAAAAAACGCCCCCTTCTCCTTTTTTGAAATAAAAAAATCCATTTTAAGAACAATTATACCAAAAATAATTCAAAAACTATTTTTTTTAACAAATATAGGTTCATAATTACACATATATCTTAATAGGAATTCATATTATATTACTGTAAAAGCCTACTGTATTCGGAACTACTTTGACATAGCTTTTCTACAATGGTACATTTCATGATTTCTTGAAGGATATCATAAAAGGGTCCGTGTGTGCACGCATAACTCGAGAACCGGTGTTTCGATTTTCATGATTTTGGGCTTTATGTATTCGTATTGACCCAAGGAAGGGCATAGGACATAGGAAAATCCCGAAAAAATTCCAGAATAATTGAAAATCAGATTCATCCTCTCTTTTTAGTGCATATCTCGCGAATATGGTTACTTCGATTTTCAATATTTAGGGCTTTATAAATTCGTAGGTGCTCAAGAAAGGT
The DNA here is from genome assembly GCA_910595825.1 of Philhelius pedissequus. Lineage (NCBI taxonomy): Eukaryota > Metazoa > Arthropoda > Insecta > Diptera > Syrphidae > Philhelius > Philhelius pedissequus. The sequence goes on from OU343163.1 coordinate 34,629,328, forward strand.
GATAGGATAATAGAGGAAAATCTGTTCACGATTTCGGACTTTTGGCCCTAGGAAGAGCATATAGGATTCTCTGGATGAAAATTGGTAACCCTAGAACATCGTTTGATTTTCAAAATTTTGGGATTGATGGATTCGTGTTGGCCTAGCGAAGGAATATGAGGTGTCCTTTTCGTTTCGTCATTCAAACTGAATTACTTGCTTTTGCGTGCGGTCAAATAAAATTTAAAAACAAATTAAATCAAAAAAATTAACCATGATTGGCTGAGTTCATGAGCGATTTTGGCTGCGAAAAACAAAGACGTCGATCATTTGAATTTTGTCATTCAAAATCAAATCGCCGGTGAGTTACATTTATTCAAATCGGTGGACTCCGTGATGGATGAAAACGAAGCCACCAAAGATCCCACGGAATTTTTGAATTATTTGTATCACAAATAAGCCATACAAAGATTCGAAACCTTCGTACGTTTCACCCCCCAAAACCCATTTGCTTACATTATTGTATTTGTACATTTAGCACCCTATCCATGAAAGATGTGAAAGCGAAAAACAAAACAAAAACAAATTACTAGGGCTGTGTTACTCGTATCTATGTGTCTATAGGAAGAGGAACAGAAAAGATTCTTGTGTGCGTTTGTCTCAATGTGTCTATTGGAAGAGGAACGGAAAAGTTACATGTGTGCGTGTTTCAGCTTGTAGGCAAATGTCAAATTAAAGCAGAGGTTTCGGGTCCTTATGTTATTAGTTTATTATTTTTATATTCTGGGCTTTACGCTCCACAACTTAAAGTTGAAAATCGGCTCAGTTATAATTTTGCTGCGCAACCTCAATGCACCAAAACTTTGCAACGGAAAGAGTTTGATTGTGAAGAACATCAAATCAACTCTAATTCAAACCGCGATTTTGCGGGGAAAATTCAAAGGCGAAGATTATCTCATTCCACGGATTCCGCTTATTCCGACCGATTTGCCATTCGTGCTTAAGCGTCTTCAATTTCCGGTGATTCTCGCTTTTGCTATGACAATCAATAAGTTGCAGGGACAATAACTGGATGTTTGTGGCATCATTCTCAAATTCCCATGTTTCTCACATGGTCAATTATATGTGGCTTGCTCAAGTATCGGCAAACCTACCGCTTTGTACGTGTACGCACCCGTGTTGTGTACCATAAAGCACTGCAGTAAAAAAGCGTAAGTTTGGCCGACACGCCAATCATTTTGATTTGATTGAAAAACATAGACATTGTTAATTTAATTATTTTTATTGTATTTAATAAAACTTTAGAATAAAGAATTTTAATCGACCGCATTACATGAAACAGCATTGTGCATGCTCGACATTGTTATTTTCTTGACATAAATGAACTTAGGCGGAACGAAATTCTCCGGGTCAGCTAGTTTTAACACATATAAACATATACGCCTCCAAATTATCATTGTCCATGGTTGGTCTTAAGATAAGCTCCTTTCACATTTTACTGTGTCATCGGTAGGGAGGGCAGAAATTTATAAATTTGGAATAAATGTTTATATCCCAAAGAAAACATTCTGTAATCAACTATTAATTTATAAACACAGCCGACGCAAATATTGCAAGCTTTAGTATGTTTGTTCTCAATTCATCATTTGTTGATTCATCAACTTTGCCAAGTAAATGTTCTTCGTCGGACAATTGATCCCAATCACGAGTTCCAACAACATTATCGTCCATCTTTCGTGATCTTAGAGCAATGGAAGGAAATAAACGGGCAAAGTACAAAAGTTCATCACGTACGTCTTCTTCTTTTGTATTGGTGCAGTCACATATTTTATCCAAAGCGCTATTTGGCAAACCTTTTTTTCGGCAATTTTTTTAAACGTTCGTCGATCGAAACATTTAACGTTTCCATAACAATCTTTATGTTGTGCAAAACGCTTTTCAATAGCCATAATAATTTTATCAAAAACAACATTAAAGTTTTTAATCTCAAATGTTCTTAATACATCATCGACACAACTTTTGTTCTTTGACCTTCTTTGCCCAGGCAGTGCTTCTTTCAAATTTTTCCTGAAAAAAAAAACGCCCCGGGAAAGTTCCCGGTGTCCCATAGGGCCTGGTTTGACATTTTATTCACAGAAAAAAATTCAGCTATGATAAAATGGCGTATATCTGCCGGCCATGGAATCTTGGTCTATAAGAAAACAACAACAATTATATTATTGAGCGCAAATGTAATATTTCAATTTGACGCAAAAGAAATGTCAAATCTAGCTACTCTGCACTAAAAATGCAGGATTTGTTTTGACATCATAAAAACGATTTTGTTCATAAATAATTCAATTATTGTCGAGAAAAAATCGAATGTTTGGTTAAGGAATTCGATATTAGATCTTTAATATACTCTTTGTTCTTGGACAGAAGAAATAGCATAAAGCAAGAAATGTTTAGAATTTTGAGCTGCTTACAAACTTATTCTCTCCGACTAATATGGATAGAAATGCAGATATCTATTTTTGTTAATGAATTGGCTGAAATGTTTTGAATCAATGCTAAGGAGGGGGCAATGCGCCATTATGTTACGCCTTTTAAGTCTTAGACTTCGACAAACAATTATATGCAAAGCAATACTGTGGCAAATTCCAATGATATAAAGGGTCCGCCAAATAACTTCTTTTTTTTTTTTGAAAATGCTATAAAAAAAAACTACTCAATATTTTCTCAAATTTCTTTTTTTATTTGAAAGCACAATCTTTCCGGTGAATAATGGAAAATAATTTCATTCAAATGGCTGCCTCGGCTGCCAAGCGCCTACACGATCGGTCCAATTTTTAAGCACATTATCGATTGTATGTAGCTGTATTTCACCCATGGCTTCACGAATATTGTCCTTTAAAGCGTCAATTGTCTCTGGCTTGTCGGTGTAACACTTATCTTTTACGGCACCCCACAAATAATAGTCCAACGGTGTCAAATCGCAGCTCTGAAGTGGCCAAACGACATCAGCTCTGCGGCTAATAATGTGATCTTCAAAAACAGGGCGGAAAACATCGAGTGTAGCTTCGGCTGTGTGGCACGTAGCGCAGTCCTGTTGAAACCAAATATTGCCAATATCCTCCTCTTCAATTTTTGTGAACAAAGAAGAAAGTGAAGAAAGAAGAAAATCGAAGAAAAATGGCCCAATTATGCCTCTGGACCAAAATCCGCACCATACAGTGACTCGTTTTGGGTGTATCGGCTTTTCGATGTATGCGTGCGGGTTTTCTGTGCCCCAAATGCGACAATTTTGCTTGTTTGCATACCCGCCAAGATCAAAATGAGCTTCATCTGAAAAGATGATTTTTTTGGCAAAATCGGCATCTTCTCTAAGTCGATCACAGGCCCACTTAGCGAAGCGAAAACGCATTGGATGGTCAGTTGGCTTCAACTCCTGAACCAATTGGACTTTGTATGGCGTCATACCAAGGTCTTTATGCAAAATTCGTCTCAATGATGTCTCCGAAATGTTCAATTGTTGAGAACGACGGTGAATTGATGTTGATGGCGCTTCACGCACACTTTCTGCCACAGCAGCAATATTCTCGGGTGAACGAACTGTTTTTGGCTTTTCACGCTTTGGTTTATCGATGAGGATGCCAGTTTCTTTCACTTTTTTCACAAGATAACGAACATACGGAGCTGACAGTGCTTCTCTTCCAAAATCCGTACGCAATTTTCGCACACATTCTGAAACATTACCATGATTTTCAAAGAAATGTCGCAATATTTCCCAGCGTTGTTCAAGCGTAAACACAACCATATTCGTTCAGCGGAAGGATAAAACTAATTATCTGTCAAATCAGACATGAGCTAAGTGTTACCATTCACGAAATAAGCACTAGTTGAAAAAAAACACGTTAGATGGCGGACCCTTTAGTTTCTTTTTTTTTGTTACGTTTTGTTATACTATAAACTGAATTTTGTTTCATTGATTCAGAGTAAGAATTAATGTTTGGATAGCTTAAATAGATCCAAGTAGAAAGCTGGATTGAGTATAGTATTATGCCCTTGTATGATCATATTTCAATCATTATGTATGTAAATATTTGTTTTATTTCAGACCGTCCAAAGGCACCTTATTTACTAATAGATTCACGACGCTTAGATGCGGGAAATATTTTTGTACCTGTAAAGGAGAATTCGGAACTTAACCTAGCCTGCATCAGTGAGGGTGGCAATCCGAAGCCAACACTTACATGGGAAGTTCTTTTGAGTCCAGGTGTAGACCGACACGCACAAAAAGTTGCCGCAGAAGTTCTTGAATTGGAAGAAGTAAAAAAGGATAAAGTGAGTAGTTTATATATATTTTTTTTTAATTTTGCTTAAATTCAATAATCATTTTCAAATTTAAATTTCAGGCCAAACAACCATATAAAATAAATGCCGGAGCAAAGAGTGAAGCACGTTTACCAGCTGTATATAGAGCACATCACAATGCAAAGATACTTTGTGTTATGGAACATCCAACTCTTAAAATGAGACAAAATGCTTCACTTTTGTTAGATGTTCAATGTAAGCAGTTTAAATTTTCAAAATTTCGAATTTTTAAAAATCTCGCATCTAAATTTGGCATAACGCTTAAATATTTCGAAAAATCATGAAATTCTCAAATTATCACCCGTATTAGATTTTCTATTTAGTATTATTACACATAGCTATATGTTGTATATATACCGGGTGTTTTTTTAAGAGCTTGAGAATTCAAATAATAATACAAAACAGAAATATTGTTGGAATGAATGTTTTATTATTATAATCTGGTAGATAATTTAATGGCATTTATTTCTTAAATATGTTTTTCAGCATAGAAGTATGTCCGCCACGGCTACGAATTCATACTACATTCGATCAGTTTAATTTTGACTATTTTTCGCACGCATTTCTTTGTCTTGTTAATGAGTTTTTAAATCGAGAAGAATAAAATTAGTGCGAAAACTATCAATAACTGCACGAATTGCTTGATCACTAGACCAATTATGTTGACCGTAAAATGAATTTCGCGAACAGATTTATTTTGCTCATGTATATTTCCACAATTTAGAAACGTTGTTCCGGCGTTAAACAATTCATGATGAATTAGGTACTAGTAGGGTTTTCGTTTGAAAAATTTATATTTTGATCTATAAATTGATTTTTTCGTAACAAATCGAATACGTATTCAGATTGATTTTTATATGCTTTAGTATTGGCGTATATTTGTGTCTGTGAACCAGCAAGCAGTATCAGCTGTCAAATATTGACTTGGACATTGTTTTTAATTTCAAGTTTGTAAGTCCAAGATGATACTGGAAGAATAAAAGAATTAACTTAAAACTGCTTCCATTTGAAGTTAAAACTATTTTAAATGGGTCTTCCAACCGAAACAAATTATTATCAAACAAGAACTTGTCTAACTGATGGCTGTCAATTATGTTGCACAGTGGTGTTAGTAAACGAGGCACAGATCTGCCGAAAAATTAAGATCTACAAAATTGATCTGAAATCAAAAATAAATCAATTTCTTTGGCCAATCGAAGGCAGAAATTGTCAAAAACAGTTTTTCGACAAATCTAGATCAAAAATAAATTAATTTTTGTTACCAAACGATACCCCCTAAGCCCTGCTGTCATCAGAGTTTGACAATCTTAACTGTCAAACCATAGACAACAACCAATGAAACTTCTCATGCAGCTAAAAAAAGACCCGTTACATATGTATTCAAGGTGTATCCGGCTAATTTTTTTTTGTAATTACAATTTTATGTCTATTTTATGGTTTATTATTTTCATTTCATAGACACACCTTCGTTCGCTATATCACGTACCCCAGGTTTCGGGTACCCACTGCGAGAGGGTATTGAAGTTTCTTTAAAATGCGATGTTGACTCAAACCCAGCAAGTGTTCCGAGATGGCAAAAAGATGATGGGGATACACCGGTAAGTTTAAACAGTTAAACATTTATTATCAGTCGTATTTATTAGATGTCCTTAGAACTACTCTTCGACAGCTGGTTAGCTATCCATTGACTAAAAAGTTGGAAAATATTTAGTCAATTTCGTATTTATAAAGGCATTGTAAACATTGTCTAAATATGTACTCATATATTTTGTAAATCGTGAATGCATTTTTCAATTAACTTTTCATTCATTAAAGGTCAACTAATCAAATGGGGACCAGAATTTGCTTTACTTTCAACTTATTTTAGCGACATTACATTAAAAATGCTATAAAACCAGATTTTAAACATAGCAGCTCTTTAATGTGTTTTTATTTTATTTTGTTGCAGGTACCACAAACGGGAGATGGATTTCTCAATTTCACATCAATCCGAAGAGAACATTCTGGCTGGTATAAATGTACATCTCGTCACTTAAACTATCAATACTCAAGCATCGGTTACTATCTAAGTGTTAGATGTAAGTATAATGACATAATGTAAATATAATACTATGATTTAAATTTAGAAATGCATACCATACAAGTTCAGTATAGACAAACCTTGTGTCGGTCCTGAAATGGTTCTACAGAAATATCAAATATAACCTTTTTTTTCCAAACAAAAAAAGATACCAAAAATCGTTGGAGTCGTTTTTGAGAAAAATAAGATTTTTCTTTTTTTTGCAAAAAAATGAAAAAACTGTTTGAAGCAAATCCGTCCAACTGTTTAGGCTGTAGTCTACATGGACACACCGATAGGCAAAATTGCGGGACCCACTTTCTTCGTTTTCCCCAACTTCGTAATGTCAAGTTTGATCAAAATCTCGAATTCGATTTTTTTACGAATCTATAACTTCCCATAACTTCGCAAGTAAAAATAATAAAGTTAGTTTAAGTTAGAAAATTGCTGAAAATAATTGAATTTTTTTAATAATTTTGTAGTCCTCTTGACTTAAAAATAAAAACGAAAAAACAGTTTCTTGAAACATCGCACCGGCTTTAGCATCACTGAAATATAAAACGTCTTCAATTTATAAAAAGTAGAACAATTTTATAAAGATTGATATAATTGATACATACGCTTTGTTTTTTGAAAAAGTGAATAGTCAAAGTTCAATTATTCCAGAAGGGATATCCTAAAAAAAACCCGAACGCCAACCCCTAAGGATAGGGTTACCAGATTGAAAATGTTGAAAAGTGGGACAAAACATGTTTTTAAAAAATCCAAAACCCGAACAAAAAAAAAGAAGTAAAAACCTGTCAAATCATAAAATCTAAATAATTTCGTTTCTATTCCCTTTTCTTTAGTATAATATTGAATAATGAGAGGAAATATTTTAATATTGCCTTTGTTGGATGCGTAAGTTGCGATTAAAAATGGATGATATTGTGACAGCAATTCGGATATTGAGTTTCTTTTGCAAGAATTATGCCAAACTGACCTAAGAAAATAAACTATCAGCTAAGCTGATTTTTAACATATTCTGTTTGTGTTACTTACCAGCAATTTCTGCGTCCGTGAATATGGCCGGAAACAGGGAGCTTGTAAGAGTTATAACTATAGCTAAGAATTATTAAATGGACACGTAGTTATGGTGACAGTACAGAATAATTGCAGTGAAGTTGGCAACGTTTCTTGAATGAAGTAAATGGATGTATCCAGTTGTGAAAATTGTAGTTACTATGATGGAAGTATTCACAGCTTTAATTTGAAAACCGGCTATGATTTTTTTTAATAGGAAAGAGTAGGTAGATACTATAAAAATATTGCCTTAAGGTGCAAAATTATTATGTGTAAAAAAGAGGGACATTTGTGCCCCCATTTATCATTTTTGGTTTTGGGGGACAATAGATATCTTGAGGTAAAAAAGAGGGACTGTACCTCTAAAAGGGGGACGAATGGTAACCCTACCCAAGGGGTCGGCCTAACTGTTCGATTTACAATAGTTCACACGTTCAGCTTAAGATTAACTGTTCATATCCATCGATCTGCCCATCCGCCGTTGTTCCGTGGCGATATTCAGGTCAGCGTACCCAAAAGTGCTGATACCAGCCAATTCCCAGGCAGCATAGGTATCCGGTATCTGAATAAATAGTCGCATCGTATTTACAGTTACCTGTGCCAACAGGTCGGCGTTATATAATGATGACACCGCAAGTTTGTTCATGTTGAATACAATACAGTTAAGCCTAAGGCGGCCTGTATTGGATGGTGACAACTTCAACTTAGCAACATTTTACATGCAATCAATAACAACATCTAGAGCGGATATATTATTAAGGTCAGCAATCGAAGTGTACATAAAATAAATACAAATGGCTTAAATTTTATGCTTAAAGGGAGCTGAATTCAAATACAGTAAAAATTTTCAGAACTGTTGATTAGGATGTGTTCTGAAATGTAATCCACCTTAGAAGAAATCAGTTGTTTATGCTTCCATTGGTAAATTCAGAATTTGATGCCGTATTTAATTTTGTTCGTGTCGAATGAAACGTGATTTGGATTTTTTTTTTTTTTGTTATAGTGTACATATGTATGTTGTATATTCGTGTTTATAAAACTGTCAAGCCAGATGATCTTACCGAAAAATAAATATCTGGTAAATTGAATGGGAATCAAAAAAAATCTTCTTTTCCAAAGGAAGGATTTAATGTTTTGACATGATTTATATTAAAATAGAATTGAATTCTTGTACCAATGGAAAACTACATTAGAGAGTGAATATAAAAGTGATTATAATCGTTTTCTTCAATTTTGCCGCGATCGTCGAGTCGACTAAGCAAGATTTCTTTTGAAGCAGAGAAAACTCTCTTGTGTGCCACAAACCTACATAAGTACTTATGCACTGCATAACTATACATGCGCTTAGCTTTTCTTATTGAATAAGACTGTTAATAAATTTACAAAAATAGATTGAAAACAAAAATAATTTATGTGTATTCTAAATAGTTAACAATAATTTTAATGAAGAAATCAACTGGATAAACATATACTCAGATTTTATGCACGTTGATGATTTCGTTATTTTTAGTTTATTTATATTAAGGGTATTCATGCAACGATATAATTTTCCGCCAGACATTTGCATGAACACCCCTTTAAAAATACTTGCTTAAATATGGGAAATAATCATATGTTCGTTAAACTAACTTTAGGATGTTTATTTCTGTTCCTTTCTACATCAAATTCGTGAGATAATTTTATCTGCTTTGCAGAATGTATTTCCCATACAAACTTTGACATTCATTTCTGCGGAGATAAAATTATCTGGTTTCTGAGGTTTATCTGGGTTTTCCGCCGTTGCATGAATACCCGTATTTTGATTTTTGCTTTTACAGATTTTAAAATACAGTTATGTATATTTTATTTGAAAAATAAAAATTAAAAAAATAAACAGATCTTTTTATTTTTATCTTAGATGATTCAGTTGATGTTACATCAGAACCAGATGACCAGGATGTATCTGTGGCCGCATCACATAATCCCAACAAAGGACAACTAGAAGTTCAATTGGGCGGAGCGGTGACATTACAATGCCCTCAAGGTAAATAAATCTTTCAATATGCAAGTATGTAATGGCTTAAATTAACAATCGAGATTCTAACGAAATTTATTATTTCGATGGCGCACAAAAAGCTAACATCATAACTTCCATCAATATGTGTGCGTCTATGCATCTGACCTCCTGTATCTGTAGGTGGGAGGACTTATTTGCTTCTCGCTAAAGATCAAATTAAAATTTAGGCTTAACTGTGTCCAAAAAAAATAATCTTTAATATATTTTTTTTTAATTTTCAGGGTCACTTGGTTGCTGGTCACATCTTGATCCAGTAACAGCTCGCCTGAGAGGTCTAGGTCATGGGTTAACTACAGCAACTGGTCAATTTTCCATTAAAGATGTTATTTATCAGGATGCAGGCACATATAAATGTATCGGCCATTCGACAAAAAATAATAAGAAGAGACTCGAAGTGCTTCAAACAGTTGGACTACTTGTAAAAGGTATTTTTTGAGCTAAGAAAAATCCCTCCTATAAAATAACGTTCTTTTATAATTTTGCAGGTGTTCCGACAGTTGTTGCTCGTAATGCAACACCAGTAGCATATCCGGGGTCACCTCTTCACCTTTCTGTCGAGTTCTGTGCTAATCCACCAGCACATGCTGCACGTTGGTTGCATGGCGATAGAGTCTTCACTCCTGGAAATCAATATGGAAGCACTGTTCTCGCTTATGGAGTAACGGTAAAAAAACTCTCATCTTCTAATTTAAGTACATATCATATTTGTAATATTTTCCCTCCCAGGATCTTCCTACACCGTTTTGCAAGGAAGCCCGCCTGACCTATGTTAGCATGCACGAGAGGGTTCCTAGAACATTTTACTTCATAGTCTCCTCACCGAGTGGTGTTGCAGAAGCAGTATTCAAAGTTAACTTCACTATAAGATATCGATCAATGACCAATAAATTGGACGACGACGACGAAGAATTGAGTGAACCCGAAGAAATTCAATTCCCAGTCTTTGGAACTCCTGATGGTGGAGCTATATCAAACCACATCTCGCAGTCAATGATCAAAATAATTATTTTCTGTTTCCTAAGCCGAATATTCATAGTTAATTTATTTTAAACAATTATAATAACAACAACAAAACAAGAGAGCAATTAAGGTGACAGAGATATTCATTACCAAACATTTAAAATATAAGTTTTTTTGGTTGTTTAATTTTACAAAATATATTATTATTATTATATTATATATGTATAACGTAAATAAGTGATAAGTTAAAATTGTTCTATTTTCTGTATAAAAACTAAAAATGGTGTTATTTCCATTTAGTAAAGAGAGTACTGTCCCTTAAACATCTCCTTTGTAAAAAAAAATTATAGGTAAGAGGAAAGTGCATTTGATATTTTAATTAAACAAATTTATAAAATAAAGGATATTAATATTTTTTTTAATGCGTAGATTTATATAACTTATATAAAGATGGTCTACATATACTATATAACAGTACAGGCAATAAGTCGACACAAAAAAAAACGTTTTTTTAATAATTTCTCGTAAACGGCTCATTGTACAAAACAACTGTTGTCATACATTAAGATTCGAATTCAAATGTTCTTTCTCCTGACCATAAACTTATGGCGATTTTCATTGAAAAAAAAAACATTTCGTCTTTGAAAAAAAAATTACTCTCAGATCTCTCTAGTTTTTGAGATTTGAACTGCATTCACACACATTTAAGCAATTAGCTGTGAAGGTTGCCGAAATTTCTGGTTTATTTTTTTATTTCTTTTCATTCTGTTGTGATCTGAATAATGACCTAAAGATTTTACAAATCTGACAGTCAACTTGCCTAATAAACAGGGGCTGTCATTCAAAAGGGTAATCGTCTCGATTTTGAGTGCAGATCTGTCAGATTTCAATGAAAAACGACGTTACTGAAAATCGATATATACTCGATAAGAAATTCGATGTTGATATTGGTTAAAACGCCTTTTTCTAAATGGCGGTTGATGAACAACTGAATAATCTTTGCATCTATCGTCCAATTCTAATTATAAAATTTCATCGGCATACGTTGGCAACAAAAAACCACTGTCCGCTGGCCTGTTTCTTGTTCAATAAATAATGTATCATATACATAAATATAAATTTTGATTAAACATATAAACAGTATTTGTAAAATAAACTCATGTTACAATATATAGTCACAGTATACGCTAAAGGCGTTTGAAAGTTCTATACTGTTTTAAATGTGCGTTTGTATTGAAATGTCATTACACATCAACAATGACAATTTAGATTTTTTAATGTCGCTTTCGATTGATAATCAAGAATAACTTCGATCCAAGATCCCAAAGGAACTAGTAAACACTAGATTCTCGATTTTGAAATTTAAAATGTGTGTATGTGTGAAGCGGAAAATGTCAAACGAACATTTGTGATTTTTTTTTGTTGAAACATAACCGGCACAACATTGAATTCGACTTTAACATTTAATGGATGTAGGCTTGTATGTGCCACTGGTTTTGTTTTTGTCTTCAAACCAGAATCGAATTTCTATTCCTTCCAGCAGAAGATTTGTCATTTGAGACCAATCGAACACTTTCAGAAGCATTCAGAAGTCTTCTGGACGACAAATCGAAAACGACGATGCTGTGTGGAAACCGGTCATGTCTAGAGCGTCGATCCAGCAAGATATTATTCGAAAGGAGGGGTATCCTTCTCTCTCTATTATTTGTAACAAAGAGAATAATTTAATTTGACATAAGCCTATTATAGATATTCATTATATTAGCGAATTCTAATGAATTAGACTGATAATATACACATACTATGATATAAAAATGCAATACAAAGGCCGCGGAAATAAATTATAAACTAGGTATATAAGCTAAGAAAGATTAATTTTTTTGAATTGGGGTTCACTTTTTTATTTAAAAAAAATTCACAAGTTTAGGAACAAATCTACCGATTAAATTGCTTTGATGACATTAGCTCTATCTGTTAAACATTCACGTGAATATTTGTATTCTGTTATCCGACGAAAAAAACGAATTGCATATAAATTTCGATCAAAAATAAATTTTAACAATTAGATTCTCTAAGGAATTAAACAAAAAATATTAGTAAAGCTTTGGACTTAAAAGATAGAAGACACTTGAAAATAAATAGTGAAAAGTTGAGTGAAATATTCACGTGAATCGAAAGATTCGATTGGACGGATTGATGTATAACTATTTAACAGGCCGACTCTACTTGATATCTGTATCGAGAACGAAATCTCTGATATAAAAATCACAGCATTTTCATTTTTCTTCGCTGTCTAATTCATTTATTGACATTTCATTTAATCAAGAGAAGTTGACGTCTAGGAAAGACTATATTTACGAGGGCTTGTCAAAAATGCATTTCATGAAAAAAATGTTTTATGAGCATATGTACTCTTACTTATGAAAATTAACTAATAAAAATGGTGTATTTGAAGAATTTAATTACAAACAAAATTATTTGAAGGGTGCCAAAGGAATAGTTACCGGATGATATGCCAACCGAACACAAAAAATAAAATGCACGACTGGATCGAACGAACTTGCTCTTATGTTCGATCACATTGTATGCAAAAGATTTCTATTTAAAATCTAAATATATTTTTAAAGTCATTTTTTACCTTATTTTGTATACACAAAGTTTCTTTAATTTTTTCTAAAAAAAAATTGGTATAACAATTTTAAATATTTAATAATATAAGCTTAAAAACAAAAAATTAAATCGGATTAATCAAAGAAAAAATAATTCAAAATTCTGAAATAAATACTTAAATTAATTTGAGCTCAAAAAAAGTACGCCATTTTATTACTTGGATAAATTTGAGTTTATGAGAAAAAAATTTTTAAAATCTGTGGAGCGGTTTTTGAGAAGAAAGGTTTTTTTTAAATCTTTTTGAAAAAGATTTTTAAAAAAAATCAGAAACGCCAATTCATAGGTAATCAGCAAATACATATAACTATAATTTTTGGAAAAAAATTATTGAAAAGTTTTCAAAATATAAATTTAAAAAATTTTTTTTTTTAACTCTTTTAAAAATACAAAAAAATATTTATTAAAAATATTGGTACGCAGTCTAAAGTAGGCAACCTAAACCTATATACGTGTGGAATTTCGAAAGAATCGGTCAAGCCAATCATGAGATAGTCCTATGGAAATTACCGTTTTGGACACTTTTAAAATTTTTTTGTTCAATCATATGATCGGTCGTACCTAAAAAGCTGCACTGAGTTTTTAAATCAAAATCGTTAGAGCCGTTTCCGAGAAAAAGAATAGGCTTTAACGTATTGGTTATTTGGCAGGTACCGTTATTTTTTTAGCTAAAAAAAATTCAATTTCCCCTCTGTACAATACCTAAAAAACTCTATATACCAAGTTTGAAGCAATTCGGCCCACCCGTTTGGGCTGTAGGTGTCTATACATACAGACTGACAGACAGACTGACAGGCAGACTGGAGAATTTTTAGACCATCTTTTTTCGTCTTCGTAATGTCATGTTTGATTGTTATCTGAAAACTTTTTTTTCGACGAATGCATAACTTGCCTTTAATTTTAAATCTTTAATTTTTTTCTACAAAATGTTGGTATGGCAATTTTATATACATAACAATATAATTTTAAAAACATAATTTAAAAAAAATACTTCATCTGTTTTCAAAATATTGAAAAATTAAAAAATAATATTTTGCAAAAATTTTGTTATGAAATATTATTTAGAATTGGAAGAATTTCTTGTGTACAAATTTTAATTTAAATCCGTTGTGTCATTAATGAGAAAGTAGTAAATCTAAACAACTCTTCTATATATGAACCTTAAATATTATTGTGGGTTATCGTGAATAAAAATTTCCCTGGAAATGTTTCTCCATTCGAATCTTAGGAACGTAAAAGATGCTCAAAACAGTTTCCCTCGGAATTTATTGTGGCGTAGGAAATATAAAGCTTTCCCAGATAATTTTGCTGTCATTTCATACGATTTTTTGTTCGAGGGAAATTTATTCCGCTGGATGAAGGAAAAATGTCGAGGGAATAAAATATTCTTTGGGAAACGAATTTCACTTTGGGATTCTCGATAATTCACATTATGTACATTTTGTTTGCCCCAAATGTAGACTATACATATACATGTAAATAAATAGAAGGGACCACGCAATGTGTGGATTGCGAATACGTTTCATTGCTGTGTTCAGTTCGGCGACTTTTATTAAACGCTGCAAGCCCCATCTGGCGCTATATCGCACATTTTAAATAAATATCAATAGAAAAAAACAAACGGTTTTAAGTACTATACACATGAGAGCAACCAACGAATTAACGAATATTCGTCCATTTTGACATTTCGTTCACATGTCTTTAATTTTATTCGTCACGAAATCACGCGCGAACAAATTACTCGTTGCAGGGTGGATGGTATGTGGAACGCGAATAGAGTTTGACTGTTCGTAGCAATCAGATGCAATTCGCGACGACCAAATTTCTGAAATTTATCTTATTTTGGCGATTAAAAAGTAAATTTTTCTGTCGTAAGCATTAATATAAATTATATTCCTACAATTTTATTTAGAATTTGTTAAGAATTTAGGTTGGTAAATGTTTTAACTGGAATTTATTCGTTTATTCGTCGGTCGTTGGTCGCTCTCATGTGAATAGTCCTTGTCGGAGTTTTATGCCACTGAGCATCTTGCTATTCAAAAATCTATTTTTGTAAGAATATTGCCATTGATAACTACGAAATCATTAATTGAAAAAATATTAAATTCATAAATAATAATCAAGGCGCAATCACCTAAGGCATATGGTATAGGTACAAAGTTTAAACAAAATCGCTTCAACTGTTGATTGAAAAATACATGACCGTTAAATAATTCTTCAGCAGATACTTCCCAGAAGGACAAATACATAAGTGGTTTCAATGTAGTGGTAGGCCAATAATTGAAGTGTCCTCTCCAATTTGATTGCTCAATTACATGGCAATTCCATTGCTAAATTTTTGTCGATCTTTCGAAGCCGACAAACAAAGCTTAAGAACGGTTCTAAATAGATTTCACTCCTGACATTTCAAACAAAAAACAGCAATGAATTTTCTCATCAGAACGAAATGAATTGATTCTTTTATTAGTTATAGCACAACTACTGCAAAGTAGTACTTCAAAGGTATCTCAATTGATTTATCGTTTTCTTTTTGTGTAGACCTCATTACACAAAGTCCAAAACACATAAGGCTTTCTTTTTATACTGAAATAGCAATGACGATTGAATGATCTTATCTTGCGTGTAAGGTAAAATATTCCATATCGACGAAATACATACTACACAAAATCAATTTTGTTTCCATTGATCGATAAGATAACATTGCAAACTTTGTCATCAAACAAGAAATAACCCCAAGTATTAATTAATTGATTGCCAGTTATGATGCAGTACAATAAAACCAGAGTATTGATCTCAAGTAGTTGTTAATATAGAGAGAATGGCACATTTAATAATTTTATTAGTCATATTTTTGGAAGTTTCATTTTCAAATTCACAGCAAGGTTTGTTGATAAAATATTAATTAAAAACAAAATTAATACATAAATTCCCGTAAGCTAGATTTAATGACAACAAGACAACCTTCAACACATCAAAGCGACTATCCTTACTGTTTTCGTTTTACTTGGCTTGGTGAAAAATTCGATAGGGATAGTGAAATAAAAAATCTGACGTGTGAAACTTTTCGAGGAGATTTAAAGAATGTTCCATGCAGAAAGCCATTGGTTGCTACAAGTGAGTTTACAATAATATATGGACCGTTTGTGAAAAGGTCAAATTCATAATGGAAAACGTCAAATTTAAATCAAATTCAATTTCAATTGATCGTCAATTGACGCTGCCAGATTTTTTTTTATTGGCAAACGTCAAATGGTTTTACTTCAAGCGGAGTTGATTTTTTCGAACAAGACCAAACGACAAAATAAGAAACTGTTTTCGCAAAAATTGTAATCTGAAATCTTTCTGGAGTTTTGCTAACTGCATTAGGCGTTTTTCTTTTTTCGTTCAGAGCAGAGCACTGAACAGAGTTCGAACACATAGATTGCGCACTGAACTTGTTCTAAACAGAGCGAGCTCTAAACACTGATATATTTTTTAAACACACTTGAACCACACAAATCAGAACACATTTTCATTTTAACCATAAAAAACAATATAACACAAAACCTTCCCTTTTTTAGATCTGATACACACCAGACACAGAAAATCAACAACCGATCAACTTCTTTCGCCAACTTATGTCGAATTCCAAGTTCAGATTTTACGGTGCCATGAAATAAGTTCCAATGCAATAAAATCCTGATTTGGACTTTATTGAACTCTTAAGAGCATGCCAGATGCCACCCCTTACGCGCTGAGCTTTGGCTTTAGTTTTCTTCAGAAATAGGCGAATGCAATAAAAATGGTTTTATTGCACTTTTACTAGTGCAATAAAGTCCGAAATCGTGTTGGACATTATTGCACTTTTTATAGTGCAATAAAGTCCAAAATTTTGGACTTTATTGCATTGGACTTTATTTCATGGCATCGGTTTTACATCATGCATACATTGAGTTTGCGATTCTTAAGCAGGTTGGTGAGGGACTTATGTGGTGCCCGTGGTAGACAAAATTGCTCAGGTTGAAAAATTGCAGAGTTATCGCCCTTTCTTCCTTGCAAATTTTCGTTATGGTACGATTTAATTAAGTGGAGTAAAGAGTGTGGATATATGTTTGAGGAAAGTTAACATCTATTAAATATCGCAGTGTTTAAAAGTATCTCTGCAACCGAAAGAAGTCCAAAGCGGAAACATGGATTAAAAATGTGCAGTGGTGTAAAAGTAGTAAAACATCCAAACATTTGATTTTTTTTTTTAACACAATGGGCCAGTGCACACGAGATGAATATTTCTTGGTGGAAAACCAATTTCATATTTTACTTTACGCGTACACGAGATCAACTATTCTGGTGGAAAAAATGCCACTTCTTTTGTGTTAGTGCTTCTGTGTTGACTCTCAAAGGCAGTAAGTTGTGTGTTTTTTAGAGTTCTACCTCCTTCTTCCACTCATCGAATTATTTCTAAACAAAATCTCTCAAAATAAATCTTGCGTTTTAACAAGATTTCATACACTTTACACGCAAACAATTTTTTTTGCAAATTCCTTACAACAAACAAAAAAATCGATCTGAAATCGATTTGAAATGGTTGTTTGGAATTCAACTTATGTATCCAATAATTTTTTTCTTAAATTTTCCTTCTTGACACACATGGCATTTTTTGCTTTCAATAATTTACTCACATGCTCAGCCAATTATGCACGATCACGTCGAGTGCGATCTATACATGTTCAGAACGAAAAAAGAAACACACATTTGGAGCTCTGCATGCTCTGAGTTAAAATTTTTTGACGACTTAGACTCTGCTCTGAATTAAAAAAGAAAAACGCCTATTATCGAACACGCTTATGCAGCAAAGTTCGTGTTTGCGTTTTCGAACAGTTTACTTTTGCAGCTTGCTATTAAGAACATTTTACAAATGCAGTTTGTTTTTACGCAAATGACGCTTACGAAAACTGTAAACATTACGAACTGAACCAACACGCGTTAATCGTGCGAAATTGAAACAAAAATTATTTTTGATCTAGTGAACAGTGGATTCGATTAATCCAATCGATTATTCAAATCACTTTTGTTCTGGCTCTCCATTTTGATATCCGTGTCGGATGAACTGCACTATCCAAGTTAAAGTTTATTTTAACAAAAGTGTGTACGTATTGAACTTTTTTCCCCTTTTTTAAGAAAACTTGTTGATTTTGGTACAATGAATTTTACTAATTTATAAATAGAATAGGGTATATTCATAGTCATTTTTAAACTGTGTCTAAGTAAAACCTAGGTTTAATTTAAATTAAAGCTTATCATTCCAAAATATTTGAAGTTATTTATGTAGTAAGACAAGATTATCTATATAATTATATATATATAAATTAATGTTTGTCTGTATGATCTTTATAGAATCCCAAACTATGCATTTGATTATGTGATGATCTTTAGTAAAGTTGTTGTGCATGAGCCAAAGAATGTTTCTGAATTGGTACGACCAATTTTCGACAGATGGCACTACTGTTCCAATGTAAATTGCGAAATTCATGTTCAGCTCTCATTGAAAAGACAATGGTTATTTTTTTTTTCTGCATTCAGTGCATAACGAGTGTAAATCGAGTCTAAAACAATATCAGCTGACTCAAAAAAAATACATAGAAAAACAAGTGAAATTGTTCTGATTGCCACGAGCGAAAGATTGTTGCTATGAATTCACTGTAGTTGCTACGAGCTAAAGTTCGAAAATATTCTATTATTGACTGTGTTTTTTTTTTCCTAAATGTGGCACTTCGAAACATAAATCCAACACGACTTTACAACGAAACGAACCAGACTCTCAGTCAAGAAAATGATGAACAATGTATTCGAGGCAACAATTTTGACTGGAAAATTCAAAGTTGAAGGCGTACTATTGCCACGTATGCCAATGATCCCGATAGATATGCCATTCAAATTCAAACGTTTGCAGTTCCCTCCCGGTGGGACTCGCTTTCGCATTGACTATCAACAAAGCGCAAGGACAATCGTTGCAAGTGTGTGGATTAAATTTGGATAATCCATGCTTCTGACATGGGCAGCTCTTTGTGGCCTGTTCATGCGTCGAAAAACCTTATGATTTATTCGCTTGCACACCAGATGGAAAAACAAAAAATATAGTGTATCCCACAGCACTTCAATAAATATCGAATTGAAACGAAACACGCTGCAATGTCACAATTTTTTCAAATGAAGAAAATCAGTAAAATTACTCAAAATGAATTGAATATTTGTGTAAAAATGTCTTTCCTTTGAATTTATTTTATTTGGTGGTAACGTGCGCAGGGTACAGCTAATAATCTTATTAAAATATAAAACCAACTATTTGTAAGTAAAATCGGTCTGTATTCATTGAGCCAAAATTGTCTTAAACTGTAGCTTAGTAAAACCTGGGTTTAACTGCGACTATGAATATGCCCCAATATTTATTATTTGAAGCCCATAGATTTATTTATAAGCAATTCAATTCAAGTTTTTTTTTAACACATGTATTAAATTTCAAGACCCGCCAAAATTTTAACACTCAGCTTGACAGACAACAAATACCAAATCCGCAAAATTCATATACGGAGTTCGTTCACGTGAAAGCAGAATATCGCACAATATTACCGACTTTAACAATGTATAACAGATTAATGTCGTTTTTATTTGACATTCCGAAAACCTTCTAGACTATTCCGAAAGTGTTCACTTTGAAAAAAAAGACAGTTCTAATTCTGAAAAGAAGAGAATTTTGCTCCTGGATTTGAAATCAGAATCAGAACCAGAAGCACTAACATATTCACATACTTGAACTTCAAACTCGACTGTTGTCATAAAATTGTGCAACAAACATTTTTTTGTATTTGAATATTTCCACGTATACAATTATTCTCACACATACAATCTCAGTAAAATTCAGAATCGTCGGATCAGAATCACACAAAAGTGAATCAAACGCCATAAGTTCGAATGAACTGTAGAAGAGAGATCTATTAATTTTTGACTTTATATTGATTTCACTTCGCATGAATGTGTAAACAGGCCTTAATTTCATTTCACTTTCGAATGTTTCGTTAGGTTTCTCTTCGCTTACTTCGTTTTAAATGTATCTTTGTCTTAAATTGTTTCGCTAAATTTGAAGTAAAATCATTTCCGAACTTTTAATTATTAATAAATGTATAATAGTATCGGAACTATGATAGATAGATCATAACTTTAACTAGCAAAATTCGGTACTTATACATTTCATAGGAACCGTTATTTTGGATTTCCAAATATTTTGATCAAAAAAAAAAATTCTTATCTGGATTTTCGAGGTAGAGGTGCCACTGTTTTTATTACCTCCATACAATACATTAGTCTTTTATCTTTTATTAAAAAACAATAAACTTATAAATTAATATGCATGTTGCTTCAAGCTAATAGCAAGGAACCCAACACATTACTAATGTGGGAAAATTATCATAAGAAGCCCCTTGAAATTGGATGTCGGTTAGTGCGTGGTGAATCCTGCATTAAATACTCTTACATATACAACAAGGCTGGTAAGTGAATCACTTAATTGTTGTTGTTTTTTTATATTTTTTTTTAAATTTAAAAAAGAACAAATTTGATCAGAAAAAGTTGGAACACAAAAAAGTGCGTATACGCCAGAGTATCCCTCGTTTAGGTTCTATACATTATATGCATAGTTTTGTGTATTATGCCGGACTTACACGACTACCAAGTTCGCAGTATTTACTGCCAAAATACTGCTGTCATTAATTTAATTAACGACATTCGTTTACACGAAGATAAAATAATGACGGATAAAAATACTGCCAACTCTGGCAGTAAATAATGAGCAAGTTCATTCTCTATTGCAAATTGCCATTATTTGAAAATTGTTGTAAGTACTGAACTTAAACGATGTAAGTATAGTGCCACAATTTAACGAAAATTTTGGCTGGCAGTTTTTTAATGACAAATATACTGCCACATTTTCGACCATTTACACGACAAAAAAAAAATAATGCCAAGATTTTGACAGTAAAACTGCCAATTTGGCAATCGTGTAAATACGGCATTACTTTTCTCTGTAGAAAATGGATAGTGACAGTGTCTGGGGATCGATTCCCACCATATTCTACCTAAAAAATGGGTACTGCATTTTTCGATATAGTTATGGACAAATCCTCCAAGAGTACGGGTGCTTTCATAAATACATGGTTGCTTTGTTTACATGCGATCAGTTGCGATCATATTAACGTCAGAAAAACTATTTACGCATGCATTTTAATATGCATTTATAAATACATTCTCTGATGTGCTTGATTTTTCTGTAGACCAGAAACAATTCTGATGTGTATTTTTAATTTTGAGTTCAACTTTGAATTTTCTAGCGGAAATTTGGACAAATGTGAACAGTAAGGGAAGGTGTACCACCGCTTACATCATACTTTCTCTTTCTTTAAGAAAAAATCGGATGTGAAATTTTATATTTGTGCATTTGGGCTACAAATATTTGCGTTTTAAATTTATAAAAACTCTGACATTCATAATTTGCATTTATGAAAACTATGCATTCGTCCGATTTTTTTTTCGCTACCATGCATTTATAAAAGCACCTTAGATCCCATATTCATTCAGAAATAAACAACGGCAACATTAATTTTTATCGTTTCACACAGGAAGCGCTGATGTGCTCTTATTACATATTCCGATTATTGTTGGAAACACCTCCTTATCGGTAAATTGCGAACACCTTATACGACTGCTATTTGAAGCTCGCTCAGTTTTTTGTTCGTGCATTGATGGATGTAGGTACACTCGTTGCTTGATAAATTTGACCAATTTTGTTGGAGAACTATTCCACTGTATTTGTAGGCTGTTTTGGTCTGTTTGAATAAAATGTTGTCGCCTACAAATACAGTGGAGTAGGTACACTCTACCAAGAAAAAAATTAAGGTATATTAAAACCTTAAACAACAAAAGCGGTTGGTGACAATGACACAATGCATAAAGGTGTGGATTTAGTCCACTTCAGGAGAATTTTTTTTCTATGCCTCCATTTTCAAGTAAATGTTATCTAAGTTATACAATGAGATAATAAAAACTTAAAAAATAAAAAAATAAACAAACGCTTCCACCTGGAAACGTTTGAATCTGAACAGCATGTCTGTTGTTATCATCAGAATACGTGAAATCAAAACGTTTTCGCCCTTAAATTTCCTATTTGAAATAAAGGCTTCAAAAACGTTGGTCATTAGGTTCTTAAACGCAAGTCTGTTGCAATTCCACAATTTTGGTTGGTTGATGTTACGAGGCACGATGATTGGTGCCCCAACTGGTTAGTATCTGCAAAAAATTGTTGGTAAAGGTATTAAGCTATTTTCATTGTCTATCTAAACTGATTGAGAATTACGTGAGTTATACCTAAGCACACAACATATCAACTAAGTATGAAACGGGTGTTTTTTTTTTAGACGAGTGGCTTTCAAGAAGAAATAAAACGCATATAATATAATGTTATGGCCAATAGTTCAACTTTATTATAAAGATAAGGTTTGCTGTTATTTTTTAAAAATGATTTCGTGCAAGTGGCCGCGGCAGCTTGATCGAATAAATTTCAGCCGAGGCCCAATTGTTCACCACTTTTTTTGTGCAAATTCGGATTGCTGGCCACCTCGTTTTGGTAATAAAATTTGAAATGTCATTACCAAACTGAGCATAAATCGAGTGACAGCTGTCAAAAATACAAACTCTGAAAAAAGTATTTTTTTTTATTATTCATTTTTATTTAATCTTAACTTGAACTATCTTAAAGCTGGATAAAAATGTTTAAAGCTAGCCTAATTATCAATAACTTACAACTAATTTACTGGCCCTTTACGGGCGCTCTAAACTAAACTATATCTCTTAATACTAATGTTTTTCGACCTAAAAACTATTTTAATTAATTAAAATTATTTTATTTTTATGACCAAGAAAACTTTTTTAACAAAAAACTTAGTAACATTTGCTTTTTTTTAATTTTTACTTATAGCTACCTAAAGCTAAACTAAAAATAATTAAATCTAGATACAACTAACTTATACTAACTAGAAATTACTTAAAACTACTCACATCTACGTAAAAACTAGAACAGCCACAGCAGCTTTTTTAGGTTAGTTTTATATTTTTTTTTTGTATATTTTGTATACGCATGCAGCCACACAAAGACATGCAACCCATACAGCCATGTACATACGTACATACATATTCGTATGTACATACATACATAGGCACGCAGCTGCATGCACAAATGCCCCCGCAAACATATATATTTTTTTATTTTTTTTTGTGCCACCCCGACTGTTCCTTATACCTAATTTACCTAAATCTACGTAAGTCGGCCAAGACATACCATCCTAATCGACTTTATGTATCATAATGCTGTTCAGAGAGCCACCAGAACTGGTTCTCTTGTTTCGCCCTATCCCTTCGGTCCCGATTGGACACAGTCCTACTGAACCGAAGGCGCTCTTCTCCACCTTGAGCGATGACGTCTCGACCATACAGGAGTCGCCTATCTACAGTTTTCCGGCTGACGTGGTAGATGTGCGGAACCGCCATTCCATCCTGTATCAGCCCTCGACTGTCTGAAAAGAGGAATGCCTCGGGAGGGATGTAGCCACTTAACCGCGCACTCTCAAAATATTCATTATTGGGGTAGTAAGCCCCAAAAATTAAGCTGTTGCTTGAGGACATCGCTCTTGCAGTGTGACCATGAATCAGCTTAAACAAAAAATTATCTATTCTGTTTATGTTGGATCCGTTGTATAGAACCTGGTTGGAATAATATCTTGTGTACTCCGACTCTGGTGTTCTGTGTATTGCCAGATTGAAAAACACGTTATGTATATAGATTAATGAAATTATTTTATATATTTTATAGACTATTATCAATTTAAAAGATTTTTGATAGATCTAAAAAGATATGAAATGAATTGCATTTCATTAAAAAATGAATTTTTCGATTCTGCCTGGAAATAGTTTATGAAACTCGATCCATTTACTTTTTTTTATAATCGCTCTATGTCGTGACTATCCATTTTGTACCCTTGTTTTCGTAATTCGTGATACGGGCTTAGATTTTCCAAAAGCTGTTTGCAACACCCAATTTGTTTTATTTTTGAAAAATACTGAAGCTTAAGAGTAATATCTTATGTCGAATTCCAAACAACCAAACATTCGATTTTTTCTGAACACAATCGATTTATTTCTAAACAAAATCTGTCAAAACAGATCTTCTGTTTTTAGCAAGATTTCATAGACTTTACACGCAAACAATTTTTTGCAAGTTCCTTACAACAATCAAAAAAATCGATCTAAGATCGATTTGAAATGGTTGTTTGGAATTCGACATAAGCTTAGTTTTAGTATTTTTTTTTTAAGAAATTGATTTAATTTAATAACAAATAAAAATAATTAAGTATCTATTTTTTGTTTGTTTTTGTTTTTTAAATAGTCGAAAATATAACATATATGTGTGCCAAAGCCAATATCTCAAATGGATGTTACACTCAAAAGTATTCCACAGGACGTGAGGTTGAAGTCTGTGTTTGTGAATCAAGCGCTGGGTCATATCCTTGTTTTACATCCACTGCTGAATCAATATTGAATCAAAGTATAGCAACGATTGTGTATTCAACAATTTTTTTAGCAACATTTTTAAGCTTTAATATTTAAAAAACAAATATCAAACAAACTTGTATAACTTAAAAAAGAAAAAAACAACAAAATAAAATTTAATTTAGCATAAAAGTAAGTATCATTTTTATTTTATTTATCCAACAAAATTGTGTAAAATATTTTTTTTTCTTATAAGAATAAATCGATGTTACATCAGCTTTGTATTTATTTTCCCAAATTTTAATTGCTATAAAAATTGAAATACTAAGAAGTATTAACATCATAACAACAACTTAACGATATATTAAAAATTTATTAAAAAAGTAAAACACTGTCGTCTTAATCAAGATGTGATTATAACTAAATAAAAAGAGATTAAACTAAGACAATACATAAAAGTTGATGTAAAATGGACACTGCTGTATTATACTTGCTCATCGACAAGCAGCATGATTTGATTGGTGGTTTCTATCGGATTTCGACCGCATTCAACTTGATGTGAATTCCAATCTTTCTTTTGACAAAATATTGAACAATATGGAGTTTTTCGGCATAATGAGCATTCGGCTAAAGCTTCTCGATTACAATTTGCACACTATTTAATATACATATAAGTAAACAAATAGAAAATTGTTAAAAAATAAAACAAATAATGTTGAAATAAGAATTGTTTTTTTTTACCTTTTTAGTCGACAATAAGTCATTGCTTAGCAAAGGCCCTGAGACATTTTGATCGACCATAGAAGCGTCTAGTTTGGAATTTGATTGGAGTATGTTTTTTTGTTTAGTTAGCAGGTCAATTGTTTTATCATATGCACTTTGCATTTCTGCTATAATTCTTTTGAAATCATTTGTAGCTTTGGTCATTGTTGAGCAGACATTTTCTAAATTGCACATCATTTGATGATTAAACTGGAGGCCTGTTTTATATATGAATTGAAAAATTAATTATTATTTTTAAAAAATATGTTTTTTTTGTGTGTAAAGAAGATTTTATTTTTTTACCTAATATATTTTGATTTGTTGTGTCGAGAAATATATCTGGATTGGTCATAACATTGCATTGTGCTTCATTTGGTGAAAAGTTCCCACAGTTATCATTTATTTTTGCCATTGATTCGGAAGCTTTATTTTGAGGTAATTCATTTCTTCCATTTGTTCTGTTCCTTTTCCTTCGTTTATATGGGGTGAACAGTCTCACTGGGCCAGCTGTTTTTATTAATGAAAAAAAAGTCTATATTTAAATAATTTGTTTGTTTGTTGGTTTACTTTAAAATTAAATAATAATTGATCTTTGAAAACATTCACATTTTTCGATATTATGTGTATAACACTTTTTGAGAAGTAAGAAAGGGTAATTCACAAAAAAATTGTATAAGCATTACTTTGCATAGAACAAAAGATAAAAACTGTTTCATTTGGACCAGTTCAGGTTCAAGAGGTGTGTCAGAGATTGTTCTATTCACAGCTCGAGAGAGGAAGAGGACAAACCTAAACATATTTCATCCGCAAAAATTAAAAATCACTATGGATTTTTTTTATATAGGGTTATCCATTTTGCGGTTTCAAAAGTATAGGGCTGGAATTCGACATCTGTCAAACTAAGTTGTTAAAAAAATTTGTTTCTCAGTTGAAAGTCTGACATTTACGAAAATGGATCGCTTAACTATCGCACCACGCATAAAAATTGTTAAAACCTACTACAAAAATGGTGATTCTGCCACAGCCACATATCGTACTTTAAGAGGAAATTATGGTTTACATAATCGTCCAACTACGCAAGCAATTGGCAAAATGGTGAAGAAATTTGAAGAGATTGGATTGGTTACAGATCTTGTAAGGCTGCGCATCATCGTTTTGCTCGTACCACTGAAAATATCGCTGCTGTAAGTGAAAGTGTTGCCGAAGACCGGAATGTGTCGATTCCTCGTCGTTCTCAGGAATTAGGACTGTCTTACGGCACATTATGGTATTTGGATCTACACCTACATCCATATAAAGTCCAGCTCACACAACAACTAAAGCCAGCTGACCATTCACAACGTCGTAGAGGCCATTACATCCACAAACTCACTGTTTGGGGCGCTCTTTGGTCCGGAGGTGTGATTGGACGTTACTACTTCAA
Organism: Philhelius pedissequus; assembly: GCA_910595825.1. NCBI lineage: Eukaryota > Metazoa > Arthropoda > Insecta > Diptera > Syrphidae > Philhelius > Philhelius pedissequus. The sequence continues at coordinate 34,656,220 of OU343163.1, forward strand.
AAACGACGATGGAACGACTGTCACCGTCAATCCGGAGCATTATGGTCATATATGATAACCGATTTTTTTGCCACACAACTCCAGCGAATATGGCTTTATTGCAAGAAATTTCCTGGCCGCGTAATTTCTCGTAGTGGCGATATTAACTTGCGACTCATGCGATTTGACACCGCTGGACCTTTTTTGTCTTTCGCGTAGACCGTGTTTATGCAGATAAACCTTTAACTCCTGAGCACTTGAACAGCAACATTCGTCAAGTTATGGCTGAGATACCGCACAATATGTGTCAAAAAGTGGTCGAAAATTGCCTCAAAAGAATCGATGCTTGCAACTATTCGCGTAGTGGTCATTTAAATAATGTAAAACAAATATCATGAAAAAAAAATATTTTATGTGTTTTATTTACGTTTACTTTGGAAACCGCATAATATTATATCAATTAATAGCGACAAAAATTAATTTTTTTTATAATTAACACGTGCACAAGGGACTATATGTTTCCCTTCTCATGTAGAACACACTGTGCGAGCATTAGGAAGATAGGGATGGAGAGGACAGAATTAGTCATTCATTTACCTCAACTTGACCCACCTAAAAATCCAGATCTACTTAAAGGCGAACCTAGATTTCAAAAAACACAGAATTTGTTTATCAGGGTGACTTTAGGTTTTTCAAAAAATGCTTTAGGGCGACTACAGGTTTCAACGAACAAACCTATTGCGTCGGTGCTCTAGAGAGGCAATTGTTTCACAGACATTTCTATTTCCTATTAATCGTAACGCTCTTTTCTGTGTTCTATCGAGCAGTTGGAGCGATGTTTGCGAAGCCCCTGCCCAGAGGTGTGAGTTATATTCGAGTTTTGGGCGTATAAATGCTTTGTAAATTGTAGCCAGATCGTAAGGGGAACAAAACTTCTTGCATAGATACAAAAAACCTATGCAGTTAGCAGCATTTCTTTCGATCTCAAATATATGGTCGTTCCAATTGGTCGTTGATGACACACTTAACGAGAACTGAAACCTTTTCGGTTTTTTCAATGCAAGTGCCATTTATAGACAATGGCATAGGTGTACGTTTAGCTTTAACGACAGGAGACAGCATTGAGTTTTCGAAGCATTAAACTCCACACGATTTCAATTACCCTATTTGGCTATGCTGTATGAATCGGAGTTTAATGAGCTTAACATACAATGCCGTTGCAATTGCAAGTCCGAAGGTGAAGACCGTCGATAGAATATGAAAAGCTGAGGGTAGAGTCGTTAGCAAAGCAGTTGAGTGGATTAAAAGTAACAGATAGAAGAGCATTTATAAAAATGATCGGAGACTGAACGGAGTCCTGGAGCACACCATAATTTATTTTGTGGGCAGCACACTTGAAACCATCCAATGCAACTTGTATTGAACTGTCCAGAAGACAGCTTCTAAACCAGCGAACAAGAGTTTTTCCCAAAAGTACCCATATACCCGATGTATAGATTTGTTCAACTGTTCGGTCAGATATGCCATCAGATTACCATTGGAAATTACTGTGAATGCCATACTGACGGTCATGAAGAAGATTTCGGTCTTCGAGATATTCCTTAAACTGACAGTTAATCAGCGCTTCCATGACCTTAGAAGAAAGGATGTAAGTGCTATGGGTCGGTAGGAGGAGGCGGAGGAGGAAGAGGCTCACCTTTCTTATTGACAGGCTGGACAAATGCTGTTTTCCATCTTCCAGAAAAGTAGGAGCGATAGTAAAGCTTACGCAGCGGTTTTGCCAGTGTGGAAGTACAACTCTTCAGAAAAATGGAGGGTATACTATCCGGACAAGCGGATTTGTAAATATCGATATCTTGAGAGCTCTTGCAACTGTTCGAGTGCGGAAAAAAATCAGTCATTTGGAAAAATTTACATTCTCAAGTACAGGAAAGGCAGAATTGCTGAGAGGCAACGTAGAACTAGCAACGAATCGGGCTGCGAGCAAGTTTGCCTTCTCTGAAGAGTTGACAAACGAAGATGTTGAGGAGTTTGCAAAAATTTTGTTTTTTTTTAATAATGGAGTTGCAGGAGTTCCTTGTTGTTGTGCTTTTTCCGATTTTCCTCTGTAGGGTTGGCTTTGTAGGATCGGAAACTTACTTTTTTCAGCCTAATAGCTTCTTCACACCCCGAGTTAGTCACTACTCAATTAATTTGAATCCAAAAAAAAAACAGTAGGTTTCTTCATAGTATAAAAATGAAAAATCTGAACAAATTAATTTATTAAATTATGTACCTGAATTTCCTAAAACCGATAATAGTATAACAATCCATATTTACCGTATTTCCAGAAATATATGGACAAACCGTTCTAAGAAGTAAACTAAGGGTCATTTTCTTCACTACATACAAGTTGAGGATTTTTATTTTTAACCTGCAATTTTGTTTTTCTTCACTCAAAGTTGACAGTTTCAACTTTCGATTCTAAACTATAGAGTTGAATCAACTTCTGGTTTATTCAACTTACGAAAATAGTAGAAGTTGAGAAAGCAAACTTGAGAGTTTTCTATCAAATTCAAATTTGTAATACATTTTATTGCATCTTCTCTCAAAAATTATTCTCGATTTCGTGTTGTATAAAAATATTTTTGGGAAAATTATTATTGGGAAAATAGTTGATCGTCTGCTTGTTGAATTGTTGGCGATGGAAAGAAGACAATACTAAAACATGATTTTATCTACCGACTTCGTATTTCTTAGATCATAAGTTTCCAAATTGAACATTCTATAGGCGTTTTTCTTTTTTAGTTCAGAGCAGAATATGAGTTGTCAAAAAATTTGTTAGTGTTTCTTTTTAACTCAGAGCATGCAGACCTCCAAATGTGTGTTTCTTTTTTCGTTCAGCCTCGGGTTTTTGCGGGGTTTGGATTCGGAGATATCACCATCCAAAGCAAGTTAAATGCAGTTGGGTGGAAAATCATGCGAATAAATTTGAATTGAACAGACCTTTTTTATGGCAGCCGCAAATTTTTGTGGAGTTTGGTTTCGGAGATATCACCATCCAAAGCAAGTCAAATGCAGTTGGGTGGAAAATCATGCGAATAAATTCGAATTGAAATATCTTAAGAACCAGATGCCGCAGATACTTTTTGTTGTCAGCCGTGGAAAAGTATTGACCAGACCTTTCTTTTGATGGCAGCTGCAAATTTTTGTGGAGTTTGGTTTCGGAGATATAACCATCCAAAGCAAGTCAAATGTAGTTGGGTGGAAAATCATGCGAATAAATTCTAATTGAAATATCTCAAGAACCAGATGCCGCAGATAACTTTTGTTCCCATCCGTGTATAGGTATTGAACAGATCTTTCTTTCGATGGCAGCCACCAATTTTTGTGCAGTTTGGCTTCGGAGATATCACCATCCAAAGCAAGTCAAATGCAGTTGGGTAGAAAATTATGAGAATTAATTCGCAAATTTTTGTGGAGTTTGGTTTCGGAGATATAACCATCCAAAGCAAGTCAAATGCAGTTGGGTGGAAAATCATGCGAATAAATTCGAATTGAAATATCTTAAGAACCAGATGCCGCAAATAACTTTTGTTCACATCCGTGTATAGGTATTGAACAGATCTTTCTTTTGATGACAGCCGCCAATTTTGTGGAGTTTGGCTTCGGAGATATCACCATCCAAAGCAAGTTAAAAAGTTAAATGCAGTTGGGTGGAAAATCATGCGAATAAATTTGAATTGAACAGACCTTTTTTATGGCAGCCGCAAATTTTTGTGGAGTTTGGTTTCGGAGATATCACCATCCAAAGCAAGTCAAATGCAGTTGGGTGGAAAATCATGCGAATAAATTCGAATTGAAATATCTTAAGAACCAGATGCCGCAGATACTTTTTGTTGTCAGCCGTGGAAAAGTATTGACCAGACCTTTCTTTTGATGGCAGCTGCAAATTTTTGTGGAGTTTGGTTTCGGAGATATAACCATCCAAAGCAAGTCAAATGCAGTTGGGTGGAAAATCATGCGAATAAATTCTAATTGAAATTTCTCAAGAACCAGATGCCGCAGATAACTTGTTCCCATCCGTGTATAGGTATTGAACAGATCTTTCTTTCGATGGCAGCCGCCAATTTTTGTGCAGTTTGGCTTCGGAGATATCACCATCCAAAGCAAGTTAAATGCAGTTGGGTGGAAAATCATGCGAATAAATTCGAATTGAAATATCTTAAGAACCAGATCCCGCAGATACTTTTTGTCTTCAGCTGTGGTTAGGTATTGAACAGACCTTTCTCTTGATGTATATATTGATGGGTTTGGGGAACATTGTTGAAAATGTAATTTTTTTTTGCAAGAGGTTAGCCTTGATTTTTTTGTAAAATGTCGAAAAAAGTGAAGTCAAGAATTGTACACCAAGTTGTACACCAATTTAAAGGTCTGTGAAATTCCTTTCAAGCAGTGATAGCCTCAGGTTTTTGCGTAGTTTGGTTGCGGAGATATCATCATCCAAAGCAAGTCAAATGCAGTTGGGTGGAAAATCATGCGAATAACTTCGAATTGAAATATCTTAAGAACCAGATGCCGCAAATAACTTTTGTTCACATCCGTGTATAGGTATTGAACAGATCTTTCTTTTGATGACAGCCGCCAATTTTGTGGAGTTTGGCTTCGGAGATATCACCATCCAAAGCAAGTTAAAAAGTTAAATGCAGTTGGGTGGAAAATCATGCGAATAAATTTGAATTGAACAGACCTTTTTTATGGCAGCCGCAAATTTTTGTGGAGTTTGGTTTCGGAGATATAACCATCCAAAGCAAGTCAAATGCAGTTGGGTGGAAAATCATGCGAATAAATTCGAATTGAAATATCTTAAGAACCAGATGCCGCAAATAACTTTTGTTCACATCCGTGTATAGGTATTGAACAGATCTTTCTTTTGATGACAGCCGCCAATTTTGTGGAGTTTGGCTTCGGAGATATCACCATCCAAAGCAAGTTAAAAAGTTAAATGCAGTTGGGTGGAAAATCATGCGAATAAATTTGAATTGAACAGACCTTTTTTATGGCAGCCGCAAATTTTTGTGGAGTTTGGTTTCGGAGATATCACCATCCAAAGCAAGTCAAATGCAGTTGGGTGGAAAATCATGCGAATAAATTCGAATTGAAATATCTTAAGAACCAGATGCCGCAGATACTTTTTGTTGTCAGCCGTGGAAAAGTATTGACCAGACCTTTCTTTTGATGGCAGCTGCAAATTTTTGTGGAGTTTGGTTTCGGAGATATAACCATCCAAAGCAAGTCAAATGTAGTTGGGTGGAAAATCATGCGAATAAATTCTAATTGAAATATCTCAAGAACCAGATGCCGCAGATAACTTTTGTTCCCATCCGTGTATAGGTATTGAACAGATCTTTCTTTCGATGGCAGCCACCAATTTTTGTGCAGTTTGGCTTCGGAGATATCACCATCCAAAGCAAGTCAAATGCAGTTGGGTAGAAAATTATGAGAATTAATTCGCAAATTTTTGTGGAGTTTGGTTTCGGAGATATAACCATCCAAAGCAAGTCAAATGCAGTTGGGTGGAAAATCATGCGAATAAATTCGAATTGAAATATCTTAAGAACCAGATGCCGCAAATAACTTTTGTTCACATCCGTGTATAGGTATTGAACAGATCTTTCTTTTGATGACAGCCGCCAATTTTGTGGAGTTTGGCTTCGGAGATATCACCATCCAAAGCAAGTTAAAAAGTTAAATGCAGTTGGGTGGAAAATCATGCGAATAAATTTGAATTGAACAGACCTTTTTTATGGCAGCCGCAAATTTTTGTGGAGTTTGGTTTCGGAGATATCACCATCCAAAGCAAGTCAAATGCAGTTGGGTGGAAAATCATGCGAATAAATTCGAATTGAAATATCTTAAGAACCAGATGCCGCAGATACTTTTTGTTGTCAGCCGTGGAAAAGTATTGACCAGACCTTTCTTTTGATGGCAGCTGCAAATTTTTGTGGAGTTTGGTTTCGGAGATATAACCATCCAAAGCAAGTCAAATGCAGTTGGGTGGAAAATCATGCGAATAAATTCTAATTGAAATTTCTCAAGAACCAGATGCCGCAGATAACTTGTTCCCATCCGTGTATAGGTATTGAACAGATCTTTCTTTCGATGGCAGCCGCCAATTTTTGTGCAGTTTGGCTTCGGAGATATCACCATCCAAAGCAAGTTAAATGCAGTTGGGTGGAAAATCATGCGAATAAATTCGAATTGAAATATCTTAAGAACCAGATCCCGCAGATACTTTTTGTCTTCAGCTGTGGTTAGGTATTGAACAGACCTTTCTCTTGATGTATATATTGATGGGTTTGGGGAACATTGTTGAAAATGTAATTTTTTTTTGCAAGAGGTTAGCCTTGATTTTTTTGTAAAATGTCGAAAAAAGTGAAGTCAAGAATTGTACACCAAGTTGTACACCAATTTAAAGGTCTGTGAAATTCCTTTCAAGCAGTGATAGCCTCAGGTTTTTGCGTAGTTTGGTTGCGGAGATATCATCATCCAAAGCAAGTCAAATGCAGTTGGGTGGAAAATCATGCGAATAACTTCGAATAGAAATATCTCAAGAAGCAGATGCCGCAGATACTTTTTGTTCTCAGACTTTCTTTTGATGGAACCGCCAATTTTGTGGAGTTTAGTTTCGGAGATATCACCATCCAAAGCAAGTCAAATGCAGTTGGGTGGAAAATCATGCGAATAAATTCGAATTGAAATATCTTAAGAACCAGTTGCCGCAGATACTTTTTATTTCGGCCGTGGATAGGTTTTGAACAGACCTTTTTTTCTATGGCAGCCGCAAATTTTTGTGGAGTTTGGTTTCGGAGATATAACCATCCAAAGCAAGTCACATGCAGTTGGGTGGAAAATCATGCGAATAAATTCGAATTGAAATATCTTAGGAACCAGATGCCGCAGATACTTTTTGTTGTCAGCCGTGGATAGGTATTGAACAGACCTTTCTTTTGATGGCAGCCGCCAATTTTCATGGAGTTTGGCTTCGGAGATATCGCCATCCAAAGCAAGTTAAATGTAGTTGGGTGGAAAATCATGCGAATAAATTCGAATTGAAATATCTTAAGAACCAGATCCCGCAGATACTTTTTGTCTTCAGCTGTGATTAGGTATTGAACAGACCTTTCTTTTGATGTATATATTGATGGGTTTGGGGAACATTGTTGAAAATGTAATTTTCTCTTTGCAAGGGGTTAGCCTTAGATTGAATTATGAACTAGTTTAGGTATGCATATTATTATTATAAATGTAGATACATACATGCAATTTCGGGTGATACCTGAAACCAATGATTTTGATTCTGAAGATGAGGAGCCTTTAGCTAGTGCCAAAAAGAAAAAAAAAACAGGATAAAGAGCGGAAAATAATCTGGAGTGATACAAATCTTGGTACGTACAAAGAAGATTTCCCATTTTTAGGAAGTACTGAACTGCCAGAAACGATGTATCAGTTTGAAACTCCAGCTGAGTTTTTTTAATTTTTTTTTTCACCGAAGATTTGATTGAAATGATTGTGAAGGAATCGAACCGAAAAGCTTTACAGACCAATATAAACAAGCCGGCCAATATAACGGGAAAATAAATGCAGACATTTATTGGTATTTGCCTGTTCATGTCACTGGTGAAATTACCTTCAACGAGAAGATATTGGAGTTTTGAAATTGGTCAACGTTTTGTTTATGAGGCAATGACATGCAACATATGGGAAGATATAAAGCGACATCTCCACTTTGCGGATAACGATAAGTTTATAAAGCGCGGTTTGTCCGGATATGATAAACTTTTTAAGGTAAGGCCTCTTCTTAACAAAATTAGAGATCGACTTCTGCTAATTCCAAAGGAAGAATTCATTGCAGTAGACGAGCAAACTGTTCCAACGAAATGCCAGCATGAACTCAAACAGTACAACCAAAAGTAACCTCACAAATGGGGTTATAAGAATCTGGTTTTGAGTGGGGTGTCGGGGTTCAGCTACGACTTTGATCTCTTCGCTGGAGAACAAAGTAATACATATCCAGAAAATGCTATTGACGTTGGTGTCCCGGATCGGAGAGCACCAAAACACAAAAATCACAAGATTTTCTTTGATAACTGGTTCAATAGCAAAAGGCTCTAGGTACATCTAATCAAAACGGGTCTGCTTCTGTTAGGAAGAAATGTTTGTACAAACAAAAAATACTAGGAATGGAAATGTCATTGTCAAATAGTGTCAGAATGTTATGTAGGTAAGACAGTTTCGCCTTCAGCGATCGTCAAACTGGATTAGTATGAATGGATAGGGTTGGTGTCTAGGATTCGAATTTAGGCAGGTAGAGCTGCTTATCCGGTTTGAAAAGTTTCTAACGCCTAAAAGAATAACAGGTATATTTAAAATAATATCTGAATCATTCGCTATTTCCAGGACATTAGAATGTAGGTCCACAAAGTTCATTCAAGTTGTAAAAGTTTCATTATGAGCGGAACGATGTGCTGATGTAGATCTACCGTAAGCTGGCAAATAGTAAGCTGGGAAATGGTGCATTCATTTATTAAACCGCGCCGGCGAAGTATCAACTCGGCTAAGTGAAATATATAATAGTGATTCCGATAAAGATCGTTGCTAGCATATCGGCGGTATATCCCTAATCCGAGCTACGTTTTTTTTTATGAAATTTACTAAGCGCTAATAGGGGTGAATTTCTGCGGCCACCGACACACGTTCTAGTCGGCACCGCCCATGGCATGAGTGTTCCAGCCACGGTACAAGAGGGATTTTTTTTTGAACTGGCATTTGTTCACAAAGTCGCCCGACGTAAGGAGGGGAACGATAGTTTGGGTGTAGCTGGAATCAACATTTGAGTTAATCTAGAAAGCAAGATCAGAAATTCACCCCGCGCTTTCCAATCTTCATCAATTATTATTTATTTGGGAAAAAGTCGCGACCAAATCGTGCCAAAAAGTGGAAGTCAATTGCAGAGGATTTAAATCCTGTATCCATAATTTATATTTGTATTTTCTTTTGTATATATAACCCGTTAAGATTGGTGTGGTATTTAGGATATGTTTCCGTCAGAATAAGAGAATTTTGTAAAGTTGTTTCATTTTCCTCAATTTAGTGCCAGTATATTATAGATAGGTGAGATTCAAAAATCCACAAGCAAAGGGTGACCGATTTTTTTTCCGTGTGAGTTTCATTCGCTGTAATTTTCCCGCGATTATAAAATAAAAGGTTCTCCGCTTTATCTGGTTGCCGCAATCTTTTGCCTTCCCCCTTTTGAACTCCACCAACCAAAAGCTCTTTGTAGGTAGGGTGTACGGGGCGAAAATTAGTGCTGTCTCTGTGAGCTGGGCAATATTAGTATAAGGAATTGGGGGAAACCCGCCGTCCTGTATTTGGAGGACAGGAAACCGAGCAAATCGAGGACCACGCCCTAAACATTTGTGGATTTTCGAAAACCATCCGAAACGTTCAAACCATACAAAAAAAATATCTATATCTTTTGTTTTGAGACACTCGGTATAATTATACAAAAAAACGGGATTATAACAATTTACGTAAAAAAGGGGTTTTGTATGAAAGTCACATTGTGAAGACGTTTTAGTTTTTCGTTTTTTTTTATGTTCATTGTGGAAAAACCCTTAATTGTTTTTTTATGTATTATTCTAAGTACCCCATACAAACAAATTTACTTTTCTATTGTTAATATTTTGGCAACATTTTTTTTTTATTGTTACTACCATTTACATATATACTTCATTATTGATTTAAAGCTACCATTTCTTATGTTTTTTTTTTAGTGACCATTCCTATAGACGCAAGTTTTTTTTGTTGCTAGGTACCGGTCGCCTTCTGCAACCATAAATATCTGGCGCATAAATGTCACTATGCGTGCATTGTGTTTTATGAACATTTTCTTTTGAATAATAAAGTTTTGTTGTAAAACACGCCAACGACAGTTGAAAATATTGGGTTTTACTGAGTCCCAAACGGACTCAATGGCGTACTAAGTTAATTTTCAGGGGGTGCGGTAGGGGATTGATTCGAGAGTAACCCGATGAACTGAAGACAGCATATGAAAGGAGCAAAGGGGAATTCGCATCATCGGCCAACCGAATTCCAGGATGGGTGGGACAAGGGCCTCCCTGCCATAAGACCGGCAGGGCTTTTAAAGTGTGGTACTAACATTTTTGTGATGGTGTAAGTAAAAGGGCATGATATGTGTATATTTTGAAAGAGGTGAGGTCTGCCTGTGGGAGTAAGGACCGCCCCCTTTCCTTTCAGCCATACATTCTTTTCCTCCAATCCCCCCTAAGCCCCCGCGTCCTAGTTCCTGCTTCAATCTGTATTTTTTTCGATTCTAAATCTATTTCTTTGGGCCCAACAGTATTTTTGGTCCATACAACACCCATTTATTGCATATCCCGGGGCCATCGAAGGTTTCCAGGATTGATATGCGGATTTCTTTATTTGCTTAGGTCCTTCAGCATACAGAGATCGCTAAACCACAATCCTCTCTTTTTGCCTCCTTTCACGGTAAGACTGAACAGAGTGCCAAATGTTGCTGTCCCCACAGAAAAAGAAAGGCGAAAGAAAGGTTGCGGTAATATGATCGAGAGAGTGGCAGAGATCAATGGTGAGAAAGTGTCGCTTGTATCATGGTACGACAACAAAGTTGTAAGTATGCTATCAACTTTTGTAGGATGTAATCCAACAACAAAAAAGCCGATACTGCAGAAAGGAAAAAAAGTATATTGAAATTGACTGTCCAAAAGTTATAGATTTATACAATAGAAACAAGGGAGGTGTCGATCTTCTGGATTCGATGCTTGGCCTGTACCGGACAGGTATCCGATCCAAGAAATGGCCCAAACAAATGTTCTTTCATTTCTTGGACCTTTGCGTAGTTAATGCATGGATTTTATGGCGTTAAAATAGCGACGTGTACACACAGTACACATAATAAGGTAATATATTGCGCATGTTTACAAAATTCGGTTGTCATAAGTAAAAAATTCGGTTGTCATATTTGACAAAATGTCTCTGAGATTTGGCATTTTTACATACAAATAGGGATGGGTCAATATTTCAGTAAGATGTATTCAGTTGGCGTTTTTCTTTTTTATCTCCGAGCAGATCTCTCAGCAGAGCCTGAGTAAACCGATTTAGATCTGAGTAGAGCATGGTCAGATATCTCCGATTTAATTTTGAAATAAACTTAAGCGCAGAACTGTCATATATTATTATAATTGTTTTTATTAAAACTTATTTACCAGCAAATCCAAAGCTTTCGTTTTCCGAATTCATTTTCGTTTTAATTGGTTTTACTTTAGTGATTATTGTTAAAATTATGAGTAAAGTTAGCCGCGTCCAGCACTTTGCTCCGTTTGATCGGTCATTTTATTCTGAGCTAATGGCTCATGCCCAGATTTAGCTCTGATTTAAAAAAAGAAACACGAGTTGAGAGATTAAATGTGTCTGAGCTAAAAAAGAAACACGGATCTTTTCTTGACAGCTGAGTTCTTTACTCGGAACTAAAAAAGAAAAACGCCAAGTAAGAGGTAACAGTAGATCAAAAATAACTGTTATTAAAATAACATTTGGAATTTCTAAATTTATATTTTGATCAAACCAAGTGATGAATTATTAATTTTAAAATGGTAGTGAAAAATAGTTTATTAAAATTGTTATTTCACTGACAATTTTTGTTCCATAATTCTTATTTCAGTAACAGGAATTTTTAAGTGTTATTTAAAAGTAGCAGTAACAGTTATTGCAACTCGCAGTTTGGCTCATGACTAATCCTATGCGCATGCCAAATGTGACACGATTGTCTCTGAGTTTTGCCACATGCGCAAACTTCAACGAAAATAAAAAACATAAAAATATCATAATTGTAGCAGCTGATAAAGGCAATGTGACTCCTGCGATGAATACGACGGAATATGAAGACAAGATGACGGAACTACTGTCTGACCACTCTACATACAGGGTCGCAAGAGCAAGCCCCCTCACCGCTCTACAAAACAAAAACAATGAATTTGTGAAATGGTTGCACAACAATAAGATGATCGATGATAGGGAAAAAGCAATTATGACTACCTACACAGCACAAATACATGCAATATATGGTTTACCAAAGATTCACAAACCAAATATGCCTCCTCGGCCGATAACGTCATCGTTGAAAGTTCCTTGTTACGAAATTTCAAAGTACCTGGGTAAAATATTACAGTGTGTCACAAAAAAATCTCCTCACTCTGTAAAAAAAATTCGTTGGAGTTTAAATCCAAAGCAAAAGATTTTGTAATTGACACAAACGATATTTTGGTTTCTTATGACGCTGTTTCTCTTTTTACTAATGTTCATGTTCAACATTATTAAAAAGAAATGGGAAATTATAGCTGAAAATACCAAGCTGAGCCAAAACAAATTTATGGAATTATTAAATTTTTGCCTCAAAGATAACAACTACCTGCAATTTAAGGACAATTTGTACAAACAAGTACACGGAATGCCAATGGAAAATCCTCTTTCACCGACGATTGCGGACTTGGTTTTAGATTTCTTACTCGAGGAATGTTTTAAACTAAGCTACAAACCTAAGTTTATAGCAAAATACGTTGATGATATCTTTGCGATTGTGGATAGAGAAGAAATTGAAAATGTCTTACGATGCTTAAACAAGTTTAATGAAAAAATACAATTCACCGTAGAGAGGAAAAAACAGATCGATAGCGTTCTTGGACGTTAAGGTCTACCGCGAAAATGATCGACTTTCTTTCGACTGGTACCAGAAAGATATGGCATCTGGGCAACTTGTCAATTTCCCATCTAATCAAGCCAAGTACATTCGTATAAACACTGCGTCGAACTTAATACACAAAGTTTTTGCGTTGAGTGACCGAAAATTCCATTCCGCCAACGAAGAAAAAGTTACGCAAATACTGTTAGACAACAGCTTTCCAACAGAAGTTATAAGGAACTTGATACTTAGTCAAAAACACCAAGTTCGTTCAGAAAATAATTTGGAAGAGAGGAGATGTGTTTATAAGAGTGTCGTTTATGTGCCCAAACTTTCCGAAAATTTCAAAGAAATGGTCACGAAAAACAACCCGGAAGTCCACTTGGCATATAGGTCGAACCAGACTGTTGCATCCCTATTCACCAACCTGAAGACGAAACCCTACAAAAATCGCCTTTCAGACGTAGTTTATAAAATAAATTGCCAGAGGAAAACGGATGAATCCTGCAATCTTTGCTACATCGGCACCACCAAACAACTCCTTTGGCAAAGAATGGCGAATCACAAGTCAGATATTAGCCTAAAATGTTCTGAGAAGACGGCACTGGCTTCTCACATCGTTGATACCGGTCACACACCAAACTTCGAGGGAGTGGAGATCCTTGCAACAGAAAAACATACATCTAAACGTTACACACTAGAGACACTGCATATAATTAACAACAAAAATAATATGAACCGCAAACAAGACACACAAAATATATCTGCGGTTTACTGTTCCTTAGTTTCTGACAATAAATATCATTAAACGTAGACTAATCTTCAAACCAGAAGTGTTCAAAATCTGTTTTCAATCTGTTTTTTTTTTTTTTTTGTTATTTGTTTCAAACAAATTATTGTTATGTATATTAAAAGTCTTAAAATTTAAAGTTATGTAAGTCATATTTTGTTCGTTTACTTGTATCAATATGTACAACATTAATTCTCTTTTTAATTTTGTAAATAAAGACACCCCCGAAGAAGACGCCAACCACCGTCGAAACGTTGGGAAAATAAAATGAAAATTGCTTTCATTTAATAACCATTACGACCAATAAAGCCGACGAGAAAAAAAAATAAAAATTCTCCAAATCCAAATAAAAACCAACTTGGTCAAAAACTTCTAAAATATTAGAAAATAAAAACCGGAATATATTACCTTTATTATGTGCATTGTGACGTGTACATGGCTCTACATGAGATTAAGATGACAGTAGCCGAGCATTTCTGCAAAGTTGGTACAACTTTCAACAAAAAGAAGGTTAGAACAGCTTCCAACATTGGTACTCCAAAAAGCACAAAAAGAAGCTCGGATTCCTGCCATCGACCCCGGTTTCCATTTAAGAGAAAAAACCTAAGAAGTCTTTGGCATGTCCTGCACTTCTGAATGAAGTTCGTAACGATACATTGGATGATCTTCCAGAGTGGAAAAGTGAAAGGCAGCAATGCCATAATAATTGCAATTTTCGAAGTTTCGTTTTTTGCTCCAAGTGCGGTGTTTACCTTTGCTTGAACAAAGACAGAAATTGTTTTATGTCATTTCATACCTCATAATATTTTGTTACCTATTACCCTATAATGTAAATATTGAAGTATGTAAAAATACAAACCAAACTTTTGGTAAAAAAATCGTTACTGCATAAGGCGCCAGTTATAGCTTTCATTGAAACTCATCATTGAAAACTTTGACTATCAATTCTGAGGCACCTAAACAAATAAAACTGATGTTGTTTTGGTAACAAAATGAAGGTATAAAAGGTTTATAATATTTTTTGTCAAAAAAATATTTTATTTGTTCTACCACTTTCTTGTAAATTTACTTTTGATTTTTCAATAATCATTGAATGATCATTGAAAATGCTTTTCATCATTGAAAAATCAAAAGCGAATTTACAAGAAATTGGTAGCCAAATAAAATATTTTGTTGACAAAAAATAATATATATCTTATTGCCTTCATTTTGGTACCAAAACGACATCAGTTTTATGTGTTTAAGTGTCTCAGAATTGATAGTCAAAATTTTCAATGAAAGCTATAACTGGCGCCTAAGACGGTCCGATTAAAAAGGAACCTCTACAATCGGACCCCTCCTAATTAGACCACTTTTCTACGGTCCCACGGGTGTTCCAATTTGGCATGTTTTACTGTAATATATATATATAGATCTACGAAATAGAGCCACTGAACCACTGGGCAACTGAGGTGATTAGCTAAGCATTACTAGGCATTAATATAACAGAGAAAGGCACAGAGCGAAAGAACAAAACAAGAAGACACACATGTCAACAGCACGATGTTGGTTATGGTTTTGGACGGTCCCCAATCGAAATACTAACCACATGCAATGAAATGATGCTTGATGTCGCTGATGGATAAGAATCGACATTTTCATCAGATTCAAGGCCATTGACAGGTTAAGTATACATATGGCTCATTTTGAGATAAATGCTTTTGTCTTTCTGTTAACAAACAAACCTGTAAAGTAGAACATTATGGTTATTTTGTTTCCTTCAGCCCGAATGAGTGAAGTTTGTTCAATTGCGCGGTTTAACTTTTAACACACTATGAGAGTACCTCTTAACAATATTGCCTTCATAGATAAATTCAAAATTAAACCAAGTTAATTTGACTACATGATTGCGAAAACTAAACTTTACATTAAACATTCAAAACTCACCATCACCATTAAGATCATCACAACAAACACTGCAACTGCAATTTGTTGCATGTGGTCTTAGTAGCCCATCGTCAATTAATGACTGTAGACTTCGACCTCCATACTTAATGGATCGCTTCCAATCCTTGCTCGATCCACGGCCGCAGAATATTTCAAATTCGCTCGGTGTAAACCATTTCTCTTTGTATTTTATACATTCCCCACGGGCACCGGAACCTAATTTATTACGATGCAATTCTGCATTGGTAGTTTTGCAACGAATCGGAAAAACTTCTGGGCACATGCAATTATTCTCACTGCTTTCAGAGCCATCGAATCGTGGATGCTGCAATTCGGTTGTTGTTGCAGTTCTGGCAATTCTATTTCCATCGACAGTTTCAAAGTTGCCCGTAAAGAACTCACTGCTTTCCACGTCCACTTTTAAATGCGCTAAATTATCTGCAGCTTCAATATTGAAGGCTGTGCTAGTAATAAAGGTTTCCATGTGTAATGAGGCTGCAGCGGTTCCTCTCACTTCATCTGAAGATACAACCATTCTGTTTTGGTCGGCCTTGAGAAAGTACAAAAAAAAAATCGTTACATACGATATTTGAACTATTGGAATTTAATGGTGGACATCTGTACTGTACAACTTGGCCATCAACGCACAAAAAAAAATAAAGCTCACGCACACATAACTCCCTCCTTGCTTACCTACCTGGTTAAAGTTCGCAGCTATTTGCTGAATTTTTAGACCGTCATGGCTGATGGTGATGATTTCTTTGGTGCCAGTTAAATTTTCTAGTTGCGAATTTAAATCAATTGGTTTCATTCCATTGAAAAAAACCTGAACACATTTGTTTTAAAACTTAAATAAAATTGAGGATATCCATCTATCATCTCTTCTCTACAAGCAAGTTTTGATTATCATTCTTTTGACATTCTCTCATACGATGCAAAAAAAAACAGAAAAAAGCAACATTCTGAACAAAAAACAAACTATAACAAGACATTTTAAAAAGGTCTTTGTGCAAATTTTTTTTATGAAAGCACTAACCCTTTCATAGAGTTTACAGACTTAAACACACACACTGTTTTAAAATATTCGCTTTACCACAATGGAAGCTGAGTGGTGAATATTCATTGTTCTTCTGGAAGAGAATTTTTCTTATAAAAAAACGTTAATATGTATTTTGTATTTCTACTTTATTAAAGGTGCGGTTTTCCCAAGGCCAATGAAGAAAATTGGGGGAAACAAAGAAGCAAACAAGTTTTTAACTAAACAATACATGGTTAAGTTCAATAATAAAAAGAAAACTTTGTTACCGCTGCCGCGCCAGCCGGGAGCCGATCGAGTTGTTACCAGTTTGCTATTTATTTCTTGTAGGTATGAAGGAAATGTAATTTATTTTCTGTATGACGTTATGTTAATTAACGATGTAGTTAGTTTTCGTCTAATTCCCCTCGCACTTACAAACTAGCATGACTAATGTATACAGAATCCAGAATTTAATCAAAGCTGTCAGCTAAATTTAAAATTTGCCCTATTAGTTATTTTAGAATAGTTTTAATTATTTTTGTAGTAGTTACCAATTAAATTAAACCCAACCCTGACCATCGACAGAAATATACATTTTTATTTTTCACTAGTGCTTAGACACTTGAAAGGCTTCTATTAAAAAAAGAATCGAATTCTTAAAACTACCAATGGAAAACCACATAAATCAAATGTCTATAATAATTGATATACATCGATCGAAGTGTTTTACACGCATTTGAAAGCAATCCAGACGACCAATAGAAAACGACATAGGTTGCTAGCAACTTTTAGTTTAATGAAGATTTTTTGACGTTTCGCTTTCATATTTTACGTTTACATTAATTTTTATTTCAAACTGTGTATTTTTGTGTACATGGGCCACGTTCAGAAGACTAGTCGACTGTAAAGTTTGTCAAGTTTCTGGTTTCTAATTGGCTAGCTGGTAAACAAAAAGGAATTTTTTTAATACCTATTTATATCTAGGTTTTGATTTTTTTTCAGCCCAATGGAAAGTGATTTCAGACTAAAAAATGTTCTTGTTATTGCATTTGCGTAATGTAGAGTCTGTGAAATTAGAATGCTATCTAAATTATTTTATTTTCGCTAAGTCGGGATATTAAAAATTAAATATTAATTTTTTCAATAAATAAATAAAAGTTTAATCCCGTTCAACAATACAGATTTGCAAAAGTTATCTAGATTCAAATTTCAAAAATAAATAAATTTATTGCGAAATAATAATATTATTTCAAATCGATTTTTTTTGTTGTGAGGAACTTGTTAAAAATGAGGGTATTCATGCAACGGCGGAAAATTGAACTTGATGTAGAAAGAGAATAAATAAACCTCATTAAGTTATGGGGTTTTCCATTTGGGGAATGGGGCGCGATTTATTTTAGTAAAAAGATGGGTAGATTCACCTAATAATGGAGATCTGCAAATTTGATTCCGAATCAAAAATAATTTTTGTTGTCCAATGGAATTATTTCCATTGTTAAATTCAGAATTTGATGCGGAATTTGACAGTTTTCGTTGCGATTGGGACGCGATTTATTTTAGTAAATAGAGCGGTAGATTCACCTAAAAATGAGGATCTGCGAATTTGATTCAGAATCAAAAATAGTTTTTGTTGCCCAAAGGAAGGATTTAAATGTGAAATCCGTGTTTTGGAAGATTAGATTTGTATAAAAAAAAGAGTTCAATTCTTGTACCAATGCAAAACATGTATCTTTGCGCAAAGCAAAAAAATTATCTCGTTGCATGAATACCGTGCGTGTAAAGTCGATTTCTGAAAACGCAAGGATTTGTTCTGTCAGCATAAAATCGATTTTATTTGGAAGTAATTAGATCGATTCGAGTTCGAATTTTTTGTGTGTAAGGAATTCCACATTAGTATTCCCAATCAGGTAAAATAGGGGAATATCGGCATTTTGACAGATATACATAGATCCAAAAACCACATTAAATCTAACGCATTTAATTTATATATTAAACCTAAAGGTAATGCTATAAGCTTCATTTACAAGGGAAATATAAAAGAGTGTTGGCGCAGAAAGCCAACGTCTAGACTTTTGTGAACTCAAACATGTAATTTGGTTTAAGATTTACAAAATCATCTGTCTATATTACAATTTCTTAGGTTTTTATCAGCTTCAAGAATGGTTCTAAAATGGCGTCTCAAACCGGGTATAGCTATTAATTTAGTTCAATTGACATTGGGGACGTTCACTCAGTTATTCTCAACAAACTAGAATAACATTCTGTTGTTGTTATGAGTGCAAAAGTTATCTTGAGTTATCCCAAAAAAATTGGAATAATTAGGTAGGCGAGAACAAATGTATAGAACAGCTGACTGTAAAATTCAATTGGTATGCGTTTTGTTCAGCTAACCTATTTGATTCGTCCACAGATATACTCCGATAGCTTGGTATCCGAGATAACATATCTAATAATTGAGTGAACGCCGGCATTATATTTATATTGGTAGAAAGTACAGGGTGGATATAAATAATATTAGAGGAAATGTTCACGTGACATTACACCTGACATTTGCCAACAAGGAGCAACCCATATGTAGTTTTCCATTGGTATAAGAATTCAATTCAATTGATGTATTCATTTTTTTTGTATACAAATCTCTCAGAACAAGGATCTTAATAATAATTAAATCCTTCCATTTGAACAAACACAAATTAATTTTCTTCCGAAGGAATATGTACCTCGATTAAGTATGATTGTTAGCAGGTACATACTTATAACCCAGCTTTAATATTAAAAACCATATAAAAAAAAGTTAATAAGAAAAGCAGGTGCTTCTGAATAGCAGCAGTAACAAACTTATTTATTTTATAATTTGCAAAATACAGATTTTCTTTCTCCAATGTTGATTTGCACTCTCTGAGCTAAACCCAGTTTAATTTCCTTCCGATTGGTTGTTTATGTAATTTTGTTTTCTTCATTTGTAACAGTAAACGAATGCAAATTACAGTTTAAATATTATTTAACTTTATTTTCTTCAAAATTATCTACACTAAATCATTACATCATCTACACTCTTTGTTTTAAAAACGTATTTTTTTGTTTGCGTATATACAAAAACAAATAATTTTAAATTTTAGGAAAATAGTAAACGCTTAAGTATGCTCCGAATCCTGTAAATGTAAAATTAGAATTTTAGTTAAAAACAAAAAAATCAAAACACAATAGAAATGATTATCTTACTCTTCATAAGCTTCCGTTCCTTCAGATGTTTTTTCAAAAACTTCATTCAAATTCGATATGATGCCTAATTCGTTAAGTTTCGTATATCTTTCTCTTGATCTTGAATCTTTTCGACGTACAAAATTGCCTATTGCAAATAATGTTCCTGCTTGAAGTTTTAAATCTTTGTGGCTCTTTAGAATTAAAAAAAAAATTTAACTGGTTAGATCTATTTTTAGTGAACATAATTGTTATTTATGAATACCGACCAGAAAACTACCCAGACGTTGCAATACTTTATCATCGTCGATAATATAATCCTTAACTTGAGCGCCAGCCGCAATATTACCCACTATACAGAGTGCCTGCTCTTTAACTTCAGAGGGATGTTGCGAGTCCAAGACCATGTTTACCGCCTGCATTACCTGTGACGAATATTCCGACATAATATCGTCGATGTGTAGAGATTTGCTTAGCAAATTTCTTAATAACCCAAGAGTTTTCATTATCACCCTCGTATCAGAATCATTAAGAAGCTCCAGAATCTTATCAGCTCCGAGACAATTTATGATTTTTGTTTTGACATGCTGTTCGGCCTGGAAGGCCATATTCATTAGAGCCCAACTTCCATTTAAACGCAAGGCGGGATCATCATTTTCCGTTAGCTGGCATAACATTTCGACAACCCCCGAATCGAGCATAGGTTCTTTCGCTGGCGAAAACTCAAGAAGAAGATTGCATATTGTTGATGTTACAACTGTTAGTAGCTCATTCGATGGTTGTCCAGATAAGAGTGCCATAAGTGGTTTCCACACCGAATGATCCTTGAATATACAAAAAAATGACATAGGCACACACATTAAAATTAAAGTAAGTAAGTAAACCTACTTGAAAAGTTGTCCTCAATTGTTGTACTGAACGGGAGAGTGAATGTAAGCACCGCACTGCAGATAGTCGTACCTTTTTTTTTTTGTAAAATGTCATTTTATTAATAATTATAATTTTTTATTGAAATAAAATACCTGAGGATTTGTATCACATAGGCCCTCGAGAACTTTCTCCATTAAACCTTTTGTCTCAATTATTTTCTTCCGTATGTCCTCATCGTTGGCTCCCAGAGAGGCAAAACATCGAAATGCCGCTTGCCTCAGGAACGCTAATGGATTTTGAAGGAGCTCTGATAATGATTTTATTAAATGATTACAAATCGCAGCCAGACGTTGTAATTGTGAATCAATCTACTTATAATTGCTTACGATTATAATT
Source organism: Philhelius pedissequus (assembly GCA_910595825.1). Taxonomy (NCBI): domain Eukaryota; kingdom Metazoa; phylum Arthropoda; class Insecta; order Diptera; family Syrphidae; genus Philhelius; species Philhelius pedissequus. The sequence continues at coordinate 34,677,160 of OU343163.1, forward strand.
TAAAGTGTTCAGAAAATATTTAATTTATTTATTTTCGAATTAATTACCTCGGCTAAATAAGCCAGTGTTTCAGCTGCGGTTGCTCTTGTACATTGATCGAAATCATCTGTACAAAGCCTAGCTAGACAGGGAAGTGTTCTGTAGACGATTCTATTGTCTGTTGTTGGAAGAGTGCCGGACCGATGTATATACGTTAAACATCTTGCGGCTGTGAGCTGAATTTCCGGATTTCTAGCTCTCGAAAGTAAAGACGAAAGGATATCAGGCATTGACCTCCCTTCGTAACTAAAAAAAAATGACACAACAAAATTAGAGAAAGTACATAAGAAAATTCTTTGTATTTCAGCTCCCAAGTAATAAGCAACAAATCATAATTTGCAGCGGACAAACTTCCGTATAATGAATAGGTACAACTATTGTAACTTATGAGCATCAATTGGTTGCTTTACTTACCTTGTTACACAGACATTGTCAGAAACACAACGATTTGTTAAGCACATACAAGCCAAACACCTTAACGCTGGTACTTGGAGAACATCATGCTGGGAACTTATCATGCGAGCTAAGAAAATTATTGCGCCAGCCTGACACAGAAGAATTTGTTCGTTGTATGTGTTGCATATTGGAACTAGTATGCTGGTAACATTGGCTTGGATGTGCAATGAGCTATCAATCGATGCAAGGCCTAAACGGTACGGAAATCAAAACGCATTAAATCTAAAACCTTGAACATGTACAATGTGCCCTAATATAGTATCCGATCGGAACGGAAATTTCTCCGACTCATACAAATTTTTTTTTCAATTTTTCATTTTAATGATACAAATTTCTTAGAATGTGTTTACACCACCGGAAAATTATTTCAATGTGCGGTTAAAAAGGGTAAAATTACAGTGATATTTCTAATATTTCTTAAAATTCGGAGAAAATTCCGTTCCGATTGGATACTATGATAGGGCACAATTATTATGCACAGAGTGACTACACATGCCAATTTTTAACAGTACCGTTTCTGCGGAAAGCAGGGTCAGGTCGTAAAGCCGATAAACTGTTATAAATTAGCATGTCCATTAAATATCTAACTTCTTACTCATCAGATGCGGTAATGTCGTGGTATTTGCATACAAGAGTCCAACTGAAGCAAACGGAAATTGATAAATTGATCGCAGAGCAGACAGACAATGCGCTGCGATTCTTTGGTCAACATTTGGAATCAGAACTTGGCCAATCAAAAACCGCACTATGTCGTAGTCGTCGATAAGTTTTTGAACTTGTTCTGCTGATCCTTTAGCTAGAGAACCTAGAAATTTTATAATTTTTTTTTTGTTGAATATGTTATGGAGTCGCTTTTATATCAAAGGAATGTGTTTTCATTGGACATCAAAAGGTTGCCAATGCCGATAATGTATTATACTACTTATACCAACCAATGACAATTAGAGCATTCAATCGGATATTAATATCCTCATCTGAGTTGCCGATTTTCTCCACTAACTTGGGTACGATTCCTTGTGATATCACATATGCCTTTTGGCGATTACTACCAATTACGGCATCAATTATATTGGCTAAAGCTTCTTCACACTGTAATTTATTATTGCCACTTAGTTGGTCAACATAAGACCCACAAGGAATCTCCTATAAGAAAAATGATACTTGAAGAAGAACACACTTTTGGCAAGTAGGGTTTTTTTTTCTATTTTGGAACTAGCTATGCAAGTAAGGGAATATGATTTAATTTAAAGGAATACCTGCAACGATATAACACTGAGCATTTTATATTTAATTTAATAAATATTACTATTTAAAGAAATAACAAAATGTATATGTACAAATGAAACATAAATAAAACACATTTAGGAAAATACAAGAAATTTATATTTTTATGAAGCGATGAAGCTAAATTTTGCGGGATGTGAAGGTTTCCAGTTCGAAACCAAAATGAAAAAACCGTTCCAGTTTCGAACTTTAGTGGTTTTTCTATGTTTGGGCAGTAAACAGAATGGATCACCGTCTTTTATATAGAGCGAAGCATGTCAATTATAATAAAATTTTAACTCAAATTGTAATTTTGTATATTCAATATTGGTGGATTTACTTGTATCTCCATTTGATTTATGCAAAAAAAAGAGAGATGTTACTTATAGAATTAATTTGTCGCATAGAGAGAAAAGACTAAAATATCATCTCAGATGCAAATCATATCAGTCTTATTTATAACATGAATAGTTATACAGTGAATAAGGTTTATGTAGCCCTTCCATAAATACCTATGTATACTCGTAAAACATTTTCCCATAAATTATAATTATGACTGGTATTAAGGCGGCTTTACATGGATCTGCATCTGCAGACTTGAAGAAAAGTAGAGCGGGCCAATAATATAAAAGAAACATAAAAGTAAGACAGTGTACACACTAATAACTTACTCGAACTCTGCTATAACTTTCTTGACACATCTCACTATCACATGTTCTTAGCGTTCAGGTATCTAGTTTTGAGAAGAAAATTTTTGCGTTTTTTGTTGTTTTTAAGCAAACTGAGGTGAAATGGTAAAAAAAAACTTGAAAATTCGTTATCTGAACGGAACAAATTATGTTGCAGATGAAAATGCTATAATGAAGATGAACATGTTCATCTTCACTATAATCTGCAATATTCAGGTTCGTACTTCATATAATCTTCATACATAAAGATGATCTCCATTTTGATTTTTGCTCTCTATCGCACAGGTATGAATTTTTTATTTTTTTTCCTCTTTTTTTGCAGATGTCAATGCAGATGAAGATGAAGATGCATGTAAAGCCTCCTTTATCATTATTTATTTGATTATACCATTATTTTACCACTTTAATGGCATGAATTTATGTCAATTTGTCACTCATTTGAATCCGGCATTATCATAAATGAATTGATTTTACCATTATTCCCGACTTACACGACTGCCAAGTTCGCAGTATTTTTGTCATTTTACTACCAAAATACTTCTGTCATTAAATGAATAAATGCAATGCGCTTACACGAAAATAGAAAAAGGGTACAAAAAAAAACTGCCAACTGGCAGTAAAGAATGAGCAAGTTCATACTTTATCGCAAATTGTCATTATTTGAATTTATACGACAAAAACAAAACAATGCCGAGATTTTGACAGTAATACCGCCAATTTGGAATTCGTGTAACTAAGGCATTACTTTGCCAGTTTATTGACATGGATTCACACATTATTTTCATTTAATTGCTTTTGTAGCTTTCACACGATAAAACTGACAACAAGAAACTGAGGAGGAAACTGGGAAGATTTTGTTGGGCTAATTGGAATACAAAGCAAAACGTCATAAAAATCTCTTCAAATCGTTGACCGGGGAGATTTTTTTATTCCCCTTACTTCTTGCCCTTCTCGCCAACAAACTCCCAGATGCCGGCAACTCAGTTATCTTGTGTGAAAGTGGATTTGTTTTCATTTTGTTATACTACGTTTCCACCGAACTTTAATCTCTTGTAGATTTACTAATCTCAAAAAGTGGCTCCACCGCTCCAAAAGTAGATTAATTTTGACAGCATTATTCAGGATGCATATAACTTTTCATTTTCTCTTATGATGTAGAAGTGTGACAGGCAGCTTCATCTGTGTCAACAGAGGAGAAAAAATCACTTTCCCGATGAATGTGTTCATTTCAATACGGAAATAGGGTAGTTCGATTGAAGATTTAAATGAGATTTATTTTAAATCTTCATTTGAGAAGATTAATACTACTTTTCCACCGAACTTTAATCTCTTGTAGATTTATTAATCTCAAAAAGTGGCTCCACCGCTCCAAAAGTAGATTAATTTTGACAGCACTATTCAAAATGCATATATCTTTTCATTTTTTCTTATGATGTAGAAGTGAGATAGGCAGCTTCATCTGTGTCAACCGAAGAGAAAAATTCACTTTCCCGATGAATGTGTTCATTTCGATATGGAAATGGGGTAGTTCGATTGAAGATTTCAATGAGATTTATTTTAAATCTTCATCTGAGAAGATTAAAATTTGTATGGTAAATCCTGAAGATTTGTAGGAGATTTAGCTAAATCTACTTAAATCTCGGTTTAGTGGTCGGTGGAAACGTAGTATAAACTTTGTATGGTAAATCCTCAAAATTTGTAGGAGACTTACAGCCCGATTCTACCCAACATCACTGATACCTCACAAGTCACAAGCAGAGGTGAAATTAATTTTGTGACTTTTTCGGATTCTCAATCGAAATTGTGATCTACTTCAGAGCACGTCACAGCTCACAAATAGTTTGAGTTTCGATATAATATTTTGTGAAACAATTTATTTTATATCCCAACATGAAGTAAACAGAAATATGAAACTTTAGTTTGAGATGATAACTTCATCAGCGACTACCAGAGAGAGGGAAAAAGAGTCAGCATCCTAAATAAACACGTTACCAGTAATCACACAATAGTGTGATTGCCTGTAGGTATTCTGTTCATTCTATACCATTCCAGATCAAATATAAATCCTTTAACATTTTTTTCCTTGAAAAGAAATGAAACGGATTCTCTTTGATAGTTGTTTATTTGTTTAAACAAAAATACATTCATTTATACATATTTGTTTATCTTTATTATTACATCTATAATAAATAATCCGCATCAATTTGAATTTTTATTTTGTTTTTAATATTCAGGTGTTCCAATAATGCCACTACGCAATTCTCCTTTGGCTATGGTGAGTTTCGTTGTGAGTTTTATTGTGACGATTGGCGGAGAATTCGATAAATGTTATCGAGTCACAATAATCCTCACAAGGAATAGTCACAAGGGCTTGTGACTTGTGATTCGTCACAAGTGGGAGAATCGGACTGTTAACCAAATCTACTTAAATCTCGGGTTAGTGGTCGATGAAACGTAGTAGTAGTCGTGTAAATCCGTGGAATTATTCCCAAATTAGTCTTGGAAAACCCCACAAGATACCAATTTATGAACTCTATTCATTCCATAAAATTTTATAGGAAGGGAAGTTTAATCATCTCGTTGTGCTATTAAATTTGACATTTCTTCGGGTGATTTTACACAGCAGCGCCTACTTCAAAAAAATCGACCTTGGTACACAGAATCGAAAGTTTAACGTTAGTTAGTGCAGCAAAATAAATTATAGCTACTCCGCTCCGATTTAACAATTTAATTTTCGTAATAAGTCTGCATTTCGAAACTGCCTTCCACCATTTCAATTAAACAAAAATGGGTTTGAACAAAGGAGTTAATCTCAGTGATATAAGTTCATCAGAACAAACAGAATTAACAGAAACATTTTATGTAAACAATAAGAAAAATACAGTTTTCCAAGTTTCACTCTCCGAAAAAGGGTTTAGCTTAAAAAAAATTACCAATGGTATTGTGAAAGAGCGAGTTATTGAAATTAACGATATTGTCGGCAGTCATTGTATGCGAAGCAAGAAAAAGTCCAAAAACAATATCGGGTCGTGTGCGTGTTCCTCGCCCAATGTCAAAGATGTGAAAAGTGTTTTCGATGAAGGGAGCAGCTTAGAGGCTAGCGGAGAGAACTGTGATTCCAGTGCATATCTATATGTGTACGCCTATGTGCTGAAGAAAAGCCTGCGAAATAATATGAGGCGTGAACGAACTGTGCTCACGTTGAGATTTCGGTCGTTTGATAAATATGACGATAATAACCGAGAAGCCCTCAAATGGCACGCTCACATCAAGAGATTACGAAATACTCTAACTGGTCATGGTATTAATTCCATGTTCAGTGCACAAAATAAGGTTTTGGTTATTCTAAATCCAAAATCGGGAGCTGGTAAAGCTCGCGAGTTATTCCACCAAGAGGTTGTGCCTATCTTTGTCGAGGCAGAGATTTCTTATGATTTGTATGTAACCAAGTATGCCAATTATGCCAAAGAGTTCATGCGATCCAAGGGAATGAATAATTGGCGAGGAATTATTGTTGTTGGAGGCGATGGTATTTACTATGAAGTTATTAATGGACTCATGCAGCGCCAAGATTGGAAGGAGATCTTCGAAAGAATATCAATTGGAATTATTCCTTGTGGTTCTGGTAATGGACTGGCCAAGTCTATATCCTTCTCCAATAAGTGAGTAATATAGTAATTATAACATAAAACATAAGAGGTATTCACGATTTGGTGTATCTGGTCTTGTATCATTGTAAAAGTGTAATGTCGATTTCGTTTCAATAATTAGGATTCGCTACTAAAACCAATACTTTTTTGCTTTGAAACGAACGATTACGGACCGAATCTCTTTTTGGGACTGTGTGTGTTGCTTGGCAGCTCTAAAAAAAAAAATCTTCAATTCGTTAAAACATCATTATTTCGTTTTAATTTCCCGATTCCGACGCGGGGGAGTTCCTAAACCCACTTGCACTTTTTTAATATTTGTTTCCAAGAAGTTTTTAACAATTTTTTAAATTTTTTAATATATTAATTTACTTTTTCTGTACACTGCCACAAAATAAAAATTAATTCACAACACAACAATTGAGAAACTTCAAAACAAATATTGTAGTGTGTAAGAATCTGTGCGCAAATCCGTTTTGAATCCGTCTCCAAAAAGAGATTCAATACGGATCTGTTTTTCCAGAAAAAAACTGGTTTTAATTTGAAACGAATTTGATTTTCAAAAAAAATTAACGGCGGATCGAAGGCAGATCGATGTTTTTGTTGAACGAAATCGACATAAAAGTGTAGCATTTTTTTGCACTACACCAACAAAATATACTGAATGTCAAAATCTTACACTTTTACACTTTTACAATACCCGAACCATATTGTAACAGAAAAATACAAGGGTGTAATAAAAACTTCTTGGAAACAAATATTAAAAAAGTGCAAGTGGGTTTAGGAACTCCCCCGCGTCGGAATCGGGAAATTAAAACGAAATAATGATGTTTTAACGAATTGAAGATTTGTTTTTTTTTTAGAGCTGCCAAGCAACACACACAGTCCCAAAAAGAGATTCCGTCCGTAATCGTTCTTTTCAAAGCCAAAAAGTATTGGTTTTAGTAGCGAATCCTAATTATTGAAACGAAATCGACATAAGATTTTTGTAACACAAACTTAAACCTTCTTCAGAACAAATGTGAAAGAGATTTTGACATTTGCTTCAGTGTTGCTACAGATTAGTAAAGGTGTGTTCACAGTCTGTTGTAAAAAAAATAAAATTTTACAATTTTACAAGACCTGGGGGTCAATTCCCGATCTGTGAAGATGTGAAGTGATAAATTTTATCACGCTTTCATGTCTAATTCGATTCTCGATTCGTGAAAAAGTGAAGTTAAATGCCAAACATTTTTCATATGATAATTTTTTTTTCACAGTCAATTGTTTTGTGAAGAAAATGTTTCTAATCGAATATTAAGAACAAAAACAGTAAGTAGTAAGTTATATTTGTGTTAATTCGAGTAAATAACGAAATTGTTAAATCAACAGATTCACAACAGCCGACGCGACGACGGTGCTCATTCCCGCGACAGATCGTTGGAAACTACCCATTGCAAAAAAATGCAGAGCACTTTACCATATTTAAATGGCTTTGAAGCGCACTTATAAGTTGAGTGTTTTTTAAGAATGCTCTCAATTTACGTATTAATAAATCCATGCATAAATGTTTTGGGAATCTATAAAGTTCAATAAAGTGCTCCTAGTTGTAACTTCGAATAGATTCTGCCCATCTCGAAGGGAAAGCCTCAATATCCTCACATGAAAAAATAATAATTCTTACTCAAAACAGAGATACTATTGAATATAATATAAGGCCCACAATTGTTGAGTACGACGTCTTTTATTAATTTATTAAACGAATTATTATTCCGGACATTATTCTTAAGTAAATTTAGAAACTGAAATGAAATATTTACCTTTCCCAACAAAAAATCTAATCAGAAATGACAGAATTTATCATTTAGTACTTTTTAGTACAAACTTTATCACAATGAGTTCTAGAATCGCATTAGGCGTGTGCGTGAAGTTGGAAAATGATAAACCTCTGTGAAAACTGAAATGATATTCTTTTTATCACTTCATAATTTCACAGATCGGGAATTGACCCCCTGGTACACCAGATCGTGAATACGCCTATAATCTTAGGTGAATTATTTTTTTTTGACGACATAAAGTGTGTTCCCGTACTTTGTGCACAAAACTGTGAAGACTGTCATTTTTTGGAAGAGTGGGGGTAAAAATCTCTCAGAGCGCAACAAAAGGTCTGATCCAGACTTTTTATTTGTTGTTTTTTTTTGTATTTATTTATTTTCTGTAAATTAACATTTTCTTCTCTTCAAACTATTTTTTTTTTATTTTACTGTTTCAATACTACGTTTTTACCTACCACTTAATCCAGATTTAAGTGGATTAACCATAAATCCTCTTTGAAATCTTCTAAATCTTGAAGATTTCCCATACCAATTTTAATCTCCTTAAATGAAGATTAGAAATTAGGCCGTGTGTGAATTGCGTTAAAATGTTCGTTAAATTTTCTACCTCGGTTAAAATTTGACACTAGCGTGGTGAATAAAATGGGTTAAAATGTAGGCAGCTGTAGAGCAGGCTAAATTTACGTTAAAATTTAACGTTTCTCAAGATAGAGTAATTTGAAACTGTAAGCGATAACCGAAAAGAAAGATGAACTCCAAAAAGTCCAGATCTACTGGGAAACCATATAATAAATGTAAGTTTTAATTTATTCAATTGAAAAATTAAATTACATTATTATTTTTGTTTGTGTAGGGTCTCAAGAGGAAAAAAACAAATATTATAATCCGTTGATATTTTAACAAATATAAAATAATTAATTAAAATACTAATTGTATTTAATTTTGCAAATTGAATACAAATAGATTGATTTGTCAGCTTGTCAAATTCTTTAGCTGTGAAAACTAGTGTTTACATACTAAATCAACAAACTAACCATAATGGGAATTGTTTTGAAAAGATTTGGAATTGTTGTTTTAAAATATTAAATTAACGATGCAAAACCGAAACATATTAGTAAAACTGAGAATTCGCTACTTTTTTCGTGCCAAATTATTAACTTTATATCTTCTAAGTCAGATTTTGGGAAAGGAATTAATTAACTTGAACAACAAAAAAAAAAATGTTTTAGGGAAATTTCTTCAATCTTGAAGGAATTTTAGCCAAAATAGTGTTTTAATAAATCCCTTTTAACGCAATTCACACATAAATTTGATCCCACCACAAACCAAACTTCAAAATTTAACCAAGGTTGGTTTGGTTTCTTTATTGAGTCTTTTATAAAATAGTTTTACAAAGGTGTTTGTTTCTCGTTTGCTTTAGAATATTATACTGCGGCTATTAAGTATTGCCTGCTTTGTCTGTAATGTAGTTGTTCACCTCTTGGTCGCTGTAATTTTGTATAGTTGAACTGCTTTGCTCATGAGCAGTATATCAGTTACATGTGACGTGTTGTCATCTGATGTTTATGATAAAGTAGTGGGACTGCTCTTACAAAGAGGCAGTGCATCTGTAACTTGTGGCGTAGTGCCACCTAAAGCTAACTTAAAATAAATAAATATATACATATAATATAACTTGTGGCGCAGAGCCATGTAAAAGTAACTGTTATTAAAAATTGATCGTAACAAGATTGCCAAAAGACTCAAGGATAAATCAATCAATCAGTAAATATATACGTATATACAAATACTTATGTTTAACATTTCATTAAGATAGAGCGAGAACTCTACTTCGTTAATACATGATATAACTTGTGGCGTAGTGCCACCTAAGCCTAACCTAGAATAAATATATACATATATACAATCGCTAATGCTTAACATTTCATTTTGAGATAGAGCGAGAACTCTACATCGTTAACACATGAACGTATATACACTTAACATATAAATGAGCGAGAGTGCATACGCACTATATACTTTAAATAGGATATGTGATTAGATTTTATGTCGATTAATTAGTTATGAAGGTTAATTAACTTTTTATAATTATGCACAAATAGACTGTGAATAATGAATTCGCCGTTGCTTGAAGAAATTGTTGCATTTTTGAAATGTTGCCTTAATAACTGTATCCAGGTCCGATTCTAACTCTGTCCTTTCCAATGTGGTATAGTTAGTACACGTTTCCAAGTACTGTATGTTACGGCCCGTTAATAGCGGACTGAGCTGCGTGTTATTTTACTGGCCTGACCTGATGTAAGCTATCCTGAGGATGCTTCAGTAATGGTACAGCATCTTCTATTGCAGAAGATGTGTGGATGGGTATGATGAGCGAAACTTGGAACTGGGTATTGAACGGATTCGGTTGGCTTTTCGGTTATTGTTCCGATTGATAAGTTTCGGCTCATTACTATTAAATGTTACGTGAACTTGCACAACTTATAGGACACGGATTACTTTTTTTTTTTTATTTTTCAAGTTTATTTTAAAACACTGTTACTTATTTTTTAATATTTTTAATTGGAGGTGTGACGAATCACACAACCATCCGTGGCGAAAGCCAGTAGCCAACCGTCAATTTAACCAAGGTAGAAAATTTAACCAACATTTTAAAGCAATTCACACACGGCCTTAATCTCATTGAAATTTTCTTCGAAGTAGAAGATTCTCAAAAGAAACAAACCTTATTTCATAGAACGCGCCTATTCTAATGTCATATTTTCTCCATTGACATTCAACAAAAAAAAAAACGGTCCAATTTGTAGGTCTGATCCAGACTTTTTTTGGGCAGAAATTGGTAGATTGTCAAAACTTGAAGAGTGGGGGTAAAATTCTCTCATTGAGAAATAAAGTCCGAAAAAGTCTGGAACAGCTTGAGCACAATTTTATGCCCATTCTTAAACGTCAACACATTTGTTTTTTTTTTTTAATTTCTTTATTTGCTGTAAATTCACATTTTTTCTCTTCAAACTAATTATTTTGTATTTTAGTGTTTCTAAATTAATTTATTTGTTCAACAAATATTTTTCCACACCAACTACGAACCGTTTTTTTCGTTTATGACATACGTCAGTGTGACAATTGTAAATTTTCAGCCCACAAATTGCTGCCTACAAAAATTTATTGGGCAGGAATTGGCAAGAAATTGTCAGGTAGGGGAAATATTTTACTCTCTCAAGAGCGCTCTCTTCTACAAAAAACTACCAAATTTGTAAGTCTGGAACTGGTTTTGGAAGAAATTGGTGCCAATTTGTGCCAATTGGCAGAGTGTGGATCAGACCTACTTTTAGGCCGTGTGTGAATTGCGTTAAAATGTTGGTTAAATTTTGTAACTTGGTTTAAATTTGACACTAGCGTGGTGAATAAAATGGGTTAAAATGTAGACAGCTGGGGAGCAGGCTAAGGTCGTGTGTGAATTGCGTTAAAATGTTGGTTAAATTTTGTAACTTGGTTTAAATTTGACACTAGCGTGGTGAATAAAATGGGTTAAAATGTAGGCAGCTGTAGAGCAGGCTAAATTTGCGTTAAAATTTAACGTTTCTCAAGATAGAATAATTTGAAACTGTAAGCGATAACCGAAAAGAAATATGAACTCCAAAAAGTCCAGATCTACTGGGAAACCATATAATAAATGTAAGTTTTAATTTATTCAATTGAAAAATTAAATTACATTATTATTTTTGTTTGTGTAGGGTCTCAAGAGGAAAAAAACAAATATTATAATCCGTTGATATTTTAACAAATATAAAATAATTAATTAAAATACTCATTGTATTTCATTTTGCAAATTGAACACAAATAGATTGATTTGTCAGCTGGTCAAATTCTTCAGCTGTGAAAACTAGTGTTTACATACTAAGTCAATAAACTAACCATAATGGGAATTGTTTTGAAGAGATTTGGAATTGTTGTTTTAAAATATTAAATTAACGATGTAAAACCGAAACATATTAGTAAAACTGAGAGTTCGTTACTTTTTTCGTGCCAAATTATTAACTTTATATCTTCTAAGTCGGATTTTGGGAAAGAAATTTATTAACTTGAACAACAACAAAAAATGTTTTTAGGGAAATTTCTTCAACCTTGAAGGAATTTTAGCCAAAATAGTGTTTTAATAATTCACACAACAAAAAGCTAAATTTGATCCCACCACAAACCAAACTTCAAAATTTAACCAAGGTAGAAAATTTAACCAACATTTTTTTTTTTTTTTTTTAATTTAACTACATGCCTGTAAGACCTAAGGTCTTTTAAATGCAACCTGAATTGCAAGGCACTAGTTTGGAACAGTGGATTTGAGAATCAGGTATTGACTGTCTCATTTTAACCCATGGGCGACATCCAATTAAAATTGGAGGTATAGAAAAGAATGCACCTAGCGTGGGGATCGAACCCACACGTCCTAGTTAGCAACCAAGAACTTTATCCACTGCGCCATTACCACCCATAAATTTTAACGCAATTCGCACACGGCCTTACAATACCCGAACCCTATTGTAACAGAAAAATACAAGAGCGTAAGATTTTTTTAACACAAACTTAAGCCTTCTTCAGAACAAATGTGAAACAGATTTTGACATTTGCTTCAGTGTTCCCTTCAAGCAAAATCACGGACCCGAATTTCTCAGTTCACTTAGGAATCACTTTGGAATCCAAAAGAACTGAGTGTCTCACACACTTTAACAAATTTTATGTGTACGCATGTAAAAAGAAGAACGAGAATCGGTATTTTTTTATGGACAAAGAAATAGAGAGATTTGTTAAGGTAGTCGATATTAGAGTGGGGACTGGGGAGTTTTTTTTTGTGGACTAGAAATGAAGACAAATGGAGAGAAACTCTGTTATTTCAATTTTGCAGAGTAAACAAGCAACAAAGAAATGTTTGTCTTCAAGGAAAACTAAAATACATAATAATACGTGTAAAGAATTTATAAAATAATACTTTAAAATTTAAAAATGGGATTATTGTAAAATAAATAAAGACGTGTTTAATATTTGTAAACGACCATATTACTTATTAGATTAGTTCATTTTTGTTGGATTCCATTTAGGTTCTGTTTTCGCTGAGTATGGTGAAGTATAAGACTATCTCTCTTTTCTCTCACAATACATTCACATAATGGCTCCGTGGTGATTCTAATTTCCATACTAATTTGATCGGATTTGGAATCGTTTCGGATCCGTTGTTGGATCCGTTTAGAAGTGGTTTCGGATACAAAACGGAGTCGCTTGCTTGAAGGGTTGATACAGATTAGAAAAGGTGTGTTCACAGTCTGTTGTAAAAAAATAAAATTTTACAAGCCTTGGTACACCAGATCGTGAATACCCCTATACTTTTAGGTGAATTATTTTTTTGATGCCATAAAGTGTGTTCCCGTACTTTGTGCACAAAAATGTGAAGACTGTCATTTTTGCAAGAGTGGGGGTAAAAATCTCTCAGAGCGCAACAAAAGGTCTGATCCAGACTTTTTTTTTGTTTTTTTTTATTTCTCTATTTTCTGTTTATTTTACTGTTTCAATACTACGTTTTTACCTACAACTTAATATAGATTTAAGTGGATTAACCATAAATCCTCTTTGAAATCTTCTAAATCTTGAAAATAAAGATGCAATTTGAATTCAGGGATAAATAAGAATATACCAAAAAAAAATTTCAAAAATCGTTGGAGCGGTTTTTTGATAAATTAATTTTTTATGTATAAAATTTTAATTTTAATTGAAACGCAATTTTGAAGATATTATTAATATACATGTAAAATTCAAATTTCAAAAAAATTCTTTGACTGAAGGACAGACTGACTGACAAACAGACGGAATTGGGGACCCACTTTTTTGGTGGTCTCTATGGTCGTAAAGTCATGTTTGATTGTTAGAATTTTTTTTGCACGAATCCATAACTTGCTAGTACCTATAATCGCAAATAAAAATGTGTGTGTTCTTAAATTAGTGCAGTCCACTTTCAAATATTAAAATATTTTATTTTGCGTACTTATTGAGGTAAGGGTACTTTTCGTAGAACCACTTTTCATATTTTCGACTTTCTCACTATTAGATGAACCGATTCAAATTATTATTTTTTTAAAATAATTACATTTTTTTTTGAAAAATCGATTTTTCAAAAACCAGTCACTGATTTTTTTTGAAATTTGAATTTTGTATGTACAATTAATAATTACTTCGAAATGGCCTTTAAATTTTTTCCTAAAAATATTTTTAATGAAATTTTTGTTTGATATATTTTTATTTGTCCAGGAATTCAAATTTCATCTTTGTTTTTCCTCAAAGCTCAAACTATACCAACGTAGTAATATGAAAAGATTTTATTATGTTTATTATCTATTTAATTCTACGTTATTATATACGTTTTCCAATAAGAGGTTTTATTTTGATATTCAAAGAAAAATGGCATTTTTGGAGATAAATGATCGGATGTTTATTTCATTATAAAGAGGAAGGTATGTCGTTAATAATGGAACACAACATCAGCCAAATGGCCGCCAAGACCACGCTTACAGGACCATATCCTTTTCATGAAATTTTCCATAACCAAATCGCAAAGTGGCTGCCCTATGTCCTCGATAGCCTCACGAATTTCATCTTTGAGGTCTTGAATCGACGCTGGGCTGTTGGCGTAGACCTTATCTTTCACGTGGCCCCAAAGGAAGAAGTCGCAAGGTGTTAAATCACAAGATCTCGGTGGCCAATTGTGATCACCTCTTCGAGAGATAACACGGTCCGGAAACTTTTCCCGTAAAAGATCGATGGTTTCATTGCTTGTGTGGCACGTAGCGCCGTCTTGTTTAAAGTTAACGTTGTCCAGATCAATACCATCCAATTCAGGCCATAAAAAAATCATTAATCATCTCTCGATAGCGCAATCCATTGACCGTAACTGTTGCTCCAGCCTCATTTTCGAAAAAGTAAGGTCCAATGACCCCGTGGGACCATAAACCGCACCAAACAGTCACGCGTTGAGGATGGAGAGGCTTTTCAACAATAACTCTTGGGTTTTCCGAGCCCCAGATGCGATAGTTTTGCTTGTTGACGTAGCCTCCGAGGTGGAAATGGGCCTCATCAGTCAAGATGATTTTTCGATGAAATTCCGGTTCATTTTCATGCATTTCAAGGACCCAATCAGTAAAGACACGACGTTGTTGATGATCAGCCGGCTTGCGTTCTTGTGTTAACTGAACTTTATAAGCCTTAAGACCCAAGTCTTTATGCAAAATACGGTGTAATGACGTTTGTGGAATGCCTAATTCCAAAGAACGACGAGGATTTGTCCACCAATTTCTGTATTGCGGTCCGACAAGGTGCTTCACGACGACCCAAAAATGTTTTAGTTTTACGAACCGTCTCTGCCAAATTTTCACCATTTTTATAGTGAATTTTAATAATTTCAATGCGTTGTTGAAGCGTGTATCGTTCCATTTTTATTAATAGCGTAGTTTCTACTTGTCAAATGTCAAAAAATGACAGCTTCAAAAGTGACAGCTACCGAATAGCGGGCTATTCAAAATAACACCTCTTATTGGAAAACCCGCTATTTAATTCTTACGAATTTTTGCGTACGTTATGAATAGTTACATATGTACATTGCCTCACAGCTTATTTGAGCCAGCCCAAATTTACAACTTGAAACGAGTAAGGCTCCTAAACTAAAAATGTTATCAACAAAATAAAAACGCAGAAACGTTAATTGAGTTTTCAACTTAAACAAAATAGTTTCATTTATTAATTTTAACTTAAAATAACATAACAAATTAACAAAAACAAAATAAATTCAATAATTCAATGTCAGCTTATTTGACCCATTTATAAAATAAGTAAAGAATAAAAAAGGGGAAACTAATATTTTGAATGATATTAATATTTAGTATGGCCCCCCTTTTGGCCTATAATAGTTTTAAGTCGGTTAGGATACGTTTCAACTAATTTCTTGGTCGTTGCACAAGGTATTCTGGCCCATTCTTCAATTCATGCAGTCTTCAGTTCGTTTTTATTCGAAATCTTGCGTTTGCGAATATTTGCGTCCAAAATAGATCACCGATTTTCAACAACATTAAGATAACGTGTGGACAATTATATATTAACCAAGATTGGACAATTCCCGAAGTATGTTTCCTAATGTGCTCTTTTGCAAATTTCAAACGGCAATCTCGATTTCTTTTGTTAATGAAAGGCTTTTTACGTGCAACTCTTCCGTGTAAATAATTGTTTCTCCGAATACGTCGGATGGTTTCTGGGGAACAAAACTTACCTATCATATTCTCCATATCAGTAGCCAGTTTTGGTGCCGATAACTTGGGGTTTTGCTTCACGTTTTTTACAATATAACGTTCATCTGAGGCACTACACATTTTATTTGGAGCGTTTCTGGCTTTATTTTCAATCCGATTCTCGATCACAAAACGATGAATTATAGCCTTCACCGTGCTGTCTGGTATGTTTACAATTTCAGATATTTTCCTACGAGAAGCCCATTCTTGTAGTGATGGAGGACAATCTCACGCTGTTCAATTGTTGTGCGCTTTCCCATCGTCGTTACACGTGCTTAACTACTGAAAACTAACCGAAACTGATAACTCTATTTGCTAATATAACAAATAAGAGATACACGTAACTAGGACCGTTATATTCCATTTCTTGTAATCATAGCTGTCCATTAAACACTTTGGGTCAAATAAGCTGACATAAAAAAAATTAAATAAATTTTGTTTCTTTTAAGTATTATATGAAATTAAAATTAAAATTAATTAATTTAACTGTTTTGTTTGAGTTTAAATCTCAATCAACATTTCTGTGTTTTTACTTTGTTGATAACATTTTCGTTAAGGACCCATAATTGTATCAAGTTGTTAATTTGGGGTGGGTCAAATAAGCTTTGAACCAGCTTATTTACTGAGGTCGTTGCACCAACCGATGCAAAATTATACAGGGGGCGATATGAAAAATTTAGCACATTTTGCGATATCTTTTGTCGATACACCACATTTTAGTTTGTTTTAAATTTCACTTTTTTTGTTTAATTGTTAGCTTTTCGTACGAATGTTCAAGTTACCAAACACATCTAATATGAAGATAAATGAGAAAAGGACAGGAGACAAAAAGCAAACAAAACAACATAAAATATCACCCAAATTAATAAACATGGACTAGGAAAGGTTTAGTTCTTATTCCTTGGACTAAGTGCGAAATGCTATTAATAAAACAGAATTTTTGCTATTTTATGTTTACCAACTTAAGCTAGTATTAGACGGTCCTTGTAATGTGTCATTGCAGTGACACTCTGACGTCACTATGACGTAGTTGTCTGTCCTAAAAGTGTCACGTCGTGTGATCGTCATTGTTTTGCATGTCATTGCCGTGACAAAAACAATGACAGGCACCGTAACACGGCACTTTTAGGTCATTGCAGTGACCGTGTGATAGCCCTTTCATTGTTGATGGGACTCCGTGACACGTAGCCTGTCGCTGCAAGGACTGTGTCCCAACCGTGAAACGGCAGGAATTTCTGCCATGTCATTATTTGTCACGGTTGGTCATAGTTACATAGGTAACAATTTTATATTTAAATAGATTTTAATTTTGTAAATTTGGAGGGTAATTTGTACCTTTCTACATAGATGGAATCTAGGTAGGTAAATATGGACATATATAATGAAAGTGAAGGATATAGGTGGGTAGGTAATTATATATATGTGACGTTTGCAAAAATGTTATATTTATAGTTTGAGGGAAAAAAGTAGCCATTTGAATTCTTGGGCAAATACCATAAATTTTGTTCTGATTGAATGATAGCTAGTACCAATTCTCAAAATTTGTATCAAAACCGTTGGAGCCGTTTACTAGAAAAATAAGATTTTCCTTAACAGCCAGGACACAATGACTCGATTGATCGACGCCGTGTGATCGTCATTGCTAAAAATGATAAATGTCATTGCAGATTAGGCTCACCTCCAATGATCAGTTGTATGAGAGTTGTCACGTCGTGTGATAGTCATTGTTTTGCATGTCATTGCCACGACACCGAGACAGAAATATCACCGTGACACACTTTGACGTTCATTGTATTTTGGGACAACAATGACAGACATGTGTTATTCGTGTGATAGGCATTGTGACACGATTACCTTTGTCTCGGCAATGACGGAGGTAGGACCTATTTTGTTGTGACGTCAGAGTGTCACGGCAACAACACATTACAAGGACCGTCTAATAATAGCTTTTGTCTTTCGCTAGACCATCTAAGACGGTTGTCTATTGAAGGGCTAAGAATTGACATTTGATTGAGCTGTATTAAATTTTGTTCGATTTTTTATTAACAGAAAATTTTAGTCCATGGTCTAATGGTTTTGTAAGTCCATGGGCTAAAGGTGGACAAAGAGTTTTTTATTAATAGGGCTGTATGTGTTTATTTACTTACTAGCATCATAGGAGTTGCAGTTATTGAGGTAATTTTTTTTTTGAATAGTTGCACTTATAAAGGTTATGATGCTATGTTTTATACTGTTGCAAAAATCGAGGAGTTGCGTGTATTAAGGGTTGCGATTACCGAGTTCGTACTCTATATACAATATAGGTCATCTTACATTTATATATATATACATATGTATGTACGTATTTATATCCATTTTGAATGTTTTTTTTTTATAAATAAAGAGGGACAACTTATACTATATATATATCCGCAAAGATGACTCACACATATTTTGTAAGCTTTGAGTTCGGAATTCAAAATAACTCCTCACAATAATTTTCGTAACTTAAAACATTTTTCGTAAATTACCTCCCAACTTAAATTCAAAATTCTCCATTATTTTCCTTCTTCGATAATAAAAACATTGATTTACAAAAAAAAAACGATCTTATCATAAAATTTGGTTCAAGATAAAAATATGTTTTCAGTCGCTTAACCTTTGAAATTTAATCTCGAAATAGGTATTATAGGAATTTCTTTATACATAGTATATATTTAATTGCTGGGAACCAGTTTTTAGACAATTCTATATATTTTGCGACACGTTAGTCATGGCAAATTCAAAATTTTGATAAATCCGTCGTTGTCATTACAAAACCAAATATGCAAGCGCGAATTGTTTGATTCCTTACTCATATCTTTCTCCCTACCTATTTGTTCACTGTTGAATAATAATAATAACAAATCTACTTAACTCAAATTCAACCTGATGAGTTATCATTGCCACCTGCGGTATATCTACAGTATTGTGTAAAAAAATCTTGGTCAATTTTATTTTTTTTTCTATCACAAAACTAAAATTTAATTACTATGAACAAGGTTTTGAGTAAAAAATCTGATTGTGATAAGGAAAATTAATAGGGAAAGTTGTGTTGAACTTTAAGATTTCGCTTATACCAAATTATAAAAAAACAGTTATGTTCTAAAGATATCTCAAGTCAATAATATAATTCAACTCATGTACACTTTCCTGGAAAAAATATACTCACACGGTTTCCAATAACAAGTTCGAAAGTTACCTATACATTACGAGTATATACGTATGTATTTAGTATGCAATAAATGTGTGCGTACGTTTTGTTTACTTATTAAAAAAAAAGTTGATTATTAATCACTTATCGTACTTTCGTCTTTATTATATCTTCGACATGTGCCTTGTGTTGTATTTTAATATGGAAATTCCCAAATTTTGTTTTGTTTTCTAATGCATAAATGTATGTTGATAAGAACCTCGTTTTTCTTTTTAAGTTCAGAGCAGAGTCTGAGTTGTCAAAAAATTTGTTTGTGTTTCTTTTTAACTCAGAGCATGCAGACCTCTAAATGTGTGTTTTTTTTTCGTTCTGAACATGTGTAGATTGCACTCGACGTGCTCGAACATAGTTGACTGGGCATGTGAGTAAATTGCTAAACGCACCAAATGCCAACTGTATCAAAAAGGAAAATGTGAAGAAAATAAAATGCACTACTGGATCGTACGAACTTGCTCTTGTAGCTAACAACTTTAGTGTAAAGTAGTAGCTAACCACTGAAGTTGTAGGTATAGGTAGTCTAGTTTAGTTATCCTGTGCAGGTTTAAAGCCGAAGAAGGTAAGATGACCTTGATTCTTAGTATAATGAATTGTCGAATGCATATGATTAAAGGAATGGTGACATAGGTCCCATCCTACAAATGTATATTTAAAAAGATTTTAATTATGTAAATTAGGAGGGTAATGTGTACCTACCTACATAGATATGTACATATATGTACATATTTATGTATATATTATACATGTATATAATAATGAAAGTGAATGGTGTATAGGTAGGTAAAAATCGTGTTTTAAACTGATAAAAAGTGCTAAAACGATCACTTCAATTAGTTTATTGAAAAAACAAAGAACGCCATTAGATGCCACGGATCAATGAAAATTTTATAAAAAAAGTATCTCGAAAATTGTAGGACGGATTTTGATGAAATCCGGTTTTTCATTTTTAGTTTTTTGAAAACAAACTTTTTTTGAAATTTTGGTATGCAGTTTTGTAGAGTTTATGAATATACATATGACATTAAAATTTAAAATTATTTTTTTTGATTAGTTTTAAAAATATTGATTTTTCAAAAAAAAAAAATTCAAAAATTAATTTTAATTATATAAAAAATGTTATTTAAAATTTTAATACACAGAATTAGTTTGGCTACCTAGATCTTCTCAGATATAAAATTTGACAGAAATCCAATGAACAGTTACCGAGAAAGCCAAAAATTTTAAAAACCGTTAAATGAATAATGAAAAAATGATAGCTATTACCCACAAAAAAATTCTCAAAAATATTTATCAAAATCGTTGTAGCCGTTTTCGAGAAAAATAAGATTTTCCTTCAGGGTCATATGGCATGAACCGTTATTTTTAGGCCTAAAAATAAAATTTCAATTTCCCCTCTGAGGAATGCCAAAATAATCACTTATACCAAATTTGAAGGTAATCGCTTAAGCCGTTTTGGCTGTAGCTTGTTATACAACAAGTTGGACAGACTGACAGATTGACAGACTGACAGACTGACAGACTGACAGACTGACAGACTGACAGACTGACAGACTGACGGACTGACAGACTGACAGACCCCCAAAAGCGGATCTATTTTGCCAAAATGCATCACATGAAAGACGATCCACCCACACGTCCTAGTTAGCAATCAAGCACTTTATCCACTGCGCCATTACCACCAATTTGTTGTTTCTTTATTCATTCTGGAACGGTTGGAATGCATTCTTTTTATTCCATGTTAAACACGGAATGTAAAGAATATTCTCGGAATAAACCCTTCATATGAAAGCAAAAAAAATGACAGCTGCCAAAGACGAAAACCAAGTAAGCAAACAAAATGGATGACCAAACAGTTTCTTATATTTTTGTTATTGAAATAAATATATAAATAATAATTGAGTGAATTTTCATTAATTAATAAATCAATAATATTTTATTTTTAATATTTCTCATAATGGGTTATCCATTTTGCGGTTTCAAAAGTAAACGAAAATAAAACACATAAAATATTTTTTTTATGATATTTCTTTTTTATTAAAAAGTTTGAACGTTGACATTATGTGTGAAATATTACATCATTTAAATGACCACCACACGAATTGTTGCAAGTATCGATTCTTTAGAGGTAATTTTCGACCACTTTTTGACACATATTGGGCGGTATCTCAGCCATAAATTGACGAATGTTGGTTTTCAAGTGCTCAAGAGTTAAAGGTTTATCTGCATAAACACGGTCTTTTGCGTAGCCCGACAAAAAAAGTCCAGCGGTGTCAAATCGCATGATCTTGGTGGCCAGTTGATATCGCCACGACGAGAAATTACGCGG
The DNA here is from genome assembly GCA_910595825.1 of Philhelius pedissequus. Lineage (NCBI taxonomy): Eukaryota > Metazoa > Arthropoda > Insecta > Diptera > Syrphidae > Philhelius > Philhelius pedissequus. Next base: position 34,698,944 of record OU343163.1, read on the forward strand.
CCAGGAAATGTCTCGAGGTGTGTGGCATGTGGCACCGTCTTGTTGAAAGCACATATTCTTCAAGTCGTATTCTTCAATAGCAGGCAAAAAAAAGTCGGTTATCATATGACTATAACGCTCCGAATTGACGGTGACAGTCGTTCCATCGTCGTCTTCGAAGAAGTAAGGTCCAATCACACCTCCGGACCAAAGAGCGCCCAAACAGTGACTTTTTGTGGATGTAATGGCCTCTCTTCAATTACTTGAGGATTCTCAGAACTCCAAATACGACAATTTTGTTTATTAACATACCCACCGAGTGAGAAATGTGCTTCGTCGCTTAAGAAAATTTTGTTCGAAAAATCGACGTCCACCGCCTATTGTTCAAGCACCCATTCGACGTATCTACGACGTTGTGAATGGTCAGCTGGCTTCAGTTGTTGTGTGAGCTGGACTTTATATGGATGTAGGTGTAGATCCAAATGCAAAATATGCAATAATGTGCCGTAAGGACGGTCCTAATTCCTGAGAACGACGAGGAATCGACACATTCGGGTCTTTGGCAACACTTTCACTTACAGCAGCGATATTTTCAGTGGTACGAGCGAAACGATGATGCACAGGCCTTACAATATTTGTAACCAATCCAGTCTCTTCAAATTTCTTCACAATTTTGCCAATTGTTTGCGTAGTTTAACGATTATGTAAACCATAATTTCCTCTTAAAGTACGATATGTGGCTGTGGCAGAATCGCCATTTTTGTAGTAGGTTTTAACAATTTGTATGCATTGTGCGATAGTTAAGCGATCCAATTTCGTAAATGTCAGACTTTCAACTGAAAAAAAAATTGGTTTAACAACTTAGTTTGACAGATGTCGAATTCCAGCCCTATACTCTTGAAACCGCAAAATGGATAACCCTTTATATGCATCTTTTTACTTGCTTGATTATAGGTACTATAAGGCAAGTTATGCCTTCGTCGAAAAAAAAGTTGTGAGATAACAATCAAACATGCATTACGATGATAGCGAAGACGAAAAAAGATGGTCTAAAAGTTCTGTCCGTCTGTATGTCTGTCTGTCAGTCTGTCTCTATGTATGTATAGACACCTACAGCCCAAATTGCTTCAAACTTGGTATATAGAGTTTTTTAGGTATTGTACAGAGGGGAAATTGATTTTTTTTAGCTCAAAAAATAACGGTATCTGCCATATAACCGTAACGTTCAAATTTATTTTTCTCGAAAACGGCTCTAACGATTTTGATTTAAAAAAAAATCAGTTTTTAGCTACGACCGATCATATAAACGGTGATTTTTTAAGAGCTTGGTTTTTGAAAATTCAAAAAAACACAGAAACTTGTAAAAAATGAATGAAATTTCTATTTGGATCGATAAATCAATTTCTGCCATTTACTTTTTAAAAATAATTTCACTTAAATGTTGCCCGCGGCTACGCTTCAGGTGGTCCATTCTGAAGGTCCAATTTTGGCAAACTTTTTCACACATTTCGGCCGGAATCTCACCAATGACGCGTTCAATGTTGGCTTCCAAGGCAGCAATCGTGTTTGGCTTGTCCCCATAGACAATAGACTTAACATAGCCCCACAAAAAATAGTCTAACGGGGTCAAATCACATGATCTTGGTGGCCAATTGACTGCGCCAAAACGTGAGATCAACTGCTCACCAAATTCGCCTCTCAATTGATGCATGGTTTCGCGTGCAGTGTGGCAAACACATTTTTCACAGAGCACGAATTTTGATAATAAATTTCAATAATTTGCAAACGTTGTTCAGGCGTAAGTCTATTCATGATGAAATGGCAAACAATACTGAATCGAAATGTCAAATGTTCGTGGAATTTGTCATGTGTGATCTGTCAAAAATATAAACGTCAGAACCAAGTAGCAAAAAAATCACCCGTTAGTTGTAAAAAAATTAGAAAAATGTCTAAAAACGGTACTTTCCATAGGACCGTTTTTTTTTGCTTTCGACTATCTCATAAATGGCTTAACCGATTTTTTCGAAATTTCACAAAAGTAAAGGTTTAGGTTGCCCAAATTATACCTTGTACCAATATTTTTAATTATCTAATATTTTTTTGTATTTTTAAAATCATTTTTAAGAAAAAAAATTTTAAAAATTTATTATTCGAAAACTGCTCATTAAATTTTTTTTTTCAAAAATTATATTTATCTGTATTTTCTGAATACCTATGAATTGGCGTTTTTGAATTTTTTTTTTAATTTTTTCAAAAAGTTTAAAAAAAAAACTTTTTTCTCAAAAACCGCTCCACAGATTTAAAAATATTTTTTTTCATAAATTCAAATTTATCCAAGAAATAAAATGGCGTACTTTTTTTGAGCTCAAATTAGTTTACGTATTTATTTCATAATTTTGAATTATTTTTTTTTAATTAAACAGATTTAATCATTTGTTTTTAAGTTTAAATATTATTAAATATTATTAAATATTTAATAATTTATTTTAGAACAAAATTAATGAAATTTTGTATATGCATATACAAAATTGAGCTAAAAACGACTTTCAAAATATATTTAGATTTTTAATAGAAATCTTTTGCATACGATGTGATCGAACATAAGAGCAAGTTCGTGTGATCCAGTCGTGCATTTTATTTTTTGTTATTATCACAACACTTTCAAACGGCTGATTGATGTCATCTTTTTCTTTTCTATTCCGGATAGTATTTTTGTTTCTTTATTCATTCCATTCTGGATATTCTGGATAAACATTTAGAGCGTGTTTCTTTATTTATTCCGGATAAGGAATAGAATGGATGGAAAACACGAAATGTTTATCTAGAATATCCAGAATGGAATGAATAAAGAAACAAAAATTCTCTCCGGAATAGAAAAGAAAAAAGATGACATAAATCAGCTGTTTTAAAGTGTTATGATGATAACAAGAAAACAGATATCTCTATTGAAAATAGTAAAAATAAATTATTATTAATTTATTAATTCATGGAAAGTCACATTTAATTGTTATATTTACTTCAATAAAAAAATATAAACAATGTTTGGTCAGCCATTTTGTTTACTTACTTGGTTTTCGTCTTTGGCTGCTGTCATTTGTTTTGCTTTCATATGAAAGGGTTAGTCCCCTTTCTAACAAGGAAACTGAGTTGCCGGCAACTGGGAGTTTGTTAGCGAGAAGGGGAATGAAAAAAATCTCCCCGGTCAACGATTTGAAGAGATTTTTTTGACGTTTTCCTTTGCATTCCAATTAGTCCAACAAAATCTTCCCAGTTTCCTCCTCAGTTTCTTGGTGCCAGTTCCTTCGTGTGAAAGCTACAAGGCAATTAAAGGAAAACGTCAAAAAAATCTCCAGCAACTGGTTTTCCTGTGTGAAAGGGGACTTATTCCGAGAATATTCTTTTCATTCCGTGTTTAACATGGAATAAAAAGAATGCATTCCAAACGTTCCGGAATGAATAAAGAAACAACAAAAAAGTTTATCCGGAATATTCCATGGAATAAAGAAACGCAAAACTGGTATTCCGAATATTCTGGACATACCAGAATAAATAAAGAAACACACTCAATATTACCAAAAATTAGGGAGTGTTCCTATTATCGCAAGTAAAAATCGCTTTAAAGGGGGAGTGTGCCAATTTTTATTTGGTTTCTTATTTCAAAAGTTGATCAAAAATTGCCAGGTGTTCAAAAATGTTGAGTATGGAAAACGCAATATCTTAATTACTTGTAGTCGATTAGATTCAAAATGGGCGTTTGGATTAATTCGTGCAACTATTTGATTCATATTTATGAACTAGGTATGTACGTAAGCTACCTATGTTGTAATAAAACCACAATGCAAACAAAAAATTGCAACTGCGTCAAATATAAAAAATATATATAATAAAATTATTAAAAAATAAATGGAAAAAATATCTACCCATTATATTTTTTAAACACAGAGCGCCAAAAAAGTAACTATCCACCTAGTTTTATTTAAATTCATTTAAGTTCAGAGTGCTACTACGAGGCTTTTTTTTGTTTCAAGAGCTATAAGAGCACTCCACTATATGAATAACATTTTTAATTAGCAAACAAGCAATTAATGAATTAATGAGTACAAACTAACAGACAGTGGATAAGAGTATGAATTTATTTTTGTAAGCTTTTAGATTTTATTCTAAAGTAGTTATTTTATTAATGCGATTTGTTATGGCATTTCTTTTATGTCATGCACCTTAATGTAGAAAAAAGTAAATAAAATAAACAACCATGCGAATATTCAAGATGATAATAGTACACAGCTCAGGAAAACCAGTGACATTTTTTACTTGCGACTATAGGTACTATAAAGCAAGTTCTGAATTCGTAAAAAAAAATCTAACAATCAAACATGACATTACTATCATAGAGAATATAAAAAAAGAGGGTCCCGCAATTCCGTCTGTCTGTCATTCTGTCTGTCTGTCCTCGAGTCTAAATCCTAAACGGTTGTATAGATTTGCTTCAAACTTGGCACGTATTGTTTTTTGGGTAATATGCCCAGACGTTTTTTTTAAGATGACAAACAACAGTAGCTACCATACATTTTTTTTTGGCCAAAGAAAAATTCTTATTTTTCTCAAAAACCGCTCAAAATTACGCAGAAGCTCCTAGAAAATTTAAACACTATTGTAAACCAAAAAATTACAAAATTTTTGTTTGGAAATTTTTTTTTTGAAAACTCGAAATTTCGAAATCAACTCAATAGATTTTTTCGAACCTACGTATTTGGTAGCTTTTTGACATTATCTTGAATAGTTAAAAAAACTATTTTCCTAAAATAAGAAACAATGGTACCCCATACCCCGGGAGGCCCATACAAATGTTTTTTTTTTTATAACTTTGCACGCGCTCAAGGGATTATGAATACCCTTTATATGTTTTTCTTAACACAGCGCGGGCATCCGATGAAAGCAGAGAAAGAAGGATAGGAAAGATGTGTGGCGCGATTTTCTGAGACTAGAGCTGGTTGTTGTCTCAGATTTATCTCCAGGGATGGCGACTGAACTAATGCGGAGAGAATGACCGTGTCTTATTTATTTATGTCCCTTATAGTTCGCATTATTTTATTTATTTCGTTGTCATATTGTATGGGTCTGCTAGTTTACTCAATCACATGTTGTTAGTGTTATGCCTAAACAGCATGTAATGAGCAAAGACAGCAACTTATTTTATGACAATTTTGAGAATTGGTTTTTAATGGAATATAAGAAGACATAGACAACGGTAGGAATCGAACCTGCAACCACGAGGTTGACAGGCGAGCACACAACTATCGCGCCATGGCCACACGGTTAAAAAACCGAAAAAAATTATTTCTCAAAAACGGCTCCAGCAATTTTTTAAAAAATTGTGTGTGTTCTTATATTATCTTAATTGCAAGAATATTTTATTTTGCGTACTTATTAACAGAACTATCCATATAACCATTTTTCATATTTTCGACTTTCTCTACTGGATGGTCCGATTAAAATAATTACTTGCATGAATCAAACAAAAGAAGATTACGACACTTCTTTGTTTTTCTTACTTTATTGACGTCACCAGAGATCGAAATCCATTAATCAACAAACAACAACAATTTGCAGATTTTTAACCTCTGGTGCTGTCAATAAAATAAGAAAAACAAAGTAGTGTCGTCATCTTGTTTTATTTGATTCATGTATTACTTGCGATTATAGGTACTAAAAGGCATGCATAGCTTGCATGTAAATATTGCATAGTAAAAAAAAAAATTTAACGATTAAAAATGACATTATGATCATATGGAGTTTTTCTTGTTTTTTTTTTATCTCCGAGCAGATCTCTGAGCAGAGCCTGAGTAAACCGAGTTAGATCTGAGTAGAGCATGTGCAGATATCTCCGATTTAATTTTTGAAATAAACTTAACCGCAGAACTGTCATATATGATTATAATTGTTTTTATTAAAAAAAATCATTTTTGTTTTTAATTGGTTTTACTTTAGTAAAGTTAGCCGCGCCCAGCACTTTGCTCCGTTTGATCGGTCATTTTATTCTGAGTTAATGGTTCATGCCCGATTAAGCTCTGATTTAAAAAAAGAAACACGAGTTGAGAGATTAAATGTGTCTGATCTGAGCTAAAAAAGAAACACTGATCTTTTCTTGACAGCTCAGTTCTTTACTCATAGCTAAAAAAGAAAGACGCCAATAGAGAAGGCAAAAAAGTGATCGATAAAAAATGTCTGTCTGTCAGTCTGTCCGTCTGTATGTATAACGAGCTGCAGCCTAAACGGCGTTAGCGATTACCTTCAAATGTGGTATGTGTGATTATTTTGGCATTCCTCAGAGGGGAAATTGAAATTTTATTTTTAGGACTAAAAATAACGGTACCTGCCATATGACCTTGAAGGAAAATCTTATTTTTCTCGAAAACGGCTCCAAGGATTCTGATAAAAATTTACTTTTCATATAACGGTTTTTTAAATTTTTGTCTTTCTCGGTAACTGTACATTGGATTTCTGTCAAATTTTATATCTGATAAGACTAATTCTGCATATAAAAATTTGAAATACTTTATTTATTTTATAAACTTTAAATGACTTTTTTTTATAATAAATTTTTAATTTTTTTTTTGAAAAATCAATATTTTAAAATATTTTACTAAAACTAATCAAAAAAAAAACCTAAAAAGACCTAAACAAGTCTGACAATTATTTACATTATGCACGGTTGGTAGAAAATTTACCAATCTCTTACAATTTATTGTCAGAAGTTGGTTGAGAATTTATTGTCAGATAGTTGGCTGAATACCTACCCATAAATTGTAAGAGATTGGTAGATTTTCTACCAACCATGTACACACATAATTAATTGTCATTCTTTTCAAACTATTCCCATTTGATTTTTCAGAAAGTAGAAGCCGAAATTGGATTATAATAATAGAAATTACTATATAATATTAATAAAATATATATATGGATATTTATCAAAACTAAAAAAACAGAACTTTATAACGCTTTTTGTTTCATTTAACTGGAAAATGTAAACATATATTTTTTTATTATCAGAATCATTTTTCTATAACTATTCATTTTACAAAAAACAATAATAATAATTCACTGTTCGCGACACTGCGCGACGTCCAAAATTACTTTAAATTGTCTTACAATAGAAAATTGTATGATGCAAAAAAACTACATCTACAATATATTTTCTTTGTCAGAAATGTCAGACAACGATAAAAATTGTGAGGCCTGGCTACAAATTTTGTGTGTACACGATTATCAGATACCTTACAATTTTACGTCATACATTTAATTGCCAGATAGAATTTCTGACAATTAATTGTAAGATTACACGATTGTCAGCTAGCTTACACACCATTGTAGGATTCCTTAAAATTAAATGTCAGACAATGATCTTACAATTAATTGCAACACAAATTTTCTGACAATTTATTGTAGTAGCGAGTTTAATTAAAATTTCAAAGATCTCCTCTCAAAATGGAGATTTGATTTCTTCAATGAAAATTGTAATATTGGCCGCGTTCGGTGGCATATTTAAAGCAATCCGGATTGCTTTGTGTTGTTGCAACGCCTAAGGAAAACCAGCTGATGAACTAAACATATGTTTTCAAACACAAATCTCAAGCTACCCAAAAATTATTATTAATTTAAGGAACAGCTGATTCAAAACTTCAGATTTGTATGTAATACAACTGACTTAACAGAGAAAGCTACATGGATCGTTCGAAAACAAACCCGCTACTAAGGTACATATCTTGGCTAGCCTATCGGCGCGTTGCACCGAACACGGCCTACGCTGAATGACTGGCACACACATTTCTGAAAAAAACATATCATCATCACCAGATGATGAGGAAGATGAAGATAAAGCAAATTTAATTTATTAACTTCTTCGTCTATTATTTGTTTATTTTTTAGTTCTTTTTAGCAGGGACTGGCACAATTTCACAATAAATTAATAACAAAATAGTTTACGTTTGATGTTTGACAGAAAAAACGTTTTACATGTATACGTGCATTCAGATCAAATCTGCCTACCCACCAAAGATTAGATCTTTCGTGTTGAGATCTGATCTAGATTTGCTCTTTTTGTTGGAATAAATATCTCAAAATTCAAAAAGATGAAATCTTTTGTCAGAAAGAGCAAATCTTTTCTGGAATGAAACTCGCTATAAGTTTACACAGTTGTAGGATATTGTAAGCATGTTTTTTTACTGACAGATCTGACAATATTGTAAGATCAACCAATCGTGTACACTAATGGCATTTTCGATTGGCCGTCCAGAACTGTTCTGACCCCCACAAAATGACTGTTGATACTCTAAATAGAACAGCAAACGATTCTGGATTTCATTTCAGAATCGAAAACATAATCACTAATACTCTCACATAATTAAAATATCAAAATCATCGGGTTGATTTATTGTGTAATTTCGATGTGTTTATTGAATTTAAACTAATTTTCTGGTAAAATAAGATAAAAAGAAGCAAGTTATAATTATTATTGATACAAGAAAATGTGTATCTAAATTGAAATCAAGTGTTTTTGAAATTCTTTTTAGTCGATGTGATTTTTTTAAATTTAATTTTTACGTGTTCCGGTCGGCCAATCGAAAAGGCCATAAGCTTAAGAATTAAGGTAATCTTATCTTCATCGGCTTTAAACCTGCATATGATAACTAGACCATCTACCTACTAAACAACATCAATGTTTAGCTTAATTAAAATGTTTAGCTACAAGAGCAAGTTCGTACGATCCAGTCGTGCATTTTTTTTTTTTTTTGTTTGTTTAAATAAATTAATTATTCTTGTTTAATAGTTTACAGCTTTGCTCTCGAAAAAGGAACAAAAGAGGTTATTAAATTCTAATGATCAATAGGGTTGCATAATAAACTAACATTAGCATTTTTTATGTGAAAATATTTTTTTTTATTATTTTGTATTTACACACGAAGTTGTTGCATTCTGCATTGTAATGCATAGTTACAACAAAAGCTTCATCAACAATAGATTACTTTTATTCAACGATTAATTTACATTATAAAACAAGTAGACTGCAATATATACATACATATGTACATATATAATTATAGACTGAGTTTTTCTGTTCTGATTTGTTTTGATAGTTTCCGCTCACTATTTCTGGATTTGTTTTTGTATATTGTTCATTACATACTGCTTAGCTATTTGTTGATATTATAACGTGAATTATATGCCGTTGACTACTCTTATGTCTTCTGAATATGACCATTCTCTTACTTTTGATACATATAGGTATGTATGTATGTAGGTAATATAGGGCGGAAAAAATGAAGCTCTATATTCCGCGATTCCGCCTGTTTGTCTCTTTATTTGTAGGTCCATTTACAGCCTAAAGCACTGAAGCGATTTTCTTCAAACTTATAGCGAGTTTCATTCAAGAAAAGATCTGCTCTTTCTGACAAAAGATTTCATCTTTTTGAATTTTGAGAGTTTCATTCCAACAAAAAGAGCAAATCTAGATCAAATCTTAACACGAAAGATCTGATCTGTGATGGGTTGGCAGACTTGATCTGAATGCACACATACATGTAAAACGTCTTTTCTGTCAAACATTAAATGGAAAATATTTTGTTAATTTGTTCTGAAATTGTGCCAATCCGTACTAAAATAAAATGCACGACTGGATCGTACAAACTTGCTCTTGTAGCTAACAACTTTAGTGTTACTCACTGACGCTGTTAGTAGGTAGCTAGTCTATTATAGTTAACCTATGCAGATTTAAAGCCCATGTAAGTAATGTTACCTTGATTCTTAATATAATCAATTGTCGAATGCATGATTCAAGGAATAGTTAAATAGGTACCTACAAATGTATATTTAAATGGATTTTAATTATGCAAATTAGGAGGGTAATAATGTAAATATGTACAAGTACATACATGTATATAATGAAAGTGAATGGTGTATAGGTGGGAAAAATCTCTTTTTAAACTTATTTAAACTGCCAAAACCATCACTTTAATCGGTTTTTTCGAAAAAAATGAAGAACGCCATTAGATGACACGGATCAATGAAAATTTTATAAAAAAGTATCTCGGAAATTGTCGGACAGGTTTTGATGAAATCTTGTTTTTTATTTTTCGTTTTTTTGAAAACAAAATTCTTTTGAAATTTTGGTTAGCAATTTTTTTAGAGACTATTAATGTTCATGTGAATATAAAATTTAAAATTATTTTTTTTTGATTAGTTTTAAAATTATTGATTTTTCAAAAAAAAAAAAATAATAAATTATTTTAATTTAAAAAAAAAATAGTTATTCAAAATTTTGATATGCAAAAATAATTTAGCTACTTAGATCTTCTCAGATATAAAATTTGACAGAAATCCAAAGTACCGTTACCGAGAAAGCCAAAAATTAAAAAAAAAACCGTTTTATGACTTTTCCTGTAAACTTAGTTCATATAAAATGATAGCTATTACCAACAAAAAAATTCTCAAAATTTTTTATCAAAATCTTTGGAACCGTTTTAGAGAAAAATAAGATTTTCCTTCCAGGTCATATGGCAGGTACCGTTATTTTTAGGCCTAAAAATAAAATTTCAATTTCCCCTCTGAGGAATGCCAAAATTATCACACATACCAAATTTGACGACAATCGCTTAACCGGTTAAGGCTGTAGCTCGTTATACATACAGACGGACAGACTGACAGACAGACATTTTTTGGCGATTACTTTTTTAGGCTTCTCTATGATCGTAATGTCATGTTTGATTGTTAGAATTTTTTTTACGAATGCATAACTTGCCTTATAGTACCTATAATCGCAAGTCAAAATAAAGAAATAATGGACGAAGAAGTTAATAATTTATATTTTATAATTTCAGTGGAGTTTTTGTTTGCTTCGTCTTCGTCTTCCTCGTCATTTGATGATGAAGATTGTAATGATGCATTATGATGATGCATTACAAGCCACGAGTAGCCACAACACAGTAAATCCTAAAACACTCCATTGCCCCCTTTGCCCCTTGTTGGATGCCCCACACATCTACGCGCCTGTCCTATCACAAATAATACTTACCCACCATAGTATACTATCCTAGCCATAGAAAAATCACCCGGCATGCATAACCGACATACCTAAATTTTTAACCCCAGACTCCCCTCTCCGTCTACGTGCCTGCAACAATAATATTACCTACCGATCCAACAACATGCTTCCATATCATGTTCACCCCACGCACCGCCACCAACGACTGATATGCACAGAATGATTATCAGTGAACTAACACAATAACCACCACACAAGACACACAGCGTGGTGAGTTAAAGTTAATTATGTACGTAGCATGAAAAAAACTCCACTGACGACGGCAGCTGGACAACGAACAATGGACCTTGATGGTGAATTTACAATATACCAAAAATAGGGAGAATACCCCCGGCCACCCGCATGTCACCACGAGACAAACAAATAATTAGTAAAATAGGTAATGTAATAGAAAGGTGAGCCGCACTCTCCGTACCCCACTTCGCCAGTAGTTAGAAAATTCGATATCCAACTAATGTAATGGCATAGTACAGATAAGGAGAATTTCTTCTCCGCATCACCCGCCAACCACCAAAAAGCAATTAATAAAGATAATATCTGACATGTGGTCAACAACATAATATGTGTTTTTTTTTACACTTTATCACCTTACAGCTCACACTTAGTCCAACCAAAAAGTAGGACAAGTAGAGCTCATAGAAATCACAAAAATCATCGAATTATCGGGAAAAAGTGTCATTATTCGGAAGTGACCGAGTACCAGAATAAAAAGATCAATTGTTAAACGCTAGCCGCCAAAGAGCGTTGATTGCCGTCGAAGGACGTGATTTCCGTCAAAGGGCGTGATAGCCGCCAAAGGGCGTGATTGCCACCGAAGGGTGTGATTGCCGTCAAATGACGTGATAGCCGCCAAAGGGCGTGATTCCCGTCAAAGGAGGTGATAGCCGCCGAAGGGCGTGATTGCCACCAAAGTGTGTGATTTCCAGCAAAGACATGATAGCCGTCAAAGGGAAAAGGAGCCTGCAAAAGACGGAGAGGCAAACTCTAGGAACCGGAGCAAGCACAGTAGATTCGTATCTACCCTACCTACAGCCAAGTCCGATCTCAAGCCTAGGAGCACTGTAAATCCACTCCAAGAACTCCATTTCCAAAACGAAACGAGAAAAAGTCAACATAGAACTGCTTCAAAATATTACAGAAAATTGTATTTATTTTAATGTACTTTTAAGAATTAAGAACTTGGAATTTATTTTTAATAAATAACCTTTAAACTAAAGATTCGTACTTACTTTAGTAGAACCTTGGAGTCCGGCGAGCGAAACCTCGGCCTTCAGAAAACAAAGTACATCACAAGATATGTTTTTTTCAGGAATGGGTGTGTCAGTTATTCATCAATCCTACAATTAAATGTGGAAAAAAATTTCATTTAAAATATCAAATCTCGATTTTGAGAGGAGATCTTTGAAATTTGAATGAAACTCGCTATTACTGAGTCTTAGGAGTATTCTTTTGGTAATAAAGATTGATTTTTCCCACTTCAGATCTGTCAAAACACAGATTTTTACAATTAAAGCCATCCAATGAGCAAAAAATCAATTTTTTTTATCGGAAATCAATTGTGCAGATCTGGATTTTTCGGCAGATTTATCCTTCTTATACTAATACTATTACACCACCAGAACAATTGACAGCGGTCCTTTTGACAAGATTTTGTTTTCAGTAATTATGTGGATTGTGAAATAAAGTTGTGAAAAGATAGGTACATAAATTTAAAAATTTAGTTTAGCATTCAGCTTTGTCCGAATTTTTTTTGACAATTCGTGGGGGTGTCCAGCTCCGCTAAACAAAATAACTACTTTCATGACCTAAGTCGACTACTTATTTTTGAAATACTTTCTAACAATATGATTAACATGTTTTATTTTAAATGTTGCAGTGAACCATATCAGCCGAAGCCAATTTTGAGTGCAGCATTGACTGCAGTTCGAGGAAAAACTACACCTATGGATCTGGTTCGTGTGGAAACCCGTTCTCAGGTAATTGTTTTAATTATGCATTTTATTTCTGAGCTCACTCAATTGGTTCGATAAAAGGGCCCAACAATGTTTCACGATTGCACAACAAAATTATGCTAAATATTCCTAGAGCCCAAAAAACTTTCAAGTGAAGTGTATACTCAAAATATAACACGTCGACTTTTTCTTTGGAGATTTTCTTTAATCGTTCCACCCTTTTGTGAAAAACGGGAAAACCAAGCACATAGGAACCTTATAGAGAGTTTCATTCGAATTTCAAAGAGCTGTCGGTCTCAAAATCGAGATTTGATCTTTTCAATGAAACTTGTTTCCAGATTTAATTGTAGTATTGGTGAATGATATTCTGAAAACAAAACACATTTCTTCATCAGCAGATGACGAGGAAGACTAAGCATAAAAAACTGCACTAAATTTATAAAATCTAAATTATTAACTTCTTTGTCTATTATTTGTTTATTTTTTGTTTTTATTATTTAGCACGGACTGGCACAAGTTCACAACAAATTAATATCAAATCATTTTCCATTTTACGTTTGACAGAAAAGACTTTTTACATGTATGTGTGCATTCAGATCAATTCTGCCAACCCATCAGAGATCAAATCTTTCGTGTTGAGATTTGATCTATATTTGCTCTTTTTGTTACAATGGAACTCCCAAAATTGAAAACTTTTGACAGAAAGAGTAAATATTTTTTGGAATGAAACTCGCTATTAATTTTCAATAATTTGTTCTTCCTTGATCGGAATTGTACATATCCCTTTAATGGCAGCTCACAAAAAGCTACCGACTTAAAAGTTATTCATTCAAAAAACATACTCCATTGCTAAATAGACGATAACTACTTATGATATTCGGATCTGTTTTACTTGCGATATACAGTGATGAGCAAAAGTCGACACATATTTTCAATCATTTGAAAATTCGATTTGAATTTAGCATTGTGAACAGGGAGGGAATCATTTTTATTTTTTTTTATTTTATGTATTAAACTAACATTTATTTCTTCAATGAAAATTTAAGAAAAAATGCATAATATAGATAGAAAAATGTTTTATGATTTTTGGACTTGTACAATTTTGACCGTGTCGGGAATAAAGTTTATGTTTCAATATTTGGTCCATAATTCTTTGTTTTTTATCCCTTGTGAACAATGCCTTGGCATACAATTTACTAAATTGTGAAGAAATTGCTCAGCAATTCGGCTACATTCCAGTTGAATTCGATCCCAAAGCTCATAAGTGTTGGATTGATAATTTTCATATTGCCCTAATCGTCGCTTTACAATTGACAACAAATTCTCAATTATAGTGAGTTTCATTTATGGCATTTTCGATTGGCCGTCCAGAACTGTTCTGACCCCCACAAAATGACAGTTGTTACTCTAAACAAACAGATCAGAAACCGATTCTGGATTTCATTTCAGAATCGAAAACAGAATCACTAATACACTCACATAATTAAAATGTCAAAATCATCGGGTTGTTTTGTTGTGTAATTTCGATTATTGAATTTAAACTACTTTTCTGGTAAGATAAGGTAAAAAGAAGCAAGGTATAATTATTATTCATACAAGAAAATGTGTATCTAAATTGGAATCAAGTTTTGGAATTTCTTTTTAGTCGATGTGATTTTTTTTATTTAATTTTCACAACTACAGTGATACATACAATTCAGAATCAGTCAAATTGTTTCCTGGTGTTTTATTGGGCCAATCGAAAAGGCCGTTAAATTTCAAAGAACTCCTCTCAAAATGGAGATTTGATCTTTTAAATGAAACTCTGTGTCCAAATTTAATTGTAGTATTGGCCGCGTTCGGGGCATACCTAAAGCAATTGATTTGTGTTGTTGTAACGCCTAAGGAAAAACCAGCTGATGAACTAAACATATGTTGTCAAACACAAATCTCAAGCTACCCAAAAATTATTATTAATTTGAGGAACAGCTGATTCAAAACTTCAGATTTGTATGCAATACAACTGAATTAACAGAGAAAGCTACCTGGATCGTTCGCAAACAAACCTGCTACTAAGGTATCTTGGCTAGCCTATCGGCATTGCACCGAACGCGGCCAATGCTGAATGACTGACACACACATTTCTGAAAAAAAACATCTTGATCATCAGATGATGAGGAAGATGAAGCAATAAAAAACTCCACTAAATTTATAAAATTTAAATTATTAACTTCTTCGTCTATTATTTGTTTATTTTTTAGTTTAATTTTTTTGGCAGGGATTGGCACAATTTCACAATAAATTAATAAGAAAATAGTTTCCATTTGATGTTTGACAGAAAAAACGTTTTACATGTATGCGTGCATTCAGATCAAATCTGCCTACCCACCAAAGATTAGATCTTTCGTGTTGAGATCTGATCTAGATTTTCTGTTTTTTGTTGAAATGAAACTCTCAAAATTCAAAAAGATGAAATCTTTTGTCAGAAAGATCAGATTTTTTCTTAAATGAAACTCGATATTAGATTGATGTCAGGACTTTGTGCTGGCCATGTCATCGTTTGAAATTCTTGATTTCCGAGCCATTCTGTGACAATTTTAGATGTATGCTTTGGGTCCTCATCTTGTTGAAAAGTGATTTCTGAATCAAAATCTGAGTAAATTATACCTTAGGATATAAAGATATTTTTCCTTATTCATTATTCCCTAAATTTTTACTAAAGGCCCGACAGAACTCCACGTAAAACACCCCCAAGCAATTACGGAACTTCCACCATGTTTCACTGTTTTATGGACCTGGGGGTCAATTCCCGATCTGTGAAGATGTGAAGTGATAAATTTTATCACGCTTTCACGTCCAATTCGATTCTCGATTCGTGAAAAAGTGAAGTTAAATGCCAAACATTTTTCATATGATAATTTTTTTATCACATTCAATTGTTTTGTGAAGAAAATGTTTCTAATCGAATATTAAGAAGAAAAACAGGATTTGGCACATGACAAGTAAGCAACAATTTTATTTATACACAAATTTATTTTGGTAGTAAGTTATATTTGTGTTAATTCGAGTAAATAAAGAAGTTGTTAAATCATTTTGTCAAATTGTTAAACATATTCACAACAGCCGACACGACTGTGCTCATTCCCGCGACAGATCGTTGGAAACTACCCATTGCAAAAAAATGCAGAGCACTTTAACATATTTAAATGGCTTTGGAGCGCACTTATAGGTTGAGTGTTTTTCAATAATGCTCTCAATTCACGTATTAAATCGATGCATAAATGTTTTGGGAATCTATAAAGTTCAATAAAGTGCTCCTAGTTGCAACATCGAATAGATTCTGCCCATCTGGAAGAGAAAGCCTCAATATCCTCACATGAAAAAATAATAAATCTTACTCAAAACAGAGATACTATTGAACATAATATAAAACCCGCAATTGTTCAGTACGACGTCTTTTATTAATTTATTAAACGAATTATTATTCCGGACATTATTCTTAAGCAAATTTAGAAACTCAAATGAAATATTTACCTTTCCCAAAAAAAAATCTAATCAGAAATGACAGAATTTATCATTTAGTACTTTTTAGTACAAACTTTATCACAATGAGTTCTAGAATCGCATTAGGCGTGTGCGTGAAGTTGGAAAATGATAAACCTCTGTGAAAACTGAAATGATATTTTTTTTATCACTTCATAATTTCACAGATCGGGAATTGACCCCCTGGGGGTCAAAGCCATTTAAATATGTTAAAGTGCTCTGCATTTTTTTGCAATGGGTAGTTTCCAACGATCTGTCGCGGGAATGAGCACAGTCGTGTCGGCTGTTGTGAATATGTTTAACAATTTGACAAAATGATTTAACAACTTCTTTATTTACTCGAATTAACACAAATATAACTTACTACCAAAATAAATTTGTGTATAAATATAATTGTTGCTTAGTTGTCATGTGCCAAATCCTGTTTTTCTTCTTAATATTCGATTAGAAACATTTTCTTCACAAAACAATTGACTGTGATAAAAAAAATTATCATATGAAAAATGTTTGGCGTTTAACTTCACTTTTTCACGAATCGAGAATCGAATTAGACGTGAAAGCGTGATAAAATTTATCACTTCACATCTTCACAGATCGGGAATTGACCCCCTGATGTTGCTGAAGTGGTTCTTCATGACGTGACCAATAATACGATCTGCCAAGAGTTGTCAAAAAAAATGGGTTTGTCGGTTCTCAAAAAACACCCGGGGGCCATTAATTTTATGTTTCAGAAAAGCAAGTTATGTCATTTAATAATTAAAACTTAAAAAATGTTAAATTTAAGTTCTTAGTGCATTTGATTGGCCCTAAGTACAATCCACAACTTCACAGGTTTCCATTTTGAATGCCTTTGTCTGAAAATTAATTTAAGTATTCTTTTATTTCCATTTTAAAAATAACAAATTAAATCAGATCTCATGTGATTTTGACGTTTATTCATTTACCTCAGCTTGCCCTAGCTAAAAACCTAGATCTACTTCAGGGCGAGTTGAGGGCGACCCTAGGTTTCAAAAAATACAGAATTTATTTATCAGGGTGACTTTAGGTTTTTCAAATAACGCTTTAGGGGGACTTCAGGGCTCAACGAACAAACCTACTATGTCAAGTTTTACATTTCGAACTTGACATTACGATGATGGCGAATACCAAAAAAGTGGGTCCCGCAATTCCGTCTGTTTGGAAAATCATGAAACTTGGCTCTTTTTTTCATCCCTTTCATTCATTCGTAAAATCATCCGCTCTCTTTCTTAAGTTGACTACTTCTTACGCTCGTGTAACCAGGCTCTTTAGGTATAGTCTGTATTTTGGACAAAATTTGTTTTACCATATTTTGTTATTAACGATACCTGCCATGCAACAATTTTTTTGATTTTTAACGTTCTCATAAACGGTTTCATGAATTTCAATACAAGAATTTATATAGGAGGTTCTCAATAATACTGCATTCCAAAGTTTTCAAATAATATATTTTTTAAATATTTTTTCTTTCTTCTATTTTTTTTTTTTTGGAAAATTCAATGTTTCGGGTGGATTAGTTTTTTTTTAATTTAGTTTTTAATTAATAAATATTTAAAATTTTAATACCAATTTTTTTTTTGAAAAAAAAAATTAAAGTAATTTTGTATATAAAAAATTAAGTAAGAGACGGCCTTAAAAATATATTAAGCCGTTTCTATAAAGAATCTTTTGCATACGACTCGATCGGACATAAGAGCAAGTTCGTGCGATCAAGTCGTGCATTTTTTTTTTGCAACGATTTAAATTTCAAATCGGATTAGAGAGTAAAGCCCCAGTTACTAATTGACTGAGCTCATTATTAGGTATTCCAAATTACCCATTAAGAATATCAACTAAGCATTTATAAATTAAATTATAATTATTAATTTCTTAGATATTAAATTTCATTTCAGATAATGTTCTCGTTTCTGTCAATTGGCTGGGGCCTAATATCCGACATCGATATCGAAAGTGAACGATTACGGACTTTAGGCTATCAAAGATTTACTGTGTGGTCTGTACACAGACTAATAAGCTTACGCACATATCACGGAAAACTATCATATCTTCCTAAAGCATCAGAAAATGATGAAAAAACGGACAATCCTTATAATACATCAAACAGTTCGCATACGCACAACTTGAGCATAGACACAACTTTTTCGAAGACAGACTCTTTCGATTCAACAGATAGTCCAGGATTAAATGAATACGGCGAAGTTATATCGTTAGAAACTTCAGGAGGTTCTGAGTACTTTAGGCAACGAGGCAACAGCTGGTATTCGGCTACGTCGCGTAAAAGTGCTTACTTTTCGATCGCAGAGAGCTTATACCAAAGTATCGACGGCCAAGAGACCAGTTCCAATGAAAAAAGATCATCGCAACAAAATACATTCCAAACATATGGACCGAGTCCAAATGCTCCATCTTTGATGAGTCCAGTTCCTGATACATGGACAACAGAAGAAGGACAATATGTGATGGTACATGCTGCTTATCAATCACACCTTGGTACAGATATCTTCTTTGCTCCTTCTGCCAAATTAAGCGATGGAACTATATGGTTGGTTATTATTCGCAGTGGCGTTAGCAGATCGCAGCTATTAAATTTTCTGCTCAATTTGAGTTCGGGTACTCATCTGCCATCGAAGAGCAATGAATTCATTAAAATTATACCAGTGACAGCATTTAGAATAGAACCGACGGGAACTGAAGGTATTATAACTGTGGATGGTGAAAGAGTTGAGTATGGTATTATACAAGGGGAAATATTTCCCAATATTGTTAATGTGATGGTACCCTAATGAAACGTACAATTTTTTTGTCTAGTATTATTGAAAGTAAATTATTATTAAATGTTTTTGCCATTTGTTTGTTAATTGTTATTCTTAAAGGTCAAGGGAGAATACTGTAATATTTCTTTATACATTCCATATTATTATTATTATATTAAATTCCTTTCAAACAAATAAATAGAAGAAATGTTTTATTAAACTAAAATAATCACATTTTTGTATGAGAATTATTAATCGACCTCATCTCACCATATCAAATCCATGACCGTAACTTCGAACAAATAATGGAACTAAAATATTCAGCACTATCACAAATTCCATCGTCATTGAAAATATGTTACGTTTCCCCATAAAACTATCACAAATTCCATCGTAGTTGATTTGGAGTGAAAAAATCGCTTACGATTTTCGAAGTTCGTATAAATGGACATCTTTGAATTCGAATGGAATGGAATGGTACATACTTTTTCTACGACAAACCATTTGAGTCGGACACTGAATGTAAGGTGTCGCGTTAACATTAAAAAAAAAGTAAGTGTTTTTTAAATTCTATAGTTTTATAAATAATATTTGATTTTAAAAGACAAAAACAACAAACAAAGTCCAATATGAAAGACTCTTTTAGCTAATGATCGCGATAGCCGACCTGGTCCAAGGCTCTAAAATAAACTGGAAATTGTAAAAGGCGAACTTAATATTATTGGACCACAAGTTTAATGTTTTAAATTTTCAAATAATATACATGTGTAAAATTAATTGAAATTTCAAATAGCCAGGGTTTTGTCATTTATCATTTAATTTTCGCATAACACAATCAGCCCTATCACAAATTCCATCGTAATAATTCCCCGCACGGACAGTTACGCCCCGATCTACGACAAACAGCTTTCACAAAATCCTAGTGGAATATTCTTATTTTCGAAATCAGCGGTGTATGCCAAAATGAAAGGATAAATAGCAATACCGTGCTATTTTCAATTTTAATTAAGCTTACACACATGATTATGTGAACATTTAAAACAATCTTGTAGTCCAACGTTGCCTTTTACAATTTCCCAGAAATTTTCAATTTCTTCTTTTGCCAGTTTCTTACAGCCTTGGGAGGCCAGGTCGCCTATATCGCTCATTAAAGACTTTCATATTGAAATTTAAAATCAAATATTATTCATAAAACCATAGAATTTGTAAAAATACTTACATTTTTCTTTAAAGGGTAGGGTTGAATGAAACTGTTTATTGTAGATCGGGGCATAGAGAAAATAATTAAATAGAGGCGCGACTCGTACCCCCCTTGCCTTAAACACCCGCAATTTTTTTTTGAGTTGAGTAAGAGAAAACTCTCTTAATTTACTCAATTTTTCCTATCCGTGAATACATGGGGACGTTCACTCAATTATTCTCAGCAATCTGGAATAACTTTCTGTTGTTGTAATGCGTGCAAAACCACATCTGATGAAAAAACAGCTTCTCTCATGACAGCTATCTTGAGTTATCCCAAAAAAAATGGAATAACTAGCTATCCGAGACCAAATGTATAGAACCAGCTGACTGCAAAATTCGTTGATATGCGTTTTGCTTTGATTTTTTGACAGCTTTCAGCTAACCTATCTGATTCGTCCACAGATATACCCCGATAGCTTGGTATCCGAGATAACATATCTAATAAGTGAGTGATCGCCCCCCATGTGAGTGGTGGATTAAAAATCCATTTGCTCAAACTGACAGATTTTTTTTTTGTTGATTTGTCATAAGTCAATCTGACAGTTCTCAATTTTCACAATTATTTCTTTATTGGTTATTTCTCAATTTATTTATTTTAATCAAAAAAAATATATTGTGTATAAGCAGCGTGTCTCTCAGAATGTCAGAACTTCGGACATAAAACTTTTTTATTCGGTGCCCTAAAATTCCCGCAAAAATTTATAATTTTATTTTCTCGAATTAAGTTTAACAAATTTCTGAAATATAAACACTTCCAAAAAACTACCTCAATTCAATAATTTTCGAAGAAGCTGATAATTTTGAGGACATATTATCTTCTAATTGCTTTACCAATTTTGATAATTTGTTCCGCGAATTCAGTCTTGGCATCCAGTGAATTTACCGTCCATCGGATGTCCCAATTCGATGGCAATGGTATCCCCTATGGTTGCCGAGTATCTGCATTAACCTGGCGGCCAAATCCTTGTATTCATGGGGAACGTGAAGACATTATGTGGTGACAAAGTTCCAAAATATGACAAAAGATCAGTTTAGAGACATTCGTCAGAAAGCGGGTGGCTTCCAAGCCACATCCTTTAGCCAAAAAACATTGCATCATTATATTGATTGTACCTTATGTGGCTGTTTCTAGCAAACAATTCCGCCAAAAGTGTTCCATTTTTTCCGAAACTTGATCCTGTAACATCATGGTCTCACAATACTGTGGAAATAGGCGGTGCTCGGAAGCCGCGAGTACACATTCTTACGATCATAATTTACAAGTAGGTACAGTGTTATGTACTAGTCAATCAAAGCACGTATTCTACCTCCCCAATGAGTATCCTCATGAGAATTTGGCCAAATTCTCTTGAGCTAGGATATGGCGATTGAGGAAATCAAAATTCAAGTAAATCATGTTTACTTTCCTAAACTGAAACATCTACACGTGATGGTCTAATTATTTTTGCGAATAAAGACATTAAAGAACCTGAAATTGGAACAGATTAAACCACCATACTATAGTCTGGGAAGTATTGGATCTCTAGGTATGTATGTAACTCATTGTGTGTCGACAACGGAGATTTGGGCTCGCCGTTTTTTTTTTTATTTTTTTAAGTTCAACCCTTATATGATAAAATAATCCATAAATATTTGCTTCTTCTTAAGGAACTGCTCGCCGTGATGAAGATGGTGATTCGTCCAAGAGCCGAAGGTAACCTAAGGCCATCAAACCTAAACACATAACATAGATGGACATGAAAATAGAGAGTCATTGGCAAAATTAGCTGCAAGTGGTGATGATTCTTCCACTACTGATGGAAAGACTTATATTGCAAAATATACAAAAGGTGCTTTGGAAAGTATTCTAACTTTATATTATATAGCCCAGGTTAGTGAAATTATTATATTTTTTTCTAAAGGCATTTTTAATTAAAATATGGCTTTTTATATCTTATGATGGCTGAAGAGCAACCAAAGATCAACGAAATATCACCCATTAAAAGACATCGATGAATCTGAAACTCAATCACAAGACTCTCAATATACTGATGATAATATGAAGCACACATCCAAGAATCTTTTACAGCCATGAACGAAAAGGAACATTTAATTGCAAGTGATGAGCATAAAAATGAATTATCCGAGCTACAACAACAGTCTGAGGATAATCAAAATGTAAACGAACCATCTTCAATAAATTTTTTTCGATTACATTTTCTTTATGGGTGTTCAAAAAAATTCTTTTCTTTTTAAGGGAAATGTAATGTTGTGTGTCTCAATGACACATAGGTAAGTATTATAGCCCTATGCTGAGGTAAATTAACACTCAGAACAGTTGCAATCATCGAGATCAAGCAAGTACTTTGGAAATGACAGCTTGTCCAATGTAGCAAATCCAAGAAATTTCTACTGATATCAAGAAAAATCTTGAAATCAGTACTTACGCCAAGCTCTAATTTCCAAACTACTTGCTTGATTTCGATGATTGTAACGGTTCTGAGTGTAAATTAACCTTAGCTTCTAAATCCCTGCAATCATTTTCAATTCAAAAAATTATTTCGAAAAATTGCTATCTAAAAGTAGCTTCTTCGTGTTTTAAAAAAAATGAAAAATTACAAAATTACTTTCAGATGCAATTTTTTTGAAATATTTGCTCGAATTCAAAACGGATTCAAGAATTTACAAGCTGACATAAATTAAAACTCAAAACAGTTTAAATCATCGAGATCAAGCAAGTACTTTGGAAATGACAGCTTGTCCAAAGTAGCAAATCCAAGAAATTTCTACTTATATCAAGAAAAACCTTGAAATCAGTACTTACGCAAAGCTCTAATTTCCAAATTACTTGCTTGATTTCGATGATTGTAACTGTTCTGAGTGTAAATTAACCTCAGCTTCTAAATCCTTTCAATCATTTTATAATCAAACAATTATTTAGAAAAATTGTTATCTAAAAGTAGTTTCTTCGTGTTTTAAAAAAAATGAAAAATTACAAAATTACTTTCAGATGCAATTTTTTTGAAATATTTGCTCGAATTCAAAACGGATTCAAGAATTTACAAGCTGACATAAATTAAAACTCAAAACAGTTTAAATCATCGAGATCAAGCAAGTACTTTGGAAATGACAGCTTGTCCAAAGTAGCAAATCCAAGAAATTTCTACTTATATCAAGAAAAACCTTGAAATCAGTACTTACGCAAAGCTCTAATTTCCAAATTACTTGCTTGATTTCGATGATTGTAACTGTTCTGAGTGTAAATTAACCTCAGCTTCTAAATCCTTTCAATCATTTTATAATCAAACAATTATTTAGAAAAATTGTTATCTAAAAGTAGTTTCTTCGTGTTTTAAAAAAAATGAAAAATTACAAAATTACTTTCAGATGCAATTTTTTTGAAATATTTGCTCGAATTCAAAACGGATTCAAGAATTTACAAGCTGACATAAATTAAAACTCAAAACAGTTTAAATCATCGAGATCAAGCAAGTACTTTGGAAATGACAGCTTGTCCAAAGTAGCAAATCCAAGAAATTTCTACTGATATCAAGAAAAATCTTGAAATCAGTACTTACGCCAAGCTCTAATTTCCATATTACTTGCTTGATTTCGATGATTATAACTGTTCTGAGTGTAAATTAACCTCAGCTTCTAAATCCCTTCAATCATTTTATAATCAAACAATTATTTCAAAAAATTGCTATCTAAAAGTAGTTCTTTCGTATTTTTAAAGTTAGACCGTTTTTTTTAAAGGTGAAGTTGAACAAACATTCCCGAAAATAAACAAAGAATCATATACATGTATATATATATATATAAATATTGTATTAATGACAACACAAAATAATTAAAATTATTATTATTATTCATTACAAATAAGTTTGCTGCTCACAGAGATATATAGAACATTAGGAAGAAATTTCACATTTTTGCCAGGAATACATTAATGTTAATTATTATGATCCTTTTTTATTTCAATATTGGATGATGTGGTGTCTTCTGTTGAAGATTATGTAGCAGTTTGTGAGGCAAAATCATCTGCAACACTTGTCGCCTGTGCTTCGCGTCGTCGGTATTGGTGTGTGTATCGTCATCGGTCTTATTGACTGCAGCAAATATTTCTCCATTGAACTGAATCAAAGAACATAAGGCACCATGGCATAGGCAAGCAGTTTCATAGAAATTGGATTCACACGCAGCAAATTTCCAACAAAAACTATCTGTAAAATAAAAATTTAAAAATCTGTAAATATTTAGAGAATTTGAAATCGGATTTTATCATTTTCGACTATTAATGGATGCTAGGATAGATTTTTCAAGATTCGTAGTAGATTTTCGATTGCAATGGACTCTGTGATAGGCCCGATTTATTAGTTTTAAATTTCGAGTTTTCTTTAATGTAACTAAACTTTGACGTTGTTAGTATGTAGGTCCAATTATCATTAGGTAAGTTTAAAGCCGAAGTAGGTAAGTTCTTAGTATAATGAATAGAATTATTGTATGTTTCAGGAAATAGTTACAAGTTACCTACCTAAAAATGTATATTTAAATCTATGTTCTGCATTTTAATTCTGTAAATTGGGATGGTAAAATGTACCTACATTACATACATATGTCTGTATATGGACCCTAGGTATGTAAATATGTAGGTACATAATAATAATGTATAACGAAAGTGTTGGATGGTTATGGTTAGGTAGTTCCATATATGCATATAAAACTTTATATGATAGTTTTAATATACATAATATTCATTTGATTTTTAAAGATATATATTTATATAAATGTCAGAGAGTCCACCTAGTACATAATGTATGTAGGTTGGTACCTATTCAGTGACCTAGATATCAGAAACTACTAAATCGATTTGCGTTTTGTACGTAATTTATTATTTTTGAAGTGGAAATTAAAAGAATAGTCAAATTTATAAATTTAAAGTTTATAAATTTAATTTGCTCTGGCCCGATCCAAATTCATAACTTTAAATTTCATTTTTATTTATTGGTTTTAAACTAAATTTGAATATTTTTTAATGTAGCTAAACATTGACGCTATTAGTAGGTAGGTCCAAATATGTAGGTAAGTTTTTAGTATAATGGATTGAATGGATGATTCAAGGAATAGTTACAGGTAGGTCCAAATATGTAGGTAAGTTTTTAGTATAATGGATTGAATGGATGATTCAAGGAATAGTTAGTTAGGTACCTACATACCTACAAATTTATATTTAAATCTAGATTATAGATTTTAATTACGGAAATTAGGATGATAATTGTGTACCTACACTACATACAGATATGAATATGTAGGCATGTAAATGTGTATACATACAATGTACATTGAAAGTGTAAGTTGGTGATAAGTAGGTAGATATATGCATATAATTTTATATGATAGGTGCAATATACATAATATTCATTTGATTTTTAATGATATATATGTATATAAATGTATGAGAGCCCAAATAGTATATACTGTAAGTAGGTATGTATTCAGTGACGTAGATAGCAACAACATGTGTATGTATGTAATTTAGTCATTATTATGCGTAAAAATGAAATATAATTAGGTAGAAGAAATGGATATACATATTTATATGGACCGACAGAGAGACAGACGGAATATCAAGTTATTGATTTTTAGTAAATTTGTTATAGTAATTAATTTTTTTATAACATAACTTATTATAATAAAATATACTAGCAATCCATTAAACAAAATAAAAACATAACTTATTATACTTACTATGAATTCTTTTTATTTTTCTTCGTTGAGTAGTTCTACCTCTTTGTTGGTTGATAAATATTTGCTTTGTTCCTGATATGGAAATTCATCGGAAAGTAAAAGTTTGCGGCAAATTGTTTCCATATTTTTTATAAATAAATTAAATGCACGGGTGGATCGTATGTACTTGCTCTTGTGTTCGATCACATTGTTAGTAGAAAAGGTTTAATATTACGAAATGTTATATTAACAAAAGATTATGTCTCACACTATTCTTACATCCGGTGGGAGTTGCTTTGAAGCATGGAATATTTCTTTTACTGGCAATGCTTTCTCTTTGGAGAATTCGATTGCCATGAAGATGAAGGAACTGTTGGGAGTTAGAAGTTAAATATAACATTTTATTTTTGTGTAAAGTTTCAACTAACTTACCTACAGCTATATGGCTGTTTATTGTGGGTATGGCACATTGGAAAATTTTGCTTTGGTGGAGTGGGAGTTTTTCCAGTTCCTGCAGCGCATGGACAAATGTCTCCATTGCAGTGGCCATATAGACTTGTGAAGCCACAACTTCCAGAGCGTTCATAACAGCTTCGGGGGTTTTCCGTCTTCCCAAGTAAAGCAAGCCCAGTATCGATGAAGGTGGAACGATTCGATCCAGCGTAAAGAAATTCTTAGTCACATAATTGTACCAAAACGCATGGAGCAATTGTTGTTCAATTTAATCAGAAAGCAATGAATGAGCTGTTGCTGTACAGTCATTTGTTGCCATTCTCGCTCAAAAGCTTGTCCAGTACAAATCCGGCGTTGGCGAAGCCATTTACAAAACTTGCAGCCAGATTCTGCATTCCTGAGTCCACTTGAATCAATGGGAAATTATTTCTTAATTAAACTTTTTTATGTGTACAACAATTCTCAGAACAAATTTCAATCGAAACGAAGAACTAAAACTGGAAAAGAAAAACAGATAACATTCATCCAATTGTGTAAGACATTATAATAAGAGCAGAATTATAAAAAAATATCTACGTACTGATTACTAGAATAATTTAATATATATTATGTATGGTCGTTAATGTTTCATAAGTTAAATAAATATGTATATATATACCGAAGCGAATGTTTTGTAATCATACTTACATCGACTTCAAACCTGCATAGGATAACTAGATTACCTACATACTAAATAGCGTCAATGTTTAGCTACATGAAAGTTGTTAGCTCCAAGATCAAACCAACCCGTTGCAAAGATATAGTTGAAAATCTATTCACTGTTCACCTTGAAATACATAATGTGAAAATACTTTGAAGTGTATCTTTGGAACGGGTTATCCTAAAAACTTGGTTGATACCTTTTTGTAATCTACTCTTGATACTCTCAAAATCAGCATCAAAAGTTTTTATGTTGAAGCCTTATTGCAAAAAATCACTCTTGAAATACGCATATTTAGAATGATGTATGCGTATTCCTGGAGCAATTTTTTTTAATACAACTTCTTTACAAAAAATGTTGATGCTTTCTTTGAAAGTATGAAGTGCTGATTCTAAAAAGATATCGCTCACGTTTATTGGACAACCCGTTGCAAAGATATAGTTGAAAATCTATTCACTGTTCACCTTGAAATACATAATGTGAAAATACTTTGAAGTGTATCTTTGGAACGGGTTATCCTAAAAACTTGGTTGATACCTTTTTGTAATCTACTCTTGATACTCTCAAAATCAGCATCAAAAGTTTTTATGTTGAAGCCTTATTGCAAAAAATCACTCTTGAAATACGCATATTTAGAATGATGTATGCGTATTCCTGGAGCAATTTTTTTTAATACAACTTCTTTACAAAAAATGTTGATGCTTTCTTTGAAAGTATGAAGTGCTGATTCTAAAAAGATATCGCTCACGTTTATTGGACAACCCGTTGCAAAGATATAGTTGAAAATCTATTCACTGTTCACCTTGAAATACATAATGTGAAAATACTTTGAAGTGTATCTTTGGAACGGGTTATCCTAAAAACTTGGTTGATACCTTTTTGTAATCTACTCTTGATACTCTCAAAATCAGCATCAAAAGTTTTTATGTTGAAGCCTTATTGCAAAAAATCACTCTTGAAATACGCATATTTAGAATGATGTATGCGTATTCCTGGAGCAATTTTTTTTAATACAACTTCTTTACAAAAAATGTTGATGCTTTCTTTGAAAGTATGAAGTGCTGATTCTAAAAAGATATCGCTCACGTTTATTGGACAACCCGTTGCAAAGATATAGTTGAAAATCTATTCACTGTTCACCTTGAAATACATAATGTGAAAATACTTTGAAGTGTATCTTTGGAACGGGTTATCCTAAAAACTTGGTTGATACCTTTTTGTAATCTACTCTTGATACTCTCAAAATCAGCATCAAAAGTTTTTATGTTGAAGCCTTATTGCAAAAAATCACTCTTAAAATACGCATATTTAGAATGATGTATGCGTATTCCTGGAGCAATTTTTTTTAATACAACTTCTTTACAAAAAATGTTGATGCTTTCTTTGAAAGTATGAAGTGCTGATTCTAAAAAGATATCGCTCACCTTTATTGGACAACCCGTTGCAAAGATATAGTTCAAAATCTATTCGTATTCTATACTAAATAATATGTGTCTAAGAATCACATGAATCTTATGTATGCAGATTGCACCTAAATTATAAAGTTATATGCATATAGCTACCTACCCACCTACATCCTTCATTTTCATTATTATATGCACATGTTTACATACTTAGCTTCCATAAATATATATATATATATATATGTATATTTTACTATCCTAACTTACATAATTCAAATCCATAACAAAGATTTAAATATACATTTGTAGATTGGTATTTACCTAAGTAACTATTCTTTTAATCATCTATCCGACAATTCATTATACTAAGAATTAAAGTAATCTTAACTACATCGGCCTAAACAGCTTTAATGTCTAGATACATTAAGGTTGTTAGCTACAACAGCAAGTTCGTGCTATCCAGTCATGCATTTTATTTAATAATGACGGAGAAAAAGCAAGTTTTTTTTTTTATTCTATACTATACTATACTATGAGACTTACCTTCTCCTTCCATTCCTTGATCATATCGGTACTATCAGCTGGCATTTGATCCGTATAAACCATACACATGTATCCGGATTCGCGCAAGCATCTCTCAACTTCCAGTACTTCATCTGCCGAATTGCACAAGACTGCACAACGCTCCAACTGATATGCGCACTTATCCAAACATTTCATACTTGCAATTTAATGGAAACTTTAGCCTTGGCATAGACTGCAGCTTCTAAATAGTCTGCAATGCACAACAAAGGCTGATTAGAAATCTTTACAAAATTAATAAATCGCCGAGTCCATATCTTGGAAGTGACCACCAGTTGAAATGGAATCTTTTCATCTTGAAGAACTGGAGAGATAAGCTTGAAGAGGGTTTCATCAAACTCGGGATTCTCACTCATTATGCTGCCCAAACCATCGATAACTAAAGTTTTACTTGGCGTATGTTGAACAAGTTTTCCTTCTGTAATTACAAGCACACCACACCCATTAAGCAGTTCAATTTTAACATCTTCGTTGTTTCGAAGTCCATATGCTGGGACAATACTAATTTTTGGTGTTGTGCTAGCCAAAATGCATCGACAATGACGAGAAATACTCTCAACCTGAACGGACGATGGTGCGATTATAATAACTTATCGATTCTAGACGGAAACTCAACATGGAGGCAAATAACACCAGGTTTTACCAGTTCTATTCGAGTTGATCACACAAAAGCAATTGCCACGAACTAAATGCGACCAAGCGTACGCTTGGATGCGATACATTTTAGTCAATCGCATGTGCTCCATTTCTTGGTGGATTTCTGCTGTAAACAAGGCATTCTTCATGCGTTCAATTGGTTTAACATTGTTTTTACTGTGAGCCAATACAAGATGCTTAAAGAAATTTGTTTTCAAAGTAGCTTTACCAATGACTTCGGGAAGATTAAGATTGGTTTGGTATGATGGAAGAAGAGGATTAGTTAAATTACGAAAGTAAGTTTTTTTGTTAATATTTTCGTAGAACGTATGGACGGATCGGAATTTTCACTAGTAACTGGTGTGGAACACGGAGATTGTAAAAGTGATGAATTTAACGATTGGACAGTTTCATTTTTAATATATTTTATAAATAAATTACAGGACAAAATACAAAATAAATAAAATAAAACTCGCGCACTTTCAATATTTGTTTTGAAATGAATATCTTTTTTTTTTATTGTTTTGTCATCTGTCAAAATACTCACCTCACATTGAGTAAACTGGTCTTTTCTTGTGGTGGAATTTTGGCACGTTCGCATTAATATGCTATGGTTTGCTTCTACTTTTTGATTGGATTTTCTTCATTTTGAACATAAAATTAATAAATATTGCTTAATTTGTAAGCCAGAATCAACAAAAAGCTTTTATTAGTATGTTTTATGTTTGATTAAGGCCTTTAAACATACAATTTAACTAAAAAGCAATTCATTTTTCAATTTTTGAATTTAACGGATTTCCATTTTGAAGATATAGGCTTACCATATCTACCAAAAGGGCAAATGCGCACTCCTCCGTTTCGATAAGCCTGTGTTGGTATCTGCTCCATTTAAAATGCACGGGCAACTAACACATGTTTGTCGAAACGGAGGAAATCCTCTCAATTTAGCTTGTAGGGTGAAAGAGAATAAACCCCCGAAGTCGTGCCTCTATATTAGTTTCTCTATGGATCGGGGCGTAACTTTCCGTGTGGGGAATTATTACGATGGAATTTGTGATAGGGTTGAGCTTCTGTCCCATAGTAAAAATTGGTGATTTAAAAATTTATTCCGAAAGTTTCGCCTAGTTTTTGAAGTGTATACATTATTATTAATTCTGTAGAATAGGAAAAAATGCAAGTTTCAAAAGGTTGACATCTTAAATAATTTTTATTATCAGATGAATATATCAAACCAAAAACAACAAACTATGGCAACTTCTCTAAATAACCTTCTACAATTATAGAGTTGGTGCTCGTAGGTCTGATCTACACAGTCTGATTGATTTCTGATTTCTATGATTTTCAGCCCAAAGTCGTTTGACATAAGAGAATGCTAACGAAAGAGTATGAAATTTCATCTACTTGTGATTTTCGGTCCACGAAATTTAACCGGACAGAAAATTACAAAAAACCCACGCTGCTTTGAGGGACGATCTTCAGTTGAATTTTTTTAGGTGCTTTGTGTGACTTTGAGAGAATTTCATTCCCAATCTTCGACATTTGATATTCTGTGATTTTCTATGCAGAAAATACGGGATCATACATAGAATGTAACTTAATTAGATTTATTCAAACTGACGAAAGTAAAAGCTACGAAATGAATGAAACCTATCGGTGTACATCCATTTTTAATTGTTATGCTTATGCAAATAAATGTACATGTTCTGTATTTCACTTTTTGTAAATTTGAGCAACTAAAGTGAATTTAGTTGGTATATATTCCACATTTTAGATGTTCTGTATTCCACATGAAATAAAGTATGTAAATAGCTCATTCCGAATGTGGAATTTTAGGGTCCTGAATATGAAAATTCGTGTTCTACATTCCGAATATGAACCATTTTTATACAAATTGTCTCTAACAGGTGATTTTGACAGTTTGAAAATGAATGAATTGAAATTCGTTTTGAATTCATTTTCACTCGGAATGCAGAACATGTGTGAATAGAATACGACTGCTAAAAAACGATTACCGTTAAAAAAAAAAACGAGTATCATAATAGTGACGTAACGAAAACGAGGAATTTTGAATAATAATGGTACCACAGGGCCCAGCCTTATGAAGAAATCGATCGTATTTCATCTCTGATCCGGGATCCCACACTTTTTTTTCGATTGTGACGGTTCTGGATTTTAATGTAGTTGTACATATATGTACATATGTACTAATGGGGTCATCGTGAATAATAATTTCCCTGGGAATTTTTTTACAATTCAAATCTTTGGAACGTTAATGTTGCTAAAAAGTGTCCCTCGGAATTTATTTGTACAGGGAATTTTCATGTCATTTCATACGATTTTTTTTCGAGGAAATTTATTCCATGAGATTCACGATCGCTGGTAAAATTGCGAGAATAAAATATTCCGTGTGAAACAAATTCCCTGGGAGATTCCTGATAGGGCCCAATTATTTGTTGCACAATTATCATACAAAAATGGCAGTCGAGTTTGACGTTCAAGTTTATGAATGATTCTGGTTTCGATTCTAATTTTAAATCCATCTTTTCTGATTCTTTTTTTCAGAATTATAACTGTAATTTTTCCCAAGTGATCACTTTCAGAAGAGTCCAGGTGGCCTATTCCTGAATACGAGTCGAGTAAGGTGTCACTCGAGAGCTCACAATCGATTCAAGCGGCATTAGGTATTCCACAACTCTAGTGACAGTCAAAAACATGACATGACTTAAAATGCCTGAACGCATCCTTTCGATTGTAGCTAACTTCGCTAAAAGTTGATTTGAAATTTCACAGAAAAATATTTACGTTTTGAAACAGCAGTTCAGTGATCAAACAATTTAAAAAAAAATTACAAAAAAAATGATAAGTAGATACAGTTATTTTATAACACTGGGTTTGTTCGTCGCCCTAGGGTCGCTTTAAAGCGTTGTTTGAAAAACCTGAAGTTACCCTGATAAACAAATTCTGTTTTTTTTTTAAGCCTAGGGTCGCCCTCAACACACTCAAAGGGCCAAAAAAAAATGTGTTAAGAATTTAACTTGGTTTTCCGTAACATAAAATTAATGGCCTTCGGGTGTTTTTTGAGAACCGAAACACCCAGGTTTTTTAACAACTCTTGGGGTTATCAGAAAAACCTAGGTCCACCCTGGGTAAAATTCAACGAAGGAACCTAGTAGTGGATGTAATTGGTGATGAAAACAATATGAAACAAATCCCTTAGAGCTTCCTAGCAATGTATAAGAATAAATTATGAAATAAAAGCAATAATCAAAACATAAATTAATTCTTCTTTAGATTTGTACAACTGTTCCTGGTACAAAATCATTTGGTTTGTATTTACTTGACATTTGATTTTATGCTTACCTTTGCAAGGTGGGAATGCATTGTTAAAAAATGCACTAAAATCTCATGTCTAGCAGTCGTAACTATTAATTCAAATTTCATAAATTATTTAATTTGTATTGTTCTTGTTTTTTTGTACTTACATTTTGGGATTCATGTCAGCCCGCGATGGCTTTGTAAACATGAACGGTTTGTCACATAAAAATGCTCACTTTAGTGTTGGGGAATACGTATTTTTCACTCGAGTGGCATTTGACATTTGACGTTAGAGTTGAGGAATACCAATTATTAGTGAGTAGAGTTCGGAAATAAAACGATACCCAAGACAACGATTGTCATGACATGGACGGATTATGATTTACGATAGTAAATATTTGCCAGATAAACTAAAAAAATCTGTTTTTTTTTTAAACGCATCCAACTTCATTCCTTCAATACTACAACTACATATACATAAAGTAATGTGTCAAAACAACAAAATACGAGAGCCAAACGCGTAAGAGAAAACGAGTATCGTTGTAAAAAAAAAATAACAATCGTAAAACGTAATCGCAAATTTACGATGACGAGGGATTTTGAACGATCATCGTAAAAGTATCGCAAACTTGTATCTTTAAATTTTCTGTTGCACAAAAGTACACAAGCAAGTAAGCATGTGAGTAATGTTTAGTATGTTTTTTTTTTACATCTTTTATAATTATTTTATTGTTAAGAACAACTTTTTATTGAATAATGATAAATAAATATAATTAAAATATTTCAGGACATACCCTGATCAAAAAATTGGACCAATTTGAATATTTCGACGAAGTCATACGAATCTGTATACTTCAGAATCTGCCTTAACGTTATTGGTTTGCAATATATTTTAGAAATTAAAAGTACTCTTCTTCTGCGATTAGAAGTTTGTTTTCTTTTTAACATTGAAAAGAAAGGTGCAAATTTCTTAAATTGGATCCGTTTAAAACATGAAAAAAAAATACAAAATAAAATTAAAAATACTTTTCTTTCCTCTCCATTTCAAATGAAACTCACGATGACGTTAGACCTACCCGAAAAAAAACTCAATTAATTTCAAATGATATAATTACTGTATACTTTGATGAACAGAGTTTATACCAAGTTTGTATACTGTAATGATACTGTATATTTTGTGTTCATAAAAGTTTTAAAGTAACGGGCAATTCCTCAACGCAAATCTTGCGCATAATATGTTAAGCAACCTGTCCCTAAACGCAAACAGAAAAATCTATGTTAAGTACACTGTCCCAAAACGCAGTTCATTCTTTTTTCTTGCGCATACTTCAATGCAATTGTGCAAGTTTTAAACTTGTGTTGCGCACTTCACTTCACTATTCTTATCGGGCTAGTGCATTTGCTTAGCAGAGACTTGCTTTGCAAATATTGCGTTTAGGCATTGTATATAGATATTAATAGTACTATCATGACGACGAAATTCATCCAGCCCGCAATAAGTTCTACTACTGATCATGGGTTCCACTACCAAATCGGAGGTTAGGTATTGTTGGTGTGTTATGAAAATGCGTATGAAAGCAAATAGTGTGATAATAAATTGATGAGAGAAATATATAAAAAATTTATTATAAGTTAGAGGAGAAAAGGAAAACAATTTATTTCATTTCTGAAATTTTGAATTTTCAAAAAAAAATTAATTTCAAAAGTTTTTTTGAAAAGTTTTGGTATACAATAGTGTTTAAACTTTCTAGGAGCTTCTGCGTAAAAAACTTAACAAAAATCAGATTAACCGTTTCCGAGAAAATCGAAAACCAAAAAACAATTTTTTTCCAAAAAAATATTATTAAAAGGTACCCTTTCCCTTCATTAATGAACTCATTTATTTTTATAAAAATCGTTGGAGCCGTTTTTGAGAAAAATAAGATTTTTGTTTTTGAGAAAAATAAGATTTTTGTTTTTGGCCAAAAAAATAATGTATGGGAGCTACTGTTATTTGTCGTCTTAAAAATAATGAAAAACCGTGTGGGTTTCTAACCAAAAAAAAACAGTATGTACCAAGTTTGAAGACAATCTATCAAAGCGTTTAGGCTGTAGACTCGAGGACAGACAGACAGAATGACAGGCAGACGGAATTAGGGGACCCACTTTTTTCGTCTTCGCTATCAAGTTTGATCAAAATCTCGAGTTCGATTTTTTTCTCATATCTCAACATTGCTTTGCTATTTTCGCATAGAAAAAGTGAAAAGTACCAACGTTGCTACAATTCAAAATCCTAAAATCCACCAAATATCTAAAATTTGAAAGAAAAATTAAAAATAAATGCTATAACCTATATATGCATGTATACCCATATACATTCTTACTTCAAATGCATGTATACGGCAATAGCTTGATATAATTTATTTATACCCGCCATATTTTGAAGGTTGCCATGACAAAAACAGCTTATTCGGTTTTCTCCCTTACCCTCTATATTGTTGTCAGAACTAATAAGTTTTGACCGTCTCCCTTGCTTTTTTTCGTATTTGCCTCTACATTTACTTCTTCCACATCAACAATTCAATATCAAGGAAAGAGAAACTAGCGCCCTAATCGACGGAACTACTAGCTAAAAAATTCAGTCTCGTAGTATAGGTTTCATATACAAAAGTTTAGGAATTTGGCCAACGTTAGGGTAGAGTTACCGAATATATTTTACAACTCAGCCTATTTCTTATGCGGGTGATTTTTTTCGCAAAAAAAAAATATACCCACCACGAATATCAATTGCTGCAAAACAATGGCAATTCAAAAATACTTAACCTGACAAAAAAAAAATATTCCCCGTTGATGATAAATTTGACTAAAACCTTTAATTTTTTTAAGGATAATAAGCATACCTCGTATATATTGAATTTATTTACTTTTATAATTTGTTTAATATTTTACATTGTTTTAAATTTCTAAAAATTGCGTTAAGTAAATGATAAACAACTAATATTATGCATGTATGTATAATGTACAGTATACAACCGTGAAAACCGAACACTAATTTAATTTTTTTTTTATTTTTATTATAAATTATTTAAAACTCATAGTAATAAATTATTTATCAAATTTGAATTCAAGATCAGTAGTAAAAAACAAACATTACTATGTATTAATTTATAATTATCCTTATTATATCGTTTTATTATTTTCTTTTTATTTTATATTATCATTTATTTGTTCAAATATTTACAAACTTTGTTTTTTATTAGTTTTCTGTAATTCCTTAATAATTTTTGTACGTTTATTATAATTCTGTTTAAACGTATATTCATAAAAATATACTAAGCATAAAACTTATTACTTTACTACACATTTCACTTATGACTTAAAATACTTAAAAATGAATAGCAAAATTTACACATTAACGAATAATTATCGGTTAAGT
Source organism: Philhelius pedissequus (assembly GCA_910595825.1). NCBI lineage: Eukaryota > Metazoa > Arthropoda > Insecta > Diptera > Syrphidae > Philhelius > Philhelius pedissequus. Next base: position 34,735,718 of record OU343163.1, read on the forward strand.
TTTTTTTTTTTATAAATACAAATATATTATTAATATTATTTCACATTGCATGAAGCACTTGCCACGGTTTCTCGAAAGTTTTTTATTTTTTGAACAAAATATCCTTCAACGCTTTCCGCACATTTATAAAATGCAGATTCTTTAGGATTATAATAGCGGCAGTTATCAAATATTTTTGTCATATCTCCAATGAACTCGGACAATTTTGTATATATCTGAGCGTTAATTTTCTTTTCAATCTTTTTTAAATCTGAAAAAAAAAAAATAAATTTAATTTATGTAAGTACAAGTTTTATTTTCTTTTTTGTAATAAGGCATTTTTTTATAAATTACCCATTGGCTCTTTTATAACTTTATAATAGTCCGGCGCTTCTTCCGGGTCAACCGGTTCCATAAAAGGCCACGCATTTTTGTGATTCTGTAAAATATTATGCAAAAATTAATAAAATTAATTCTGAAATTATTTATAATATGAAGGTGAATGTATGTATTCGTACCTGCATTTGCTTCATAAGTTTTTTCAATTCTTCAAATTCATTATTGGTAAGGCTTTTCATGTTTGCCATATTAATGTCATTATTACGTTGACAATCAGGGCATATATATTCATCGATGAATTCAGCTTCGCTTTGAACAATTCCAACGCAGCGGCCATGGAACCAGTCCTGGCATTTATCACAGCATATATAAAACTGTGATTCGTCGTATGGCTGTTTACATGAACAATACAATTCTTGTGTGTCTCTGGCCCGACGACACTCTTCACAAATAAATTCAGACAATTTTTTCGAAGCTTCTTCCGTAATATCAACGCATTCACCGTGAAACCAATTGCTACATAGATCACAACCAACGTAAAATCTGTAAAGACATTTTGTTTTAATGAACAAGTCGCGTTATTTAAATCGAATATTTTCTTATGGTAATCGCTCTCTACACATCTACAGCCTCATAGTTGAGTTTCGCTCAGGATATTTTTCATCTGAAATATTTTTGTTCGTCCGAAAATTTTTGAAAGATATGCGAGTTTCTTTCGGATAAAATTTCTTCGAATCGGAATCGAAATTGAATCAAAAAAAATATCCAAGCAATAGAATCAAATTAAGAAGAATAAAAACAAATAATTGCGGTAAATTTATTTTACTTTGGGATACTGGAAATAAATCAGAGACAATTGAAGTTAATCAGTGTGGTTTTAGGCCAGGCACGGTAACCGTCGATATCAATCAAATGTTCATATTAGGACAGATTTAGGACAGAAATAATTCTGGCAGGAATTCCAGATCAATACAGACCCAACTCTTTAGCAATTTTAAAGTCGTCGAATAGAAACGAATTAAACAGAGTCATGTCTTATGTCGGCATTCCTCCCAAGCTTGAACGCTTATGCAGGATGACGATGGAGAAATCTCGCTGTTCCCGTCAAACTCTGTAAGAACAGTGCAGAAATCAAACGAAAAGTTGTTTCTTCGGGATGATGAATTTAAGTAGTAAGGCCCTCTTTCAAAGGAACAATGAGACTTCATACAAGACCTTGATCATCAGAAGCATGGACATTAAAAAGATAAAATGAAACTCTGCGCTAGGGTGCTTTGAGAGGAATATTCATCGTGTGTGATGGTGTACGCAGCGGAAGAAGAACCCATAACATGTGGTGCACAGAAGTGAAGAACGATCCCAACCAACTTGGTGTGTGAAACTGGAAGCGGCCAGCTAGAGACAGAGCTGTTTGGAAAGGCTTGTTGGTTGAGGCCTCAGTCCATCGTGGGATGTGAGCGCCATGTAAAGTAATAGTAATTAATTGAGGTAAATTGATAATCTCTGAAATAAACGAGCATTATTAATTTTCGTTCGCATCACTTTTGGTAGCTGGTGATTTTTTTTAGAACAGGGAAAAGGGATACGAATGTCATCAAGTCTTGTTCGTTTATTTCCCAAAGATAAAGAAAAGTCAATTTATACTTTTTTGGCACGCAAATAAACAAATGTCATATGTGATGCTGCTGCTATTTGTAATTCTTATGTTCGTCCTAAAAAATTAAGCGAACATTTAAAGCTATAGTGATGTTAAATAATAACACAAATGAATTCTCACAATTTGGAGAATTTTTCGAACATGAACTGCGTGAAACTCACAATAAGAGAAAATGAAATATCAATTTTTTTCAAATGGAGAATGTTGGTTGGGCAAAACTCACAACAAGGCTGATTATGTATACAGTTAAAAAATAGTATAAATTGTTATTAGAAGACCAAACGCTAGTTACTCACTTAGTATCATCATAAGGTGTCTTGCAAATACAATATAATTTTTCACGTTTTTTCGACATCCCGGGGAACTTTGAACCTTTCTTCTGTTTACTTGATGTTTGAATTTCTTGATTGTTTTCATGTGACAATTGTCTTAAAAGAACAAAATAAAAGAAATAGAAATTATTTTTAAATGTAAAAAATAATAATAAATTATAACATTAAGTAAGTCACATACTCATCTCCTGCATTAAAGTTATTAAAGCTTCTGGCCTCATTTTCTTGAAGTTCTGGTAGCGCAGCTGTAATTTCTCTCTGAATTTCAATGTGTAATACTCTTTCTAGAATTGCCCTCTTTTTTAATATATCTTTCTTTAATAATTCTTTATGTCGATTTAATCGCTGAAATTTATATAAATTTAAGTTTGGAAATGTAATGTGCAATGTTTTTTTTTTTTTTAACATACATTAAGCTGTGCTGCTACTTTCTTTTTGTCATTGTCATGTTTGCCTCTGTTTTCATTAGAAACGCCAATTAACGACGATGTATTATTGTTTTCTGCTTTTCCTGCTGCTGCAAATGCACCAAAAGACAAACATAAATTTTTCGATTTTGCTGGTACTAATTCATCTTCTTCTTTTAATCTGCTACTGTTTCGCTTTCTAGATGTATGCTGTGCTACCACTTGTGGAGATGGAAAAATATTTACATTTGAAATCTGATTTGTAGTGGTTGTTGTATTTGTTGGTGTCGTTGTTGTCGGTTGATCAGATTTCATTTGGCGTTCCTGGTATCTTTGAAGGTTTATCAGTTTTTCTTCTATTTCCGGATTGAGATTTTCTTGTTTGAGTGCATTTTTTATTGCTTGAATGATGAAAATACAGTTTTGTTTTAAATTATTTAAATAAATGAGTTAGAGATTTGCATACAAAAAGAAAAATAAAGGTGATAATTTTATAACTTCACATATAAACGTTTATCAGGACAAAACAATTATTTATGATTATTTACTCTTTTTTCAAAAGTGAATAGCGCAGCTTATTACATTTAGTATAAAATAGAGTTTATTAACCTAAAATAACACGGTCAACGTAATCGGCCATTGTTTTCTTTCTGACGTAACGACAAAATTTATTTTTCACTTTGTCGCCACTTGTGATAACGTTGTCGTCAACACATTGTGAAAACGTTTTTCGGTAATAATCACAAGACTAAAACGATTACATTGGCCGTCTTAATCTAGCTTTTTGTTTGCCTAAAAGCAAAAAGTTTATACCAAAACTTCTTTTATTTGGGAGTAAAAATTTCCTGCGCTGGCTATACACCATTGAAGAAAACAAGACGTTCGTTTGGAAATTAAAATATTGATCCCTTTTGAGATATTTATGATTTTAAACTTATTGGCGCAAATATTTTAAACAGTCTAATGTTAAGTTTTAAGCAAGATACTATTTAAGAGTTTGTTAATGGCGATTTCGTTTCAATAAAAACATCGATCTTTTTTTTATAATCTACACGCGCTCAAGGGATTATACTACCCTTTAAAAGTTTCAATACAGCGCGGGCGTGAGGTTAAGGAAGAGATAGAAGGATAGGAAAGATGTGTGGCGCGATGTTCTGAGACTGGATGTGGTTGTTGTCTCAGATTTTATCTCCAGGGATGGCGGCTGAACTAATCCGGAGAAATTGCCGTGTCTTTTTTTTTTATAATGATGCCCGCACTAAAGGGGTTGTGACTACCCTTAAAATGAACAAGCACAGTGCGAGCGTTAGGAAAGTAGGGAAGAATGCAAGAGGAGATACCGATGCACTTAGGTTTTGAATTTTTGAATATCAAAATGGTAGGGGAAAATGGAGCCGGGTAAAGTATTCCACATTCGCGTTGTACGGCTAAAGAAAGAATCTCTGTACTTGGCAGTACGTCCGAAGTTGGGCTCAAGGGTAAACTGATGAGCATTCCTTGAAGCGCGAGTATTTCGGTTAAAACATTTAAGTGGAGAAATGCAACTGGCTATTTCGCTCGAACATTGTTTATAAAAATAGCGATAAAATAATGAGAGACATATAACATTTCGACGGTCTTCGTGCCGAGGACTGCGACCTAATCAGTTTCTTCAATGCAAGTGCCGCTCATGGATAGCGGCATGGGTGATGGGTTCTGCTTTAACGACAGAAGACAGCACTGAGTTTTTGAAGCATTAAATTCTATGCGGTTTTTTATTCCCCCTTAGACAATGCTTTGGAGATCAGAATTTAATGAGCTTATCATACGCTGCCGTTGCAGTTCCAGATGCGAAGAACAAGGAGATGAATCTGAAAACGAATATGAAAAGCTGAGAGTGCTATCGTCAGAAAAACAATTAAGTGGATTAGAAGTTCCAGATAAGAGATTATTAAATAAACGTTGGGAAAACTAATGAATATCTTTCATTAATAAATTATCACGACCAAAAAAGCCGAAGAAGTGAAATCTTCAAATTTTAAAATTGATTAAATGAGAAAAAGGGTCGGAGACAATAAGGAGCCCTGGGGCACACCAGCATTTACTTTGTGAATATCAGACTTGAAACCGTCCAATACAACTTGTATTGAGCGGTCCGAAAGATAATTTCTAATCCAACGAATAAGAGATTCATCGATACCAAATGCACGCATTTTCGATAAGAGAGCTTGATGCCAAACACTATCAAATGCTTTTGAAACATCAAGTGTAATAATCTTAATTTCTCCAAAACGATGTAAAGATTTGTGCCACTGTTCGGTGAGATATACAATCAGATCACCAGTGGACTTATTTCTACGAAAGCCACACTGCCGGTCATTAAGGAGATTTCCTCCTTCAAGATATTTCTTAAGCTCTTCCGTTTCCATGACCTTGGAAAGAAGGGACGTAAGTGCAATTGGACGGTAATTAGAGGGTGAAGAAGATTCGCCTTTTTTAGGGACAGAATATACAAATGCTGTTTTCCATCCACTCAGAAAGAGACCAGTAGAATAGGACAGATGGAAAAGCTTACGCAGTGGTTTTGCCAGCGTTGAAGAACACATCTTAAGAACGATGGGAGGGATACTATCCGGGCCAGCGGATTTCTGTATATCAAGGTCTTTAAGGTCTTTTAGCAACTGCACGAATGCGAAAGAAGATTCGTCCCATAAAATCGTTTACGCTCTCAAGTACTGGAGGAGTCATAACATTTTCTGGCTGCAAGCAAATTGGCTTTTTCGCGAAAACTAACAATAAAAGGGGTGTCATTAAGGACGAGCGTTGGAACCGAAGACGAAGTTGAACTTTGCATATTTTTTAAAAATGACCAAAAATTCTTACCTTTGGGATATTGTAGAATTTTTTGCTTTAATTTTTGATCATGCAAAAATTTGGTTAGATGTTCTGTAATCCGCACAAAAATGTTCTGTCCACATAGAATAAAGTTTGTAAATAGCTCATTCCGAATGCGAAATTTATGAATATGAAAATTCGTGTTCTACATTCCGAATATGAACCGTTTTTATACAAATTGTCTGTAACAGGTGATTTTGACAGTTTGAAAATGAATTCGAAGAAAATTGGAAGGAGTTGAATAAACTCGTAATGCAGAACACGTTATTTCATTTTAAGCGAAATTGAAATTCGTTTTGAATTCATTTTCACTCGGAATGCAGAACATGTGTGATTATTAGAAAATAAAAATATTCTATGTTTTTGAATGAACAACAACAAATTGAATGTGCGCTACCACCAAGTGTTTTCTCTTATTATTTTGGCTGGAATTACAGCTATTTCACGTTTCAATGCAATTGATAAACAATAAAAAAAACCTGCATTGGGTTGGACCTGATCATATGGGCGCGGTACCGTGATGCCGTTGGCTTCTAAGGCAACTCGGTCATGGCTCAATACTCGAATGAGAAAAAATAAGATTTTTTTAAATTAAAATGAAAAGTAGACCAGCACCACTAGAAAAGCAAAGGAATCTGATGATCGCCCTTGGCAAGTCATCAAATTGCTATAATTCCACCCAAAATAATAAGAGAAAAAAACATTGGTGGTAGCACACTCAAGTTGCTGATGTGCATTCAAAAACATTGAATTATATAAAAAAGTGGTAAAAGTGGTCTTTGGAACAAATATTAAAAAAGAAAAATTGGATTTCGGAATTCTCACGCGGTGGAATCAGAAAAGAAAAGCGAAATAATGATTCTTTAACGAATGGAAGATATTGTTTCCTTTTAGGGCCGCCAACAACACACACACAGTCACAAAAAGATATTCGATCCGTATTCGTTCATAACGAAGCAAAAACGTATTGGTTTTAGTAGCGAATCCTATTTTTTGAAACGAAATCGCCATAATATTAAAGCATTCTACTAAATGTTCCTAATTTTAAAAACTCTTTTTAACTAACTAACTTTTCTTGACAAACACCCTCTGACGTGGTGAGTTTAACTTTAGTAAAATGTTAAAAAATTGTTTGTTGATTAATTTGTTTATAGCGAATTTCATTTAAATTTTAAAGATCTCCTCTCAAAATCGAGATTTGATATTTTAAATGAAACTTTTTTCCAGATTTAATTGTAGTACTGGTGAATGACTGACACACACATTACTGAAAAAAAAAAAACATTTCTTCATCATCGAAGACGAAGCAATCAAAAACTCCACTAAATTTATAAAATTTAAATATTATTAACTTCTTCGTACATTATTTGTTTATTTTTCTAAAACTTTTTAGCACGGGCCGATGACACAAGTTCACAACAAATTAATAACAAAATATTATCCATTTAACGTTGTTTGGCAGAAAAGACATTTCACATGCATTCAGATCAAATCTGCCAATCCATCACAGATCAAATCTTTCGCGTTGAGGTTTGATCTAGATTTGTTCTTTTTGTTATAATAAAACTCTCAAAATTCAAAAAGATCAAAACTTTTGACAGAAAGGGCAAATCTTTTATTGAATGAAACTCGCTATTAGTATCATACAAACTGATTTCTTCTTAAAAAACTGTTTAAAATTATGCGCCAAGAAACAATTTTAAGCGAAATTGAAATTTACATATGAATTTTTTTTGTATAAGCCGTGTTTAATTGCTAATCTATATAGTCGTAGAAAATAATGTATACATACATACGTATATTTCATATATGGTTAGTCTGGATATCTATCGGGGTTTATCTCATTAAATTTTTTTATCCTGGACAACTTAATGATATTGATAAATATCCACTTTTTATACAGGATAAGCATTATGCATAACAATAAACCGTGATAGATATCAAGATTAATTAATTCTGTCCAGTATCAGTTATTTTGTGAATATATTTTTGTTGCCATAGTCTATTGTCTATATAAGCCATCAACAAAACACGCCTATTATACAGGTTTAAAGTCTGTTTTATATTCATAAATTTGAAATTCAAACACAAATATGAAAAAGAAACTCACTTTGTTGTATAAAATCGGGAGTTATAACAAATGATTGATTATTATCCAGGTTAAGGGTTGATACGATTTTCGCAACGTCTTTATTTATTTTGCCTGGTATATTAAGTTTGTTTTGTTTTGTCTCGATTTGATTTGAATATATTTCGGTTTTGACTTCATTACTCTCCTTTTTAATTTGAGCAAAGTTTTCACTTGAATTCCTTTCATTGGAATCATTACGGTCCTAAAAAATACAATGTTGAGTGTTTGTTTATAAAGAACTTTTTTCCAAATTAAGATACATATTATACATATAATTTTACAGAAAAATAAAATTAAAATATTATCATCAATAAAAACTATTTTATTCACCGAGCTTTTTTTTGTTGAGAAATTTTATAATTCAACAATTCTTAATCTACAAAACAGTAAAACAAATTAATTTTCAACACAAACATAAAAAATACATTATATTTGTTTAAAGCAAATTTAATAGACTTCACGCCGTTCAACGTCGAACTGTTATAAAAAATACATGTTCAATTTGTTTTCCTCAAATCGAGTAATTAATCAAAATACTATGGACTTCGAATGAGTTTTGTCTACGTTTTCAATTAATGTTTATGTTAGCTTTACACATTTTACTCACCTTCTTTTAGGTATGTATTATTCTTGAGAACATTTATGAATATACAAATAAATTAAAAAGTGATTTAATAAAATATTGTACCACGTGCAAACCAACATATTATTCCTTGATTACAATACAATTATTCATGATCTGATAGATCACACGATGATTTTATATTTAAGAATAATTTGATAATAAGGAAAAGCAAGTGTTAACAAAAATTTGTTCATAAATTCATAATGATTCATACAACCAGACCATACTTTTGCAAAAGATTTTAGCGCACTGAATTTTTAATCGAACCTAAGAATTGCTTCCTTAGATTAAGTGTTTTTTTTTTTGTTATCATCCATTCTAAAATTCGATTAACAAAGATCTTATTAATTTTAGACCAAACAGTATTTCATAGTTTTTTCAGTATTTTAAATTTGTTGGATTTTTGTGTTCGTAAAAAGTCTAAAAACAAAATGTACGACTGGATCGCATGTACTTGTTCCTATGTTCGATCAAATTATATGCAAAAGATTCTAAATAGAAACGGCTAAATGTATTTTTCAAAAATCCAAAAAAACTATTTTTCGAAAATTTTGAAATGCAGTATTATTCAGAATTAGAAGGAACTCCTGTATAAAAATTTTTGAGTCGAATATCAATAAAATGGCTGTATGGCATGTACCGTTAATAACAAAATATAAAAAAAAAATTAGCCAAAATGTAGACCATACCTAAAGTAGTTCACACACCAATTTTTATCAAAATCGTTATAGCCGTTTTAGAGATAATTAAGATAGTAGACAAATTTGTATGGCAAGTATCGTTATTTTTGGGGCTAAAACAACGATTCAAAAATCTATTTTAGACAATAACCTAAAACGCCTAAACACTAAGTTTGAACAACATCGGTTCAACAGTTTAGGCTGTAGATCGTCCTAGAGACAGACAGACATACGGAATTGTGGGATCCATTTTTTGGTATTATCTATCATCGTAATGTCAAGTTTGATTAAAATCTCCAGTTCGATTTTTTTCCAAATGCAAAACTTGCCCTATAGTACATACCTACATATATCGCAACTAAAAAGTAAAAACCCCACTTGGCGACACCCTTCCCCTATGCTGTTTTTTTCGAATTTTTCATTGTATAAACCTGCTGGCGAATACCCTTTTTTAATATATACATATATGAATAATAATATGCTTGCCATAAAAAAGATGTGGGGACTCGAAAAGAACAATTCTTATAGCAATTATCAATGGCGCAAAATTTTAGTCGATTAAGTAATATGTTAAATCATTTTTAGTATGATACTAGTCTAAAAAGAGGATTTTGCTCAAAATTTTAAACCAATTTAGTATCGTACTATTTTCTTAACATTTTACTAAAGTTAAAATCACAAAATGGCTACTTTATTTTTTTAGTATCGTACTAAATCCATATGCCACTTTGACATTTACAAAACGTCAAAAAGTTATGTTCGCTTATTTTTTGCACTATTTTAGACGTGCTTAGTTTTAGTTTATTAAGAAAATAGATTTAGTATGGTGCTAGTTAAAAAGTGTTTAAAATTAGGAAAATGTTAGTAAAGTGCCTTAGTATTAGCAAACTGTTTAGTATCATGCTAAGCCCTTAACAGCAGGCTGTTTAAAAAATTGCGCCAATGATGCAGGGTGGAATCGGCTAAGGTGATAGTTGATTGTCAATATTTTGATAATCGTTTTTCACGATATCTATCTATAGGGAATGATAGAGAGAAGAATCATCAAAACGGCAGTCAATTAATTGAATGATATGCTATACGGGCCTAGCAGTAATAATAGACAATACAAAGCCTAAAAATCTTGGGATGATTTACATACGCACATATGTACAATTGTGCTCTTATAATTTAATTAAGCTGCAAAACGAACAAACAATTTTTTTATCAATAATGTGCTTCAACATCAATTTGCATAATTTGTTAAAGGGCCATTAGAAAATCTTATACATATTTGTAAGAAAATCACATGCCGATCGAAGAAGAATAATAATTTATTTTTAAATTGCTTGCAGTTGTTTCTCATTACGTAGTAAGCCATTTAGTCGATTATAGGTATTTATTTATTATTTTCTTTTTTTTTTCAAATTACATTTTTTATTTATTCTTAGCATTGTTTTAAACCGAAAAAGTTAATATTTTAACTAAAATCGGTAAAACCAAACGCTCTACAGCAATTGACGGAATAAATCATATGGGAATGCTTTCAAAATGCATAACAAAATTATGAATCTTAGAATTTTCTCTCTCGAACACCCTTCAATATTATATTATAAAGCAGCGTAATACTACACCTGCTGAGGATATAAAAATCTCTAGGTTTAACAAAACCGGCGCAAATTAAAGCCCATGAAAAAATATCGTCACAAAAAATTCGGTCAAACATGGCAGTTCGTGAAGACTCGGGTTGTTTCACCTCTTAGAGAGTTGATAACATTTCAGAGACTAATGAAATAAAATGCACGACTGGATCGCACGTACTTGCTCCTATATTCGATCACATTATATGCAAAAGATTCTTAATAGAAACGTCTAAAAGTATTTTTAAAGTCGTTTTTCACTTAATTTTTTATATATAAAAATTCTTAAATAAAAAAAAAATTAGTATGAACATTTTAAATATTTAGTATTATAAATTTAAAAACAAAATTTCACAAAAAATCGCCCAACCGTTGTCAAAATATTGAATTTTCAAAAAAAAAAAAAAAATATTTTTTTTCAAAAATCCAAAAAACTATTTTTTGAAGATTTTGAAATGCAGTATTATTTAGAATCCTGTATACAAATTTTAATACAAATCCGTTACGCCGTTTATGAGAAAGTCGAAAATCAATAAAATGGTCGTATGGCAGGTACCGTTAATAACAAAATATTTTAAAAAAATTTTCGGCCAAAATGTTGACCATACTCAAGTTAGTACACACACCACATTTTTATCAAAATCGTTAGAGTCGTTTTCGAGATAATTAAGATGGTAGAAAAATTTGTATGGCAAGTACCGTTATGTTTGGGGCTAACCACCAAGTTTGAACAAAGTCGGTTCAGCCGTAGATCGTTCTACAGACAGACAGACGGAATTGCCGGACCCACTTTTTTGGTGTTCTCTAACATCGTAATGTCAACTTTGATTAAAATCTCGAGTTCGTTTTTTTTTATAAATGCAAGTAAAAATGGCAGGTGAAATCAACGACCTTGGCTCTGATAAAACCATCGATCAGCGAAATCAAGCATCATGCGCGTGGTTAGGACTTAGATGGGGAACCGTACAAAATCAACGGCTGTTTGTTCTTTCTCTCTGTGTTTTCATCTCCAATTTAATACTGTCTTGGTATTTTTTAAGCCGATGCGATGGCTTCTATTGTCCAGTGATTAAGCGTCTCTACTTCGTATATTTATCTACGGAGTAGAGTAAAATGTAATTATTAAAGGTGAAGTCTACAGACATTTAAGACAATCATTTGATAAGCAATGCAGCGTTGTGGCCTGTGGGCTGATTAGGGAATACGAAGCGAATCATTTTAGGTGGCGAAAATGAGATTTGATATTACTGTTTTCGCTTTCGTCTCTTTCGTTTTACATTCGCCCTATTTTCGAAATCGAAAGCGAATTTGATTTGACATTTCAATTTTCAGCGCGTGCTTTTCTCGTTTTACATTCGCACTATTTTCGAAATCGAATCGACAATTTTCTGCGCTCATAGAAGTTATGAGGGAAAACGAAGGGATAGCCAAAGAACGCAACACAAAGTTCTTTGCAATATGCCTAGCGTTTCGGACTTTGAATTGCATACTGTGGGATGCGCCATTCCTGCCCAACCCCTTACTGGTATGATCCTTCTGTCATTGCTGCTCTGTGGTCTGTATTTGTCTTTTATTTCGACCAAGACAATTTTAAATGCTTCTTTTGAAAGGCGAAAGAAACAACTTATTGAAACAAGTTTTTATTAAATAAAGCAAATTTAATAAATACTAAACACGTTACACAAAAACACTGACTCGAAGCAAGGAAGATCAAAACGTGAAGAAGTACTTCTTAATAATTTTCTTCTCAAGTTTAGATTTATTTTTTATATAAATAACATTAGAGTCCATTTTTGATTTAAATAAATATTTTATTACAAAGTTAATGCACCTCGGACAAAACAAAAATGATTTTGATTGAAATAATAAATATTCACTGGCAATCAGCTGACAATTATCTGGAAATCTTGGAAGTAGACTTTACGACTCACTTCGAATGCGATAATCCATCAAAACGAAGCGAGCCGAAAATAAGATATCGAATTAAAAACAATTCCCTTCGTATTCCCCAATCAACCCACCGGTATTCGGTATATTTCGAAAACATGTGCAGAAGTTATACGACAAAAAGGATTACCAACGAAGTAACTATCTGCACAAAAGGTACGACATGATATTAAACGTAGTGAATACAATATCAGAGTTCTTTATTGCAGATGACTTAATTATTTGTCCCAAATAGAGTTGGTGAAATATGAATAAATTTATATACAAATTGTGTGGAAATTTTGAAATATTCTTAAAACACAATATATCCATACATACATATTTAAATTACGAATAATAAAGAATTAAGTATGTATTTACATGGAAAAAAGTTTAAATAGTAGGTCTGATCCACACTCTGCCAATTGGCACCAGTTTCTGTCAAATACTGTTCCAGACTTACAAATTTGGTAGTTTTGGGCAGAAGAGAGCGCTCTTGACAGAGTAAATTATTTCCCCTTCCTGACAATTCTGCCCAATAAATTTTTGTAGGCAGCAATTTGTGGGCAGAAAATTTACAATTGTCAGTTTGAACTTTGTTATAAATAAAGAAAAAACATCTTGTGGTTGTTGTGATAAAAGATTAGTTGAACAAATAAATTAATTTAGAACCACTAACATCCAAAATTATTAGTTTGAAGAGGAAACAATGTGAATTTTAAACAAACAAATATATAAAAAAAAAACTGTTGTGTTGATGTTTAAAAATTGGCAGAATATTGTGCTCAAGCTGTTCCAGACTTTTTTGGATTTTATTTCTTAATGAGAGAATTTGATCCCCAGTCTTCAAAATTTTATAAGCTGCCAATTTCTGTCCAAAAATCAGACTGAATTGATCAGACTTAACACTTCCCTAACAAATACTTTATTTTGAACTTGAAGCTAATGCCAATTTCAGTGGCTTAATTTAGATGAGAAGAGAACAAGTGATGTGTTTATTTTTTCTTTGTATTAAAATAAATAAAATAACGAAAACGCTAACTAGGCGAACGCAGAATAGTTTCAAATTGTTTGTGATTCTTTAATACATTAGATAAACATTTTTTTAAAACATAGTTTTAATTATATATAAATATAGTTAAAACTATATATAAATTGCACGGCACTAGTTAAAAGAAAGACAAAGATAGGAACGATTTTTTTTGTTGGCACAGTGGATTGAGGATAAGGTGTTTATTATCTTATTCAGCCTTATCACAGGCCTCGTAGTAATATAATCGTACTACGAATCCCGAAAAAAAAAACTATTATAGGCCTCGTCGTACTAAAATATTTCCTACGAAATTCGGAGTTCGGGAAAATTGATCATTAGTCCCGAATGAATAGGGAGTTTGACTGTTTTTTCTACGAACAGTTATTTTCATAGTAGTCTGTTAAAGTGGAAGTAAAAATAGAAAAAAACATACTTGCAGACGAATAGACACAACGCGCAAAAATATTTGAGAAAAAGAGAAATTCAAGTTTTATTACGAATTTAAATTTAAAAATATGTATTAACTTTTAATTTTCAAAAGGCAAACAAAATAATTACAAACCACATTCAATATAAAAGGCTTTTCCGTTTTCTTTGAGTATTTACATCATTTGTTTCAAAAATTGCAATGGCTATTAAATCCATTTTTAATTAACAAAACAATTAAAATATCAAAAGATTAATAACAAAAATTGAAATCGACTTTTCTTCTCAGATCTTGAAGTAAATCAGATGACTTTGAAACTCTGAAAAAGGGGATTCTGTGAGGCAATGCTGTTTTGATTTCGTTCATGGCCTATGATTCGAATTTATTATTAAAAAAACATTTTGAACTTTGCTATGAGGGAATGTGTGATAGGGGTGATTGTCTTATATTAACCCACGGGTGGCATTCAATTCAGAGTGGAGTGGAATATATCCATTGCGCCATTGCTATTATTTTAATCACCGATCAACAATTTTTTCTTTTTGACATTAAACTTCACGGAGTCACTATTATTGGCCTCATTGAGATGTCGGTACGATAGCCTATCTAAGATATGTTAGTATGCATTGAAGTTCTTGAACAACCACCGTGGAATATTTTAAATTTGTATGGGTTTGTGCATATGTTTTTGACATTTCTCATGGGATACATAAGTATACCAAAGTTTTTTGGATAGCTTAAGATTTCTTTTTCGGCGGCAGTTGTGTTGTCATCAGCTGTATTCTTACATGGGAATACAACAGCACCAACCTATCCGGATAGCTATTGTTCGTTTATTGAATGAGGCCATTTTTACACCTACTCGATTTTGCTAGAATAAAAAAAAAATTTGTTTGCCCTAATAAAACAATAAAAAATGCAGAAAATCATTAGGTGTATTCACGATCCGGTGCAACTGGTCTAGTATCATTGTAAAAATGCAAAAGTGCAACTTTTTTTTGCACCACAACAACAACTTACACTGACTAAGATTTTACAATACTTTTGCACTTTTGCTATACCCTAACCCTATTGCAACAGAAAAATACAATGGTGCAAAATTTGCCTGTTGTCGTTGACAGTTTGGCAGCTTTGATTTTCTGTCAGAAATGTTTGTATTCAAACTGATTTTGCATTTTTACTCCACAGTTGCAATAGAATAGAAAACATGCGTTCACGATTTACAGAAAAAAAAATAAAATTTCGCAATGTTGTGAATACCCCTATTATTTTGTACAACAGCTCAACCAAAGTATTCAACACTGTCATGTCTACCCGTAAAAATCAAGAGTTCAAGATTTGATACCTGTTTCTTTAATGGCAGCAATTTTTCTGTTGTTCATAGAAGGACACTTTTATTGTTTTATAGCCCACACTTTTAACATAAAAACGCGGAGAACGTGAATTTTTCTTTTCGCATTTTATACATACATACTTAAGCTATATTTGTCTGTTTACATATTATAAACAACCTTTAGAAATCAGATATACATAGATACATAGGTCATAAAATAGAGAAGTTTTTTTTTAAGGTTTTGTGATTTTGAAAACCAATTACAATTTGTAGACATATGTTAGATTACTAACAAAAATCATAACACTACATAAACTTCAGCAGAATTGTCAAGTTGTGTAGTCTTTCATTTGCGGCCGTAAATGCAGAATTCTTCCAGACAGGCAACAAAATTACTTATTCTTTACATTTCACACAAACACTGAGTATGCATATTTTCTTTGTGTATAATTTTAGTATAGGATTGATCCATCAAATAAAAGTTTGTTGTTGTTGTTGCCTCAGAATGTTCATTTGAAAATAACATCATAAAATAGAACATAATCAGCTATGAAATTTTGTAGAAATTGAATGATAATTTTGCTATACAGGCATTTTTACTTTACCTTACTCGAATGTGTGAAAGTGGATCCACTTTTTATCTTTATTTACGAAACGTAATCAATAAAAAATATCGATTGTGACTTAAATAAATAAAAATCAATTGGTTTCTTTTGTTTACATCAGTACTTACTAATTTTATTTTTATTTTATTTATTTATTTATTTTTACAAAAATCTCAAAAGAATGTGTTTGTCCGAAATTAAAAAAAAAAAAAAAACAATAAAAAATCATTTATTTATCTCCCTACTTAAATATATTCCCAAAATTTTAAAACTTAAAATTATTATAAGATAAACGGATCATATTTATTTTTATTTTACTTGCTTAAGAGTAGTTTTTACACAAAAAAAAAATTAAAAAAATAATTAAAATAATAATAAATATAAAAACTAATATTAAATGATGTTCTTAAACACAACGTACCTTTGTATAATATCAGTGGTTGAAATTATTCCAGGAAACCTTTGAAGAAATTTTATGAAGAGATAATGTTTATTAAAATTTCTCAAGCAGTTTATAGAAAAAAAAATAATAGCTAAAAAAATTATTCAACAAAGTTAAAAGTTCAAATAAATTTTCTTTTTTTTTATAATTAGATGATGATTAGGATGGAAAAGCCTTTGTGTTACAGTAATGTAGTTTTTTTTTTTTTTTTATTAACATATGTGAGATTCATTGAATAATTTTTTTTAGTTATCAACAAATTTACATACTGCTCTCATTGAAATCTCTATAAATGGAATCTCTTCACAAAATAACATTAAAAAAGGTTTCCTTGGCTAAAATGTCTTATTTTTTTTATCGGTAACTTCAAATTGTGGGTATATATATTTGCAACAGGCAAAGAGTTTGTTAATATGAGCGCTTTTTGTCAACACAAAGGCCAATTGCAAATAATCATCAAACTAATATACAATTAAATAAGTTTTAAAATTTTATTTAAGAATTAAAATAATAAAGAAAAAATGGAAACAAAAATAAGAGTTTGGCCAGAAGCACTTATTCAATTATAAATAATATTTATTTTAAATATATATATTATATACATATATAAATTGTTGTTTATTTTTTATTTAATTAACCTACTACTCGTATATATAAATAAAAACTAATAGATTGGAAAATCTATTGGCTTTTAAAAATACTTTAGGTAATTCCGAGTCAAATTGAAAAATCGCTCAAGAAAACGCCGAAGAATGTGGAGGAATCGGCTTTTGTACTTTGCATTTCTACTTTATTTAAAAAAAAAATAGTTTAAATTGGCCAAATTACCCTAAAAATGCATTCGAACTACAACCAAATTAGATATTTCAAATAAGAAGTCGCTTTTTACTTTTTGTTTCAAATAATGCATCAGTTAATTCCTTCGGAGTAAAGTCTATTAGAAAATTGCAGTGACCTCAACTTCAAAAATTAATTTTATTTCTGGTATGCCTCTCCCATATGCTGTCGTAGATAGAATGGTCCAAGGAAGAAAATCAGTAGTAGACAAGTGCTGCTTTGCCTGGTTTTGCCATGATAATGGCATCATCAAATGGCAAGTGTTTTAAATTAAATACAAACTTTAAAACAGCCCACACTAAATTCAGGACATTAAATCAACACTTAACTCTTATCACCTTGTTTTTTTGAATGCATATTAATTTACAGTTCAACTGCGTTTAATGATTGTTAAAAGCTTCGTTCGTAAGACGAAGATACTTTTTGCCGAATCGAAGAAATGGTAAGTGGTAAGCTCCTTAATTTAAACTTATCGTCCAACAGAAAACATATAATTTAACTTTACAAAACCTTGTTTCTAATTATTTGTGCATTTCAGGTTTTCACACAATTGTGTAGGTTCAATTTTGGTGTTGTCTGTAAGTAACGATGAGAATGAAAACTTAACAGTTGACATTATTGTAAATTGGCATTGAATGTAAATTAAAAAAAAAAAAAAAACCTCACTCAACCCATTTCGTTTTAAGCCCGAAAATTGTATTTGCAGTTTTAGTGTTATATTTTCTGGAATTAAAAGTAACTTTTGTATTATTTGATTAATTAGTTATTAGGATTATTATTATTATTATTATTTATCTCGTCCTTGAAACCATAGTTAAGGAGGGCAAAAGAAAGGTAGATTCTGCAATTGAACCATGTTAGTTCGATCTGAATTATGGCCTCTTTTCGATTGGCAATTGGGAACAACTCTCCGATCCAGAACACCAATTAAAAAAATTCTGAAGTGTTTGTATCGCTGTATGTGTGTAAGCTAACTACATAAGGATGTACAGTACATACATAGATGTCTAAAATTGATTTTCACATTTGTAATTTGTAAACATGGCGCAAACAAGAAGACACTACAAACTTTCTCTGGTCATCGTTTATGGAAATGTAAAAATCTATTTTTATTTTTTTAGAACTTTGTTTATATGTATTTCATTTTTTTGTGATTAAACATTTTAATTTGAAATTTATTAACTTTGTCAAAATATTCCAAGTTTAAATTGAACTTTATAGGTCTGATCCAGACTTTTTTTGGGCAGAAATTGGCAGATTGTCAAAACTTGAAGAGTGGGGATAAAATTATCTCATTGAGAAATAAAGTCCGAAAAAGTCTGGAACAGCTTGAGGACAATTTTCTGCCAATTTTTAAACGTCAATACATTTGTTTTTTTTTTTTTATTTCTTTATTTGCTGTAAATTCACATTTTTTCCTCTTCAAACTAATTATTTAGTATTTTAGTGTTTCTAAATTAATTTATTTGTTCAAAAAATAATTTTCCACAACAACTACGAAACTTTTTTTTTTCGTTTATGACAAGCGTCAGTCTCACAATTATAAATTTTCTGCCCACAAATTGCTGCCTACAAAAATTTATTGGGCAGGAATTGGCAAGAAATTGTCAGGAAGGGGAAATATTTTACTCTCTCAAGAGCGCTCTCTTCTGCCAAAAACTACCAAATTTGTAAGTCTGGAACAGGTTTTCACAGAAATTGGTGCCAATTGACAGAATGTGGATCAGACCTTATATTTCTGTTTACTTTAAATGACGTTCCACACCTTTAACAACTAAATTGTGTTTGAATGTGTGAATAATTTTGAAATGATCTCCAGAATCGTTTTTTCTTCTTTTCAGGAGAGGAACTGTCACACTGGATGAGGGATGTCAATAGAACAGTTTCACTCCAAACGCTTCCAAATTGCCAATCGATAAGACCAAACGAACGTGGATAATGCAGTTCTTTATTAATTAGTTTGTATACAGTTCAAATATAAAAGATTATAAGCCAATGCAGTAAATTTGGTTTTGTCAAAATTTCAGACGAGTTTTCAGGTCTGATCCCGTTTTTCTGTGCATTTCAATCGTTTATTTACTCAAAAATTGCAAGAAAGAGTAAAAGCAATTCCCCTACATGTGATTCTCTGCACAGAAAAACCAAACAGCTGTAGAGGACGGTTGTCACTTGAATTTTTTTTTGTCTGTGAATTTATTTTTTATAGATTTAAAGCGTTCTCGTACTCGTATTCTGTGTGTATACTTTTTGAGAGAATTTCATCCATACTCTTGACATTTTGTGAAATTCTACGGAATCAGACCTTTTATTTCGTTCAAATTTGTGTTTCATCTGTCAAAATCGAGAAAAAAAAATAGTTTTCAGTGACCCTGTCACTTTTTTCTCAATTTAAGACTGGCATTCGTGTGAAGTAAACAAAATGTATCAAAGATTCTCTTCTCATTGTCGAACTGATAATTTGTGTTTAAAAAAAGTGCGTCGGCAAATTTTTGAATGCAGTTAGTACAACAAATTATTTTGGCAGAGTCACTGAGAATCCATTTTTTACTAATTTTCTGAAGACCTATTTTTATAAACACCTTTTTAAGTAAATTGTAAATTAAACGTTTATGAAAACACTCAACGACTTAAGTCGAGTTCATTTTTGATGACTGACAGTTTTGACTGACATCAGTCACAATCAACAAACTTTTTTTTTGACAAAACTTGCAATCAAATATAATATAAACATCGTGTTAATATTGTATTAATTATAATAATTGCAAATTTTTAAATATTAATAAATTACGACAAATATTTAGAAAAACAATTTTTTTTTTAAAGATTGGTTAATGGAATTAATGGAAGAATGAGTTACTGAATTTAGATGAAATATTTTTTTAGTAATGAAAAAGCGTTAATAACCGATTATGAGATTAAATCATTTTCCGAACGATAAAATTCAATTTCAGTTTTTTTTAACGAATAGGTAAACCACATACAACTTTGGACAAAATAACAAAAACAGGACAAAAATAGATAATATCATATGATCATTAATAGATACACAATTAATTTGCTTGTATAAATTCAGCTCATCGTATCGTTGATTCTTTTACGAAAGAATATTATTTATAGCTCTAAAATGATACCCCAATTCGTATATCAGACATTTTCTTTTGAGCGAGAAGAGCACATAATGCATATTCAAAAACATACATATATCGCATTATTTTTAAGACCTACGTATTCTTTTTACATTAAAAAAAAAAAAAAAACAAATATATATTTTTTTGTTAAAATAAAGTTTGAAAAAGTTTAAAGCTTAAAAATCAATTTTAGTTTTTTTTTGTTAAGCTTAGTGTTATTTAAATACTTACATGTTGGACTTGTTGGTTTTGTTGCACAGATACTAATGGCGAGGGCTGGGAATGTGAATTTTGTTGGATTACACTACTAGATGGCTGAACAGCTAAATATATTTTCGTTGGCCCTAAGACACCTTGTTTGCCACTGGATTCTTGAGCTGTAAATTTATGTGATATTATTTTTTTTTTATTGTAAATTTTGATAAAAAACAACTTATGTTAATATATGCAAATACTTACCCTTTAATAACTGTTGTTTAACTTGCTGTTGAACCAAAGCAAGTTGTTGTTGGGTAAAATCATTTCCAACTAATCCCTGCAAAACTATTCTGGGTCCATGTTCAGTTTGTATAACTTGAGCCGTGACGCATTTAATTACTGTTCCAGGCGGCTGACCTTGTAGTAGACTCTGTTCGATTGTTGTCGAAGTGGGCTGTTGTTGTTGTTGTTGTGTCTCTTCTTGCGATGAATACATATTATTATGTCCTTGATCACTGGTTGCCATTTTATTATCTTTGGTTATGTGATCACTCATTATTGTAGGAGATTTCATCTGTTGAACTGTTGTAGTTGTATTTGTTTTAACTGGAGTTGATGGCTGTTGGTGTGTGGTTTCTTTTGGATTTTCATTGAAATTCGTACTGGTAACAATGTGGGCATTTCCATCGCTTTGAGTTTTGATATGTGCGACAATTTGTGCTTGATTATTTCCCAAAGGCTTTATTATGACTTGTTGGCCATTAACATTAGCAACTTGAAGTTTACCCTGAGCTAATTGTTGGGCCAATGCTGAATTTTGAACCACAAGTTGCTGTTGTGTTGGCTGTTGATTGCATTCAATACTCTGAACCTGTTGTTGTTGTTGTTGCTGCTGTTGTTGTTGGAGTTGTTGTTGTTGCAATTGTTGTTGTTGTTGCTGTTGTTGTTGCTGCTGCTGCAGCTGTTGCTGTTGCAGTTGTTGTTGTTGCTGCTGAATTTGTTGACTTATAGTCTGATTCTGTACTTTCAATTTGGGGACAACTTGCGTTCTCGTTTCAACTTGCGGAGATTGTGTATGAATAACCATTTGCTGTTGTTGTTGTATTTGCTGCTGCTGTTGGGGCTGTGCTGGTTGTATTATTTGCTGCTGTAATACTTGCACAGGCGAGGACTGAGGTACTGATCTTTGGGTAACAATAGTTTGTCCCGGACTTAGTATTATTCTTTGACCACCAACCATAATTTGTTGCTGAACATTACTTGTATTAACAATTTGTTGAATAACTTTTTGTGTCGGTTGAGAATTCAATACCACTTGATGGGGAGCTGCTTGTGTAACAGTTTGTATGTTTTGTGTAGGAGCAGGTTGGATATTTTGTTGTGTAGGTGAAGATATTAAGACTTTTTGACCCTGAGCATTCTGACCAACGAGAAGTTTTTGGCCTGGTTGCACAATCAGTTGCTGCAGATTTGTGGGTTTTTTACAAGGGGTTGCTTGCACAATCTGTCCGCCAGTTGTAAGAACTTTGTGCACAGTTTGCGAAACAGGAACCTGGGAACCATTTTTAACGGCTTGCGATGTCGATGCAATTGTATTTGTTGTTACCTTTAAATATAATTTATATACAAATTTAGAAATAAAATAAAAATAATATTCTAAGATTGTAATTTTACCTTTTGTTGAATTTCTCTATTAACCATTTGTTTTACTACATTCGACTGCTGGACAACAGGCTGCTTCACTACTTGTTTTACAGCTAACTGCTTAACTGTAGTCGTAGGAAGAACTGAGTTATTAGCTGCTTTGTTATTCACCGCCGATGAGCTTTTTACTGCAGCTGAACTCTTATTGGCATTCACTGGAAAAGAAAATGTTTATAATTAAATACATTGGCACACAACATTCCGTAAGGCTCTGTTGGGTTCCTGATCAAAGTGGTGTTCCAGGCAACGAAAGCGCTGACGAACTGGCAAGAATTGGTTAACACTTGACCTAGTGCAGACAGACACAATAGTCCAGATTCAGCCCTGCAATCTCAAACAGGAAATCGAAGGTAAAGTTTTATCTTTAACAAACAGGAGATGGAGCTCACTCGATACCTGTGTTACAACTAGGAAATTATGGCCAATTTTTAACAAACAGAGAACTGATGATATTATGAATCTGCACAAAAAGTCCCTCTCTCTTCTTGTGAGAATAACCACTGGCCACAACCTGTTGGGCTTCCACAAGAAAAAGATGAAACTTAGTCTGGATGATCTATGCAGAGGCTGAGGTGACGAGGAGATACATGAAGACACTTTTCACTTCCTTTGTCACTGCCATGCGCTATGTCATCTGAGAAGCAGACTCCTCGGGAGTCACTTGTTCGAAGATATAAAGGAACTCTCTAACATTCCTAGCAAGAATGTACTAAAATTCATTAACGCTACTAAATGGCTTGAAAATTCCTCATCAACATAGCCGACGAACAAGTCGAATTTGTCTCTTAAACTAAGGTTTAGTAATATACAATGGGATAGGACGACATTGACAACGACTGTAAGACTCACGTGTTTCCTGTAGGAGTTGCAACAAAGGAGTTTGGGCATCCAGCCCTCCACCAGTTTTTGCCGCTCCTTCTGTGAACACGAGAGTCACTGAGTTAAGGTTGCCGCCTCTCCTTAAGAACGATTAAATACTCTGGTGGAAGGGTCGGCCGTCTCGACTTATTCAGCCAATCGAACGCAACTGAACAGTCACACACACCAAACACTGATCCATCAAACCCAAACACCAGACGTTGTGGAGAGCCGCTCGCTCCCCGAGCCTGATGGAGGGATGATCTATCCAGTGGGGGTAAAGGAGAGGATCAGGCCCTCAAATTACAGTGGTACTGTAACCTCAAGCACACTCCCGACACTTCAAGCGACTGCTTGCGGAAAACTGAACTCCTTTAATCAGATTTGTGATGTCATGTTTTTTAGCATGGGTTTCTTCCAATTGGGTATCACAATGGATCTACATTGATCTAAGTGTGGCGGTATCTAAATCAACTGCCAGCCCACTAACCTAACCTAAACTATAATTAAATACATGTATATTTAATGAATTTTTATTTTATATTTTACCTGGTGTTGTTGTTAGCACATGTAATTTGCCGTCAGGCATTTGTATTAGTTGCTGTCCGGGACTTAAGCCACGCACACTAACTTTACCATCGGGACCACGAATTATTTGAACTTTATGCTGAGTTGGCTGCGGGGCTGATTGAGAGGTTTCTGTAGTTGTTGTTGTAGTTGATGTTGCTGTTTCTGTAGTAGTTTTGTGTAAAACATTGTTGTTGGGTGTTGATTTAGTAGTCTGTGTTGAAGGCGTGACTACAGTCTGGTGTATTACTCTTGTAGTTCCATCTGGATTCCTCACAATTACCCTTCGATTAGTATGAGCTGGACTTGCCTTGGCTGTAAAATTTATATTTTTGTTTTTTTATAAAAATTCAATTTTATTGTACAAAAAAAAGTACTAACCAATAGCTTGTTTAGTTTCTGTAGACTTTTTCTGCTGGTGCACTGCGCGCTGTAACTTAAGTTGTTGTTCCATTTTATCTTTCATTTCCTCACTGGAGAATTTGGACGTTGGTGTTTTAGAAGCAATTGAACTATTTGTTGCAGGCGAACTACTAGTTGAGCTACTACTGGATGACGCACTTTCTAACTGCTTTAAGTGAGCACTTCTACTTATCATCGAAGAACGTATTTTTTCTTGTTTCTCGCCAAATAGTTTAATTTCCCAAAGTTCAAGTTTGTCTTCATCTACCCACTCTTCGGATACTTGTGGTTCAGTTTGCTGAGGAGATTCAGCTCGCTTTCTCTTGCGCAAACCAGACCTTATCGATGTTACCTCTGTGGAAATTTATAATTTTTTCAATAAAAATTTAAAAAAAATTTGTTTTTGCTCCAAAAAAAAAAAAAAAATTAAGAATCACACTTCTATTCACATGTGGCGTTTTATGCCGTTTGACCTACAGCCCACAAAAAGTTACATATATCTCTAACGATAAAAGGTCACAAAAATTACATATAATTTTATTGCCGTTAACAAATTTAAACGAGTTGATTCTTTTAATGAGAATAGTAAAAGGCTTAAGACCAGAACAATATATTGATTTGAAAAAAAAATTACAATATTGAATCAACTGATTTTTAGCTTACAGTTTAGAAACTGACTTGGAAATAAATTGATCAAGAATGCGCTACTTCTAAAAAATAAGTTTTTTTTATACATACCTCGAATTGTTTTGGGCAGCTCTAGCGGAATGACTACCTTCCGCCTTAAATACTGTGTTTTCTCGTTGCATTTCCCAAAGTGCTTGAGCTTCAACAACTCTTGAGTGACAATTTCCGTATCAGTTGTTATTTGATGTTTGCCATCTAGAGAAGGTGGTTTAGCTATCATATCGTCCCATCGAAGACAACAATATAATATTCTTAATTGCAAGGCAATTGCTGCTATAGTTGGACAATTCGTAGTCCTATATAACCAGCAGGTTTTAAATAATGGCCTTGAACATGGGTACGGCCATACCGTTGTATTATTTTTGGCCAAATGATGATAACCGTTTATTTGTAATTTACCACCTGTTCTAGCCAATTTAAGAAGTTCATATTTTGGAAGAACCATAAGACTTTTATTTAAGTTCTTTGTATAAAAACTAGATATTATGGGATATTTCGAAACAGCGGTCGATGCTTGTTTATCTGAATTAGTGGTTGCTGTGGTGGTGGTGGTGCTGGTGGCGGCGGTAGTGGTGGGTTTTTTAACATTAATCTTCTTTAACTCACGAACCAAATAGATTTTTCCTCGGGTTTGTGTTGCCGAATATATACGCTCCGAACCGTTCGGACCTAATTCAGGCTCTATTTTTACGTTATCTTCGCGCTTAATTACTCGTGGAGGATGCAAGGGAAAACGTCTATTTTGTCTGTTTGAAGTTGGTGCACTTTGTTCCATTGGCTGATTAAAACTTAAGTCCTTGCCATTTCCGTTTTTACTTCGAAGTTTTGACTTTCGTTTTTTTGCCGAAGACGTTACTTCATTATCAATTAAGCTCGCAATGGCATCTGTACTCTCGACTTCAACATTACTACAAACATCCAAATTATCCACATAATTATCTGCCCCCGATTCCATAGCATCGTTAACATTCTTTGGCGAACCAAATTCTTGATTGTTTGATTTGTTTGCATCTTCTTCAGCGCAACATTCATCCTTAATATCAGTTTCCTCCTTTACATGCAACGGAGTATAATTTGACGTAAGAAGATGATCTTCAAAATCTATAGCATTATCAAATGCCATTTGAAAATCTTGCTTCAAGTCCATTGGACTTTCATCCAACGATCTATCATCCGAATCATCCAGTCCGGCATTTGGATCTTTTTTCCCCTCAGTCAATTTTTGTTCTAAAATCGAGGGTTTCTTCACAGCTCCCAATATGGCGGCGACTGTTTCTTTTGAACCATTACCTGCTGTATGAGCTTTTCTCAATAGCAAAAGCAATTCTTTCTTCGCTCTTGCCTTTTGCAAGCATAATGGCGAATAGCAAGTGTTTGCTGTTATCTGAGAAACAGCATTTGAATTTGTATTGCAATCTTTTGTATAGCAACGATATATCTTGGCAAATTTATTCAACTGACTGAATTGAAGTCGAACCGTTTGGATTTTTTTCGCCAATGAATTGACCAACTCTAAATTAACACTATTCGATTGAGAATTTTGCTTCTGCTCGACTAAACGAAGAATTTGCTTTTCCAAAAATGATTGTTTGTTGCTGGTTACTTGTGTAATCTCAGGTTTCGATGGCATTGGGGGGTCTTCGACTTTGTTAATATTAGACATATTCTGCTCCTCGGCTTCTTTCAGAAGTATTCTTTTCGACAGCAAATCATCTAATTTGCTCTTTCTTCCAATTTTGGGAAAGAGTAATCTACCAGTTGCTTTAAGAGATTTGGATACATCAATTATATCAATATTTTCGCTGCCATTGTGCTCTACAAGTTTGATGTGTTTAAAGTCATTTATGTAACCATAATCCAAGCCTTTCTGCATTGATCGTTCGCATTGTTTTAAAAAATTATACGTTCGCGGATCGACAGTGATGATTTTGTGCTCGTCATTATTAACAATGTGTATATTAACTTTACTGACACAATTTTTTTCACAATAACGACGATTGCGCTGCGCTTGTCTAAAATATGACATCCATATCCAACCCCATTGCCCATGGATACGATATTCTTCGCCTTTCTGTTTCCAAACCTGATGTTTCAGGCCAAGAGAATACTTAACGTAATTAAATGCCAGTCGATTTCTTTCTTCTTCATCGTCACGCTCTCGTTTCTCGCGCTTTTCAATCTTTTTTCGCTCTTCTCGTTCTGTTGACGTGGTTCGATGAAATTTAATATGTCCCAATTGTTCGTGCCACACATTTGCAAATATAACCGATTTGAAGCAAGCTTGCAGCAATAATAAAACATGCGAAAAGTCTGATGGTTTTGTCGAATTTGTTACCGATGTCATCCAAATTTTTCGAATTGTACTCCAATTGGTGATCATAAAAGACGAAGCTATATTTTGTTCGAAACTCATCAAAGTCTGTCGTAGAGTATTCAAAACATTTGTCGCCGTTCCATTGGAATTTCCTAGCCATTTGAATTCTGATGCCGTAGTTAGTGAGAACTTATGAGAAAGATGCCTTCGTTTGTCGCGTTCCTCATTTCGCTGAGGTTTATTCAAAGCAATCGGATTAACAGCGTATTGATTAACATAAGTTTTAAACCCATTTTCCATGCCCAACTTAAAGTATAATGTTCCTGTATTAATTTGATTTTGTTTTTGCCTAGTTACTCTCAATTCAGATTCATCTTCTCGTAATTCAATATTTTCATTTTCTAATGCAGCTTTACTTAAAATCTGATTGACTTTATCATTCTCAAAATCAATGTAGGATTTTTTGTTTAATTTGTTTTCGTTTGTCAGCTTTTCGGTTAGTCTCATTTGTCTGGTGATTTCGTCTTTTCTATCATTTATCTCTTTGCAAAGACCTGATTCTAAGTCATCGTTATCCAAAAACGATAAAAGTAATTCCAACTGTGGAATTGTGGTGTAGTACCAGACTTCAGTTCCATTTTGATTTTCAACAAATATACGACGTGCCACAAACCAGTACTTTCTGCCATGTCTATCCAGGCCTAATGTGTCATGACGAATTAGGACGCCTTGTTTTTCTTGTGGTAAAACACAATCAACAGTGCCAGATACCTTATGTGATTGACAGAGATTACACTGCCAATCTTCTGTTGGTACATCAACTAAAGGTGGATCGACACATTCTAAATGGAAGACAGCCGGACATGTCTCACAACATAGCAGATCCCCCAAACGGTGGCAAACACGGCAATGATCATCATAATGAATAGGTCCTTCCTGAAGCATAACATCACGCACTGCTGTCGTGTATAGCAATTGATCAGTAAGGAATTGTAAAACGTTTAATCTGTCTTCTACGCCCGAGTGTGGATATTCTTTTGATTCTAAAATATCATGCACACTACGATCAAAAATCGGATCGCTCTCCACATAGCTGCGTAGAACTTCTGGCCAGGTTATATTGTCAATTAAAAATAAACTAATATTGACACTGTCTTTTTGATCCAAAGGTCCAAAATGAGTACTTTGGATATCTTCTTCGCGAAGAATAGCCTTCAATAGCATTATGTGTATTTCAACAAATAACGAACTTTGTTCTTCACACATTAATGCAGCACAAAAATCTTCGATACGAAACGGCGAGATGCGAACTATATGTCGAAATCGGCGTAACACTTCATAAATTTGAACAGCCCGAAGAGATAGCATGTTAGAAATAAGCAAATCATCTGAAGATTTAGGAAGATCCAATGGGTCTATTTCTCGATCTTGTAACCAAATCGGATCGGGACTGGGCGGACGAGGTGGTCGACCTATACCACCTTGACCAAAACTACATTCGGAAAATTCGCTTTCGCTTACATTTTCACCGCCTACACTTTCTTCGTCCGATGGCGACATAATCAATGGGTCATCATCTGCATCACTTTTATCTGTAGAGTCACCAAAATCGGAACCATAATGGTATTCGGACTCATAACCTACAAAAAAAAATAAGTTTCAAAAGTAAGTAAGTGATTTTTGTATTTATCACATATAAAGCTTTATATATAATTTAAGAAGAGAATTTAACAAGAACTAATTTATTAGGTTTCGGGTCCAAGTTTCCTTTTCTTCTCACTTTTTTTTTTATCGAAACTGAACATTTAAGCTGTTCATATTATTTTTTTATATCTCCTATCATACCTACATATATGTATTGCTTGTCGTTTTTAATGTGCATTTGAGTCATAATTATTAATTGTACTTAGTTCTTATTTTTAGTAATTCCAAAAGGGAATTTGGAATCAAAAAAAGATCATCTTCTAAAAAATTAAGAAAAAAGAAGTAAGCGAAAACAAATGCTCAACAATTTTTGGTGCGTACATTATGTATTTTTTTTTTTCAAGATATTCCTAAATGTCAATTCATGCACAAATTAACAAACATTACGCGAATGATTTGACTTCTCATACTCCATTCATCTCTGGTGTTTTTCCCGAAACTTGGAAAGAATCTCTTATTCTCCCAAAAGAGAAAGTCTCCAATTCAATTAAGTGTAGTGATCATCGTCCCATAAATATGCTCCCAATATATGAAAAAGTTGTAGAAAAAATTGTATCGAAGCAACTTCAACAACATCTCAACAATAATAACATAATAAGCATACACCAATTTGGCTTTCGCTCGAATCATTCGTGTGAAACTTGTATCAATTTTGTGGTCAGTGACTGGAAAAGTGAAATTGACAGTAAAAATTGTGTTATAGCCGTTTCCTTAGATCTTAAACGAGCCTTTGAAACAGTAAATCATATTATTTTGTTAAATAAACTGGAAAAGTGTGGTGTAAAAAATACTGAACTAAAGTGGTTCAAAACTTTTTTGTACAACAGAACCCAGAAAACAACAGTTAACAACAATGTGTCCAACCCGGCAACAGTGAATGTAGGAGTTCCACCAGGAACGATCTTGGGGTCTTTCTCTTTATCCTTTATATAAACGATATGAAAAGAGTAATACAATTATCTAAGCTTGTGCTATTTGCAGATTATGGTCTACTTTATATAACTGGAAAAGACCTTAACACACTAAAAGACAAAATACATCAAGATTTAAGTGCAACACATACGTGGTTAAATATGAATAGGCTTGTCCTAAATACTAACAAAACTAAATTTATAATACTCAATAATCCTTCCCCACAACAACAAACAAATATATTAATGAATAATACACAAATAGAACAAATAGCGTCAATTAAATACCTCGTTGTTGTGATAGATAGCAAACTATCATTTAATGAACATGTAGATCTCTTCTGCAAAAAAGCTTCAAAAAAACTAGGTGTTCTTAGAAGAACACGCAAAAAAATATCTAAAAATAGTGCAATAAAAGTGAATAATGTGACTGTAAGACCCCATTTTGAATACTGTGCAAGTCTTCTTTATTTGTTTAACAATACTCAAACAGCAAGACTTCAAAAACTCCAAAACAAAGCTATGCGTGCAATATTAAAGTGTGATCGATATACCTCAATATCTTCTATGCTTGGATCACTAAATTGGTTGAATATAAATCAAAATTGTCTTTAAAATTAAACATATGTGTCCCGAATACCTTCAATCAAGAGAATTTCAATACAACCTGCGAAATGTGGACGAGTTTAACATCATCAGAACCAGAACAACTAGGGCACAAGCCAGTATATTATACATGGGACGACAGGCCTACAACAATCTTCCATTAAATATTAGAAACATCAACAACTTAAATCAATTTAAAAATCAAATTTTTGTATATGCAAAAATCTTTTATTATTTGAAATTCCAAGAACAGTTTTTGAATGTAATTAAAACATTAAATGTAAAATATTACTAATTTTCAATGGCCATTGGCCCAAATAATATTCAAAATTCAAAAAAAAAAAACAAAAAAATATTCTCTAATTTTTGTGTAACACATAAGCAATGAGCATAATTTACAAAGATTCAAAAACAAATTATTCGAACATGTTAAAAATACATTTATTTAACATGTATAATATAAAATGATTGTAATGAATTTTTTAAATGGCAAAATACTGCCAAATAAATATATATGTAACGGGTCCGCCATCTAACGTTTTTTTTTTTCAACTAGTGCTTATTTCGTGAATGGTAACACTTTGACAGATAAATAGTTTTGTCCTTCCGCTGAACGAATATGGTTGTGTATACGCTTGAACAACGCTGGGAAATATTGCGACATTACTTTGAAAATCATGGTAATGTTGCAGAATGTGTGCGAAAATTGCGTACGGATTTTGGAAGAAGAGAAGCACCTTCAGCTCTGTATGTTCGTTATCTTGTGGAAAAAGTGAAAGAAACTGGCATGCTCATCGATAAACCAAAGCGTGAAAAGCCAAAAACGGTTCGTTCACCCGAGAATATTGCTGCTGTGGCAGAAAGTGTGCGTGAAGCGCCATCAACATCAATTCACCGTCGTTCTCAACAATTGAACATTTCGGAGACATTATTGAGACGAATTTTGCATGAAGACCTTGGTATGACGCCATACAAAGTCCAATTGGTTCAGGAGTTGAAGCCAACTGAACATCCAATGCCAGACAACCGAAAGAGCCGATACACCCAAAATGAGTCACTGTTTGGTGCGGATTTTGGTCCAGAGGCATAATGGGCCATTTTTCTTCCAAAATGATCAAGGAGTGGCCGTTACAGTCAATGGCGTTCGTTATCGGGCCATGTTGAACGAATTTTTGTTCACAAAAATTGAAGAGGAGGATATTGGCAATATTTGGTTTCAACAGGACGGCGCTACGTGCCACACAGCCGAAGCTACACTCGATGTTTTACGCCCTGTTTTTGAAGATCGCATTATCAGCCGCAGAGCTGATGTCATTTGGCCACATCGGAGCTGCGATTTGACACCGTTGGACTATTATTTGTGGGGTGCCGTAAAAGATAAGTGTTACGCCGACAAGCCAGAGACAATTGACGCTTTAAAGGACAATATTCGTGAAGCTATTGGTGAAATACAGCTGCACACAATCGATAATGTGCTTAAAAATTGGACCGATCGTGTGGGCTACTGCATGGCCAGCCGAGGCAGCCGTTTGAATGAAATTATTTTCCATTATTAACCGGGAGGATTGTACTTTCAAATAAAAAAAGAAATTTGAGAAAATATTCAGTAGTTTTTTTTTTATAGCATTTAAAAAAAAAAAAAGTTATTTGGCGGACCTTTATATATAAAAAAAAATATTTACATAAAATTTTACACCTAGTTGTCACGTGAAGATAAAATAATGAATAGATTGGTATAGCACTTCCCAAATTAAAATATTGAATATGTAATTATATTTTTAAATCAAAAAGCAATACAAACAAATGAATAATAATAAGTATCACGTTATTATTTTTTTTATAATATTTTCAATGATAAAATTGAATTCGATAAGCAGTGTGCAGCATATCTGTCAACAGCTTTTGTAATTGCCGTGAATTATTCTAATTTTAGGTACCTAACTGGGTGTTTTTAAGAACATATTTATATAAATTGAATTTGAATCAGAAATATTTGAACACTACATCAAGCTTCGTTAAGTAAGAAAAGGCGCATACTTTCAGTTTAATTTTTTGACATTTTTCCAAAAAATGTTAATGAATGTACATACACCGCCCTGAGAATTTACCGCGATCGATTTTTTTGTTTTCTTCCTGATTCATGTCAGAAGTATGAATGAGTAAATTATTTGTTTGGAGAAATCTTTGTAAATGAAAACCATACTATTCTCATCAGAAAGTTTTTTTTAGTCGCACGCATTGCCTGCAGAGGTGCTAGTATCGCCACTATACATTTGTATATTGCGGAATAAAGGACTATCCACATGGGAGCGCCCAACGAATAAACGAATAAATTCGATTTAAAACAGTTTACCAAACTAAATTCTTTACAAATTCTCTAAACAAATTTGTAGAAAAACAATTTATATTAATGTTCAGTTACAAACTAATAGTTTTTAATTGCGAAAACAATATCAATTTACTATATTGGTCGTCGTGTGTCGTCGCGAATTGCATCTGATTGTTACGAACAGCCAAACTCTATTCGAGTTATATATAATATCCAGTCTAACCTCAAAATGAGACTTTCTACTTATATTCGTGATCAATAAAATTAAAGCCATGTGAACGAATATTCCTTTATTCGTTGGTCGTTCCCATATGCATATTACTTAAGACCCAAAACATTACTTAAAACTTTGCTTTGGTTAGGGCCAAAAAAAGTCGATGTTTTCGAGTGGGCTTCATAGCCTGCCCTATCGAGGTAACCGTCGGAGCGGAATTCTCTCCGATTTACTACGAATCGGAGACATTTTGCTTCGAGGTAATTCTCCGATCGGCTGATCGGAAATTCCATCCGACGAAATTCAAAATATGCCATTTGTATGCGATGAAGTACTTTTAATGGTTTTATTTATGACAGATACAAACAAAATATTCTCCGAACTCCTCCGACAAGTTCTCGTTGCGGAAAGTGTTTTCTTTTTAAAGAAATTGTTTATTAAAATGTATGTAATAAAGAAATAAACCTTATGTACGTTAACTTGTGGGCTTTTTGTTTTTAGGCAGAACGAATAAACAAGTTCACAGCAATATGAGCGGATAAATCTGCCCAGCGAATATCCGGATATTGCATATCTAAAATTACACAAGAAGGACACCAGAAGTTGTGACTGTGTTTTATTTTTGAAGGAATCATATATTTTTTAAAGGTTTGGAGTGACACCATCAGACCGATAATTTGTTTTGTATTTGTGTTGAATCTGCTCCAAAACAAAAGCAAACGCATTTTTATTTGGGCGAAAGTTTTTCTTGAATCTTGAAGGGAATTATAGAATTAGAGCTGAGTCAGGTAGTCAGCGTGTATTGTTTTCGCTCTTGCAATGTTCTTTTATTTTCTAAATAAATAATATTTAATTTCAAAAGTTATTTTTCTTCAAATTATTCGTTTGTTGACAGTTCAAACGGAAACAAAACATGTGTTTGAAAATAGGGAATGGACTTTATTCGATAGTTTTGATTTTAAAATCGGTACACCTAATTACATTTCTTAAAAACTCTAGCGCATTATAATTGAAAAAAATTCTTTCTATAAACAATAAATTACACTCTCTCGCCAATTTTTCATGGTTTAAAACGTTTATAGTGTTTATTAATTAAAAAACTATCGAAAATACATCGCATTTTCGATATATCAGTTAAGTTGCTCATCTCTGCCTGAAGTTTATATCCATCGCAACGCGTCGTCGTATTTCTTTAAATTTTTTTCCGATGACAGCTACTTCGAACTGAAATTGAATTTCCGACGAAGATGCGTTGCGGAGAAAACTCCGCTCCGACGGTTACCTCGATAGGGCAGAGTATCCGGACTTAACCCATCCAAAATCTTTGGCTTAACTTTTAGTCCCAAACGAAATTTTGAAAAACAAGAATTTCAATCAAATACTCATTGTTCTTTTTTAATTTATTACTTAAAAAAAAAACGCACGCACTTGCTCTTATACGATCACATAGTATGCAAAAGATTTTTAATAGAAACGGCTAAATATTTTGTTAAAGTCGTTTTATACTTAATTTTTTTTTATATTAAAAATATCTTAAATTTTTTCTAAACAAAAATTGGGATGACAATTTTAAATATTTAATAATATAAACTTAAACACAAAATTTCAAAATTTTCAAAAAAAAAACACCTTTTTTCAAAAATCCAAAAAAAAAAAAGTTTTCTAAAATTTTGAAATGCAGTATTATTTAGAATTCGAAGAACCATATTCAGGTTTTGTATGATTACATACTTGGTTTTTAAAGCCATTTTTTCATATAATTTGATGACTTTGAATACCCAACAACAACTTGAGTGTGCTACCATTGGTTGGGTATTCAAAGTCATCAATTCGAAGAACCTTTCTGTATACATTTTTTATCGAAATCCATTGAGCCGTTTATGAGAAAGTCGAACATCAAAGAAATGTTTGTATGGCAGGTACCGTTAATAACAAAATATGTAAACAAAAAATTTGGACAAAATGTAGAACATTTAGGTATGTACACATACTTAAAATCTATTTTAGACAATCACCTAAGTACTAACTTTGAAAAAACAATCGGTTCAGCCGTTTAGGCTGTAGAAAGTTCTACAGACAGACAGATGAAACTGCGTGACCCACTTTTTTGGTGTTCTCTATCATCTTAATGTTTGATTAAAATCTAGAGTTCGAATTTTTTTTCAAATGCAAAGCTTGCCCTATAGTATGTACCTACAGTGTTGGACAGAGAATTAGCACATTACACTTTTATTATAGTTAGCAAAACCCTATGCCAGATGACAATGGTTTTATTT
This sequence comes from Philhelius pedissequus, assembly GCA_910595825.1. Lineage (NCBI taxonomy): Eukaryota > Metazoa > Arthropoda > Insecta > Diptera > Syrphidae > Philhelius > Philhelius pedissequus. Next base: position 34,770,862 of record OU343163.1, read on the forward strand.
AAAAAAAATTCACATTATTAGAGTCTAGACATCATGTTTGTTTATTTATTTCTAATAAGACTGTTGTGGGAACTAAAGTTTCAGTAGCCAAAGAATTAGCACATGTTGTTAAAAAAGTGTTTCAAGTTGAAAAAAAAATAATGGCGCAAAATTTTAAACGATTTAGTAAAATGTTAAAGCCACTTTTAGCAATTTACTAAGCTAATTTTAAACGATTTTAACATTTTACTAAAGTTAAAATCACGGAATGGCTACTTTAACTTTTAGCAATTTGCTAAATTTGGAATCTGATAGTATATCAGCCTTGCACGCGGGATGCCCAGGTTTGAGTCCTGCTGGTGCACAATTTCTGTTTGTTTTTTTTTTTTTTTGTAAATAATGAAGTTAAAATGATGAAAATAGAAACAACTAATACCTTTTTAGAGCACATGTTGGGTTTTCATCAACATATAATTAATTTACAACGAATAACAACAATAATTGTGTTCATCAAAATTCAAACCCTACAAATGCTCAGCTTTCTGCTTAATTAGCAATTTACTAGTTTAGAAATTAGGTAGCATCTGTCGTCTGCCACAATAGTATTAGTATTAACAATAATTTATACAATTTAACGATCTTATCATATAATATAACAAATTTTTTTAACTATATTCAAAATTTCGATGTAATTATCTTATTAGAAATCTTTTTGGAAGAAAAAAATGAAAACGAATTTCTTAAATATTTTACAAATTTCAAAATAATGTTTAATCCTGCAAGTAGATCAAATGTGCACGGTAGAGCCAGTGGTGGCATTATATGTGGAGTCAAAAAATCCTTAAATTGTAATTTTATCAAGCTTTGACTTATTTTTCAAATTTCAAACAATAATTTTAAATATTCAATCATCCCAGTCTACCTAAACTGCAATAACTGGCAAAATGACTTTGATGGTTTAGTAAACTTTGTTAATAACTTTAACTTGGAGAACATTATGATCATTGGAGACCTTAATGCTCGTATTGGGGGCTATCAATCCATCTGTTCATAATTTAAACTCTCAAAATTTTGGACTTTTCATTTTGAATGGTGCATCTAAAAGCGACAGTAATGGAGAGCTTACGTTTATAAGTGATCAAGGTCAGTTTGTAATTGACTTTTGTGCAATATCGGCTGAGTGGCTTAACTCTTTTACAGACTTCAAAGTTGGAATTTAGAACTTTTCTTCGCATTTGTCAATAGAAGTTGAAGTGAATTTTATTGATGAAGACGATCAAAGAGTCTTCAATAATTTTTCGAAACTTAAGTGGAAAGAGAATAGTGCTCCACTCTATAAAGCTCTTTTAAACCACCACTGTAGTTCTCTTCCTTCTCAATGATCAACCAGTTTTGAAGAATGTGAAGAGCATATTATCAGAGTTATCAAAACCTCAACTCCGTCTTCCCAAAATAACAATAATTACTCCTTCACTCCCCGGAACACATGGTTCGATAACAATTGTAAGAGACTCCGTAAACTATCATTTCTGTATCTCAAACTTTATAGATCTACAAATACTTTCTTTCAAAAACATTTACCTTCATGTGAATAAGGAGTACACAAAACTCTGTGGAGACAAAAAAATGCTGATCTTAAAAACTTGTCGATAAAATTATTGAGCTGTAAGAACTCTAAAGCATTTTGGAGTAGTGTCCGGGAACTTGGTGGACGTAGTCGAAGTGTAACGAACACCCTGGGAGCTGAGACACTAGGACCTCATTTTAAAACCCTTTTGTTGGCTGATGAAAATAATTACACTTTTTCTTACGCTTTGACTAACGTTACAGTCGAAGAATTGGATAGCCCAATAGCGTTATGGGAACTGGAAGCAACTCTTTACAAAATGAAAAACAACAAAGCGCCTGGCATAGACGGGATTCCCGTTGAGTTTTATAAAAATAGCACCGATCAGCTAAAGAATTATCTTCTGATCTACTTTAATAGATTATATAACGATTCATATGTGCCAAAAAACTTTAACACAGCAGTTATTTTCACCATTTTTAAAAAAAGGAGATGCAAACCTCCCAGAAAACTATCGAGGAATTTATATTTTAAACAGTCTAATGAAAATTTTGACTTCTATTCTATACGAAAGGCTCTCCAAATGGATCGAAGGAAGAAATCTACTAAGCATTTTCCAAGCCGGTTTTCGGGCAGGTTTCTCAACGATGTACCACATATTCGCCTTAACAAGTATTGCCAGAAAATCAATAGACAAAAAGAAGAAATTGTACTGCTGCTTCGTGGACTTTAAAGCGGCATTTGACAAGGTAAACAGACAAGCTTTGAAGTACAAGCTTTCGATGTTGGGGATTTCCCGCAAATTCCTTATGATGTATTTCAATTTTCTTGCCTCATCGAGTGCCTCTGAAGAGGTTGGATCTGAATTTTCAGAATGGTTTGAAACAACGGCTGGAGTTCCCCAAGGCTGCATATTAAGCCCAATGCTTTTCTCCTTATTTATTGACGATGTGTGTGAGGTACTTCCAGGAGGAATACTCTTTGCCGATATACAAGTAAAAGTTTTGCTCTACGCTGACGACTTAGTGTTATTGGCTGACAATCCAGGGTGGTTGGATTAACAAATTACAAATTAAAAAACTTAATACTTTTTGCGAGAGGTGAGGCCTTCATGTAAATACAAGCAAAACTAAGGTGATGATTTTTGAAGCACGTCAAAGAAGAATATTGCCCTAAGAAAATTGGTCTATTGAAACAATACACGTATAGAAGTATTGCAAGAATTTAAATATCTTGGAGTTCTGATTACGCATAATCTAAATTTTTCAAAGCACGTGAAGCAAAAAAGTAATGAGGCTAAGATAGCCTTGAGCTTAATATGGCCAAAGTTTTTCGCAAACCAAGAAGTTGATCATGCGTCAAAATAATGCGTTTTTCATGCAATAGTTAACACATGTATGTGTTATGGAGTACAGGCGTATGGTCAATTTTTCTTCGAGGAGTTTGAAGCGACGCAGCGCCATTTTTGTAAGCGACTGTTTAAATTGCCAAATTCAACGCCTAATTATGCTATTGATGTGGAGTCTGGTATAACGCCTATATACATTGAAAACCTCAAAGTCAACGCCAAACAAAAATAAACACTCAAATTAATAAACATGGACTGGGGAAGGTTTGGGACTTATTCCGTGGATTAAGTGCGAAATGCTATTAATAAAACAGAATATCTAGTATTTGACACTTACCAACTTAGTCCCTCGCTAGACCATCGACGACGGTGGTCTAGTGGAGGACTAAGAATTGATATTTAAGAACAATAATTGACATTTAAGGACATAGAAGAAAAAGAGATAGAGTTGATACTTATTGCAGTAGATTTTGTTCGATTTTTTATTAATAAGAAATTTTAGTCCATGGTCTAACTCTTATTTCATGGTTTTGTAAGTCCATGAACTAGCGATGGACTAGAGTTATTTTTTATTAATAGGGCTGAAAGTTTTTGAGGCAGAGCTCAATCAATTTTTTTATGCCACGCCACTAAAAAAATTATTCATAAACCCTCCTGGTACTCCTCACTACAAGATGCATAAGACTGGGGTTATCCCTCTGTTAATTAGAACATTTAAATTACAAGTTGATTACATGTTAAGGCTACCCAGTATGCCAAATGATCGCCTTTCAAAGAGTGCAGCTGTTCGAGTTATAGTGTGGTTTAATAACTGGTAGAAGAGTATGGCATTGAATTAAACGCAGACCATCATATCTTTGGGAGATCCACATTATTTGGCCAAGTTATAGATAAATTTATGATTCACTACACTGAATTGTTATAGTAAACTGAATTATAACCTCGGCTAACAAAACAATTTCCCGGACGATTTTAATATCCATCAAATATCTAGCATGTTTCGATGTGATCTTTTTAACTCAATTTTTTTACCACATATAGTATGTGATTGTCCAGTATTATTATCATTAAATTGTCTATATTTGAAATAAATGTTACATAATATATATTTTTTTACAAAGAATAAAATGGACGTGGTAAGTTGCCGTCTGCCAGATAACATACATTACGGCCCTTATTATGAATAGCGAATCGAACATTCGATAACTTGCGAATAATTTAGAGAACTTCGATTATCATGGTTTTATTAATAGCGAACTTCAACGTTCGCTTAAAAATAAATTGTGCCAAAAATAAATTCCAATAAGAAAACATATTATGTTAAACATCAAAAAGCTGTTTGTGTGCCTTAAATTTTTTGTGAATTTTTTTTTGTGTGCTTAGTTTTGTATTTTTCGACGATTTAATTACCAAAAAAAAAAAAACAAATTAATGTTAAGCACCATTTTATTCTTTGAGGTGATTCGAGTTTGAAACGAAAAGGCAAGAAAAAATTAGGATGGCCGGTTGAGAAAAAAACATTCGTTATAGTTCTAATCCCTTAGAACTCCCAAATTTGTAAGCCTTCAAAATTAAAGTAATTATTCAAAAAAATCAATATTTTGTCTTCCATTAGATTTATTTTGTACTTCCGATTGAACAAGAATGCTTTTTTGAATATACACAACCAAATAAAGCATGTGTTAAAACTAAGAACTTCTATGCAGTTCCATCTCTTCTAAAACTGGCTTGCAAATTGAGATCTCTTGGGAGTAGTTGCTGCCAAAACCGTGTCGGTAATGATTTCGGTTTGGGTCTTTCACAGTGAACTTTGTCAGACGACAACGAAATTTGGCAGTTTGGCCCGCCAGCAGTAGCAGTCAAATTTTTAACTTAACTGCAATTTTTGTTTCGGCTTTAACTTATAGTCCAACCAAACCTATGTACAAAAATAATCTTAGGTGCAAACATAAAAAAAAACATTTTCTTTCTAACGTATGCAACTCTTTTCAATCACGAATGGGAGGCTCAAGAGAGTTTTATTCGACAGGAAATTGTTCCCATTAATCGTTTTGGTTTTTCTTCGAAGAACCAAACACTCCTATACCGACCTTTACATACGTCCGGATTCGATACCATCACACTAACTAGTTTTGCAATTGCTTTGCATTGGTCCTTATCATATGATATTATTTTTATTTATTTAACAATATTCACAATTTGCACATAAATACCTTTTTCTTTTGTGGGTCATTACGAAAAATAACTAGCTACAGGTTAATGCAAGTAAATTTGAAACTTTTATCGCTATTTGTATTCCCCCGATAATCAAATTCGCTAAAGTTTTGACATTTGAAGAGAGCTAAGTTTGAGCGAATCGCTATTCGTAATACGCTTACATAAAGATTGGTAGGTAAATAATAATTTAAGATATTAATTTAATGCAAAAAAAAGCAACAGATAACTAGTAGATAGATATTGCGATATACATACGTACAAACATTTTGTTTTAGCAAATTTAAACGATGTTAAAAAGAGAATAATGCGACTTATATATTACAGTAAAAGGTTGAATTTAAACTATAGATATTGAGCGTTTCAAAAAACTATTTCCGAAACTAGGAACATCATAACAAAACTTGTATAGATTTATCCATCCTACGAATCCGTTCAAAATGTCATTCGTTTGAAGTCTAATGAGTACACTTTAATAGAAAGAAACTTTTGTAAAATTGAAAAAATTTTTATAAAGTGTTACGAAAGATGCACAAGACTGTAAGGTGTGAACGATGCGGAACGTACTCTTCAAAAAATTGAATTCTGTAAACTCTAAATGGATTAACGTATATCTAAATTATTTATTCGAATTCTGCAAACCTCCTCTGAATTATCAAAGTCTAATCTAGTTTTATGTCTCTGTAATTTAATTAATTTCTTATTTCAAAAATGAGATCCCAGTAAATTGCTAACTCTTTTGTAAAACAATAATTTATTGCAGACAAAAGAATGCAAAAGACTTTTTACATTTTCTACAATTTCTAAGTCTCTCTATTACTTAAGTCATTGGACTGTGTGAACTATTTTAAAATGCAAAATTATTTGAAATCTTCAAGGCAAGTTAAAAAAATGTTGAACTAAAAACAAGAATGCAATTTCATATTTTTAATGAATAAATAACGATTATAAATATTTTTTTATTTCAAAAGAATTCACACAATTTAAAACCCCTTAAGCAATTAAAAAAAACTCCAAACAGTAAAAAGATTACAAGCAGTAAACAAGAAATACTTGAAGCAGTAAAAAGATTATATTGAATGCAATCAAAAGACATAGATTGCATAAAATGCAAAACACTTTTGAAATACTGCAAAGAGAGCAGGCTGTAAAAAGACTGTACTTCTCAAAATTATTGCATCAAAGAAGATATACAATATATAATAATTTATTTGCTTCAAGAACACCATAACTTAAAATAAGTTTCGAGATAAATGCAATTAAAATTTTCGTTTTGACGAAAATGTTATGCTAAAACGGCTCCAGTGCGAAAGAAAAATGCGTATGTGAAATTGAGATGAGGTATCGATTTTTGATCGAATGTTTTTGAGTTTTGTCATGCAGCAGCATAAGCGGCAAATGAGCGATATGTAAGTGAAATCAAATTACTGAAAAAATGTCTTTAAGGGCCATTTTCTTTAGTATTTGTCAACTTGCCCCCAACTCTCAAGTTGGCCAACTCTAGAATTGACACAAACTTGAGAGTTGAGTGACAAGTCGTAATTTGTTTTTCAATTGTTCAAATTTTCAAAAATTTATTGGGCAGGAATTGGCAAGAAATTGTCAGAAAGGGGAAATATTATACTCTCTCAAGAGCGCTCTCTTCTGCAAAAAACTACCAAATTTGGTAGTCTGGAACAGGTTTTGGCAGAAATTGGTGTCAATTTTATGCCGGCGTAAGCCTAGCGTTACTCCTTCCTATAGAAATATTTCGGTACAAAGGGTGCAAGTCAGAAAGTTTTCAAATTTGTTTGGTATAAAGGGTGAAAGTGGACTTGTCACTTGTATTTAATTATTTTAAAGAGTTAAGTTATCTTATAATTCAAAAATCTTGTTGCTTCTTCTAAAGGCTTAGGTCATTTAGTATAGTAGGTTGCGATCGAAAGGATATACATTTCTAAGTTTAACAAAAGATAATCACCCTTATTACGATAGGCGTTTATCTTCAACGACAGCTCTCACTTTTTGTGTCGAGTCACTTTTTAGGCGTTTTAGTGTCGGTATTACGATACGTTTTTCTCACAAAAATTTAAGTTCCACTCGAATTAAGGCGTTGCGTTCTGAAAAATGACAATAAAACCCCAATCGTAATACAAATATTTGAAAATGACATTTGTCATTTAAGCGAAACGCATATCGTAATAAGGGTGAATAATAATAAATTTCGTAAATGTCCTGAAAGAAAAATACAAGAGCCCAAATCCAAAAAGGATTTGTGCCTACTTTTAACCTTAGTTACACCTGTTTTTCATGACTTTTACAAAAATTTAGAAACTTCGGAAGAGGCATCAAATTTGTTAGAAGATGACCAGAATAAAATGTCAATACTTTTATTTATTTGAATTAATTTATTGTTTTAAAGTATATTTTCAATTAAATTGAGTTATTTATATACAAAGATTTTTTTCTTGACTTAAGCCCCTAGAAAAAATGTAATTTAAACAGGTACACAAAAAACAGATGGCTCTAAGGAGATAAGTCATCAGAAAATATTTTGTTGTCAATCTTAATGTTAATCATTAATTTTTTGAAAAAGCAATATCTGGATTTACAAATAAATATTCAATCATAGATCTCATTTTGCGGAAAGCTACTATTAGGCGCACCAGAGAATTATGCTTCTAGTTTCAGTTTACGATAAAAACCAGAACTGGACTGGAATGCAATTTATATTTACAATTCATTTTAATTAAGTTATGCCGATATCGTTTCAATAAAAACATCGATCTGCCGTCGATCCGCCGTCAATTTATTCCTGAAAATCAGATTAGTTTCAAATTAAAACCAATTTTTTTCTGTAAAAACAGATCCGTATTGAATCTCTTTTTGGGGACGGATTCAAAACGGATTTGTACACAGATTCGTACACACACTACAATAGGGGTGGGTATTCACGATCGGGTGTACCAAGTTTTGTAAAATTTTATTTTTTTACAACAGACTATCAACACACATTTACTAATCCGTAGCAACACTGAAGCAAATGTCAAAATCTGTTTCACATTAAGATTGTTCAGTGACGAAAAAGTTAGAACAGAATAGTACAGAACAGGACAGAACAGAACAGATTCGTGAGAAACTTCAGAACAAGATAGAACAACTTAGAACAGTCAGTCATCTGACAGATATTAAAAAAAATTATTGTTGTTTACCTACAATACGTTCCTTTATTTTTGCAGATACATTCTTAGAAATAATCTGAATGATTCCGACACAGAAAATAATTTATCAACTAAATCTAACACCGTAATGTTTTTTTTAACAACAGCAATTGGTTTTGACAGTTCTCACAAATCTGTTCTAACCTGTTCTAGCTAAAAAGCAAGTGCAGAAAATCCTGTTCTAAAGTGTTCAAAAGTGTTCCAAACTGTTCCAAACAGACTCATTGAACACACATATTTGTTCTGAAGAAGGCTTAGTTTGTGTTAAAAAAAAGTCTTACACTCTTGCATTTTTCTGTTAGAATAGGGTTAGGGTATTGTAAAAGTGTAAGGTTTTGACATTCAGTATAGTTTGTTGTTGCGGTGCAAAAAAATGCTACACTTTTACACTTTTACTTTACAATGATACATCGGATCGTGAATACCACTTATATTTGTTTTGAAGTTTGTTGAGTTGTCCATTAATTTTTAAGAATAAATTAATACACGTTCCGGTGTATCTGGTCTTTTATCATTGTAAAAGTGTAAAAGTTTAGCTTTTTTTTGCACTACAACAACAAAATATACTGAATGTCAAAATCTTACACTTTTACAATACCCGAACCCTATTGTAACAGAAAAATACAAGGGTGTAAGGTTTTTTTAACACAAACTTAAGCCTTCTTCAGAACAAATGTGAAACAGATTTTGACATTTGCTTCAGTGTTGCTACAGATTAGTAAAGGTGTGTTCACAGTCTGTTGTAAAAAAAATAAAATTTTACAATTTTACAAGACTTGGTACACCAGATCGTGTATACCCCTAATATTAAACAAAATTGAAATAAGGCAAGAGGATAGGCGGTGGAGGTAGGTAGGGTGGAAGTAGCAGCTACATCAAAAGAGAAAAGAATTGAGTCGAAATATATGAGGATAGGAAGCGGGTAGGATGGGACTGAGAGGGGTAGAATGTCAGCTATAGAGGCGATGGCATGTTCGCTATGCTCGACTCAGCTCGCCGGATTAGGGGGGGATCTTGCCCCCATAGCCAGACCTCGCCTATTCCAAAAAAAAAAAAAATCATGCCAAAAAAATATATTTATCCGACTTAGCCACCACAAAATAATCAACACTTCGGGAACGCTGCGGCTGACATTGCAGATTGGCCTATACCCGCCCCACCTGGAATTCATTCGGCCCGAATCTCGAATTCCCATTGAATCCCTATCAGCGGCTCTTCTAATAAAACTCCTGCATAAATATCTCTTTCACTCGCTCCTTTCTGCCTTCTATTTATTATTTAGGTAATTCGTGTTTCGCGCCGCCGGTCATGAAAATTTCAACAAAAAAAAAATATAAACAATTTCTTTACAACGGGCAATGCGCGATTGTGTTTTCGTTTAATTAATATACATAACACTTTAAAAGTGTTTCAAATAACCAATAAACAAAACTCGGAATAACCCAGCAAGACGTTTAGCAGGAATTATCGGGCCCTACTGGAACAGCAAGATTTAGCTTAGGCCACGCTTCCTCTATCTGGGCTCTAAAGTAGAACATTATTTGCGGAAGGAAGAATGTTGGACAGGATGCAGTGAGATGTGCGGAAACCGTCGAAGGCTAAGTATGTGATACTTGTACATATGGATGATCCTATATAGAATAACCTGCTTTTAATATTATTATCTTCTAGGTGATAAACATTCCGAACATCCTTGCCTTCACGCCTCCTCACAGTTACAACTCCTGTCCACCCTGCTTACGACCAACGACCAAAGAAGCGACCACCTCAAGCCATCAACCTCGCATACCTACCTACCCCAATGTGCATTCCATTGGTTGTCGTTTTTTCGCGGCATGGTGGTGCCATTGATATACCAGTGAAGTTAGAAAGAAAGATAGTTTAAATACGTAGCGTACGTACACATACGTTATTTATATCTGGACGATATCAAACTTAAAAATTCCAATAAATCTAACTCGGACAAACAACTTACAATATTGTTTTCTAAAGGTGTTACTTTAAAATCACTTATTTGAATCGTTGATAATCGCGCGATTGTTTAAGAGCTTACCATTTAATTTGAATAATAAATATTAAGGCTTGTCCTTGGGTAGCCGCAACAAAATAAAATTATTGTTCAAAACTTCTTGGAAACAAATACTAAAAAAGTGCAAGTGGATCCGAGTGGAAACCGATAGACTTGTCATACTTTCCACAAATCCTTCTTGATGGTCTTCCTATAGAGTATGTAGAAACCGTGAAAAACCTAGGAATGATATTTAATCGGAAGTTAACTTGGGACACACATATCAATAGAACTGTAGGTAAGGTATATGGAGTGTTTCGTACTTTATGGGCCACCCAATACTTTACTCCACTTAAAACTAGAATAATGGTCTCCAAAACGTTAATTATTCCTATACTGATTTACGGATGTGAAATATACGGAAATTGTGACTCCATAAGCAGAAGAAAGTTAAACTTTGCATATAATAGCATTGCTAGATATATCTTTGCTTTAAGAAGGTATGATAGAATATCTTTATTTTCAAAAGCAATATATAATCTCACATTCGATAATCTCGTTCGCTATAGGACATTAATCTTGCTGTTTAGGATAATGCAATCTCATCAACCTTGCTATATTTATAACAGATTGCATACATATGTCTTCATCAACTAGGTCACCACATCTTTTAATATCTCGATTTACTTGCTTAACCTCTGAGCGGCAGTTCTTTATTTTTGCGAATCGGTTATGGAACGCACTTCCTCGAAATTTAAAAAGAATTAGTGACATTAATATCTTTAAGAAAGAGTTAGGGGTACATTTATCCCAACATTAATTAATTAATTTTCTCATTTTTTTATATTTTGCTCAAGGTAGAAAGGAAAAGGAAATGTTGACTTTGGAATTGTTGGAATTGGTCTTGCTTAACATTTATTGGATAATAAAAGAAGTGGAGATATTTCTTCTTTTTGTAATAATTTAAGAAACGGCTAGTTACATAAGATTGTAGTGTTGCTCAGGCACCTATTCATTTTGTACTTTTTTTTATTATTTTTTTTTTGCTTAGAACTAGATAAAACTTAAAACTAGGGAATAACCGAGGAGAAGACTACAGTCGAATCAGCCGGAGAGAAGCTCCGCTCCGGAAGAATCAACCTTCGCCCCATATCTTTGTACATACAAAGATATTATTTTTGATTTTAGTGGTTACATATGTCGATTTCGTTTCAACAAAAACATCGACTTGCCGTCGATCCGCCGTCTATTTTTTTCTGAAAATCAAATTCGTTTCAAATTAAAACCAATATTTTTCTGGAAAAACAGATCCGTATTGAATCTCTTTTTGGAGACGGATTCAAAACGGATTTGTGCACAGATTCGTACACACACTACAATATTTGTTTTGAAGTTTCTCAATTGTTGTGTTGTGAATTAATTTTTATTTTGTGCCAGTGTACAGAAAAAGTAAATTAATATATTAAAAACTAAAAAAAATGTTAAAAACTTCTTGAAAACAAATATTAAAAAAGTGCAAGTGGGTTTAGGAACTCCCCCGCGTCGGAATCGGGAAATTAAAACGAAATAATGATGTTTTAACGAATTGAAGATTTGTTTTTTTTTTAGAGCTGCCAAGCAACACACACAGTCCCAAAAAGAGATTCGGTCCGTAATCGTTCTTTTCAAAGGCAAAAAGTATTGGTTTTAGTAGCGAATCCTAATTATTGAAACGAAATCGACAATAGAATTTTTGTTATATCTTCTAATTTGTATGATTGTTTCTTTTTGTTAATTTTGAGTTATTTATGTTGTTGTAATTTTATATAGTACATTTTTAATTATGAGTCAATGTATATATCTAAGAAGAAGCCTGGGGTCGAACCGAACCCACAATTCCCCAGAGCGATGCTCCGAAAAGCTATAGGTCCACTCCAACCCCAAGCGACTCTTTTTATTTTACATAAGCTTTAGTTAGCCTCTATGTATGTTGGGACCACCCCTCCCGCAGAAGCTAGAGAGGAATTCGTTGTCTGGAATTGATAGAATCCGTATCGCTAATGGATTAGCTAAACTAAAAGGAGATGTGTAGTACCTCTCGTCAACAGCAAAGCTAATATTCGTTGTGTAGATATTTTTGATAAGAGGGTTTATGTTGTTATTAAATGATATGTTTGTGTAATAAATGGAGTCTTTGATTAAAATACCCGTTCCTACACCCGAGTAATTTCTAATAAATTTGTAATTTTCTATGTTTTGATTCTAAACATGTTTCTTGAAGGAAAACTATTGTGGGCTTAATATCTTCAATGAGAAGGCTCAGATCTTAGCATTTCTCAGTGGAGACAAGCGAATGTATATTTACAGACAGCGCTTTTATATTCATGTTGAGAGATACATAATAAAGTCAAGGTATTTCCCTACTTTATCCTTTTCATCGAGGAGTTGGTACTCCGACCAAAAGTCGTTAACTTTAGATATCAGAATATGGATCGGCTTACCGAACAGTTTTAGTGATTCGTTTAAGAAATCACTAAAGATTTGGGTTTAGTATCGAATCCTATTTATTGAAACGAAATCGCCATTAATAAATGGATTAAAATTGATCTCAATAGTTTTTTTTTTGGCATTCCCGCTTCAAGTGTCAAAAAAAAATTAATTTTCCACCAAATTGTACACCATCAAATGAAATTAAGGATTTCATAGTGTTTATTTAATATAAATTATGTTTTTGAGATTTCATAATAAATGTATTCACCAGTAAGCAATATGGATTTAGCTATTTCTTAAAACCAAAATAAATGTCATATGTAATAGATATTCACAAATCATCCTGTGCAGTGGATTTGTAAAAAAAATATTTACATATTTTTAATTAGTCGAGAGAAAAAGTAATAAATCAATTAAATTGTACAGGTACTAATTACTCATACAAAAAAGTAAACAAAAATCTTCAACGTCTAAAGTATAAATTTGGATTTACCTTTTCTTGAGAAAGACGTCGATTGCGAAGCTTGGCTATATCCTGAGCGTCTTCCTCGTCCACGAGTTGACTTCAGCTTTTGGGAACGATTCAGGCTCCTGCGGCTAGTATCACTCTCAGGGGGCGACGAGGCTCTCGAAGCCGACGGAGTGCTAAACTGAGATTCTGGCTTTTTCATTAAATATTTGGGTTTCTTCAGCAATTGATAGCTAAATTTATTACTGCGGTCGTTTGGCGTTTTTGGAGGCCTACCCCTCTTGCGTGTACCTCTTCCAGTCATAATGAAAATACCTTTTACTTATGTTTACTCAAAAAACTACCCAAAATGTATACAAAAAACAATTTTAAAAGTCTGTTGACATCATTTGGTAGGAGGATGGCATTTGCTAGAAGAAGAATAACAATTTTCAATATTTTTTCATCATCTCCTCTCAATCTTCAAATAAAATTTTGCATATTTAATTCAATTCGTTTCATACTTGCAGCAATTATTGGTGTTATCTTTCAGATGAATAATTTTGTTTATTGTTTATACCCAAATTACATATCACTTTTTTTTTTGTTTTGATTTTAAAATTATGTTGCTTATTCTTTAAACTTTCAATGTAAAATTTCAACACGAAAAAATGACCGCCGTTCTGTCGTCTACGAGTCAAATACAAGCTTCACTGCAATTGGTTAAAATTCATTCCGCCATTTTTTTTTCAATAATTGCTTTGTGGGATTTTTTTTTCTTTGAATTTTCAATTCAACACTGTTGGGCACAATTTTTAATGTTTTTTTAATTTTTTTTTAAATGTTTAAAATATATTTTAATTATAAAATTTTATTGAAAGCCTTTAAAACTTGCAATAATAGAGGAAAAACTAAAATATGATTCGACCAATCAAAGAACTCGTTCTATTTGATACCCAACTATACGCCACCTATATGCGGACTTGTGAAATTAATAATTCCACTCCACACCACACCATTAGCACAAGAAATAATAAATGCAAAAACACTGACCAACATTTTGTTTACAATATATATCCGCCAATCATTAAAAAAAAAAATAAATAACGTATTGTATTTTAATTTAATATTTAGTTGAAACTTTTTAAATAAATTAATATAGGTAATTTAAGCTATTTTTGCTAAAAAACTTCTTTCACCGGGCAAATTAAGCGTGATATCGATAATTTTCTCTGAACTTCAGTGCTCTTTGGCGTGGATGTTACCATAGTATACAAATTTGTCTAGCGATAGCTAAAGCGGCGAACAAATTTTCAGAAGATTGAAATCAGGTTGAAAGGCAGTTGAAAAAAATGTGTAGTTTTTTTTTATTAATAAAATTTATTTTTGTCATGAATATTCGCAGTCTATCAAATTCACAGTAGGTCTGATGCAGACTTTTTTTGGGCAGAAAGTGCCAGATTGTCAAAACTTGAAGAGTGGGGATAAAGTTCTCTCATTGAGAAATGAAGTCCGAAAAAGTCTGGAACAGCTTGAGCACAATTTTCTGCCAATTCTTAAACGTCAACAAAACAGTTTATTATTTCTTTATTTGCTGTAAATTAACGTCGATTTCGTTTCAATAATAATCAATAGGATTCGCTACTAAAACCAATACTTTTTTGCTTTGAAACGAACGATTACGGACCGAATCTCTTTTTGGGACTGTGTGTGTTGCTTGGCAGCTCTAAAAAAAAAAACAAATCTTCAATTCTTTAAAACATCATTATTTCGTTTTAATTTCCCGATTCCGACGCGGGGGAGTTCCTAAACCCACTTGCACTTTTTTAATATTTGTTTTCAAGAAGTTTTTAACATTTTTTTTAGTTTTTAATATATTAATTTACTTTTTCTGTACACTGGCACAAAATAAAAATTAATTCACAACACAACAATTGAGAAACTTCAAAACAAATATTGTAGTGTGTGTAAGAATCTGTGCACAAATCCGTATTGAATCTCTTTTTAGAGGCGGATCTGTTTTTCCAGAAAAAGACTGGTTTTAATTTGAAACGAATTTGATTTTCAGAAAAAAATTGACGGCGGATCGACGGCAGATCGATATTTTTGTTGAAATTAAATCGACATAACATTTTTTTCTCTCAAACTAATTATTTTGTATTTATGTGTTTCTAAATTAATTTATTTGTTAAAGAAATATTTTTCCACACCAACTACGAAACGTTTTTTTTTCGTTTATGACAAACGTCAGTCTGACAATTGTAAATTTTCTGTCCACAAATTGCTGCCTACAAAAATTTATTGGGCAGGAATTGGCAAGAAATTGTCAGGAAGGGGAAATATTTTACTCTCTCAAGAGCGCTCTCTTCTGCCAAAAACTACCAAATTTGTAAGTCTGGAACAGGTTTTGGCAGAAATTGGTGCCAATTGGCAGAGTGTGGATCAGACCTAGTATGTTTGTCATTTTACTGCAAAAATACTTCTGTCATTTAATTAATTAATGACATTCGCTTACACGATAAGCTAAAATAATGACATACAAATACTGCCAACTGGCAATAAATAATAATCATTGACATACTATACATGGACTGCTAGTCGATTGTCATTTCCACACCAAAGCTCTATTTAAAATGGGGAGAACGATCTACGTGCCCCTCGGAGCAAAGAAGCAAATAAAAATATTACTTTAAAAAGCCATCTTTTTCCACTCTTGTCATGCGCACCATATTTAGTTAACAGGCAAAGAAACTAGGGCCATCTATTGTCATTTTGTATAAGATAAGTGTTGACATCTATTGTTTATAGAAAGTAAACAATACTGTAGTGCTCGGGGGCTAAGAAAAATTCCTTTTTTTTTATTTTAGGAAAGAGATTGCTTTTAGGGTTGAATTCGAAATAAAACAAATAAAAATCTAATTTTAATTTTCCAATTAAATTGATTCTTTATTTTAGCAGTAGTGATGTGATTTTAAGGGCTGCGATTTTTGTTCTTTTTAAAAAATGCAAAATTTTATGTAAGCAATTAAATAATAATTTCGTATTACCATACTTTTTTTGTTTTATTTGCATCGGCCAGAAAATTGTTAAAAAAATAAAATTTAAACAAAGGCATGTACTATTAATATATGCATACATATACTTGTATGGAAGAACTAACTAATGCCGGTTTTACACGAGTGACAAATTGCCATTATTTCTTCCATTTTATTGACATTACTGATCAAATCGTGTAAATGGTTTGAAAATTTGTCATTATTTTCGTCATTAAAAAAAATGGCATGGAAGACTGGCATTAAATATTGCCAATATAATGAAGTCATGTAAATCCACAATAATGCCATTTTCAAAATTATGGCACACCGCGAGGAAGAATGAACTAGCTCATTCTTTAATGGCAGATTGCCATTCTCAATCAAACAGTCATTATTTTACCCCATGTAAATGCTTATCATTATTGATTTGATTTCACCATTATTTTGCCAGTTTAATGGCATGAATTAATGGCAATTTGTCACTCGAATAAATCCGGCATAACTATTGAGGTTTGCGGCTCACTTCTGATGGCTGATGGAAATAGTAAATATATACGAGTTCAATATCTGCTTTATACATTAGAGGTATTCACGATCCGATGCAACAAAAAGGTGTAAAATTGCGAAATTTTATTTTTTTCTATAAATCGTGAACGCACCTTTTCTATTCTATTGCAACTCTGGAGTAAAAATACAAAATCAGTTTGCTTACAACCATTTCTGACAGAAAATAACAGCTGCCAAACTGTTAACGACACCAGGCAAATTTTGCCCCATTGTATTTTTCTGCTGCAATAGGGTTAGAGTATAGCAAAAGTGCAAAAGTGTTGTAAAATCTTAGTCAGTGTAAGTTGTTGTTGTGGAGCAAAAAAAAGTTGCACTTTTGCATTTTTACAATGATACTAGACCAGTTGCATCGGATCGTGAATACCCCTATTAAGAGTATTCATGAACGCACCTAAAAATTAACTTGTAAATGTGGTTAATGATTTTTTTCTTTCTATATTTTAACTTGACTAATAACGCTTTGTTTAGTACTCTCATTTAAAATGTCGCCCAAGAATAATACGAGGAAGAGAGATAGTTATACCAAGACTATGACACATAAAACGTCAAAATTAAATATCAAACGTTTTCCACATTTAACAAATTCAGATGGTAAAATTTTGGGGAAAAATTCACCATCATTTACCACTTTAACTTATATCTCGCTGTTGTGTTAAATCGTTTAGATTTTATTCATTTCTTCGAAAAGTTAAAACAAAAACTTAAATGCAGTTTAAACTTAAAAGCGTGTGCTAAATTTTATTAGTCGCATCGAAAAGTAAAGAAAAAATAAATTGATATTTGATCTAGCCTTAATTGCTTTCCGCTCATCCGCAAAGAACTATAATATAGTTGCTTATTTTTTTCTGTAGAGAATAGAGAAAAGGACATTTTTGGATTTGTGTATGGATTTTTTTGAAAAAAAATCCCTTAATCACTGGTACTTGATAACATTCGTGAGTTCCGCTGGGAGCTGTGTGGCGCTCGTGTGGTCCTAGATGAGGAGAGATCCAACGCGAAGTTGGCTCCTAGTAGCCCTTATCTAGTGTGTCAATGATAATAATGATCAAGTTAATTCTTTTTCGCAAATTGTCACTATTTGCAAATTTTGCCAGTACCATTGTATATAGGTATTAATAGTACTATCATGACGACGAAATTCATCCAGCCTGCAATAAGGTCCACTACTCATCATGATTTCCACTACCAAATCGGAGGTTAGGTATAGTGTTGGTGTGTTATGAAAATGCGTATGAAGAGAAATAGTGTGATAATAAATTGATGAGAGAACTATATATTAAATTTATTATAAGTTAGAGGAGGAAAGGAAAACAAGTATTTTGATAGTTTTTTTTTTGTTTTTTTAGGAGGATTTTTTGGTTGAGTAGGAGTTGGTTGGGTGTGTGTGTTTTTTGTTCTACGGGCAGAGTAAAATCTGCTGGCTGTAGGAAATATAGAAATATGTATGCATACACTTGTGTGCAACGGTCACTACTCCAAAAAATAAAGTTTCTTACCAAATGCAAATACATTAATTATAATAATTATTTGACTATAAATTTGAGATTTGTGGTAATCGTTGTCTAAGGAAAATTTTTCTTGTGTTCCCAAGGGGTTTCTTTTGAAATTTCAGATTTCGATTTGATAAGTATTTTCGTAAAAAATCGAAGAGACGAAATTTCGAATAAGAATTGTTTATTAATATTATTTGTTTTAAAATAATATTTCTAAATTTATTTGATAAATAAATAACATTAAACAAAAAATAAGTAAGTGGTATATTGTATTTTTTTGTTTGTTATTAAAAAAAATAAATTAAATTTCGCTCACATTTTATGCACAGGATTATTAGTAGACAACTAAATACCTACCTATATTTTTAAAAACGTTTATACTTAATGTTTTTAAATACCTACAAGATTTGTTTAAATTTTGTCTTCAAATGATCTTGGTGTGCTTATATTGAGTATTTAACAATATACATTTAAAACTAATGTCATTTTAAAAAATCGTCAATTTTCAAAAACATTGATTATATTTTATTGTCTCAGAATTCAAAAAATTATAATAAATTTTTAATTTGAAAAAAGTTCAGTGAGTGGTTTTTGAAAAATCGATTTTCAAAAAAAAGTTGTAGTAGGTAGGTATATTTATTTTTCTTAAAAAAAAAAAACAATTTTTTTTTAAATTTGAATATGCACTTTTATTTATATTTTTAGGAAGCGTTTGCATAAAAAAATAATTTCAATCGGTTCATCGAATAGTAAATAAGTCAAAAATATGAAAAGTGGTTCTATAAGAACTGTAGCCCACTAATGTATTCAAAAATTTTGAGAATAACATAAGGTCACATAAATTACTATTTATGTTCTATGAGAAGTACCATTAAGAAGTACGCAAAACAAAATATTTTTTAATTAAAACTGGACTATACCAATTTAATAACACATTTTTTTGAAAATTCTTGGAGCCGTTTTTGAGATATATATTTTCTCCTTAACGTTTTTTAACATTTGTATGAGAGGTACGTGTTTTAAATCGATTACGTCGAAGTTTCGAAATATTAAGTTTTCAAAAAAAATGTTTTTTTTTTAATTTAATTTTTTTCTAAATTTGGACTTACATTAGTGTTAAATACTACGTTTCCACCGAACTTTAATCTCTTGTAGATTTACTAATCTCAAAAAGTGTTTCCACCGCTCCAAAAGTAGATTAATTTTGACAGCACTATTCAAAGTGCATATATCTTTTTATTTTCTCTTATGATGTAGAAGTGAGACAGGCAGCTTCATCTGTGTCAACCGAAGAGAAAAACTCACTTTCCCGATGAATGTGTTTATTTCGATATGGAAATAGGGTAGTTCGATTGAAGATTTAAATGATATTTATTATAAATCTTCATCTGAGAAGATTAAAATTTGTATGGTAAATCTTCAAGATTTGTAGGAGATTTAGCTAAATCTACTTAAATCTGGGTTTAGTGGTCGGTGGAAACGTAGTATAAGCTTTCTACGAGCTTCTGCATAAAAAAAAATTAAAAATAAATTACCAAAAAATACCTTTTCCCTTCATTAATGAACTGATTTTTTTATAAAAATTGTTGGAGCCGTGTTTGAGAAAAATAATATGTACCTTTTTGGTAAAAAAAAAGTATGGCAGGTTACTGTCATTTTTTCGTCTTAAAAAAACTGGGGGCATGTTTATGAAAAAAACGTTTAAGCTGTAAGCTCGTTCAGGCAGAGAGACGGAATTGCGGACCCATTTTTTCGTCTTCGCTATCATTGTAATGTCAAGTTTGATCAAAATCTCGAGTTCGATTTTTTTCGAATCCATAACTTGTAATATAGTACCTACATATATAATTTCGCTAGTAAAAATATAAAAAAAAATGTCTGTACTACCTAGGTACCTAAATACTTTATTAACAAATAAATCTGTCTGTGGAACAAAAAATTAAATTATTCCTAATACATATTTGAAAAAAAAAAAACAAAAAGTTCCTATGTACATACATAAGGCGTGTTTTTTCCAAGCCCCGGGGAAATTGGACGAAAAAAACGATGAGTAGGATTAACAATTTGCATGTTAAATCCAACAACAACTAATCCCCGGGGGTGCTTAGCTTCAACCCAGAGAATTCTCGGGGCTTAGCTATTGGAGAGGATACAAACTGTGCTACCAAAAACTTTTTCACTAAGTTATCGATAAAATGTATAGAAACTTCAAAACTGACATTTTGACATGTCAGATAATTATCGATTTTGTTTGGTTTGGTTGAACATTTGGTCTAAGTGTGTCAGTTGTTTTCCTGACGGCCATGTCAACCTAACCTAACCTACCTTTTAATATAAATTCCGCAACACAACAACAAACCAATTTTAACATTTTTCGCTTTTGTATTGTCTCTATGGTTTTTTCCACCTCGCCATGAGCACAACCTTTTACAGCGATTTTCATTTTTGCGTTTATTTTTTTATAGATATATTAAAACTTGACTGTGAAATTATTATTAAATAAAAAAGCATCATCGCTTCCCAGATCAGCGAAATCAAGCCCGTGGTTAGTACTTCGATGGGGGACCGTCGGAAACCAACCACGTGTTGTTGACATGTGTTTCTTCTGTTGTGTGTTCTTCCTATCTCTGTCTCTCTCTGTTGTATTAATGTATGTAAAAGTTTAAGCCAATGGTCTAGTTGCCAGTGCTTCTGTGTCTCTACTTCGTAGATTGATCTGCGGAGTAGTATAAAATGTAATATAATGTAATAAAAAAAACATTTCCAGAAGTTGATATTCGTTCAATTAACAAGAATTGAATGAACAACAAAACAAAGGTTTCTCTGAGAAGATTGTTTTCGGCTGTGTTTTGTTGTACACGCTCTTGCTCAGACCTATATTCCTAATGACATAGGGACTGAGTGTCCCGCCCGAATAAGCAACTCGTCCACTAATATCATGTCACCAGTGACCGACGAATGGGGTAGTTTTCAAGTAGTTGAATTCTATGTACCACTGTATATATGAAACTTAAATTAAAAGAAAATCACATCGGCTAAAAACAATCTCCAAAATACTTGATTTCAATTTTCAAATTACTTGATTCAAATTTGTTTGTATAAATAATTATTATCTTGGTTCTTTTTATGTTATTTTAATAGAAAAGTGGTTTAAATTCAATAAATATATCGAAATTACACAACACAAATCAACCCGATGATTTTTAGAAGAATGAGGATGAGGCAAACAAAGATGTATATTTTTGTCTTGCATTACAGCTGTTCTTCAAATGTCATCTTGCAAATTAATAGTGCTACAAAGTATTTCACATAAGCGCCTTGGTCATTTTTTTCAACCAATTCCCCCGGGGATTGCAAAAAAACGCACTTATAATTGTATGTAGGTGGGCATCTGGGTACAATGTACATACCTAAACAAAAATATTGAAATACCGCAACATCGCTATGCTATTTGTGCATAGAAAAAGTGAAAAGTAGCAACGTTGCTACAATTCAAAATCCTAAAATATCCAAAATTTGAAAGAAAAATTTAAAATAAATTCTATAATAACCTATACATGCATGTACCCATATACATTCTTACTTCAAATGCATGTATACGGCAATAGCCTTGATATAATTTATTTATACCCGCCATATCTTCCTTTTACCACCATATACATTAATAATGGGTTTTCCAATAAGAGGTGTTATTTTGATATTCAAAAAAAAGAAATGCGTTGTTGAAGCGTGTATCGTTCCATTTTTATTAATAGCGTAGTTTCTACTTGTCAAATGTCAAAAAATGACAGCTTCAAAAGTGACAGCTACCGAAATAGCGGGCTATTCAAAATAACACCTCCTTATTGGAAAACCCTGGAAAACCCTTGGGTTTTCCAATAAGAGGTGTTATTTTGATATTCAAAAAAAAGAAATGCGTTGTTGAAGCGTGTATCGTTCCATTTTTATTAATATCGTAGTTTCTACTTGTCAAATGTCAAAAAATGACAGCTTCAAAAGTGACAGCTACCGAATTAGCGGGCTATTCAAAATAACACCTCTTATTGGAAAACCCCTTATATACCTAGATACTGTGCTACATTCATACAAACCTCAAGCTGCGTCGCCATCTTTTAATAGGTTAAAAAGTTGGATTCTTCCCGTACTACATCCATATACTAGTAAGCTAACTGAACATTACGTGAAAAAGTGAAGTCCAGGGACCAAATTCCGCAAAATGCAGTACTCTCTCTGTACGCGAAAAATGGGGTACATATATGCAAATGTTTGTTGATGCGGATAAAATAAAAAACGTATTTATTGATATACAAAATTTTAAATGATAATATTAGCAAAGCAGGAGATACAATAAGGGTGTTCATGTAACGGCGGAAAATCCAGATAAACCTCAGAAACTAGATAATTTTAACCCCGCCAAAATAAACTGTCAAAGTTTGTATGGGAAAAATATTCTGCAAATCAGATAAAATTATCTCAAGCATTTGATGTAGAAAGAAAATAAATAAACCTCATAAATTTATTTCAAAGAACATCTGATTGTTTCCCACATTTACGCAAGTATTTGTATGGGGATATTCATGCAAACGCCTGGTAGAAAATTATATCTTTCTGCAAGCGTTGCATGAATACTCAATAACATCAAAAATTAAATATATTGTTAAAAACTTCTTTGAAAAAAATGTTTTAAAAGTACAATAATTTGTATTTTGGATTTTCCCCAGAAAAAACGAAATGAAGATGAATAAAGAATCAAAGATTTTTTTTAGCTCTGACATACAGTCACAAAAAAAAATTCGATACAGATACGTTCGTAAGCGAAGCAAAAAAGTATCGGTTTTAGTAGTGAATCCCATTTTTTTAAAAGGCAATCGACATAATGAGAATGGTTTTATCGGAGCAAATTACCTCTTTGTTATCGATAATGCGTATGTAAATTACAATTTTTGTCTGTAATGGCAATGGCATGCCTAACACGCGGTCTCCATTAGCGATAAATTTAAAAGCAAACGCAAAAGCAATACTGCTCATCGCTTGCTTTATCGCAAGGAGAACTCTCATTTTGTTATGGCGTTTCCAAATATCATTTCTTGTTGTTGTTTCTACCAGCATCAATTTCCTTCGACATTCTTCAGTAACTAAAAAAAGTATGCTATGAAATGCCCACCAACGAAAATGTATCTGTCTCTCTGCTACCTGCTTTCTGCTATTGCGTTTGCTTTTAAATTTATCGCTAATGGAGATCGCGTTAATGGAGACCGCATGTAAGGCTTCGCGTACAGTGGTGCGACGAAGTGATGCGATGCGAGTAGCGTTATACATTCATTCTTATATACGTACGCACAATGAAGCGATATTTGTTGCAAGTTTCTCACATACCTAGCGGAAGCATCTCGCTCACAAACTCTTCTGACTACTTTTCAAGTGATCTTGTGGGAGAATTGTTTGTTTTGACTTCAACGTCAAGAAAAAAATCAAACTATTTAATCACAAATAAGCCATAATAAGTTCGGAAAGCTTCGTACGTTTCACCCCTCCAAAAACCAATATTTTACATTGTTGGATTTGTACCTTTGAAACTCTTTTTTTAATTCATTTTTATTTAATATTAACTTATAACTATATTAAAGCTAGACAAAAATGTTTAAAACTAGCCTAATTATCAATAACTTACAACTAATTTACTGGCCCTTTACGGGCGCTCTAAACTAAGCAATGGGGACGTTCACTCAATTATTCTCAGCAATCTGGAATAACTTTCTCTTGTTGTAATGCGTACAAAAACACATCTGATGAAAAAACAGTTGTTCTCATGAAAGCTATCTTGAGTTATCCCAAATAATTTGGAATAACTAGCTATCGGAGAACAAATGTATAGAACAGCTGACTGCTAAATTGATTTGGTATGCTATTGGGGACGTTCACTCAATTATTCTCAGCAATCTGGAATAATTTTCTGTTGTTGTAATGCGTGCAAAACCACATCTGATGAAAAAACAGCTGCTCTCATGAAACCTATCTTGAGTTATCCCAAAAAAATTGGAATAACTAGCTATCCGAGAACAAATGTATAGAACCAGCTGACTGCAAAATTCGTTGGTATGCGTTTTGCTTTGATTTTTTGACAGCTGAGGCTTTACATGCATCTTCATCTTCATCTGCATTGACATCTGCAAAAAAAGAGGAAACAAAATAAAAAATTCATACTTGTGCGATAGAGAGCGAAAACCAAAATGGAGATCATCTTCATGTATGAAGATTATAGGAAGTACGAACCTGAAGATTGCAGATTATAGTGAAGATGAACATGTTCATCTTCATTATAGCATTTTCATCTGCACCATAATTTGTTTCGTTCAGATAACGAATTTTCAAGTTTTTTTTTACTATTTCACCTCAGTTTGCTTAAAAACAACGAAAAAAGCGAAAATTTTCTTCTCAAAACTACATACCTGAACGCTAAGAACATGTGATTGTGAGATGTGTCAAGGAAGTTATAGCAGAGTTCCAGTAAGTTATTAGTGTGTACCCTGTCTTACTCTTATGTTAGTTTTATATTATTGGCCCGCTCTACTTTTCTTCAAGTCTGCAGATGCAGATCCATGTAAAGCCGCCTTTCAGCTAACCTATCTGATTCGTCCACAGATACTCCGATAGCTTGGTATCCGAGAATAAATGAGTGGATGCCCGCAATAACTCTTAAACTTTGAAACTCTATCCATGAATAGATGTGAAATCGAAAAACAAAACAAAAACAAATTACTAGGGATGTGGTGTCTATGTGTCTATAGGAAAAGGAACATTATCGGTGGCGCAACCTAACTGATCCAGATTGCTTGGTGTTGTTGTAACGCCTAAGGAAAAAACAACTGATGAACTAAACATATGTTGTCAAACACAAATCTCAAGCTACCCAAAAATTATTGGATTCGTTGAGATTCGTTTGGAAATGTGAGGAACAACTGATTCAAAACTTCAGATGTGTATGCAATACAACTGACATAATGAGAAAGCCAGCTGAATCGTTCGAAAAAAAATCTGTTACAAAAGTATCTTGGATAGCATATCGGCCGCGCACCGAACGAGGCTAAAGATTCTTGCGTGAGTTTTAATCAATATGGCTATTGGAAGAGAAACGGAAATGTTACTTGTGTGCGGGTTTCAGCTTGTTATAAAATGTCAAAAGACAGCAGAGGTTTCGTGTATTTATGTTATTAGTTTATGGATTTAATTTCAGTGCTTGTTTTTTTTTTATTTTATCCTTTCTTAATTCGAAGTCGCTTCTGGCATCGCATCGCTTTGTCGCACCACTGTACGCGCAGCCTTAGTTCACGAGGCCTTTCTTGCCCAAATGGTAAGTTAATCTAATCTAATTCTACCACCTGGTAAATTAAGCAAATGGTGAAATACCTTTGGTAAATTACTACAAAAAATAATCGAATATTGGAAAGCACCACAAAAACGTGCTCATAACCTTTCCATACAATTATGGAAAGCTACTTTTCAGATTCCAATTTTTCGCGCTAAATGTCATTTGCAATTTTCACATTTGTTTTTGACGGAGAATGAGGGAAGAAAAGATAAATTAATATAAAATCTTCATTTAAAAAAATTAATATTGCTGTTTATTTATATAGAAATCATAAAAGGTATTTAATTTATTATTATTGGTCTTTCTAAAATATAAAAATTATATCTATAAATTGTTAGAATACAAAAAAGAAACCAACAAAAATGCAACTCTCGTCAGAATCACACAATTTGTCATTCAATCTCATTTCCAAAGAAGTTCAACGCGTGGGACTTCGTTTTCAAAAATTTGCAGGCCGACACGATGCTCCGCATAGAATAAAAAGTGAAAATCTAAAAAAATGGGACTCCAATGATTTGGATATTGATATAAATTATTTGAGGTCATTGGATCCAAAAGAATGGAAGGATCAAGATCATTACGCAGTTTTGGGGTTAGGAAGCTTAAGGTAAACTATTTTTTTTTGTCTCGCTCTTCAAGATAAACGAAAGCATGCTTAGCTTATAGTTATTGGTTTTCCTTGGGACTCGTCTTTCAGATTTAATGCTACAGATGATGATATTAGAAGGGCATATAGGAAAATGGTTCTACAACATCATCCCGACAAAAGAAAAGCCAAAGGCGAGGAAGTCAATGCGGACACGGATTATTTTACTTGTATTACCAAGGCTTATGAAATATTAGGTAAGTACTCTTGCTTGATACGTTTTAAATAGATTGCCAGTTTATAGCCGAAGCTATCAATCAAGGTACTCAAAAAACCAGAAGGGCATATGATTCAGTTGACCCCAAATTCGATGATAACCTCCCCAGTCAATCGGCAATTGAAAATAACTTTTATGAAGTCTTTAATAAGTATTTTGGACTTAATTCGAGATGGAGCGAAAGGAAGAACGTACCGGTATTTGGAAATGAAGATGCAAAGCGGGAAGATGTTGATCATTTCTATAGTTTCTGGTATGACTTTGAATCTTGGCGAGAATTCAGTTATTTGGACGAGGAGGACAAAGAGAAGGGCCAGGATCGTGACGAGAGACGTTGGATTGAGAAGCAAAACAAAGTGGCGCGTATCAAGAGAAAAAAGGAAGAAATGTCCAGAATTCGTGCTCTGGTTGATTTGGCCTACAACAATGATAAGCGGATAACGAAATTCAAAAACGAAGAGAAGCAAAGAAAGTTGGCACTCAAGAGAGCTAAGATGGATGCAGCCCAGGCACAGAAAGAAGAGATAGAGCGAGCTTTAAGAGAGGCCCAGTTGGCAAAAGAAAAGGCCGACAAAGCCGAACAGAAAAGAATTGAGAAGATTCGCGTGGAGAAGGAACAATACAAGAAGGCTATGAAGAAGGAACGAAAAATGCTTAGGGATCGTGCAAGGGAGAACAACTACTACTCGAACACTGACAAGGACGTCCTCCGCAATATGGAAGGAGTAGAAAGGGTGTGCGAAATGCTCACCTTGCCTGAGCTTCAAGACCTAAATAGAAAAATTGAAGAGAACAGCAGTCAGATCTTTTTCGATGTGCTGAAAGAAATCGACAACAAATTAAGTAAAGAACGTGAAGAGAGCAGCCATGCCAAGATAGAGAATCGATCGGCTTTGAAGTCTTTAGCAAAAAGCGATCCATGGACAAATGATAGTATTCAAATTTTAATTAAAGCCGTAAATCTGTTTCCGGCTGGGACAGCCCAACGATGGGATGTTATAGCCACATTTATGAATCAACACGCAAACAGCGAGGTAAATTTCACTTCAAGAGATGTCCTGAGCAAAGCCAAATCGTTGCAACAGGGTGATTTCTCGAAGAGTACTTTGAAAACCGAAGCGAACGATGCGGCTTTTCAGAGTTTCCAAAAGTCAAAGAAGGAAATTCAAGTTGTTCCGGATAATGTCTTGGCGGAGGAATATGATACGGCAACGGCTAATTCTAATTCGAATAATATTAACGATAAGAAAAAGACACCACCACCATCAGAGCCGGCAGAACCAGCTGCAATTTCGGATGGCGCTACTCCAACTCCTACGGCACCACAACAGACATCTAATAAGACAACTGTGCAAAATTCATCGGCAAAAACATGGACTAAGGAAGAACAAGCGCTATTGGAGCAAGCTATTAAGTCATTTCCTATTTCTACTCCGGATCGTTGGGAGAGAATTGCCGAATGCATCCCGAATCGAAGTAAGAAAGATTGCTTGAAACGGGTCAAAGAGTTGGTTGACTTAGTTAATTCCAAAAAGGATGCTAAGCAGGCAACGAAATAGGTACCTAGATGTTTTATTTTGAAATATAAAAAAATACCAACAAAATTGTAATTTAATGCGTTTTTTATTTAAAATCTCCATTTTCGTTTTCTACGAGCTTCGAGGTAATGTAATTATTGAAATATAAGATCAGGACATTTTCTTGAGAAGAAATTTAATAATTATTCAACCACCCTATGGAGGTATACGTTCGGAAGGTTTCCGAAACGAAAGCTAGATCGGAACTTCCCAAGTATCTGTTGCGGAACAAAATAAAATGAAGCATACAATCGCGTTTGTTTTATATATCAGTGAATTGACCTCATCCGCAATGTCTTGCCCAAATTTTGCAAAAATTCAAAAATGTCTCGTGTTGAATTATTCACGTTTTTTTTTTTTTTTTTTTTTTGTTAAATATGGTTACGTAATTACTCTCAAAATAAATTATTAATATTTTACTTAAATTTTTGGCCATTTTAAACCAGATTCCGTATAACTTTTCATTGGAGAACTTCGAAAGATATGCAACGCAAAGAATTCTTTACAGAGATTTCATTTTTTATTACATACAAATGACGGGTCCAGTGAGAGAGGTTTGTCTGTGAGGTATGTTTGGACCGCTATAATGATATTTTATAGCTAGAGAGATGATGGAATAGAAAAACAGTTGATAATATGGATAAAATGAACGAAGAATAGTAATAATTAGATCACGCAAACAACATAAATGTTAAAAAAGTAGCCAAGTTCTTATAAACACAACAACCGTTGCTTACCAAGTCAGCCGCGAAAAGTAGTGAAATCTTAAAGTACGCCAAGTTCTAAGTTTATTAATGTTAAATATCAAATATTTTAAGTAGAGTAATATGGAAGAACCTCAAAATTATCGTAGAAATATGTTATTTAATGATTACTAGGTTCGTTCGTTGAACTTTGCCCAGTGTCGACCTAGGTTTTTCTTTTGACAACCTCAAAAGTTGTGAAAAGACATGTGTTCTTCGGTTCTAAAAAAACAGCCGAGGGCATTTATGGGCTTTTCGATTGGCCATCCACAAAACGACAGTTATTACTCTAATAGCTAGTTTCATTTAAGAAAAAAATATGATCTTTCTGACAAAAGATTTCATCTTTTTGAATTTTGAGAGTTTCATTTCAAAAAGAGCAAATCTAGATCAGATCTCAACACGAAAGATCTCATCTTTGGTGGGTATGCCGATTTGATCTGAATGCACGCATACATGTAAAACGTTTTTTCTGTCAAACATCAAATGGAAACTATTTTGTTATTAATTTATTGTGAAATTGTGCCAATCCTTGCTAAATAATTAAACTAAAAAATAAACAAATAATAGACGAAGAAGTTAATAAAATAAATTTTATAAATTTAGTGGAGTTTTTTATTGCTTTGGCTTCATCTTCCTCATCATCTGATGATGAAGATGTTTTTTTTTTTCAGAAATGTGTGTGTCAGTCATTCAGCATTGGCCGCGATCGGTGCAATGCCGATAGGCTACCCAAGATACCTTAGTAGCGGGTTTGTTTTCGAACGATACAGGTAGCTTTCTCTGTTAAGTCAGTTGTATTGCATACAAATCTGAAGTTTTGAATCAGCTGTTCCTCACATTTCCAAACGAATCTCAACGAATCCAATAATTTTTGGGTAGCTTGAGATTTGTGTTTGACAACATATGTTTAGTTCATCAGCCGTTTTTTCCTTAGGCGTTACAACAACACCAAGCAATCCGGATCGGTTAGGTTGCGCCACCGAACGAGGCCATTTTTGGGTAACTTGAGATTTGTGTTTGACAACATATGTTTAGTTCATCAGCTGGTTTTTCCTTAGGCATTACAACAACACAACGCAAACCGGATTGCTTTATATATGCCACCGAACGCGGCCAATACTAAAATTAAATTTGGACACATACCCCGTTTATATGAGTGAATTGAGGAATCGAACCGAATTGAGATTTCGATTCAGGTATAGAATAAACAACAAAAACATGCAACAGAAAAAAATACAAAGAAAACGGAAACCCACTGAACACTAAAAAAAAAACTATTGGTGCACACGTACACCAAGAATCAGATGTGAATTCGATTCTTCAATTCCTCGATTCAGCTATATAAATACATTTTCAATTCGATTCAGCTCTTCTAGTGCGATCGGTTCGAGTAATCCTATTTTAATCCGATTCAAGTATAAAAAAACCTAAATCCTGATTCAATACCGATTCAGTTCTCCATATAAAGGTAGTAACGGAGTTTCATTTAAAAGATCAAATCTCCATTTTGAGAGGAGTTCTTTGAAATTTAAATGAAACTCGCTATAAGTCGAAAAGAAAACGATACTGGATTTCATTCAGAATCGAAAACAGAACCGCTAATACAATCACATAATTAAAATGTCAAAATCATCGGGTTGATTTGTTGTGTAATTTCGATGTGTTTATTGAATTTAAACTATTTTTCTGGTAAAATAACATAAAAAGAAACAAGCTATAATTATTATTGATACAAGAAAATGTGTTACTAAATTGAAATCAAGTGCTTGGGAAATTCTTTTTAGCCGATGTGATTTTTTAAATTTAATTTTCACAATTACAGTCATACATGCAATTCAGAATCAGTCAAATTGTTTCCAAGTGTTTTATTGGGGGAACGTATTCCGGACGGCCAATCGAAAAGGCCATTAATTTTATGTTGCAGAAAAGCAAGTTAAGTCATTTAATTTTATCGCTATGTCGCAATAGTTGTGTGTTCGCCTGTCAACCTCATTTTCACAGGTTCGATCGTTGCCGTAGTCTACATATGTCCTCTTATTTTTTTATGTCGATTTCGTTTCAATAATTAGGATTCGCTACTAAAACCAATACTTTTTGGCTTTGAAAAGAACGATTACGGACGGAATCTCTTTTTGGGACTGTGTGTATTGCTTGGCAGCTCTAAAAAAAAAATCAAATCTTCAATTCGTTAAAACATAATCATTTCGTTTTAATTTCCCGATTCCGACGCGGGGGAGTTCCTAAACCCACTTGCACTTTTTTAATATTTGTTTCCAAGAAGTTTTTAACAATTTTTTTTATTTTTTAATATATTAATTTACTTTTTCTGTACACCGCCACAAAATAAAAATTAATTCACAACACAACAATTGAGAAACGTCAAAACAAATATTGTAGTGTGTGTACGAATCTGTGCACAAATCCGTTTTGAATCCGTCTCCAAAAAGAGATTTAATACGGATCTGTTTTTCCAAAAAAATATTGGTTTTAATTTGAAACGAATTTGATTTTCAGAAAAAAATTGACGGCGGATCGACGGCAAGTCGATGTTTTAGTTGAAACGAAATCGACATTACATTAAAAACCAATTCCAAAATAAAATGTCATACAATGAGTTGCTGTTTACTCATTGTCATTACTCCCCTTTGACACAGGGAAACGAGTTGCTGGAGATTTTTTTGACGTTTTCCTTTATTTGCTTTGTAGCTTTCACACGAAGAATTTGATGAGGAAACTGAGTTGCTCGTTTTTTTAATTGCTCTTGATTTGACACTCGCTTTTTGTAAAAAAAACAATTTGCTTCGCGGCTGGAAAATTCTACACAATTGTGATTTATAAATTAACCGCAGCTTATTTTTAGAAAAATAAATTCAAAATAAAGAAACCTGGTGCGATTAAATAAATAAATAGGTAAATGTTGTTTTTTTTTTGTTGTAGTTGTTAATAATGGTTTGCTAAATTAATATATTACAAGGTCACGGAAAACAATGAACCAGGAGAAAATTGATTTGTGTGCAGATTTGTTGTGCGTTTCTCTTGCCATCCAAATCTTGGACCCAACACATGATAGTGATGATGGGAAGATTATATTGGGCTTATTGGAAGGCACCGAAGCTTTATTGGTACAGTTGGACATATAAACAACTGACAGGATGATATGACTGATACCTGTGGTGCTGCATGCTGCTGCCTGCTGCTGCTGCTGCAGCTGCTCGGTAAATCAAGGAACGTCATTATAAACCAAATGTGATGATGAAGCACCAAGCTGAGAGCTTAGTTGGTCCGTGCGTTTTTGTTCTCGATTTTATTATTAATTTAAAATTTATAGCAACACGTTGCGGATTCATCCGAAGCTTGGCGATTAAATGTCACAATCATGCCATGCATGTCTTCTCTTATAGCGAGTTTCACTCAAGAAAAGATTGACTCTTTCTGTACAAAGATTGAATCTTTTTGAATTTTGAGAGTTTCATTCCAACAAAAAGATCAGATCTAGATCAAATCTTATAGCGAGTTTCATTCAAGAAAATATTGGCTCGTCTATCAAAAGATTGGGTTTTTTTTAATTTTGAGAGTTTCATTCCAACAAAAATAGCAAATCTAGATCCGATCTCAACACAAAAGATCTGATCTCTGATGGGTTGGTAGATTTGATCTGAATGCACACATACATGTAAAACGTCTTTTCTCTCAAACATCAAGTGGAAAATATTTTGTTAATAATTTCTTGTGAAATTGTTCCAGTCCGTGCTAAATATTATAAATTTAGTGGAGTTTTTGATTGCTTCGTCTTTATCATCTTCGTCATCTGACGATGAAGATATATGTTTTTTTTTCTTCAGGAACGTGTGTTTCAGTCATTCACCAATACTACAATTTAATCTAGAAAAAGGTTTCATTGAAAAGAAATTTGAATGAAACTTGCTATTATCTGTTCTTCCGATGGTCTCCGAACTCTGACAACGAATCACATGCGGAACTTTGTACGACGACGGCCGGTTGCCGTAACAACAATAAATAAAAATACAAATAAAATTAGAAATGTTGGAGATGTCGTCTGAACTGAAAGTAAAATTTTGTATGCATTTTTATATCATTCACATGTAGGTACATACATTATGTAAATATACGTGAGTAGAGGTATATTGTATATGTGTTTTGTTTATTTAAACAAAAATGTCTGGTTGAAATGATGGAGGCCAAGCCATACCTTGATAGGAATTTTTCTCGAGGTTACGATAGTAGGCCTTATTATTCTGCAACAATCCAAGGTGATTTATGTAATTAATAACAATTCTGGGCAAGTGGGCGGATACCACGCCCCTTGAATGCTAAATATCCAATTTTAAAATTTTGCCTTTGCTTGCACTTTAGATCTACCGCTGGCGCTGTATTAAATTTCATCATTTTACAGCAATCAGAAGTGCTCCAAATAATTTAAATCAATTCTATAAAAATGGGCGGGTAACACGCTCCCTGAATGAAAAATCTTGAATTTTCCTTTGAATACACCACAAGGACTACCGTTTTGCGGAATTACAAGATTCTCCGATGTCAGGAAGGGCTCCATAATTTTGATGATCTGTCAGTGAGTCAGTTACGGTTTTTGCGATTTGGCAGTCTTATGTCGTTTTTATTTGGCAATCCGGAAGCCTTGCAGGCTCTTCTGAAAGCGTTCACTTGGCAAAAAATGACAGTTCTAATTCTGAAAAGAAGAGAATTTTGCTTCTGGATTTGAAATCAGAATCAGACCCAGAAGCACTCACACATTCATATACTTGAACGTCAAACTCGACCGTTGTCATTTTTTGTATCATAATTGTGCAACAAACATTTTTTTTTGAATTTGAATATTCTCACGTACACAATTATTTTCACACATACAATCTCATTAAAATTCAGAATCGTCAGAATCACACAAAAGTGTCCCAGATCGGAGAACAATTCCGGATTGCCAAATAAAAACGCCATTATATCTCGAAAACAACTAATGCTAAAGAAGAAATTTGGTGAGCTACCTAAACCTGCTGTGCTTAGTAAATGCTTCTTTCTGACTTTATTGGTACTGTAGTTAGGGGGGGGGGGGGGGGGGGTTGAAAATCGCCTGAGTAAAGGGAGAAAAAAAGGTAAATTCCATTTAGAGTTATATAATAATTTGAAATCTGCAAATTTAAATGCAAAGATAAAATAGAATAACGAAAACATAGAAGAAGTTTTTAAAAAATTGTATAAGAACTGTATAATTTTTTGGTCAAAAATCACCCACATAATAAAAAATATTAAACTTATAACTATAAATGTCAATCATAAAAGTAAAGTTAAGCAGAAATTTTGTGTTGAGGTGAAATCTGTAAATCAAAACAATTTTCTTAAACCGTGAAGTAATTTATTTTTCATTTAGTCCATGGCGAAATATTGTTCCATTTCCCGATTTGCAATGCAAATTATTTTATTTTTCCAAGTTAAGTCCTATTGTAAACTATTTATAATGAAAACTTTAGAGATACATTGTGAAATAGGCCCTAAATATTTTAAATTAATGTTTAAATTTATTTTTGTTATTTTCATAAAATCAAAAAATTATACCACTTTATTAACATAAGCAGACGAAAAAATGTTACATTATTTTTTTTTTATTAAAAAAAATGTGTATAAGTTTTTGAATGTACGACGATTAAAATTAAAAATTGGCATTTATTTTTTTTTAAATAATCGTTTAAATAAAAATATTTTTTAACACATTTATTTATTTATTTATTTATTTATTTCTCTCAACTACACACAAACATTATGCTTCAGTTGAATCAAAAATGTAGGTATAAAATAATGAATAGATAAGCAAAAACATAATTATTTAATAATAAAAAAAAATATTAACATTTTAAAAAAAGCATTTAAGAAATGGAAAGATTATATTATAATAATAATTAGGAAGATAACAATTTTTTTTTAAGACTGTTCTTTGACAAGTTAAAATCTATACAATCATAAAAACAATTAAAATCAATGCACATGACATTTAAAGTTTCATTTAAACCATAATTAGATCTGGCAAAAGAAGTATAAAAAAAATCAGAGTTACGATTTATTCTGGATCGAGAATTTATATTCAGCATACTGAGGATGTGAGAGGAACAAATTGATCCAGATAGTAATTGAAACAGGAATAGAACATTATTCACTTCCCTTCTTTTTTTCAGCGTCGATAGGTTTAATAGATTCAAACGATTTTCATAAGACGGAAGACGGTGATTTGGATCCCATGGAAGTTGACGAAGGACGAATAACAAAAACTGTTTTTGAACACTTTCAATTTTATTTATTGAAACATTATACATAGGACACCATACGCAGCTACAATACTCCAAGACGGGACGGACGAGGCCGCAGTAAAGGGTTTTCGATATATAAGGGTCATTTAATTCTTTAGAAAACCTCTTAATTAATCCGAGGCGACTTCTTGCCTTACTAGTGATAACGTGAATATGGCAGTTAAATGACAATTTTGCATCAAATAAGACTCCCAAATCATTAAATGTGTCAACACGATCAACCAAGCATTCATCAATGTAATACGAGGAATCAATGGGGTTTTTCATCCTGGTGTACGACATCACTTTGCACTTTTTAGTATTCAGTTCCATTCCATTTGAAACACACCATTCAAAGGCTCTGTCAATATCATCCTGCAGAAACAGATATCCATTGAGTTCGAAAAGCTATAGAACATTTTGAAGTCATCTGCGAAGATTAGTATTTTTGAGTAGAGAATATTCATACCAATGTCATTAATATACAGGACGAAGAGAAGTGGACCAATATGACTACCTTGAGGAACTCCGGACAGCACATTAATAATTTTAGATAGGCAGTTTTTAAAGCGAACATATTGAATACGATTTTTTAAATACGATTTGATCCAATCAATTATCCACGCTGGAAATCCATACCTTTCCAACTTAAGAAAAAGTATAGAATGACTGACCCTATCAAATGCTTTACTTAGATCAGCGTAAAAAACATCAGTTTGGAGTTTATTTTGTATATTTATATTAATTTGGTTTGTGAATTCGAGAAGATTTGTAGTTGTAGACTTTTGTAGACAAAATCCATGTTGTTCAGGAACGATTAATGACTTACAGAAAAATTGAATATGTTTCGAAACTATATTTTCAAACAACTTTGGTATGCATGAAAGTTTTGCAATACCTCTATAATTCTCAACATTGTTTTTATTTCCACACTTGTGAAGAGGTAAAATAAACGAAGACTTCCACAGTTCAGGAAAAACACCAGAAGATAAGGAACAGTTAAATATGTGTGTAATCGCAGCACAAATGTAAGACTTACAAGTTTTAACAAATATAGACGGAATATTGTCAGGACCAAACGAATATGTACTTTTTAAGCCGTCAATATATTGCACTACTTCCACTTCAGACAGCCTTAACGTAGGTATATCACAGTTAAATTGATTTCGGATTAAATTATCACAGTATTTGGGATTGCACGAGGTATATGTTTGTTGGAAAAAATCAGCAAATAAATTACTTATATCTATATCACAGGAAGAGGACTTATTTTTATATTGCACGGATGTTGGAAAATTTGAATTTTTCCTTTTAGAGTTTATATATTTCCAAAAGTACTTAGGGTTATTTTTAATATTGCACTTTATTTTACTTAAATAGTTCTTATAGGCTGTCCTTAAGGAACTTTTAAATAGTTTTCGATAGTAACAGAACTGATAATAAAAGTTAATTGCGTGTGTTCTCCTCCATTTTTTAAAAAATACGTTTTTTAGGTTTCATATACGTCTTAAATCTTTAGAAAGCCATTGAACTGATGATGCTATAGACAATTTCTTTTTAACAGGAACACAAAGATTAAGACAGTCTTGCAAGATATCATAAAAGTTCACGACACATAAATTAACATCATTACAATCCATTTACTTGACCAATCCACATTGCAAAAATATTGTTCCAATTTTGCCAGGTGAATTTTCTTGAAGTTGAAATTTTTTAACGAAGACGAATTTGTAACATTTGGCTTTTCATCAACACATAATGGCAAATAACACTGAAAAGCATTATGATGTGGAACCTTTGGCAAAAGCCAGTCGTCTACATCCAAAGTTTCGCAAGAAACAGAACAATCAGTAAAGACAAGATCGAGGTAACGCAAACACTCATTCGGCAATCCATTAATTTGATTGAGTCCAGTTAACAGCACGGCTTCAACAAAGTTCCTTTCATAAACAGGACCCTGTACATATTTGTTTATTAAATTGTTTTGTTTTTAACTTTACCAAATAAGAATAATTTATTTATTTTTTTTTAATGTAAAAAAAATATATTATACTCTACTTGAGCCCCATTTTCTTAATTTATCAAACGGGTATATATTTTTTACATGAAAATTTAACAAATTATACAAATAATTGATAACAGTTAGTAGGAAGGGATTATTTTCGCTTATCCAATTGGTGTATTTTTGATTTACAAAAATAATAATATACCTACCTATAAAGAAATTCTTATGAGAAAATTAACATAACATAAATTTAATTATGTTTAAAAAATCCTTATTAGCTTAGTACGGACAATGCTTTAAGATCTTAATTACAATTATGAAACTTCTCTAAAACAGCTATAGTATTTGTATTTTAGATAAGTATATGTGCTAAAATAAAATATAAATAAATGCGTTTAAAAATGTAACATTTAGTTGGAAGACCCTGTAGTTGCAGTAAATGGAGTATTCATAGT
Organism: Philhelius pedissequus; assembly: GCA_910595825.1. NCBI lineage: Eukaryota > Metazoa > Arthropoda > Insecta > Diptera > Syrphidae > Philhelius > Philhelius pedissequus. The sequence continues at coordinate 34,808,516 of OU343163.1, forward strand.
CATTTTTAAGCTGTGTCTAAGTTAAACCTAGATTTAGTTGAATTTTTGGACGTTGGTTCTATTTTTATAAGTTTATCATTCCAAAATATTTGAAGGTTTATGCGTAGTAAGACAAGTTAATAATCTTATAGACCAAGATCCCATGGCCGGCAGACATACGTTATTTTATCATAGCTGATTTTTTTCTGTGAATAGATACTGAAGTAGATAAGAACGAATGGACATTCCGAATTTTCAAATTAAAGGTGTCTGCCAGGCGAAACGCCCCACTGTAATTGTTTGACAAGTGTCAAACAAATTTTGAGACACTATCCCCTTAAACATATCAAAAAATCAGCTTTGATAAAATAACTAACGTAGTTGGGTATGCACTGTTAAAATTGCATATTGCCGAAAAGCCCCAGCTTTGAAAATTCGGAATGTCCATTCGTTCTTATCTACTTTGGTATCTATTGACAGAAAAAAATTCAGCTATGATAAAATGACGTATGTCTGCCAGCAATTTAATTTTGGACTATTATAAAAATATAAAACAAACAATTTGTAAGTAAGATCGGTCTGTTTTCATTGAGCCAAAATTGTCTTAAGCTGTAGTTTAGTAAAACCTAGGTTTATCAGCAAATATAAATATGCCCCTATGGTTTTTAAGCCAAGGGCACCCCTTAGCTTTCCAATGTCAAGGTGGGTTTTTCATATTCACCTCATTAATTTAATGACCTTAGAAAGCTAAGGTTGGGTGTGCATCAATAGTATGTTAAGTTGTAAATGGAATGAATTTCATTGCATTTATTTTTTAAATATGATTTCCAGCATATGTTCGCCGCGGCAACGAGTTATGTAGTCCATTCGACCAGTCCAATTTTTTTACTACTTTTTCCAACAAATCTGATTTCCAATGCTTCATGAGTTTCTGGTTTGTCGGGTCGATTATGTTGACCGTAAAATGGACGAAATGCTCTATGAACTTCGATACTAGATTTATTTTGTTTTAAAAGTAAATTTCCACGATTTGGAAGCATTGTTCCTGCGTTAAACGATTCATGATGAATTGCCAAACCTTACTGAGCAGAAATGTCAACAGAGTTTGACATTTTCAACTGTCAAACCATAGACATCAACCATTGAAAATTCGTATACAGCTAAAAAAACACCCTGTAGTTTTTTGCACAATTGTGATAAACAAAATTATAATTGTCGAGTTTGACGTTTAAGGTATATGAATGTGTGAGTGCTTCTGGTGTCGATTCTGATTTCAAATCCAGAAGCAAAATTCTCTTCTTTTCAGAATCAGAACTGTCATTTCTTCTCAAGTCAACAGTTTCAGAGCAGAAATGTCAACAGAGTTTGACATTTTCAACTGTCAAACCATAGACATCAACCATTGAAAATTCTTATACAGCTAAAAAAACACCCTGTAGTTTTTTGCACAATTGTGATAAACAAAATTATAATTGTCGAGTTTGACGTTTAAGGTATATGAATGTGTGAGTGCTTCTGGTGTCGATTCTGATTTCAAATCCAGAAGCAAAATTCTCTTCTTTTCAGAATCAGAACTGTCATTTCTTCTCAAGTCAACAAAATAGGCGGATTTTCTTTTTTTTTGGCTCGGAGTAAAGAACTGGGCTGTCAAAAAATCGGTGTTTCTTTTTTAGCTCAGACACATATAATCGCTCAACTTGTGCTTCTTTTTACAATCAGATCTAAATCGGAACATGCTCAGAATAAAATGGCCAATCAAACCGAGCAAAAAGCTGAGCGCGGCTGAATTTACTCATAATTTTGACAGGGAAAGCAAAACAAATACAAAATAAAAATGAATTCGGAAAAGAAAGCTTTAAAGTTTTAATAATAAAACAAACCATAATTTATAATAACTTATGACAGTTCTGCCCCTAAGTATATTTCAAAATCAATTCCGAGAGCTCCAATCATGCTCTGCTCAGAGCGAACTCGATTCGCTCAGGTTCTGCTCAGTGATCTGCTCAGAGATAAAAAAGAAAAATGCCTATAAATGTTTATGAACCAATTATCTTTTTAATTATAGAAATGGAGTGGACATAATATTCTCTGCTCATTTCAATTTATCTGAAATAATATACATAATTAAATACTATCCAGGTGTTTATTATTTAAGCTAAATAAAAAATGCATTTAAATGTTTAAAAGCACAAAAAAAAAATATATACAATACAAATTAGGAGTTTAATGTGGCATAATATGTATAATATATGCAATTGTATATACAAACATGATAATCTATTTTGAATTTCAATTCTATATATAATTTTAAAAGTTAACATTTAAATTTGTATTTTCACTATCTGTCTAGAAATTATAAAGCTACTAAGTTAATTCTATTCATTTTCATAAATTTATTAATGTGGTGGATAGTTATTCTTTTTTCTTTCAGAATGCAAAATAACACGATCAGTTAGACGAAAACTGATGTTTGGTGTGGATCTTTTTTTGCAACCAGTTTAATTAATATTTTAGTCTTTTAAAACACTTGCGATTAAGTTTTGCATTTGAAAAAAATCGAACTCGAGATTTTTATCAAATTTGATATTACGAAGTTAGAAAATACGAAAAAAGTAGGTCTGACAGTTCCGCCTGCCAGTCTGTCAGTAGATCGAACTACAGTCTAAACCGCGATTTTCTTCAATTTCTTGATAATTATGTGTCTTTCCACTGGTGCAAGAATCAAATTCGTTTTTGATACGAATCTATCAAAACATGCATTTTGACAATTAAATCCTTCCATTGGGCAACAAAAATTATTATTTTTTTGATTCGTAGATTCGTATTTTTTGGCGAATCTACCCCTCTTTTACTAACACTACTAAACGCAAGTGCAATTGGGAGCGTTTATTTTGACAGCTACCAGTTTAATTGATGCGAATATAAGCAAAAAACCTTAACAAAAAAAAATTAAAATCCAAATAACATTCCATTCGCCACGAAAAAATCAAATTCCGCATCAAATTCTTCATTTACCAATAGAATACCACATTAGCGTCTTACGTGATTGGTCGATTCTTTTTTTAGATCCAAAAATAACTGTCCCTGCCATACAATTTCCGCAGAAAGGTAAATCTTAATTATCTCGAAAACGATTCTAACGATTTTGATAAAATAAAAAATTCAAACAAACAATTAACCAACCCAAATTCTTCACGAATTCTAAACAAAATTGTAGAAATATAATTTATATTATTGTTTATACACAAAAATTTACCTTTTAATCGTCAAAATAAGACAAATTTGAGAAAACAATATTGGCCGTCGCGAATTGCATCTGATTGCTACGAAGAGTCAAACTCTATTCGCATTCCACATACCATCCACCCTTCGACGAATTAATTGTTCGCGTGCGTCTAACCTCAAAATCAGACTTTCAACTTGTATTCGTGACGAATAAAATTAAAGCCATGTGAAAGAAATGTCAAAATGGACGGATGATCGTTTATTCGTTTGTCGCTCTCATGTGCATATTACTTAAATGTACCTTCGTCTAGTAACTCTCGTATATGTCATCCATAACTTCTTAGGTTAAGTTCTTTGTATTTACGCCAGTTCTTCCTGCCTTTAAAACCTGTTTTCTGAATTATTCTTCCAATATTCATCCTTAACTTAGTTTAAGAATTTTGCTTGAAAATCTTAATTGAATTAACTAAATTTGAGTATATCTTAGAAATGCTTTAAATATATTAAGTCCCAAATTTATTCAGCAAGAAATGAGACAATTATTTATTATTTTTAGCTGAATATTTAACTAATACTATTGTTCTAATAAATAATTGAAAATTAAACCGGCTTTTAAATAAAACGACATAATTTGCATTTTATAAGTGCTGTTATAAGCTTAACGAATAATGTTTTGTGTATGTAGATCTTCCATTCATTACTCGTATCTCAATTAACATTGATTTTCAATTATTTAATTTGTTTATTTTTTTTAGTCTTAAAATATTGTATGGATATCAATATAAAATTTTAACCATAACCTTCTAGAGAAAATATAAAAAAAAAACTAAAATTGCACAAAATCTTAAAATCTAGTGTTTCTAGGATTTTCTATTTCGTGCTCACGGTAGACAGAATGCGTACAACAATATCTACTAAAGTCCCGTTTCACACAGGGAAACCAGTTGCTGGAGATTTTTTTGATGTTTTCCTTTAATTGCCTTGTAGCTTTCACACGAAAAAACTGGCACCAAGAAACTGAGGTGGAAACTGGGAAGATCTTGTTAGGCTAATTGGAATACAAAGCAAAACGTCAAAAAAATCTCTTCAAATCATTGACTGGGGAGATATTTTTCATTCCCCTTAGTCCCGTTTCACACAGGGATACCAGTTGCTGCAGACTTTTTTGATGTTTTCCTTTAATTGCCTTGTAGCTTTCACACGAAAAAACTGGCACCAAGAAACTGAGGTGGAAACTGGGAAGATCTTGTTAGGCTAATTGGAATACAAAGCAAAAGGTCAAAAAAATTTCTTCAAATCATTGACCGGGGAGATTTGTTTCATTCCCCTTACTTCTTGCCCTTCTCGCAGGCAAACTCCCAGTTGCCGACATCTCAGTTTCCTTGTGTGAAAGGGGACTTACTTTCTGCCCTGCTCGCCTACAAACTGTGTGAAAGCTAAAAAAGATGCTGTGGCATAATTTTAAACGTATTAGTAGTATGATGTTAAAGCAGTTTAGTATAAACAAGGCATTTTATAAACATCGATGATAAGAACTAACTTTTAACATTTTACTAAAGTAAAAATCTCCAAATGGTTATTTTATCGTTTTAGCATCCACTAAATCCATATGACACTTTGACATTTACAAACGCCAAAAATTTATGTTCGTTTACTTTTTTGCACTATTTTAAGCGTGTTCAGTTTTAGTTTATCAAGCAAATAGGTTTAGTATGGTGCTATTTGAAATTAGGAAAATATTAGTAAAGTGTATGCTAAGCCTTTAAAATCAGGCTGTTTAAAATTTTGCGCCACTATCCATTTTGTTTACATTTTTTTTTTTAAATTTTCAGAACCGCAAGCACATGAAGTCTATATAAGATTCTCAGAGAGCAATTCAATCGATTCGATTGTATCTCACTATAATATTATCAACATTCTGATATCTCATGGAGGCAACAACGCGATTAACTATAATAGATTTAGTGCCGCCATATCGGTCTCTCGTTTAATGAAATAATGAGCATGAAAATGTCGTTGGTCAATCAGTAACAATTTGACCGTGCATTAATGAAGTTTTGAAGTCCCTACAAGTTAAATTTTTTTTGTGCAATATTTATGATAATTTTTAAATTTTTATAAGACCCAACAATTAAATTACTACAAAGATTCAAAAATGGATTTAATATTCACTGTTCTTGTTATTTCGCTTGTGATATTTATTATACAATCCATAATTAAGTCCATGAAACGACCGCATAACTACCCTCCTGGTGAGCATACTTATACACTCTACTTGTCTAATTATTCGAGTTTTAATATTCATTGCACATAGCACGACATTTGTGTTATGTATCCACATTTATCGCTAGAGAAATTTATAGAGATAGTCGACTTAGAGTGAAAGACATCTAAATCCATTCTTAATTATTGCATTTCATAAATGTTAAAGAATACAACAAAAATAAAACGCACGACTAGATCGTAAATTCTTGCTCTTATGTTCACACTAAAATATATTTTTAAAGCCATTTTTTACAAGAAATATTTTCTAAAAATATTGTATGTCAGTTTAAGGTATTTAATAATATAAATTTAACAAACAACATTATGTGGCTTTCAATCATTTATTTTGAGTAATCTGGAATAACTTTTTGCTGTTCAAAAGCATGGAAAATATCAGCTGATTAAAAAAAAAACAACTTCTCTCAATTCAATTTTCAAATGATCATGAGTTAGACCAAAAATGTTCGAATAACTAGCTATGAGACGACAAATGTATAGACCAGGGGGTCAATTCCCGATCTGTGAAGATGTGAAGTGATAAATTTTATCACGCTTTCACGTCTAATTCGATTCTCGATTCGTGAAAAAGTGAAGTTAAATGCCAAACATTATTCATATGATAATTTTTTTATCACAGTGAATTGTTTTGTGAAGAAAATGGTTCTAATCGAATATTAAGAAGCAAAACAGGATTTGGCACATGACAACTAAGCAACAATTATATTTATACACAAATTTATTTTGGTAGTAAGTTATATTTGTGTTAATTCGAGTAAATAACGAAATTGTTAAATCAAAAGATTCACAACAGCCGACGCGACGGTGCTCATTCCCGCGACACATCGTTGGAAACTACTCATTGCAAAAAAATGCAGAGCATTTTACCATATTTAAATGGCTTTGAAGCGCACTTATAAGTTGAGTGTTTTTCAAGAATGCTCTCAATTCACGTATTAAATCCATACATAAATGTTTTGGGAATCTATAAAATTCAATAAAGTGCTCCAAGTTGTAACTTCGAATAGATTCTTCCCATCTCGAAGGGAAAGCCTCAATATCCTCACATGAAAAAATAATAAATCTTACTCAAAACAGAGATACTATTGAATATAATATAAAACCCACAATTGTTCAGTACGACTCTTTTTTTAATTTATTAAACGAATTATTATTCCGGACATTATTCTTAAGCAAATTTAGAAACTGAAATGAAATATTTACCTTTCCCAACAAAAAATCTAATCAGAAATGACAGAATTTATCATTTAGTACAAGCTTTATCACAATGAGTTCTAGAATCGCATTAGGCGTGTGCGTGAAGTTGGAAAATGATAAACCTCTGTGAAAACTGAACTGATATTTTTTTTCACTTTAAAACTTCACAGATCGGGAATTGACCCCCAGCTGACAGCAAACTTCATTTAATTTGAGTTTTGTTCTGTTTTTTTTGACAGCTTTCAGCCTACTCATATCGGAATCGTTCAGAAATATACTCTGATAGGTTTGGTATCCGATATAATGTATCTAATAAATAAGTGAACGTCCCCAATATAGAATATGATTTTTTATTCAAAAATCCAAAACAATTATTTTCCCAAAAATATTTGGTATGTGTGTAGTATTATTTAGAATTAAAAGGACCTTCTGTTGAAAAATACTTTAAACCGTTAATGAGAAAGTCGAAAATCAAAAACACGATGTTGGAGAACACCAAAAAAGTGCAGGTCGCTCTGCAGCTTAAATGGCTGAAGCGTTTTTCTGCAAACTTGGTACTTAAGTGCTTAGGGTGATTTTCTCAAATAGATTTTTGGATTGATTTTTTTAGTCCCAAAAACAACGGTACTTGCCATTTACAATTTTATCTAACGCCCTAATTATATTTTTAATATAATACATAATATTTTGGGTATAGTCTACATTTTGGTTCAACATTTTTTTTTTTAAATATTTTGTTATTAACAGTACTTGTCAAACAACCTTTTATTTGTTTTTCGACTTTGTCATAAGTGGCTCGATGGATTGAAGGTCTTTCGAATTATAAATAATACGTCATACGAAAATGTTTGCAAAATATTTTTTTGGATTAAAAAAAAATCATTTTTTTGAAAATTCAATAGTTTGAAAATGGGTTGACGATTTTTTTTTGTTATTCAGTTTCTTATTTTTATTTCTTCACACTTTAAATTGACAATATTTTATTTTTAAATATTAATATTAAATTAATAATTATTAATAATATATAAATTAATTATAAAAAAGTAAATTATATATAATTTTTTTGAAAATTCAATAGATCGAAAACGGGTTGACGAATTTCTTTGTGTTATTCTTTTTTTTAAATTTTTATTTCTTCATACTTAAAATTGGACAAATTTTTTTTTTAAATAAAACATTTTTTTTTATAAAAAAAAAAACAAGAAGAACCGACTTTAAGAATATATTAAGCCATTTTGCTAAGAATCTTGTGCATTGCATACGATGTTATGGAACATAAGAGCAAGTACGTGCGATCCAGTTGTGCATTTTATTTTTATCAACATCGTTAGAGTATTTTTTGAGAAAATTAAGATTTGCCAATTTTGGTAAAAAAAAATGCCAAAAAGTTGTATAGCAGGTATCGTTATTTTTGGGGCTAAATAAAAGATTAGAAAAAAGAATCGATCCAATCTCGTAAGAAGCTTAAGTACTAGGCTCGAAGAAAATTGCCTTAGCGGTTTAGGCTGTACACACCACAGATCCACTTTAGTCGTGTTCTCTATCATCGTAATGTCAAGTTTGATTAAAAACTCGAGTTTTCTTTTTTCTTAAATGCAAAACTTGTCAATGATATGTACATATGTACATAGTGTAAAGCACCCTACATGTGTTCCTGTACGAACCAAGTTATTGATATTGTTATGAATCTATTTTCATGATAAAATTATTATGCCGCATTGGATTAATGCTGCTAAGTTTATATACATTAATATGTGCCTCACTATGATAGTATAAATGGATAACCAAACTATATTAGTACATTTATACGAACACGCATGTCAACAATATTAAATTAACACGTTTATTCCTCGAGACGGCAGATAAAGAAATCATGACACCTAATCTTAATATGCAATAGTTTCTATTTCTATACGTAGGTATATATTTAAAATTTAATTTTATAAAAATAAAAAAGATATTCCTGATATTGTTTTGTTTGATTGTTGTTTTGAAATCATTTATGTAATAATTATAATACATAATTTAATATTAATTGATTTCTGCTGTTAAGGAATCTAGGAATGGAGTGAAGTGCTTGTATCTGCTGTTGTCAGTATGATAGTACCAACAAAAGTGGTGGTGCGTCGGGTAAATAATGTTAAAGCATTCTAAATCACAAAACTGATTTTTTGATATATAATTTTTTTTCCATATTTAAATACAGTCGAACTTCGATAACTCGAACCATCTCTTGCCAAAAAAATAATTCGAGTTATCAAGACTTCGACTTATAAGGTAAACAAAAATTAATTAGTAAGGGTATTCATGCAACAAGATAATTTTAGTGCTTTCCTTTCGGAGCACTTCGTCGTAATTATATGCAATTTTTTTTATAATTTTGCACGCGCTCAAGGGATTATGAATACCCCTTAATTTTTATTAACACAGCGGGGGCATCCTTTGAAAGAAGAGAAAGAAGGATAGGAAAGATGTGTGGCGCGATGCTCTGAGACTAGAGCTGGTTGTTGTCTCAGATTTATCTCAAGGGATGGCGGCTGAACTAATGCAGATAGAATTACCGTGTCTTATTTATTTATGTCTCTTATAATTCGCATTTTATTTATTTCGTTTTCATATTTTTATGGGTATGCTAGCTTACTCAATTACATGTTTTTAGTGTTATTCCTGGAAAAAAGAGATTGAAATGGACATGACATATGTACATACGTTTATGTATATAATATAAATTATTTTTTTTAATCCAGATTCTTTAAATGCAAAAGAAACTTTACATGCACCCATCTGATACAAAATAATTTTTTTTTTGTTTTTCAATTTTCTCAAAAACTAGAAAACATAGAAACGAATAGTTTTCAGTGTTTGATTAAAAAATAATTGGAACAGTTAACTACATCAATTATTTTTTTATCGATATCCATAATCATGAGAAAAATAATATTCAAATTGATTTTTGTAAATTTTTTTTCATAAATTTTGACTTTGAAGTCAATTATTTAAAAAACTATTGACTAAAACAACTTTATTTAAAATTAATTATAAATTGTAGAGTTCTGACTTTTGAAAAAGGTATAATTTATAACTGTAAGTGTTGCCGTTCTTTTTTAATATTTTCTTAAAGATTTTAAGTAAATTTTTATAAAATTGCCCCTCCCGCCTAAACGAGGGGAGATAGACCCCCCCTACCATAGTAAAAAATGCTTGTATTAAGCCCCTCTACCAAAAACCGTTATTATATCTTGGCGCCAAAGTTATCGTACTCTCCCCTTATTCCTGAATAGCATGTCATTTTATGACAATTTTTAGAATTGGTTCTTAATGGAATATAAGAAGACATAGACAAAGGCAGAAATCGAACCTGCAACCACGAGGTTGATAGGCGAGCACGGACACCCCCGTGTTATGTAGAAAATGCATTAACTGTTTTTTTTATATATGTATTCTATCGAATTCAATTAAAACAAGTAACTTTAACAAAGAAACAAAAACAATGTTAATTTATGAAAATCCGAAAATTAATAATATTTTAAAATATATAATATGCATATAAGTAATTGTATATTAACAAATAGCTCAGAAAGTTTCTTAGTGAAAACAATGTGCCTGTTTTGTTCTGCATAATGCTGGTATCTATATTTTGTTTTGGTTCCAAAATAGGGGGAGAATCCTGATTCGCACCTGTATGTTGTTGCAAGCGGCAGAAGATTTGTTTTGGATTTATCAGTCAAAATTTTGAATTCATCCTTCAACATGCACCAGAATTCTGATAAAGATTTCTTTGTTTCAAAATCTGCCTTCATCGAAGAATCTGATATCAAATCAATCAAGCACTCAAACTGCAATGATATCAGAAAAGCTGGCTTTTCCAACGCGGCAGAGTATGGGTCTGCAGCCCATAAAAATTGATTTTATTTTTAAATGCTTCTACTTTATTACTGGCATCGAAAACAGTTATTGAATTTCCCTGAAGTGATAAACTGAAATCATTTATTTATTTATGTATATACATCGGCTAAATACGCCAAACCTCATTACAAAACCTGTCATCCAAATCAAAGTTGTCGTTAATAAGGAAGGTTCTGACGTCCTCATTTCTAAAAGCCGCGTCAGGGTCAGGGTTGCACATGAGAGCGACCAAGGAATTAACGAATATTCGTCCATTTTGAAATTTCGTTCACATGGCTTTAATTCTTATTCGTGCATTTTGAAATTTCGTTCACATGGCTTTAATTCTTATTCGTCCATTTTGAAATTTCGTTCACATGGCTTTAATTCTATTCGTCAAGAATATAAGTTGAAAGTCTGATTTTGAGGTTAGACGCGACAAGCAAAATATTCGTAAGTGTGGATGGTATGTGGAACGCGAATAGAGTTTGACTGTTCATAACAATCAGGCGCAATTCTCCACGACTTATTAGTTGTTTTCTCAAAGTTATCTTGTTTTGGGCAATTTAAAAGTAAATGTTTGTATCTCAACATTAATACAAATATTATTTCTACAATTTTGTTAAGAATTTGTGAAGAATTTATGTTGGTAAATTGTTTTAAATGGAATTTATTCGTTTATTCGTCCGTCCTTGGTCGCACTTATGTGAAAATGCCTTTAATTTTTGTGACCTTTAGTCCAAATTATGCGTTTCGCCCAGGTACTAGCCATCGACTAATATTTAGCGCTTAAAAAGGGTACTACAACATCTAACTGATGAGCCCAACTGTAGTACCTGGGCGAAACGCATAATTTTTACCAAAGGTCACAAAAAAATTAAAAGCAGAGTCTACAAAAAAAGAACAAAAGCAATACCTACGTACATGCGTTTGTATTGTTTTTACATTTCTTCTTAAAGCCTAGTATGCTGCTACTCCGAAACGAAACGGTGGTCTCCAATAGGAGAGCGAAATGCTAACGAAAATCACAGCGGAAAAATATTTGCGGAGAGTTGTGGTGTAAGCTGTCAAAAGTTGACAAGTTGTAATTCTTATAAAATAATTCTTTGATATAAAAATGGTTCTAGTTACACAAAGAGGATTTAAAATAAAACTCAGAACCGTTTAAATGATCCAAATTAAGCAATTACTTTTGAATTTATAAACTGGTTTATCTGCCGATTTGATAAAATTTCTATCAATTTTAAGAAAATCAATGAAGTTGGGAGGTAAACCACTCTAAAATTCGAAAACTACGTGCTTCATTGGGATGGTGTAAACGGTTCTAATTTATGGTTTCTTACTAATTCCGGATACCATTTTCAAGTCCAAGATTTATTTAAAAAAAATATATGTATATTCACTGTTCACCTTGAAAAACATGATCTGAAAATACCTGGAGTGTATCTTTGGAACGGGTTATCCTAAAAACTTGGTTGATACCTTTTTGTAATCTACTCTTGATACTCTCAAAATCACCAAACATTAAACAGATTGTCTGAACTTGAGAAATAAGTTCTGGGGTATGGTATAAAATCGCCAATCAATGAGATCGGAAACAGGTTTTCTAAATAGAGGTGGGTATCGTTTAAGATGGCCTTTTGCAATCAAACATTATTGTGGTAACGATGATTTCCTTAATTGTCGTTGGTGCAGCGGAAGGCCGCTTACCTTTGGCTTTCGGCCTGGATACATCTTGTCCCGACCAGGTCGGAAATTCATATTTGTACTGCCAGTAGCGGGCGGTCGATTTGATTTTTTCTTTGCGGCAATTGAGTTAATTTATGTGTTGAAAGTATGTAGTTAGAAATGGTGAGTGTTTTTTTTATATTTGTATGGTGTCAAAGGTCGCATAGAATTCAAAGAATTATAATATTTTTATTTAGTAGTCACTTGAAATAAATTAATTTTAAAAGGACATGGGTTATTTTTAATCTAAGCACTAGCGCTAGGTATGAGAAAAGTCGATAGTTGGTTATAATAAGCACTCCAAATAAAGATCCGCTATATCTTGTTCGCCGATAAGATATGTGAACTTCCCATTTCCATTTTGCAGATTTAGTTTAGTCGATTTTGAAATTGGTTTTGATACAAAAATTAGAATTGAACTTATTTCGAATAATTAAATACAGAAAAACCAGACACTAGAGAAAACCCAAAGAAAAATCAAATAAACAATACAAGAGCTTGAATTTTTTTTTTATAAAAAAAATGAAATGTCAAAATTTCGCAAGCAATTAATGTGCAGGTCAATTAAATTGAGAACGAAAAGAGTGGAGAATTGTACTAAGAAATCTAGTATAGCTATCCACTAAAATTACACATTTCGTCGTTCAGCAGCGTACTGGAAAACGAAAAGTAGAGCGAAGTTTTTCGTTCATGATTTCGGCGTGTCATTTTTGTATGGGATTTTTCGTTTCGCATCAGCAGCGTACTAGGCTTAAATTGAAAAGGCCTTTACCGCGAAAAAGCCACCTTACTTCTGCGTGAAGGAGTAAAGACGTATGTAGACTACCCAGTCATCGCACAATACTTTGAATAGCCTTGTATTCTAAGGCCGTGATTTAAACTTAAGTTGATTATTTCCACGCTGTCGTCTAAGAACTCTTTTAAGGAGAGTGGCATTTTTGTCATTGCAAGGGCATGGCGATATAGAACGCAATGACTACTACTGCATTCTTTGAGATTTTGTTTTATTCTGGAGACGACACCTGACATTTTTCCAGTCATGGCATTTCCTCCGTCTGTGCACACATCCACGCAGTTAACCTATGGGATGTCATTGACAATGAAGAAATTGTCTATTAATTTAAAAAAAAATTTAAATTTTTCGCGGGCACTTGGAGCACACTTTGGGAAACGCTGCATTAGCATAAAGTTCGTAATATTCATTTTCGAATAAACAAAGTACAGTTGTTGTAATTATTTAGAATAATCTGTTATACTTGACTGACGAGTGGATTGCCGGAATGCTATACTTTAGCTACATCCTATTTTCTTGACCTACTCTTCGCCTCTTTTTTAATTTAAATTTATCTCCAAACCCTGGAGTCCCTCAGGGATCTGTTCTTGGTCCGATCCTTTTCTTAATATATATTAATTCTATTTTTGACCAACCTTTTATTGGTGAAGTAAGGGCGTTTGTAGATGATTTGGCAATTGCATACAGATCCGTTAGTTTATTGAACCTAGTAGCTGATTTAAATCATGATGTGCACTTATTGAGAGTCTGGTTTGATGCACATAAACTTCTAGTAAGCAACAAAACTAAACTTATGTTTTATTCCCTTAGCTCTAACGAGACTCCAGACGTTAATGTTATATTCCACTCATCGAACTGTGCAAGATATAATTTACAATTGAGTCCCTTTCAAACTTCGTATCACTATTTTAATGCTTATGTTTCTTGCGACGCCAACTGCTTTCAAATTGAAAAAGTTAACTGTTTTAAATACTTGGATGTTCTCATCGATAGAAATTTGAGATGGTCTGATCATATTCTAGGGCTTAAACGATATTTCCTTTCCACAATCCGTTGTTTTTTTTCGCCTTAGAAAGTATTGTTCTGATAACACTATGAAAACTGTTTACTATGGGGTTTTTCATTCTCGAATGCAATACGGTATAAGCTGTTGGGGAGATGCTTATCAGAACAAAATGAAGCCGCTACTTGTGCTGCAAAAATGCGCTATAAGAAAAGTTTGTAACTCATCCCGTTTCTCTCATTCCATGGAGCTTTTTAGACGTACAAAGATTTTGCCTGTGAGACAGTTATTTTATTACAAGGTTCTCAAGATTTTCTTTATTAGAGGTGGGTACTTGCAGAGTCCAATATCTGAAGGCTACATCTTACGCAGTAATTACCAATCCCTAGTTGCCATACCTTCCTTTCGTACTACAAGCTTTAGAAACTCGTATCATGTTGTCTCCTGCAAATTGTATAACCGCCTCCCAGCTAGCCTACCCAACATACCAACTCTATTTGCCTTTTTGAAAAAAGTAAAACTGTGGCTTCTTGATTTCGATCATAATGAAATCGAAGTTTTGTTGAGCTATATTGTTTAATTCAATTTATATACTGTCAATGAATTTGAATTTATGTTATCTCGTTTTTTCCTTTGAATATGCATTTTAATTTAATCCTGTTTTTAAATTTTTAACTTAAATTTCTTATATTGTACACTCCACGATGAATTTTTGTACTATGAAGTGACATTATCTCTATTTTCATGAAATACCAATGTCACTAACTATTCTCTCTTAAAATCACTATCGTAAATTTTGTTAGAGCAATCTTAAGATTTATCAAATGTTATAGTTAATAAGATGAGGATAATGATTAATAATAATAATAAAAAAAAAATTAAAGTTTTTAAGGTTCGCTTTAGCGACATATCCCCGTTAGCAACTATTCACCAGGTTTCTTTATTTTGTATTTTTTTTTTTTAGTAAGCTGCGGTTGATTTATAACTCAAAATTATGTTCAATTTTAAAACCGTGAAGAAATTGTTTGCTTACAAAAAGCGAATGTCAAATCAACAGCAATTTAAAAACTAGCAACTCAGTTTCTTTGTGTGAAAGCTACAAGGCAATTAAAGGAAAACGTCAAAAAATCTCCAACCACTGGTTTCCCTGTGTGAAAGTGGACTTGCTTTATTTTGACTGATCTCTATAATACTATATTGTATTATAGAGATCAGTGCTTTATTCCCTCAAGCACATTCATAACGATTATTATTATTGTTATACATTATTGGCATTAATGACATAATTTGATACTTTTTCGGCTAAATCTTAATACACAGTTCATCTTTGATAAAAAAATTTAAATTTGTTTTATCGAGTCGAAAACTGACAAAAAGCTGCTGATATTTAAAAAAAAAGAACACAATGCTTCATTAAATGTTTAGTACGATTTTCGAAACGTTGAATTATCAAAAACAAAATAAATTGATTTTTTTTTCAAAATTAGCAGGTAGGTACTGTTCCAGTTATTTTGGGGCTAAAACAAACATACAGAATGGTAATGCCCTTTCTTTGTGATTTTCGTTATGGTACGATTGAACTTTTTGAAATTGATGGGAGTAAAGAGTGCAGATATACATATGTCTGAATAACGTTAACATCTTAAATATTGTAGTGTTTCAGTATCTTCGCAAGCGAAAGGGGCTCAAAACAGATACAAATATTAAAAATTGCTATTGTGTAAAAGCAGATGATATACATATGTGAAATTTGTAAAATATTGAAAGTTTCTTTCTTTACATATACGTATATGTAAAATCGTGTGATATACACTGTCAAATTTAGTGAGATGGGTTGCCAAAATCGTATGGTCGTAACTCTAAAATTTTAGGCTAATTCCGAAAATGACATATTAGCAAGCCCTTTAATTATCTATCTATGTATATTTTTAACGGAGCGTAATTTATGATATAATGTATTTGTTTTCTGAAATGCCAAATTTATATGATTGAAATATATACTTCAATTTTTTTTAATTGTAAAATAATTTTTTATAAGTACAATTTAACAAGTATATAGTTGTAGTGGCAGTTAGACAAGTATTTGCTTTCAATAATTTATTTCAGTAGGAAAAGAAATTAATTAGATCATTCACATCCACACATAAACAAAAAAAAATATCAATTAAAATCATACTCCATTCACCCCGGAAAAAATCAAATTCCGCATCAAAATTTGAATTTACCAATGGAAAATCCCGCAAGTGAAGGTATGACCCCTTCTCAAATATCAACTTTTGGTTCCGAACCTGATACAACTGAAACGAATGATAAGACAAGAAAAAATAAATTAAATAACAATTTATGTAGGTATATTGATAGTTGATAACATGGACGAATCTCGAGAGCTCCCGAGTTTAGCCATTTATTAAGTGTTTACATATATTTATCACATGATTTAAATGTTAGATACAATAGACCAATCCAGCTTATTAGAAATTGTTCATGGTGTAAACATTTAAATTAAATATGTGCATAAAAAAGGATTTCACCAGTCAATTAATCACACACAACCGTAAGTTTTTTTTTTTTTTTTTGATGTGACAGCATTTTAAAACTGAGCCCAATTCCGGAGCGTGAAGTTTTTCCGTGTAAAAAAATGTATTCACCCTCAAAAGATGTGTGATCAAATTTGCCTATCTTTGTACACGTTATCTGTCAAAAAAATGAAACGCACCCTTGCGGAATCGGAAATAAGTGTACCCGATTTTTTGTGTACACAGAGAAATGCACGCTTGCGGAATTTGGTCCATGGCTTCAGTACTTACGCTCCAATTGCGGTAGTCTTGCCTATTGACGTAGCCATTTCAACCAAAATTTTTCTTGTGAAAACCGGAATCAATAGCAATATCGCTTCGAGCCCATTCGAAATAATTGGCTTTTCACACCAAACCCAAAATGGGGTTTAGCTAAAAGTTTACGAAAACTCGAAAACCGTTCACACTAAACTTTTACAAGCTTTCGTTTGACATTTCAATTATTTTGACACCACAGACAATAACAAATACGTTGTGAATTGAGATTGAAATTACTCCAGGCAACTGTTCTGTTTTTCATTTTTCCTGGCAGCAACCCGTCAGCTATTTATGTGACGATTAATTGAGCGCTGAATGTTTCACTAGGGGTGTTTGTTTAGTTCATCATGCAAATCCAACATGTTTTCGACAGGTTTTATTTAAAACTTGTAGTTTATCAAAACTGTGGTTTATCAAAAATGTATGGGAAAACTTGTGTTTTCGCTTTATGTTCAGCAAAAACCGATAATTTCGCGAAAACCGTATTTTAACCCCTTTCACACAAGGAAACTGAGTTGCCGGCAACTGGGAGTTTGATGGCGAGAAGGGGAAGAAAAAAAATCTCCCCGGTCAACGATTTGAAGAGATTTTTCTGACGTTTTGCCTTGCATTCCAATCAGCCCACCATAATCTTCTCAGTTCCCTCCTTAGTTTCCAAGTGCCAGTTTCCTCGTGTGAAAGCTACAAGGCAATTAAAGGAAAACGTCAAAAAAATCTCCAGGAACTGGTTTCCCTGTGTGAAAGGGGTCTTTGGGTTTGGTGTGAAAATGCTATAAGTCTGCATCTGTCAATGAAAAAAGTACTGCCAGCTCTAATTTCTAAACCGCTCAAAATACTATTTATTGTTTAGTTCTTAATTTTTTTTATCATAGAGGTTCAGGTCTTAAAATCCATATAAAACAGCTAGTATTATTAATAACAAAAAATATCATTGCATGTTTCTGATTTTTTAATCCTTGAATATTTAATAATCGTTAAAAAAAATAAAAAAAAATAATCTTATTAGGTACTTATTAAATTCTAATTGGACTTTAAATAAAAAAAATATTTTACCTTGTTTTAAAATATCTTAAAGTATAATTAATAGTAGTATAATATTTAACATTGCTCCTTATTCGGCAGCTTAATTTTTAACGATTTTTAAACATGCCAGTCCACTAAATTGTATAATATGTATGTATATTCCTAAGCTGATAATAATAATTATTCGCTATTAGAATCAACGTACAATGTAATTAGATTTGTATTTAAAATTTTAATAGCGGGTTTTAATATCGACACTTAAACTCAAGTAAACAGAAAAAGCAACTTTATGGAAATTACTCTAGCCATGCCAATTTATAATAAGTCTTTATAAAAATAATATCTATGCAGGCTAAGAAGGGTATTCAATTTTCGAAAGATATTTGCATTTTCTTTATTATTTAATTTTTTGAGGACTTACAAATTGTTGGTCGTTATTTAATAACGATTCCTGTCATACACAAAATTTAATATAATTTTTCTCTAAAATGGTTCCAATCATTTTAATAAAAAAAATCAATTAATTACTGTGTTGAAAGCTCTAATTTTGTAAAATAAAATAATTTTCCTTACAGAATTATTGTATTTTAGTTCAAGAATGGCTTAATCGATTTCGATTATTTATTGAGGTGTTGATTTTAGTTTTTAAAAAAAATCTAAAACTGGTGTCAAATTTCATTGCAGGTTCATTCAATGTTTTAACCAAGTCTCTTTTACGTTAGTGATGAACTATTGTATTTTATTAATTATTGCTCCGGAAAAATGCGAAAATGCAGTTGACATTAAAAAAAAAATCAGAAAAATGTTGGTCTCCGAAAATGTATTTTTAAGGCAATTGGTTGCCTTTTGCAACGAAATATTCTTTATACGTCAAAGTTTGATTTGTTCCTTATTTGTTGTTAAATCACACATTGCCAAATTGCAAAATTAAATATTCTATTTATATCAAAATATAGATCGTTCTTCATCTGTCAGGCCTTGAAGTGGGGACGCATTCAAAATTTTATTTATTTATTTACTTTGACAATTGGCATTAAAAGATGGGAATGATATCAATCGGCTTGTAAATATCGAATAGAAGGGGTTGATAAAGTACAGAAACGTCAACAAAAAAGTCGGATGATTTAATTCAGTGTTGAACACCGTCTATAGCAGAAAAAATACATTAAGAGCCTGTCACACGATTCTTCAGTTTTTTCGACTTTCGTTTTTTTTGACATGGTGAAAGTTTAAGATGTGTAGCGAAATGAAGCTACTTTTCTATAAGCTGCGTACTGCGAATGCGAATTAACCTTTTTAAGCTATTTCAAGTGGAAATATCAGCTTATTTAGTAGTAGCTGATAAACCCAGGTTTTACTAAACTACAGTTTAAGACAATTTTGGCTTAACGAATACAGGCCGATTTTACTCATAAATTGTTCGTTTTCTTCAAATATTTTGGAATGATAAACTTAAAAAAATAGGATAAAAGTACGAAAATTCAACTAAGCCTAGGTCTAACTTAGACATATTTTAAAAATGACAATGAATACGCCCAAATTTGTTTAAATATCAAAGAATTACATTTTAATACTTTCTTCGCAACCAACAACTGTCAAATGTGAATTCGCAATCCACAACAACAGGACGCATTCCACAAATCGGCTAATAAATAATTCGCTCGAATTTAACCTCAAATTTTAGCCGTCACATTATTTAGTTGTTGTTCTTTTTCATCTTCGTGGCTATTCTTGTTAATTGGATAGACATGTAGCTATTGTTTCCTTTTTAAACTTTTATAGGAAAAAAACTGCATAAAAACCACTTTTTTTAAAAAAATAAAATTGTTTTGAACACACATTTTGCTGCAAGCCAATTTCGAATCTTTATTTATTTACGTATGTACATCTGGATTAATGGCATTTGTCAGCTGGCTGGTCGTCGACCATATTAGCAGTGTTTTATTATTAAAGAAACTTCAGAATTTGCGACCATTATCAATTCGCATTCGCAATTCGCTGCTCATATGAAAGGTGCTAATACTACGTTTCCACCGAACTTTAATCTCTTGTAGATTTACTAATCTCAAAAAGTGTTTCCACCGCTGCAAAAGTAGATTAATTTTGAAAGCACTATTTAAAATGCATATATCTTTTCATTTTCTCTTTTGATGTAGAAGTGAGACAGGCAGCTTCATCTGTGTCAACCGAAGAGAAAAATTCACTTTCCCGATGATTGTGTTCATTTCGATATGGAAGAAGGGTAGTTCGATTGAAGATTTAAATGAGATTTATTTTAAATCTTCATCTAAGAAGATTAAAATTTGTATGGTAAATCCTCAAGATTTGTAGAAGATTTAGCTAAATCTACTTAAATCTCGGTTTAGTGGTCGGTGGAATCGTAGTATAATACTACGTTTCCATCGACAACTAAACCGAGATTTAAGTAGATTTTGCTAAATTTCCTACAAATCTTGAAGATTTACCATAAAAATTTTAATCTTCTCGGGTGAAGACTTAAAATAAATCTCATTTAAATCTTTAATCGAACTACCCTACTTCCATATCGAAATGAACATATTCATCAGGAAACTGAATTTTTCTCTTCGGTTGACACAGATGAAGCTGCCTGTCTCACTTCCACATCATAAGAGAAAATGAAACAATATATGCATTTTGCATAGTGCTGTCAAAATTAATCTACTTTTGGAGCAGTGGAAACACTTTTTGAGATTAGTAAATGTACAAGAGATTAATGTTCGGTGGAAACGTAGTATAAGAGTCAATCTGGAGTATCATATTTTTGTGCACCTTTAAGGCAGTTCACATCCTCAAATTTGTTTGACAAGCACAGCATGATTGAGTTGATGATGTGAACGCTCCATCCAGCAGCTAATCAATCATGCTTGATGCATTTCAGAATATTTTGATATTTTCACAGTAGATTTAAAAATAAAGTCTTGAGAAATTCTCGAGCTATGATTATCATCAGAAAATATACAATAAACAGCTATAGCAGCAATTTAGGTGATTTTTATTAGATTAATATAAATTTTCCGCGCACAACCAAGCATTCGATTTTTTTCTGAACACCATCGAATTATTTCTAAGCAAAATCTGTCAAAACATATCTTGAGTTTTACACGCACACTTTTTTTTAAAGTTATTTACTACAAACAAAAAAATCGATCTAAAATTGTTTTTTGGAATTCAACTTACCGTTATACTTTGTTTCCACCGAACGTTGATCTCTTGTAGATTTACTAATCTCAAAAAGTACATTCACTGCTCGAAAAGGTTTTTCTTATTTTCAATTTATTGGTTTATAAGGAAACTCCTTTTTTGAATTTTTATTAGTGCAAACACATAACTGTTATTTAAAATTAAAACTCTTCGTATATACATCCTTTATTATATCTTTATTTTTCTTTTTAGGCCCTGCTTTCCTACCATTCATTGGAAATACTGTGCAGTTAAGAAAAGAAGCTCGGAAGGTTGGCGGCCAACATATATTATTTGAAAAATGGACCAAAAAGTATAAGTCTAATGTTATTGGTCTAAAATTAGGAGGTGAATTTGTGATCTACGTTTCTTCTTACCCTTTGATAAAGCAGATTCATCTAAATGAAGTATTCGAAGGGAGGCCAGATAATTTCTTTATGCGACTACGAACGATGGGCACAAGGAAAGGTATAACTAGTACGGACGGACCATTGTGGCATGAACATCGTAATTTTACAATGAAGCAAATGAAGCACATAGGATATGGTCGAACTCCAATGGAATCTCACATAATTCAAGAAGCTGACGATCTTATACATTATATCGATCAGTTAGACGAAACTCCTGTTTGGCCTGGATCTTTTTTGGCAACAAGTGTAATTAATGTCTTATGGTTCTTAACAACAGGACAGCATTTGAAGAGGAATGATGTTCGTCTAAATACCTTGCTAACATTACTTGAAAGACGATCTAAAGCTTTTGATCTATGTGGGGGTATTTTGACACAATTCCCTTGGCTGAGATACATAGCCCCTAATATGACTGGATATAATATAGTTCTTGATCTTAATAAAGAGCTAAATAACTTCATAATGGAAAGCATAAATGAGCACAAGCTGATTTTTGAAAAGTCAAATGGCAAAGAAGAAAGCGACTTGATATACGCTTATCTTAAGGAAATGCACTCAGAAACATCGAACGAAAATAGCTCTTTCAATGAAAGCCAGCTTATAATGACGATATTAGACTTCTTTATAGCAGGATCACAAACTACAAGCGCTACACTTGATTTGATTTTTATGATGCTGGCCATTAGAACTGATATCCAAGACAAAGTTTTTCAGGAAGTTCAACAAACACTCTCTGACAACGAATTTCCACTTCTGACTATTAAAAAGAGATTTCCGTTAGTGAATGCGTTAATTATGGAAGTGCAGAGATATTTCCATATCATACCAATTACAGGTCCACGTCGAGCTCTATGGAGTACTGAGTTGGATGGTTTTGAAATACCCCAAAACGCTACAATTTTAATGAACTTAAAAAGTGTTCTCATGGATGAAGAACACTGGAAAGACCCAAAAATATTTCGTCCAGAAAGGTTTTTGGACAGCGATCAAGGTATATTAAACGATGAGTATTTTATACCATTCGGTCAGGGAAGACGTCGTTGTCCTGCTGATTTGTTGGCTAGATCATGTTTGTTTTCATTTTTGGTGAAAATATTACAAAAATTTAGAATTGAAAGTCATCCGGATAGCAACATTTCTACAACTCTTTCACCAGGTATACTACTTTCACCAAAGCCATTTACAATTATTTTCCGACGAAGAAGTTAATGCTTATGCACAAATATTACATGCCAAATAACTGAGCTCGGAATTCTGATTTAAATAACTAAATCATAGTATAACGTATTATTTATAAAAATGGATTTGGTTTTCGCTCCTGATTTTTTATCCATATTATTAAACTTATATATGTAACTTTTCCAAAAGTACGGAAGATGGCTTTAATTAAAATAGGCTCTAAATTAATTTTTTTTAATAATAATTAATATTTAAATTATAGATTTATTTCTTTTAATTTGAATAAAGAACACATTTATAAATACACAACAAAAATCATCTTTGAGTAAAATATGAATCAAAGCTTAAGATTTAATTTTCAGGATTTAAATTACCGAGTGTATTTAATGTTTGAAAATAACGATAAAAGACCTGACAAAAATGAATACCTAGATGAATTTATTGCCAAGTATTATCTAATGTCAAATGTTGTTTAGAAATATATAATTCAATTCTGTTAAGAAAAAAAAATCGAATTTTTGTGTGAAAGGAAATTCACATAATGTTCACCCTGCACCAGCAATTTGTACTCGTATTTCTTTTCCTCCTTCGAACTCCCATACATTTTCTATATAATCTTCGTATAATACCAATTTTTTCTTTTTGTCGGTTGTAAAGTTATTACTACTGAACTCTATAATACATTGGAAAATGTATTCCCTATTAGTATAACAGTTTTTTTAGTCAATTTGAAAATGAGATAAGGTGCGCTGGTACCGTGCTTGACGTCAATCCGATTAAAAATGTAAAGTTGCATTGTCTTCTGTACAAACAAAGTGAAAATATTTTGATACTTTATTGTTTCATACAAATAAATACCTGCATTTGAAATATCGCACAATTACCCTTTCTACACACCACATGGATCTATACCATGTCAACGAAGTAGTTCGTTGTTGCATTGGCATTCACACGAACATACGCCAACTTATAATCTTATGCCACAACCAGCTGGAAAATATTATATGTAGTTGTCAAATTTACATTAAAAAATAAATTAGTGAAGTGAAAATGTCTGTTCGCAATATTATTTTCAAAAAATTAAACAGAAACTGTGCCGGTGAACTAGTTCGTTCCTTCCTTTTTACACGCCATGTGGACATACCACTTCGTTCTCCAGAAATCGAACTGTTGTGTCTACACAGTTTCTTTTCACACGACCAAAAAACCGTGTCGACATTATAAACCGACTAAGTAATTCACGGCGTGTGAAAACGGTAAATGTGACGTCTAAAGTAATTCGATGTTTTATAAAGTTATAGTGTCTTGGTACCTGCGCACTTATAATAGTCTTGAAGTTGCATCGCCTTTTACATCCAGTGTTTTATATAGTTCAGTGGTTATTATACTGGTAACATCGAGGAATCTGATACAAATATTACTGTATTGAGGGTGAGTGATTCTGCACTTTTTTTTGGGAAACCAGGTTATTCAAACCTGAACGGTTTAGTTATCGTCGACAAAGGAATGCAGTCATTGGATCAAAAACAAAAGGTTGGTGCCGCCATACTTTTTCTTGTTGTACCGGAACAACAATCGGTGGCGACAGATCTCCGTAACCATCAAATGGTACGGCATCAATCTTTGTAGATTCAAAAAAAAATCTAAAACCAGTAACGTAATATGGAATAATTTTTTTTTTATAAAAACTTTATTTTGTTAATAAATTATTTAACCGAACATCAATTGATATACCCTAACAACATAACACACATATGATTCGGATGCTCCAACCAATATCGTAAACCATATCGCAGTAGTTGCCATAAAAACAAATGAAGAAAAACTAACTTTAGTGAGGGCGCAAACCATACCAGTATTTTACTTACTTTAAATAGTTTACTTTTCCGGCGCGCGGTTGGCAGTTTTTTTTAAATCAAATTTATTTCTTTAAAATTGTATACTATTTTCTTTTTTTTAATAATTTATAATAAATTTAAGTTAATTTAAGCAAACTATATAACAATAAACATCATTTAAGAACAAATAAATATCTCATGGGTCACTTAGGAGTATATGGAATAAAAATAATCGTGTTAGTTTAATCACGTATTAACATGAAGTGTATTGAAGTAAAGATAAATACAAGAATTAAATACCTTACTTAATTCCAAAATGTATAACACATACTCGTATAGGATATACAGTCGAACAATAATGGAATTTCATTTAATTTAATAAGCTGTTATGTGTGCACTTGTTTTTAGGTTAAAAATAATTTCCATGTTAAATACAACAAACAATTCACTTAGTTCGCTGCGGTACACATATCTGCTTATAAATTATTAGAGATGTGTCAATTCGGTTTAATAAACCGAGTTAATTCAAGGTGTGTGTATAGCGAGCTAACTCGGGTTAAGTTTTTGCAAACCGAGTTAGCGACCCAATGAAAGAACCAAACCGAGAGCTGAGTAATTGAATTAATACAAAGGCAAACCGACATGAACATAATCAAAACTACCGTTGATTTGTTGCGGTTTGTATCAAACACAAGGCACTAAAATGAGTGTAAACACACACAACAACTGTTATGACGGTAGACGGTAGCTAACATAACTCGGTTGGAATGTTTCGTTTAACTACTCGAGTTAGAAATGAAATTTCGTTAAAATAAACCGAGTTAAATCACACCGAGTTGCACTGCGCATTGGTTTTCGGTTGGGGTTTTTCATTGTCATTGTAAAACTTCGGTTCAACGTCTAGTGTAGTAACTCGGATCGAAGTGACGAGTTTTTTGTTTTTGGATTTGTAAATGGATAGTCAAATAGAGTTGGTTTTGCAATCTAATTGAAAGTTTAATATCTAAATTCGTATTCTTTTTTTTAGTTTCTTATGTGACGGAGTGTGAAAGTGAAATGTAAGTTTGGTTTCCGTTTTTATCTATATTCATTTATGTAGCTATTTAAATATTGATTTATACCCTTAATTTGTTTTTAAATATGTATATTAATTTAAAACAAAAAAAAAACAAACAAAAATGTTTGATGGACAAATTTGTTTTGTTACTATTTCCTACGTAAGCCACAGAATTGAAGAAAAAAATCAACAATTTTTGAAGTGAAATCTTTTTTAGCGGCGTTGTGCACTTTTTTGGGATGGGTAAAAAATGTTGAACTCGCGTCAGAAAACGTGGCCTGATCGAACATTCGTAAGATTTGGGATGTGTAAAAAATGTTTACCTCGGGTTAGGACACGTCACCTGATCGAAAATTCTTAAGTTAGTAGACCGCCGCCGGCGCGGCGTAGCAGAGGAAATAATATACTCCTCTCTTTCTACCACGCGACAAAAATGTATGCCTGCTACTACTGTTTCGTTCAAGCGGCGTAGGGGGCTTGCGCAAGTGTGCGTGTGGGTTTTGATTACAGTCTGCTACGAATTTGACTTATCAACTGTCAAAAAGTAAACAACAAAATATATCGCTGCTCTTCAATTTTATTTATAATTTAAACTAAAATCAATTTAATAAGTAATAGTTATCACAAAAATAAACATCAAGTGGTTTTATATTGATTAAGTCGACGGAAAACACATTTTGTTTGTTGTAAAATTCATTTATTTAGAAAAAAAACGTAAAACAAATATACATATATTTATACACAAAATAAAACTCTGGTAAACCGCAAATGTCCATCTCAAACAAACGAAGCTTAACCGACACATCTCCAGAAACATTAGGCACATCAAAAAAAAATAATTCTCAAAACATGACGGTTTCTCCATATCCGTTGCTGAACTGGAAGAAATAATAGATGGACTGCTGAACAGAAGAATATGCGAGCTCCCAAAAAAAGTTGACACGGATCGTATATTACTACAGGTGGAAAGTCTAAAACCACAAAACAATATCATAACAAATGAACTGCAACAAGTAAAAACGAAGAACGAAATACTTGAGCGACGAACCGAAAACTTGGAAAAGCAATCGAAAGCTAAAAACATTATCTTTGCGATTCCACGCAACAAATGTGAAAACGTAGAAGAATCCGTCAAACATTAAACCGACCTTCTCATAAGCCAAAATAATATTTCTCCCGATTATATTTCCGAACTACCGTCTAAGGGAAATACAAAGATTATACTGGTAGAGACAAACAACAGAAACATAACCTACAAAATGCTAAAAAATTCAAGTAAGTTGAAAGGTACTGGTGTCTTTGTTAACCCGGATTACACAAAAGAGGAACAACTAAAACGACAAAAAAATACTAGAGATAAGACACGCAATTAAGCAGAAGCACCCGTTCGCAAGACCATTGATTCGAGGTTTAAAACTGTACGTAAAGAACAAAATCTTCACGTCAACAAAAGAAGTTAAAGTTATTTGCGATAATGGCACGATGTGTCAGAAGTACTCCAGGAAATATTTGGAGAACTTCAAGAACATCAAATCAAAACAAACCAAATATATAAGACGTCTTCAAAGTTAAAGTCGACAACCACGAGTACGAATTCATCAGCTGCAGCTTATGTCAACACATCCACACCAACGATGCCATCTGGTAGTCACCATCAAGATGAAACAGTGTTGCTGCTGCCAAAACGCAAGTACTAAATGTAATACTAAATATAATACAAAAAATAATACTTTTACGAAACAAAAATTTAATGAAAGTGAAGTTAAAAATATTAGTATTTTATATTATAATATTTCGGGGCTAGGCAATAAATTGTTATTTCCTGATTTTTTTGAATTTGTCAAGAAACATGACATATTTTTTTCTTTTCTAAACATTTTTTATACGCGAAATATTTGATATCTACAGCAAATACTTTAGCGAATTTAGGTTACACTCGGGCTCCGCTACTCGTTCGGCTAATTTTGGAAGAGCCAGTGGGGGTTTTTGTTCGGAATTAAAGAATGCAACATAAAAGCCAGCATTACAGAATTAAACGATTTTGTTTATGTTAAAATAAATTATTGCAATATAAGCTACCATATTTTTCCAGTATATATTAATTGTAACAATTGGAAGAACACCTTTGAACAAGTAAACGAACTATTGAATAGTACCAATCTGGAAAATATAATGCTAATAGGGGATATTAACGCTCGCACAGGGACGACACAAATAAAAACAGTACTTACACCACAAATAAGCCATAATAAAGATTGGAAACCTTCGTACGTTTCACCCCCCAAAACCCATTTGTTTACATTGTTGTATTTGTAGCTTTGAAACTCTATCCATGAATAGATGGGAAATCGAAAAGCAAAACAAAAACAAATTACTAGGGCTGTGTTGTCTATGTGTCCATAGGAAGAGGAACAGAAAAGATTCTTGTGTGCGTTTTTATCAATGTGTCTATTGGAAGAGGAACAGAAATGTTACTTGTGTGCGTGATTCAGCTTGTAGGTAAATGTCAAATGAAAGCAGAGGTTTCTGGTCTTTAAGTTATTAGTTTATGACTTACACCGAATCGATAATCAAAGAAAAAAGATCCTCTATGGACACAGTTACCAATACAAATGGACGCGCATTCTTAGAAATGTGTCAAATGAATGACCTTTTTATCCTAAACGGATGCAGCAAACAGGATAGTCAAGGCGCATACACTTTTAAAGGCGGTCCAGGTAAATCGGTTGTAGACTATTGCGCAGTATCTCCAGGTTGGAGAAAACTAATTAAATCATTTAAAGTAGATTCGCAAACATTTTCGGATCATATGCCATTAGTTTTAAAGTCTTTGGTTAACATCGTAGAAGATAAAAACATATATGCATTTAACTTACCGCCAAAACTAAAATGGAAGGAAAGTAATAAAGAAACATACCACCATAAAATTATACACGCTTTACAAAACATTGATCCTCTTACTTCAAACATGGAAAACGTTGAAGGAAAAATATATTTCTTAAATAACTGTATTAAAAAAGCAAACCCTAATAGGCGAAGTTTTAAAAAACACAGCTACAAACAGCAATGGTTTAACAATGAATGTCACACAGCTAGAAAATTGTCATTTGCATTACTACGGGAAATAAATTCCTCGCCATATTTGAATGAAACCCTCATCAAAAATTACATTGTGGCCAACAAAACTTACAAACAACTGTGCAAAACAAAAAAAGAAGTCTACTTTCAATCAGTAGCAGCAGAACTCACAAACACATGCAATGCTAGAAATTTTTGGTACAAAATCAACCAACTAAAAGGTCAGAACTTGATATGTGGGGCTAGACTCAACGTCACCGATTTTGCTAATTACTTTAAGCTTCTTCTGAATCCTCAGTCAGAACTTAGTAGTTTTTTGTATGCAGAACCACATATTTGTAATGATCTCTTGGATCGAGAGATATCAATGATCGAACTGCAAAATGCGTTATTCAAAGCTGCAAATAATAAAGCACCAGGCCCTGATAGAATTTTAAATGAATTTTATAAAAATGCTCCTTTTGAGTTTCAATCAAAAATTCTAGAGACATTCAACTATATATTCGATTCGGGAGATGTACCGCAAAGTTTCAGAGATTCCATTGTATATTCTATCTTTAAAAAAGGAGACGCAAGTCTGCCGTATAATTACAGAGGCATATCTTTTATGAATTCAGTAGTAAGAATGTTCACGTCTATATTGTTAGAACGTATAAACTCATGGTTAGATCTATACGACATACTTAGCGAGTTCCAATCCGGTTTTCGGAAAGTATACTCCACCATAGATAATATTTTTGTAATAACGTCTATCTCACAATACTTCTCGAGACAAAAACGAAAATTGTACATATTCTTCGTAGATTTCAAGGCAGCTTTTGACTCAATAGATCGAAATGCATTGTTTTACAAAATATCTCATAAAGGGCTGTCAACCAAACTAATTCAAATTTTAAGAAACATGTACCAAGATACCCGTCAATGTGTTTGGAACGGAAAGAGAACGTCTGATTGGTTTGAGACACAATCTGGAGTTAAACAGGGATGTCTGCTAAGTGCAGTTCTGTTTGCAATCTTCATAGATGATATAACGATGCAGCTACCAGCTGGTGTACAAATTGATGATATAGTAATAAAAGTTTTACTTTATGCTGACGACATACTCCTGCTGGCAGAATCCCCCCAAAGCTTACAACTCATGATTAACAGACTTTCAGAATTCTGCAAGTTATGGAATTTAACCGTTTGATAGTATTAACCGAATGATAGTATGTGAAGATCAATCTCATCAAACGATAGAATAATATATCCAGAACTTACCCATGACTTTGTAGAAAACTAAACGGTGATTTTTTAAGAGCTTGGTTTTTTGAAAATTCAAAAAAACACAGAAACTTGTAAAAAGTGAATGAAATTTTTACTTGGATCGATAAATCAATTTCTGCCA
The DNA here is from genome assembly GCA_910595825.1 of Philhelius pedissequus. Classification (NCBI taxonomy): domain Eukaryota; kingdom Metazoa; phylum Arthropoda; class Insecta; order Diptera; family Syrphidae; genus Philhelius; species Philhelius pedissequus. The sequence continues at coordinate 34,838,616 of OU343163.1, forward strand.
TTTACTTTTTAAAAATAATTTCACTTAAATGTTGCTCGCGGCTACGCTTCAGGTGGTCCATTCTGAAGGTCCAATTTTGGCAAACTTTTTCACACATTTCGGCCGGAATCTCACCAATGACGCGTTCAATGTTGGCTTCCAAGGCAGCAATCGTGTTTGGCTTGCCCCCATAGACAATAGACTTAACATAGCCCCTCAAAAAATAGTCTAACGGGGTCAAATCACATGATCTTGGTGGCCAATTGACTGCGCCAAAACGTGAGATCAACTGCTCACCAAATTCGCCTCTCAATTGATGCATGGTTTCGCGTGCAGTGTGGCATGTGGCACCGTCCTGTTGGAACCACATGTCGACCGAGTTCAATTCTTGCATTTTCGGCAAAAAAAAATCTGTTATCATCAAACGGTACCTTTCTCCATTGACCGTAACCCTGCGGCTTTCATCGTCCTTGAAGAAATACGGCCCAATGATGCCGCCTGCCCATAAACCGCACCAAACAGTGCATTTTTCGGGATGAATTGGTAGCTGCTGAATTGCCTCTGGCTGCTCTTCACTCCAAATACGGCAATTCTGCTTATTCACGTATCCATTTAGCCAAAAATGAGCCTCGTCGCTGAAACGGACGTAGCTTGCGAAACACATTTTTCACAGAGCACGAATTTTGATAATAAATTTCAATAATTTGCAAACGTTGTTCAGGCGTAAGTCTATTCATGATGAAATGGCAAACAATACTGAATCGAAATGTCAAATGTTCGTGGAATTTGTTATGTGTGATCTGTCAAAAATATAAACGTCAAAAACCCGTTATTTTGATCACCTTACAGAAAATCCTTAGATACACGGTGCACCTTGTGTAACCTGAATTCAAAAGAAGATTGTTTACACTTCTTATCAATTTGTCCTATATACAAAGAAATAACAACTCTACGAGTATTTTGGAAAAACAACTTTGACAATGGAACAAACAAAAAACGAACTAAACGGTGAAAATTGGACTAACTTATATCATTATCTCTAAGAAGCATCAGAATATAGAAACCCGTTAATATCGGAATACGCATAAATCTAAAAATTCGCAAATTATTACCAATATTACAAAAGTATGTCATGTTGCACTCCTATGTTTTATAACACTTATGAAAATGTTTCTGTTTTAGCTAAACGAAAAACACAAAAATGTCATATAATAATACATATGTATCTTACATAATGTATCTTATTTTTTGTTTTGACTAAACTAAAAGTACCTCTAATTTTGTTTTCCCTAAGCTAAAATCCCAAATTATGTACATATATATAACTTGAAGATTCATTTAATTTCAAATATATGTATATTATAAATCCTGTTTAAAACATATAAACTAAAGATTAATTTTGCAATTCATTATTCTATTATCTGTATTTATTTAAGTCCGCAAAATGATTGCTTTACTTTTATTTTAGAAAATAACTTTAATATATACATCTTATGTTTAAATTTAAAAAAAATCAGGCTTAAAAGTCAATCAGGCAGCCGGTAACACCATAGCCTATTACAGTATTTTATTTTTTATAATCAAAACAAAAAAAAAATTGCACTCGATTTGAACATTAGAGAAAAATAAAATGTAATCTAATCTAATCTAAATCTAATTGGTCTGCTGCGCAACAATGGATGGTGACTGCTGATGGCTAGACCATCCAGACCATTAGTGTGTTTCTTTATTTATTCCGGATAAGGAATAGAATGGATAGAAAAGACGAAATGTTTATCTAGAATATCCAGAATGGAATGAATAAAGAAACAAAAATTCTCTCCGGAATAGAAAAGAAAAAAGATGACATCAATCAGCTGTTTTAAAGTGTTATGATGATGACAAGAAAATAGATATCTCTATGGAAAATAGTAAAAATAAATTATTATTAATTTATTAATTCATGGAAAGTCACATTTAATTGTTATATTTACTTCAATAAAAAAATATAAACAATGTTTGGTCAGCCATTTTGTTTACTTGGTTTTCGTCTTTGGCTGCTGTCATTTGTTTTGCTTTTGTATGAAAGGGTTATTCCGAGAATATTCTTTTCATTCCGTGTTTAACATGGAATAAAAAGAATGCATTCCAAACGTTCCGGAATGGATAAAAAACAACAAAATAGTTTATCGCGGAATAAAGAAATGCCAAAATTGAATTCCGAATATTCTAAACATTCCAGAATGAATAAAGAAACACACTCAAAGTGTTTAAAATATGGAAACTGAACAAAGTGAAAAGGGAATCTATTCGATTGTATTTATATTAAATATAAATACAATGTCTATACACATATAGGTAAAAAAATGTAGGTAGATATATATCGGTTCTCAAAGAATATTAAAAGCAAAGCAAGGCATAGATCGGCTTAGCATCGTTCATTGTGCTTAATAATAAGTATAGGAAATTAAAAGTGCAAATCTAAAGATGAAAAATGCGCAACGTTAATGTTCCAGTTTTAAATTCAACCGGCACTCCCGGAGTGCAACCCGTTGTTTTTTTTTATAAAAAAAATAGGCAACTATCGTTTTATTCAAAATTCGACTCGGGTTAACCCGGTTTAAGAATTTTTCGGTTTGGCACATCAATAAGGATATTTATGAAACCGCGTAAAATTTCCTACATCATAAAATGGAAAAGCTTACCATGCACATTTCATGAACGCACTTATTAAAATCAACTTGCGCAAATGTGGTAAATGATTATTTTTTCTTCCTGTACTTTAACTTGACTAATAACAAAGTGTTATTACTCTCATTTAAAATGTCTGCTAGAAATAATAAGAGGAAGAGAGATGGTTATACCAAGATTATGAGGCATAAAACGTCATAATTAATAGTCAAAATTTTTTCACATTTACCAAACTCCCACACAAAATTATGCGGAAAATGCTAGGTAATGCTTCATCCCAATAAAAGCTTTAGTCGCTAAAGCTGTTGCATACAAATCTGGGTGAGTACGATGACAGGATTTATTGACCCGTTAGGGGTCAAAAGGATGAACTTTTGTTAGGCACTCTAAGCCCAAAGATTTCATTTTATAGTGAAAACTGGGTTGCGAAATGTACATAATGTGTTTATCACTTTAGTACCTTCATTTTGAAACATTGCTCCATTATCTATTATTATGGAATGCCTTCTAAAACATCACCATAGTTTGCACGTCGCTCCTATAGAAACAAGCCGCCCCTTTTCCCAGCAATATTATTAATTATTTTTGCAGAGTTTTCAATTCAGTGAGACAATCACAACTGATTATCAAGTCAACGAAATTAAATTCAGTGCTGATAGAACCTGTTGCCACTCTTTACCTTCCTCTATGGATAACTGCTTCACGTGTTGATAAATTGAGGCAAATGGAGTGCAAATGGATTGTGCACAATCAATGTGGTAATCTGACCTTCCGAATTTCTCCATAGAATATTATAATGAGATTACTTACTATTATCGAAGCTGTTTTGGGCTTTTCAATGTAACCGGCGAAAAAAGTATACCTACTCACGAGTAATTTGCTACCCACAAGACACTCTTTTCTGAATTCAAAATTATTTAAATTTGAGTATATTTTAGTAATGTCTTACTTAGTTATGCTTATTCGATGGGCCCTGAATGGTCACACTTAGGCGTTTTTTTGAAAAAAAAACTGAGACCTGAATTAGATCTGTTTTTAGCTGAGACGAGTTGAACTGTTAAAGTCAAATTAGATTTGAAGTAAAGATGAGCGATAAAGAGAAATCATCGATGTTTTAAATGCTTCAACATCGATGTTGAAGCATCGTTTTTTTCAACATCGATGTATTGTGGCAAACCTTAGTTTTTTGTCATCTCATTTTTTTTATTTAGTTATGCTTAATAACGGGTGATTTTTTTGCTACTTGGTTTTTGACTTTTATATTTTTGACATATCACACATGACAAATTCCACGAACATTTGACATTTCGATTCAGTATTGTTTGCCATTTCATCATGAATAGACTTACGCCTGAACAACGTTTGCAAATTATTGAAATTTATTATCAAAATTCGTGCTCTGTGAAAAATGTGTTTTGCAAGCTACGTCCGTTTCAGCGACGAGGCTCATTTTTGGCTAAATGGATACGTGAATAAGCAGAATTGCCGTATTTGGAGTGAAGAGCAGCCAGAGGCAATTCAGTAGCTACCAATGCATCCCGAAAAATGCACTGTTTGGTGCGGTTTATGGGCAGGCGGCATCATTGGCCCGTACTTCTTCAAGGACGATGAAGGCCGCAGGGTTACGGTCAATGGAGAAAGGTACCGTTCGATGATAACAGATTTTTTTTTGCTGAAAATGCAAGAATTGAACTCGGTCGACATGTGCCACATGAATTTATTTATAACATCGCTGGATGTATACAGTTTTATTGGTCTCTTTGCCAAAATATTGAGTCAAAACGATGAAGATGAACTATCATTGTATATATATTCTATAGTACCAATATAAATATAAATACAATATTATGATATTTATGCTAGTTAGTTTGAGAAGCTGTGTATTATGAAATTGAGCTTTATTGAATTGAGCATTTAATCAAATAAAAGTTTGAGTGATGTGGTGACCTTGATACTAAAAATCACATCGGCTAAAAAGAATTTCCAAAACACTTTATTTCAATTTAAATACACATTTTCTTGTATCAATAATAATTAACTTGCTTCTTTTTATGTTATTTTACCACAATAGTAGTTTAAATTCAATAAACACATCGAAATTACACAAAACAAATCAACCCTATGATTTTGACATTTTAATTATGTGAGTGTATTAGTGGAATGAAGTCCAGAATCGTTTTCTGTTCTGTTTAGGTAACAACAACTGTCATTTTGTGGGGATCAGAACAGTTCTGGACGGCCAATCGATAACGCCATAAGAATTGTGCATGTTGCATACCCGCAGGCGAAGCGGAAGGTGCTGTTGATACTAGGCAGCTATATACATACAACTTTATAATTTAGTTGCAATATGCATACATAAGATTCATGTGATTCTTAAAGACACATATGTATATTATAAATGAATGAGAGCCTACATTATATTTAGTATTCAGTGAAGTACGCAAAAATATGTAAAAACGGAATAATAATAAGGTAGAACTAAATGGATAATACACATAATTAAATGCTTTTAAATTTTTAGTCGTTATAGTTTAAGGGGAAAACAAAGATGCAATTTGAATTCATGGATAAATAAGAATATATCAAAAAAACTTTCAAAAATCGTTGGAACGTTTTTTAATAAATTAATTTTTTTATGTATAAAATTTTGAAAACATTTTTAGGAAAAAAAATTGAAAATTCTGGGATTGGTTTTTGAAAAATCAAATTTTTATTTATTTTTTTTTTAAATCGAAAAATTTCTTATTTAAAAATTGAATCAGCAATTTTATTAACAATCTTAGGGAGCATTTGTATAAAAAAAAAATTGTTTTAATCGGTTCATCCAGTGTTGAGAAAGTCGAAAATATTGAAAGTGGTTGTATGAATGAGAAGTACCATTAATATGTACGCCAAAAAAAAAATATTTTTTTGCTTGAAAGTGGGGTGTATTTACCTAAGAACACACACATTTTTTATAAAAATTCCTGGAGCCATTTTCGACAAATAAATTCAAGATAATGTCAAAAAAACACCAAATACGAAGTTTTGAAAAAATCTATAGAGTAGTTTTCGAAATTTCAAGTTCTCAAAAAAAAAAAAAATAATTTCCAAGAAAATTTTTAAAAATTATGGTTTACAATAGTGTTTAAACTGTCTAAAAGCTTCTAGGTAAAAAAATTCAAAAAAAATCAAATTATTCAAGTCAAATTAAATGGTTCTAATAGAGGTACCAAAAATAACAATTTTTCCAAAAAATTAATGAACTGATTTTTTTTTTTAAATCGTTGGAGCCGTTTTTGAGAAAAATAAGATTTTTGTTTTTTGCAAAAAAAAAATTTATGGCAGCTACTGTTATTTGTCGTCTTAAAAAAATGAAAAAAACGTGTGGGCATATACCGAACAAACAATATGTACCAAGTTTGAAGGAAATCCACTGAACCGTTAAGGCTGCAGATACAGGCGGAATTGAGGGACCAACTTTTTTGGTGTTCTCTATCGAGTAATGTCATGTTTGATTGTTAGAAATTTTTTTTTACGAATACATAACTTGCCTTAGATTACCTATAATAGCAAGTAAAAAAAAACTTGTGGGCATATTACCGAAAAACCAAGTACCAAATGTTTGAGGAAAATACATCCACCCTATTAGGCTCTGGATTCGCGGACAGACAGAAGGTCAGACAGAATTATGAAACCCAATTTTTCGTATTCGCTATCATCGTAATGTCAAATTTGAATTTTTTTAACCAATCAAAAATTTGCCATATAGTACATATATATGTATGAATGTACATATGTACGAGTATATATTGCAAGTAAAAACGTTTTAAAAATATATCTAGCCCTTTCTACCAAGAATCTTCAGGCTACGATGTGATTGAACAAAAGAACAAGTACGTACGATCCAGTGGTGTATTTTATTTTTGTTATTTTCCGATCCACAAGCACATAAAGTCCAACTAAGATTACCAGAAAGCAATTCAATCGATTGTGCTTCCATATGATATCAACATTCTAATTTCTCACGGAGCCAACAAACCAATTAATTTCTAGATTTAATCCCGCCATCAGTTTCTCATTTAATGAAATGCTAGTTGAGCATGAAAATCAATCAGTTACAATTTGACCGTGCATTAATGAAGTTTTGAAATCCCTACAAGTTAATTTTTTTTTCAACATTTATGATAATTTTTAAATTTATATAAAACCCAAGAATTGAATTACTACAAAGATTCCAAAATGGATTTAATATTAGCTGTTCTTGTTATTTCGGTTGTGGTAATTATTATACAATCAATAATTAAATCCATGAAACGGCCGCATAACTACCCCCCAGGTGAGCATAATATACTCTAGTGCAATTATTCGTGTTTTAAAATCTAGTGGTGTTTGGTATAATCATGATAACTACATATTTTGAGTTTTGCAGAAAACGAATTTGAATGTTTATTAAAAAACCTTGTAAAAAAAACTTTTTGATTTTGAGGCATTTATCATGTTTTTACCAAACGCAAATTGACACAAACATATGATTCAATTCGGAAGTTGTCATATAAAACAGTTTTATCTTTTTACTCACGATTAGTATATAGGTTTATAATAATTCAATGCTTAACACGCATAACCTAAATGTCGATTTCACTGCAACACAAAAGTTGGTTCGCGTTGGATCTGTACCAATTTTTGTTCCCTTAAACGAATTCCATAGACAGAGAAATTGAATTTTTTTTCGGAAGGAATTGAATTCTCTCTAATCTCTTTTTGAAAACGATTTTACACACTGATTGTCACACACACCACAAAATTGACATTTTTGTCAATTCTTTTGATTATTTGCAAAACGTTTTGCTAGTTCAATTGGTTAATACATTAGGGGCCAGTTAGAGCGATCAGGAAAACGATTCCGGAAAAAAGTTCTAATGGATAATTTATAATAATTTAACGCGTTTTAAAATACAAATGCTACACTAATCGATGACGAATAATTCAGAAATTTTTTTTTGCAATAGAACAATTATTTTTTGCTAAAAATTTATTTAATTATTTTCCTGACGAAAATTAATTTTTCGTGCCAGCACAAAATTGAACAAATCATTCCAATGATTTAAGTCCCAATTTCTCTCGTTCCACTGACAGAATTGTGGACGAAAAACTTTATCAAACTTGATAACAGACTGGAAGTGAGGCTTGCCAACTGACATAATTTTCCTGTTTGCTATAAACGACCATCAGGAAAAAATATTCACTTTCATACTGTTTCAACTTTTCCTGATGCGTTTTCCTGATCGCTATAACTGGCCCCTTAGTCGTGTTCTCGTGACAATCAAGTACTTACAGCAAATTAAAACATTTTGACCAAAACGATCCACACTCCAACATGATTTTATTTATTTTAATATGTAAGGATTTTCACATCTTTGATTTATTTTCTGTCAAAAAGCATAAAAAATACAAGGGGGAAAATAAAAAAAATCACTTGAATGCGCTCTATGATTGAATGGACTTACTAATTATAAAAGAAAAGTAATTGCCAGTATATAAGAGCATAGCCGTGTTCTCGTGATTATCATGTACCACAGTACACATAATAAGGTAATATATTGCGCATGTTGTGAAAATTCGGCTGTCATAATTCAAAAATTCGGTTGTCATATTTGGCAAAATGTCTCTGAGATTTGGCACATGCACTCTAATTTTTGAAATTTTCACATACAAATAGGCATGGGTCAATATTTCAGTAAGATGTGTTCCGTAAGAGGTAAGAGTAGATTGAAAGTAACTGTTATTGAAATAACATTTGAAATTTCTAAATTTGTATTTTGATCAAACCAAAGAGCGGAATATAGATGAAAAAGTGATGTCCAATTTATTTTTAAATAGTATTGGAAAATAGTTTATTAAGATTATGATTTCACTGACAATTTTTGTTCAATAATTGTTATTTCAGCAACAGGAATTTGTAACTGTTATTTAAAAGTAGCAGTAACAGATATTGCAACTAGCAGTTTGGCCCATGCCTAAGCCTATGCGGATGCCAAATGTGACACGAGTGTCTCTGAGTGATATGAAAATCCCTCCATATTAAAATAAATAAAACCAAGTTGGAGTGTGTATCGTCTTATTTTGCTCTACTTGCTAGTCACGAGAACAACGCTAATAATGCAATACGCAACGAACTGTGTTTTAAGGTAATATGAACAAAAACATTTGGTATGCCTTGGAATTGTTTCATTTCCTCCATGATCGAGGACAATATCAAATTTTCAATTTATTCAAGCCGATTTACATTTTTACTAGCAAAGAATTTCAAAATGAAAAAAAAAAACAATTTAGTTTGAAAGTTCCACACAAATTTCAAATTTATTTCAACTCAACAACAGTTGAATTTTAGTAGAGATCCGTCTTCGTTGAAAGGAAGCTATATAAAATAATTGAAAACTGTATTTTTTTCGAAGCTAAAAGTTATTGCCCGAAACGTTCTGAAGAACAAATATAAAGTTATGGCCTTTTCGATTAGTCGTCCGGAAGGCTTTCGAATGCTTCTGAAACTGTTCGATTGGTATCTTCTCCTGGGTAGAAGAAAAAATTTCTTCTGGATTTGAAGTCAAAATCAAAACCATAATATGCACACACTCTCACCCATTATGTCAAACACGAATTAAATGTCAAAAACAATGACGTGTATAGGGAAAGAGATAAACGATATTGAAAAACATCGACGTTAAGATCAAAAAAACAACATCGAATCAGAATTATTGCGATGTTATTGCGAATCAAGTGTTAACTTGTTCGGTTTGAATCCCGGATCGGAGATTTCTTCCAGATTACCAATCGCAATAGACATTAGTAAAGAGAATCCACATGCCAAAGAATTGAAATTAAATTATTTAAGGATTAGCGCAATAATTGCGGATAAATAGTGTGAAATGTATTCCTTTTTGAACTAATTAAGAAAAAAATATTTTAATTACTGATTTTAAAATTAATTATTCATTCAAATTATTAAAAATAATAGATAAAAACACTTTAATTATTATTAATATTTGTATGACATACAACACGAATACAAAAAATAAACTAAAATTACTATTATTATCTAAATGATATAGAAAAAATTATGATATAAACAAAAAAAACACTTTGGCTGTCGTCTTCATAGCTATTGGCAGTGTTCGATGTTGAACATTGAAGTTATTTATCGTAAAATAATTTAAACTCATCGGGCATATAGTTTAGGGTTCTTGAAATATAATCTAATTTTATTATGTTGATTGGAACTTTGTAAGCTTTTATGAAAGGTAGGTCACTACATCAGCCTTTTTAAGCTGGAAAACTCCTTGGACTGGTGCATTAATAAATTCTGAAGTCTTGACGATTCCACTTTGTTCTTGGGTAAAAACGAGGTCTGTATATACTCAGAGTAAAAGTTGTGTCTCTTTTAAAAAATGTCGTTTGTAGTTCTTTTGAAAAAAACATGTCCACCAATCGTTGTAGTTACATAAGTATTTCGTTATTTCGTATTAACCAGGAGAAGAGACCCGATCGTATCTACAGACAACTGGCTTTATTACTAAACAGTTCCTATCACAGGGGAGGAAATTGTGTCATCAAACATACTTTAAATCTCCCAATCATATTTAGCAGCCGTGTTTTATTGGGAAATTTATCGGTAGTAGAATTTTAAATATTTATAACATCGGTAGTAAGTCTTCGGTGGATAATTATTAATTTCTATTTGAAAAACAAATAGATCTTTTTGATTGTTTTTTTTTTTTTTTGTTAGTTGGCCAGTTTTTATGTGAGCTGGTCAAAATTCTGGCTTCAAAATACTGCTTTTCAAAATTCTGCTTTGAAAATGGAAATTCTGCTTTTCAAAATTCTGTCCTTCAACAAAAATGGAAAAAAATTTGCTTATTTTTTAAAAATTTAATTCACTTCTTAATTGCGATATATGTAGGTACTATAGGGCAAGTTTTACATTTTGGAAAAAAAATCTAACTCGAGATTTTAATCAAATTTAACATGACGATGATAGAGAACAATAAATAAGTGGGTCCCGCAGTTCCGTCTGTCTATATGTCTGTAGAACGATCTACAGCCTAACCGGCTGTAACTTGGTACTTAGGCGTTTTAGGTGATTGTCTAAAATAGATTTTTGGATCGTTGTTTTAGCCCTAAAAATAACGGTATTTGCCATGCAAATATTTTTACCATCTTTATTATCACGAAAACGGCTCTAACGATTTTGATAAAAAAAAGTATGTGTACTACTTTAGGTATGGTCTACATTTTGGGTAAACATTTTTTTTACATATTTTGTTATTAACGACCTGCCATACACGCATTTTTTTTATATTCGACTTTCTCACAAACGGCTTAACGGTCTTCGATCAAATTTTTATACTGGAGATTATTCGAATTCTAAATAATACTGCATTTCAAAATTTCAAAAACAGTTTTTTTGAAAATTCAATCCGATTTTTTCTAAAATTTTGTTTTTAAGTTATATCATTAGGAGCCGATTTTTCAATCTCCAGATAAACATCCAGTTAGTTGCCAGAGGAATAAACTTACTTGACTGTTAAACAACCGGATAACAACATCGAATTTTTCAATTTACGCGTGCTTTCTAACATTTTCCAAACCTTTGTTTTCTTTATTATTTGCAGAGTTTTGATGAGCAGAATTTTGAAAAGCAGAATTTCGGCGAGCAGAATTTTAAAAAGCAGAATTTTGTTTAAAGAATTTTGACCCCGGCAGAATTTTGCCCCCAACCCAATTTTTATTTCTAAAATCTTAGAAACATCCATTCTTTTAGAAATATAAAATGTGTGCCTTTGAAAAGTTTATCAATTTTACTATTAAAAAGTGTAAGTGAAATTTTAATTAACCAAAAAAACGTCAATTGATCAATTTTAACAAATTTTGATTTTCGTTCTAAGAAAAATCAATTTCCATTGAACGATTTCGGGTTTCCGATCAAAAATGCCATTACGATTAAAGAGAAGCCTAAACGGCGCAAGCGATTACCTTTAAATTTGGTATGGTGTGATTAATTTGGCACTCCTCAGAGGAGAAATTGAAACTTTATTTTTAGGCCCAAAAATAACGGTACCTGCCATATAACCGTGAAGATCTATGCAGGCAAACTAATTCTGCGTACCAAAATTTTGAATAACTTTTTTTTTCTAATTAAAATTAATTTTTGATTTTTTCTTTTAAATCGATATTTTTAAAACTAATCAAAAAAAATAATTTTAAGTTTTATATTCACATGTACATTAATAAGCTCTAAAAAAGTGCATACCAAAATTTCAAAAAAAAAAATTGTTTTCAAGAAACTAAAAATAAAAAACAGGATTTCATCAAAATCCGTCCTACAATTTTCGAGATAATTTTTAATAAAATTTTCATTGAACCGTGACATATAATAGTGTTATGTGTTGGTACATCTTACCCTCCTAATTTAGATAATTAAAAAACCATTCCTTGAATCATTTATTCCAGAATTCATTATATTAAGAATCAAAGCTAATCTTTCCTACATGGGCTTTAAACCTAGCAACACAGCGCCAGTGGTTAGCTACACTAAAGTTGTTAGCTACATGAGCAAGTTCGTACGATCCAGTCATGCATTTTATTTTACTAACAAAGACCAATTTTCGTTTTATGTTTTTTATTGGTAATTGTATTATTTATAAATATAATTATCCAAATTATTATAATATATAATTATATTAGGGGTATTCAAGATCCGATGTATCTGGTCTTGTATCATTGTAAAAGTGTAAAATTGTAGCATTTTTTTGCACTACAACAACAAAATATACTGAATGTCAAAATCTTACACTTTTACACTTTTACAATACCCGAACCCTATTGTAACAGAAAAATACAAGGGTGTAAGATTTTTTTAACAAAAAACTACACCTTCTTCAGAACAAATGTGATACAGATTTTGACATATGCTTCAGTGTTGCTACAGATTAGTAAAGGTGTGTTCACAGTCTGTTGCAAAGAAATAAAATTTTACAATTTTACAAGACTTGGTACACCAGATCGTGAATACCCCTATTATTATTATAGAGGTTGGTAAAAATTATAACTTGACTAGCTTTCAAATCGACTAGGTCCTTATTCTGAACGTGACCATCCCTTGAACATAGTGACATTTGTGTTAAGGTTCCACTTTTATCACAAGGGACATTTTTACAGATTAATTGGCTAAAACAATTCTAAATGATGAACAAATCAAAATAATTTAGTAATGAGAAGGATATGAGTTCCTTTTAGTTTTATTCAAAAATAATAATAAAAGAGTTCCTTAGGAATCCAAAGAATGGAACTTCTACCTGAATTTATTGACTTTACAGGCCGACTCCACTCTATATCTCTACCGCCAACGAAAACTCTGACATGAAATTTCATAAAAGCAAGAGGGGTTGGCTGACTTGTAGGTACGGTTGTTTGAAAGATTTGTCAAAAATGCATTATTCATGAAAAAAAAACGTTTTGTGACCTGATTTATTCCTGTTTGCACATTGACTAATTAAAACGGTGTATTTTAAGAATTTAAGTACAAGTAAAATTGTTTTATAGGTTGCCAAAAGAATAATTACAAAATATAATGAGACGAAATGTCATCTGACCCAAAAGAAGGAAAAAACCACACCTGTCAAAATTGATATTTGACATCGATATGATATCTGATATCAAAACAAAATCGAAGAAATAGATCGCTAACATCCCAACACAACATGACTCTATTACATATTTCATATCAGGATGAATATTCTGAGATAATCTAATTCAAGTGTAGTCGGCCAGTTAATCCGACTAATGTATGTATGTTCATTGTATAAATAAAATCATAATATTTGAGTTCCTATTGATACAATTTATTGATATTGCTATGAAAGTATTTATCTGATAAATTAATATTCCGCATTTTATTCATACTGCTTAAGTTTATTTACATAGGTACATAAATAATGCTCATCATTATGATCGTATATATAGATAAGAAAACTATATCAGTACATTTTCTGAACTTTATATCTTATGTCCCCAAGTGTTTTTATTTTTGTGTACTTTTTTTAAATTGCTAAATTCAGACTTCAATCTTTAATTTAAAATTTTTTGCTTTTGGATTTGAAATCAGGGGATTTTCTGTGAAAAAAATAATTCAATATGAAAAACAGAAGTAGTGTTGAAGGGTGAATAAAAATTCACTGTTTGTAGATTGGGTTGTGGTTGTGGTGTTAGATACCTGTGGACATCCAGTGGAGTTGGTCTGTTATGAAATATGATTGTTATGTCAGATTAATATCAAATTTTTTGTATGATCGGTCCAGCATTATCGAATTATATTAAGTTAGCACTACCACTTCAAAATTTTAAACAAACTCCTATTGGATTAATTGTGGTAAATTTGTCATGATAGAAAAAAAAAAGAAAATTAACGTTGTGTATTTTCCATCTTGACTTTTGAAGTATTAATATCCTATATTTATTAAACACAGAGTGTGTTTCTTTATTCATTGTATGTCCAGAATATTCGGAATACCAGTTTTGCATTTCTTTATTCCATGGAATATTCCGGATAAACTATTTTGTTGTTTTTTTATTCATTCTGGAACGTTTGGAATTCATTCTTTTTATTCCATGTTAAGCACGGAATGGAAAGAATATTCCCGGAATATACCCCTCATGTGAATGTCAAACAAGCAAAAAAATGACACCAACCAAAGACGGCAACCAAGCAAGTAAACAAAATGGACGACCAAACGTTTTTTATATTTTTATTATTGAAATAAACATATAAACAAAAATTACATTTTTATTATTTCCCATAGACACCTGTTTTTTTATCACCATATCACATCACTTTCAATAGTCATCTTTTTCTATTTCGGATAGTATTTTTGTTTCTTTATTCATTCCATTCTAGATATTCTGGATAAACATTACGCTATTTCAGCCCATTCTATTCCTAAAGAATAAATAAATAAACACACTCGATTTTTACTAGTATATAGACGATATAGCCATTAGCAGCTACGATCCATGGATGATCCCAGCAGACTAGAGCTGTGTCAATCGTGATTGATTCGATCTTTATGACCCGTTCATTAAAAAGATTGATTGATTGCAATCAAAGTAAGTAAATCGAATCAATCAATTTCAATACCAACCGTTTTACACTATACTACAGTTTCAATCAAACGATTGAACGCAAGGCAATCATATTTCGTTCATTCCACTTATTTACAATCAAGATTGATTGGTTTCACTTTTCACTACATTCTATCGTTCTAAAGAACGAACGAAACTGAATGGAAATGAAATATGTATGTATTAGATATTCTCTTTATTTTCCCATAATTTTTATGGGTTAATGGTTTGCTTACTTGAAACTAAAGAAATACCTTTAAACAAATGTATGTGTATTTTTACCAATTTTGTTCCTAATTTTTTTTTTAAAGTATCAGTTAAATTTCACAAAAATTCGGATCAACCACATTACATATGCACATACATATGTATATTTGTTGAATGAAAGTAATAGATTGATTGACTTCACACACATCAAACCATATGATAGTTTCAATTCAAAAATGTTTCCATATGGGTCGCAACTGTAACAAATGATTGATTGAAAAAATGAACGATTGAAAAGACCGAATCTTTGAAATGAACGACATTTGAACGATTGAATCTTTAAAAATGAACGATTGACACAGCTCTACAGCAGACTGTAATACAAACCCACACGCATACTCGCGGAAGGCCCCTGCGCCGATTAAACGAAACAACAGGAGCAGGCATACATTTTATCTTAGGAATGTTCGATCAGGTCACGTGTCCTGACGCAAGCTTAACAATTTTTACCAATCCCAAAAAAGTGCACAACGCCGCTAAAGAAGTTTTCACTTCAAAAATTGTTGCACTTGTTTTCTTTTTTCAAATAATGCTGGATTTACACGAGTGACAAACTGCCAATTTTTCTTCCATTTTATTGACATTACTGACAAAATCGTGTAAATGGTGTGAAAGTTTGTCATTATTTTCGTCATTAAAAAAATGGCATGGAAGACTGGCATTAAATATTGGCATTATAATGGCGTCATGTAAATGTACAATGATGACACTTTGAAAATTATGGCAACCCGCGAGGAAGAAAGAACTTGCTCATTCTTTAATGGCAGATTGCCATTATCAATCAGAAAGTCATTATTTTGCCCCGTGTAAATGCTTATCATTATTGATTTGATTTTACCATTATTTTGCCAGTTTAATGGCATGCATTAATGGCAATTTCTCACTCGTGTAAATCCGGCATAACATTGCTAACTTGACAGTCAGGCTTAGCTTTTTTTTTTCTGAACAGAATACTGCATCGGCCTCTAAAATCACCAGCGTATATGATTCACATTGAGACAGGACTCCCACCAATCACCAATGTTCATTACCATTTTGAAACTCCACTTCGATTATATCCTTAAAGTTCTTAATATGGAAGTTACACGTCTACCTAGAATTGTGACAATAATTGCGCTCGAAAAAAAAATATCATGGTTTGAACAATGTAAGGAGCTGGCTGAAAGAACTGAATGTTGTCTACATCTAGAATTGGGAAATTCTCATCAGATGAAAACGAAACTGTAGTATAACATCCTTAATGTTCTCGATAAAACTATATACGAATCATTGGTAGAAGAAGCGAGGTGGTCCATCTATAGAGATTGCTACCCCAAACTGATACACGATTTAAGCAAGATAAGATATTTTTAGATAAGCGGCGGGGTTGACCAAATATCAACACTTCTTAAAGCAAGAGGAAGTTTTTGCCGTTAAACTACAGGGCATAAAGAACATGTTACATGAACACCCGTGAAGATATAATGCGCTTCACATGAATTTGTATAATACTTATAGAGCTGATAAAATTGTTTCTTGGAAAAGTCATTTATATGTACAACGGATGGAGTGCTTGATGTGCTCAATGGAAGAAATTGGATGGCTTTTTATAAATATATAAAGGGTTATCCATTCGCGGTTTCAAAATTAAACGTAAATAAAACACATATAAAATATTTTCTTTCATGATATTTCTTTTTTATTATAAAGTTTGAACGTTGACATTATGTGTGAAATACTACATCATTTAAATAACCACCACACGAATTGTTGCAAGCATCGATTCTTTTGAGGTAATTTTAGACCACTTTTTGACACATATTGGGCGGTATCTCAGCAATAACTTGACGAATGTTGGTTTTCAAGTGCTGAAGAGTTAAAGGTTTATCTGCATAAACACGGTCTTTCGCCTAGCCCCACAGAAAAGAAGTTGATATCGCCACGAAGAGAAATTACGCGGCCAGGAAATGTCTGTTGCAATAAAGCCATATTCGCTCGAGTTGTGTGGCATGTGGCACGGTCTGTTGAAACCACATATTCTCCAAGTCGTATTCTTCAATAGCAGGCAAAAAAGTCGGTTATCATATGACTATAACGCTCCGAATTGACGGCGACAGTCGTTGCATCGTCGTTTTCGAAGGAGTAAGGTCCAATCACACCTCCGGACCAAAGAGCGCCCCAAACAGTGACCTTTTGTGGATGTAATGGCCTCTCTTCAATTACTTGAGGATTCTCAGAACTCCAAATACGACAATTTTGTTTATTAATATACCCACCGAGTGAGAAATGTGCTTCGTCGCTGAAGAAAATTTTGTTCGAAAAATCGCCGCCCACCGCCTGTTGTTCAAGTTCCCATTCGACGTATCTACGACGTTGTGAATGGTCAGCTGGCTTCAGTTGTTGTGTGAGCTGGACTTTATATGGATGTAGGTGTAGATTCAAAAGCAAAATACGCAATAATGTGCCGTAAGACAGTCCTAATTTCTGAGAACGACGTGGAATCGACACAGTCGGGTCTACGGCAACACTTTCACTTACAGCACCGATATTTTGAATTGTACAAGCTAAACGATAATGCACAGGCCTTACAATATCTGTAACCAATCCAGTCTCTTCAAATTTCTTCATTATTTTGCCAATTGCTTGCGTAGTTGCACGATTATGTAAACCATAATCTCCTCTTAAAGCACGATATGTGGCTGTGGCAGAATCACCATTTTTGTAGTAGGTTTTAACAATTTTTATGCGTTGTGGTTTAGCGACCCATTTTCGTAAATGTCAGACTTTCAACTGAAAAAAAAAATGGTTTAACAACTTAGTTTGACAGATGTCGAATTCCAGCCCTATACTTTTGAAACCGCAAAATGGATAACCCGTTATATCAAAGCTGCATTAAGTTATAGAAACCATAAGGGTCTGTTTAACAATGTAAAAGTAAAGTTGTGAGTAGTTACCCTCCACTTAAATTACTTGGCAGTTAAATTCTCCTGTTAGCGAATTGTGCGTTTCACATCCACCCTTCTCAAAAATGTATGTGTTGGGTAACTACTTGTTAGTAATTTCAATTTTCCAATTAAAAAAATGAAAACAAAATGGAAGCTAA
The DNA here is from genome assembly GCA_910595825.1 of Philhelius pedissequus. NCBI lineage: Eukaryota > Metazoa > Arthropoda > Insecta > Diptera > Syrphidae > Philhelius > Philhelius pedissequus. Next base: position 34,856,773 of record OU343163.1, read on the forward strand.
GAGAAAAAAAAAACGTAAAATCGTTCATTGCGTCTGGAATTGTACTTTAAATTTCAAACAATATAAAATATTGTACTGGAGATAATACATAGCTCACAGCTTCTTTTTTCTAACGAAAATGCGATCTAAAAACGACTTCGTCCAAAGATTCTATGATTCTCAATCGGAATACGAGATTTTTTGGTGGCACCATAACATGGAAAAGAGATCATCGAATTCATCATCTAATCCTAATGTATCAAAACGGACATCCATTTAAATAAAAAACGAGAATTTCGAATATCGGTGCTCTTCAGTACTTTTGATTCTGTTAAAACTGTCAGTTATCTGCTTTATTAGGTACTTCATCCATCCTATAAGTTACTTGACGGGGGTGGCAGTGGCGCGATAGTCGATCCCTGTCGAAATCTATGCCCTCTTATTTTTCCATTAAAAACTAATTCAAAAAAAATACTTGTCGTACAATGAGTTGATGGTTTACTGGTTACATGCTGTTTAGGCATAGAACTTTACAACATGTGATTGATTAAAACTAGTATACCGATAGAATATGACAATAAACAAATTAATGCGAATTATAAGGGACATATTTAAATAAGACACGGAAATTTCTCCGCATTAGTTCAGCCGCCATCCCTGGAGATAAAATCTGAGACAACAACCACCTACAGTCTCAGAACATCGCGCCACACATCTTTCCTATCATTCTTTCTCTTCCTTAACCTCACACCCGCGCTGCGTTGAAACATTTAAAGGGTAGTATAATCACTTGAGTGCGTGTAGATTATAAAAAAAAAAAATTCTAGTTAGACCTACTCAGTTATTGTGAAACACTTATGTGAATTGTATCTGCTGATTAGCTTCCAAGAAGCTTAACTGATAGATAGATAGATAGATAGATAAAATAATTTTATTTTCAAATGGTATTCACAATTAAATTTGACAATAACTTGTTTAAAGTTGTCTGTCAGGTTCAAACAATGTATTTATTTATAACAGCAAAGTTAAGCGAGTTTTAACTAAATTCATTTATTATAAGATTTCGATATTTAAGTGAGTTTTTGAAAAAATGTAGAGGTTATGGTAATTTAGGCCGTTTAAGATATTGAGGAATGTTAATTGGTCTAGTATTTCACTACCAAGAATTTTTTTGCGGTATCTTTTAAAGATGGGGCACACACCAACAAAGTGATACGTATTTTCTGTAGCATCCATATTACATATCGTGCATATGCCTACTGTATCATTACGAAAAGCTCTAGCGTTTATCTTGAAAATAGTTCTTGACTTCAGAATATATGTAGTTGCAATATTCGTCATGGTATTGTGACTGGAGTGCCTTGCTTTCGAAATTGAGCGAATCTTTTTTGTATAGCTTTTTTAGCAGTATATCATGGATACGATTCCATTCTGGACATGGAGCTTCAAGACTGAAATTTATATGAGATTCTTGGAAAAGGCCTGACCATTCCTGTGCCCAATAAATATTTTTCTGAATAGCGACTGCAGAGAGAATACGTGAAAGACGGTTACTTGGCATTGACATTTCTTTCCGTATGTACTCTAGGTGAATTTTTAATGTTGTAAGGAATGCTTTTGGAAGGCCAGTTTCGATATGAACTGCATAATTAGGTGTGTTGTCTGGCAACCCAAAGCATCTCTTCGCGAAGAAACGTTGAAGTTTTTCAATTTGGAGATCCTCCTTGTATCCCCACACCTGTGCACAATAGTGCATTATTGATTTTGTGGCTGCGTCATGCACTTTGTATTTAGCAGAGTGTGTAACGAATTTATTTTCCACAAATTTGGACCATGTTGAGTTGATCGAATTTTTGGATGTAGTAAGACGTTTTGATAGGTGTTCAGACCATGACATGTTATAAGTGAATATAACGCCAAGATATTTATATTAGTTTGATATTTTTATCTCACCATCATTGAAGTACCATTTTTCTGTTGTGGCCCTTCTACCGCCGTTCCTAAAAATTACAATTGCAGACTTATCTACGTTAACATCTAGGTTCCATTTACTGCAGTACATGCTGAAGCTGTCGATAATGGCTTGCAGAGTATTAGGTTTGTCAGAGAGGAACAACAAATAATTAGTATAATTAAATAGTAATTAAGTAGTTATTTACAAATGTGAGCGTCTTGCATTCTCAAGTGTGAGCAATAATGCATCAAATAGGCTTTTTTACTTGTGATTATAGGTACTATAAGGCAAGTTATGCATTCGTCGAAAAAAAAAAGTTTTGAAATAACAATCAAAGCATGACATTACGATGATGGCGAAGACGAAAAAAGATGGCCTAAAAATTCTGTCCGTCTGTATGTCTGTCTGTCAGTCTGTATGTATGTATAGACACCTACACCTACAGCCCAAACGGGTGGGCCAAATTGCTTCAAACTTGGTGTATAGAGGGAACTTGAATTTTTTTTAGCTTAAAAGATAACGGTAGCTAACGTATAACCGTTACATCAAAGACTATTTTTCTCGGAAACGGCTCTAAAGATTTTGATTTAAAAAAAAACAGTGCAGCTTTTTAGGTACGACCGATCATATTATTGAAAAAAAAAATTAAAAATGTCTAAAAACGGACTGTTTTTTTTTTATTTCGACTAGGTATCTCATAAGTGGCTCGACCGATTCCTTCGAAATTTCACACATGTATAGGTTTAGGTTGCCCAATTTATACTGCGTACCAATATTTCTAATTAATATTTGTTTGTATTTTGTATGTTTAAAAAAAAATTTTTTTTCTCAAAAACCGCTCCACAGATTTAAATTTTTTTTTCTCATAAATTCAAATTTATACAAGAAATAAAATGGCGTACTTTGTTTTGAGCTCAAATTAGTTTAAGTATTTATTTCAGAATTTTGAATTATTTTTTCTTTGATTAAGCCGATTTAATCATTTGTTTTTAACTTTATATTATAAAATATTTAAAATTGTCATACCATTTTTTTTAGAAGAAAATTAAAGAAACTTTGTATATATAAAAAATGAAGTAAAAAACGACTTTAAAAATATATTTAGATTTTTAATAGAAATCTTTTGCATACGATGTGATCGAGTATAAGGGCAAGTTCGTACGATCCAGTCGTGCATTTTATTTTCTAAAGCTTAGATAAGAAGAAAGAAGGCGACAGTGTTATAAAGATTAAAAGTTATGAGGATTTCATAAGGAATAATTTAATTTTAAATACTTAATGTTAATCCTAAATATGGTACTTAATAGTATCTCTTTAAATTCCTTATCGGATCCTCATAATCATAACTCAAGTAGTCTTAGCCTTTTTTCTTCAAATAATAGTAAAGTAAATTGTTTTTGCATTGATCATCCTACTATAGAGTTGAATTCAGGTTTATCAGTAGTACACCAAAATATTCGTAGCTTAAGAACAAATTTTGACACCTTTCTTGCTAATCTCGCATCTTTAGATCATCTGCCTGATTTCATATTCGTTTCCGAAATTTGGATCTATGAGGTTGAAATATCTAACTATTTTATTCCTGGTTTTACTTTCGCGGCTTCTTGTAATGATTCTTATGCAGCTGGTGGGGTGGCGGTGTTTTATAGAAGCGATATAATGTGTGAAGTAACAAATGCGAATTTAAGAAGTGCAGATATGATTTGTTTAAATTTTGTAGTATCTCAAACTCGTTACTTTTTTGTCGGACTGTACAGATTGCATTCTTTAACAATTAATGCGTTTATAGATGAATTTTCTGGATTTTTGGACAATCATTGTGGTAAAAATATGCTTCTTTTAGGTGACTTTAACATCGATTTATTGTCCTCCTCACCTGATGCTGATAATTTTCTTGCTACCATTTCTTCCTTTGGATTTACTTCTTTGGTAAACACACCTACTAGAGGACCATCTTGCTTGGACCATATCTTTTTAAGACTTCATAAAAATAATAACGTGGGATTTCAAACAGAAGTTTTTGAACTTGGGATTACTGATCATTGTTTAACCAGTATTCAATTTGATTGTAGTCAAAATAGAAAACTAAATGTATCAGTAAAAACTTTTCCAAAAATAAATTTTTCTGCTTTGAAAACAGCTTTGACATTTGAGTTTTGGAATGAAGTTTATAGTGCTTGTAACCCATCAATTGCTTTCGATTTATTTCTTAGTAAGCTCCAATATTTAATTTCTAAATGCAGCCAAGAGGTTGTAAATAATAAAAAGACGCTCACTAGTCGTAAGCAGTGGATGAATACTAGACTGCTGAAAAAAATAAACAAAAAGAATGAACTCTTTGTAAAACTTAAAAAACATCCTAATAATATTAGACTGAAAAGGTATTTTGATAACATTTGCAAAGAATTAAAAACTGAAATTCCACTTTGTAGAGATAACTATTTTAAGAACAAGCTTTTCGAAAACGTAGGTAACTCCAAAAAAGAATGGGAGGTTGTAAATGAAATCTTAAATAAAAATAAACCAATAGTTGATTTATCTGTAGAAAGCGGGGGCACTATTATCAAAAATCCTTCTTCTGTTGCTAATTTATTTAATGATTTCTTTTGTAATTTAAGCCAAAACACTAATCTCCCCAATTTTACGAATAATTGTCAATGTGATAGCCCTATTGTTACTGAAAACTTTTGTACAGAAACGTTTTTCTTTGAGTACTTTTCTGCTATTGAAATTCATAAAATTATTATGTCTCTCAAAATGTCTAATTCCACATCTGACGATTTGGTATCGGCTAAGATCTTGAAAAATATTTCTTATCTTATATCTGATGTGTTGAGTTATATATTTAACCAAAGTATAACCAAGAGCATTTTTCCTGATTCTTTAAAGTTGGCGATTGTGATTCCGTTACATAAGAAAGGAGTTAATACTAGCATAAACAATTATAGGCCCATTTCGCTTTTATCGGTTTTTTCTAAAGTCTTTGAAAAGGGTATGAAATCAAGGATGCTTTCGTTTTTAGATAAAAATAGTTTTTTCAGTAATTCTCAATTTGGGTTCAGGAAAGGAAGGTGTACAGAAAATGCTGTTCTGAAGCTTTGTGATGAAGTATATACTAGCCTAAATGAATCTGAGGTTTCGGCCTCCCTTTTCATTGACATTACTAAGGCGTTTGATACGGTGGATCATGCACTGTTCCTGGATAAATTGTATAAGATTGGCTTTCGTTTATAACTGGTTTAGTTCTTATCTTAATAATCGCAGACAAAAAGTAAGAATTCAAAATATGTATAGTGACGAAAAATTTTTAAATTTAGGTGTCCCACATGGATCTGTATTGGGTCCAATCTTGTTTTTAATATATGTCAATTCGCTTTTTATTCAAAACTTTAAGGGCAAAATAACGGCATTTGCGGACGACACAGCATTAACGTACTCTACAAAAACATTTTTTGATTTAAACGTTTCTGTAAATAGTGATTTGGAAACTCTCCGCCATTGGTTTTTTCGTCATAAACTTTGTATTAGCGAAAAAACAAAATTCATGTTATACAGCCTTTCCGGTGCAACTTATAATGATTTGCGTTTCAAATTTCATTCTCCAAGCTGTCTTAAATATGTCCTGCGAAACTCCTGTCAGCATTATTCAGATTCATATACTTTTAATCATAGTGAATCTTGTTGTGTTGAATGCTTTACTATTGAACAAGTTGAAAGTTTTAAATATTTGGGAGTCATTTTAGACCGTAGATTGAGTTGGAAAGAACACACTTCAAGCCTTAATAAATACTTTACTACAGTTTTGAGACATTTTTACCATCTTAGCCTTTATTGTAGCCAATCCGTTCTAAAATTAGTTTATAATGGCCTATTTAAATCAAAACTCCAGTATGGGTTAACCTGCTGGGGTGGCACTCACCGTAATAAAATCGATCCTCTTCTTACTAAGCAAAAGCATGTCATTCGCATTCTATGTAAAGTTAACCGGAGAACTCATAGCTTTGATTTGTTTAGAAACCTAGAAATTTTGCCTATAAAGCATCTATATTTTTACAAAGTTCTTAAAACATTTTTTGAAAATTCTGGATATTCCGCTTCAAGACTATATGGGTTTTATAACTTACGTGTGAATAATCGTAATCTGGTAACTGTGCCTGCTATTAAAAAATCGCACTATACGCTTTTCTATAGAATAACTTCTGCTCGCCTATTTAATAATCTTCCTGAAAATCTAAGATGCGAGAGAGTTAAATCGGTGTTTTTGACAAATATTAAAAACTGGCTCTTCACATTTGATCATAATGATATAAATTTGTTAGTTAATATAACAGTTTGAATTAATATATTATTAATAAACATGTACATGTACATACTTAATTTACATAATTAATAGATTATGTATATTGGGTATTGTCATCTTCTTGAATAGCTTTATTGAACGAATATTATTTTTTATCTTGCTTTATATTTTTCCTACTTATTAATATTTAATTGAAATAGAATACAAACAAAAATTGAATTTATAACAATTGATCCCCATCAATTTAATTTTCAAAATAAATTGTTAATTTAATGGTGCATTCGTCTCTTACCATTTGGTAATTGAATGTTCCTAACTATTTTATATAATGAACTTAGGCTATTTTTTTGTTTTTATATTGAACTATTATTGTTTTATAAGAATATTAGCTTTAAGTTTGCTAAATAAAATAAAGTTGTTAAAAAAAAAAAAAAAAAAAAAAAAAAAAAAAAAAAAAAAAATTGGTATAACAACTTTAGCATAACTTAAAGATGTAGAGGTGAGCTCCCTGATTGCAAATATGGTCGTTTTGCTGGCGGCTTTCTGCCTGCAAGACGAACTCAAATTAAGCGCTTCTTGCAGGCAGAAAGCCGGCAGGAAAACGTCTTGGACCGCGAGGAAGACGAAGACGAAGCAAAAACTCCACTGAATTTATGAAATAAAAATGAATAACTTCTTCGTCCATTATGTTTTTATGTTTTTAGCACGGACTGGCACTCTAGTTCACAAGATTACAACAAATTATAATTACAAAATATTTCCCAATTGACCCTTGACAGAAAAGAGTTTTTACATGTATGTGTGAATTCAGATCAAATCTGCCAACCCACCAGAGATCCATTTTTAACACATTTTTTTTGAATTTTTATTTGTACAAACTCAACAGTGTTATATAACATTAAAACTATTTGTAAACATCCTTTTAAAAGAATCTTTAATATTTCTTTGCAGGTCCTGCTTTTCTACCATTCCTTGGAAATACTGTGCAGTTAAGAAAAGAAGCTCGGAAGGTTGGCGGTCAACATATATTATTTGAAAAATGGACCAAAAAGTATAAGTCTAATGTTATTGGTCTAAAATTAGCAGGTGAATTTGTGATCTGCGTTTCTTCTTACCCTTTGGTAAAGCAGGTTCATCTAAATGAAGTATTCGAAGGGAGGCCAGATAATTTCTTTATGCGACTACGAACGATGGGCACAAGAAAAGGTATAACTTGTACGGACGGACCATTGTGGCATGAACATCGTAATTTTACAATGAAGCAAATGAAGCATATAGGATATGGTGGAACGCCAATGGAGTCGAATATAATTCAGCAAGCTGACGATCTAATACATTATATTGATCAGTTTGACGAAACTCCCGTTTGGCCTGGATCTTTTTTGGCAACGAGTGTAATTAATGTTTTATGGTTCCTAACAACAGGACAGCATTTGAAGAGGAATGATGTTCGTCTAAATACCTTGCTATCTCTGCTTCAGAGACGATCAAAAGCTTTTGATCTATGTGGAGGTCTCTTGGCACAATTCCCTTGGTTGAGATACATAGCCCCCAATAAGACGGGATATAATATAGTTCTTGATCTTAATAAAGAGCTAAATAACTTAATAATGGAAAGCATAAATGAGCACAAGCTGATTTTTGAAAAGTCAAATGGCAAAGAAGAAAGCGACTTGATATACGCTTATCTTAAGGAAATGCACTCAGAAACATCAGACGAAAATAGCACTTTCAATGAAAGCCAGCTTATAATGACGATACTAGACTTCTTTATAGCAGGATCACAAACTACAAGCACTACAATTGATTTGATTCTTATGATGCTGGCCATCAGAACTGACATCCAAGAGAAAGTTTTTCAGGAAGTCCAACAAAACCTCTTTGACAAGGAATTTCCACTTTTGAGTATCAAAACGCGATTTCCATTAGTAAATGCATTAATTATGGAAGTGCAGAGATATTTTCACATTGCACCAATTTCAGGTCCACGTCGAGCTCTATGGAGTACTGAGTTGGATGGTTTTAAAATACCCCAAAACGCTACAATTTTAATGAACTTAAAAAGTGTTCTCATGGATGAAGAACACTGGAAAGACCCACAGACATTTCGACCAGAAAGGTTTTTGGACAACGATCAAGGTATATTAAACGATGAGTATTTTATACCATTCGGTCAGGGAAGACGTCGTTGCCCTGCTGATTTGTTGGCTAGATCATGTTTGTTTTCATTTTTAGTGAAAATATTACAAAAATTTAGAATTGAAAGTCAACCTGATAGCAACATTTCTACAACTCTTTTACCAGGTATAACGCTTTCACCAAAGCCATTTACAGTTATTTTCCGACGAAGAAGTTAAGGCTGGTGTGAATTCTGATTTTAATCCCTAATTTATAATATAAATAAAGTATTGGCTTGTGTTATGAAAATGGATTTGGTTTCCGGTCCTGATTTTTTATCAATAATTCAGTTTATACATACAATGTAATACAATGATGGCTTGGATTAAATTAGTATTTAAATTATAGGTGTGTTTCTTTTAATACGAATAAATCTAACATTATAAATAAAAATATATTTTTTAATTATCAGTATTTAAATTAGCGAGTGTATTTACCGGTAAACGATTTTTATAATCTAGTCGAGATTTTGATGTAACATTCATTTTTCAGTACCCAACTTGACAAATATTCACCGTTATTACAACGGACGTATTGCGAAATTGGGTTTGTTCGTTGAGCCCTTAAGTTGCCCTAGGGTCGCCGTAAAGTGTTTTTGGAAAAAAACCTGAAGTCACCCTGATAAACAAATTCTGTGTTTTTTGAAACCTATGGCCGCCCTCAACTCGCCCTGAAGTGGATCTATGTTTTTAGCTGGGGCAAGTTGATTTAAATGAATAAACGTCAAAGGCACATAATGAGATCTGAACTAAGGATGGACTTATATTAATAAAAGTATTAAATACTCATCATCGATGTTAATAATTATCGAATCGAAAACATCCATGTTTTTACTCGTTTTCTTTATTCCTTCCTTCAACATCGATATTGAAGAATCGATATTTTCTTTCGACATCGATGTTTAGTTAACATAGATGAACACGCTCATCCCTAATCTGAGTATTTGTTTTGTTGTGAATTCTCATTTTGTAGGCGGTAAGTCCCCTTTCACACAGGGAAACCAGTTGCTGGAGATTTTTTTGACGTTTTCCTTTAATTGCCTTGTAGCCTTCACACGAAGTCCCCTTTCACACAAGGAAACTGAGTTGCCGGCAACTGGGAGTTTGTTGGCGAGAAGGACAAGAAGTAAGGGGGATGAAAAAAATCTCCCCGGTCAACGATTTGAAGAGATTTTTTTGACGTTTTGCTTTGCATTCCAATTAGAGCAACAAAATCTTCCCAGTTTCCTCCTCAGTTTCTCGGTGCCAGATTCTTCATGTGAAAGCTACAAGGCAATTAAAGGAAAACGTCAAAAAAATCTCCAGCAACTGGTTTCCTGTGTGAAAGGGGACGAAGATATTGATGAGGAAACTGAGTTGCTCGTTTTTTGAATTGCTTTTGATTTGACATTCGCTTTTTGTAAACAAACAATTTGTTTCGCGGCTGGAAAATTCTACACAATTTTGAGTTACAAATTAACCGCAGCTTATTTTTAGAAAAATTTATTCAAAATAAAGAAACCTGGTGCGATTATGTAGGTAAATGTTGTTTTTTTTATTCTGGTTGTTAATAATGGTTTGCTAAATTAATATATTAAAAGGTCACGGAAAAACAATGAACCAGGAAAAAATTGATTTGTTGTGCGTTTCTCTTGCCATCCAAATCTTGGGCCCAACAGATGATAGTGATGATGGGAAGATTAAATTGGACTTATTGGAATGCACCGAAACATTATTGGTACAGTTGGACACATAAGCCACTGACAGGATGATATGACTGATACCTGTGGTGCTGCCTGCTGCTGCTGCTGCTCGCTAATACAGGAACATCATTATAAACCAAATGTGATGATGAAGCCACAAGCTGAGAGCTTAGTTGGTCCGTGCGTTTTTGTTGTCGTGATGGATTGAATTAAATACCTTGCCTACAAGAATTAAAACTTGAAATTTTCTTTCACAATGAATTTATTTAAGTAGCTCACTTGGTTTGGTTAATGTAATAATATAATTGTAGGAAACAATTTCTCTTTAAAAAAAATATGTTTGACATCTATCAGAGACAGAAGTCAAAATGGAAACCTAAGAAAATTTCAAAGCATAACGTCAAAAAAATCTCTTCGTTGTCCGGGGAGATTTTTTTCATTCCCCTTACTTCTTGCCCTTCTCACCGACAAACTCCCAGTTGCCGGCAACTCAGTTTCCTTGTGTGAAAGGGGTCTAAGTCCCCTTTCACACAGGGAAACCAGTTGCTGGAGATTTTTTTGACGTTTTCCTTTAATTGCCTTGTACCTTTCACACGAGGAAATTGATGAGGAAACTGAGTTGCTCGTTTTTTGAATTGCTTTTGATTTGACATTCGCTTTTTGTAAACAAACAAACGCTTGTATGCGGATATATACTGCTTTATTGTCTGAATTTTTCTCGTATGTATATATATTTTTTTAATTTCCAATAAATAATAGAATCAATTTTAGTTTCATTTATACATGCATCTTTGCGATTACGGAATCTGCGCAACAAAGTAGCTAATACTATAGAAAACTTTGGGCCAGCAACCCCAATGGGAGTTTTCCTCAACACAATGAATATTACAGGTGAAACTATTTTAAGTTAAATAAAAAGAATTTAATGTTAATAAATTGCATACCTTAATAAATGTTTTATTAAATTTGTTCTGAAATTAATTTTTTTTTTAAATTGTTTGTAGTAGTAGTAAGGTCTTATATGAGTCAGACATATCGCAAACTACCCCACTTTCAAAAGGTCTTCTGAAACGAGCATAATTTTTTACTCATGACCTTGAATTTTATAAGAATTAATTCATACATTGGTGGACGATTACTATTCCACAATTTATTTCCGTTTCTGTTATTTTTGACTTGGGTTTAATTAGTCGCGAAAATTATCTTTTCTTAACATCTTATCGCGATAGCGTTTTATTTCTTTTTGCCGAATCATTTTGTCGAGGTCACGATTTCGATGTTTTTTTGGACCCATTGTATGATGATTTCTCAAGTCAATCTTTGAACGTTCAGCAGCGTGATTTTTAGATGACAACGACGACTGTAAGGAAGATTGCAATGGAATTGCACTTGTTTCATTTTGATCTGCAGACCTTGAACCGGGCTCGCTATCGCTTTTGTCTTCAGCGTCCTCGTTATCAAGCGGAACCAATTCTTCCAGCTGCCTTCTGAAGACGGCTGCACTCTTTGTTATAAATGCTTTCGGGTGAGATGGTGGCAACCATGCAACGTTGTTGTTTCCTGTGTTCCAGTAATAGAAACACCCGCATCCGGAGTCGTAGATTTCTTTCCATCCTTTGGGAAGTGGGTATTTTCTGATAAGTCGAGCTCTTATCTTCAGATAACTTTTCTGGGGTTCTAAAACTCCATTTTCCCAGCGTGTAACGCAGTAGAGACTACATTTGTGATAAATATTTTATTTGTTTGGGCATCCCTTGCAGCCGGATGAAGTACCTTCTCCTATGCGCAATTTCATACGCTCGATCCAGAAATTTTCTTCAATTCTCCTTTCGGGTTCATAAGAATCAAACTGCGAAGGATACTCAATGTCTATTTCATCGTAGTCTTCTGCAATGATTTCTACATTTTCGAGAACTTCATCTGCTTTGCTTTCAATTAGGCCTATATCAAAAATTAAAAGAATGTTAATTTGTAAACTAATAAACGCTAATAAAATAGTAACATACTAGTATCATCAGCAATTGAGCCTTTAACGAGACCTCGAGATGCTAATCGTTTAAGTAAAGCTGGTGGTAATGACATCCTGATTTGTGAATTATGATTCTGCAATCTACGTAAATAAAATTAATGTATAAAATGTGTACCAACTCGTGATGGATTGAATTAAATGCGGCCAATGGCATTGCCACAATCATCACAGGAACAGCCGCCGGGAAACCTTGCCTACAAGAATTAAAACTTAAAATTTTCTTTCACAATGAATTTATTTAAGTAGCTCACTTGGTTTGGTTAATTGTTGTAATAATATTATTGTAAGAAACAATTTCTCTTTAAAAAAATTATGTTTGACTGATAGATCTGTCTCCGAAGACAGACGTCAAAATGGAAATCTAAGAAAATTTCAAAGCAAAACGTCAAAAAAATCTCTTCAAATCGTTGACCGGGGAGATTTTTTTCATTCCCCTTACTTCTTGCCCTTCTCACCGGCAAGCTCCCAGTTGCCGGCAACTCAGTTGCCTTGTGTGAAGGGGGTATAACTTGTGGCGTGGTGCCACATAAAACTAACCTAAAATTAAATATATACATACACACATATATACAAACACTTATATTTAACATTTCATTTGATGTAAGAGAGGGAGCTCTTTAACATAAATATATGAATATATATACACTTAACATTTAAAATGAGCGAGAATGCAAACGCACTATATACTTTAAATAAGACATGTGATTTTGTACTCATGTGAAAAAATTATTTATAGAAATTAACTTTTTAAAGGTTATAATTTTATATGGAATTTATTTTTAACTGAGCACGATTTTTGTTTTTTTTTACACTATTTTATGACAGAAGAAAATATAGAATTGTAAAGTACGAGTATGTTGATGAGGAGTCCTTTCTGCATAATACGAAATAAATGTGTAATGTTGAGACTGGTTGCTTCTCTGACCCTTGCTTCCATGTAGTTATAAGTAACTGTTATGAACAGTAATTAATTAACGGGCAATTCCATTTGTCAGTTATGGGCGGCTAATGCGCGGATCCTAGGGATTCTTTGTTACTGTACAGCATCGTCCATGTACGATGTGTTATGTGCTCGTTTGAGTTATATGCCATTCCTGGGACTGGCAATTTTCCATCAGTTACGGATTGACTTCTACTTCGGCTTTTAGTAGGACGTAATGGACTTTTATATTTGTTTCATGATTTCAGCGCGGTTCACCCTTATTTTGTTACTTATAATAGTTTAAACAATTTTTCTTACTTTTTACTGCTATAGCATGAATTAATTTATAAAACATAGTTACTTTTTTTGCTAATGAGGCGGGGGAATAAAACCCCATCCGTTCTTGACGGAAGCCAGAAGTCGACCCGGAAATTAAAAGTACCTGAAATTTATTTTTGCATCGGGCCAAAGCAAATCCACTAAAGAATTAAATTTCAACATATGTATGTTAAGTTTTGATAATAAGATGACACAACTTGCTTCTCTGCAGGATACAATTAAAAGCCTTCGGCTGTTTTTTGAGAACCGAAAAAATCAGTTTTTTTTTACAACTATTGGGGTTGTCAAGAAAACTTGGGCGACCCTGGGTAAAGTTCAACTAACGAAACTAATGTAATCGTTGGCTCTCTGACGTCACCACAGTATTTTCACCCTGCCACCAAACGTCAATGCGCTGGTCGAAAAATCGTGTTAACGCAGGTTTTAAAATTCTTTTCAATACATTGACAGAAGTTTTAATTAATAATCACAAGACTTGGCATAATAATAACGAGTTTCATCAAATTTCAAAGATCTCCTCCCAAAATCAAGATTTGATCTTTTCAATGAAACTTTTTTCCAAATTTAATTGTAGGATTGGTGAATAACTGACACACACATTCCTGAAAAAAACATATCTTCATCATCAGATGACCAGGAAGACGAAGACGAAGCAATCAAAAACTCCACTGAAATTATAAAATATAAATTATAAACTTCTTCGCCCATTATTTCTTTATTTTTTTTTGTTAGCACGGATTGACACAATTTCACAACAAATTAACAAAATATTTTCCATCTACCCAGCAAACATTTATCTGAAGGTTCAGATTCTAATCACCAAAAATGAAGAATAATATTCAGGAAACCTTCAGTTTTTTGAATGAATTATGAATATATACAAAGGTCCTACACATTCTTACCAGAGAGACACAAAGAGATATGTATTCTGTGTCAAAAAAAACAACACTCAGATTTTGTTGTTGGCTCCTTCATATGGAGATCCTTTTTTGTTCGTCCGTTTATTTTTATTTTTATCAAGGGGTAATGATGACGGGTCATTGTAAAGACAAAAGTTTCGTTTGCATAGTCCGTTATCAGTTCGGAAAAGTTTTTCGAAAGATCGGTTTAGATAGGTATATAACCATCAGCTTGTGTTTTAATAGTAAATGGGTACTTACTTACTCAACAAAAAATATATATAAAAAAGCAAATGATAAAACATAAAGGTGTTAAATTTTCTTAGAAATATAAAAATCATTTCTTTAATTATAGCATCGTGTAACAATTAAGAAGTCCTGGAAGCTATTAAAGCCAAACAAGAGGCAAATCAAAAAATGTTCCAGAGGCTCACCGATGAAATATTCAATCATAAATTAATCAGAAATAATGAATTCACTTATGATGCAATTTTAATCATTTTACCTGGGCTCTTAGACACCGATTTGAATCATTTAAATGATTCACTTATGATCTGAAAATTCTGCAATTAAATGAACGTATATAAGGGTTCCATATATTCATTTAAATGATTAATCCCTGAACCTTTTCTGAATCGCAAAAATGATTCCTGTACGATTAATTCAAGTGAAGGTATATACTTAGAAATCCTTCACTTAATTGAATTTTATTGGAATTATTTTTATGATTTAGAAAAGATTCAGGCATTAATCATTTAAATGAATATATATAAATGACGAATTTTCAGATCATAAATGAATCATTACAATGATTCAAATTGGTGTCTAAGAGCCCAGGTAAAAGGATTCAAATTGTATCAAAAGTGAATTCTTTTTCGGCCGGTTTCTTCACTTTTATGAATTAATTATAGTTCCCTTCTGAATAAAAATGTTTGCTGGGTAATGTTTGACAGAAATTACGTTTACATGTATATGTGCATTCAGATCAAATCTGCCAACCCATCACAGATCAGATCTTTCGTGTTAAGATTTGATCTAGATTTGCTCTTTTTGTTGGAATGAAAATTTCAAAATTCAAAAAGATGAAATATTTTGTCAATAAGAGCAGATCTTTTCTTGAATGAAACTCGCTATAAGAATATACATATTTTGACGTCATTTTTACTTCTGAGAGTCAACACGTTGGCCGTGTAATTCTAGCTTCACAACTAAAAATTCGGTTTTTTTCTGAACAAGATCGAATTTTTTCTAAACAAAGTCGATTTTAGGTTTCCAAAACAAATCTTAGCAAAATTTTATCGACATTCCACGACAGTTTGAAGGTTACTACACAACAACAAAAATCGATCTGAAATAGTTTAATAAGGATTTGAAATAAATCTTGTTAAAAATATCTGTTTTGAAGGAATAAAATCGATTTTATTTAGAAATATTTTAATTTTGTTCAGAATAAACAACAATGTTCGATTAAAAGGAATTCTAGAACATGGGATTTGCGTTGTAGGTACATTCCATTTGTATTCTTTTTTTGTTGTACACATTCGTGCACGTTTTTTTCCGATATCATTTAACAGTATTTTTTGGTGTAATACGTTTACGATTTGTAGTAGTTAAGAAAAACTTTAAGGAATAAAAAAAAAAAACAATTATTAAGGTAATTTTGTGTTTTTATTTTATGACAGATCCGGATAGAAAATGTTTGTTCTTTGAGCCCTGGAGTCATCCTACGGGCGCCTTAAGGCATTGTTACAAAACCTAAACTCTTCCTGTTGAGCAAGTCTCTGTTTTTGAGACCTAGCTCTGAAGTCGTTGATGTAGATCCAAATAAACTGTTAAAGTAACATAGTAGGTACTAAAACAAGTGTTTTGTTGTTTATTCGCTTTTTGTATGTAATTTGTTAATTTTAAAAATTAAAGTTTAATTTATGGAGTTTTCGTTTGGTAAAATTATATTTTGGTCTATAAATTTATTTATTTTGTAACGAATAGAATGCGTTTTTAGATTGATTTTTATTTGCTATAGTATTGGTGTATATTTGTGTCTGTGAACTAGCTAGCGATATCAGCTGTTTTGTCAAACTGATGGCTGTCAATTATGATGCATAGTGGTGTCTAATAAAAGAGGGGTAGATCTGCCGAAAAATCCAGATCTGCAAAATTGATTTCAAATCAAAAAATAAATCAATTTGTTTGACCAATCCAAGTAAAAAATTGTCAAAATCTGTTTTTTGACCGATCTAAATCAAAAATAAATTGATTTTTGTTACCAAACGAAAACCCCATTAATAAATAAAAAGAGAAAATTCTTCATCAATATTTCCGTTATGAAACAGAATAAAATGCACGACTGGATTGCACGAACCTGCTCTTATGTTCGATCATATTTTTAAAGTCGTTTTTACTTTATTTTTTTTTTATATATACAAAGTTTCTTTAATTTTTTTCTAAAATTTTTTAAATATTTAATAATATAAACTTAAAATCAAAAGATTAAATCGGCTTAGTTAAAGAAAAATTAATTCAAAATTCTGAAATAAATACTTAAACTAATTTGAGCTAAAAAAAGTACGCCATTTTATTTCTTAGATAAATTTGAATTTATGAGAAAAAAATTTTAAAAATCTGTGGAGCAGTTTGAGAAAAAAAGTTTTTTTTTAAGTTTTTTTTTAAAAACTTTTTGAAAACATTTTTCAAAACAAATTCAAAAACGCCAATTCATAGGTATTCAGCAAATAAATATAACTATAATTTTTGAAAAAAAATTTAATGAACAGTTTTCAAAATAGTAATTCTTAAATGCTCTTAAAAATACAAAAAAATATTAATTAAAAGTATTGGTACGCAGTATAAATTGGGCAACCTAAACCTATTTATGTGTGAAATTTCGAAAGAATCGGTTAAGCCATTTATGAGATAGTCGAGAGCAAAAAAACGGTCCTATGGAAAGCACCGTTTTCAGACATGTTTTCAATTTTTTTCAACCATATGATCGGTCGTATCTAAAAAGCTGCACTGGTTTCATATAATTTAAATCGTTAGAGCCCTTTTCGAGAAAAATAGGCTTTTACGTAACGGTTATATGGTATGTACCGTTATTGTTTGAGCTAAAAAAATGAATTTCCCCTCTGTACAATACCTAAAAAACTCTATATACCAAGTTTAAAGCAATTCGGCCCACCCGTTTGGGCTGTAGATGTCTATACGTGCATACAGACGGAAAGAATTTTTATACCATCTTTTTTCGTCTTCGCTATCATCGTTATGTCATGTTTGATTGTTATCTCAAAACTTTTTTTTTGACGAACGCATAACTTGCCTTATAGTACCTATAATCGAAAGTAAAAAATTGCAAATAGAAGGGGAACTCCAAGTCTCCCAGGATTATATAAAAAAAAAAACATCAATACATGTACGTTAAAAAATAAGACTTCATAATTTATTAGTTATTTAAGATACCCTAAGAATTTGTTTTTTTAGTTTAATAATGACAATCTTTGATTATTTGAACTTTATTCAAATATGTATTTCTCTCATAAACTATAAATGATTTTTGTGCCAATATTAAATATTGACACATTTTTTTTAACAAATAATTTTCATTTTAAAATGAGAATATTTTAATGCTTATTGAATTCGACTTACATATGTATAATCTAAATTGTGTTTTTGTTCTTATGCTAGATTTTTTTTTGTTCTTAAGTAGGTATGAAAGTAATAGTTTAAAATTAAATTTCATGTACAAATATAATTATCAGTCATCGTAATGAACAATTATATACTAAGTTTTTATATTTTTTATTTATTTACAAACAACTAGATTAATTCTTAAAAAAAAACTTAAAGCATAAGAAAGTGTGTTTTTTTAAATTTAGTAGCATGTTAGTGGTCTTTATTATGTTTTGTTTTTAAGTGTTAGTCTTTTTGATATATACCTATGTAGTTAACCTATCATAATTTTAAATTACTCTTTATTATTTTTAATTATTTTGATTACATAATGTTGACCAGTGCGAATGCATAACTGAAATAAAGTTACCTTGCTTTTTAAACTTAAAATATACGTGTTGGCTTTTTAAATATAAATCAGATTAATTTTAATTTTAATATGTACTTATTTAAACCAATTGAATTATTATCACAAATTACGTAGAGGGCAAATGAAATAAAAACTAGGTTTCCAAAAATAATTCGTTAACATAAAATAAGAAGTATTTAATAAACATACACACAATTTGTGTTAATATTTTGAAGTGGATTTAAAAAAATTTGGATTAAGAAAAATACATAGTCGTTTGTTTCTTTCATACAATTGTATTCCCTCGAAATTTCTTTTGCCTGCCTTAGATTATTTAACTTGAAAATTATTCACGTTGCCTAATTTCGAACAAGGGAAATATTAAAGGGGATAACCCATGAAGATATTTCTTTTATAAAAGACATTTCTACTAGATTTTGGTGACTTGGTAGTTTTTCCAAACTCTAATTCTCTCGCTCCCAAATGCACATGCTTTAATGTAACCGCTACCTAATGTAGATAGGTACATACAATAAAACTAATGTTTTGATTGTTTAATAATATATGATATGCTGTAAAAAGAGAAAATTACTAACAAATCCTAGTTTGGTAAATAACGCGTGATTATAAAATTTTAAAACTAAATAAAAATCTCATGTAAAGGGTGATGAAGATCGTGAAAGAATAGGGTTAGTCCACTATTTTTGATCAATTGTCGAGCATCTGGAGCGGCAATGTTGTCTTCATTGATTGTGTCATATGTAATACCTAATTGAAAAGTTGTTTATCAAAGTATCTTAGATGCTAATTCTAAGGTTTTTATTTCAAATTACTGTAAATTTGCATTATAGCCATCAAGAATTACTTGTGAGTTCATTCTCAAATTATAAGCTCTGTTTAGCGAACGCAAATAAAATATTTTCGTTTTAACTTCATGCCGAGCAAGAATGTTGTTTTTATTACACACAAATATGAATAACAATTTGCAAGGTGTATAAAATGTTGCTGGACCTAGGCAACCTAAACATATGTAAGAGTTAAAAGAATTCTTAGATTTTCCCACGGAGATGTTGGTAGAGATATAAGTTATAGGAAATTACTTACCGTTATTGTTTTGGGTTGAGATTAATGGCATGTCCAAATGTGGGCAACACAATTGTAAAATTCGCTAAAAAAAATCCAATTCTTATTTTTTATCAACTCATAATACAAATTATCCAATAAATGAATTAACTGTCACAAAGAATTAAGTGCAAAAATTAAGTCCTCCTTTATCATGTGAGAATGGCCCCACCGGGAACCTCCCAGGGACTTTCATTTTCCATGGAATATTTTATTCCCTGGAAACTTTTCCTGCGAATGTTAAATCTCCCGAAATGACAGCAAAATACAGTCATTCCCGATACCAATAAATTCCGAAGAAAACTTTTGAGCATCATTCACGTTCCCTAAGTTCGAATGAGAGAAAAAATTCCGGAAAATTTTTTATTCACGATAACCCCCATAAAATTCAACTCTCACACAGCGATTGTCAATTTTCTACAAAAACTGGTACCTAAAATATTTTTTTTAAACTTGAAATATTACACGTAACTAAAGAGACCAATAATAAGTAATATATATAAGAACATTTTTTTTAAAGAACATTTAATGTTGAAAAATGAGTGCATGAAATTAAAAATATATAGGATGTCATTTTATTGTAGGAAAATATTTCACTTTTTATATTTATGAAGTATATTCTGATCTTGATAGCATTGTAGAATTTATTGCTTCAAAACCCAATGCTGTTTAATGCGCCCTATAGGGAATCTCCCAGGGAATTTCGTTTACCTGGGAATATTTTATTCCCTGAAAATTTTTCCTGCCATAGTCAATCTTTCGCGGAATAAATTTCCCTTGAACAAAAAATCCCTGGGAAAGCTTATACCAACAAATTTCAAGGGAAACTTTTGAGCTCCATTCACGTTCCCAAGATTCGAATTGGAGAAAAATTTCACGATAACCCCCAATATCATTAGAAGCCAAACCCACCTAATATGCAACTGTCCATACGTGGTTCTTGAATCGGGGAAACCAAATAACTCTGTATTCTTAGTAGTACATCTACTTTGGAACGAGCACATATTGGAATTCGCCAAAAACGCAACCAAATTTTTAAGGATTCTTCGTCTGATCTAGCTGCAATTTCAAAACTTGAGTATAACTCATATGCATGGACAGGTGCCCCCAAAACGTACCTTAGCTTTTTGGACAAAATCCAAAATAGAGCTTTTAGAATGATAGGTGGACGAAATCAATCTCGAACACCAAAGTATTGCTTCCTGCCTTACATTGTTTTATAAGTTCTTCTACAATTAATGTTCAGATGAAATTGCTATGTGCCTTCTTTCCCTTAAAAAGTTCAACCGTAATACTCGCAATTATAGGAATGCTCATCAGCTGACCCTTGAGCCAATTTATTTCAGAAGTACTGTCAAATATAGAGAATCTTCGTTAGCCGCACTACGCGAATGTGGTTTTTCCGTCCCATTGTTATATCCAAATTTACAAAGGTAATGTGCATCAGTTTCTCCTTTTAAACCCTTCCCTATTCTCCTAATACTCATATTTTGTGTTCAACATTATTAAGGGTAGCATAATCCTTTAAGTGTGCGCTAAATATACAAAAAATAACCTTCGAAACCAATCTAATATTTTCCAAGGGATAATGTTAAAAATAAAAAAAAAAAACATTTAAAAAAGTGTAAATTTATTAGTTGTAAAATTAAATAAAACTAAATGATTAATCTTAAAATTAAATAAAATGCTGAAGTTCAAACTTATGTTGGACGTGGCAGTATAAAAGAATTGCTGGCTTAAAAATATTTTTGTTGTTTTGTTTTGATTTTCGTTAAGCCCTTTAACTTATTATAAAAAATAAGGTTAAGTAGAAATTTTTTTTTCACAAGGTTTTTTTTGTTTTGTAATTCTTTTCCCTCAAGTATCCTATAATTTGTTTTTAAATTTATTAAATTAAATACACATCTAACTAGATTTATACTATAAAATAATATGTGTTCTCATAAGCTGCAAGGTTTTTAAATCATTGTTATCTATTTGGAACTAAGTAAAAATTATGTTGCGCCATAATTATTAGTTCACAGTACATTTGTCAAACATCGGTTTGATGGACGCTACTTGACCAATTAACAGCCTTTTTACCAGAAGAACCTTTCGAGGTGGCATTAGTGAGTGTTGATGATTTTCTCGATGGTCGTGTATCCTCAAATTCCGAGTCTTCGATCTCACATATTTGTGTAGATATATCACTATTCGATTCACAGTCGCCGAGATGATAGCTGCCTAAGAGCGACATGTTTTCACCAGGACCTGTAAATTGAAATTGAATTTTTGTTAAAAAGTTAATAAAGAGTGAAGAGATTTTAATAGATATCGCTGATAATAAGCAATCGACTTGGAAAGAACTCTTTGTTTGCTATCGGGAACTCTAATCAGAACTACATTTTTTATTTTTTTTTTGATTTTGAAAAAATAAATTCCTAAGTTGATGGAACTTAAATTTGCGAACCTATTATGATTGTCAATTATCAATTTGATTATTGATAAACACTGACATTTGGTTTTAAAACGTCGGCTTTTTTAAAAAACTACAGAACTATTTAATGGTATTAATCGATTTTCTGTAATTCACAATGGTATGCATCATTCTCAATTATCAATGAAGTTATTTAATATTAAATTTCAGTATTTGACAATTATCAATTTGCAATTGACAATCATAATAGGGGTGATAACTTCAAAAACCTACCACATTTGCTGACGATATTATCTATATCACTGATTTGTCTTTTACTTCTTCGATTTGGGAAACCGTAGCCAGAAACTTCTTCATCATCAGAATCATTACTTCCTGGAATTGTTCTTCTAATTTGACTATTTAATAATTTAGTACTGCACATTGATGTTTCTCCATCAGTTTCACTTTGTATATTGTATCGAGGCAAGTAGCTATTAGGATGTCGATGGTAAATATCGCCTAGATGAAGAAAAAATAAAATAATTTATAACAATATGGTTGCAATACAAGAATAAAACATTTTAAATACAAAAATGATGTTTTATTGCTAATCGTCTATAAATGAAAAAGTTCACATTTCTGTGGTACTAAGTCAAAGCCCTATAATGTAGTATAGATACAGTCGACTCCCTCTAAGTCGAATTTTAAGGGGATATCAAAATTAGTTAGAAGAACTAAAATATTTTTTTTTAAAGACTTTATCATGCTTAGAGGTAAGTTAACACAAATAAATAAATGGAAACTTCTTGCTTAAAAAAATACTTGAAATATTTTGTAATTCTTTAATAAGCAATAACAGTAGTTTACTTGTTTGAAAAAAACGATTCTATTTTAAAAAGGCAGTGATGGATCTCAACCGCTACATCATCTGTTATTTCTAGTGTCTTCCAGAAGGTCGATTTCTAGCCGAAGCCAAATATTCGGCTGAACGACAACATTCGGCCGAAGAAGCCGAATCTTTAATAACTTAAAGAATTTCCATTTAAGATTGGCTAATGTGCTTTTCGATTGGTAATCCAGAAGAACTCCCCGATCCGGGATTCCAATCGAACAAGTAAACACTAGATTCTAGATTCTGAAAATTTATTTGAGTGTATGTGTAAGACGGAAAATGTCAAACGCACGTTTGTGATTATTTTATTTTGTAACCATGGCTGACACAAATGTAGAAGATTTCGAAGGTTTTCCTGATGAAAATGCGAAATTAAAGTTATTGAAGGGAAAATTTGTCTTCGGAACAAATATCCATAATTTCAATTCTCTAAAGAGAAGAAATTGAAACCAAAACAAAACAATGACCTGAATAAATTAATTTGAATTTGAAATTTAGTGGGTGTGAGTGTGTGCGTGCTTCTGGTTTTGATTCTGACTTCAAATCCAGAAGGAAATTTCTCTTCTATATAGGAGAAGAACTGTCATTTGATACCAATCGAACAGTTTCAGAAGCATTCGGAAGACTTCGGATGCCTTCCGGGCGACCAATCGAAAAGGCCATAAGTGTACAAAATAATAATTTTTTTTGAAGTTTTCCTAGAATGTATGCAAGCAATATGCAAGCTAACGGGATAAATTAACTTTTCAAAAATAAAAATAAATTTAACTAGCAACAATTTTAATATTTTATTGGATAGTAAATAGTTCAAAGCTCTTAACAACACTTCGTAAAAGATATAGACGGGTCGCTGCTGGTTTCGGATGAGGACCAGCTCAAAAGGTGGAAGGAGCACTTTTCTGTGGTTTTAAACCGCGTTTTCAACAGCGAAGGTATCCCACAACGCAATGACCTGTCCGTAGTAACGAATTCCCGAATTCGCACCGTATCCCCCAGTAGGCAGGACTTAACCGCAATCAAAGCACTGAAGAACAACAAAGCGGTTGGACTTGACAGTATTCCCGCAGAGCTCTTACAAGCAGCGCCAACAACATCGAGTGAGCTCCTGCACCCACTCAGCTTGGCAAACTGAGGAATGGAAAAAGGGAATGATTGTGAAGCTCGCAAATAAAGGTGACCTTAGGCAGTGCGAAAACTGGAGAGGAATTTGCGTGCTGCCTGCAGTAGCCAAAGTAATAGCAAAAATCGTCCTAGCGGGAATAAAAAACCACCTCGAAGAAACACTTGATGCTCACCAAGCAGGATTCCGTTCTGGATCTTCATGTGTGGACCACATCAACACCTAGCGAATCATCATCGAACAGTCTGTTGAATATCGATCACCACTTCACCTGCTGTTCGTCGACTTCGAAAAGGCGTTCGACAGTGTTAATAGAGAATTTATCTGGCTTGCTTTGCGCAGGAGGGAAATCCCGGATAATTTGATTGCTATTATTAGGGCTACGTATAATGGATCCAAATTTCATGTGCTGCATAAAGGAAGGTTGTCAGAGGAGTTTGAAATCCAAAGTGGGGATAGACAGGGTTGTATACTGTCACCAATACTGTTCTTTTTGGTGATAAGTTATATGCTGCATGCAGCTCTGTCGACTGCAAATGGAGGAATTCAGTGAAATCTGCAATCATTCCTCAAACATCTGGACTACGCGGACGACGTATGCTTACTCTCTCATAGGATAATGGATCTCCATCAAATGACAAGAAGGTTGGAGAGAGAAGCTGAAACCGTCGGGCTTAAGATCAATACGGCAAAAGCAAAAAGGATCAGCCTTGGAACTTCATCATCTACACAATAGATATTTCTGGACAACCAGTAGAGATGGTAAAGAGTTTTCAATATCTTGGGAGTACTGTCTCTACTGATGGCGGGACCGAACAAGACATAACAATTCGAATCGGGAAAGCAAAGTCTGCATTCGGAATGCTGTCCAAAATATGGAGAAACAACTCTATAAGCCTTAAGACAAAGCTAAGACTGTTCCACTTCAATATTGAATCGGTGCTTCTGTATGGGTGCAGCACTTGGAAAGTAACACCCCCTGTCACAAGAAAGCTGCAAACGTTCGTGAATAGATGTCTGCAAAATATCTTGAGGATTTTCTGGCCAAACCATATCTCCAATGATGAACTTCATGCGAGGCAGTCAGGAACCCATCGACTCTATAATACGAAAACGAAAGTGGATTGGACATACGCTTCGAAAAGGTCAAGAGTGCATTGCGAGTCAGGCGATGCAATGGAACCCCCTCACGCAGATCGAGGTAGACGTGTGGGTGGACCTAGAAGTACTTTGCAAAGGACGGTCGAAGAGGAATCAGCACAACTGGGGAAGAGTTGGAGAGAGCTGAAGTACATCTCCAGAAACCGTACACGATGGCGCGTAGGAGTAGTGGAGGCCCTATGCCCCGCAAGGGGAACCTCACGGGCATAACAGGTCCGAGGACCTAAGTAAAATAACTAAGTAAATAGTTCAAAGCAAAACAAGATGCGGGTGTCCGGTATTCATAACGATTTTACGAAAATCAAAATTGATTTTTTTTCGTTGCCTACTACGACGCACGACAACCATAACTAAACCTTCGGCTTCTCCAAAACTTCATCCTATTCTGGCCGAATCCTAGCGTTTAGCCGATTGTAGTTTTTTTTTTTTGTTATCGGAATGTGGCCGAAGCTGAGGATTTGGTCGGACACTAGTCATTTCAATTGCAATTTTGCAATTGCATTTTCAATGTCATCCATTTCCGGGATTTCAATACATTTTTTTTACTTCTTCACCTCCACTCCCGTCGTCGTCTTTAGGACTGGCAGCGTATGCTATTGATTGCAAAATTGAACCTGTGGCTATACGATACCGTCATTCAACACAACATTATAATCAAGTTCTCAATTGTCAACGAAGTTACATGCCGTAGAAATGCCTTCAAAATTTCTCGTACACAATAGAGCAGTGATATCTTATAGTTTTCTTGTTAGGTTTCCCAAATCCTTAAGACCTTGCTAGATACCCTTGATAGATAAATTGTTGGAGCAAGATCGGCTCAAGCTTTATTTACTTTGGAAGAGCTTGATAAATATAGATGATAAACAATACATTACCATTTGATCTTCCAAATAAGGTAGATGCATAGTGGTGTACGTGATTAGATTGAGCGAGTAAAACTATGC
This sequence comes from Philhelius pedissequus, assembly GCA_910595825.1. Taxonomy (NCBI): domain Eukaryota; kingdom Metazoa; phylum Arthropoda; class Insecta; order Diptera; family Syrphidae; genus Philhelius; species Philhelius pedissequus. The sequence continues at coordinate 34,882,706 of OU343163.1, forward strand.
GCATGTGTGTGCTTGATGATCATAAGTTAGATAAGGTTGAAGTAGCTGTCAGCGTTGCAGCTGACACACCTAAAGCCTAGTTGGTCCCTTGTGATACCATGAATCTAGACATTTTCTCTATTCGTTTAACCATTTGGAGTTTCTAATGAAGCGTAAAAGGCTATAGATGTTTATTTTATTTAGATCACTGATATCCTCGAAAAAAAGGAGCTTACGTCTCTGAGATAGAGCAGGTCATGTACACAGAATATGAGGAATAGATTCCACCTCCTCATCGTCTATGAAGTTCTGCAAAAATTGTTTGAATAAACGCCAATCCTCGTTGCTTGCTTGCCTATAAGGCAGTGTCCGGCTATGACAACAATTATGGAGCGGATGTGCAATCTACTTAAGAATATTAAACACTTGGATCGTTTCAGATCCAGTTTTGACCAGAACTGTTTTGTCATCAGACAGGTGGTTGTATTTTTCCATCTTAGGTTTGTCCTTTCTAATGCATCTTGTTTCAGCATTATCTTACATTGAAACGATAGATATACCTACATATATCTGCCTTTATCAGGTAATAAAAGTAGTGTCGTTTTGGTAACTTTTGGCAAGTTAATTAGCCTTTCAATTACCTGCAATATCCCTATGCCCTGGCACACAACATAATGTGAATATTGAACTGCTGCACAATCTCCATAAAAGATGAACGGAAGTTGAGAGCAGTTATGGAGTTTGTAGAGATCGATTACAGAGATTTAATAGCCCCCTAAATATCTGAGAAGATACAGATACAGTAGTTGATGGTCATAAATAATACGATTTGCGAGAGGGTAATTTTTTACCGCAAAAGAAAAAAAATTGACTAAGAGATATTAAGTCGTATCGAGATTCTTTGAGGAAATTTCGTTTCCCACGGAATATTTTATTCCCTCGAAATTTTTCCTGCGATCGTGAATCTCTCACGGAATAATTTTCCCTCGAACAAAAAATTGTATGAAATGACAGCAAAATAACCTGGGAAAGCTTATTAGCGATACCAATCAATTACGAGGGAAACCAATGAGTATCATTCAAATTCCCAAGATACGAAAGGGAAATTTTTATTCACGATAACCCCCATTGAAAATAGACCAACAATCGAAAGAATATATTCGAGGTACTGGGAATTTCGACTTAAAGGGAGGCGACTGTATATATTTACGGGATTATTGTAAATATTATCCACGAGAAAAACGTATTACAATTTTGCGAATATCAATAGAGTACGAATTTTGTAGAATTAATTCTTCACATAGATGTGTGTGAGTGTGAAAACGAAAAAGAAAAATAATAACCAAATGGTGATGGAAATATTACTAATATTACATATGGTATTTCAGAATTTATGAATGTCAAAAAATGTGTGTTGTCAAACAAAAACAAGATTTGGCACGATATTTGTTGAAAACTGCTGTCCAAAATTAAGATAAATTTAGTAAACTGTTTAAAAAATTATAAAACACTTAAAAAGTATCACATTAATACCTTAGCATTAAGCTGATTAAAATGTTGCGCCAATATTTCTATTTAAAACAATACTCACACTTATTACTATTATTTACAACTAAAGGCACTAGCAGCATTAGGAAATACAGAATATAATATTTTTAATGAATTATTTATGTATGTACATTATAAACAAAAAAAAAAATATATATATATAAATAATGTAACACACCTGTGTTAAATCTATATTCTTCGCTTCCACTATCCAAGAGATTTAATCCAGATATGGGTGTGTGGGTTTCGAAAGACATGGAAAGAGGTTTCTCACTACATTCAGATTCGCTTTCTTCAACATATTCCGATTCGATGTCCTCGTTCAACGTTTCTATATCACGAACAGGATCCACAGGACCAAGGTCTGTAAGATTTGTTTTTTTTTTGTTTTTACATTTTTAAATATACATATGTACAACAAAATTTTACTTAGAAATTATATTCTAAACAAATGCTTATGTACTTCATGGGTGATTCCACAAAAATTGGGTAACTTTTATGGATATTTTGTTTATGATATTATTTAAACCAAATTCCTACATATTCTGATGTTTAAGATAGCTAATCTAATGAAGATATTGCTCATGACTGGGCCAGTCACTTTTTTATGTAGATTCTGAGATATATCGGTTTTTCTGAATTTCACTGCCAGAGGACTGACGAGGGTGACACAGTACTGATAAAATACGCAACTTCATAAGAAAATAATGGAATTTATTGACATTTAGAGTAAGTCTCTTAGGATCTAATTATTGAATATAACATTCGTATGCTTGTATTCACTCGACATACTACATACAACGTAAAAACTGCTCTAGAAGGCAGATAGGTTTGTGTAATTCGAAACTTTAGTTTTTTGTTTTATTCTAAAATTAAAATTCATATACAAAGGATATCTTGTTTTTTAATTCAATATATATCAGATCATTATTATCAAACCAGTTCTAGTTCCAGTCACTTCGGAATGGACCAAAATGGATTGCGAGGCCATAACTATTATTGGTCTATCAGTAGAAGATAGTCAATTTCATCACGTGAGAAGGGCTAACACAGCCAAGGCAGCATGGGATAAGCTCAAGGAACACCATGTAGAGGCTAGTCTTAGTAATAAGGTACAATTAATGCGTAGCATGTGTAACTTAAAACTAGTGGAAGGTGGTAATATGGAGGAACACGTTCAAAAGATGACAACATTATTTGAAAAATTGACTGATCTAGGGGAGAATCAACTATCAGATAATTGGACTTTCGCTATGTTACTCAGCAGCTTACATCAAAAATGCGATACACTTCTAACAGCTCTGGAAACTTGGCTGAAAGAAAACTTTTAGAAGAATATACTCGCCACAATCAAAACAATGGTATAAGTAATTCGGTCATGAAGGTAACAAAGAAGATTAGTACGGCTTTTACTAAAATGTTGGTGAAGTCTAGGTTTTGGATTAAGGAGTCACGGTACATATTTCAAACAAGCTGGATAAATTCATATTACAGCAGCAAATAGAGAGCAAATCACTTCGGAAGGGAAGGGTACCTGCAAAATAAAGACCACCAACAGCAAGAGCAAAGAGGTTACAATACTTATTGAAGACGTCCTTTATCTTCCAAATCTGCAAGGGATTTACTATCAATAAAGAAGTTAATGAAAAAAGGATACACAGTTCTCTTTTGTGGTAAACTATGTGAAATTCCATATAAAGATCGATTCGACGTAGCAGTTGGAGATCTAGCAGGAAATCTTTTCAAGATCACACAAAAAGAAACTGAAATCAAAATATTATATATTGAAGAAGGTAACTGTTTACATCACTGGCACCTCATATTTGGTCATCGCAACTACGAATCACTTAAACGACTAGAATCGGCAAAAATGGTAAGTGATCATTTAAAGTTTATAAATTGTAATAAGATCAAGACTGTGAAATTTTTATGGAAACAAAAATGACTCGTCAACCATTTAAGTAAAAGTCAAACAGAAAGAGCACAGCACATTTAAAACTCATTCACATTGACATTTGCGGACACATGCAAACGAAAACACCTAGCGGGAAAAGATATTTTCTAACTTTTATTTCAGTAGATACACTGTTGTTTATTTGACAAGGAGAAATCCGAAGTTTTCGATCGCATGGTAGAGTACACAGAAAATAAATTTTCAACAAAACCAAACAAACGAAGATACTAATGACGTTTTTATTTGGCAATCCGGAATTCTTCTCCGATCCGGGATCCCAACTGAACACTTTTGTGTGATTCTGACGATTCTGAATTTTAATGAAATTGTATGTGTTAAAATAATTGTGTACGTGAGAATATTCAAATTAAAAAAAAATATTTGTTGCACAATTATGGTACAAAATATGACAACAGTCGAGTTTGACTTTCGAGTATATGAATGTGTGAGTGCTTCTGCTTCTGATTCTGATTTCAAATTCAGAAGCAAAATTCTCTTCTTTTCAGAATTAGAACTGTCATTTTTTCCCAAGTGAACGCTTTCAGAAGAGTCCGGAAGGCTTCAGGATTGCCAAATAAAAACGACATAAGATCAGACAATGGTGGTGAAGACACAGCGGGCCGAGTTTTAAAGTATGTACAAAAGGAAGGCATTGTATATCAACACACAGCTCCGTATAAACCACAACAAAACGGGACTGCTGAACGAAAGAACAGGTCTTTGGTTGAAATGGCAAAACGCATGCTACAGATGCAAGAATGAGTTATAAGTTCTGGGGTGAAGCGATCATGACATATTTAGCGTTTTTTAAGAGGCGACATTATGCTAAAAATAAAAATAAGTAAACAAAATGTTTACGCACTCTAATAGATGAAATAAAAGTTATATAAAACAAAAAAATATCAACACCCTGGAAACACGTCAGTCCTCTGGCGCAATATCAGACAAAGGACTGACGCCAACGGACTGATGAAACAGTCATGAATTTGAGGTTATTGTTAATACCAACGTTTATTTTCGTAGTTTCTAATATAAACAAGCTACATTCGAATAAATCAAAGTTAACTACGTATAAATTAAAATAAAACACATGTTTATAAGAAAATACTAACTCGCCATAGGACTGATATTTTGACTGGACACGCACGTATTTCCACGCCAAACACAACACTAGCACTGGCACAGTAATGGCAACCGTCAAATGGCTTGGTCTGCAGCTAACTTTACTAACAACTTTGAACGTTAACAGTAATTTGAATTTGAGTATGTGACATTTCGCGGGAAATTCAAATTCGAACAACACACAGCGGACTGAGGAATAAAACTGAACACAAAGTTTCTTACTATTTAAACAACAGGGGTGAGAATAGTATGTTACGAAAATTGTGATATACGTTATTAAGTACATCACAGATTATAGTGAATTACCAAATTTGCTTAAATTGAAGTTAATATTTAATACACAGCCATTTGATTGCGGATTTTTGAAGTGGTGACATGACAAAGAACTGACGTTTTGAGAATATATTGTGGTGTTTTATAAACTTATATTTAAAATAATTAGCTGAATTTGGGTGACCAAATAAAAGACTTTAAGTTGTTTTAGAATAAAATAAAAAATATTAAAAAATATAATAACAATTAGTTTTACTGACTGATGACAGCCAGTTACCCAATTTTTGTGGAATCACCCTCATATTTTTTTTTAAATTAAAAAAAAAAAAATAAAATAAACTTACTAAGCGGAATATGAACACTCTTGGGATGAGACTCATTACTTTCATTACTATGAAAACTCGATGAATCGGGCACTTCAATGCCAGGAACTTCAGTGATATCAGGCAGTGGATTTTGACTTCTTCTTGCCCAATCCGAGCAATCCCAATGGTATTGCCCATGATTATTTGGTGAATCTTCAAATGCACTTTGCGAATTATTGATGTTTGGAAGATTGACATGCAAAAGTTTACTATTTAATGTTGATGTAGGTTTAAGAGATCCCAAACGCATTGTATGATTGCCATGATGTTCAATTTTGCGACCTAAAATGTACATAAATATTTTCATTTATGTTGAAAAAATTAATCACGACCAGAAAAGCTTGGAAATGTTTATATTGTTAAGATATATCAGACACATTTTATATAGTTTTTTTTTGTTAACTTTTCCGAGCTAAGCTAAGTTTTTATTACTTACCGTTATTAAGTCTATTGTCACTAAACGTTTTCAGCTGCATTTGATCCGACCAAGTTTGTTTGTGAAGTGATTCAGCATCACAAGAAGTAGTTCCATTGATATTAATATGCTGATTTGTACAATTAAGTTTTTGATATTCCGGGGGAACATTTTCCAATTCATCTCCTGCCGAACCATAACTTCTTAATATATCTAAATTATTAACAAAAACTGTGCTAACAGGATATGGAATATCATTCGAGCTAGTCGTGTAGCTTTGCGGTCGTTGTTGAACTTCTAAATTACTCAATTTCGAACTACGTTTGTAGTCTTCCTTTGGCATAACAGCATTCAAGGTTATATCTTTGCGTGGATCATTGTTCACACTACCACCGGCTTGGTTCAGTGTCTTTCGACTGCATATATAGTAGCACAGGCAGCCAAGTAATAGCACCACACCAATTATGGCGCATGCAATTCCTATCATATCAATTAATGGCAAGTTACGTAGTTGACTTGTTATTGAATTTGAGTATAGAGGATCACCGCAACTGGCACCAGTAAGATCGGGCGGGCAAATACACCGAAAACTCCCTGCTTCATTTACACAAGTTGCCCCATTGCCACAAGGTTGGTTTTCACATTCATCCAAATCGATTTCACATGTTGCCCCCGTGTAGCCTCTGCACATACAATGAGCCATGTAGTCACCTTCTTCACATACTCCGCCGTTTTTGCATGGATTTGGAGAACAAAATCTACCAAATTCACAACGTTTGCCAGACATTCCAGCGGGACAATTACAAGAGTAATTTCCTGAAATCTCTGCATGACATTTACCACCAAATAAGCACGGTGACGATGAACACGGATCTAAATCATCTTTGCAGAAAGGTCCCGTAAATCTAGGATGACATTGGCACTCGAAATTATTAATACCAATATTCTTGCAAATTCCTCCATTAAAGCAAGGCTGAGTTCCACAGATTCCAAGAGGAACTAAAATAGTCGAACTATCGCAAGTGAATTCAACATTAGCAAACCTTTTTAGCACCGCTATAGTACTACTGCCAGTCATGTGTAATGGCACAGATTCTCGAGCTAAGCGAATATCATCCATACAGCCGACGAAGCCTCGCTGAATATCTTCGAACCCTAGCACTGATGGATGCGGTCTTACCTCAGCACCTAAGAATATATCATTTGATTGCAGATTCAATATTCCATTTACACCAGGTGCACTTCCTTGGGCAGTGTGCTTTCCATCTACCACCAGCTTAGCACTGTTCCGTTCCCTTTCTAGTTTTATTTCATGCCATTCACCGTCTGATACATAAATTGACGATACACTTATCAGACCCTCTCCTGATCCCAAATCAAATCGATACTGTACAACACCATTCGATATTTCCAAAATATTATAGTCCACCTTTCCTGATGCATACATCAAGTTTCCTGTTTGTTGGAGCGTTCGCACCCTCAACGTAAATATAAGTTGGTCCTCAAATATTTTCTTACCGACAACTTTGTCGATTTTGTAGTGCGCATAACTCTTTCCACTTAATGATACTGGATTAAGAGGCTTATAGCAAGAATAGCCGACACATTTTTTAACATCATGATCACAAGTTGGACCGGTGTATCCATGCGGACACACACATCTATGTCCCTCTTCGAGATCACCTTCTGGCAAGCATATTTTATACATTGGGCACGGTTTGGCCGCACACGAATTCACAGCCTCATCGCATTTTTCTCCTCCATAACCCTGCTGGCATTTACATTCATTCAAATGCTCATAAACCGCAGATATGAAACTGGTTACATCGGTTGCAATTGTATTTATGTTTTTTCGATCCAAGACTATTTTATCTTTACACAAGCCATGCACACACTGAGCTTGGTTACATTTAGTTTTAACAATTTGTTCAATGATCAAATTGGTGGCTTCTTCGATTTCTTCTATATTATCAGCAATTGTTGCCTGAATTTCTTTCGCCGAGAAATAACCATCATCATTTGGATTCACTTGTTGTTTGCGAACTGTGAACACAACATCCAATTGATTTTTCACGTCCATATTGTGTCTGGCGAAACGCCGATGACTGTCCACTTCATTCGATGCACTCTCATTATACGGCTGCACCGAAATAACAACAATATCTTTCTGTCTTGTCCGCATTGCTGTGCGAATTGATCGAATGAAACCCTTCCGATGGCTTAAAATAAAGTCCTCAGGTGTAACGTTACTGAATCTTAAAATAATGGCATTTTCTAGCATTTCTTTGCTTATCAACTCAACGGATATTTTTATAACTACATGAGCAGTAAATTTCCCATCCGAAGCTGTTACATTCAGTCTATAATCTCCTACATCAAGATTAGGCAGTGCGTATAGAGAACCATCGTCTCTGGATATGTTAAACAAAGTGTGTGGTGAATAAAGAACCCCAGAAGTTGGTACGAGGCTATATATCAAATTGTCATATTGATCTTGATCGGTTGCATATATGCGACCTATCGCCCCGCCAGGGAATTCATCTTGATATGAATTTATTAGAATCTCAATAGGCGTTATCACTGGCGGGTATTGACTCTCTTCAATTACCTTCACCGTCACCCAAGCATCTGAGTATAGAGGAGGTGTTCCATTGTCGAATACTCTGACCAGCATATTATAAACACTTCGAACCTTATGATTAAATCGTGTGGCTGTTCGTAAAGTGCCATCTTGTTCTAAACGAAAAGCCCCGCCATCATTGCCACTACGAAAATCAAACGTGTACGGTGCGGAATTTGGTGCAGTATCTGCATCGATTATTTCAAATTTAATCAAAACATGTCCAAGCTGCTTATCTTCCTGCACAATGATGGTATAGTTTGATTTGTTAAATAATGGAGGATTATCATTTGCATCTGATATATCAATGTTAACGTGCACATAACTAGAAAGCTCTGGAGTTCCATTATCGCGAGCTCGAATTTCAAGAACATAACTTGATATGGACTCCCTGTCGAGGGAACCCTTGACAGACAAATAACCAGTATTATTATCGATTTGAAATTGGTTCAAACGATCACCACGTTCGATATTATAGAATATTCGGCCATTCTCATCAGAATCTGCATCGAAAGCTTTCAGTTGAAGAATTTTATCTCCAACAAGTGCATCCTCACGAATTCTTGCATTGTATGAATTCTGAGCAAATTGCGGATTATTATCATTGACATCACTTACAGACACATTTAACGAAGCCAAATTACTTAATGGGGGAGTTCCACCATCAACTGCTTGAATGGTCAAAAGGAAATGTCGAATTTTCTCAAAATCCAACTCTCCATTACAATATACACTTCCGGTATTTCGATTGATGGCAAATTTTTTCTGCTCATTACCACCGATAATTGAATAGTAAATCTCAGCATTGATTCCGGTATCACGTGATGTTGCAAGAACTTGAACGACTTCAGATCCAATTATACAATTCTCAGCAACATTTGCAAAATAATGCTGTTGAGTGAATTCCGGTGGATTATCATTTATGTCCTGAACATTTACAATGAGCGTAGCTATGCTAGATAGTTGTGGGCTTCCTTGATCAGTTGCTATCACAGAGAGATTATACCAGGCTATTGATTCTCTATCTAATGACTTTTTCAAAGTTATAATTCCAGAATCTTGTGATATTGCGAATGTATTATTGCCAGAGTCAAGGAAGGAGTATCGAATTTTACGATTTACCCCAACATCTCTGTCAGTTGCATGGACTTTGGTTGCTAGCGTTCCAATTTCAGCATCTTCTGGAAGTATTAGGGTGTATTCGGTAATGCTAAATATTGGATGGTTATCATTTGTATCTGCAACTGATATTTCAATTTTTGATATGCACTCCCAAGACAATTGATCACGATCTTGGACGTGGGCGGTCAAATAATACTTCGATACTGTTTCTCTGTCTATTTTGCGAGAGGTTTTTAGAACTCCAGAAATTTTGTCCAACACAAAATCATCAGATTTATTACCGGTAAGGTAAAACCTTAACTTGGAATTTGCCTCTTCATCGGCATCAGTGGCTATAATTTGAAGCACCACTGTTCCTGGCATTATCAGTTCGTTGATTGTTTCTTTATAACGGTATTTGAGACAGTAAGGAGGATTATCGTTGACATCTTTAACGACAACTGTAACATTTGTAGACGCACTATATTTGCCATCAGTGGCAATGATGTTCAAGAAATACGATGAAGTTTTCTCCCTATCGAGCGGTTTTGCTGTGAATAGTTCTCCAGTTTGTCTGATGTGAAATTGAGAAAGTGGATCACCGGATGTGATGTAGTATTCCACAGCTGTATTAGCATCTGCATCTTTATCAGTTACTGAAAGCTGTACCAGCACAGTGCCTGGTAGTGCGTCTTCACTAACTGACGTTGTATAGTTTGGTGATTTAAACAACAAACAATTATCATTATAGTCCTTCAGTTTTATCAAGACAGTAGTTTTTCCGATATGTTTCGATTGCCCATGATCTGTGGCGACCACTTGAAATCGATATTCACTGCGTTTTTCGCGATCAACAGGGATTAGAGTTGTTATCCAACCGGAGTAGACATCAATGTCGAAAACATTAGCTATGTCACCGATATCATCGGGCAGGAAATAGCGAATCTCACCATTCGATCCGGCATCAGAATCGTGTGCTGTCACTTTGACGATCGAAGTTCCTTTCTCTGCATTTTCGGCCAGCAAAATACTATAAGGATTGCTTTCGAAAATAGGAGCATTATCATTTTCGTCTTGGACATGTAAAATTATTTCCGAAACAGCCGAATAAGCTGGATTGCTTCCTATCTCAGCCAATACACCGATGATGTGAACTTCTTTTTGTTCCCGATCAAGGGTCTTTGTCAAGGTTATATCTCCTTGTTGATTTATGGTAAACTGTTTGTCTTCATCAAAGCCTGAAATGATTTTATAACTTCCAGTCAAGTTGCCAAGCAATCGCACACGCGATATCAAAGTGCCAGGAGTTGATACTTCCGATATAAATTGATTACGCTCTTTGTGCTCGAATGTGGGTATATCAATATCATTATTAACAACAAACACAGAAACAGGCACATCGTTGTGCAACGATGGTGAGCCGCCATCACTGGCGCGAATGAAAAATTCAAAAATTTCATTTGCATATTTCGCAACAGACCCTTGTAAGCTGATGGAACCATTATTCTCATCGACTTGGAATAGATTTTTGATTTTTTGATTTTCCGGTTCATACATTGAATAAAGCAATTCACTATTTTGATGTTCATCCCTATCTAAAGCTTTTACCTGTTACGAAAATAAAATTTATTTATATTATGTAATTTGTTCAATTTGTTTAATAAAATTGAAAGGTGATAATAATTTCTTAGACGCTTTTGGTGTATTTTATTTTTGAAGGCGAATAAAAGACTTCACAATTTTAAATTAAATTTTGTAGTAAGAAGTTGTAACAACAGTCAAACTTTAATAAGAGTGTTTTTGTGTGTCAATGGAGACCCTCCGAACACATAGAAAGAAAGTAGAGATGAGCATAATTGAATGATGACTCGAGACATACCAGAACCAAACAAAAAAAAAAAAACAATACGCAACAGAAATAACAGTGTACAAAATAAAAACATTCAATAAAATAAATTGACTCGAGAATTCTAGTCAACAAATAATATTAAATTTTAAATATTTTAGTTTTCACTCTTTGCTGCTAAGCTGGATTAAAAGTGATTTAATTGGAATTTTAAATTTGTCAGGTGTACCTCAAGGTAGTCATCTTGGACCTTTATTGTTCATTATTTTCATCAACGATTTACAAAGTCTTCTTTTATACTCTAAATGTCTTTTATATGCTGATGATCTTAAAGTTTTCAACTGCATAAATTCTTTATCAGATGCGAATAACGTCCAATCTGATCTGAATAAAATTGTTCAATGGTGTACGCTTAATGGACTCTATTTCAACAACAAAAAGTGTAGTGTTGTCATGTATTCCAGATTACAAAAACCTTTTTGTTTTGAATACAAATTAAAGAACGATTCTTTACAAAGAATTAACAACCAGAAAGATCTTGGTGTGATATATGAGTATAAAATTAATTTTTCACTAAATATCGATCATAATAATATCTAGGGCTAATTCAATGTTGTGCTTTATAATTCGAAATTCAAAGAGTTTTGATGATCCTTATACTCTTAAAACCATGCATATGAACATTGTTGGACCGTTATTCGAGTATTGCAGAGTTATATGGAATCCTTATACTCAATCAAGTATTAATCGTATAGAAAATGTTTGAAAAAGATTTACAAAGTATGTTTTGCGAAATTCAAGTGTTCCACGTTGTGAGAGCAGGGGTCTGTTTCATAAATCATACATTGTATTATTTTGTATTTTTGTTTCATAGACACGTTGTATGATAAGATATCACACATCATTGTGTGAATGGAAAATCTACTGGAAATATTCCAATGTTGTAGGATCCTGTTTCATAGAATTTTTTCATAAATCATTTTAAAACAAATAATTGTAAATTTGTCATACATTTCAAACAGCAAAACGTTTTGATGTAAGCAAGATGAACTCAATTAAACGAAATTTAACTTTTTAATTAAAATAAAATAATGGTTTTAGATTATTCTGTGTGTTTTTAAGCAATATAAATTGACTTATTTTCTTCTTATATTTTTATTTCAATTCCGACAAGGAGCTGCAACTTCTTGTACTGCAGGAAATGCTCCATAAAAAGGACATATTATTTGGAAAATTTATGGGGACGTCAACAACAACAACAAAAGCCGATATCCAAGCTGAGTGGAAGAAGATATCAACTTTGGCGATAGGCTTCGGTTTGATTCCTGAAAATAGCGAACCAGAAAAATTTAAAAGAACAACAAAGAATAAATGCAATACATAGAATATTTGTATTTACACAATAAATGGTTCGAAATAAGTGAGCAAATTCTTTTTACACACCGAAAATAGACGCCTTCGAAACTCAATTCATAGACCCAACACCATGATATTGGCATCCATTGCCAAGCCAATGAAGTGTTAATAATATTTGTTGCAATGGAGTTAAAGCTTCATTGCAATTCGTTGGATTAATAATCAAACGTCCCAAACGCTCCAACAAATATTGTACACATGTCGTAGGCATTCTGAATTTCTCAACGAAGACCCATAGTCTTCCAAACTGAAATTTATTCTTTCCAAAAACTCTCTTGGCCGTCTTCTTCGAAGGTGTAGAAGATTATTACCATCAAATATTAAATCTTAATTAAAAATTGAATCCATTATTTGCTTTTATTGTTTAAAAAATGTTTGTTTCTATTGAAGAAACACAATGGGGACGTTCACTCAATTATTCTAAGCAATCTGGAATAACTTTCTGTTGTTGTAATGCATGCAAAAATACATCTGATTAAAAAACAATTGTTCTCATGAAAGCTATCTTGAGTTATCCCAAAAAATTTGAAATAACTAGCTATCCGAGAACAAATGTATAGAACAGCTGACTGCAAAATTCATTTGTATGGTCTTAGTTCTGATTTTTTCACAGATTTCAGCTAACCTATCTGATTCGTCCGCAGATATACTCCGATAGCTTGGTATCCGAGATAACATATCTATAAGTGAGTGAACGCCCGCAATTTATTTAAGTCAATTTTCAAAATAAATACAATACATACAACAAAATAGATTTTATACATTACTTCCAGTCAAATCTATGAAACAGAAAATTGTAAGTGATGTATGAAAATAATTTTAATGTATGTTGTATGTGATGTATTTTCTATGAAACAGGCCTCAGATGTTTTCTTATTGACCTCATGCTTCTCAAATCGAGAAGAAAATTAAATTCTGTACTTTTTGCATTTGATGTACTTTTATCTAATATAAATTGTCCAGTGTTGTGATCAGCGACCAAGAAGTGGTGATTTTTTATATGTTGCTTGCCATAGTACAAGTTATGCTAACACAATCCAATTACAAATGCTTGTAGTGATTTTAATGAATTTGATAAAGTTATTGAATATTAAATAAAGAAAAGATTATCCGAATTAATGTAAATCATTCTTAATAATTTTAGATATTTTTTTTTGAAAATTGTATAGATATGGCAAATGTATCTATAAAGTAAGCCTTAACTAGTCTCCATAAAGATAGACGATAAATAAATAACAAAAATTAAAATATTAAAACTTCTCCGTTATTTGCAGTTTGGTAGTTTTCAATTCGTAGATTTCATTCAAGTACACAAGACCTTTTCGCTCGAGTTTTCATTTCATTCGAATGTGCCCATCACTAGGTTAGTTCGTCTCGAATAAACCAAAAGAGTCTAATGGCCTTTTCGATTGGCCGCCCGGAACACGTTTCCCCAATAAAACACCCGGAAACAATTTGACTGATTCTGAATTGTATGTATCTCTGTATTTGTGAAAATTAATACACATTTTCTTGTATCAATAACAATAAACTTGCTTCTTTTTATGTTATTTTACCAGAAAAGTAGTTTAAATTCAATAAACACATCGAAATTACACAAAACAAATCAACCCGATGATTTTGGCATTTTAATTATGTGAGTGTATTAGTGATTCTGTTTTTGATTCTGAAATAAAATCCAGAATCGTTTTCTGTTCTGTTTAGAGTAACAACTGTCATTTTGAAGAAGGGGGTCAGAACAGTTCCTGGACGGCCAATCGAAAATGACATAAGAAAAAATATGTTTTTTTTTTTAAATTTACCTTTACAAAAGGAACGTGCAATTGAAAATTGGCATTTATAACTGCATGATATTCATTTAGAACAAACACAGGCGGATTATCGTTTTCGTCGGTAATTTTAACTTTAACTATGGTAAAGCCAGATCTACCCCCAATATCGCTAGCAATAATTGGTATCTCATAATGTGAACATAATTCACGATCGAATGATACTTTTGTTTCAATAATGCCTTTTATTTTATCAATTGCAAATAATTCCTTTAATGAATCCGAGAATATATCATATGTAAATGTTCCGAATTCACCCATGTCTTTATCGAGTGCTGAAACCTAAATAAATGAGGAATATTAATTTAATAACTTATTCTGTTTTTCCATTTTTATCTACAATGCAACATTTCATTATTACAAATTGTTAACTTACCGTTGTTACCAAATGTCCTGGCATAAGATTCTCTTTAATATTTGCCTCATAACTAGGTTGAGAAAATACTGGACTGTTTAAATTTCCAGGTAGTATGTTAATTTTTACTCGTGTAAAACTTGTATAGATTCCGTCAGTTACAGACACATTCAACGTTGTTGTCTGTTGTTCAGCAAAATTGTTCATATTTAATAATGTTATTGTTCCAGTGGATGAATCAATGTCAAATGTTTGTAATTCGTTTCCCTGAGCGATTTTGTAAACTAAGTTTGAATGATCAACATAGTCTGGATCACTGGCTTTAACACTTATTACAAATTGTCCACGTTTAGCGTGAACAGATAGCATACAGGTATAAGATGGTTCCTCGAATTTTGGCGCATTGTCATTTATATCAATCACTGCACATAAGAAAATACAAATTATATATAAGTTTAAAATAATGTTATGTGATGCAGGCTTAGAGAGTTAATTGTTTTATTTAATCCCAAATTGTTTTCATCTCCGATGTATTGAGGCAAAATTCGATACAGCTACCTATATCAATTTTTTCAGGAAACAATATTGAATGTTAACTATTTTAGTTTTGGTTAGAAGCTGGTGGTGAAACAGCAAGCCCCTTCAGCTCACTCGGATCACAATCGATCCATTGCGTTCTCCAGGGCAGGAGTGGGATAGTTTAAGGATGAGCGAAACAGAAGGAGGAGCAAGTGGGGAAGATTAGGTTAATGGTGCCTCCCTAAACAATCCTGACACGTCTGAGTAAATTTCAGGATGTGTTAAAGTGACCAAGTAAAGACATCTCGAAAAAGTATTCTCCAAGGGCCTACTTTTCTAGTTCGGGTTAGACTGGAACATTCACAAAGAAATTGATATGTATGAGTCATTTTCCGCCTCTTCATCCATACAACTTCTACATAAGCCAGATGTGCTGATGCCCATTCTGGTCATGTGGATTCCCATTGATTTGTGACCCAATAGAATGCCCATCAAGTGAGACATTTGAGGTCTCTTCAGCTCCAGTAAGTACTCCGTTTAGAGGTATCTTGGCAAAAGATTCCTCGAAACCCGACAACTATTGATTCCTAACCATCTGTCGTTTGAGGTTTTGAGAAAAGTTTGGTGAATTCTAACATTTTCTTACTCCAGTTGGTACAAGTATTCCGGACACGATTTGGCTCGGTTCAAGTGATAATCCGGTTTTTGCGAGTTCGTCTGCGGTTTCATTCCCTTGTATGTCACTATATCCTGCGACCCAGACTTAGTTCGATTCGTTGATCAGTCTTAATTCATTGCGGTAACGATATACATATGTCTAGTTTTGAATTAGTGACGACTGAGGAAATTGCTTTAATTATCGCCTATTCTATTTTCTTATTGCCCAGTTCACATGCGAAGAGATGTTTTGCTGCCTCACTCTAATCGCCGGAAAAACTGAGCAAAAGTTTAGAAATCTGAATGTTTTGTTTGTGGAAGGACTTTCTGAAAAGATTTCCGACCCTATCCCCATTTCTATCTTGGGCCCAGAAAATAATTATATGTCAATGACCCTGCGTTGAAAACTGTAAGCGGTGAAATGTAGTCTGTATGATTGTCGTTTTCTGACCGTAATGGCCCATAGAGCATTTTAGGGCGCCAACTACTTCGTAAATAGATCGAGTGAGGCTAGAGAACGGAATGTGTCTAGGGTTGCGGTACGTATAGTTTTTATGGAGCTAGTTGTACCGATAAACACCAGTCTCTGTATTTAAGCTTGGTTGTCTTGTCCAAGGCTGATTAACTATTTTACTGTAAATCAAATTTCTCACTGATTTTTTCTATTGAAAAAAAAATCATTAGAATCAGCAGAAGCTTCAAAAAAAATTAAAGACATATCGGATTTTGCCCTAATACCAAAAACTTTTTTCATATTAACAATAACTATTTCGGATTTTCCAAAAACAAAAAAAAAATTACCTGAAACCCAAACATGAGCTGTCGATGTTAAAGAAGGTGATCCTCCATCAGTAGCAATCACAGTAAAGTGATGTACACTTTGAATTTCATGGTCGAGGCTTTTCTTTAAATACAATATCCCTTCCATGGGATCCAAATGGAAATTCTCCGAACTATTATTTTGATGACTTGAATCGATTGCAAATGTTATTTGACCATTAGGACCAGTATCATTATCTCGAGCATTGATTTTCAAAAGTGATGTACCAAACGGAGAACCCTCCGAAACACTTATATTATATGTGTCGTGTTCTATTTCCGGTGGACTGTCGTTAACATCTAAGACCATAATAGAAACAGGAACTTCAGCCGATACTCCTGATACACTATCCGTAGCACGGACAATTAAATCGTAGTTTTGTACACGTTCGTAATCTAATTCATCAGCCACCGTTATTGTACCTTTTGAAAATTAAAAAAACAAAACAAGAAAATATGTAATTACAGTTTTTATATAGAATAGATTTTTTTTAAAATCAGAAACACTTCTTCTAAAAACAAAGAAAATACTATTCCAAAATGAACATTCAACATATATGTATGTATGGGTATGTCCATTTTTAAAGTAGAGGTTAACGGAGATTTTTTTTTGTTGCAAATTATCACTTAACCATGATCATAAAGGGATTTTTGAGTCGCTGATTGGTAATATTGAAATGTTAACAAATTTTCTTCTTGGAAATGAAATAAGAAAAATCCAATAGTATGAATATCAATTAAGAGTCAACTAAGATTCAACAGTCAGCCTTATTTTGAAATTCACTTTCATGCCAAAGTATTTTGTATTTTGAGTTTCGAACGATTCGAATTAAATGTCATTTAGTTCTCGATCAAGTTTTTTCACAAAACATGTAAGTTTGGATATTTTTACTGAAAAATAATTAAAATAAATTACTTCTATAAGTTTCATTCCAACAAAAAGAGCAAATCTAGATCAAATCTTAACACGAAAGATCTGATCTGTGATGGGTTGGCAGATTTTAAGATTGTTCAGTGACGAAAAAGTTAGAACAGAATAGAACAGAACAGGACAGTACAGAACAGATTCATGAGAAACTTCAGAACAAGTTAGAACAATTTAGAACAGTCAGTTATCTGACAGAGAATATAAACAAAATCATTGTTGTTTACTTACAATTCAAGTTCGTTTTTTTTTACATAGAAGTTCTTAAAAATAATCTGAAATGGAGTTGAATTTATTTATTTTTTTCATGAAATTGAGATGATTCCGACACGGAAAATGATTTATCAACTAAATCTAACACCGAAATATTTTTTTTAACAACAACAATTGGTTTTGACAGTTCTCACAAATTTGTTCCACCCAAAAAGCAAGTGCAGAAAATTATGTTCTAATGTGTTCGAAACTGTTCCAAACTGACTCATTAGGCGTTTTTCTTTTTTAGTTCAGTGCAGATTCTGAGTTGTCCAATAATTGGTTTGTGCTTCTTTTTTCGTTCTGAACATGTGTAGATCGCACTCGACGTGCTCGAAGATAATTGGCGGAGCATGTAAGTAGAAATTGCTGAAGGCACCAAATGCCATGTGCCAAGAAGGAAAATAGGAAAAAAATGATTAGATATATAAGTTGGCGAAAGAAGGTGATCCCTAGTTGATTTTCTGTATCTGGCTGTGTATCAGTCTACAAAAAAGGGTAGGTTTTGTGTTATATTGCCTTTTATGATTAAAATGAAAATGTGTTCTGATTTGTGTGGTTCAAGTGTGTTTAAAAAACATATCAGTGTTCAGAGCTCGCCTTGTTTGGAATAAGTTCAGTGCGTAATCTATATGTTCGAACTCTGTTCAGTGCTCTGCTCTGAAAGAAAAAAGAAAAACGCCTATTGAACACCAAACCAGAACAGTTTAGAACAGAAAATTTCTCATTGAACAGCAAAATCCTGTACTTTTTCTGTTCTAAAGTGTTCTAATCTGTTCCAAATAGCCTCATTGAACACATATTTTATCTGATTGCACACATACATGTAAAACGTCTTTTCTGTCAAACATTAAATGGAAAATATTTTGTTAATTTGTTCTAAAATATAAAGAAATAATGGACGAAGAAGTTAATAATTTATATATTATAATTTCAGTGGAGTTTTTGATTGCTTCGTCTTCATCTTTCTCGTCATCTGATGATGAAGATAAGTTTTTTCAGGAATGTGTGTGTCAGTTGACCACACCAATCCTACAATTAAATCTGGAAAAAAAGTATCATTGAAAAGATCAATCTCGATTTTGAGAGCAGATCTTTGAAATTTGAATGAAACTCGCTATTATTTAATATTTTTTTTTTTTTTCAAAGAAAGAATTAATTGTGTCGGCAAGCGACTTTCCTTTTGGATCTGACAGTTAAAAACTGTGACCAGGTGCGTTGAAATTTAATAACTACTGAAGTTGTTTGTTCTTAAAATTTTTAAAACACAATAAAAGTGAAACGAAAGTTCAGAAAAAATCTAGTGTTTTATTATACAAACGTTTTATAGTTGTTTTAATTCTTTTTCATTTCAATAAACTAACCAGTATTTCCTAAATGCTTCAAAATAAGAAAGAAATTGTTTATTGATGTATTTTTTTTTAACTTAGATTTACCAAGCATAAAACATATCTTTAATTTACTTTATGTTTCTATAATACGAGTAATAAGGATTTTTTTCCCGAAACATTTTTTTAGTAAAAAAAATTCTACGAAAAATGTCACTTTGGTCATACTAAATCAAATAGAAATGTCAGCAAATTTCAAACATCTGACTTTGAAAATAAGATTTATTTAAGTTAATTTTATGTTATTGTTTAAATGTCAAAATATACAAAGTTCATTCGAATAAATAGATATATTCTATCACATTAGCTCTTCGTTCGAATTTCAAAATAAGGCTGAGTATATAACTTGTATTTCATTTTGCGTAAAATGTTAGCAAGCTGACTACACACTTCTCAATAAAAAAAAACACCTATAACATGATTACTCGCGAAGCAATTCTTTTTTTTTAAACATGTATAGTATAAGCTAAGCGATTCATATATCAAAATCTATTGAATTGAATATTTATACTTACACGGACCAGTTTTTCTATCAGGTGCTGCATTTAATGGAAATTGATTTAGGATTTTTAGGAATATAATTCTCTTCTTTAATTTAAAATGTATGTTTAATTGTGTATTGATAAGCATCGCGTTTCAAGAAAAACAACAATTATAAATAAAAAAAAAATGTCGCTGCTTAGGTGGAAGTGTAATCATGGTTTTGTATAATGCGGATGGTATATGCAATATAAATAAGTTTCTTTTTGTTCAGTTGAAATATTAAAAAACTCACCGGTATTGAAATCCAATGCGAATTCTTCCATTTCATTGCCCTTAGCAATTGTGTAAATCAATTTGCGACCTAGGGGGCTATCTGCTTGAATAGTTACAGCAAGTGGTGTATAGATTTCGATGTTTTCACTCACAGACACAGAATAAAATTGCTTATTGAAAACTGGCATCGATTTGTCAATAACCTGTTAAAAATAAAATAAAAAAAAAGAATATAAATTAGATTTACAATAAAAAATGTACATAATGGGCACTATAGGGAATCTCCAGATGAATTTCGTTTCTCACGGAATATTTATTTCAATCGAAGTTTTTCCTGCGATCGTGAATCCTCTACAGAAAAAAATTTCCTGGAACAAAAATCGTATGAAATCGGCACTATTGGGAATCTCCCAGGAAATTTCGTTTCCCACGGAATATTTTATTCCTTCGAAATTTTTCCCCCCATAGTGAATCTCCCACGGAATAAATTTCTCTTGAACAAAAAATTGTATGAAATGGCAGCAAAATTCCCTGAGAAAGTTTTTTCGCGATACCAATAAATTCCGAAGGAAACTTGACCGTCATTCGTGTTCCCAAAATTCAAATGAGAGACAAATTTCCAAGGAAATATTTATTCACGATAACTCCGAATTGGTACAACAACTGTCAGTTTGAAATGTTCGTCATTTCGTTGTCATAATTTTTATATCGATGAAAAATTCCATCGATTTAAAAACTTGAAATCCAAATTTCTTACTTTTACTACGAGAATTACATTCGAATTTCAATTGAAAACACTCTTCCGTTATTTCTATTTAATTCAATCATTAGATTAAGTATATATACAAAAAAAAATCACCTTCACATGAACGCCAACTTCCGTTGAACAAGGTGTTGAAGCTCCATCATAAGCTGCAATTAATAGCTCATAATCTCTATTATGACCTTCAAGAGATTGTTTCAGAGTTACATCGCCTGTTTTCCTATCAACTTTAAACAGTTCACCATGCCCTCGTTTCATTTCGTAACGAACTTCTCCATTTTCATAACTATCCAAATCAACTGCATGAACTTTTGTTACAAATGATCCTTTTGGATCATCTACCGAAACTACTGCATAGTAGGGAAGATTTACAAACATTGGACAGTTGTCATTTATATCGAGAACCGTTACATTAACAACAACATGAGCTACTCTGGGCTTTCCGTCCATATGGACTTGAGATCTTGCTTCAACAATAAGTTCATAATTGTCACAAACTTCACGATCGAATATTTGTCCTGTTGATTCAATAGCTCCGGATGTAAGTCCGATGCGGAATAATTTTGTCGGATTTAGTATTTTATATTCCACATGTTCGTTTAACTTCGATCCCAGAACATTAACCGTAGCAATAGTTGTAATTTTGGTTGAATTCTCACTAATCACACCTTCGACTGTTGGTCTTTTGAAATAAAGTCCATAATTTTCGGATGTTTCCACAATTATAATAACGTTGGTTACATTCGAATATTTTCCATCAGAAGCACGAACATGAAGTTTATACAGTGATTCCAAACGCTCAACGTCCCTTAAAAAAAATATATAATTTATTTTAATTTTTTTATAAAAGATTATTTTTAATTGAAAAATTCACCTTGTTGTGATAACACCTGTTTCCGGATCCATTGCAAATGCATTTCCTTCATTACCCTCAATAATATCATAACGAATATTTGAAATATCGGAACCATCAGGATCGGTTGCACTAACAGTTACAACAATAACATTTTCATAAGTTGGTAAAAGCAACGTAACATTGTATTCCTTTTTCTCAAAGACAGGAGCACAATCATTGACATTGGTCACTGTTATTTGAACTCTGGTTGTTGTGTCTGAAGACAGTCTCGGTGTTCCCAAATCGGTAACCTTTTAAATTAACAAACAGCAAATATCATGCATATTAAAAACAATGAGGTGCACAATTTCTTTTTTTTGGTAACTTACTTGGACATGGAAATCAAAAAATGGAATTTCTTCATAATCTAAAAGCATTACAGTTTTTATAGCACCAGTTGTTGAGTCAATATCGAAATATCTTTTGGCTAGGTTTTCAACAATATCATATCGTAAGAGTGCATTCAAGCCAGAATCTAAATCAACAGCACGTATGACTAAAGGACTGAAAATAAATAATTATAATAATTTTTTTTATCAGACGGTTTCAGACAATTTTCTTTTGAAACACATAAAATCAATCTACATTAATATATCTGGCTTTATCGATTGCCGATATTAAAAAGTTTCCATTAAGTAAAATTCCATTTTATTCTTCAGGTCCTACCACTTAGAGCACCTAATTTGCAGCTCAGAACCGTTTTAATATTCCTAATCAAGTAGTTTTGAAATGACAGCATTTTTATTATAACACTTAGAATTCGAATGATTTTCTTCTGATTTTTTTTGTAACTGTTTGTTTGACCCACCCCAATTTGAATTTATTTTTGTAAATTGAAATGAAAATTTGTCTTTCAACATTATTTCAATTTCATGGAAATCCGTCAAAGAACAACGAAGTAGAAATTTCTTTAATCTGGTCTATAACTTGCATACATAAATAATACATCCCTCATAACGACCCCATTTTCCGATTGTACAAATGTACAAACGTCACCGTGTCGTCCAAACGTTGATCCGTAATTCAGCAATTTTAGTTCACCGAATTGGACGAGTTAAGTGAGGCTCAAATTTTGATTCGTGGTTTAGCAATAATTTTAACACACTGATTTCAACTCAAGGATTAAATCTTACCGATTTACCTAAGTAAAATCTCATAAATCGGAACGAGATTTAAGAAAACAATGACGCACAATGCGCAAGAAAATGAGACGAGAAGCGTGACATGATTCACTGTAATCGGAACCAATGTGACGAAACTTTTCACAACGAGATTTAAGAAAATATTATTAAGCTAACTGATTTTCAACTGTCCGATCCGGCAACCCTATCCAACAAGTAAGTACTAGATTTTTGATTTTGAAGTTTAATGTTAAAAAATGCATTAAAAAAACACCGATATTTCTGATTTGATAATTTCTGACATTGATATTTTTTTCGATGTTATAGCATCGATGTTTTTCAATATCACTCATCCTCACACGACATTGTTGTTATTGGATTCGAGTTTGACATTTACTGGGTGTAAGTGTGTGCGTGCTTCGGCTTTTGATTCTGACTTCAAATCCAGAGGAAAATGTCTCTTGTTTCCAGGAGAAGAACTGTCATTTGCGTTGATACAGTTTCAGAAGCATTAGGAAGTTTTCCAGACGACCAATGGAAAATGACATTTATCTGTTAGCCCCAATTTCGCATAGATGAGACACAAACCCAAAAATCTAATTTGGGACCTATGTATATCCCACAAAATATTTGAAACTTTTGTCCCCACTATCAGGTTTTTTGTGGTACTTGTGTTAAGTGTTTTTTGCAATTAAGTTCACGTAAAAAGCTCGGCGCGTATGGGGACCCCATGCAATTGGGTATATGCTTTTGTTTTTGGGTTTGAATTTGCGTATACTCAAGCTTGTACCCACCTTAAATCGTATATTGGGCCAAGGAAGGGGTTGCAAGGGGGCAGCATGCACCCCTTACTCGCCGAGCTTTTTTAAATTTATTGTTTACATTTGAAATTTATTTTATGTTTAAGATTTTATTTAAAGAATATTTTTTTCCTTTAAAATTTACAACTTTTCAGTTACTTTTTGACAGGCAAAAAAATTAATAAGAAAGTGTCATGTGGCCATAATAGTCAAATGACTCTTTAGAAATGCGACAAATGGTCATATGGCCAAATGAAACTTTCACAATGTGTCACATGGACATATTTATGTCTTATAAAATTTGGGTTTTGTCCCATCAACACCAAATAAAAGTTGGGACTTATGTCCCACCGAGGTAGGATATATGTATGTTCCAAATTAGTTTTTGGGACATATGCCTCACATATGTGGGACATATAAGATCCAAAAAGCCAAATTGGGATATATGCTCCGTAAATTCAAGGTAACGTGACGATATGAAATGCTTTAATACAGTCAAATCTGTCGCGAAAAATTCTGCCGGTTTTTCACAGAAAACGTGTCGCTGGGACACGTTACTGACATCTCCATAGAACGTTTTTTACCCAAAACCGCAAAAGAAGTTTCACTTCAAAAACATTTTGAGCTTGAAATAACCCTCATCAATTTTAAACGCACCATTAAATTCTTGATTTATGAAAATGACTGACTATTAAAAATTATCATACGTTCTAATAAGTTAACCGATCTGTCACTTTTGCGACTTACGGTTACTCACATAAATATTGAGTCAAATATTGATTAAAAACAAAAAGTAATATAATGGCGATTGTTTGGCCTTTACTTGCAGTCTGATCACTTTATTCAATACATTGTAATACTAAGCATACGATTTTAGCGCTTTGAATCTGTCAAAGCAAAAATGCACCGTTATATCATGCCATGAACACTATTGTGCTGCAGATTACATCACATAATTATTGGGTTATTCGATCATTTGTTCAGTGTATGGGCGCGAAACATCTTTGTTTGAGATCAGTTAAAACAAATTGTTAATTCTTTTGCAGGTTGGTCGAATCGATAAATTGAGCAATTATTTTGTTTTCATAAGCCTTTATTTTTTATAGAATGGGCCGAAAAGGCAAAAATACAACCTTGGTGGTAAAGAAACTTGTGATTTCCCATCACGAAAAGGGGAAAACACAGCAGAAAATTGCCGAAATGTTGTCAATACCAAAGAGCACAGTCGGAAATATTATTCGAAGGTATAAGAATGAAAATAGGATAAATTATAAGCCTAACACCGGACGCCCTAGAATTTTGAATGAGCACGACCAAAGGTGGATTTTAAAAGGTGTAAGAAAAATTAGTCGCATAAGTGCCCCAAAAATAGCAACCGATGTACTGAATAACTGTGGAAAAAATGTCAATCCCGAAACTGTACGTCGTGTTCTCAGGGAAAATAGGTATAACGGTAGAGTGGCCAGGAAAAAACCATTTGTAAGTGAGAAAAATCGAAAAAAGCGATTGGAATTTGCCAAAACCAACAAAGATAACGGACTGGACTACTGGAAAACAGTTATTTTCGCGGATGAAAGTAAATATAATGTTTTCGGCTCCGATGGACGAGGAAAGGTATGGCGCAAAGTAAATACAGAATTAAATAAGGAAAATCTATTACCCACATTTAAACCTGGAGGAGAATCGGTGATGGTATGGGGGTGTATGTCGTACTCAGGGGTTGGAAAATTAGTTTTTATAGACGGCATTATGGATAGAATGGTTTATTTAGATATTTTGAAACAAAATTTGAGAAGAAGTGCGAAAATAATGGGCATCCAAGACAGTTTTAAGTTTTACCAGGATAACGATCATAAACATAAATCCCAAATCGTTCAAGAATGGTTGCTGTACAATTGTCGATGAGTCATACAAACTCCAGCACAAAGTCCAGATTTAAACCCCATTGAGAATTTATGGGAAAATTTTGGATCGTGGAGTAAGAAAACACAGCATAAATAACAAAACAGGCCTTAAAAAGATACTTTTGGAGGAGTGGGAAAAAATAAGTGTTACTACAACTCAAAATTTAGTAAACTCCATGGATAGGCGTCTGAAAAGTGTTATTAAACAGAAGGGTAATCCAACAAAATACTAAAAAACTCAATAAAAAACGAAAGTTTAGTGTTTACTTGCAATCAAAATATGTTGACCCAATAATGTTGTGATGTTAATTTAAACATAAACTATAAATTTAATTTATTTTATTTTCCTTGCTAAAGAAAATATGTGTGTGAAATAAAAAATTATGTTCCTAATTGCCTAAAGAATAAAAACATGTTGTTTTTATATTTTAAAAATGTTTTTTTCTTCGTTTTTTTTTTTTACTTAACACTTAAAGGTTAAAGGAGTAACTATATGTACAATACTGATTTTTTAAAATAATTTAATGAATAATACCTATATAATTTTTTTATAAGCTTTTTATAAGCGCGCTATTAACGACCTAATTTATTATTAAATGAGAAAAATATGTATACATTATTTATTTCTTATTTCTTTGTAACTTATATAAAAAAGTAAACTTACTTTTGATTAACAACCAAGCTGGATTGAAATGGTCCGTTGTTTTGATTTCTACTGAACAACTGTTGTTCATTTGTTGTATTCGTATCATTTGGTTTGTCCTTTGAAAGTATAAGTGAAGATATCGGAGCTGACTCCGAAATCTCTCCCCAATAAATATTTTGTAAAAAATGTGGAGTGTTGTCATTTTGATCCAAAATATGTATAATGATTGACGATTGAGATGATATGGATGCTAGATTTGTTGCTGTCACCGTTAGATTTATCAATCTTAAAAGAAAAAAATACATGCATGAATGTTTAATTAATCTACAATATTGTATTAATAACACTTTATTAAAAAAAAAAAAAAAAAAAAAAAAAACACTGTCAAGGTTTAATAATGAGAAATTAAATAATTAACTTACTTGACTTTTTCATAGTCGACAATGTCTTTTGTTGTAATTACACCAGTCGATGGGTTGATTTGAAATAAATCACCATAATTGCCGTTGATAATTTCATAGTTCACCGAAGATGTTGACCTCGCTTCAATTTGTGTCACATACGTTCCAATTGGACGGTTTTCATATATCTCAACTGAAGTTAGCTCTTTAATAAAACGTGGCGGATCATTCTCGCTCATAGTTATTATTATGTGTACTGGAACTTGAGATGACAGTGGGGGCTTTCCATGATCTGAAGCCTTAACTTGCAGCATATATTCGGGCATAGAATTGATGTCAAGTTCTTTATTAACACTTATGATACCCATAACAGGATCTATATCGAACACATTGCCAATATTACCGCTTGCAATGGAATATGTTATTTTTGCATTATTTCCAAGATCACGATCAATGGCAAATAGTTGAGCAACTTTTGTTCCCAGGGCCGCAGACTCAAACACTTTACCTTGTACAATTTTCGTAGTGAATTCAGGATGATGATCGTTATGATCATGCACTGTAATTATTATTTTAGCATAATTACGCTTTGCCGGTGTACCCTGATCTTTAGCTATTGCCACTAAAACATGCTCAGCTATTCGTTCCCTATCCAAACGCTGTGTCACAATAACATTGCCAGTAATCGAATCTATTCGAAATAATGTCAATGAAATTGGATTTTGTGCAGCATGTAGTGTGTAGAATATTTTCTTGTCTTCGTCCATATCTGTTGCATGTAGTTGCAATATTTCTGTTTCTTCATCTATATTCTCTGAAATATCTATTCTATAAACAGAATCTGTGAATTCCGGCCGATGATCATTGACATCAATTACATGAACATATAATTGGGTTGACACTTCATGAGCACCATCAGTTACGCTTACTGTTAAATTATACTCTTTTTGAACTTCCCAATCGAGTGATTTCGTTAGAAGAATATTTCCATTATCTCGAGCGATGTAAAATTCATTTCGGGGATCACCATCTGAATTATATTCAATTAAAAATTTAATTAGATTCAATTAATGATATTCATTTATTTATTTAGCTTACCCGTTATGTCATACCAAAGCTGATCGTTGTCTTCATCTATTGCTTGGACTAGAGCAACCAGAAAGCCTGGTCGGTCAGTTTCGGTTACATCGACTTCTTGATCTAAGGATTTAATAACAGGAGCATGTAATGAAGGCCCACTAACAGGAACAACAATGACATTAACTCGAGTTGTATGCATCTTTTTTGGATCGCCATTATCTTCGGCACGAATAGCCAAATCGAATTCTGTTTCAGGTTCAAATGGCTTTGCTGCATATATTACTCCAGTAGCAGGGTCAATTCGAAATTTAGCTTTTCCTTTTCCAGATTTGATAGCGTATGTAACACGACCATTTTCCCCATAATCATTATCGATTGCCAGAACCTTTACAAAATTGAAATCAATCAAAATTTTAAGTAGAGATAAGTCTTTTGTTGTTTTTTTGCTTTGTTTTGGTTTAAAGCTTCATAAAACAGTTAGACATTAGGTATGTTTTTTTCCAATCCCGGTGAAATTGGACGAAAAAAACGATGAGTGGGATTAACAATTTCTATGCTAAATCCAACGACAACTAATCCCCGGGGGTGCTTAGCTTAAGCCCATAGAATTCTCGGGGCTTAACTTTTGGAGATGATAAAAACTGTGCTACCAAATTCTTTTTCATTCTTTAAAATGGAACACTGCTGCCGAGCTTTCTCACTAAGCCCCGTGGTCGTTTATTTTTCAACCAATTATCCTGGGGTTTGGAAAAAAACGCACCTATTATTCAGAAAAATTACCTGAAAAAGAGGTTTATCGATTTCAACTGTTGCAGGTATTTGAACTTTATAGAAACGCTGGTCAAATTCGGGACTTTGATCATTTATATCATCAACGGATACAATAACTCTTGTTGTCGATGATAAAGGTGGGATTCCTCCATCGCTTATCAGAATCTGAAATTACACGAAAGAATATTATACGATTGTGATACAAATAATAGTCCAATTATTATAAATATTTACCTCCATTATATGTTCTGGTTGATTTTCACGATCAAGTTTCCTTGCTGTTGTTGTTATGACACCAGTCGTACCATTAATAGCGAAAAAGCCTTCGGGATTTCCAGATATAATTCTATAAGTTATGTGCTCATCCGGGTCAACATCGCGATCTTCGGCTTTGAGTTGTAGAACCTCTACACCAGGGGGACTTCCTTCTGGCACCGTTGGATAATAAACTGGGCTTTCGGTGAGTGGTACATTATCATTTTCATTTAAGACTTTAATAAAAACCTTAAAGAAACAATACATCCATATATTCAATAAATTATGTACAAGTAAATAATAAAACTTACTTCTATGCATGAATGAAGTGGCACTATTGCTTGATCTTGTGCACAGACGGTAAGCCAGTAAGAAGGCTTAGATTCAATATCTAAAAGAGCCATAGTCCGTAGTGAGCCTGGATAAGAAAGAAGGAGGAAGGAGTTGGATATATTTTTCTATATTAATTGTTGGAACCAATTTAACGCATTGCAAAATAAATTGGCTCCCAATGGGAGACCAAAATAACATTTAATACGCAACGTAATAGGCTATTGGTTAGATTTATTTTTACCTTCGTTATCAATTGAAAAGATTCCCAAACCGTCTCCACCACGTATTGAATAGGCAACCCTTGAATCCGGACCCGGAGGATCTGCATCTGTGGCTATGATATTCATAACGTGTGTATCGGGAGGC
Organism: Philhelius pedissequus; assembly: GCA_910595825.1. NCBI lineage: Eukaryota > Metazoa > Arthropoda > Insecta > Diptera > Syrphidae > Philhelius > Philhelius pedissequus. The sequence goes on from OU343163.1 coordinate 34,912,180, forward strand.
TGATTTTCCGTAACATTTCCCACCAGTACATAATCCTCAAATTCTGGAGCATAGCGATTTTCATTAACGTCAATAATTTCAATTATAACAGTTGTTTCAGATGACAGAGCCGGTGTACCACGATCAATAGCACGAACACACAAACTGTGTAGCTGTCGTTCTTCAAAGTCCAAATAGGCAATTGTTCGTATGGTGCCAGTGTGTTTGTCAATTTTGAATAGTTTATCCTCTGAATCGTTTTCATCATCAAATGAATACAAGACTTCACCTGCCGGACCAATATCCGCATCGGTTGCTTGCACAACAGCTATTACTGTTCCCTTAGGAATATCTTCCCGCACCCGGAACGTATATTCCGGCAACTTAAATGCTGGCACATTATCATTGACATCATCGACTATGACTAGAACTACGGCATCTGCCGACAAAGTTGTTGGTGAACCATTGTCTGTGGCTCGAATAAGCAGCTCATAGACTTCCTTTTCTTCTCTGTCAAGTGGCTGACTCACATAGAGTATTCCAGTTTCGGGTTCTATTTGAAATGATGATGTCTCTGTTACTAGGGAATATGTAATTTTTGCATTTTCACCAATATCTGCATCTGTTGCTTTTAAATGGAAGATAACGGTACCGTTTTTGGCATGCTCTGTAACCCGGAAGCTCGCTAGAGATTTTTCAAATTTTGGCGGATTATCATTTTGATCGAGAACAGTAATTGGAAACATTTTCGAGGAAGACTTTTGCGGTTTTCCCAGATCATAAACTGTTACATTTAAAACATACTCCTCTTGTCGTTCGCGATCTAGATAACCAATAATTTGCAGTTCACCAGTATCGGGATCAATTCGGAACACAGAATCATGATCACCATCTGAAATACCATAAACCAGTTTCCCATTGTAGCCGAGGTCTCTGTCTTTGGCTTTGATCCAGGCAACAGTTTCGCCCAGTTGAACTGTTTCATTGATTTTCAATTCCAAAGGAACATCAACAAATTCCGGAGCATGTACATTTTCGCCATATCGTATCGGCATCATTACGAAATCAACTTGTGGATTATATTCTCTGCCAGGCATGTTGTTTTTCTCTGCAGCAGCCAATATCTCGGCTTGGCGACGGGCAATTCCAGTATCGCGACACTCAAAACTTCCACCATCTTGCAGCGATATACTATGTCCAATGATTTCAGAAGTACCTCGATTTAAAAAATAGCTTTGTTTTTCGTCAATCAAATTAATTTGTATTGTCATGATATCTGCGAAATGCGTTCCATCAGTAGCGGTGACATTGACTTCTCGTTGGGGTATACCAACGTCGGAAAGATCACATCCAACGGAAATAACTCCTGAAGTTTGGTCCAGATTGAAGCAACCATCTTCATTGCCTGAAATTGTTTATTTTTTATTATAAAAATCAAGTATTATCGTATGTCATGTGGGAATTATGTACATATGTATGCCCGAAGTTGTGTTCGAAACTATATAAGTTCTTCCCATTGAACAATAGCTATATATATGTTGATGGTGGTGACCTTTTAGATTATAGTTCTATTTGAAAATGGGCTTTAGGTCAATGAAACAAGTTAAATCTTTGTCACGACGTTTCGTTCATGTCTATGAACATCATCAGGTGTCAATGAATCTATATTTTAACATTGATAATAGGTTACATATTTTAACATAATACATCAAACAACAATAAAAATTACTTACACTTGTTAAATTACATATATAGTAAATACAAAATTTTTGAAAACAACAATAAATAAAATGAGCTTCAAAGCCAGACTCCACTGTACAACTTTAAATTGACAATAACAAGCATGAAGAAGAAAGAAAGAAAATTAAAGTTACTCTATTGTGAAGATCATACATATGTTAAAAGCTTTTAAATCCGTTCCCCTCTAGTAGGTGTTTGTATTGTGGGCTGATTTCCTCGATATCATTTCGTCGGTTCATGGTGTGGTCAGCATTGATAATGTGCAGAGTTTCCATTATCATTCTTTTGTTCTGATGTTCCTCTCTTTGCAATACTTGGACGCTTTCAAAATTGGGAGAGTGATTTTTTAAAGTACAATGTGATGCCAGTGCTGTCTTCTGCGTTGCGTTACTTTTTATGTCAGATATGTAACCTATTATCAATGTTAAAATATAGATTCACTGACACCTGATGATGTTCATAGACATGAACGAAACGTCGTGACAAAGATTTAACTTGTTTCATTGACCTAAAGCCCATTTTCAAATAGAACAATAGCTATATATTTAATAAATAACGGTATTTTCCATACATTTTCTTGGTTCAAAACTACTAAATCTTAATTACTTCGAAAACGATTTTGATAAAAAAATGTCTACATTTTGATTTAAAAAATTATATAAAATGTTAACGGTACCTGTCATAGAACGGTTTTTCACTTGCGAAAAAAGCTTTGAGATAACAATTAAACATGACATTACGATGATAGCGAAGACGAAAAAAGATGGTCTAAAATTATGTCTTTCTGTATGTCTGTCAGTCTGTGTGTGAGTTTTTTTAGGTATTGTACAGAGGGGAAATTGAAATTTTATTTTTTAGCTTAAAAAAAACGGTACCTGCCATGACGTTAAAACCTATTTTTCTCCAAAACGGCTCTAACGATTTTGATTTAAAAAAATCAGTGAAGCTTTTCAGGTACCACCGATAATATGGTTGATTTTTTCTTTAATTTCTAAAAACCGTACTTTCCATAAGACCGTTTTTTTTGCTTTCGACTATCTCGTAAATGGCTTAACCGATTCTTTCGAAATTTCATACATATGTAGATTTATGTTGCCCAATTTATACTGCATACCAATATTTTTAATTAATATTTTTCTTGTATTTTTAAAAGTATTTAAAAAAAAATTAATTTATATTTTGAAAACTGCTCATTAATTTTTTTTCAAAAATCATGGTTATATGTATTTGCTGAATACTTATGAATTGGCGTTTTTGAATTCTTTGGAAAAATGTTTTTAAAAAGTTTGGAAAAATAAACTTTTTTTTCAAAAACCGCTCCACAGATTTAAACATTTTTTTTCTCATATATTCAAATGTATCCAAGAAATAAAATGGCGTACTTGTTTTTGATCTCAAATTAGTATAAGTATTTATTTCAGAATATTGAATTATTTTTTCTTTTTAAAAGAATTAAGCCGATTAATCTTTTGTTTTCAAGTTTATATTATTAAATATTTTAGATTCTCATACCAGTTTTTTAAGAAATAAATCAAAGAAATTTTGTATATATAAAAAATTAAGTAAAAAACGACTTTAAAAATATATTTAGATTTTTAATAGAAATCTTTTGCAACTGCTAAATAGATTTTGATCAAAATTTGTGTACAGACAAATATTTTTTTTTTGATTTTTGAAAATTCAATACATATTTCGAAAACAGGCTTTATAATGCTAGAAAATCGTTCTGACCATATAATGAAGCATTGTGTTTTTACTTGCGATTCTAGGTACTATAGGGCAAGTTTTGCATTTGGAAAAAAAATCGAACTCGAGATTGTAATCAAAGTTGACATTAACATCAAAAAGTGGGTCCGGCAATTCCGTCTGTCTGTCTGTCTGTTTGCAGAACGATCTACAGCCTAAACGGCTGAACCGATTTTGTTCAAACTTGGTGCTTATGCGTTTTAGGTGATTGTCCAAAATAGTTTTCTGAATCGATGTTTTGGCCCCAAAAATAACGGTACTTGTCATACAAATTTGTCTACCAACTTAATTGTCTCAAAAACGGCTCAAACGAGTTTGATAAAAATTGGTGTGTGTACTACCTTGGGTATGGTCTACATTTTGGTCAGAAAATGGATTTCGATCAAAATTTTTATACAGGAGCTCCTTTGTATTCTAAAGAATACTGCATTTCAAAATTTTCGAAAAATATTTTTTTTAGATTTTTGAAAAAAAAAAATCTTTTTTTTTAGAAAATTCAATATTTCGAAAACGGGTGGACGATTTTTTCTGAAATTTAGTTTTAATTTTATATTGTTAAACATTTAAAATTGTCATACCAATTTTTTTTAGAAAAAAATTAAGAATTTTTGTATATAAAAAATTAAGTAAAAAAAAGACTTTAAAATCATGTTTAGTCGTTTCTTTTAAAAGTCTTTTGCACACGATGTGATCGAACATAAGAGCAAGTACGTGCGATCCAGTCGTGCATTTTATTTTTTTATACGCGAATTTCGTATTCTGTTTCTGAGAGGAACTGGTATAGTCACATTTTATATAAAGAAAGGTTAAGTGTGTTAGTTTTATTTTTTCAAAATGAGTTCAAAACGTAGAGTTTTTACGATTGAAGAAAACTCTGCAATAATTTCAAGGCTCAAAGCTGATGATTCCAATAAAAGTTTGTCAGCAGAGTTTTCTGTATCGGCTTCAACAATCTCTTCCATTTTCATAGAGCGAGATAAAATTAAGAAGAATTTCGAAGAATCCAACTTAAAAATAAAAAAAAAAATTCGATGCAGTCACCATCCCGACATAATAGAAGAAGAATTCATAAAACAAAAATGTCGACAGCAAAATCACAGATTACTTTGTGAATATAAAATATAAGTTTCGGTAAAATAAAAAAGTTTGTCCACTTTTTAATAAAGAATGAAAAATGGAAAATCGGTTATAACGAAACACCGGATATAACGAACAAATTCTCCAGTCCTGTCGAGTTCGTTATAACCGATTTTGACTGTGCATATAACAATAATTTAAAAATGGGTGGAAATGGTGCAGTGGATAAAATGCTTGATTGCTAACTTAGACGTTTGGCTCCGATCCCCACGCTATGAGCATTCTTTTCTATACCTCAAATTTTAATTGGATGTTGACGATGGGTTAAAATGAGACAGTCAATATCTGGTTCTCAAATCCACTGTGCCAAAAAAAATTCTTTCCAATAATTCTCTTTTTTTACATTGTGCCGTGCAATTCAGGTTGCATTTAAAAGACCTTAGGTCTTACAGGCAAATAGCGAAAGTTATACAATTATTGATACTGCAAGATTTTAGCCTAGCTATTGACACCCTCTTCTTACAGAACGTTTCATTGATACAAATCTGAACGGTTCTCAGAACTATTTCTTTTAAGTCTAGGAACTAGTCAGTTTTGTTGTGAATTCCGAAATCTACTGTTACGCGACTGTGTATTTAGTGAAAAAAGTATGCATTTCGTTAAGGAATCCGAACATGTAGATAGTAGATAATTTTATTATATTTAATACAAGCTTGATCATATTAGTTTATTATTATGAAATATAATGCTCTGGAGGAGGATTTAACTTATTTTTTATTGGTTTTCTGTTGACATATATTTAATAAAATGGGGTGTCAACTATTGTGTTAAGAATTTAACAATTTCTATAATTGATACATCTGTGTCAATAACTGTCTTCTATAGGAGTACAAACGTTGACACTGTGACTATAGTTGTACTTATATATAGTGTCAATAACTATATTATTCTTTGAAATGAAAAATGACTAGATGTGCTGAGAAATATATCCAAAAGAACCTCGAGAAAGCGCTTAAAGCTATGAGGACACAAAAGATGTCCAAAAAAGCTGCAGCCAAATTTTACATAGTAATATTTTTCGAACTACACTTGCCGAATAAAAAATCTTTCCTATCTTTCTATTCCTCCTAACTAGTGCCGTGCAATTCAGGTTGCAGTTGAAACACTTTAAGTCTTACAGGCATATTATAGTTAAAATAATTAAAAAAGAACTACACTTATAATTTCGATTGAGTTATAAGTTCGCTAAAGCAAGGCCTAGTACACAATCTGTTGTGTCCGCTATAGAAGAAGTGTTTGGAACAATGGATAACCACATCCCAGCGAAAAGTTTTCCCGAAGAGAAATAAAATGAACGACTGGATCGCACGAACTTACTCTTATGTTCGATCACATCGTATGCAAAAGATTTCTATTAAAAATCTAAATATTATTATTATTATTATTAGTTTCTTTATTTCAAAATAAAAGTTACAAAATGTCTATACAAAACAATATATGGACATGGCAAGGTGCTGTTTGCCAGATAATGACATTTCATAAGAAAAGATAAATGCATAGATACATAATTGATAGAATTATAATTTGTAATTTAAGAAAGTTTTATGGAAAAAAAATCATTCATTCATTTTTAACTCAATTTTGTATAAACATATACAATTTTTTTTTAAATTTCTTTCTTAAATAAATTAGTGTGACAATATTAAATATTTAATAATATAAACTTTAAAACAAAAGATTAAATCGGTTTAATTAAAGAAGAAATAATTCAAAATTCTGAAATAAATACTTACACTAATTTGAGCTCGAAAAAAGTACGTCATTTGATTTCTTGGATAAATTTGAATTTACGAAAAAAAAATTGTTTTAATCTGTGGAGCGGTTTTGAGAAAAAAGTTTTTTTTTAAAACTTTTTGAAAATATTTTTAAAAAAATTCAAAAGCGCCAATTCATATACATATAAATATAATTTTTGAAAAAAAATTAATGAGCAGTTTTCGAAATATAAATTTAAAAAATTTTTTTCTTAAAAAATGATTTTAAAAGTATAAAATACTGACGGACAGAATTTTTAGACCATCTTTTTTCGTCTTCGTTATCATCGTAATGTCATGTTTGATTGTTATCTCACAACTTTTTTTTCGACGAATGCATAACTTGCCTTATAGTACCTATAATCGCAAGTAAAAAGATGCATATAAAGGGTTATCCATTTTGCGGTTTCAAAAGTATAGGGCTGGAATTCGACATCTGTCAAAACTAAGTTGTTAAACAAATTTTTTTTTCAGTTGAAAGTCTGACATTTACGAAAATGGATCGCTTAACTATCGCACTACGCATAAAAATTGTTAAAACCTACTACAAAAATGGTGATTCTGCCACAGCCACATATCGTGCTTTAAGAGGAGATTATGGTTTACATAATCGTGCAACTACGCAAGCAATTGGCAAAATAATGAAGAAATTTGAAGAGACTGGATTGGTTACAGATCTTGTAAGGCCTGTGCATCATCGTTTTGCTCGTACCACTCAAAATATCGCTGCTGTAAGCGAAAGTGTTGCCGAAGACCCGAATGTGTCGATTCATCGTCGTTCTCAGGAATTAGGACTGTCTTACGGCACATTATGGCGTATTTTGCATTTGGATCTACACCTACATCCATATAAAGTCCAGCTCACACAACTGAAGCCAGCTGACCATTCAGAACGTCGTAGATACGTCGAATGGGTGCTTGAACACAGGCGGTGGACGTCGATTTTTCGAACAAAATTTTCTTCAGCGACGAAGCACATTTCTCACTCGGTGGGTATATTAATAAACAAAATTGTCGTATTTGGAGTTCTGAGAATCCTCAAGTAATTGAAGAGAGGCCATTACCTCCACAAAAAGTCAATGTTTGAGGCGCTCTTTGGTCCGGAGGTGTGATTGGACCTTACTTCTTCGAAAACGACGATGAAACGACTGCCATCGTCAATTCAGAGCGTTATGGTCATATGATAACCGACTTTTTTTTGCCAGCTACTGAAGAATACGACTTGGAAAATATGTGCTTTCTACAAGACGGTGCCACATGCCACACAACTCGAAACATTTCCTGGCCGCGTAATTTCTCGTCGTGGCGATATCAACTGGCCACCAAGATCATTCGATTTGACACCGCTAGACTTTTTTGTGGGGCTACGCGAAAGACCGTGTTTATGCAGATAAACCTTTAACTCTTGAGCAATTGAAAACCAACATTCGTCAAGTTATGGCCCAATATGTGTCCAAAAGTGGTCGAAAATTACCTCAAAAGAATCGAGCTTGCAACAATTCGAAAATTACCTCAAAAGAATTGAGCTTGCAACAATTCGCGTGGTGGTCATTTAAATGATGTAGTGTTTCATACATAATGTCAATGTTTAAGCTTTATAATAAAAAATAAAATATCATGAAAAAAAAATATTTTATATGTGTTTTATTTACATTTACTTTTGAAACCGCAAAATGGATAACCCTTTATTGGTACGCAGTATAAATTTGGCAACCTAAACCTACATATTTGTGAAATTTCGAAAAAAAAACTGTTGAGCCATTTATGAGATAGTCGAAAGCAAAACAAAACGGTCCTATGGAAAGTATCATTTTTAGACATTTAAAACAAATTTTTTTTCAACCATATAATGAATGGGTCGTACCTAAAAAGCTGCACAGATTTTTTAAAATCAGAATCATCAGCTTTAACGTAACGGTTATATGGCAGGTACCGTTATTTTTTGAGCTAAAAAAAAATTCAATTTCCTCTCTGTACAATACCTATAAAATAAAATGCACGACTGGATCGTACGAACTTGCTCTTGTAGCTAACAACTTTAGTGTAAAGTAGTAGTTAACCACTGAAGTTGTTAGTAGGTATATGTAGTCTAGTTTACTTATCCTGTGCAGGGGGTCAATTCCCGATCTGTGAAGATGTGAAGTGATAAATTTTATCACGCTTTCACGTCTAATTCGATTCTCGATTCGTGAAAAAGTGAAGTTAAATGCCAAACATTTTTCATATGATAATTTTTTTATCACAGTCAATTGTTTTGTGAAGAAAATGTTTCTAATCGAATATTAAAAAAGAAAAACAGGATTTGGCACATGACAAGTAACAATTATACAACAATTATATTTATACACAAAATTATTTTGGTTATAAGTTATATTTGTGTTTATTCGAGTAAATAACGAAATTGTTAAATCAACAGATTGACAACAGCCGACGCGACGGTGCTCATTCCCGCGACAGATCGTTGGAAACTGCCCATTGCAAAAAAATGCAGAGCACTTTACCATATTTAAAGGCTTTGAAACGCACTTATAAGCTGAGTGTTTTTCAAGAATGCTCTCAATTCACGTATTAAATCTATGCATAAATGTTTTGGGAATCTATAAAGTTCAATAAAGTGTTCCTAGTTGTAACTTCGAATAGATTCTGCCCATCTCGAAGGGAAAGCCTCAATATCCTCACATGAAAAAATAATAAATCTTACTCAAAACAGAGATACTATTGAATATAATATAAAACCCACAATTGTTCAGTACGACTCTTTTTTTAATTTATTAAACGAATTATTATTCCGGACATTATTCTTAAGCAAATTTAGAAACTGAAATGAAATATTTACATTTCCCAACAAGAAATCTAATCAGAAATGACAGAATTTATCATTTAGTACTTTTTAGTACAAACTTTATCACAATGAGTTCTAGAATCGCATTAGGCGTGTGCGTGAAGTTGGAAAATGATAAACCTCTGTGAAAACTGAAATGATATATTTTTTATCAATTCATAATTTCACAGATCGGGAATTGACCCCCAGGTTTAAAGCCGAAGTAGGTAAGATTACCTTGATTCTTAGTATAATGAATTGTCGAATGCATATGATTAAAGGAATGGTGACATAGGTACCATCCTACAAATGTATATTTAAAAAGACTTTAACTATGTAAATTAGGAGGGTAATGTGTACCTACCTACATAGATGGCGCTTAGGTATGTAAATATATGTACATATTTATGTATATATTATACATTTGTATAATAATAAAAGTGAATGGTGTATATGTGGGTAAAAATCGTGTTTTAAACTGATAAAAAGTCCTAAAACGATCACTTCAATCAGTTTATTGAAAAAACAAAGAACGCCATTAGATGCCACGGATCAATGAAAATTTTATAAAAAAGTATCTCGAAAATTGTAGGACGGATTTTGATGAAATCCGGTTTTTCATTTTTAGTTTTTTGAGAACAAACTTTTTTTGAAATTTTGGTATGCAGTTTTGTAGAGTTTATTAATATACATATGACTATAAAATTTAAAATTATTTTTTTTGATTAGTTTTAAAAATATTGATTTTTCAAAAAAAAAATCAAACATTAATTTTAATTATATAAAAAATGTTATTTAAAATTTTAATATGCAGAATTAGTTTGGCTACCTAGATCTTCTCAGATATAAAATTTGACAGAAATCCAATGAACAGTTACCGATAAAGCCAAAAATTTAAAAAACCGTTAATATACTTTTCCCGTAAACTTGATTCATATCAAATGATAGCTATTACCAACAAAAAAATTCTCAAAATTTTTTATCAAAATCGTTGCAGCCGTTTTCGAGAAAAATAAGATTTCCCTTCAAGGTCATATGGCAGGTACCGTTATTTTAGGCCTAAAATAAAATTTCAATTTCCCCTCTGAGGAATGCCAAAATAATCACGAATACCAAATTTGAAGGTAATCGCTTAAGCCGTTTAGGCTGCATTTCGTTATACATACAGAAGAACAGACTGACAGACAGACATTTTTTGCCGATCACTTTTTTAGGCTTCTCTATTATCGTAATGTCATGTTTGATTGTTAGATTTTTTTTTCGACGAATGCATAACTTGCCTTATACGAGTAGTACCTTTAATCGCAAGTAAAATGCAGTAACAGACAATGGATTGTTTTATTTATATATTATATATTTGTATATTGTCCTCGTTGGCTGAATTTATGATGTTATAGTACATTTTACCTACTTCTGTGAGTTGGCCTTATTTTTCCACCAAAGTTACATTAAATATCTCAGTTACTGTCCTCCTTATCAGTTACTCTTTTTCGTCTCTAATTTTAAAAATGCAATATAACCAACACTCCCCCCTTTTTTTTACAAAACAAAAAGTTGATAATTCACATTTTTATTATTGATTCGCTCTGATGGCTAACATAAGTTACACATTTTGCGCAAAACATAATTTATGAGCAATGATACCTATCTGTTCTATGTACGAGTATGTATGTATGTTATCAGTATGAATAAATAATAATTACCTGAAACAAGTCGGTATGTAATGAAATTGCCGGAATCAAAGTCAATTGCCGATAGTGTAAGTATGTCCATGCCGACAGCAGTCTGCCGTGATACATAACCAGTGCAATCGGTACGTTCGAATTGCGGCCGATTATCATTGACATCTTTAATTTTCACAATAAGTTCAATTTCAGTTTGTCGTCGAAATGGTAATCCCCAATCAGATGCCCGCACACTCAAGACATACTCCCTTCGCATTGTCTCATAATCGATAAGTTTCGACGTCCTCAATATACCAGAAAAATGGTCAATATCGAATGGTACTTCATTCAAATTGGCAATGCTGTACGATATATACGCATTCTCTCCAGAGTCTTTATCTCTCGCAGTGATTTTTATTACCGTGGTGCCAGCGGGTTCGTTTTCATCTATCCATACGGTGTTATTTATAAAATCAAAAATAGGATCATTGTCATTTGTGTCTTGGACATTAATTTTAACTTTGGCAGAAGACTGCTTTCGTGTACCGACGTTTCCTTGATCAATGGCCGACACTGTTAATGTATAAAATGCCTTCGTTTCGGCATCCAATTTCTTTTGGGTATATAGCATGCCGGTATCGGGATTAATTCGAAATTCACCCCCTTCGTTACCGCCGACAATTTCTAAAAATACTTGCGAATTCTTGCCTACATCTTGGTCTGTGACTTTCAATCGTATCACAGGCGTATTCGGTGGTGATGTCTCTGGTACAGTCACTTCATAAATTTGTCGATTAAAAACTGGAGAATTATCATTGGCGTCACTGATATGAACGGGAATTGTCTTATAACTAGATTGTGGGGGTATTCCCCGGTCTTCTGCTCGAAATGTCAAATTGTAACCTTGAGGTGTTTTCTCTCTGTCCAATAGGCTATGAATTTCAATAAAATATTCTCCGGGCTTCTGAGATGGTCTTACTCGAAAATGTCCATCTGGGTCACCACTCACGAGATCTACGCCTTTGATTCGGCCATGGATTCCTTGGTCCTTATCTGTTACTCTTATGATGCCATATATATTGGCGTTAGCGCTCTCTTCAACATATGGCAAGGTTCTCACATAAATGTCCGGTGGATATAAATTAACCTGAAAATAAAAAAAAAAGTCACAATTAGAAATTTACAATTTTTCGATCAAAAGAAAAGATTGAAAAATTCAGAATATTGTTTCAGAAGTGGTAACGACTTTATTAAAAAATAAAAAAAAATACTATAGGCTAAAAATATTATGGTATTCTTTTGCAAGTTCCCCCTAAGAAATAGCGATGAGGATGAATCATAAGTACCTCGTACCTATTTATGTACTCAACTCAACAAAGTACGCAATCTGTTCGCAATTTTGCATTCCAGTATTTTATTTTTAGACTCAGAAAAACGAATAATCTGGAAAATCTTTTGCCAAGTTTATTTATCTGCGAGAAGGACAAGGAATCATTTTTTTTAATGTTTTGGCATTTAAAATAGATATTTTATTCATTTATGTGGTAGAAGATTAAGAACACGTTATAGATATTTATTTTATTGCATTATATACTTTTTCTTACAAGGGTTGTACTGTATCAAAAAAGCTGATGAAATGATAAGTATTTTTATTATTGGACCTACACTATGTACCCTTAAGCCTAGCACGCTGCTGATGCGAAATAAATAAAATGCATGATTGGATCGAACGTACTGGCTCTTATGTTCGATTTTTTATGCACAAAATTATTAGTAGAAACGGCAAAATATATTTTTAAAGTATGTGTGTCAAGTTAGCACTACCACTTCAAAATTTTAAAGAAATTCTTATTGGATTAATTGTCGTAAATTTGTCGCGCTTGTTTTTTTTTTTTAAATAACCCCTGGTAATGCTAACTAGACAGTCAAGTTAGAATTACCACCCCTCAAAAACGGTGTAAGTAAGTAAGTAAGTAAGTAATGAATTCATTTATTTCAAATTTTCTTATTTCATTTGATACAATACAACGAATTTAAAGCTATGGCTTTGCCGTCAGCTCGGTTAGCAAAATTTATTATATACATTTTTTTTTTTTCAATTAAATAGTAAATACAAATTTATATTCACTATGCGAATTCTGTTATCAGTAACATTCTATATGTTGAAATTTCTTTTAAGTAGTTGTAAAGGTCTTTCCAGTTGAAATCGTTCAAAATCGTAATCGTTTCCTGCATCGACAAAGTTCTCTTTCCGAAGTATACAAGGCGCTGTGCAGTGAAAATTGGGCATATACTTAGAAAGTGAAAGCAATCTTTTTTTGCCCTAAGGTTACACAAGGCGCAAAACTGGTGGAAACTTCCATTGTATGGGCTTCCATTTAGACCAAGGAGTTCGCATCTGGCTTTAAAAAGAAGAGATATTTCTTTGTAACTATATTGGTCAGAAAAACTACTTTCTCCATTAAGTTGGTATTAAGCTGTGAGTAAATAATTCTACTCTCCGATTCCCGAGCTCTCACTATAAACTCCTCTCGAACAAGATTTTCATGCTTCTGGATAACACGATATAGTTGATCTTTAAAAACGGTGTATATGAAGTCAAAAAATAAAAATGGGTATGCCATTAATTGTCGTAAATTTGTCGTAAAACAATGGCGAAACAAAACAATTTGTCGCGTTCGTTTTTTTTTAAATAACCCCTGGTAATGCTAACTCGACAGTCAAGTTAGCGTTACCAGGGGTTATTTTTTAAAAAACAAGCGCGACAAATTTTTTTCTTTCACGACAAATTTATGACAATTAATCTAAAAAGAATTTCTTTAAAATTTTGAAGTGGTAGTGCTAACTTGACACACATTTTTAAAGTCGTTCTTTACTAAATTTTGTATACACAAAATTTTATTTAATTTTTTCTGAATAAAATTTGGTATGGCAATTTAATGTAATTAATAATATAAGCTTAAGAATATAATTTCGAAAAAAAAATCGTTATACGTTTTCAAAATATTGAATTTTCTAAGAATTTTTTTTTCAAAATCCAACAAAATATTTTTCGAAAATTTTGCCATGGAATATTTTTTAGAATTTGAAGGAAATCCTACATACATTTTTTTATCGAAATCCGTCAAGCTATGAGAAAGTCGAAAGTAAAAAAATGGTTTTATGGCAGGTACCGTTAATAACAAAATATGTAAAAAAATAAAATGCACGATTGGATCGCACGAACTTGCTCTTGTAGCTAACAATTTTAATGTAGCTTACTATTGAGGTTTAGTAAGTTAGGTGTAGTTATCCTATGCAGGTTTAAAGCCTATGTAGTTAAGATTAACTTGATTCTTAGTATAATAAATTGTCGAATGGATGATTAAAGGAATAGTTACATATGTACCTACCTAAAAATGTATATTTAAATCTAAGTTATGGATTTTAATTATTTAAGTTAGGAGAGTAAATGTATCTTCATACATATACATACCGATGAAACCTAAGTAAGTAACCTAACTTGTACATTTAATATTGAAAATGAAGGGTGTAGGTGGGTAGGTAGCTATATGCATATAACTTTATAATTTTGGTGCAATTTGAATACATAAGATTCATGTGATTCTTAAGGACACATAAGTACGAGTATATATAAATGTATGAGGGTCTACATTGTATTTAGTATTCAGTGACGTACGCAGAAATTCGTGAAAAGCTAATAATAATAAGATAGAAATAAATGGATAACACACTTAATTAAATCTTTTTATATTGCTTAGTTGTTATAGTCTGAGGGAAAACAAAGATTCAATTTGAATTCATGGATAAATAAGAATATACTCGTATCAAACAAAAATTCAAAAATCGTTGGAACGGTTTTTTAATAAATTAATTTTTTATGTATAGAAACAAAATTGAAACGCCATTTTGAAGATATTATTAATATACATATAAAATTCAAATTTCAAAAAAATTCCATGACTGATTTTTGAAAAATCGATTTTTCAGAAAATTTTTTAAAAATCGAAAAGCTTCTTTTTGGAAAATTTTCTTATGCAGACTTATTAACAATTTTATGGAGAAATGTATAAAAAATATTATTTTAATCGGTTCATCCAGTTTTGAGAAAATCGAAAATATGAAAAGTTGTTCTATGGGAAGTACCGTTAATAAGTCCGCAAAAAAATATTTTTATACTTGAAAGCGCACTGTTCTAATTTAAGAACACACATTTTTTTTATAAAAATTCTTGGAGCCGTTTTCGTGAAATAAATTCTTTTCTTAAGTTTTTTAACATTTTGTACAGTTTTTTACATTTGTATGGGAGGTGCTGTTGGTTTTTATTTTAGAAAATATTTTTTTTAACTATTCAAGATAATGTCAAAAAGCCACCAAATACGAAGTTTCGAAAAAATCTATTGAGTCGTTTTCGAAATTTTGAGCTTAAAGACAAACATTTTTTCTTAATTTGGTTTACAATAGTGTTTAAACTTTCAAGGAGCTTCTGCGTAAAAAAATCAAATGAACCGTTTCCCAGAAAATCGAAAACCAAAAAAAAAATGGTTCTACTAGAGGTACCAAAAATAACAATTTTTTTTCCAAAAAAGAAATGATCAAAAGGTACCCTTTCCCTTCATTAATGAGCTGATTTTTTTCATAAAAATCGTTGGAGCCGTTTTTGAGAAAAATAAGATTTTTATTTTTGGCCAAAAAAAATGTATGGGGGTTCTGTTATTTGTCGTCTTAAAAAAAATTAAAAAAAAACGTGTGGGCATATTACCAAAAAACAATATGTACCAAATTTGAAGCAAATCCACCGAACCAGGCTGCAGACTCGAGGACAGACAGGCGGAATTTTTGTTTGCGTACTTATTAACGGTACTTCCCATAGAACCACTTTTCATATTTTCTTCGCCATTGGTTTACGACAAATTTACGACAATTAATGGCGTACCAATTTTTATTTTTTGACTTCATATACACCGTTTTTGAGGGGTGGTAATGCTAACTTGACTGTCAAGTTAGCATTACCAGGGGTTATTTTTTAAAAAATGAACGCGACAAATTTTTTTGTTTCACGACAAATTTACGACAATTAATCCAATAAGAATTTCTTTAAAATTTTGAAGTGGTAATGCTAACTTGACACACATGCTTCAAAGTGCTCTGCATTTTTTTGCAATGGGTAGTTTCCAACGATCTGTCGCGGGAATGAGCACCGTCGCGTCGCCTGTTGTGAATCTGTTGATTTAACAATTTCGTTATTTACTCGAATTAACACAAATATAACTTACTACCAAAATAAATTTGTGTATAAATATAATTGTTGCTTACTTGTCATGTGCCAAAACCTGTTTTTCTTCTTAATATTCGATTAGAAACATTTTCTTCACAAAACAATTGACTGTGATAAAATAATTATCATATGAAAAATGTTTGGCATTTAACTTCACTTTTTCACGAATCGAGAATCGAATTAGACGTGAAAGCGTGATAAAATTTATCACTTCACATCTTCACAGATCGGGAATTGACCCCCTGGTGAGATGACCAGAACTGTTGTTTCTCCAATTATCGGGATTCTGCAGCTTGTGTCCATTATGGGCTGCGACATAAGCGATCCAAAGGATGCTTCTAATTTCTATCAGAATGCTGTGTTCATGTGCTCGACCAAGGAAACTGGGAGTAGGTGTAATTCGGATGGCTTCTCCACACGTGAATGTCGTTCGTTGGACTCCACCTCCAAGTTACAATTTCCCTGGTGTTGTCGACTTAGTACAGCATAACAATTAAATAACAATTGCACTATTTAATGCGTATTTTGTATGTTAACACAACTTTTAATTAAGTTAATTTAATTTAACTGTTTTTTTTTTCTTTTTTTTAATCTCTTACTTCTCCGGACGGAAAAACGCTCACGACGGGGGCCAGAAGCCAACCAAAAAATGTTTTTTGCACAATTATGATAGCAAAATGACAACAGTCGAGTTTGACGTTCAAGTATATGAATGTGTGAGTGCTTCTGGTTCCAATGCTTATTTCAAATCCAGAAGCAAAATTCTCTTCTTTTCAGAATTAGAGATGTCATTTTTTCCCAAGTGAACACTTTCAGAAGTATCCAGAAGGCTTCCGGATTGACAATCGAAATATCGATTTTTGTAATGGATGTAAATTGGGCTCTGTTTTTACGTAAATTTTATTAAAAATTGTTAAATTTAAAACATTTCTGCTGCTGGAATCAACAATGCTAGAGATTCAATTAAAAAAATTGCCACAAAAAAACACTTTGTTAATATCTGCTCAACGTCATTTGATGTCACAACAGAGAACCTTATTGTTCGTGCATATATCATCGAGAATGACAAGGAGAACAATGAGAAAATTCACGTAAGTGTGCGTATTGGTTTATGATGCTATTCTCATTGGCCTCACTCAACCGATTTACTTTAACGTTTATGAGCCTATCTCCCTCTATCTCTTTGTGTTTCAAGAGCGATTCAAATAGTTTATATATGTTTTTGTAAGTATGTAAATTGTGTCTGAACAAGACGGATTTGTCTTTTCACGTTAAAATAAATTGGTTGAGTGATACCAATATTCCGTCCATTGCTTAGTATCAAATTACTCTTTTTCTGTCTACACGACAACATAAATGTCAGACCATTGACATTGGACATCATTTGCAATAATTATGGCATATTCACATTATAACATTACTTTTGCCTCTATTGTGGAAATTGAGTTATTTGCAACACACTTGTCATTTTTTCCGTGACGTAAGAATCGCAAACATTTGCATAATTTGTTTAAGCAATCTGCCTAAGAATGTTCAAGTTTCAAAAAAAAACATCAAATAAACGTATGCAATTGGATGGAGATTCAAACCATTCTTAGCCTACCAAATACAAAACTTGTTTAAACAAGATTTAGAGCTAGGGTTACCATATTCAAAATGTTGAAAAGGGGGAAATAGCGAGTTTTCTAGGGGGACAAATGTAGAAAAAGAGGGACAACACATGTTTTTGAAAAATAGAAAACCCGAACAAAAAAAAAAGTGAGTAACAACAATATGTCTTTGACGTTTTACCTGGCAAATAATAAAATCTAAATAATTTCGTTTCTATTACATTTTATTTAGTATAATATTAAATAATGACAGGAGACATTTTTATATTTGTTTGTTGGATGCGTCCGTGGCGATTGAAAATGGATGATCTTTTGACAACAAATCGGCGATTGAGTTTTGAGTTTCTTTTGCAAGAATTTTGCCAATTTTTTTTGGCATTTCGTGCGACCACAAGTAAACTGGCCTAAGGAAAAAAACTATCAGAAAAATTAATGTATAACATATTCTGTTGGTGCTCCTTAACAGCAATTTCCGAGTCCGTGAATATAGTCGGAAACAGGGAGCTTCTATAAGTGGCAGAATTATAACTATGACTAAGAATTATTGAATGAACACGTAGTGTTAATGATACAGATCTACTGAAGTGAAGTTGGCAACGTTTCTTGAATGAAGTAAATGGATGTATCCAGTTGTGAAAATTGAATTTACTATGATAGAAGTATTCACAGCTTTAATTTGGAAACCTGCTAAGATTTTTTTTTGTTTTAAATAGGAAAGAGTAGGTAGTATTCAAATATTGCCTTAAGGTGCAAAAAATATTACATATGTGTAAAAAAGAAGGACACTTGTGCCCCCCTTTATCCTTTTTGTTTTTGGGGGACAATAGATATCTCGAGGTAAAAAAGAGGAAGAGTCCATCCAAAAGGGGGGCAAATGGCAACCATATTTAGAGCAGGGACTTTCAACATAGCCGTGTCCTTTATTTTATTTGAAAAAAAATTCTATTCTTCTGTTCTTCACCTGTTTAGCTATGTATGTACATCTTGTTAACCGACCGTTGCACCCTAGCTGTTGTTTTGATTTTCAGAATTCATATACCTACCTATGCACGAGTATGTATTACCTAATTCACTTTCAACTTATATATTTGTGATTAGGGCATACCTACTTGTGGTTCCTTTCGTTTGTGTTATTCTTCTTTTTTTTACCTTTTCCAAGGGGCTAGGTATTTTTTTTCCATATCCAATCCATATATATATATGTATGTACTTATATAAAGATCTAACCTTCCATTGAACTCTAAATAAATTTGTTATTCGAAGAGGATATCTATACTCATTTGAAAGAAGCTAATGGATTGCAAGGAAATCTTCACAAAACGTTTTGTTTTTGTAACACTTAATTTGACAATGAATTTAAATGTAAACCCAAGTTGAAAAGTACCTGCCATTATGTATGTGTAAAAGTTATTTTGAAAGGACATAATGTTTGCCATTATTGGCAAAAAAACTGGACCTGAAAGTATTTTTTTTTCAGATTAACTGACTTTATAATAGGTTACTTAAAAAGCAGCAGGTGTTAAAATAATAAAAAAAAAGAAGCTAAAGCAATCATGAAATTTAAAAAAAAAATGCGTGAAAAACATAAAAGATACTTAAAACACTTAAAGATAAACCATTTTATGTGAATTTTAGAACTTTGTTTAATTGATTTTAAATTTATTGCGGACATTAGGAAGTTAAGTAAGTACGTACTGAAAAACCTCTTAGCTTCTATGTACCTACGAAATTATTAATATGATGCATTGCATAAAAAGTATGTTTTGACATCACCAACAATAATTGCTACTATGTATATTCACTTTCATATTGTTCCTCAAATTCTGGCATATCATCCCCAGCGCACATCAATCGATAAGTTGACACTTTTCTGGATTCATGCCTTCTACACGATTGGGCATTGTTTTGATAACCCAAAGAAACCAAATTTGTTTGACATCCCTTGGGGTTGTCAGAAAAACACGAACCAATCCTCCTGGGCAAAGTTCAACGAACGAGTCTAAACTCTACAAATAATAGGTATGTTCGATTTTCTCTGGCGCACTGGGGGATGTCAGTGTATTTTAATAACTGTGAAGAAAAAAACTTTATAGCTGCTCGGGTTTTGGGTTCACCTCAGAGCTTTAAAGCTCGGCATCTTACAATTAATGATATTACGTTTTTCTTTTATTTTGATTTCGTATTATTTTACAGTGAAAGCTTTCATAATTAATTGAAATAAAATTATATTCAATGAATATTGATATAAAAATCCATGCGAAATAACAAAATTTAAGGCAAATATCATTTCTTTATATTTAAAGTAAAGACAGTTGCAAATAGACATGATTTTGTTGCAACTTTTGTTTGCTAATTTTACACTTGACAGCTGCGGCGAACATTTTCCCGGAGGACTGTTCAGTGCGCACTCAGTTCTTGCGCCGAAGAACAAATATCGAACCCGCAGTGACCGGGACAAACAAATTGTCAAATTCACATCGTACACTTTCACTTATATGAATTTAACCTTTTCGTTTAGTAGTTGAAAAGAGTTGCCAAAAGTTGATAATTTTTTAAAACTTCAAAAAACAACAAATTAGCGCACATTATAATTAGTACCTGGAAGACCGAAAAACTAATAGCATGATGGTTAATTCTAGTAAAACCACTAATGTTATTTTTCGATTATCCAAAATTTTGTAAAAACTTTTGCATTTTTGAAAGAAGAGCAAAAATTTAAATTTCATTCAAATCGTAAAAGCCATTTACAAAAACACATCTTGTTATTAAAAATAGGGCGTGGAAGTGGGCGGATTTT
This sequence comes from Philhelius pedissequus, assembly GCA_910595825.1. Lineage (NCBI taxonomy): Eukaryota > Metazoa > Arthropoda > Insecta > Diptera > Syrphidae > Philhelius > Philhelius pedissequus. The sequence goes on from OU343163.1 coordinate 34,932,706, forward strand.
CCTAAATCAAAGTTTTTAATTTTTCTTTTGTATATTAAAATAAACTCTAAGCAATTGTGGGTGTGCTATTAAATGGATCTTAATTTAAAACACTTTTGAAATTTTTTTCTTGCACCTAAAAACAAACTCTAAAATGTTCGTCAAAATCTGTAGAGGAGTTTCCAAGAAACCAAGATTATGACTAATGATAACAGTGTGCGTGGCAGTAGGAGGAATGTACTTAAAACAAATACTTATTTTATTTTATTTTCGTTCATACAAATAGATTCTCACACCCAAATTAATAAACATGGACTAGGGAAGGTTTAGCACTTATTCCGCGAAATTCTCTTAATAAAACACAATTCCTGGTATTTGATGTTTACAAACTTAGTCCTTTGCCAGACCATCGATACGGTGGTCTAGCGATGGACTAAGAATTGACATTTAAGAACAAAATTTACAGGGACATAGAATAAAAAGAAGTAGAGTTGATACTTATTGTAGTAGATTTTGTTCGATTTTTTATTAATAGGAAATTTTAGTCCATGGTCTAACTCTTATTCAATGGTTTTGTAAGTCCATGGACTAAAGGTGGACAAAGCGTTTTTTATTAATAGGGCTGTCAAAATTTTGTTGAAATCATTCGTGTCGTTTTCTAAATACTACGAAATAAGAAAAGTGGGCGTTGTAGTGGGCGGATCGCACTTAAAATATTTTTTGAATTTTTTCGTGCTCATCAAAATCAACTCTGAAATTATCATTCAAATCGTTGGATTCGTTTAATTGAAATCAATAAATGATGAAAGTGGGCGTGGTGGTGTCTGGGGTTTATTAAAATATTTTTGTTTTTAAATTTGTCTCGCGCACAAAAGAACAAACTCTTAAAATATAGGGTTATCCATTTTGCGGTTTCAAAAGTATAGGACTGAAATTCAACATCTGTCAAACTAAGTTATTAAACCAATTTTTTTTTCCAGTTGAAAGTCTGACATTTACGAAAATGGATCGCTTAACTATCTCACTACGCATAAAAATTGTTAAAACAGCCACAAATCGTGCTTTAAGAGGAGATTATGGTTTACATAATCGTCCAACTACGCAAGCAATTGGCAAAATTGTGAAGAAATTTGAAGAGACTGGTTACAGATATTGTAAGGCATGTGCATCATCGTTTCGCTCGTACCACTGAAAATATCGCTGCTGTAAGTGAAAGTGTTGCCGAAGTCCCGAATGTGTCGATTCCTCGTCGTTCTCAGGAATTAGGATTGTCTTACGGCACATTATGGCGCATTTTGCATTTGGATCTACACCTACATCCATATACAGTCCAGCTCACATAACAACTGAAGCCAGCTGACCATTCACAACGTCGTAGATACGTCGAATGGGTGCTTGAACAACAGGCGGTGGACGGCGATTTTTCGAACAAAATTTTCTTCAGCGACGAAGCACATTTCTCACTCGGTGGGTATGTTAATATACAAAATTGTCGTATTTGCGGTAATTGAAGAGGGGCCATTACATCCACAAAAAGTCACTGTTCGGTCCGGAGTTGTCATTGGACCTTAATTCTTCGAAAACGACGATGAAACGACTGTCACCGTCAATTCGGAGCGTTATAGTCATATGATAACCGACGTTTTTTTCGCCTGCTATTGAAGAATACGACTTGGAGAATATGTGGTTTCAACAAGACGGTGCCACATGCCACACAACTCGAGCGAATATGGCTTTATTGCAAGAGACATTTCCTGGCCGCGTAATTTCTCGTCGTGGCGATATCAACTGGCCACCAAGATCATGTGATTTGACACCGCTGGACTTTTTTTGTGGGGCTACGCGAAATACCGTGTTTATGCAGATAAACCTTTAACTCTTGAGCATTTGAAAACAAACATTCGTCAAGTTATGGCTGAGATACCGCCCAATATGTATCAAAAAGTGGTTGAAAATTACCTCAAAAGAATCGATGCTTGCAACAATTCGCGTGGTGGTCATTTAAATGATGTAGTGTTTCACACATAATGTCGACGTTCAAACTTTATAATAAAAAAGAAATATCATGAAAAAAAAATATTTTATATGTGTTTTATTTACGTTTACTTTTGAAACCGTAAAATGGATAAACCATTATAATCCAAATCATTTGAGTCGACTGCAAGAAATAGAGACATTTCTGAGAAACAATGAAATTAAAAAGTGGGCGTGCAAGTAGGTGGATTTAACTAAACCTATTTTTTTATTTTTTTTTCTAGCTCATAGGAGCAAACCAAATTTATGTAAATATATTTACATACACAAATATACACGTTTGCATCGTTTAAAGTTTAAAGATACTGGCAAGACGCTTGAAATATTGATATACAACCATTTTTTTTAACAATATTTTCTCAAACATATGTGTACTGAAACCCCAAAAATGAAGAATCATAAACCGAAACACACAACAAAAACCTTTGGTGCCATATGAACCGGATAAAGATACAGATTTTTTTTTAGGTGATTCGACAAAAAGGAAAATGTATATAAATTAGGAGCATATGGCAGAGACAAACAAACAATTTTTTTAAAAGAATAATTTATTTCAACTCACCGGTTCAACTTTGATGACGACTTTAGCCTTACTAGCTTGATTTAAACGGTGACTCGCTGCAGATACTCTATCATTCGCCAAAACTGTTAATTCATGAATATTCTTCTCCAGATAATGCAAGCTTCTTGTCAGCGTTATAACACCAGATGTTGGATGTACAGCAAAATTATCATTTTCTTGCAAGAAACTATAATAAATTTCTCCATTTATACCCAAGTCAGCATCTTCTGCGTTCACTTGCAGAATACTTTTATGCAGCGGTGTATCTTCTGGTACGGTTTTTGAATATTCCGTTGGATAAAATAACGGACTCAAATCATTACGATCAAGCACTCTCAATAGCACCAGTGTTTCACTTTCGTACAAATGTTTTCCATTTGGCTCTAATTGAGTACCAAAGGCTTTTACTGCCAATCGATATTCATCGGTTTTCTCACGATTAAGTATTACATTAGAAGTACGAGTTTTAATTGCTAAAAATGCAAACCCACCGACCAGTCTTTCTTCGGCTTTAAACAGCTTATCCCTATCGCCGCTGACAATGCGATATTTTACATCCAAGTTCGGTATAACTTGTATACCAACTTTGTCCTCATCTGGCAATTGTAATGCATAGGTCTTGCCTACGCTATTTTCTGGAATGGTAACGTTGTAGACGCTGTGCTTGAAACGAAACACGTACGAAGCATGATCCAGTCTTATTTCGTCGTTAACGTAATCATCAATATTACTATTACTAACTGCACTTATACTAGAAATACTGTAGTTATCAGGGTGGTAAGAATTTGCGCTGCAGTTAAAGGAACCAACAAAGATTGCCCAAAAGAAGACATATCTTATTTGGCCTTTGTTGATGCATTTTTTGTAACGCATATTGCTACAGCCGCTGGTGTTTTATGGAAATTTGTGCATCCATTTTAGATCTCCACTGAAAAGATAAAAAAAAAAAAACATTGAGTTAAATATTATTAAATATATAATTAACAACAAAAATCAAAATTAGTCGAGCCTGCAGACATCTATATTCAGAATTATACAACTAAGAAGTTTATTTTAAAATAATGTAGTGCAACACGGATATAAGAAAGTCTGAAAATCCAAGAAATTCCGTTCTTATATCCGAGTTTTTTTTATATCCAAACATCGGATATGAGAAAGAATATTTCTTTTAAGTAAAATGCACGACTGAATCGCACGTACTTGCTCTTATATTCGATCACATTATATGCAAAAGATTCTTAATAAAACTGCTAAATATATTCTTAAAGTTTTTCACTTAATTTTTTATATATAAAAATTCTTAAACTTTTTTTTAAAAAAAATTGGTATGAGCATTTTAAATATTTAATAATATAAAAACAAAATTTCAAAAAAAATCGAATTCGAAATATTAAATTTTCAAAAAAGAAAATTTTTTTTTTTCAAAAATCCAAAAAAATATTTTTCGAAAATTTTGGAATGCAATACTATTTAGAATTTAGAGAAGCTGTTGTATAAAATTTTTTATCAATATCCGTTGAGCCGTTTTTGAGAAAGTCGAAAATCAATAAACTGGTTGTATGGCAGGTACCGTTAATAACAAAATATTTTAAAAACTTTTTTGGCCGAAATGTTGACCACACCCAAAATCGTTAGAGCTCTTTTTGAGATAATTAAGATGGTAGAAAAATTTGTATGGCAAGTGCCGTTATTTTTGGGTCTAAAACAACGATTCAAAAATCTATTTTGGACAATCATCTAAAACGCCTAAGTACCAAGTTTGAACAAAATCGGTTCAGCCGTTTAAGCTGTAGATCGTTCTACAGACAGACAGACACACGGAATTGCGGGACCCACTTTTTTGGTGTTCTCTATGATAGTAATGTCATGTTTGATTGTTAGAAAAAAAAAAATTTTTACGAATACATAAATTGCCTTATAGTACCTATAGTGGCAAGTAAAAAACATGTGTGTCAAGATAGCACTACCACTTCAAAATTTTAAAGAAATTCTTATTGGATTAATTGTCGTAAATTTGTCGTGAAAGAAAAAAATTTGTCGCGCTTGTTTTTTAAAAAATAACCCCTGGTAATGCTAACTTGACAGTCAAGTTAGCATTACCACCCCTCAAAAACGGTGGATATAAAGTAAAAAAAGGTATATGCCATTAATTCTCGTAAATTTGTCGTAAATCAATGGCGAAAGAAAAAAAAATTCGCTTCAGTTTTTTTTTTTTTTAAATAATTAAAAGATTACTACTTAAACCACTATTTTTCACCTAGCACTTCCATACTAAAAGTATGTGTTTTACTATTTTTTTGCAATAAAATTGGTCTAAACAATTGTCGCTCGACGTCCTTGAGTAAGTTGTGCTCGATTTAGTGAAAATTCCTACTTTATGGTATAAAAGGGGGTTTTTGCTAGAAAAAAACGAACGCGACAAAGTTTTTTGTTTCGCCATTGGTTTACGACAAATTTACGACAATTAATCCAATAAGAATTTCTTAAACATTTTGAAGTGGTAATGCTAACTTGACACACATGTAAAAAACTATGGGCAAAGGAAAATATTTTGTACATGTACCTACCTACAAAATTTCATGAAAACGATTTAGGCCATACGAACTTTATATGCCGCAATCTAAATATCGCAATCTTTGCGACATTTATTACAGCTGTCTTCAAAGAATGCACATGTTCGGATGTGGATTCGTCGTGGGAAATCGACTCTGGTCGAAAGTCATCGATTTTAAGATGATTAGCGATCGGTGCACACGCCGATGAAGCTGAGGAGTCTTACAAGGCGGAGTTTTACCACCTCCTGGGCGGAGCCTACGGAGCCTGTCCGGAGTACGATAACAAAGACGTGCTCGGAGACTTCAATATCTTTGGGGGATTAGTTGGAAAGCACAGCCTCCACGAAACGACAGAAGATAACGGGTTCCGACTAATCGACTTTGCTGCAGCTCGTAATACGGTGATAAGTAGCACTACGTTCCTCAGGTGAAGGATACACACAGCAACCTGGCGATCTCCAGATAGATGGTCGAACCGCCAACAAAATTGACCACGTGCTAATTGGCGCAAGGCGCGCATCAAACATCTTGGACGTGCGAACCTAAGTTCAGAGCCCGACTGTCAAACGAAAAGAAAATGAAGACCGCCCAAAGGAAGAAATTCAACATCGCCTGCCTTAGCACATTTGAGAAAGCCAGAGACTACAACGAGCAATTGACCGGGAAATTCTCTGCCGTACCCCCAGCCAAAAGCGTCAACGACCAGTGGAACCAGTATCGCGACATCATCACGGAAACAGCCAAGACCACCATCGGCTACCAACCACCCACGAAATAGAACCCGTGGTATGATGATGAATGCGCGGTATTGAAGAAGGAGACGGAAAATGCTACAACGAAAAACAATAGCAGCTAGGGAGGAATACCGTGAAAAGAGAAGGAACGAGAAAAAAAAACCCTGCGAAGAAAGAAAAAAGCATCCTCTCAGCTTAGGTATCTCGAAGAATCTTGCACCGCCACCAAAACCCGCCGGTTCTACAATACGCGGTGCAACGTGCAAATGGGAAACAGCTCATCTGAGCTTTTCCAGGCGTGTACAGGGTTCAGACAAGGAGATGCGCTATCATGTGACTTCTTCAACATAGTCCTGGAGCAGATAGTACGCAAGAGTGGTGTTAACCTGAAGGGCACAGGTCTTCCCAAATGCTTGGTTATGCGGACGACATCGATATCATCGGCCGCTGCAAGCGAGCTGTACTTGAAGCATTCACAGCTATTTCCACAAGCAGAACAGAGTGAATAGCCACAATCACGAAAAAAACGAACTTTTGACAGCTTGTTGAGATGGGCGATGCTCATTGATTTTAACAAAATATCGATGTAAGAAGAAAAATGTATTCAGAAAAAAGTTCCAACCGAATTAATTTTAATTTTTAACTATAATATTGATCCCAATAAATTATTTCCGACCAATTATTTTAGCATATTACTTTAAGCAATAAAATTATCATATCACGTACGTATAAATGTTCAGAAAGGCACAGTTTACACGTTATTATTTTGGTTATGTTTCATCATTTCGCAATATCGATAAATTGTGAGAGAAAATTGAAAATTTATATATAAAACTATTTTCGTTTCGATATTTAAAACATTCAAAACAAGAGTTTTTCAGAGTCTAGAAAATATGTAATTGCTGGTTGAAAATGGGCAGGGTGTCGCCTGAGTGTAAATCGAACTCATGTCATGCAAATGGGGTTTGCTTGTCAAAATTATGTAAAAATAAATGCGACATAAAGTATTTACTTGATTAAAACTGAACATGAACGTAGATAAGTTCTTACTTCTAAAAACAGCTATGTTTCCAATTCGATAATTATAAACATCGATATTGGATCTTTGATTGTTGACATCGCTCATCCCTACAGCTTGTCACCAAATTAGTAATATATGACAGTTCAGCGCGTAAGGTTAGTTTAAAATTAAATCGGAGAGCTCTGAGCAGGCTCTACTCAGTGATCTGCGCGGAGATAAAAACTCTGGTTTAATTATAAAATACATTTGAGCACTGAACTGTCACATAAAAAATGGAATGACTGTGCTCAGCTTTCTGTTCCATTTGCTCGGTTAGTTTATTTTGCGCTCATAGAGCGCGCTCTGAGCTGTAGCTATTCTGATTTAAAAAAAAACACAAGCTAAGCGCTTTTAGGTGTCTGAGCTAAAAGGAAGTACAGTTTTAACAGCTCAGTGTGTTGTTCCGAGCTAAAAACGAAAAACGCCTATTGTAGACAATTTAAATAACAAGAAATAAGATATTTGTCTTAAATTTTATAAGGTATGAATTTTTTTTACTTCGCAAATCTAAAAGCCTATATATTTATTAAATGCCATTATTTTGTCGTCACTAAAAATAGCGTAAAATAAATTCAAAGAAAAAAATGGTTGTGTGAATAATTTTTGCTTTATGTTCCTAAATTATGGTGACCCTTAAAAATATTTTTTTTTGTGGAAACCCTGGTAATGCATAACACTACAACCTCACCCTCATAAAAAAAAAATAAAAAAAAAGATTTGTTTAATAATTGTCCCTTTTTGTCCCACAAAAAATAAAGGTACAAAAAAATACTAAAAGAGTAGTTCGGGGGTTCTAAATAATACAACCCTTAAGACTTTTTATTTATCCTGCTTCTTCTGTAAACATATACATATGTACATACATATAAAGGTGTTTATATGGTAAAAAAAAAATTGTATGAACAATAATATTGACACTTGATGACTTTGAACAGCTCGTTTCTTAAAAAAATGAATAAATTATATGTATTTTCAATTATGCGTTTTGATTCATTGAATCAGTGCTCAACTTTACGATGCTAATGGCGATGGCGATATACATATAAGCCGCGAACGTTATAATTTTGTTTTATTGATTAAGGGGGGAGTAATTGATCTCAGTTAAACGAAATATAATATTAACTTAAGGCGATTGCAGTCAGAGGTTTTACGTAACTTTAAAGTAAGTGCGTGACTGGAGACAGAGCGCCCGGGATCCAAGGGGATGGAGGAAGACAGGGATATTTCATGGGTCGCCATTCCCCAAGTAAGTAAATTAAGAATATATTTTCTTTATAAATATTTACAGTCGGAGGTGTTTTAGGCAACGTTGTTTCTGGTGAGTATTTAGCATCTATTAAAACAGCAATATTCATAATCATACCCAAGTGGGGTCATTAAGATGTAATACACTCACATCAAAAATCGAAATTTTCTCGGCATCTCAAAAAATTATTTGATATTTTTGTTCAGAAAAACGAGATTTCAGAAATCATATTCAGTTTTTGTATGATTACATACTTGCTTTTAAAGCACTTTTTCGTATCATTTGATGACTTTGAATGCCCAACAACAACTTGAGTGTGCTACCACCAAGTTTTTTCTCAATTATTTTTGGCTGTAATGATGCAAAGCAGCAACTTATTTTATGACAATGCATAGACAACGGCAGGAATCGAACCTGCACCACGAGGTTGACAGGCGAGCACACAACTATCGCGCCACGGCCATTTGTTGCGAGGCAAGAGGGTGGGAATGGATTAAGTAGGAATGGTAGGTAGGAAAGAGGATGAGGCAGGACAGAGGAAATGAAACGAAAAGAAACGGAATGCCGAGCTCCGGGAACGCGGCCTGCTTGCGAGGTACAGCTTAGTTCGCCGGAATGGGGGAGGGGGGATCTTGTCCCTGAAACCTGACATCACCTCCCAACAAAACACATATCAGGCCTAATAAAAAAAATTAACAGCGGACGGAGGGTTCACCACACCAAGGGCGCTGCTGATGTGGTCGCAGCGTAGCCATAACCCACCCAACCTTGAAGTTCGCTGGCTCTGATTTGAACTTCCCTAATCACAAACCGAAATATCGGCTTCACGCGTCACTTCACCATCACAGCTATCCTAGTCATCCATTAGCACCCCTGTCAAATTTACCTCATGATTTCACTCTGCGATATCAACAGAAACAAATATTTCCTCTACCATATCGGAGAACATATAAATTTTCTTTTTCTTTTTCTTTTGTTTACCAAGGACTCCAGAGTCCAGTGAATTATTAACAATGGTTTAAGTAAACTTAACATAAGTTATAGTCATCATTTGGAAAATACAGTGACACAAATTTTACAATAAAGAAAATACCAAACGTGGTGAACAACATAAGCTTTCGAGATTCATCAAAGAAAAAATTTTAGAAGTACTCTTTTGGTAAGCGTAATACATTTAATCGCGCCCTTAAGATGCCCTACCTGCCTAGAGCTCCTCGTAGGTGGTCTTAATTTATTGGCAAAAATATATTAAATTCGATACCGTCTCGACCAAAGTCCGAAAACTAAGTTGATTAGCTTACAATGTAACTATTTGATCTAACTTTTTTATGTTTATCAAGTTAGCACTACCACTTCAAAATTTTAAAGAAATTTTTATTGAATTAATTGTCGTAAATTTGTCGTAAATTAGTCGTGAAAGAAAACAATTTGTCTCGCTTGATTTTTAAAAAATAACTCCTGGTAATGCTAACTTTACAGTCAAGTTAGCATTACCACCCTCAAAAACGGTGTATATGAAGTAAAAAAATAAAAATTGGTACGTCATTAACTGTCGTAAATTTGTCGTAAACCAATGGCGAAACAAAAAAAATTGTCGCGTTCGTTTTTTTCAGCAAAAAACGACCTTTTAGTATAGCCTATACGATAAAGTAGGAATTTTCACTAAATCTAGCACTACCATACCAAAAGTATTTGTTTAACTACTTTTTTCCAAAAAACATTGTTCAAGCAATTGTCGCTGGGCGTCCTTAAGTAAGTTGTGTAATTAAATAATTTGTCGCGCACCTTTTTCTAGCAAAAAACGCCCTTTTAGTATAGCCTATGCCATAAAGTAGGAATTTTCATTAAATCTAGCACTACTAAATTATTTGATTACACAACTTACTCAAGGACGCCGAGCGACAATTGTTTAAACAAATTTTATTGGAAAAAAGTAGTTAAACAAATACTTTTGACAAATTTTTTTCTTTTACGACAAATTTAAGACTAATTTACGACAATTAATCTAATAAGAATTTCTTTAAAATTTTTGGAGTGGTAGTGCTAACTTGACACACATAACTTTTTTTGTATTTACCTACATATTATATCGCAAGTAAAAAAGAAGACAAACAGAAAACAATAATTACATATGCATAATATATACCTACTTTCATTAAAATTTCTTTTGCTTTATAAATATATAAACAAAACCAATGTGAATTTGCTTAATGAAATATTTTTCTTACACCACCTGATTAATATTTTACGATGACTTTTCAAACAAAACAAAATGAAACATAACCATTTTTGTTTGTTGAACCATCAACAACTAATGCAAACAAAAATTCATTATTCATTCATTATTTTTGCTAAAAACAATTGTGAACACTTAACCTACCTCAATATTTAAAAAAATGTAAACATTTGCCGTTGATCGAACAAATTGAAACAGATTTCAAAATGTTTAGTGTGTCAATAGTAAACAATTCATAGATTAAATCTTAATAGCATTTCTATAGTTTTCGTTCTCCTATCGATTGGATATTATGTTAATAATTATTATTAATTGGGTTTTATGATTTTTGTTTTGTTCACGCACACACATATATATGTTTGTAGCTAGCGCAAATGGGCTTTGTGTAAACTTTGGATGCTGTTTGATATTTCTTAATACTTGAGTTTAATAATACATAAATGTATTTTTGGGCCTGTTGTTGATTCATTAGTTATCATTGAAATTCATAATTGACTATTTTAATTTTGAGACGCTGAAAAACCAAATTAGTGATTATTGATGAAGATTATTTCATATACAGTCGTGTGCAAAAAAATAGGCGTGTACAAAAAAAAAATGAGAAGTAAGAAAAATTGTAAATGTTGGGTTGGTCTTAATAGCTGTTGTAATCTGTCGATTAGTGGTTTTAGTTGTTTTTTTGGATGGCTGGTCCATTTTAAGGCATTTGTGAACATGTTTTGAGAACAGCCAACCTGTCTAGAGATTGTTTTATAGGTCTTTCCTTCACTTTGAAGCTTTTTGATAATTTCTCTTAACTGATAATAAAAATGTGATTTACGACCCAGTTTTTCTCCAATCAGTTTAAAAATAGTTAAATTAATTAATATAAATATTATTAGTCATAAAAAAAAAATAATAACATACTTCTCTTAATTTAAAACCACGAATGAGAGTATTAGAATTACACAACAATTTTTTTGAACATCGAAATTTAAAAAAGGTAATCATTGAAGGGACAATAAGTCAAAAGCAACAACAAGAAATTACAAGAGTGGTGCCACATATTTAATAAGTCATTTTAAAAGCACTTGTTTCACTATTTTTTTTTTAAACTAAAGCTTTTAGACATTCTTTTTCGCACCTATTATTTTGCACACCACTGTATATATGTATTAGTAAAAATAAATATACATACATTTACGAATGAATTTTTCTTTAAAATTGTTCGTGGAATAAAAGGGTTTTGACGAACCTAGAAATTAATAGGTGATAAGATACCGATGCACATTGGTTTTGAATGTCGCAATGAGAGGCAAAGCACTCAAAACTCGTGTGGTGCGAATAAGAGATAGGTACGTCCGTCTGAAGTTGAACTTAGGGATAAATTGATTATCATTCATAGAAGTACGCGGAGAAATGCGGGCATTTCACTAGAATTTGTCTATGAAAATACATAATAAAGGGTTATCCATTTTGCGGTTTAAAATTCGACGTCTGTCAAACTAAGTTATTAAACCAATTTTTTTTTTCAGTTGAAAGTCTGACATTTACGAAAATGGATCGCTTAACTATCGCACAACGCATACAAATTGTTAAAACCTACTTCAAAAATGGTGATTCTGCCACAGCCACATATCGTGCTTTAAGAGAAGATTATGGTTTACATAACGTCCAACTACGCAAGCAATTGGCAAAATTGTGAAGAAATTTTAAGGATTGGTTACAGATATTGTAAGGCCTGTGCATCGTTTCGCTCGTACCACTGAAAATATCGCTGCTGTAAATGAAAGTGTTGCCGAAGAACCGAATGTGTCGATTCCTCGTCGTTCTCAGGAATTAGGACTGTCTTACGGCACATTATGGCGTATTTTGCATTTGGATCTACACCTACATCCATATAAAGTCCAGCTCACACAACTGAAGCCAGCTGACCATTCACAACGTCGTAGATACGTCGAATGTGTGCTTGAATAACAGGCGGTGGACGGCGATTTTTCGAACAAAATTTTCTTTAGCGACGAAGCACATTTCTCACTCGGTGGGTATGTTAATAAGCAAAATTGTCGCATTTGGGGTTCTGAGAATCCGCAAGCAATTGAAGAGAGGCCATTACCTCCACAAAGTCACTGTTTGGGGCGCTCTTTGGTCCGGAGGTGTGATTGGACCTTACTTCTTCGAAAACGACGATGGAACGACTGTCACCGTCAATTCGGAGCGTTATCGTCATATGATAACCGACTTTTTTGTGCCTGCTATTGAAGAATACGACTTGGAGAGTATGTGGTTTCAACAAGACGGTGCCACATGGCACACAACTCGAGCGAATATTGCTTTATTGCAAGAGACATTTCCTGGCCGCGTAATTTATCGTCGTGGCGATATCAAGTGGCTACCAAGATCATGCTATTTGACACCGCTGGACTTTTTTTGTGGGGCTACGCGAAAGACCGAGTTTAGGCAGATAAACATTTAACTCTTGAGCACTTGAAAACCAACATACGTCAAGTTATGGCTGAGATACCGCCCAATATGTGTCAAAAAGTGATAGAAAATTACTTCAAAAGAATCGATGCTTGCAACAATTCGCGTGGTGGTCATTTAAATGATGTAGTATTTCACACATAATGTCAACGTTCAAACTTTATAATAAAAAAGAAATATCATGAACAGAAATATTTTATGTGTTTTATTTACGTTTACTTTTGAAACCGCAAAATGGATAACCCTTTACTTTTGATATAAATATATCACCTATTATTTTTGACCAATATTTTGAATTAAATCTAAGAGATTCAAATTAGTTTTAGGAGCTGCAGCCCAGGCATTTTCTATAAGAGAACTTATGATATCAAACTCTATTAAATGCTTTTAAGATATCAAGCGCAATAATCTTACTTTCTCCAATGCGATTATACCTAATTACTCAATTTTGAAATGAAAACTTGCCAAATAAACCAACACAATTAAAACCAGTAATCATAAAATACCAGATTTCTCTGATAATTTTGAGGTTCTTCCATATTACTCTACTGAAAATATTATAAATTTTACATTAATAATCGGCTGACTTGTTACGCAAAGGTTTTTGTATGTAGAAGAACTTGGCTACTTTTTTAACATTTATGTTTTTTGTGTGATTTCACTACTTTTTGTAAAGATTCTTTTTATCAGGAAAGGTGGGTGGAATAAACGCCCAATGAATGCCTCATAAGGTAACGTAAGTTTTAATTTATGCCTTTTGTATGTACTACGGTCCTACCCCTCTACCAATTTTCATTAGTTAGAAGTGATCTATTGAAACAGTAATAATTGATAAGAAGTGGGTGGATCCAACGCCCCCGCATGAAAAATTTCATAATTTCAACTTTTTCTTTGCATACGCAGCTGACTGCTCTAACAAACATAATCCTGCACCAATCGAAAGTGCTCTCAATATATTTAATATTAATTCTGTGAAAATGGGTGTTTATCGCATGTGTGTCAAGTTAGCACTACCACTTCAAAATTTTAAAGAAATTCTTATTGGATTAATTTTCGTAAATTTGTCTTGAAAGAAAAAAAATCGTTGCGCTTGTTTTTTAAAAAATAACCCCTGGTAATGCTAACTTGACAGTCACTTTTAGTATGGAAGTGCTAGGGTAAAAATCGTGGTTTAGGTAGTAATCTTTTAATTATTAAAAAAAAAAATGAAGGGAATTTTTTTTCTTTCGCCATTGATTTACGACAAATTTACGACAATTAATAGCATATCCCTTTTTTTTACTTTATACCCACCGTTTTTGAGGGGTGGTAATGCTAACTTGACTGTCAAGTTAGAATTACCAGGGGTTATTTTTTAAAAAACAAGCGCGACAAATTTTTTTTTTCACGACAAATTTACGACAATTAATCCAATAAGAATTTCTTTAAAATTTTGAAGTGGTAGTGCTAACGTGGCACACATTTTCAAATTTGTTCTTTGTAAAAATTTCGTTTTTCATTTTCTGAAATTCGTTATTTGTTCGTTATATAGAATACCTAATGGACTTGAAAAAAGTGTTCGTAATATCGATCATTCGTTATATCGGCATTCGTTTTACTGGACCACCACTGTATATGTTACGCCCTTTCTCGTGGGATGCAAGATTATTATATGAAAGTTTTTCGGATAGCTTGAGATAAATTTTTTGGTAGCTTCTATTTTTTTAGCAGCTGTATGTGTGCAGCACATATTCTTTAGCCATAACATTTCTGTGTTATATTTTTCGTAAAAGTTTCTAAAATTCCGTACATACGAGTATTTCAAAATTCTGTATTAAAATTTTGGATTTTTTAAAAAGTGTTTTGTAAGTAAACATAAAATTGTTGAACTTTCGAATACCTGCAGAATTTTGTAAACAGAATATTGTACCACCCTCTTTCTCTCTATCCGTGAAAAGTATAGAGAAAAATTCATAGTGATTTTCAGCGAGTTGCATAATCAGCAGGATTATTTTTTGTGCAAACGTAATAAGTCCACAACAAACTTTTGAAAGGACTGGAGATCTAATCCGGTTATACCTCCTGATAATAAACATCTTAGGCCCGTTTGCTGATACGAATCATAAATCCTGTTAATAGCTAAGTTCCACATAACTTTTAAGTTATACATAAATGTATTTATGTTGCACGTAAGAATCTATGTGAAACTTAGCAAAGTATTAGTTTAAAAATACATCCAAGTTCACTACGAACCGCAACTTGGAGAACTTCTGGATTGAAAACTGCCCTTGTAGTTGAGTCGAGGTAGATGGTGTAGGTAGGCGATAACGAGACAAACATAATCAATTTCTTTTTCTATTGACTTTTGAATCTTCTTTGGCGGTACGATACAGCCTTCTAAAATTGTGGCGTTCACTTCCATTCGAATACGATGGAAACTTTGTTTTCGTTTGGGCGAAATAATTTTAGATTTTGTTGGGACTTCGGGTTAAGTTTAATGGTAAACGCCTTCGTGAAACGAGGTTTGAAAAAAATTGCAATTTGCAAAAGCACCACTACAAGCTATACATGAGCACAAGAGAACAAGCGAGAAACATCGCGAAATAAAGTTCCACTTTAATTGATCCAATCTTTCTTCTTCTTGTATTTTAAGATGTTCGTCAAGTAAGCACTACCACTTCAAAATTTTAAAGAAATTCTTATTGGATTAATTGTCGTAAATTTGTCGTGAAAGAAAAAAATTTGTCGCGCTTGTTTTTAAAAAAAATAACCCCGGTAATGCTTACTTGACTGTCAAGTTAGCATTACCAGGGGTTAAATACGAACGCGACAAATTTTTTTGTTTCGTCATTGGTTTACGACAATTAATGGCATACCCATTTTTATTTTTTGACTTCATATACACCGGTTTTGAGGGGTGGTAATGCTAACTTGACTGTCAAGTTAGCATTACCAGGGGTTATTTTTTAAAAAAGAAGCGCGACAAATTTTTTTCTTTCACGACAAATTTACGACAATTACTCCTATAAGAATTTCTTTAAAATTTTGAAGTGGTAGTGCTAACTTGACACACATTACAATTTGTGCTGCCGACTTAGAAGTGGTTGTCAATTTTTATTTTTAAATTTGTATTACGTATTAACAAATAATCGTATTGATCCATAATATGTAAGATTTAAAAAAAAATCTTAAAACAATAATGAAATACAAAAATTTTACTAAACAAGGAATCTGGCAACCCAGATTTCAATTGGTGAAGCAAAGAAATCGAACTTTGATCGAACATCCACTTAACATGTTTGAACCTGAATGAAACTAAATCAACATTAGTCATCTTGTTTGGTTTACGTTTTTTATATAATTTTGTTTATTTTTTTTGTTGGCGATTTTATGCAAAAACGTTCTCTTTTTCTTTTGTTTATTTGTTTTTTTAAATTATTTGCATCGTGATATTGGTTTTGAGATGAATTTAATTGAAAGAAAGCCTTTTACCCCTCACTTTTTATATATGTATATTCTAAATACATACATACCTACCCTACAAACATATGTAAATATTTACATTAAAGATCGTCTTCTGATTTCTGATGTGGCGGAGTCATTTTGTTTTATTCTTCTTAAGACCAAGAATTGGTTTTGAGTAAAAAATAAACAATTGACGAGATTTTTATTTGAGAACAGGCATTACGATGAAGGAGGGAGAGATAGTTGAGACATGTCGTCATTTTATTGCAGTCTACACATTCACAGTTTTTGTGCGTCATTTGGATCACCGATCTAAATACATGCATCTATAGCTATAGGTAGGATTCTAAAGAGGTTAATGAATTTCTTTTTTAAAAAGATAACTACGATTGAAGAAAAAATTAAAAAATGTTTTCTAGGGTATGTAAACAAAATATAGATAGATACCTAGTTACCAATTCAGTTCTGAAAACTAACTTTTTATGACAGCTGGACAATCAATCAGCCCTATCACAAGGAGTAAGACAAGGAGATGTGCTGTCACCAATTTTGTTTTTATTGGCAATAGATGATGTACTGACTGCCACAGTTGGTACAAACGAGAGAAATGGCATTTGGACTACCCTGACGATATATGTTTCATGTCAAACAGTGTAGGCGGATTGGACCAAATGTGCCAATTGCTGCAAGCGAACGGCGAGATGGCTGGCTTAAATATCAACGCCAGAAAGACAAAAATGCTGCAGACCGGTCGCAACTCTCAACAGGAGATTATTCTGAGATAGGAAACTATTGAGAAGGTTTTGCAGTTCACCTACCTAGGCAGTATTTTATCAATTGATGGTAGAACGGAATCTGATGTTGTCAGCAGGATAAACAAAGCTCGTAGTGCTTTTGGACTGCTTTCTCCCGTGTGGAACTCCAGCATAATAACGCTACGCACAAAACTAAAACTCTTCGAGTCCATCGTGAAATCCGTCCTCATGTACGCCTGTGAAACCTTGAAATGCTCCGCCGACATCTCGAGCAGTCTACAGGCTTTTATCAATCGCTGTCTTCGATATATTCTCAAGATTCGATGGCCACAAATCATAAGAAATGTTGAGCTGTGGGATTGGACTCACCAGAGAAGGGTAGATCTTGACATTAGACAACGAAAATGGCAATGGATTGGCCATATTCTGAGGAAACCAAACGAGAACATAGCAAAGCAGTCCTTCGGGTGGAATCCTCAGGATGTAAGGAGAGTTGGTAGACCAAGAACAACATGGAGGTCAACTGTACTTAATGAAGCTCAGTCTTTTAACTTTAATTCGTGGGCTCAGCTAAGGCACCATGCCGTGAACCGAGATAGATGGAGGTAATCTGTTGCTGCCCAATGATCCAGGAGGAGTTAAGGTGTTGCTGCGAAGGCTGCAGTTACCGGAACACATATATATATATCACAAATTCCATCGTAATAATTCCCCGCACGGACAGTTACGCCCCGATCTACGCCAAACAGCTTTCACAAAATCCGAGTGGAATATTCTTATTTTCGAAATCAGCGGTGTATGCCAAAATGAAAGGATAAATAGCAATATCGTGCTATTTTCAATTTTAATTAAGCTTACACACATGATTATGTGAACATTTAAAACAATCTTGTAGTCCAAGGTTGCCTTTCACAATTTCCCAGAAATTTTCAATTTCTTCTATTGCCAGTTTCTTACAGCCTTGGGGGGCCAGGCCCCTATCTCGCTCATTAGAGACTTTCATATTGAAATTCATAAAACCATAGAATTTGTAAAAATACTTACATTTTTCTTTAAAATAACTGTTAACGACGCATTACTTTCAGTATCCGACACAAATAGTTTGTCGTAGAAAAAGTCTGTTTCATTTCATTCCATTCGAGTTCAGTGATACCAATTTCTACGAACTGCGAAAATCGTAAGCGAATTTTTCACTCCGAATCCACTACGATGGAATTTGTGATAGATTTATCGGGAAACGTAGCATATTTTCGATTACGATAGAATTTGTGATAGGGCTGATTGCCTTAAAATTCCTAGAAATTCTGAGAATTTGCCATTATTCATAACTGATTAACAAGAAAAAAATTCATACTTGTAGTGAGTTTCGTTGGGGGTTTATTTGAGAGGTTATTTGGAGTTTTCTAAACCTTTAATCGGTTTCTCGAAAAAAAAACCAAGAACGCCATTATATGTAGGGGATCAATGAAAATTTTATAAAAAAGTATCTCGAAAATTGTAGGACGGATTTTGATGAAATCCGGTTTTATATTTTTAGTTATTTTTAGATTTAGATTAGAATAGATTTTTATTGGATTACATATTAATTTAACCTAACAGTTAATACATATTTATACAAACAAAAATCATTATGACATGGCATTTGCCGTCTGCCAGATTGACAATCAAAAAAACAAAACAAATACTTTTATAAGCTAACATAATTTTATGTAATTTGAAAAGAATTTAATACTACGATTTTGATATTTAACAAAGGAAAAAAAATCAGCAGTCATCATTCATAATTCTTGCTCTATATCATAGCGCGATTTTGCAGTATTCATACAGCTTAGTTACATCCATCTCATTCAGGCTGGCAAGAACTTGTTCCTCTGACAGAAAGTCAGTCCCCAGAATACTTCTTCGTGTTTCTCTGAGAGTTGGGCACCTTCCGACGAAATGAATAACGTCTTCTCTTTCCCTCAAGTTGCAAATACTACACTCCAAAGGTAAATCGGGTCTGTGCGGTATGAAGTTCAGGCTGAGTAATTCGCTCCGAAGTCTGACCATTGTAGCAATCACGTTTACCTTATTTGAATCGCGAAAGTAATTTCTTTCTGCGAGATTATGGTTCAACCTGCTATATATCGTTCTGAATAGGGAAGTGCAGGCTTCAGCTACATATTCTTCCCTACATTTTATATCTATCTTAGATATCAAATTGTACAGGAGAGTTTTACAGCTCGATATATTTTCCAAGTTTAAATTAAATAATACATCGCATTCTTCGGCAAGACATGCCCACTCCCTGTACCAGCTATGTTGGTCTTGTATGCCTTTTATAACTATTTTCCTGACTAGTCGGAAATCATGCATCTTGAAAACTTTCAGTAAATAGTCCGCTTGCAGTTTTAAGGTTTTAACGTATAGAGGTGATAGACCAGTTTCTAACATAAGAACATAGTTTGGTATGTTCGTTTGGTAGGCGAAATATTCTCTTCACGTAGTGTGTTAAAAGTTTCTCCACCTTGAGAAACTTTTTACATCCCCAAACTTGAGCGCCATACAAAAGGATACTGTCTACAACCGCTTGAAATATTTTATATTTACTGCTATGAGCTATATTTACGTTCATAAAAATTCTTTTCCACGAGAATGGAAAAAATTATGCAGTTTTTCATTTAGATGTTTCTCCATACTCCAGTTTCTCGAAAAAATTAAGCCTAGGTATTTGTATTCATTGACACATTCAATATCTTCTCCGTTAAACTTCCATTTTTCATTCGATGCGTTTCGACCACCGCCTTTTTTAAAAATCATTACTTTAGTCTTCTGAATATTGACGATTAAGTTCCACAGACAACAGTAATGGTATACTCTATTAATCATGAGCTGTAAAGTTTCTGGGGAATACGCAAACATGACTATATCATCAGCGAATAACAATGCCTTAATACGGACCCCTGCGAAACAACACTCCCAGGAAGGTAATCGATGAGATCATTAATGAAGAACGAAAACAGGGTGGGACTCAATATGCAACCTTGCCTCAATCCCGAAGTGGTTGCGAACCAATCCGAAAGATCATTTTCATTCCACACTGCAGCCTGGGTTCCTTTGTAAAAATCTTCTAGCACACGTCCGAACTTCAGCGACAATCCAAGACTGTTTTACAGTTTGTAAAACAAAGCGCCTCGGTTAATTGTGTCGAAAGCTGCTTTGAAGTCTATAAAAAACACATACAATTTTCTACCTTACATACTGAAGCTCTCCGCTAGACTCCTGAGAATGAATATGTTATCTATTGTAGAGTAGCCTGATCTAAAGCCACCTTGAAACTCTTTCAATACGTTCTGGGCTGCAATCCACGTTGTGAGTCGTTTATGTAACATTGTTGAAAATATCTTATATATTGAATTAAGAAAGGAAATTCCTTGGTAGTTCGCTGCATCCGATAAGGATCCTTTTTTATGTATCGGAAATATTATTGCATCCCGGAATTCAACTGCTGAAAGATTCCCCTCCATAACTTTATTAAATAGCGTTAGCAGATGTTTTTTAAGTGAGACTGTTTTGTAATTGTAAAACTCGACTGGAATATCATTAGCACCAGCCGCTTTCCCATCTTTAAGAGTCCATAACATTCGTTCAATTTCCTGTAAAGTGAACTCAGAGTCCAAAATTTCGTCGTTAAATCGCGGTATCGCATAATGCCAGTTTGTTAGTGTAGTTTCAGGATTTAGTAGCTCCTTGAAGTGGGTGAAAAGTATGCTTGAACAAAGTTTTTTGCCTATAGCGAATTGTTTCCAATTCAATTGCCATGCAAGTTTCCAGAAATCTGTTGCATTTTTACAGGTCGCCAGTCTGGATGCTTGCTGTTCCTCATATTTCCTCTTTTTGTTTTTGCCATGTCATAATGATTTTTGTTTGTATAAATATATATTAACTGTTAGTTTAAATTAATAAATAAAATAACAATAAAAATCTATTCTAATCTAAATCTAATCTATTTTTAGTTATTTGAAAACTATTTTTTTTTTTTTAAATTTTGGTATGCAGTTTTATAGAGTTTATTAAAATACATGTGACTAAAAAATTAAAATTATTTTTTTCTAAATATTGATTTTTCAAAAAAAAAAACAATCAAAAATTAATTTTAATTATAAAAAAAATTATTTACAATTTTAATATGCAGAATTATTTTGGCTACCTAAATCCTTTCAGGTATAAAATTTGACAGAAATCCAATGTACAGTTACCGAGAAAGCCAACAAATTTTAAAAACCGTGTAAATTCGAAACTTTTATCAACAATTAATAGAAAATATTTCACGGCACAATAATTCGCTAACTTATCACTAAATATTTTGATTCGATAGTATATAACACATACATGGTTAGATTAGCGATGATTCGCAATTTGTAATCTCTCGATAATCAAATTCGCTACGCTTTTGATATTTGAAGCGAGCTAAATTTTAGCGAAACGCTATTCGTAATACGAAATTAGCGAATTTACAAGATTTTAAGTTCGCTATTCATAATTGGCGTTTTTATTTTTTATCTCCGAGCAGATCTCTGAGCAGAGACTGAGTAAACCGATTTAGATCTGATTATAGCATGGTCAGATATCTCAGATTTAATTTGAAATAAATTTAAGCGCAGAACTGTCATATATTATTATAATTGTTTTTATTAAAACTTATTTACCAGCAAATCCAAAGCTTTCGTTTTCCGAATTCATTTTTGTTTTTAATTGGTTTTACTTTAGTGATTATTGTTAAAATTATAAGTAAAGTTAGCCGCACCCAGCACTTTGCTCCGTTTAATCGGTCATTTTATTCTGAGCTAATGGTTCATACCCCGATTTAGCTCTGATTAAAAAAAAAAACACGAGTTGAGAGATTAAATGTGTCTGAGCTAAAAAAGAAACACAGATCTTATCTTGACAGCTGAGTTCTTTACTCGGAGCTAATACTACGTTTTCACCTAAAGATAATCCGGTTTAAATTGAGTAGATTAAAAATTAATCTTGAAGTGTTTTCACCAGAGAAAAAAAGATTAGTTTGACGTTTTCACTCTGAATTGTCATTCAAAAGTCAATACAACAAGACAGAAACAAAATAATTGGGAAGAAGAATAATAATCTCGGTGCAGTGAACAAATATAATTTCAATAAATAAAAAAATTTATCCCTCAAAATTCAAGCAGTAATAATCTTTCTCGTGCATGAAATCTGGACAGGACACGAAGTCGATAATCTAGAAGGAAATGAAAAACTAACTTGGTGAATGAACAATATATGCAGCTTTATCTGACCAACACTTCCATCTAATGGATTCCATGTCAACCTGAAAAAAAAAAACAAACTCTCGAAGACAAAGCCACACATCCACCTCGTTTGTGAGATCGCAACTCGGCGCTAAAAAAATTTACATTACAAATTCGAGGCACCGCTTTGGTCTTTGTAGCTTTATTGCATCTCTTATTTTTATATATTTTTATAAAAAAAATATAAATTAAACAGAATTCGAAGGCATCGAATAATTTCACCAGATAAAATCAAATTAAATTATGTTGGACAGGATTTTTTTTGTTGAATGACAATAGAGGAAATGACATTAGAATAAGCGCGTTCTATGAAATAAGGTTTGTTACTTTTGCGAATCTTCTACTTCGAAGAAGATTTCAATGAGATTAATTTCTAACCTTCCTTTGAAGAGATTAAAATTTGTATGGGAAATCTTCAGTTTTCAGAAGATTTTAAAGAGGATTTATGGTTAATCCACTTAAATCTAGATTAAGTGGTAGGTGAAAACGTAGCATAAAAAAGAAAAACGCCAAATGAGGGTTTTACATGGGTTAAATTAGCGAAGATTTACTATTTGTAATCCCTCGATAATCAAATTCGCGAAGGTTTTGACATTTGAAGCGAGCTAAGTTGGAGCGAATCGCTATTCGTAATACGAAACTAGCGAATTCGCAAAATTATAAGTTTGATTCGCTACTCATAATGAGGGCCTTCATTTTTACAATTCGGAATCAGTCAAATTGTTTCCGGGTGTTTTATTGGAGGAACGTGTTCCGAACGTCCAATCGAAAAGGCCATTATTAAAACTTCAACATACCTACCTACCTACTAAAGTAAAAAAAAAAACTACAAAAATTATACACTCGGTCTTTTAAACGTCACCCTAAAACAAGTTCGATTGGTCCAGGCATATATTTACGTTTTTCTACGTTCTAATTGAAGGATTTTCAGAGTTGGCAGGATTTCTGGCAGTTTTTTTCCTAAAAAAAAAATTTGTTTAGCACTTTTGATAGTCAAAAAATACTGCTAAAAGCACTATTTTAGCAGAATTAGACATTTTTCATTGGTCAGACTGTATGTAACATGTAAAATTCGTAGCTAGAGGTAGGTATTTCAACCATTTTATTGAAACAAAGATTATTTGGGTTAAACTTTTTGTCTATGATTCTGATCTGAAGTGGTCATGACTCCATATGAACTCCTACATTCCAATTAGATAAGAGATTTAATTTATTTTTATTTTCTAAAGAAAATTCTTTGAAATAAAAATCTAATCAACTTGGCTTTAAGGCCGAAATCCAGTTGTGCATATTATTCAGACTTAGAATCAAAAACATGATCAATATTTATTAAATATCTACCTACCTACCTACAACTTCCACTTTTTCAACCAGTTACCTACCTATATGTTTTTACACATCTATGTATTTAGATATCAGCCCGTATATTTCTGTTAGTTAATGCCCACAAGTATTTAACATATATACCTTATAGGTACCCTATCTAGGTATACGCCTTTTGTTAAGTTATTAGAATACTCTGGATTAGTTTATATTTATGTAGCTACAAGCATGTCAATTAACTAAGTTGGTACCTAATATTTATATTTGTAATTTGTTTTAAATAATTTATTCTATAAAATAAAAATTGAATAAACATTAAATTGACCTACTTGTTGAAAAGATCCCAGACAGGTGTATTTTATTGAACTCGTCATAAACTATCGAATACATTTGTTTTTTTTTTTTTCAGTTTAATTTTAAATATCCTTAAAGTTGTCGTTGTAATTGTAGTTGGTGTTTAATCCAAATAGGTAGGTATGTAGTTTATTTAAATCCTTGTAAAATATAAGTAAGTAGGTAGTATTAATTTTTGTATCCAAATGTTGTTTGCAGCTAAAAAAAAGATGGTGATGAACAACGAAGATGGAAAGGGGATCCAATTGATTATCATTTTTTTTTTGTTTGGGGTAAGGTAAGGTACTAAACTAAACACATGGAGATTTGAACTCAATTGCACTCGATCCACTATCTATCTATGTTTGTATGTAGGTACTATGTATATAAATAGCTAGGTACACCATAAGTGCACTCTTTCGTAACATTCACCATAGACACAAAATACAAAATACACAAGAGACAAGAAACATATCAAATTCGGTTTGAAAATAGAAAAAAACATAAACCAAGAAGACATTAAACTCTTTTAAAGTTAGCTCTAATGATAACCCTTCACTGCACTCAGCACAAAGTATGTATCAACATTAAAACTGGTAGATACGTTTGTAGGTATGCATGTATGTACATATATGCAAAATGTAGGTATTCAATATTAGTGACTGATCTGCCTTTAACACAATTTTCTCCGTAATTTTTTTTTTTTTTTTAATTTGTTGTTTAATTTTGTATATTTCTTTTTGTGACGGTTTTTATTATTAATTCTCTTTTTTCACAATCTTCTCTCCTCCAGCTTACACGATACGTACAACGACTACGATACGAGTACGAGATACGACATTACGTACAAAACTGAATGTATCTGAGCTGAAGCCGACGACGACGTTCAACGAGACCGCAACGAGGCGACCGACAACGACGACGACGACCAACAAACAAAAAAAAAACGGAGTAAAAAACACACACAAATTACATATTATTAGAACGGTGGAGTGCGAGTGGTAGAGAACTAGAAAGAAGTATTTAATTCAAAGCAAAGACAAAAAAAAAAACTAGATTTCATAAAAGTTGTACACAATATTAATAAATTTTATTAATCATAATTGGGTTTCACATATTTTCGTCGTGTGTGTATGTATCTTCTTTACAACATTCATTCTTTAATTATTAAAATTAATTCCTTTGAGATCATCCATATACCCAAATACACCTTGTTTCCTTTCAGTTTTTTCAACTTGAGTGCTTCGGTGCTCCCAATCACAAAATATACAACACGCAAAAATTTCACAAATCAAAAAGGCCAAACTGTTTTTTTTCTTTCTTTGAGGAACAAGGATTGTTTCCTGGCGGCCGCCCTCCCTGAGGTTGGTTAGTTGGATTGGATTTCGGATGGAAATTTGTAATAAAAAAAAATACCTTTTAAAGACACGATTCACAAAAACAACCACGTACAAACACAGCACCAACGACAAACTCCGACCGGGGTACACGATGAACTAAAATAGCTGGAAACGAACGGATAAACTTTTGGTCAATTTTACAATTTTTGGTTTTTGTGATTTTTGTTGTTGTTATTCGTTGAAGACAAAGAGAGTTTATTCAGCTGTTTTGTGCTCTGCGAAGAGAAATATTAGAAAAACTACTCAACAAACACCTTTGTTGCCGTTTACCGATGGTTTGGTATGGCTGCATTTGAATTTGTTCTTGAGTCCAACCAATTTTGTTAAGTTTATAACCTACCTACAAAATTTAGTTATTGTTTTTGTTTTACATTCGAATTGTTTATTTTTGTTTAATTTAAAATAGAAAATAAAATGTCTGTTGCTAATTTTTAAATGCAATCGCATTTGATAAAACTAAAGAAATAATGTAAGGAGATGATAAAGGTAAAAGGTCATGTTGAGTGTTCCGTTTGATTTGACAGAAAGAGAAGTTCGATTCAATTTTAAATAAAAGTAAGTTTACATAATTGTTGTTTTGTATGGGAGAGACAGTGAAGGAGAAGGTAGGTAGAATTTATTATCCGTATCCGATCCGAACCGAATTCCTAATTTCCTTGTCCTTCCTATCCTAAAAGTTAGCGCTCTTTATGACTTCTCTTCGATATAATTTTTCATTTTTTGGTTAAATTAATTTAACATTTTTTATGCGTTGTGCGATAGTTAAGCGATCCATTTTCGTAAATGTCATTCTTTCAACTGACAAAAAAGAATTGGTTTAACAACTTAGTATGACAGATGTCGAATTCCAGCCCTATACTTTTGAAACCGCAAAATGGATAACCCATTAAATGAATACTTAAAAGTTCATTAGATAAGAATCTGCAATCGAATTATCGAATTGTTTGTATGTACATCGAACTCTTACATTGTTTATCTGTACAGCTGGTTTATACACTTGGTTAAGTACATATAAGAACAGTCATGTGCCTATTTGATGCAGACTGCAGAGATGTTTCCGGCAATTCGCTAGGTAGGTACCTATAGGGTCCGCCAAATAACTTTTTTTTTTTGAAAATTGGCGCAAAACATCGAGTGTAGCTTCGGCTGTGTGGCACGTAGCGCCGTCCTGTTGAAACCAAATATTGCCAATATCCTCCTCTTCAATTTTTGTGAACAAAAATTCGTTCAACATGTCCCGATAACGATCGCCATTGACTGTAACGGCCACTCCTTGCTCATTTTCGAATTATGCCTCTGGACCAAAATCCGCACCAAACAGTGACTCGTTTTGGGTGTATCGGCTTTTCAATGTATGCGTGCGTGTTTTCTGTGCCCCAAATACGACAATTTTACTTGTTACATACCCGCCAAGATCAAAATGAGCTTCATCTGAAAAGATGATTTTTTTTGGCAAAATCGGCATCTTCTCTAAGTCGATCGCAGGCCCACTTAGCAAGCGTTGTTCAAGCATTTACACAACCATATTCGTTCAGCGGAAGGATAAAACTAATTATATGTCAAATCAGATATGAGCTAAGTGTTACCATTCACGAAATAAGCACTAGTTGAAAAAAAACGTTAGATGGCGGACCCGTTATATAGGTGTTCTTTCATAAATGCATGGTTGCTTTGTTTACATGCGATCAGTTGCGATCATATTAACGTCAGTGAAACTATTTTCACATGCATTTTAATATGCATTTATTAATACTTTCTTTGATTTGCTTCATTTTCCTGTGGATCTGGGGCGCAATTCCGCAAGCATGAGTTTTCTCTGTGTACACAGAAAGTTGTGTACACATACATTTTTCCGATTCCGCAAGGGTGCGATGCATATTTTTTTGACAGATAACGTTTACACAGATAGGCAAATTTTTTCACGCATATTTTGAGGGTGAATAATTTTTTTGCACCGAAAAGCATTCACAGTTGCGGAATTGGGCCCCTGATGTGTTTTTTTAATTTGAGTTCAACTTTGAATTTTCTAGGGAGAATTTGGACAGATGTGAACAGTAAGGGAATGTGTACCACCGTTTACATCATAATGTCTCTTTAAAAAAAGAAAAAAAATCGGAATGCATGTGAAATTTTATATTTGCGCAATTGTGCTGCAAATATTTGCGATTTACATTTATGAAACTCTGACATTCATCATTTGCATTTATGAATGTTATGCATTCGTCGGACTTGCCCAACCATGCATTTATGAACCCTAGCTTCTTTAATTTTACCAAGTTTCAAATTAGATACTTAGATACCTACTTACTTAGGTAGTATTGTACACTTAATAATACGTGCCGTAAAATTTTAAACACACTGGCCCATAAATTCAAATAATTTAATTAGTACGATGTAAAAGCAGTTTGAGTATAGGTACCTATATGATACTAAACTAAAAAGAGGATTTTTTTAAACAAGTTAATTTATTAAATTTAAAATCACCTGAAGGATATTTTATCTTTTTAACATGATACTAAACCCATACTATACTTTGACATTTAAAAATGCTAAAAAATTATGTTCGCTTAGTTTTTTGCACTATTTTAGACATGCTCATCAGGATATTATCAATAAAATATGTTTAGTATGGATCTAAATAAAAAGTTTTTTTTTTTATTTGGAATATTCTTAGCATTTCTTAAATATTAGAAAATTGTTAAGAAGAATGCTAATCCTTTTTTTTTATTATTTTAACTATATACCTGTAAGACTTAACATCTATTAAATGCAACCTGAATTGCAGGGCACTAGTTTTTTTTTGTTGGCACAGTGAATTTGAGAATTAGGTATTTGATCTCTCATTCCAACCCACAAGCATCCCACAAGCGGTATCCAATTCAAATTGGAGGTATAGAAAAGGATACGTCTAAGTTAGAGTCAAGTACTATATCTACCTCGCCATTGCCCCCCGCCATTGGCCCCTTAATAGGAATCAGGCTGTTTAGAATTTTGCGCCACTACTGATGTAAATGATGTTAGCATGATACATACCTACTTACTTAACATTTTGCTAATATTAACGCTTTGCTAAAATGTTAAAACACATTTTAACTAGCATTTTAACTATGATACTTTAAACTTATTTTCCTGATAACCACCAGCAAAACGCGCCTAAAAGATTGGAAAATCTAAGCGCACTCAACTCTTTGGACTTTGTAAATGTCAAAGTGAAATGTATAAACGCTGCAAAATATAAAATAGCCTCTGTGAACTAAATTAAGAAATCGATTACAAGTTCCAACTTGTTCTGCACTTATAGAAACGACAAATCTTTTTAAAAAGGAATGTGTCACAATTTTGTAATTAATAAGGATCGTGTGAATAAACAATCCTTTTCAAAAAGAAGAACTTTTAGAGTAACGCTCATTTAATGTAAATTACCTAACTAACTATTATTTACTTACCAGCAAATCAATTATTATTTTAATAACAAAATAAATCTGATAGCTTAGGCTGGCAATTCACGACACAAAATAACTGCGCAAACTGACATTTCACATAAGTCGGCTTGTGCAAAACAGTATATAAGTAAACTGCACAGTTCTCAGTTTTAAAAAGTTTGTATTCAGAAAGCATATGTTCAAAATGAGCTCTCTATCAGGGTTACTTTTGGGACACCTTTGCGCCATTTTGGCTCCTTTTTAAGATCTGTACCCCAGGACGCGACTTTTGTAAAATAGTCGAAAATTGACTCCTTTTAAAAATTCAGGACTCTCTTTAACAATTTAAATAATTTTGTTTTCGTTGAAAACTTCTGAATTTGCTCGGATTCTTCTCTGAATTCAGCCCTTTGTGAACTCATTCAAATCTTTGTCTACATTTTCTCATGCTTGACCTACAACTGCATGTGTCTTGTCTGTGCACTAGTGCATTAATTCCATTCTTATAACAGATTACAGTATACACAATACAGATACCTATGTACCTACAATCTCCATTTGTTCAATTTTGCCAATCCATGTTTTCTACCCTAAATGTTTTAGAAGATGAGCAGCTAGGTGATTGGTTTCCTGGCCCAATTTTAGTTCAGATCTATAGGTAAAATATTTTCAACAATTAATATTTTAAATTTTTAGTTATAAACTGACTTTGTTAATTTGTTTTACATATTATAAAGAAAACTGAATTGTTTATTTATTTATAAGTAAATAAATAAATTAATTGTTTTAAGTTGTAACGTTTATTTATATTGAAAAAAATATTGTTTTGTTATTTTTATAAAATATATAAAAATATATTTGTTGATAGGATGCGTTTTTATTATAGTTTTTAAGGGACTCTAGGACTACCTTTTTGGACTCTTTCAGAGGTAACCCTGCTCTCTAGAGCCGGCTGTTCTTTACAAAGTTCTAGGAACTCGCGCCAGAACTTTTGTTCATCAGCCATTTTAAAAACGAAATAATGTCTACTGCGTAAATACAATTTTTCCACTGAGCGGTTGCATAGTTTTTGACATTTACGATACAAATAACTGCACAAATTTAAGACTTGAGCAAAAATATTAAAATTGTTTGATTTTTACACAGTTAACAGCACAAATCACACAAACAATCCTATTCACAACACAATTAAATTGCGCAAGCCCCAGTTTGCGCAGTTATTTTGCGTCGTGAATTGCCGGCCTTAGTCATGATTGAGAATTTTTAAATCCTCAGTTATTTTAAAAATCCAATGAAAGCTGCAACTGGTTCCTTACTGTGATGCAGGATCCAACCGTTATTTATTTAGCTATAATAATGAAATTTCTTTACTATGGTACATTAATACTTACAACAAATGCATTGGTCTTTTTTGTTTTTATTAATAAATAAATTTTATTTTTGAATTTGTGTGTTTGCAAGTTTTTATACATTTAAAAGAGCACAGTTCCTATAATATTTGTTCTTTGTCAGTGTGTACTATTTTATTTAAGCGTTCAGTACAATCGAAAAAAGTCAATTTCTATCACTGATATATCACCTTTTTCGTAAAATGGTTTAAAGCAAGCAAAAAACAAACTTTATTTTCGAAAGTATTTTAGGTAAAAATTGTGTACCTACATAGTTTTGCATGTTATTTCCGTGTGATGCCCTTAAGTTCCACAATACAATAATAATAATATATTGACAAATGGCAATCCTATTACTTTACATTTTTTATGTATATGCGATCGAGTGCAGTCAGTAGCAGTGTCACCACTTCAAAAAATAAAAGCGAAGTAAATTTTACCCAAAAAGTGAAGTAGATTCATGAAAAGGGAAGTAGATTTCAAAACCATAATTTTAATAATAGGTATATTTAATTCCAAATAAGTTTTATGTATTTATCAACAGCAACAGAACATTTAAAAGGCGAATGAAAATAGTAATAAGAATAACCTTGCTCAACCTCTTCTTCAATGTCCACTGAAGTCACCACCGACACTTAATTCTTACAAATTTTGGGAAATTTTGCTTGTTCAGATCTTTTTTTGGAAAAAAATATTAATGGTGCACAACGATATTTTTATAAAATTGTACTTTTGCCTACGAATTTTTATCCATTTCTTAGTTTAGATAAGATTTATCGCATTCAGTTTTTAGCACAGACAGACAGGAACGAAAGTAAACACAAACGCATTCACCCCCATCACAGAGTCCCTCGTAGCAAAGTTCCGAATGTTTTGTTACGCTACGAATACGAATAAATTCGCATCATAAGCCCTAAACGGAATCTAAACATCATTGCCTCACAGCAACCCATTTTTCGGAGTTTCAAATTCATCGGACTAACGTCAATATATGAGAAATGGAATTCAATTTTTGTTCTTAATCTTTTGACAATTTAATTGTTTTGTTAATCAGAAATGGATTTAATAGGAATTTTGGAATATCCTTGGGCGATTTCAGGATTTTCTTGGAGCATTTAAAAAAGCCTTTTATATTGAATGTCTTTTGTAATTGCTTTGTTTGCCCTTTGAAAATTAGAATTATTATATATTTTCACATTAATATTCGCAATAAACTTACATTTCTATTTTAGTTCAACAGGGTACTATGAAAATAACTGTTCGTAGAAAAAATAGTCAAACTTCTTATTTATTCGGGGCTAATGAAGCCAATTTTCCCGAACTCAGAATTTCATAGGGAATATTTTTAGTACGACGGGGGCTATAATACATTTGTTCGGGATTCGTAGTACGAATATATTACGACGGGGCCTGAGGCTGATTAATTTTTTTCTTGTTTTTGTTTTAAAGAAAATTGAAAGGAAAAGGAAAACGTCAGAAAAGTGTAATAATTTTTTTTGTTTGGAGTAAAATGTTAGATGCAATTTATTCTTTTGAAATGTGAATCTGGGCTTAGATGAAAGAGTGTAAAACATTTTTTAAGAAGGTATGTAATTTGTTTGAAGTATTCAAGTTATCTTTGTTTAAATTAAAGTGGATTAAAAACGGAATCCTAAAAGTGAAGTAAATATAATGAATTTAACAATAGTGCAAAGTAGGGAGCAGATTCTTTTTTTTCTGAAATTGAAGTTAATCTACTTGAATTGAATTAAAGTGGTATCTCTGGTCAAAAGTTGTTTGTTTTTCTTTTGTTTATTTATTTACTTCTTTGTGTGTTCTCTCTTCTTGTTTCTCACTTCTCTTGAAACTTGATCACTTTAAATCCTCTCTCAACAATGATATCGTTTCGCTGAGAAAAGAGATTTAATTTTATTGAATATCACCCAGTGTTACCGTTGTGTGAGTTTATTCGAATTTTTGTTTGTTTATTTTTTGTTTGAAAAAAGCACGTCGTCATTGCTGTTTTGTATTAATTTTTTTTTAATTTTTAAATAAATATGTATCTATGTATTTATATCATTAAAAAAATCCTATATTCCATATGTATGTAGGTGTTTTCTAATAGGTATTATAATGTCATTTTTTTTGGCAATCCGGAATTCTTCTCCGATCCGGGATCCCAAATGAACACTTTTATGTGATCCTGACGATCATAGAGAAACTAATTATTAATTAGTAATTATTTTCTCTATGCTGACGATTCTGAATTTTAATGAGATTACATCTATGAAAATAATTGTGTACGTGAGAATTTTCAAATTCAAAAAAATGTTTGTTGCACAATTATAATACAAAAAATGACAACAGTCGAGTTTGACGTTCAAATATATGAATGTGTGAGTGCTTCTGGTTCCAATTCTTATTTCAAATCCAGAAGCAAAATTCCCTTCTTTTCAGAATTAGAACTGTCATTTTTTCCCAAGTGAACGCTTTCAGAAGAGTCCGTAAGGCTTCCGGATTGCCAAATAAAAACGACATAGACGACAGTCAACTTTATTGAAAAATTGTCGGTTCTTGAGGAAATAGATGAAAACAAAACACCGCTGTTGTGTCAAGTTTGAAGTTACAAGTAGGAATGTCATATGCATAGCTAAAAAGGTTACTTTTCCATTACGAGCGAGTAAAGTTAAAACTGACTTGATCTGTCAAAGGGCATTATCTAATTACTTTAAAAGGTAAGTTCAAATAAATTTGAAAAATGAATAATTATTTTAAACATTTGAAAATGAAATCGATACAACAAGCGAACAATATTGTGGCAATACATTTTGTATTAAGGTCAGCGCGTTCAGTTGACTCGGATGGTAAAATCTTTCTTTGTGTCACGTACATGGTGTGTACGCGACGTTGTGGTGTTAGAGTGGAAATTGATTTTATTATGACGTCACATAATAATCGCGTACCGTCTAATTATCGCATCATAATTGTTGTTTGTTATAATTGTAGGAATAATGAAAATGAAAGTCGAAGGTAAAGGTTACTCAGTAACGATTGAAATTTGCTGATGATGGGCTGCATGTCGGCTCGAAATGCATACAATTAAAATTGTTTTTAAATAAATTCGTTGGTGTTTTTATTTCTATTTTCAATTTTTAAATTTTTTGCTGTAGTCAATAAAGGAATTTTTTTCAATCACTTCACTAGAATCTAGTGTTTACTTGTTCGATTGGAATCCCGAATCGGAAAGTTCTTCCGGATTACCAATCGAAAAGGACTAGTATAATAGCATACCTACATTCAATAAATTAAAAACAAAATAATAGAAACTATTTCAAATATTAAAAAATTAAAATAAAACAATCTAATTAAATTGAAGCATTGAACAAATAGGATTTATTTAATTATATAAGCATTGAACAAATAAGATTTATTACGAAAAACAAAAACTGATGAGCGAAATAATTTGATTATGTTCAATATTATTTAAAAAAAAATGTTAACCGATTTAATATTTCCGTTTCATTTGGTTTTACTTAAGCTTTCTACCTTTTTATATAAAAAGTAAGATTGGGCTAAATTTCTCACTAGATGGGCTCAAACGCCTGTGTCATTTTAATGCAAAAAGTTTCTGATATAAAACCCACAATAAATTCCTTCCCATAAAAATATATTCGAAATTTATCTGAGGTATAATTCTTCTCCTCTTAAAACTAAAATAAGGTAAGAAAAGAACTAAGAACACCCCTCAATTTAATTCCCCTGCTGTTAAAATTATTATAGGACGCATTACAGTATTCAGCTTATTATTTTTCCCCTTTCATTAAAATTGTTATATTTAGTGAATGTTCGAAGTTTTATGGGAAAGCTAAAGTGGGTTCCCATTTCTCAAACAAATATTTTATAGTAAAATGTTATCCAGTTTTTCAAAATATACCTGCTCCGAAAAATAAACTTACCTCAGCATTGAATTCCCTTTATAAATTGATTCCTTTGAATTACCTAACAGTTCCTGTTTATTCTGAGTTCGTCTCTATTTTATTCTGCAATACGTTTGGTTATTAGAATTGGTTGGAAAATCAATAATAAAGAATGTGTAGGTACCTACCCCAAAATTCTTTGACTGTAATTCTTTTTTTTGTCACGTTTGGGATACATAATATTTGGAGCAACATATAACCGAAAGAAACGGTCAATATCGCATAACTCGGCAGACCTTACCCTTCAGAAAAAGCCACTTACATATTATATGTACTGTAAAATGTACAGGTATGTGCCAGCTTAAAAACCGAGACAAAATTACAAAACTGGACCCCTGGACAGACGAAAACGGCGGTTGATTTGAATCATTGATTTTTATCAAACATGAAATTACAACGAATAAAATCCAATATGTCCAGCCGTCAATTATAATGGTACACACTTTTGATTAATTTTGTCGATAGCCATTGGAAACGGTTTGGTTTAAAAACCTGTATTTTTTTTTGAAAACCTTCTTTAACTATAAATGTACCATACAACCGGTATTATAAGTTCCATATAATCTAGCTTCTTTTTTAACTCCCAAAGTGTTGCATTTGAAGTCCAAGAATGTTAAAGTATAAGTTACTAGCAAAATATTGGGCGTTTTCATAAATGCATGGTTGCGAAAGTCCGACGAATGTATAGCACTCAAGGTACAAATAATAAATGTCAGTTTCATAAATGTAAAACGCAAGAAATATAAAAATAGAAACACATAATATAATGCAAACATTTTTCTTTATTGTTCAAATCTGTCTTTCCGCTATAAAATTCAAAGTTGAACTCAAGATGAAAAATACAAATGAGAATGGAAAATTTGGAAATTTTCACTTTCGGAACGAAATGCAGAGTAGGGACCCCAGAACCCTACTCTGCATTTCGTTCCGAAAGTGAAAATTTCCGAAAACGAATATTTTGTAATCTCTATTTCAAAAGTGGAATGAAATCTACTACTTTCGGAATGTCACCACTGGTCTACAAGTAATTTTCTG
Source organism: Philhelius pedissequus (assembly GCA_910595825.1). NCBI lineage: Eukaryota > Metazoa > Arthropoda > Insecta > Diptera > Syrphidae > Philhelius > Philhelius pedissequus. The sequence goes on from OU343163.1 coordinate 34,967,940, forward strand.
AAGGAAAACAAAGAAGTGTTCTTTGGAACTCTGTTCAACGGAGTATCAAGACAGATGACGCAAATCAGAGAAAGTGTTTATAAATACATATAAAAATGCATGTGCATAGTTTTTCTGACGTTAATATGATCGCAACTGCATTTATGAAAGCCCCCATGTCTGCAAAGCTCCTGGTTTCGAATTAAAAAAAATATATATGGTCGGTAAGCTTTATAAGATTTTGAAAATGAATTTAGTAAAAAAAAACGCAATTGGAAAAACTTCCAACACCCAAAAAAAATCAATTGCCAATTTGTTTCAAAAAACTAAACCGTTTTTAATTTTGTATTTTATATATTTTAAATTTAAATTTAAATTTTCTTATGTCACACTTTAATTTATGTTTTCTACACGAAAAAGGAAACAGCAAAATCAACAACACAGCATTGTGCACTTTTTGTTTTTTTCAATAAAGAATGCAAATACTACATAAATAACATGAGGTTTCGTTTTTTTTTGTTTTTTTTTTCTTTTAAATCTTGATCATTTTACAAAGCTAACATATTTAAACATTATTTTTTGTTGCCAGTTTTGTTATTTTATTCAAGATCATCAATAATAACTCCACCAACATGCCCCTCTCCAAAACCGCTAGGAACAACATCGGACACAGAACTGCTGGCTGCAACTAATCTTGGTCCTTTTTCTTCTTCTGCTTCGGCTGTTGCACGACTACCGAATTCTTGCATTTTCATAATAAGCATTCCAAAAACTTGAGCCGGCAGTGATGTTTGTAAGACTTGCAAAAGTCTAGCGGGTTGTCCGCAAACAACAATAGCGTTTGCTAAATGCTCGACGCCACTTTCGAATTCGCCTTGACCAATAAGGGATTCGCCCAATTGAATTTCTTGCAAGAAATATCTGTAAATACACAATAGTGGTAAATTAGTTCGGATTCCAAATAGTTATAATAACAATATTTATACTCTACATACAAAATTAATTACAGGAATAATAATTAAAGACAAACTTAATAATATCTAAAAAAAAAAAAGGTGAAAGTTTTGAATGCAGCTGCCATGGTTCCCTTTTTAACACGTGACAGACAAGCGTTTTACGATTGTCAAATATCAATAATTGACAATTGATACTTATTGAATTTTAATTTTTAACAATCCAATTGCAGAGTTTTGATCATAGGGGAGATGTAGACTCTTCTGAAGTACAAGAAAATTGGTAGTTTATCAATGAAAGCTTAATCACTTTGTCAATAAATTGAGACTCCAGTAAAAAATTCAGCCAGGGTCATTATTTCCAATGATATACCCTTTTGCATATCCCTTCTTATGCCCTAAACAGATGTGCAACTTTTTCACATGCAGCGAAAATAAATTACACATGTTCTTATGAGGGTTCACACATTCCAATGTCTCTATTTTTAAATTGGCTGCCAAGTTTCATTGCAGCCACAACAGCAAAGAAAAAAAATCTGAAATAATTGGCCTTTGGCATTGCTCATATTGACTTAAAAAAAATATTTTTTGTTTTAGGATTTTAAAAATGGAAGAAAATCTATGAATTGGTTTAGGAAAATAAATTTATATATCATAAGCTCTTGTTATAAGAATCTTTATGATTGAAAAAATGAGCCTACGAATTTGTTTTTCCTCTTTTAATTCATTAATATTCATTTTTAATAAATTTAAATTCTTTTACCCCAGAATGACTGTTCTTATAGGGCGCGTTCAGATGTCGAGATAGGTTAATATCTATATAAGTTCCTGAACACCCAAAACCGGATAGATTAAATTTGTAGATTTTCGTGCATATGTTATTAAATTTCTCATGGGATACAAGAGTGTACAAAAATGTTTCGAATAGCTTGAGATTTATATTTTGGTAGCAGCTATTTTGTCACCAGCTGTGGTTTTAGACGGGATTACAACAACACCAACCTATACGGATAGCTATGTATCGATTTCTAAATGCGGACATAATTTTGGCAAAACTATGCATCATAAATGTCAAAGAGTATGCACATGTGTTTCGGGCGCAGCGTTGTATGCAGCGATGCGTGCAGACATGCTGCACATCTGTTTTAGCCATTACTGAAAGAAACAATAGGATTGTTCGTTGAACTTTACCCAGGGTCGACCTAGGTTTTTTTTGACAACCCCAAGAATTGTCAAAAAAAAAACGTGTTTTCCCGTTCTCAAAAAACACCCGAGGGTCATTAATTTTATGATGCAGAAAAGCAAGCAATGTCATTTAATAATTAAAACTTGAAATATGTTGAATTTAAGTTCTTAGTACATACGAGTATTTGTTGGCCCTATGCACAATCCACAAATTCAAAGGTTTCCATTTTGAATGTATGTGTCTGAAAATTAATTTGAGTATTCTTTTATTTCCATTTTAAAAATAACAAATCAAATCAGATCTCATGTGACTTTGACGTTTATTCATTTCCCTCAACTTGCCCCAGATAAAAACCTAGATCAACCTCAGGGCGAGTTGAGGGCGATCCTAGGTTTCAAAAAACAAAGAATTTGTTTATCAGGGTGACTTCAGGTTTTTCAAAAAAACGCTTTAGGGCGACTTCAGGATTCAACGAACAAATGAGTTTCGCGTTGTCTCAATATATTTTGAACTAAAATGTAGTGGAACAGGTATTACGAAACTTAAAAAGACAAAAAACGATTCCTAAGAAAATGGTAATCATGACATGGTATTGATATTTTTGTATATACATATAGTGCTACTGTACGTGTGTATGTGACTGAACTCCTGCTAAACTTTTGGACCGATTTGAATGAATTTTTTTGTATGCAATTGGGTGGCGCTCCAGATGGTTTGGATCAGCGTTTTCCAACAAAGAATATCCCAGTGCTCCGCGGAATTTTTTTTTTTAATTAATAGACAATTTCTTCATTGTCAATGACATCCCATAGTTTAACTGCGTGGATGTGTGCGCTCCAGAATAAAACAAAATCTCAAAGAATGCAGTAGTAGCCATTGCGTTCTATATCGCCATGCCCTTGCAATGAAAAAAATTGCCACTCTTCTTAAAAGTTGTCTTAAACGACAGCGTGAAAATAATCAACTTCACTTGAAATCACGGCCTTAGAATACAAGGCTATTCAAAGTATTGTCCGATGACATAGGTAGTCTACATACGTCTCTAATCCTTCACGCAGAAGTAAGGTGGCTTTCTCGTGGTAAATGCCTTTCACATGAGTGCGACCAACGAAGGACGAATAAACGAATAAATTCAATTTAAAACAATTTACCAACCTAAATTCTTCACAAATTCTTAACAAAATTGTAGAAATATAATTTATATTAATGTTAAGATACAAAAATTTACTTGCCAAAACAAGATAAATTTGAGAAAACAATATTGGTCGTCGAGAATTGCCCCTGATATTTACGAACAATCAAACTCTGTACGTGTTCCACATACCATCCACACTTAAACGAATAATTTGCTTGTCGCGTCTAATCTCAAAATCAGACTTTCAACTTAATTCGTTGGTCTTTGGTCGCTCTCATGTGCATAGTACTTAAGACCCTGGCGCGGCTTTTCGAAATGAAGGCTGAAGTCAGAAGCTCCCTTATTAACGACAACTTTGATTTGGGAGACAGGTTGTGTAATGAGGTTTGGCGTATCTAGCCGATGTATTTACATAAATAAATAAATGATTTGAGTGTATCACTTCAGGGAAATTCAATAACTGATAAACAGAAGCATTTAACAATAAAATCAATTTTTATGGGTTGCAGACCCATACTCTGCCGCGTTGAGCAAGCCTGCGTCTCTGACATCATTGCAGTTTGAGTGCTTGATTGATTTGGCATCAGATTCTCTTCGATGAAGGCAGATTTTGAAACGAAGAAGTCTTTATCAGAATTCTGGTGTATGCTGAAGGACGAATTCAAAATGTAGACTGATAAATCCAAAATAATTCTTCTGCCATTTGCAACAACATACATGTGCGAATCAGGATTCGCAAAACAAAATATAGATCCCGTCTCGATGCAGAGCCAGATATTCGGTTGCAGTTGTCCCAAATTCAACCAGATATACCAGCATTATGCAGAACAAAGCAGGCACCTTATTCTCACTAAGAAACTTTCTGAGCTATTTATTGAAAGCTCATCGAACGAAGACCGTATCATCGAGATCCCAATGTTCGGGTTCAGGATACAATCGTGGCTGTTGCATCGGCAAAACAGGCAAATCCAAGTGTTTCGACTCGAAACTTATCGGGCCAAATTGGAATTAGCAGACGGTCATTACAACGGATACTTCATGATGACTTAAACTTGTTTCCGTACAATGTCCAAATTACAAGCAAGTTAAACCCTCAGGATTTGCCTGTTCGCCTGGAATTTTGCCGAAAAATGATTGCAATGGCCGAAGAAGACAACACATTGATAAATTTTCTGTTCATGTCTGATGAGGCCCATTTTTTAAACGGCAATGTTAACAAGCAAAATTGCAGTATATGGAGTGAATCTAATCCAGAAATGCTCCATGAGACAGAACTGCACCCAGAACGAGTCACTGTGTGGTACTCAGTTTCATCAAGGTGTATTGCCGGACCATACTTCTTTGAAGAAAACGGTGTAACACAAACTGTCAATGGGCACCATTACTTAAAGATGTTGAAGAGTTTTTTTACCCAGAACTTCGCCGAAGGCGTATCCCTTTCAGCAGGATTTGGTTTGAACAAGATGGAGCAAGTGCACACGTAGCCACACAAGTTATTGCGGAGCTCCAACGAAAATTCCAAAACAAATTGATATCCAGAAACTGCACTTTCCGCTGGTCCGCAAGGTCACCTGACCTGACTGCAAAAGACTTTTTGTATGGGGTTATGTCAAGCAGGAAGTGTACAAAACGAAACCCAGGAATTTGACTGAATTGAAGATGTCCATTTAGACAATAATTGAGGGGATCCCAATTTCAACCCTTCAGGCAGCAATGAACAATTTTCTGATCAGATGCCGCATATGCGTGGATGAGCGTTTGCGGTCTAACATCTTTAAAAACCATTAGTTATTTAAAATAAAATTTAATTTTTAATCCAATAAAAAAAAATTAATGAAATACATCCATTAAAATAAAAGTTGTTTCAATTTCTTATTGTAGCACGATTCGTGCGCCACCCTGTATATTATATATTTTAAAATATTATTAATTTTCTTAAATTGACATTTTTTTTGTGTTTTCGTTAAAGTTACTTGTTTTACTTGAATTTGATAGAATACATATATAAAAAACATTTAATGCATTTTCTACATAAACATAACTGCGATAAATAGCATATAAGTGCTCCCTAAGGAATTTTCCACCTGAAAAGTGCTCCGCGACTAAAAAAGATTGGGAACCGCTGATTTAGATTAATAAAAGTTCTCGAAGAACTTCCTACAAACGGTTGATAGTTTTACAAAATATAAAGATATAAATATTAATCATAAACCTCGGTTTACATATTCTCTTAAGGCTCAGAAAATTGAAAAGGTTTTGAAATACGAAACGCTAAGAACAAATACATCATCAGAAAAAAATTTTAATATGTGGTGATCAAAAATCAATGTGGACAACGTTAAAGCTCTTCGTTTTAAAAGAAAGTAACAAAAATCCGTCTGTAAATATCGAAACATGATGTTTGTTGATGACCCGGTTTTCTTTCCAGCTTTCCCTTTTTGGGATCACTATTGGTACGGCGGGTTTAAAATCAATGATCGGTGAGATATGGTCTGTTTGAATTATCGTATTTATAAAACTTGTTATAGTGCTGTGACCGTCATGGCCCATTTTCCAATTCTTACACTCTCTTAGTGCCGCCAACTCTTTCCTAAATAGGTCAAGTGTGGCCAAAGAAAGGGAAGTTTTAAGGGCTGCGATTGGTGTAGTTCTCAGAAAGCTGGTTGTACCTACACACGCCAGTCTTTGTATTGGTTGTGGCTGTGTACATCCAATGTATACTTTTGGGACTTGGACCATACATGTGTAGAAAGCTGTTGTATCTTTTTTCTCTCTTTCTTGTATGTTCTTTTTCCAGTTCAGTTTACGATCTATAACTAGACCTATATATTTGCCAGTAATGTGTAGCGTCTTCCCATATATGATGATAATGAGTTATTTCATGTTATGTTTTTAGCATGGATTTCTTCCAATATGGTGTCACAATGGATCTACATTGATCTAAATGTGGCGGTAACAAGATCAACTGCTTATAAGTCCTATAAGTGACATATATAACCTAAAAAGTAACTATCATATTGTTCCTACTCTACCTTTTCGGACTACACTTTTTAGGAACTCATACGCCATTGTATCTCATAGGCTTTTCAACAAGCTCCCTGAGAATATACGAAGCATTAGAAATAAATCAATGTTTTTAAAATCTATTAAATGGTTGCTTCATCAATGTAACATTTTTGAAATCGAAACTTTGCTAAACTATATTGCCTGATTCAATTTTATTGTACATACATTCAATTTTATCTAATTGTACTCTCCCTTTGTGAATTCTATGGTGTCTGGTCATAACAGCAAAAGTCAATTTTTTTTTGAAAATGAGTTAAGTATTTAGAATAATTTTTAAAAAAATCTATTTTCGTTTAGTCTTAACAGCATAACTTTTTTTTTTTTGTAAGAAGAAATGTAAAAACAATACAAACGCATGTACGTAGGTATTGCTTTTGTTCTTTTTTTTGTGGACTCTGATTTTAATTTTAATTTTTGTTTTTTTGTGACCTTTAGTCCAAATTATGCGTTTCGCCCAGGTACTACATTTGGGCTTATCAGTTAGATGCTGTAGTACCCTTCTAAGACGCAAAATATTAGTCGATTGCTACCGACTATAAGGGTACTACAGCATCTAACTGATGAGCCCAACTGTAGTACCTGGGCGAAACGCATAATTTGGACTAAAGGTCACAAAAAAAAACAAAAATTAAAATTAACAGCAGAACTCTAAGAAAACTGTTTCCAAAGATATTCAATGGTCCTAACCAAACTTAACTCCATTTTATAAAATAATGTTTGGTCATAATGGCATAACTCAACTTGTGCTGTTTTGACCAAACAAAAATTTTTAAATTTAAATCAGTGTATGATCAAAACAACATAACTCAGTTTCTTAATTTTTTACTGGTACTATGAATATGGCAAGTTATGGATTCGTAAATAAAATTAAACTCGATGTTTTGATTAAACTAAACATTAAGATGATGGAGAACAGCAAAAAATTGTTTCCCGTATGTCTCTCTGTCCTTGAGTATACAGCCTAAGCGATTGGATGAATTTGCTTCAAACTTGGTATACATATTGTTTTTTTCGTAATACATAGACGTTTTTTTTTCATTTTTTTAAAATGAAAAATAACGGTACCTGCCATACATTTTTTTTGCCAAAAAGAAAAACCTTATTTTTCTCAAAAACGGCTGCAACGAATTTTATTAAAAAAAAATCAGTTCATTAATACAGGGAAGCAAATTGTACGATCTTATAATCTTTTTTTTTGTGAAATAAATGCTTATTTTTGCTTTTCGATTTTCTGGAAAAGAGTTTATTTGATTGTTTTGAATTTTTTATGAAGAAACTTCTAAAAAGTTTAAACACTAATTTAATAGTGTATTGTTATTTAGTACGTTTTTAAACATTATCTTGAATAGTTCAAAAACTATTTTCCTAAAACAAAACAAAAAACAACGGTATACCTCCATACAAATGTTAAAAAAACCGTTAAGAAAAAAAATTATTTCTCAAAAACAGCTGCAAGAATTTTGATAAAAAAACTCTGTGTTCTTAAAATAAAATAAAATACATACATGTACTAACGGGTGATTTTTTTGCTACTTGGTTTTTGACGTTTATATTTTTCACAGATCACACATGACAAATTCCACGAACATTTGACATTTCGATTCAGTATTGTTTGCCATTTCCTCATGAATAGACTTACGCCTGAATAACGTTTGCAAATTATTGAAATTTATTATCAAAATTCGTGCTCTGTGAAAAATGTGTTTCGCAAGCTACGTCCGTTTCAGCGACGAGGCTCATTTTTGGCTAAATGGATACGTGAATAAGCAGAATTGCCGTATTTGGAGTGAAGAGCAGCCAGAGGCAATTCAGCAGCTACCAATGCATCCCGAAAAATGCACTGTTTGGTGCGGTTTATGGGCAGGCGGCATCATTGGGCCGTACTTCTTCAAGGACGATGAAGGCCGCAGGGTTACGGTCAATGGAGAAAGGTACCGTTCGATGATAACAAATTTTTTTTTGCCGAAAATGCAAGAATTGAACTCGGTCGACATGTGGTTCCAACAGGACGGTGCCACATGCCACACTGCACGCGAAACCATGCATCAATTGAGAGGCGAATTTGGTGAGCAGTTGATCTCACGTTTTGGCGCAGTCAATTGGCCACCAAGATCATGTGATTTGACCCCGTTAGACTATTTTTTTGTGGGGCTATGTTAAGTCTATTGTCTATGGGGACAAGCCAAACACGATTGCTGCCTTGGAAGCCAACATTGAACGCGTCATTGGTGAGATTCCGGCCGAAATGTGTGAAAAAGTTTGCCAAAATTGGACCTTCAGAATGGACCACCTGAAGCGTAGTCGCGGGCAACATTTAAGTGAAATTATTTTTAAAAAGTAAATGGCAGAATTTGATTTATCGATCCAAATAAAAATTTCATTCACTTTTTACAAGTTTCTGTGTTTTTTTGAATTTTCAAAAACCAAGCTCTTAAAAAATCACCGTTTATGTATATTTATATACAGGATGTCCCGTTAGGTACAAGTAATCCTTAAAAATCATATGAATCGTATGTATATATATTGCACCTAAATTATAAAGTTATATGCATTATTATATGTACATCATTTACATATCAAGGTTCCATCTACATATGTGTGTAGCTACATATTATTCTTCTAAGTTACATAATTAAAATCCAAAATCTATATTTAAATATGTAACGGGTCCGCCATCTAATGTTTTTTTTCAACTAGTGCTTATTTCGTGAATGGTAACACTTAGCTCATGCCTGATTTATCCTTCCGCTGAACGAATATGGTTGTGTATATCGGATATATATCACAGTTAGTGATATATATCCGAAGAGTACAGACGTGTGTCAATCAAACGGAGTAAAATCAAACGTATTTTTGCTTTATATTAACGAGTATTACGAGTTTAAATATTTTCCGGTGCGCAAAATTAATGAACTTATGTGTACTGGAGTTTAAAACTCTAAAATATAGTTAAAATGGAGTGTTTTAAGTGCAAACATGTAATTACTGGGGAATCTGGAATAGAATGCGCCGGCATATGCGGTAAAATATTCCACCAAAAAATTGCATGTAGTGGTCTCGACCGCTATAGCAGTGGGGTATTAGACACAAACACAATGGTGAAATTTATATGTGATGACTGTGTTATGTACATACACAATGTAGATTTAGCGGTGCGAGATGTACAAGAAATTGTGAAAAACAATGGAAACTATTTAAAAGAATATAAAAATGAATTTGAATTATCTTTAAAAAAAAGTGAATTAGAAATTAAAGGACTATTAGAGGCAATTGAAAACAGATATTTTGATAGGCTTCAAGAAATGAGAAGTATTCAAGAGTCTTGTGAAAAAAGTGTAAAAGAAATGGGAAAAATAAACAAATACAGTGAATCATTTAAAACTCAGAGTGACAGAATATGTGAGGATGTTAAAAATATGGAAAATGAAAATCTAAGTGCTGTTAAGAATGTAGTCAAGGAAATTAAAGATGACCTAGTCAAAGAGTTTAAAAATATGAGTGAGAAAACAAAAACAATACCAATACAAGCAAAAGCTACATACGCTGATAAAATTAAAGAAAAGAATAATGTGGTGATAATTAAACCAAAAGAAAATCAAGACAATAACAAAACAAGGGATGTTATAAAAAATTCTATAAATCCAACAAATATGCAGTTAAAAATAAATAAAATGAAAAATATTCAAAATGGTGCGGTTGTTATTAAAGGAGATGAAAGTTCGGTAAAAAAAATTGAAAATGCTTTCAAAGAAAAACATGGGGATAATTATAATGTCAAAATACCAGTACGAATAAAACCGCGTGTAATTATAGTGGGTGTGAAAGAGAAAGTTAGTGAAGATGAACTAGTTAAATCTCTTAAAAATCAAAATGCGTTAAGTGAATACGATATCAAGTGTATACATATATATCTGTCGCCAAAAAATAATTTCTATAATGCAATTGTTGAAATGGAAGGTGTTGCCTATGCAAAAGTTATTGAAGGTACGAAAGTAAACATTGGATGGGATAGGTGCCGAGTATATCCCCATACAAATGTAATAAGGTGCTACAACTGTTGCGGTTATAACCATTCAGCAAAAATATGCACTAATCAAAAAATTTGTGTTAGATGTACAGAAAACCATGATGTGAAAATGTGTACAAGTGAAGAAATTAAATGTATAAATTGCCACAATACAAACATCAAATTGAAAATGGACTTAAATACCTGCCATAAGGCAAATGATGTTAATTGTGCAGTTTATCAGAGAAAACTTAGAATAGTAGAGGAAAGAACTGATTACTAGCAACTAGATAATATAAGGTGTATATGTTTAAATGCAAGTGGTTTACTAAATAATTTTAATGAAATTGAAAGTTTAGTACGCGCTGAAAATGTTGACATTCTAGTTATAACTGAAACCCATGTTACTGACCCTGACGATTTAAACTTTGTTCAATTAGAAGGGTTTTACTACCCTATAAGCTGTGAAAGCGAATCCAGTCATACTGGAGGTGTGGTTGTATATGTAAAAAAATATTTGAAATGTAATATTTTGAACAAATATAAAGCCAGTATGCAATATTGGTGTATAATATTAAAAGTGCAATACGAAAGCTATCCTGTGATAAACCTTTGTGCGTTGTATAGATCTCCTAGCCCCTTATCATCTAAAAATGACTTTTGTAATGAGTTGGAAACATGGATAGAATATCTTCTTGAATGTGGTAATTTTATTATAATGGGTGATGTAAATATAGACTGGTTTGATGTTAATGATACTTATACAAAGCGTATTTCCAATATTGTTAATGATAATAATTTGAGTATGACTATTGATGAACCAACAAGAATAACATATAGTTCAAAAACGTTAATAGATTATGTGATAACTAACTGTACTGATATTGTAGATTCTAAAGTTAATAAAGACCTAAAAATTAGTGACCATGAAACAATCGATTTATCAATAAAAAACCAACATAAGAGAAATGACAAAAAGAAAATCAAATACTGTGTATATGACCAAAATGTTTTTCTGTTAAAATTGTCCGATATTCCTTTATTTAATGACTTTGATAATGATCAGCCATTTAGTCTAAATGTATTATGTGATCAATTTGTGTCGAATATTAAAGCGGTGGTTAATTCTATGATCAAAGAAAAGAATGTCCCATATGTAAATGCAGAGTGGTTTACCAGTGAAATAAATATTATGAAAAATATAAAAATTAGTCTCTACAGACGAGCAGTTTTAGGTAATGAGGAAAATGCATGGTTGGAATATCAACGTTATCGAAACTATTATAAAAAGACAATATGTCTAGCAAAATCCAACTTTATTAAAATGCAAATTGAAACTGCAAGCACACAGAAAGACATGTGGAGAAAATTAAAAAAGTATGTCCTAAAGAAAAATGATGATGCAATATCTAATGTGCAATTTGAAGACGGTTCTGTGATAAATGATAGTGCAATATTAAGTGTTAAATTCAATGATTTTTTCGTTCAGTCTATTAACGATATAACCAGATCTGTGATATTTTGTGACTATGTAAATTTACTAGAACATTGCAATATAGATTTTAAGTTCAAGACTATTACTCTAGAAAACATAAACAGTGCAATAGACATGATAAACAAAAAAAGAGATTTTAATTTTATGAGTGTTAAAATGTTTAAAGATTCCTTATCTATAATTGGCCCAGTATTAACAAGAATAGTCAATATATCTCTTAGTGCTGGTGTCTTCCCTCAATACTGGAAAGAATCACTTGTAGTGCCAACAAAAAAGGTCCCATATCCAAAAACACTTAGTGACTTTCGGCCTATAAACATGATGCCGTTGTATGAAAAAATTATTGAAAAATGTGTGGTGATTCAACTCCAACAACACTTAGAAGGGCAAAACCTTCTAGGTAGTTACCAATCAGGATTCCGAGCAAACCATTCATGTGAAACATGTTTAAATTTTGTGATAAACACATGGCGAAAAGAAATTGATGATAAAAATTTTGTAGTTGCGGTTTTCCTTGACCTAAAACGAGCTTTTGAAACTGTTGATCATAACATTTAAAAAAAAAAACTAAAGTATTTTGGAATAAAATCAACGGAGCTTAAGTGGTTTAAATCTTTTATCCAGGGAAGAACACAACGTACATCGGTGAATGGGAAGATATCGCTTCCAATTGATGTGAACATTGGTATCCCACAAGGCACAATATTGGGTGTGTGGTTATTTCTTATGTTCATTAACGATATGAGCAAGTGTGTACAAGCATCGAAGCTTATCCTGTTTGCTGATGATGGTCTGCTATATGTATCTGGCAAAAACTTAAACCATTGTTTAGAAGTATTAAATCAAGATCTAGAAAGAATAAATATATGGCTGAAGATGAACAGACTGGTGCTTAATGTTGCTAAGACTAAATGTATGGTGTTTCGATGTATTCCTGTTAATTTGTCTTATAATAATAATGTGTCTATTAATGTATCTATCAATAATGAACAGATTGAACAAGTAAAACAAATAAAATATTTGGGTATTGTATTAGATGAACATCTAAATTTTAACGAACACGTTAATTATATTTGTAAAAAAATATCTAAAAAAATTGGTGTGCTTAGAAAAATCAGGAAAAATATATCCATGAGTATGGCTACTAAACTATATAATGTATTAATCAAACCTCATTTTGATTATTGTGCCAGTTTACTTTATATGTGTCAACAAAGACATAAAAATAGACTGCAACTGCAGCAAAACAAAATAATGAGAATAATATTGAAATGTAATAGATATTCAAAATTCAATTCAAAATATGTTAAATTCACTGAAATGGTTAAATGTAAACCAAAGACTTTTTATGTTATCTATGATATTTGTGTTTAAAATTAAAAACAATATGTTTCCTGGTTATCTATGTGAAAATGTTATACTTGTAAATGAAGTTGTTGATTATAATTTAAGAAATAATAATGACCTTAGAATTGCTAGAACAAGAACTGTGAGAGGACAACGAACAATATTTTATATGGGTTTTCAAGATTTTAATAATTTGCCGCAAGAAATTAAAAATTTAACTAATTTTAAGTTATTCAAACAAAAACTAACTGAACATGTACAAAGTAGTTATTAATTTTATAATAAATTATAAAATGTTTGAGATAAGATCCAAAAAATGTAATATATAACTCCAATTGTAAAATGAAATTTAAATAGCTTTCGAAGCTAAATAAAATGCATTCCATTCCATTCCATTGAACAACGCTCGCTAAGTAGACCTGCGATCGACTTAGAGAAGATGCAGATTTTGCCAAAAAAATCATCTTTTCAGATGCAACTCCTTTTTGATCTTAGCGGGTATGTAAACAAGCAAAATTGTCGCATTTGGGGCACAGAAAACCCGCACGCATACATTGAAAAGCCAATACACCCAAAACGAGTCACTGTTTGGTGCGGATTTTGGCCCAGCGGCATAATTGGGCCATTTTTCTTCGAAAATGAGGAAGGAGTGGCCGTTACAGTCAATGGCGATCGTTATCGGGCCATGTTGAACGAATTTTTGTTCACAAAAATTGAAGAGGAGGATATTGGCAATATTTGGTTTCAACAGGACAGCGCTACGTGCCACACAGCCGAAGCTACACTCGATGTTTTACGCCCATTTTCAAAAAAAAACTTTATTTGGCTGACCCCTTGTAAGTAGGCACCTATATAACTATTTCTTGAATCATTCAATCGACAATTCATTATTCTATTTAAACCTGCATAGAATAACTAGACTACCTACATACTATCAACGTCAATGTTTATCTATATTAATATTCTTAGCTAAAAGAGCAAGTTCGTACGATCTAGTCGTGCATTGGCTTTTATTCTGCCCATGTAAAATTTTTTCTTAATGTCAATTTTATTCCTTTACTAAACCATCGTCTTCGATGGTTTAGCGAAGAACAAGTTTGTAAATATCAAATAGCAGAGATTCTGTTTTATTAATAACATTTTTTTACAATATATACAGATACCGCCCAACATGTGTCAAAAAGTGGTCGAAAATTACCTCAAAAGAATCGATACTTGCAACAATTCGCGTGGTGGTCATTTAAATGATGTAGTGTTTCACACATAATGTCAACGTTCAAACTTTATAATAAAAAAGAAATATGAACAAAATAGTTTGTGTTTTATTTACGTTTACTTTTGAAACCGCAAAATGGATAACCCATTATATAAAGGCCTTCTACTTTTCAATATTCTTCCTTATAGTGTGAAAATTATATCTATATTGAATGTATTTCAATCAAAAATTACCTATGTTCTTTATAATAGTGTAGTTTATTTCGTATGTGACCTTTTTGTTTAACTGGATAGAAACTATTTCCTGCGGGCTTTATGTCAATAAAAGATGTTATTTTTTGTATATTACGACGTTTCGAACATGTGTATGTTCTTCATCAGGCTTTATTTCTACGGATCAAGCATACAAACAGAAAATACATATATATATTATTACACCACATGATGTGGAATCTCAATTAACTTACAAAAGTTAAAAAAGTAATTATATTAATATTTTACAGAATATGTAGGTAGTTTACAATTAAAATTGTATGAAAAACTATTACAAACTAGAAAATGCAAAAACAAAATTTTAAAGTTCAATTGACAAGTATAAATCGTTTAACAAAATTACTTTTTAAGCACACACACAACAAGGAACAGACAGTCGTCATCGACCACGAACAAAACGTATTTAATTAAATAAACTTGCTGTTTCTCTTAATAAGCTGGCTGTATGCACTGCTTAAATTTTCACAATCTGAACGGCGATTCACAGTATTCTTTGTCTTAATAATGTGCAGCATCTCAAGTAAATATCTCTTAGCATGGTGTTTCTGTTTCTGTTTCATCAACCTCTCCTTTTGTGTTTGTGAAGAGGTGGTTACGAAGTGGATTTGCAGGTCTGAAGGCTTTTTCTTTGTTCCTTATGGGTGCTGATAGCATACGGTTAGAGAGGAAGGTAGTATAAAGAACTTCTATATAGGATCGGCTGAACATTTTGCGTGGGTGTTTTTCTTCTTTCTTGCCATGATTTGATATCAACTTGTTTATTAATTCGGATGGGAAGGAATTGGAGAATAGGGTGTTACGAATAATGTCGATCTTTTTATTTCGAAAAATTGTATCGCTGGTATTTAACACACGATTAAAAAAAATTTGGGCAGTGTTAATAATAACTCCTTTTGGTTGTTTTGAATTGTAATTGATGAGACGGCCGGAAGATGTCGGTTTTTTGTACCAATCGAACACAATGTGATTATTTTGTCTTATTACCTTTACATCAAGGTTCGCCCTGTTTTTCCACTTCTACCGTGAATTGTAACTTATTGTTGAATGAATTTAAAGCTGTTAGTATATTATTTACTTCAGAAGACTTAATTATAGCAAACAAGTCATCCACATATTTGGTTAAAATTTTTGGAGGAAGGACATATACATTGTCGCAGCGGATAACGGTTATGTGACTGTCGCCATTCACAAGGCCGACTACAGCTGAAAAATGAAAGACCTAATGGCCGATAGAGGGGTATACAGGGTTCTATGAAGCGATCCAACGTCAACATTACAAACGAAGAACAACGATTTTGTCAAACAGCTGTTCCAGAGTGACATCATATCAGAGTTTGAAAGAAACCTCATGACAACCTATACTGCGAATAGCCACAGAATTTATGGTCTACCTAAAATTCACAAGGAAGGTATGCCTTTGAGACTAATTTGTGCATCCAGTAGTGTTCACTGTTATGAATTATCTAAACTCATGGCAAAACTGCTTCAAAAAATCACCGAAAACTCTTTGTATAATGTGAAGAATGCTAACGATTTCATACATAGTGCCTCCACTAAGTGCAGATGTGGATGATATCCTGGTTTCGTTTGATGTCGTTTCATTGTTCACAAGTATACCTATACACTTGGTCTTGACAACTGTGGAGAAGAAGTGGAATCTTATAAAAGAACACACAAGAATAAAAAAGTCAAAGTTCATGGAGATGCTTCGCTTCTGTATCATTGACAATAATTATGTACAATTTAACGGTTTTACATACCAGCAGAAACAAGGTGTGCCAAGGGGTAGTCCAGTGTCTCCAGTTTTTGCTGATATAATCATGGACACATTGTTGGATGAAGAGAGTCAGTATCTTGTAAACAGAGAAACAGCATGCTAAGAGATATTTACTTGAGATGCTGCACATTATTAAGACAAAGAATACTGTGAATCGCCGTTCAGATTGTGAAAATTTAAGCAGTGCATACAGCCAGCTTATTAAGAGAAACAGCAAGTTTATTTAATTAAATACGTTTTGTTCGTGGTCGATGACGACTGTCTGTTCCTTGTTGTGTGTGTGCTTAAAAAGTAATTTTGTTAAACGATTTATACTTGTCAATTGAACTTTAAAATTTTGTTTTTGCATTTTCTAGTTTGTAATAGTTTTTCATACAATTTTAATTGTAAACTACCTACATATTCTGTAAAATATTAATATAATTACTTTTTTAACTTTTGTAAGTTAATTGAGATTCCACATCATGTGGTGTACTAACATATATATGTATTTTCTGTTTTTATGCTTGATCCGTAGAAATAAAGCCTGATGAAGAACATACACATGTTCGAAACGCCGTAATATACAAAATATAACATCTTTTATTGACCTAAAGCCCGCAGGAAATAGTTTCTATCCAGTTATCTTCTTTATAATAACTTAACTTAAAGATTGAATTGTAAAATTAAGTTTTTTTTCAAACTAATAAATAAATTACAATTACAATTACAAAAACAAATGAAGTTAAATTTACTAAAAAAGAATGAGCACTCGTTAGAAATCGATACCTTGCAAACGTACAGTTAAATTAGCTTCATCCATTGGTTAAAGGATTGTTTGCTTTAAATATGAATACGTTACACGGAAACATAAACATAAATAATAGTGACTCACTATGGAACTTAACTATGTTAAGGTCACTGGTGTTATTATGTACATACCTACAACCTACCTACTTTAGAAACAAAAACCATTATGCTTCACAAATTAAAATGCTTTCACCATAATCATCTACATAAATGGAACACGAACCCAAATATAACTTGGTAAGTGATTCCTAGGGCTATGTTGACCTTGAAAAGAACCAAATGTGTATACATTTCGATTTCATACACATAAATCTGACGTTTTAGGATCGCATGCGAACAAGAAAAACATACATTTCCACCAATAGCACCCATAACATTACATAATACAGGGAAAGGAATCAATTTTTTTTTTGTTGCCTGACGTTATCACTAATCATTGAGAAAGTATGATGATAAGGTTTTAATAAATTAGTTTAAATAAAGTTATGTTTGCCAGATTAATATAGATGTAACTTGTTACCTTTCGATTGCCTCGTGGTCATTCAAATTGGGCATACCACTCTTGGACGCGGTGCCAGTCTTTCGTTGGCGACGTCTCCCTTAAAAAATTTTATATTATTTTTTAAAGTTTTTGTAATATGAATTGTAAATTGACAAAAAAAAAAAACATACTCTCGCGGACTTTTTTTCTGTATTCGGGATCACTACGTCGTTGCTTATCGAAATAAATGCAATATCCAAGGAATAATGTTCCGGCAACTCCAGCAGCAATCCCAATTGTAGTTTTGTTTATTTCAATCATTGTCTTCCTTTTCAAATTATCATATATAATCAAAAATATAATAATTTCGTTTCGAGTATAATAGATAAAATTAAAGTTTTAACTAATAATACAAATGATTTCTTTTTTATTTAAACAAACGAGGTAGCCGGACAATTCCCTATCTCGACACTCATTTGTGAAAAACTTTGAAAATTATAAATGGATTGGATGGGAGGAAAAGGAAAATATGCGATAGAAAGAAGACATTTGATTATTGGTTTTCTCTCTTTAACGATACAGCGACGGCTTGTGGCTAAAATGGAAATGTTTTCCAGATTTGGAATGCTGGAGTAACACAAATGACAAATTGAAATAATTCATGTAAATGGGCACGTTCCCTCAGTTAAGCCAGATATACACTGTTCAAATGCTTGTCATGCACGTGCAAGTGGAGTGAAAAATTCACACATATAAGCTGCATTTTATTATATACGGGTCTGGGCCTAGGTTATTTTTTTAACACGTATTACAAAAACAACACGAGGTCCAGGTTTCTATCGGGGTTTATATCTGGGTTTGAGAATATTAGTATTAAATACAGCGAACAGAGGGTATATTACAGTACATAACCCAGATCGCTTTATTTTCACGGGGTGACCCATATGGGCTATTGGCGATAATAAAACACGGCTATAGATTGGATATATGATTGAAGTAAGTTCAAATCTTTTTGATTTTCCTTCAATCAAGCGTACTGCATTGAAATAGTGCATATGCAAGATTGATGATTGACCATGCATGAATTGGCTCATTTGCGTATAGTACGTTGAATTAATAAGAATATAAGAAGCGGAGAAGTAAAAAAAATGGAAAAAAATTATATTAGAATTTATCGATTTAAATATTAAAATAGGAAACAAAAATTGTATGATGAAATGGACTAAAACAAATTACTCGGACCAAATTAAAAAAGTCTATTTTATGTAAGGTGCGTTTTTTTGCAATCCCCGGGGGAATTGGTTGAAAAAAACGACCAAGGCGCTTAGTGAAATACTTGGTAGCACATTCTTCTCAGAGAAACCTTTGTTTTGTTGTTCATTCAATTCTTGTTAATTGAACAAATATCAACTTCAGGAAATGTTTTTTTATTTAATAATAATTTTACAGTCAAGTTTTAATATACCTTTAAAAATGAAAATCGCTGTAGAAGGTTGTGCTCATGGCGAGGTGGAAAAAACCATAGAGGCAATACAAAAGCGAAAAATGTTAAAATTGCTACCAGTCATAGAAGAACGTCGCACCACACCGTGAATGTAAAAATGAAAGATTGAAGGCTCATGCTTGATGTGTGTGAATTTACTAGTACACTTGGACGTGCATGTCATGTATTTGAACAGTGTATATCCCGCATTATTCTCAGCAATCTAGAATAAAGGCGGCTTTACATGGATCTGCATCTGTAGATTTGAAGAAAAGTAGAGCGGGCAATAATATAAAACAAACATAAACGTAAGACAGGGTACACACTAATAACCAGTTCACTTTCTTGACACATCTCACAATCACATGTTCTTAGCGTTCAGGTATGTAGTTTTGAGAAGAAAATTTTCGCTATTTTCGTTGTTTTTAAGCAAACTAAGGTGAAATGGTAAAAAAAACATTTAAAATTCATTATCTGAACGGAATAAATTATGGTGTAGATGAAAATTCTATAATGAAAATGAACATGTTCATCTTAACTATAATCTGCAATCTTCAGGTTCGTACTTCCTATAATCTTCATACATGAAGATGATCTCCATTTTGGTTTTCGCTCTCTATCGCACAATTATGAATTTTTTATTTTGTTTCCTCTTTTTTTTGCAGATGTCAATGCAGATGAAGATGAAGATGCATGTAAAGCCTCCTTAACTTTCTGTTATTGTAATGCGTGCAAAAGCACATGTGTGTGAGAAACTCAGTTCTTTTGGATTCAAAGTGATTCCTATGTAAACCAAAATATTCGTGTCCGTGATTTTGCTTGAAGGGTGGTTTAAAAATTTGCCTTTAAAAAAATGACAGGGAAAACTGGCATCAAATACTGCCATTAGAATGGAGTCGAGTCATATGAATGCACAATGACTCCATTTTGGAAATAATGACACACTTTTTTCTCATTCTATATGCATTAAAAATGCAAATAGAGCAATACAACAATTCTCAAGTGGAAAATCCCATTAAGTGTAAGTAGGTACACAATACAAACAAAAATGCAAAATTGTCAAGAAAAAAGTTCTAAAAATGAAAGTGAACTGACATTTTTCAGCCATTGGTTACTTTTCTTATGACATATCTACATCATTAGAATAGGTATAATCTGTTTTTTTTAAATGAATTATTAAAATTTAACATGAAAATAAGCGAAATTTGAACAAGATTCAATATTTTGTGAGAAATTTGTGCACGACTAATGTGGGTTGTTATGAAACGTCAAATTTAATTTCTCCGTTCATTTCTTCTGAGAAGACAAGAAACAAATACAAATTCTTATGTCTTAAAATAAAAAAAAACATACGGTGCCTCACAAGAAATATTGACTACATGACACATTTCCTGCAAACATTTATTTCAAGTGGACCCATCAATCATAACCATTTGCTTGGGGCAAAATATGACGGATGCACTTATGACGGATTTCCACGAGTGTCAATTTTATTGGACAGTAATGTCAAAATCGTGTAAATGGTTTGAAAATTTGTCATTATTTCCGACATCAAAAAAATGGCAGACATTAAATATTGCCATTATAAAGGTAAATGCTCACTGATACCATGTTGAAAACATGGAAACGCGAGGAAGAATGAACTTGATGCGCGCATCTACGTTTAATCACATATAATAAAGGAATTTTTTTCATTTTTCACAAGATAAATGAAAGAGAAAACCAATTATATAGGGATGTAAGGCGGCTTTTTCCCTCAGAATTGTTGGTGAAAGAAAACTATTGATAGCAACGTCTTTCTCTCTTTCACTCAAGGAAAAAAATTTAACTATTTTCGGTTTGACAGAAACTGAAGAACTGATTTGAGGCGATCGTTCGATCGATCGACGACTGAATAGTTTTTGCATGTGCACGCACTCTCCATTGTAATGAATTTAGCAATCAAACTGTAGCAAAACTTAAAGTTGTATGTGCGCTCCTTTTGGATTTTCTATTTGCCAATAACAATTTTTTCTCTTTATTGTATCTGTGTGAATGATTTTTTTTATTTTAGAGTAAACGAAAATGTTTGATTTTTAATCAAATGTAGCTTTACTTTGGTGTGTGTACATGTCCTAGATCTGTGATTTTCATCCCAGATAAAAAAATCCATAATTTTGGGTAGATGAATCCAAAAAACCCGTATGGAACAGTTGAAAAGAAAACGACATAAGTAATTCATTTCTTTTACTGAGCATGTTCATTTCTTTAGACTTCTGAATACTTTCATTAAATTCCTCGCTGAACACATTTGAATAAAACCGACGCGAAAGCAAAACTGAATTGACAGATCAAATTTTTGAGTAATTTTTCTTATGGTACCGAAACGAGCCGACGAATTGCCAATTCGTTTTGAAATATTTGTAATTTTCTGATAAAATTGACAATTTTATTTATTGAAATAAGTAAAATATAACAACAATGGCTTTGCCAGCAAATTATAAACAAATTGCACTTAATTTACCCTCTGGACCTAGTGGATCAGGTGGTCGTAAGTTTCTCAAATAATTTATCAATATTAATATTTCATTTTTTTCTTTAAAATAAAGTATGTATACAAAGGATAACTAATGTAATTTTTAAATATTGGATTTAAAGCATGTCTACCTGCTCATTATTTTTTCTTGCATTAAACAATGAAGTTTTATTTTTTTAATCGTGGGCGTCGTCGGGATTGGGTTCGGGATGAGGACTGATCAAGAATATTTTGTCTACAGAAAAATGTATACAATTTTTACTCCCAACTACGTCGTGGTTTCTTGGCATCTAAAATTATGATGTTAACCACCAATTACAACAATACTAACAATCATGTCCTCATTTAACTTGGTTTGATTCCAAAGCTAGGTCACTTTAGCACTCAATAACTCATTACATGTCCGCATGATAAGACGAGCCGGCTATTGCCAGCTGAACGACAAAACAAATTCAAGGAATTATGTCTGTCTAGCTAATCTAAACACAATTTTACAAACTTTCAAATAAAAATTCAACTTCTCGAGAAAGGTCGAGTTCCAAAACTTTAAGAAAAATGTGTATGCGTTATATATCTATTCTGGTTGACTGGGGATAATATAGTATTCTGAATTCGGAATTCGTATAAGAATAATATAGCTAGTTAGTTTAATTCTGAGCACTTTCAAAGAGTAGGAGACTTATGTACATATATAAATAGAATTTCTTACCTAGAAGTCATGCCTGTTTCTATTTATTTATTTATTTAAACTTAACTGCAGATTTTTCAGGTTTATGGGATTATTTTGCATTATCTCTCTATTGCATTGAAATTATTTAAGTTTTCAAGTAGAAAAAATGTGAACATTTTGTGTTAGCTCTGTTTTGCATTTGAAATTAATAGGCTTTTCGTTTGGTAAATTTATATTTTAATCTATAAATTGATTTTTTTCGTAACGATTCGAATACGTTTTCAGATTGATTTTTATTTGCTATAGTATTGGTGTATATTTGTGTCTGTGAACCACTGATCTCTATAATACACTGGATAGTGTATTCACACAAAAAAATCGACCCCAATAGAAAACTGTAATAATTGTAGAGGGTCCATGTCGGTATAACAGTATAACAGTATAACATTTTTGTTGCCAAAGTTACATTTCAAGATGGTTGCTTATGCTTGAAATTAAAATTGTTTAATCAACCATACCAAGGGCACCTTCTTCAATAAAATATAAAATTTAAATTACACATCTATTTTCAACAAATGTAAGTACGAATTTTTCTTAATAAAAAAGCCATACTAATGATATATTTGATTGTTTCTGGTGTGTATTAAATATTGAATTGAAAGTGGTTTCGGTGCTAGCTTAATATTGCCAAAAGCGGCTTCTTAAGCCGCACCTTGTATCACTGATAACGGTAAATTTATCTTAGGCTGGCGGTGAGGGTCAACTCGTTGAAGTTCTCATAATCAGTTGAGATTGGATAAAAATCGACCAGAAAATCGAAAAAAAAAACAGCATCATCATTCAACTACACCAACAAGAAAACACATTTCCTTGAAAACGATTTTTAATAGGTATTGTAAAAAACCTAGAATTTTAAGACGAAAAAAGGCAAAAAAACGCACAATATTGATTTCCATTTGTAAAAGAACTTAAACTTGTTTTATTTTCCCAACAATTACATTGCAATAATTTCAGCTTCTATATTTAATGATAATTTTTCTGGAATATCTTTCACGTTCTTGTGACGTGGTTCATCTTCTTTGTCGTCTTCTTCTACATCTTATCTCTATTCGGCAAACATGACAAATCGACATCATGTTGATCGTGTTCATCACTACCAAAGTCGTCGACTTCATCTTCGTCTTCGAAATTCTTGCTTTTTGATTTTTTCTTTTCAACTTTGTGCTTAGCTTTAACAATTTCCTTGAAATGTTCTTATCAAATTTATCCACTTCACGAAGGACTTCTTTGCACTTTCAATATCAATTCCTCCCTCGTCTTCATTGATATAATCTCTTGCGAAATCCAATTGTCCAGGTTCTGTCTTCCGTCTTGCCTTTTCTGAATTTTTTGTAGCTCTTATTATCTTGATTGAAACTGACAATAAAAATAAATTGTTTTTCAATTTTTTTTTGAAAAGGAGTGCAATCTATCTCTTTCTCTCTTTTTATAAAAAAACGAGATAGGCAATTGCAATGGTGCTACTGTTAAATTCAAATGGAGTCAAAAAAACTGTTATACTTTGTAGGGAATATACTATCCAGTGTATTATAGAGATCAGTGATTATAGAGATCAGTGCTGTGAACCAGCTATCGGTAGCAGCTGTCTTGTCAAATTGATGGCTAATAATTATAATAGGTCTGATCCTCACTCTGCCAATTGGCACAAATTGGCACCAATTTCTGCCAAAACCTAGTCCAGACTTACAAATTTGGTAGTTTTTGGCAGAAGAGAGCGCTCTTGAGAGAGTAAAATATTTCCCCTTCCTAACAATTTCTTGCTAATTCCTGTCCAATACATTTTTGTAGGCAGCAATTTGTGGGCAGAAAATTTACAATTGTCAAACTGACGTTTGTCATAAACGAAAAAAAAAAACGTTTCGTAGTTTATTGTGGAAAAATATTTGTTGAACAAATAAATTAATTTAGAAACACTAAAATACAAAATAATTAGTTCGAAGAGAAAAAAATGTGAATTTACAGCAAATAAAAAAAATAAATGTGTTGACGTTTAAAAATTGGCAGAAAATTGTGCTCAAGCTGTTCCAGACTTTTTCGGACTTTATTTCTCAATGAGAGAATTTTATCCCCACTCTTCAAGTTCAATTTCTGCCCAAAAGAGTCTGGATCAGACCTAATGCATAGTGGTGTTAGTAAAAGAGGGGTATTTCTGCCCAAAAATCCAGATCTGTAAAATTGATTTAAAATCAAAAAATAAATTTATTTATTTGGCTAATCGAAGGCAACAATTGTCAAAATCAGTTTTTTGACAGATCTAAATAAAAAATAAATTGATTTATGTTACCAAACGATAACCACATAAGAAACAGTCTGACATGTCATATAATAAAATGTTGTTATAAATAGTCATATCTTTCGTATTTGTTTTGTTTCTTGAAATGACAAGTCCCTCAAAAGAAAGGTAATTTAAATAGAAATATTTCCTCATCAATAACTCAAAAATGACATTTTTTGACTTATCCCTCTTTTGCACTGAGGGTGCGATATCTTAATTATACAGCCCAATTCTAAACAAGAATTCTCAGGGAATATTTCTTATTACAAACAAAAAAACTCTCTGGATTTGTTTTACTAGTCCCTTTCCCTTATTCAAAACAAATTTCGAAATTCGAATATATGAAAGAATACCCGGGGAAAAGTGTAAATAAATGGCAAAAAAGGGAATATTTGTTCACATGTGGCCATCGTTTGTTCCCGACACATTTGCTGCAGAATTGAGACAAAATTTATTTAT
Source organism: Philhelius pedissequus (assembly GCA_910595825.1). Taxonomy (NCBI): domain Eukaryota; kingdom Metazoa; phylum Arthropoda; class Insecta; order Diptera; family Syrphidae; genus Philhelius; species Philhelius pedissequus. Next base: position 34,993,104 of record OU343163.1, read on the forward strand.
ATAAAATACTAGCGAAACCCTCGCCCGCTTCGCAGGGCGAATACACAAAAGAAACTTGCGAAATTTTCCCATGTATCAATTTTCAGTAAAACTCATCCACAATCAATTTCTTACAATAATTTATTTTCAAATAAAAAGGTCGAAAATGAAAATACTTTAAAAATTAACTTAATGCTCTTTGATAAACAACGTTTTTAGTTTTTCCATCTTTTGTGTTTATAAATAATGCAGAGGGTTTACCACAACGTGAACAACCAACATACAATTGTCCATGCGAGAAAACAGGTTGCTCCAAATCTAAGCCACAAATATTCAAAGTCTGACCTTGAGCTTTATTAATGGTTATAGCGAAGGCAAGACGGACAGGAAATTGAAGCCGTTTAAATTCAAATGGCATATCTGATGGAATCATTGGAATTCGGGGGATTAGAACGTTTTCGCCTCTATATTTACCACTCAGAATAGTTGCTTCAATTAAATTGGCCATCAGTTTTTTCACGGAAAGTCTGGTGCCATTACAAAGCCGTGGTTGATTTATATTTCGGAGCATTATTATCGGTGCTCCCTCTTTCAATGCCAAATAATGCGATGGCAAGCCTGGCAAATCAAGTGAGTTCAAAAATTCAGTAGGATAGTTCACTACCTCATCTTCATTTATTATCGTATCCACTGATTTGTATGCAAAAAATTGGCCATCTATTTCTTGCAAAATACTTGCATTTAAATCGCTCACGTCTTTATTTTTTCCTGCCAATATTGCGCGTTCGCTCAACCAATCATGATTCCTGTAGTTCTGCAATATATTTGGAAACACACGTTGAACCAGCTCCTTTTTCGATTGAGTGATATTACAAAAATTGCTTGGTAATGTTATTAATCCGGTTGATTTATCGACTGCAACTTTACCATTCCCAATTTCCAAAAGTTGTTTTGAAAATTCAGCTGCAGAAGGATCATTTTGCAATTGTACACGTACATTTTGATTAAGACGCAATGTTTTAACATATTTCCACAAAACTGAAGACTTCAAACATGCGTTTAGCTCATCAGCAGCAGTAGATCGTGGAATGACAGGTAAAGTTTGCCTAAAATCACCTGATAACAATATAAAGGCGCCACCAAAAAGTCTTTCATTTCCTCGAAGATCTTGCATGGTTCGATTTAATGCTTCTAATGATCTTTTGTGAGCCATTGTACATTCGTCCCATACGATTATCTTAGACTGCTGCAAAACTTTTGCCATTGCCGACGTTTTGGAAATGTTGCACGTAGGAGATTCAATCGTTGTTATATTCAAAGGCAATTTAAATGCAGAATGCGCAGTTCGACCACCGTCTAATAAGGTAGCAGCAATTCCAGATGAAGCAACTGCAAAAGCAATTTTATTATCCGATCGTATGGTTGCCAGAATCAATGACAGCAAAAATGTTTTTCCAGTGCCTCCTGGTGCATCAATAAAGTAAAATCCACCTTCTTCATTGTTCACACCTTCCATGATTTTGTCATAAGCATATTTCTGTTGACTATTCAATTGTGGAACTTTTAACTGCACAAATGTTCTCAATTGATTACGATCATATTGTTGTTCACGATGCATTTCTTGATTAATAACATCATGAACTACACGATTAGGCGCTATCATTCCTAACTGCACTAATATTCTGTTTGCAATCATTATACACATGTCTTCAATCAAAATCAAAGCTTCGTTATGCATTTCCGGTGTGATTTCTAATTCAGGATTTGAAACTGAACGTCGCACTCGAAGTAAAATGTCTTCCGTCATGTCATCACGAAATTTATGCCATATTTCAAGTGGATTTGATGGACTGCATGTAGATATTATAATTGCAAATAATGTTCGTATTTGATGTGGAGATGATGAAATTACGGAATCAGCAAGTGTAGCTTCCCAATGCATATCATCTTCAAGTAGATTCAAACGCTGGCATGCTTGCCGATAAGTCGCACACAATTCACCATGGACTGTTCTTAAATCTTCAAATGACGTAGGACCACGAACGTTAATCAATAATAAACGCAAATAAAAACATTCATCCTGATTTGGATGAACGGTATACACACGACCCAATGCTTCTGTAGAAAATACATTTGGATGGCCTCGTACTGGTTGCCCTTGTTTCCGTCTTTGAAAAACTTTCGCAGATTCATTCCATGTGAAATATCGTGGCACTTCAGAATACAATAACGTTTTAGCAAATTCGTCATTTCTGCACAGATCAAAAAATGAAGTCAACGTTGTTTTCGGTGGCTGTTCTGCTCGTTGCGCCGCATTCTCAGGGGTGAAGTACACACGTTGACCATTCTGAAGATGAACTGCCAAGTGCAGTACAGTTGGATACCTTTCGTGTATTGCAAATGAAAAAATTCGCCATATTGCTTCATTTGTACTAATATAACGGCCTAATTGATATGAAGTGATTTCATCATTTTTATCCCCAGCAATTCCAAAATAGGCCAAATCACTTCCTTTGTTAACATATTTGCATATGTACTTGATAGATTTTACTGAGTTACAATACTCAACATTTATATGAGCACCAAAAGTTTTGGACAATAGCGGCGAATATGGAACGATCCAACGATTGTCAATTTTAATGTCTTGATTTTTGCATTTCACCATAACTGTTTCGCCATCATCTTTAGGTGAACGCCTACGATATAACGGATAACCATCATTACCAGAAATTGTTTCCGCTATTAATGCTCTTGGGTACCGTTTTGTGCATTTTCCTTCAGCCATGCACGGTGAGTTGACATTTAATGCCCCACATGGTCCATGAATCATGTGCTTCGTAACTGATTCAAACAGTCCTGGATCAATGATTGGATTAGGAATTTCGGCTGATATTACGCTATCAATTTCATTTGGCGTAATTTTATCAACTAACCAAACCAAAATATGTGCATGCGGAAGTCCTCTTTTCTGCCATTCCACAGAATACATCCAACATTGAACTTTTCCAAACACTTGTTGTTTGACAATAAAATCCATAAGCGTTTTCAATTTTTGCTTGAACACACGCGCAACAATATCGTGGCGATCAGAAGCACTTTGACCATGAAACATATATTGCTTTATTTCATTCCATTGAGGATTACAGGTGAATGTAATAAATAAATCGGGTCGATGATAATGCCGAACGTACGTCATTGCGTCTTGCGCGTACTCGTGCATGTGTCGTGGACTTCCAGTATATGTTGCTGGTAATATTGTCATTTGGCCAATATCGTTGATATTCCCATCATTCTGAATTGCATCGCGCAAATGAATATATTGTTCGGATTTTAACTTTTTCTGATTAAATCGAATAAAATTCAATCGTTCAGACTCAATTTTAGCGTAAACATCAACTATAAATTGGTTGCAAAGCCTTCTACAATTCAATATATGATTAATTTCGTTCAGCCGAACCATTAATCTGTACGAATAATAGTTCATCGCACTAACTTTTTTTGCTATTTCCAAGCCTGAAATAAATGCGAATATTAAGTATCAATAATTCACAAAATGTGTGATGCATTTTATTGTAACTAACCAGTTAAACGATGTTTCATCTTAATATTGAAATGGTAACCATCCTCGCCTTGCCAAAACAAAATTGGGTACTGCAACGCATCATAACAACGATGAGTTTCCGAAACATGCACAACACTTTGATCTCGACGATGAAGTACAATATCTCGACTGCTCGCTCCTTCATCCACAATTAATACGGCAACTTCATCAATTGTTGGTGCGTTTAACCTTCCAGCATGAATTCCACCAGGTGCTTTATCGGCCCGAATAACAATTCTATGAGAATCCGAAGGCATTTGATCAAGGGCAGTTTGAAATAATTTGATCAAACAATTTTCATCGTGAAAAAACTGCTGCAATCTTTCAATTATTCCTCTTCTCACTGCATTACCATCATTTGGATTTTGTGACACCACACAACGCCGTTCAATTTCAACATCTGAATTTCCCATGAAATATATTTGCAAAAAGGAATGATTGGAATCCAAACATGGTAATAACGATCCAATTCGATGATAGATTTGACCTTGAATCTGCATACATGAAACATTTGATGCAATCTCACGATAGAACTCATTGTTAGTGTCGTGTTCAGTAATTACCTTAAAAGTCATGAATCCATCTCTGATTATATTTGAGGCGCCGAAAGACGTCATTTGGAAACATGAATTGTACTGCTGTATTTTAGACAAAAAATGATTCGATTCTGGAGTCAAACCAGAAACTAATGACCTCAAAGGCTCAGGAGGAGGATTCAAAACAGGCAATTTTACTTGTCCATTTGCACAACACATTCCAGGAGTTTCCGATGGAAATTTCAATGCATTGCACTGTTCGCAGACATTAGTCATAGTTCCGATTGAAAGGCATGGAAGAGAACAATAGTCAACTTCACTATCATAATTGAAAGCAGCACGCATTACTCGCTGATTAATATTGTCATTGGCACGACTTCTAACAGCGCGATTGCGACTCATTCTCGCTCGATCCGAAGAATTACTCGCGACTCGTTCTTCGTTTGTTTGAGCAGAACGCGATCTCGATTGACGCTCTCTTTGCTGTTCAAGTCTCACTTCACGTTCCGCTTCAGATTCACCTGCTATAGCAGATGCAACTCGTCTTGCATTATGAGTACGACGACCAATATTGGCGCCACGTCTCGGTCGCGGCATAATTATAACTATACACAAAAATAAAACACATCAACTCACAGTCGAAACTAAATTTTAATTCCTATTTATTCAATTACCAAAATCCAAGAAAAAATATGTTTATTGACGATGAAAAATAGCAGATATATGAGATAACACTTGCACGCTCACTCAAATTCCCATTGGAATGCCCAATCGGTGCAGAACATTGATACGCTTAATTTGCCGGTACGCACACAACAACACAAACGAAGTTAACATGGTCCAGTATTAGTGCAAGACCAACGGTACTCGCAAAAATACATAGACACGTTTGCTGTAATTCTCAGTTCTACATTATTTGCCAATACACAACAAATGCTGCTCGTATCACAACATAGAAACGTGATTTGAAAACATTGTTGGTTGTACACAAATACTGGTATGCCTTGCCATCGGTTGTGCTGATCTGCTGTGTATAAACACGAAAGAGAAACAGAGAACAAATTAAACACAACAAACGCGTCTATGTATTTTTGCGAGCACATTGGTTGAGCACAAATACTGATATGCGTTGCTTTCGGTTATACTATTCAGCTGTAAATTAACAAAAGAATCAGAGAAACACATGATAATTGTTTACAGTTACGGCAAAAACATCAATCATTTGGCGCCAACAATTTTGCTTCACATAAAATCAACACACTTCACGAAATAACATTTAGAACACACAATATTTGATTGTTGCTTTATTTGAAATCAATATTCATAAATCATTTTAATAAAATACAAATATAACTGTATTTCAATTCTAAATTAAATTAGAGAGACATCGTTTTGTCCATCGTTTTGGTTCATTAATTTGGTTCCGTCAAGGAATTTGGTTTAACAAAGAATGATTTAAAAGCAAAAAAATTGAATAACTAAATGCAGCTTACAAAAATTGCAGCGCACAATAAATTGTTAATTTTTGACACCAACTTTGTTAACCTTTGACAATGGTCTACGTTGTAACCATTCAGGCAGAATTAATTTCTGATCGATGATGACCACTTGCCCAGTAATGACAAAGCACATCAAAACATCAAGATCCATTCGGTCTTCATACAGTGCTTGGTATACACCTAAAGAACGAAACTTTCAAAACACGTTCAAATTACTTGCAAATAAATTATACTTACGCTTGGCTTTAAAAAAAGAAACGCCTTCGTTCTTGAAGAATCCAATCATATTCTTTATGCGCAATCCATTTTCCTTCCGTATTTTCGCCTGCATTTTATTCGAATTCACACTTGAATCGCTGGCATTCGAAGCACTTGATAAATTAACATTTTGCGATGAGGACAATTCCACCATTGATAAGTTCAAATTTCGCAAAGAATCTGTCTTTGACGAATTAACATTTTGCGATGATGGTAACTCCACCAATGATGAGCTCAATTTTTGCGAAGAGATTAAATCATCTACAGACAAACAAAAAAAAAACCGAATAATTTTGAATAAAAATATGAACTTCAGATAGGTTTTACCAACTAAATCTTCGTTAAAATCCAATGGTTCACTATTCCAATCTGAAATAAATTCACTTTTTAATTAAAACAAAAAGAACAAACCATAAAGAATTTTATTACCGAATTCTAACGCCATTCCAACTTTTTGCGGCGTCGAAGTTCCGTGTGCACTTCCAATATTCATCTCATCATTTGCCTGATTTTCTTCATTTTTGGCTGAATCGTTCGCGTCATCACCCAAACCAATGATTTTATAGACTTCTGTGATAGTAACTTGTTCGTCTTTTTCTTGATTCGCTGCGGTTTGCTGCTCATCACTTTTAAACGCTTCCATATTTTCTGTCATACGTAACACTGTTTTGGACTTGACACACGCCAGCAGAAAATCTAATTATTCGGCGTCTACTCTAAGAAATGATTGTGCACAACCAACGATGTTCACAAAAATACACAGACGCGATTGCTGTGTTTTCACTGCTACTCTGTTTCTCATTCGTGCTAATACACAGCACAATGCCACAATCGAAAGCAACGCACACCAGTATTAGTGCACAGCCAACGATTTTTTTTACTGTTACTCTGCTGTTTTTCATTCGTGCTAATACCATTGAGTTTGTATACATAGAGGAACCACGCTAGCTTGCGTTAAGGCGTCGGTAGATGTCACCAAGTGAATAAAATCGACATTTGAAATTTTTGGGGGAATGCTCTCCACAGAAATTTGACTTAAAAAAAGGCAGCAGAAAAGAGAAACAGGAAAAACGTTATGGGTATGGAGAAATGTACAGGAAAACTGTTGCTTTGAAATTTCAAATGTCGATTTATTTACTTGGTGACACCTATCGACGTCTTAACGCAAGCTAGCGTGGTTCCTCTATGTATACAAACTCAAAGCTAATACACAACACAATGCAACGCTTGCAAAATCGAAACGCGTTTACTTTGATTCCTCTGTTTTCCGTTATGCAAAAATAATGCACAAAAATAATTTTTTTTAAATTAAATTTTTTTAAATTATTATTTCACACAAACCTTCTACAGGCAAATAATGAAAACATACCAAAAAATCAAGCAAATCGGACTTCACGTTCGCATGTTATAAACGTACAAACGAACAATTCATTTTTATATATATAGATAAATAAAATTTCAATTATTTTTGAGGTGAAAAATGAAAGCAACTTTTCTTTTTTTTTCGGCCGTTTTACACACTATTGTATACATTGTAGACATAGCTGCTCCTAAAAGATTTGCAGGACTTTAGAAAACACTTTGCATAAAACAAGGTTTGTATAAACCAACATTACTGTGTTTTTCAAGCGCCGCGCCGTATTGGATCCTTCTTCTGCAAAGAAAGTCTGGAGGAATTTCAAAAGGCTTTTAACCTGGCTGACATGACCTTGCGAGAATATCTAACAAGTATTTAAACACATCTTTGTTAACTCTAAAATATTAAGCCAAATGATTTAATGAAACATGTTACAATGTTATGCGGATGTTCATAGGAGCCCAAACGCAAAATAGTTGGACTACTTATAATATAAATCAAAAATCAGCTGGTTGTTAAATTAAAATGGATATTGGTCCTGAATTTATGAACCAATCAGTCTTGTCATCTGAGATTATTCTTGCCATAAGCGATGTAAACAAAACTTGTTTTTCATGTTTATAAGTCTTGAATTTACCTTTCAATACTTTAGAATTTGTTGAACAATTTTTAGCGATGTGTCCAAGTTCTCCACATTCGTAGCATTTAGGGCCCGTTGAACTAAGTTCTTTTTGCACCATGTCGACCATAGAAAACAATTCCATCACCTACAGATCCACCATCCTCGCCCTTAACATCTTGCAATAGTTTAATTTTTATTGCGTCAGCTGTTATTTGCATCCCCGAACTTTCAATACCCATTATCATAGGCTTATATCGATCCTCGAGGCCTGCCAGTAACAAAGATCCAATCCATTCATCGGATACTTTCATACCGATCAAATTCAATTTGTGATCCGTTGAAATCATTTGGTTAACGTATGTTTCAACAGAACCACAAGTCTTTAAATTAATGCTCAATAGAGATTTAAGCAATCCAACACGTCTGGTTAGACCTTTATCTGCAAATACTGCCACCAGTCGGTCCCAAACTTCTTTTGCCGTGTTTGCTTCCTTAACGTGGACATAATTGATAGGTTCAATCAATAAAATTATTTTTGATTTGGTTTTTGCTATCTTCTTCAAATCCGTCTCGACACCAGTTCTCGACAGCAAATTTCCAGTCTTCATAATTTTCTCTTGCTTTTAGTTTTTCTATCCCTTGTGTCGTCGAAGATGCCATATTCTTCCAAAAGAGAATTCCTGTAAAACTAAATTCAAATAAATTCCGGTTATATTTTCCTCAGCGTTTCTGGGCCCATAACCTATTGGAAATTATTGAATATATAGTTTTTAATAGTAAAACAATTTTCAATGTTTAGTTACAAAATCAGAATGAATAATATAATTAAACATAAAACAAACATACTGAAAAAATATCGAATAGAGAACTAGATACATAAAACAAATTATTTACAGTAGATTCTTATTCTCATTTCAACAATAGACAAGTCTTACAAAATAAAATAACAATTGATACATTTTTGTAAGCGCAAAATTGTTGGCCTACGGGTCTTAATTTTTATTTCACCATGGTGTTCATCGCATTTGGACACGATAACTGTTCCTATGCGTCGTGGCATTGTGTCAACTAATTTTTGACATTCTTCAGTACCAAAATATTCCCAAATATTAATGATTTTAACTTTAAGGTCTTGAAGGGTCCAGCATGGATCTTTTCATTTTATGCCAGTCAGTTTCAATTGGTGAAATGTCAGAGCTGCTGTAAGCTCATTCCATTAAAGGAATTGCTTCAGCAGATAACCACACGATTGTAGACCTTGCTGTATGGCAATAAGAAGAAAATATAGTCTCCATCACTAGCTTGAAGTCGTGGTATTGATGGGCGGAGCTCATTTTCCGGAATCTCTATGTACTTGGCAGCATTGACAATTCCATTTACAAAATGTAAATTGAAAAAACCCCGCCTAGGCATGCATCCCCATATTATTAGAGATGCTGGAAACTTGACCGTTTTTTTTAAGGCAATCTTTGTGAAAAGCCTCTTTTCTATTTCATCGCGAAGCTAACTTATACCTGGGCTCATCACTCCAAATAATGTGTCGCCATTATTGACATAAAATCCAGTTTTTATGTTGTTTGGCCCCCTCAAGTCTTTTTTTCTTTTGTTTAGGTGTTAAAAGTGTTTTTTATTTGGCCTATGTTTTTAACTAATTAAAATAAATTAGATTTAAATAAATCTAAAACAAACCTTATAAAATATGTAGATAATGTATTGCATTGCCCGCTTAAAAGTGTCGACTGAAACACTTTTTTGGATTCTCTCTCCATTGAACAGTTATTGCAGCCACAATTGGTGGGCGTCCCGTATTTTTACTAATCTCCACATTTCCACTATTTTTGAACTTTGAGATAATGTTTCGAATTATTGAGCGCGGTAAATTAAATTGTTTTGCGATTTTATAGCTCGATAATCCGGTTTCGAGGGCTTTAATTATGGATTCCATAAAGGCTCGTGATAATGCAACGCCACTCACCATGGTTGACATCAAATTGTTGCTGGATTGTATAAAACAAGAGATCAATACACTACAAAATAAGTGCATGTCATTTTAATAACGGTTAACTGAAAATCTATTTTAATTTTCTCTATAATTTATTGCATTGCCAAAAAAATTAAACAACAACTGCTTGGGACCAGAAAATATAGGTATTTATATAAAAAGGGTTAATTTGTTAATTGATGAGTAGACCAACTATTTTGCGTTTGGGTCGTACAACCATTGTGGCATCTTCATTGGATTCGATGCATCCCTTAGGGATCTTGGCTGTCGATGCCATGTGATGCTGAACATCGGATGGCATCGACCGGGAAATATATAATTGGAGAATTCTATTCCAGGGGGAACACATCTCACGGAGAGTAATTTTCCACGCGAATATTAAAATTGGGCTGTTAAAGATTTAAAAATTAACATATTTATTAGTGATTAGCTACAAAAATTAACAATTTAATAATTTTTTCTTGATAATATTTTTTGATAAATTAAAGTCAATTAAATGAAAGTTGTTCATGATTCCATAGTTTACTCTCGCAGAAGCAGCATAGAAAAATGTTGTGATGCGTGTTGATCTTGGGCGAGTGTTGATATTCAGCTTACTTAGAATTGTGTAGAAATTATGGATCTCTTTTGTTTTTTTTTTTATAATCTACATGCGCTCAAGGGATTATGAATACCCTTTAAATGTTTCAACACAGCGCGGGCGTGATGAAGAGAAAGAATGATAGGAAAGATGTGTGGCGCGATATTCGGAGGCTGTATGTGGTTGCTGTCTAAGATTTTATCTCCAGGGATGGCGGCTGAACTAATGCGGAGAAATTTCCGTATCTTATTTATCCATGTCCCTTATAATTCGCATTTATTTTTTTATTCTTTGTCATATTTTATCGGTATACTAGTTTTACTCAATCACATGTTGTTAGTTTTATGCCTAAACAGCATGTAATGAGTAAACCAGCAACTCATTGTATGACATTTATATTTAGAATTGGTTTTTAATGGAAAAATAAGAGGACATAGACTACGGGCAGGGATCGAACATGTGACCATGAGGTTGACAGGCGAACACATAACTATCGCGCCACGGCCACCTCCACTACATATTAATTGAAACAGGAAGATGACATTTATGTACCTGCCTTCTTTTCCTTGGCGTCGAAAGACTTGAAGATTTAAGCGGTTCACGTACAGTGAAAGAATTTGGTTTGGGTTCCTAGAAAGACGACGAAGAGCAGAAAAGAAATTTTTCTTTGGACGCTTTCAATTTTATTTATGCCAACTTCATATCTAGGGCACCATATACAGCTAAATTAGTCCAAAATAAGGCAGACAAGTGAACATTATAAAATGTTTGCAATGTAGGGATTAGCAAATTCTTTAGAGAATCTCATAATGACGCCAGGGCGGCTCCGTGCTTTGCCTATTATTGTGTCAATGTGAAGATTGTGTCAAATAAAACTTCGAAGTTATTGAAAGCAACAACTCTATCTACAGTATCTTCTTCAATAAAGTAGTATGACAAAAATGGTTTTCTACTTCGGGTAAATTCACAAACGCATCACTGCAGTAATGATGCTCGATCATTTGCGTCAAACATTCACAAACGCAAACTTTCCGCATCATTTTGAACGTCAACTGTTCATTATTGCAATGTTGTATATGCTGATGCGCAAACATTAAACAAACAAGCATCAAAAATATCGTGATTACTAGTTGATGCCGGTGATCGATTGGTATAAATATGGCGAATGAAAATGAAATTAATTCATTTGAATGACATATCATTTCTCTTAAAGCCTATTTGCTTCGCTTTACGCATTTTGTATAAGAAAATATCACTTTTTTAATCAATTAAAGCTTTTAAAAGTATTATGTCCGTCGTTCGAAACGCACAATTGTTTTTCATCGTCAAACAAATAAAAGATAAGCATCGCACCCGCAATACATATGTAATCATTAGCATCATAAACAAGCAGTGATGCCGAATCGCTGCACAATTATTTGACGTTTGTGGACTTACCCTTCTTGAATATGTGATAACCTTACACTTTTATTTGTTGATTTCCATTCCATTTGAACAACACCAAGCGAAACCCTTTGTCAGTGTCCTATAGGAATAAGTATCCATGTATAAATTGTACATCTAATCTAATCATCTAAATTCTTATTTGAAGAGAATTGAAAAATTTTTCAAAACGAACAACAAACTAAAACTTAATGGGGGTTGTCGTGAATAAAAAATTCTCTGGAAATTTTTCTCCAATTCGAATCTTGCTCAAAAGTTTCCCTCGGAATTTATTGGTATAGGGAATAAGTTTTCCCAGGGAATTTTGTTGTCATTTCATAAGATTTCCTGTTCGAGGGAAATTTATTCCTTGGGAGATTCACGATTGCATGAACAATTTCGAGAGAATAAAATATTCCGTTGGAAAAAAAGTTCTCTGGGAGATTCCCGATAGGCTCAGATTTAAAAGCAATCAAAACAACCGAAGTGCTTAAGTTTAAGAACTCATTTATCGTTGAGGTTTCTGTTTGATACTTTGGGCGCAGCCAACAAATAGCCCACTCAGCATGCCAATTACAAATGTGAAACCTTATAGGTGATTGGGACTATTCAGCAATAATGCATATAATTAAGTACATGCCTTTAAACACTTTGCCTGATAGTTGTTGTTAAAACTAATTATTAAAGGAAATCTATAGATTGTAGGATATGTTTTTTTTTTTTTAACTTAGTCAACAGTATAAAAGAACTTAAAACTTATCTCTTAAATCACAATGATTGATCTAATGCTAAATTTCTCGGCTATTCCAACATAGGTTTTATTCAGTTCTAATTTTTAGGACTTGAATTTTGTCCCTTTTTGCAAAAAACAGAATTAGGCTCTGATAACACCTCTTTACTTGCTTTTCTTTAAGTCTTCTAGCTTTTTGTACTTCTACTCGCTTGATAAATATAAATATTAATAATTATGTGTAAGAAAAAAACTGATGACTGATTTATAATGCCGCGTGGGTTTTTTTTTACATTTAACCTTAGGAGAAAGCGACGCCCAACGTTACATTGTAAATCAGCCATAATAGATTGCTTTTTTTATTAACAAAGAATGGAAACGGGCGACCACATTTTCAAACTCATATTTTAAACATTCATAAAAAAATTAAATTGAAGTTTGCATTTAAATTTTTTGTTATATTTGCAATTTTCTTCTAATTTTTTTTTTTGGTTTACCTATTTAATTTTATTTTTGATTTTAATTTCATACCCAATTGGATTTAAATTGAGAAACATTTTTGTCATACGATTTTTTTTTTGTTTGGTTAAATTTTAATAATACGTTTCAAAATTTCTTTTTACAAAATATAAAAATGAATTAAAACAGATATGCAGTCGTCTGCCGTTCCTGCATCGTTCAACATTCTTAAAGGTAATAATATCGAATTATTTTGCAAGTCTCTTTTTGTAAGTGCAACATTGTAGTGGTAACTTTTTTTTGTTGTAATATAAATTTTCGAATTTATATTGAAAGTACACCCATTTTGTATATCAATATTATCAGCTTTCATCCCCTCGCAAAATAAATTCTTTATTTTTTAACAAGCATTTAACATTCATTATTTATTTTTTGTTTTTTTGTAAAACATAGTTCGTTTATTTTATTCTTTATGTTTTCTTTGAAAACTTAAAATTAACTTGATTTTTGTTTGAAATAACACAGAAAGGCTACGAGCTTCTGGTGGCGGAAGTAATTCCGAACGGAACAAAGACACAACACCAATTTTTACGCACAGTAATCACGGTAATCCGGCATTTACTCCACAAAAAACTGGAAAATCATCATCAGTGAGTGCCATTAATAATTTTTAAATGTTTTAAATTGCAAAATAATATTTAAGTTTTTATATTTTTAATGAATTTTTTTTTGTTAAAGAAAACTCAAAATGAATCTCGTGCCCCAAAACCTCCAAAACCACCAGAGAAGCCCATTTTACCTTACATGCGCTACTCGAAAAAAGTATGGGATACTGTAAAGTCAGCTAATCCTGAACTTAAATTATGGGAACTTGGGAAGAAAATTGGAATGATGTGGAAAAATGCAATCGATTCGGAAAAACAAGAATTCATTGACGAATATGAAGCTGAAAAGGTAAATTTTAATTTTTGTTCATTTTTTTTTCAATTACAAAGAGCAAGATCTAAACAATGAAATTACTAAGATTTTTAGCGTGAAAAAATTTCGATTTAATTCTTAACCGAGTAGCATCCCACCGGCTGCCCATCGTTTTTTGTGAGAGCACTCTCAAAGTTTGAAATTGTCATTAAATTAAGTTGTGCAATTACCTGTGTTACATTTCTTTGAAGCACAACTAGCGGTAAATACTTGCTTTTCCGTGTCACCTCTCATTAGTTTGATCATTGTAGGTTCTGCGTGGAGCTCATCACACATTATTTAAGTTCTTATGACGTCAGATGCCTTTTCTATTTAACCAGAGGTGGATCAATACAATTTGTCCTTAAGGCATACCCGCCGTATACGTAAGAAATGATGTTGCGTACCAACTTCAACCACAATATGGTTTGTGTTCAAATATAAATTTTAGTTTCACCTTGTTAAATTTGTTGGTAAACAAGCACATCATGAACACATGAATCATTTATCGGAGCTCAAATTTGGCTCTAGGGTCATCAGACCATTGTTTCATATCTGAAAATTTTTCATGTCAACAAAACTCAGTTAAAAAAATCATGTAAGAGAACCTCTTGTCAATATAAGAAAGCTAACTGGAATTGTCTCAATAATTTCTTCAGGAACTTTAACTGGTTATTATGCTTCCTCAGTAGGGACGTAGACTCCAGCGCAGATATGATAACAAATTCAATTCTTCATGGAATGAGAAATCCCAAACGTAGTACACATTCTTGGCCATTTGTAAAACAATCATTAAAAATTCAACATCGTCCTCATTTCCAACGCTAATCGTTAATGACATTCATTTTGTCAATCCAATTTGCTTGCAGTGCAATTCGTTGTTAATTCGAGGCTGTTATGATTCCTCCAGTAATTGATAGCGTAAATGGTTTCATGGGTCTGATCTTCTTTCGCACTCGCACAGTTGCTAGGGTCCTTAAACACCTCTGACCCGAATAGTATCCCTCCCATCGTTCTGAAAGGTGTTCTTCAACGCTGGCAAAACCACTGCGTAAGCTTTTCCATCTGTCCTACTCTACTGGTCTCTTTCCGAGTGGATGGAAAACAGCATTTGTCCAGCCTGTCCCAAAAAAATGCGAATCTTCTTTACCCTCCAACTACCATCCAATTGCACTACGTCCCTACTTTCAGAGGTCATGGAAACCTAATTAATTAACCGCTCAAGATAAAGCTGCTTAATGCCTGGCAGTATGGATTTCGTAGCAATAGCTCCACTGGTGATCTGATGGTATATCTCACAGAACAGTGGCACAAATCTTTACATCGTTTTGAAGAAAGTAAAATTATTGCGCTTGATGTTTAAAAAGCATTTGATAGAGTTTGACATCAAGCTCTCTTATCGAAAATGCGTGCATTTGGTATCTATGAATCTCTTCTTCGATGGATAATACAATTCATATTGGACGGTTTCAAGTTTAAAATTCACAAAATAAATGCTGGTGTATCCAAGGGCTCCGTTCTATCTGCAAATCTTTTTCTCATTTTCATTAATGATCTTTTATCTGGATCTCTAATCGACTAAATTGTTTGGCTGACGACAGTTCTCTCTCGCTTTTCAAATTCGTTTTCAGATTCACCTGCTTGTTCTTCGGATGTGACCTACATACCTACAACGGCAGCGTATGATAAGCACATTAAATTCTGATTTCGACAGCATGTCCAATGGAGAATAAAAAACTACGTAGAATTTAATGCTTCAAAAACTGTCAGTGCTGTCTTCCACCGGCGTAATTGAATCATGTACCCACAAAACTGGCTCTGCATCCAGTGATATATAAGCCGTATTTTAGTGGTAACTTATAGGTATTGCAGTAATGAGTCTGAATAAAACTATTACGCACTTTTTATATACACTCTTAGTTTACATCGCACTCTGCCTGCCAACAATGGTGTACAAGCTTTTTTTCTGCAACTCGAGAGAGTCGTTCCATGCTAAATATTCCAAAGCTACACTATTGTGGATTTTATTCGCACTTTTCCTTTGTTTTTGTTTATTGAATAAAAATTTACTGCAGTGCCTATACTTTTACCAATAAAAAAGGGCTAAAAAAGATGTATAACCATTTCTACATCATTATTGTTAAGGATAAAAAGGAGAGGTCTTAAGTGGCTGACATGGGGGACGCCAGAGGTAGCTCGAAAATAGTTGGAAAGGGCAGCGTTGAAGCGATTTCCGAGGTAAAAAGCTATCCATTTTAATAGGATATGTTCAAAGCCTAGTGTGGATTTCTTGAAAAGTGTAAGTCTGTGAAATTTTGTCAAAGGCCTTACTTAAATCGTTTCCGTTCTCTAAGGCTAAAATGTAAAAGATCCTACAAAATACTTTCAAATATTTTTGAAATATGGGAAATCTGGGCAATTTGATGATAGTATTACAAATCACCTTTGGGCTGCATTTTGTGAATTGGGATTCAAAAGGGTTTTTCCATAATTGATTGCGAGAGGGAGAAAGATAGAGACGCGGAACATTTTTTTAGAAATATGGCAGGGACATGATCAAATCCAGAAGAAAATCGATTACTGGATCAAATCAGGGTCAATAGTTTCGAGAGCAAATGGGTAATCTAACTGATGAGCGCATATATCGTAATATGTAATTAAAATTGTGTCTGCTTTGGAAGCCTTATGATTTTTGTCAAACATTTGTATTTGTTTCGTTTAAAAAAAAGTCTAATCATTGTTTATATTTCAGGTTGAATATGAAAAGGCCCTCAAGGCATACCACAATTCGCCACCGTATTTGGCTTTCATTGCTGCCAAAAACAAAACTAAGCCTGGTATGCTTAAATTAATACTGATATTATTGTCAAGTTAATAATTATTGTATTTTTTTTAATTAGCAAATCCAGACACTGACGTGCATGAGACTCCATCACGTTCAAGTGGAAAAGGGCAGCAAGAACGCAGAATTGACATTCAACCAGCCGAAGATGAGGATGGTATGTGAAAATGAAAAACAAATATCATAAATAAGGCCCAATGCACACGGATCAACTGGAAAAAAACTAAACCGGTTGGCAACTAGAATTACAAACCAGTTAAGGACTCAACGCCGACTTGACTCCACACACGAAGAAACTCATCACCAATCAAAATCGTCGTTATGGATACCTGACGTGAAGTGCCTTCGGAAGACTCGAGCGATTATGAAATCATCATGTTGTATTATTATCTCAGTAAGAGGACAAGAATATTAGGAAGGTTTTGGGTACACCCATACCTTGAAAACAATTTTCAGAACCATTTGTTCATTGCTGCCAAACAATTAGAACTTTGGGATTCCAAATTTTTAGCATTCTACAGAATGACTAAAAAAAACTTATTTGGAACTTGTGAAATTGGTTTCCTCTGTAATTCAGAAACAAAACACCAGTATAATTTTGCTCATATTCGACAAACTAGAAACTAAAATCATTAGGCAACCCGACATAAAAATCAACAGACGACTGGTTACAGATTTTTTTTTTTTTGGAAATCGGAAACGAGTCTTCAACCAGTAGCGTCGTGTGCGTCGTCCCATTTGATTACACATGTTATGTTTCAAAGCAAACTAGTTGCCAACTCGCATCGGTGATCAGGTTTTTTGAGTTGCTCCGTTTGTATTGGGCCTAAATGTTTTCATAGCTAAAAACATCTACTTTAGATCAAGATGATGGGTACTCTTTTAAGCACGTAGCTTACGCCCGTTTCCTTCGAAATCATCGATTAATTAATGAAATATTTTCGGATACCGTAGTTCCTGATGTCCGTTCTGTTGTAACAACACATCGGATGGAAGTATTAAAGAAACAAGTCAGCTCACTGACAATGCATCAAACGAAACTCGAAGCTGAATTGCAGCAAATGGAAGAAAAGTTTGAAACAAAAAAGCGCAAAATGATTGAGTCCAGTGATACTTTTCAAGAAGAGTTAAAAAGGGTAAGTGAATATATATAAAAAAAACATTTGCGTCTCGGGACGCCCGACAAAAGTGATAACTTAAACTAATCTAAGTTGAACTATTTAATATAGAAATTGTTTAACTTGAGAAAAGCTTCAAAAGTTCTTCGTTAAATTGATTAACTTCCAAAGTTCTCCGTATGCGTAAGAGAAAGGGAAGCCAGACAGACTGGCGCCGTAACGCGTTACGTAACGAAGCGGTTTACCCTCCCATAAGAAATTATTACTTAATTAAAAATGTTGCTGTAATTTTATTTTTTACAGCACTGCAAACCAGCTGTAGATGAAGAGACTTTTCAGAAGATGGTTCAAAAGATGTATGAAGAAATGCGCAAGGAGCGTCAAAAATGTGCAGATGATGCGCCTAATAATATGCCTATTAACCCAATGCTCAATAAGCCACCAGTACGTCCCGAAGATACGAAACTTTTTGCTACTCCTCAAATGAACAGTCCTGTGCAAATTCCATCTAAACAAGGGCCCAATAATTCTGAAACTAACAAAATGGAACCTGAGGTAGATTATTTAAATTTTATTATACTCGTAATAACTCCAATTTAAAAAAAAATGTATATATTTGTTTAGCCTATGGAAATAGAACCTACTTTAAAACCATCTGTTCCACCGCCGCCCAAACCAGAAAAACCTAAACCTTCTCCGAACAAAGAGCCTGGCTCGGAAAGTCCCAAGAAGGGAGGAAATTTACGTAAGAATGAAATATGGGATAGGCCACCTTTAGAATCACAAATGTCACCACCCCCGCAAATGCCGATTCCCAAAGATCCAATTACTGAACCAACACCGGTGCCACCGAATGTTAGTTTAAATCCAAGCTTAAATATGCGTCCTCCAGCTACAACTCCCCAAGTTCCTCCAACGCCACAGCAAAATTCTCCCATGCCGCATGGTTTACCACCACAGCTACCACATGTTGCCCCGCAGTTGCCTGTACCTTCACCGAGTACAGAACCTTCTGCCGCAACTGCACCACCACCAACTAGTGTGCAGCAAACTGCAGGAATTCAACCCCATCATCCACCGCCACCGCCACAGCATCATTTACCACCCCATATGGCTAGTCATCCGGCTTTGCCAGGGCATCCTAGTATGCCCCAATCTGGTTATGGTGGTTATGCACCTACTGGGGGACCTCATAGATCTCCTTATTATCCGCCACAGTATGGCGGTCATCCTCCACAAGCATACGGTCAATATCCTCCGTATCCTTATCACCAACAATACGGACCTCCTCCGCCACCTACACATTATATGAACACCCGTCCCCCTCATGGACCACCACTTCATTATCAAGATCATTCTTCTTCTCCGGGACAACAGCAGCCCCATGGTCCGCATGAAAGCCATCACCCAGGCTATAATCCTGCTCAGTTAGGTTCTACACCACCTATGCAACAAAGTTCTTCATCTCCAATGCCCACAGGAGCTCCACCTTCTGAAGGTAAAATTTCTATCAGTTTGTTTTTAGCTTGAGTTGAATTTTAAATTTTTTTAGGCGTCAAACGCGACATGGATACTGATTCTGAAAAAAAAGATTCCGAGTAATGTGATTTTGGTAAAAAGTACATTTGGTATTTAGATAAGGATTTTCCAAAATCATTTTAAAGACTTGTTTTTATTTTATTTTTTTTAACGAAAAAAGTTTGGAAAAAAGTTTTAGAAACAAATCCGCACCGAAAATAGTTTAATTTAAATCCTGGTATCCAAAATGTACATTTAATACTAAAAACTGAAAAGCATACCAATCCTAAAGATTATGTTGCATTCGAATGAAATAAATATTCACTAAGATATATTTGGTAATAATAAATCTTTGGTGTTTTTTTTTTGTTTATTGTGCTACTCAAAAGGATAGCTTAATCAGTAATTCAGAAATCTAAGTTGTGCTGGTTTAAGTTTTATGAGAGTTGTGCTGGTTTGTAGTAATTTCATTAATATTGGAATTATTTAAATTTTGTGAAATTTTTGCGCTTGCGAGTTTGCACATAATTTTAAGAAATTAATGACCTTTTCGATTGGCCGTCCAGAACTGTTCTGACCCCCACAAAATGACAGTTGTTACTGGATTTCATTTCAGAATCGAAAACAGAATCACTAATACACTCACATAATTAAAATGTCAAATTCTTCGGGTTGATTTGTTTTGTGTAATTTCGATTTGTTTATTGAATTTAAACTACTTTTCTGTTAAAATAACATACAAAGAAGCAAGTTAATTATTATTGATACAAGAGAATGTGTATTTAAATTGAAATCAAGTGTTTTGGAAATTCTTTTTAGCCGATGTGATTTTTTTAAAATTTAATACATACAATTCAGAATCAGTCAAATTGTTTCCGGGTGTTTTATTGGGTTAACGTGTTCCGGACGGCCAATTGAAAAAGCCATAAGTTCTTTAGATCCCACTTTGACAAATCGATTCAGACAAATTATCCCAAGTCTTGTTTGAAGTAAAATCAACAGTAAGATCTCATTTGACCATTGTATATACATATTAATAGTAGTTACTATCATGACGACGAAATTCATCCAGCCTGGAGGGTTAGGTAGTGTTGGTGTGCAAAAGAAAAGCAAATATGAAGAAGAATAGTGTGATAATAGATTCCTGAGAGAAATATAGGTATACAAAATTTATTATAACTTAGAGGAGGAAAGGAAAACAATGTATTTCAGCTTTTTTGTTTTTATTTTATGAGGATTTTTTTGTTGAGTCACTACTCAATAAAATAAACTTTTTTACCAAATGAACAAACATGATAATAATTTAACAGTTAAAATATGAGATTTTTGTTAATCGTTGTGCAAAAAAATTGTTCTTGTGACAATTTTTTTTAATTTTATATTAATATTTTTTTTGATTTAAAAAAAAAAATAATTTTTTTGAAAATTCAGATTTGATAATTTCATAAAAATCGAGTTGACGAATTTTCAAATAAGAAATGTTTAATAATAGGTATTATGTATTTTTTTAAGTCGTTTTTTACTTATTTTTTTTTTTTAATGAGTATTCAACAATATACATATACATATATACATTTGAAAATATTATTTAAAAAAATCTTCAAAATATTTAATTTAGCAATATATTGTTTTTTTTTTTCAAAATCCAAAAAAATAAAATAAAAATTAGTAAAATTTTTTTTTTTTGAAAATTTTTCGAGCCGTTTTTGAGAATAAATTTTTTTCCTTACGGTTTTTAAAATTTGTATAGGAGGTACCGTTGTTTTTTATTTTAGAAAAATATTTGTTTTAACTATTCAAGATAATGTCAAAAAACTACTAACTACGAAGTTTCGAAAAAATCTATTAAAAATTAAAATTAATGTCAACATTTTTTTTTATTGAAAATTTTTGTATACAAACTTTAAACTTTCTAGGAGCTTCTGCGTAAAAAATTAAAAAAAAATCAGATTAACCGTTTCCGAGAAATCGAAAACCAAAAAAATGGTTCTACTAGAGGTACCAAAAAAACAATTTTTTCCAAAAAATAAATTATTAAAAGGTACCTTTTCCCTTCAGTAATGAACTCATTTTTTTTTATAATCGTTGGAGCCGTTTTTGAGAAAAATAAGATTTTTGTTTTTCGCCAAAAAAAAAATGTATGGGAGCTACTGTTATTTGTCGTCTTAAAAAAAATTAAAAAACATGTGGGCATATTACCGAAAAAACAATTGTACCAAGTTTGAAGCAAATCTATCAAAGCATTTAGGCTGTAGACTCGAGGACAGACAGACAGACTGACAGAACGACAGACAGACGGAATTAGGGGACCCACTTTTTGGTGTTGTCTATGATCGTAATGTTATATTTGATTATTAGAAAAAAAAAATTGTTTGGGAAAAATAATATTTACCTTTTTGGTCAAAAAGAAAGTATGGCAGGTAGGTAGGTACTGTCATTTTTCGTCTTAAAAAAGCTGAAAGAAAAACTGGGGACATGTTTATGAAAAAAACGTTTAGGCTGTAAACTCGAGGACAGACAGACAGAGAGACGGAATTGCGGACCATTTTTTCGTCTTCGCTATCATCGTAATGTCAAGTTTGATCAAAATCTCGAGTTCGATTTTTTTCGAATCCATAACTTGTAATTTAGTACCTACATTTAAAATATCGCAAGTCAAAAAAAAAATAATAATAAAAAAATACTACCTAGGTATACCTACTTTATTTCCTAATAAAACTGTCTGGAGAAAAAATTAAATTATTCTCAATAGATATTATATTTGAAAAAGAACAAAAAGTACCTATGTACATACATATGGTATTTATGTTTTTTTTTTTAATTCATTTTTATTTAATCTTAACTTATAACTATCTTAAAGCTAGACAGAAATGTTTAAAACTAGCCTAATTATCAATAACTTACAACTAATTTATTGGCCCTTTACGGGCGCTCTAAACTAAACTATATCTCTTAATACTAATGTCTGTCGACCTTAAATCTATTTTTATTAATTCTAATTATTTGATCATTTTTTACTTATAAACTACCTAAATCTAGACTAAAAATAATTAAAACTAGATATAATTAAATTATATACTAACTAAAACTAACTTAAACTACTTAAGATACCTAAAAATACCCAAAACCACTTAAAAACTAGAACAGCCACAGCAGCATTTTTTTCGTTTTTTTATTTTTTTTTTGTTTATATTTTGCATACGCATGCAGACACACAGCTATATTCACCCCATACATACATGTACATACGTATACGTACGCACATACATGTACAGTTACGCAGGTACATGCACATATGACTCCGCATACATACATATTTTAATTTTTTTTGGTGCCACCCCGACTGTTCCCTATACTAATTACCCTAAATGTATGTAAGGCGGCCAAGACATACCATCTTAATCGACTTTAAATATCACGATGCTGTTCAGAAAGCCACCAGAACTGGTTCTCCTGTTTCGCCCTATCCCTTCGGTCCCGATCGGACACAGTCTTACTGACCCGAAGGCGCTCTTCTCCACCTTGAGCGATGACGTCTCGACCATACAGGAGTCGCCTATCTACAGTTTTCCGGCTGACGTGGTAGATGAGCGGAACCGCCATTCCATCCTGTATCAGCCCTCGACTGTCTAAAAAGAGGAATGCCTCGGGAGGGATGTAGCCACTTAACCGCACACTTTCAAAATATTCGTTATTGGGGTAATAAACTCCAAAAACCTGTACCTACATTATTTCCAAATAAATCTGTCTGTGGAACAAAAAATTAAATTATTCCCAATAGATATTACATATTTGAAAACAAAAAAAAAGTACCTATGTACATACATAATTATATGTAGTACCTACCACATGTACCTACCTAAACAAAACATATTGAAATATCTCAACTTTGCTTTGCTATTTTCGCATAGAAAATGTGAAAAGTAGCAACGTTCCTACAATTCAAAATCCTAAAATCCACCAAATATCTAAAATTTGAAAGAAAAATTTAAAATAAATTCTATAATAACCTATACATGCATGTATACTCATATACATTCTTACTTCAAATTCATGTATACGGCAATAGCCTTGATAAAATTTATTTATACCTTCCATATTTTGAAGGTTGCCGTTGCAAAAACAGCTTGTTCGGTTTTCTCCCTTACCCTCTATATTGTTGTCAGAACTAATAAGTTTCGACCGTCTCCCTTGCTTTTTTTCGTTATTTGCATCTACCTTTACTTCTTCCACATCAACAATTCACTATCAAGAAAAGGGAAACTAGCGCCCTCATCGACGGAGCTACTAGCTAAAAAATTCAGTCTCATAGTAGTACTATAGGTTTCATATACAAAGGTTGAAGTCTTTAATTGAATTCATATGATTGAAGTCAATATGAATTAGTTTTTCCTGTGACTTCAATGAATGCATTCCAAAATGATTGCATTCTTTTACAACTCTGCGATATAGGTACTATATGACAAGTTTTGCATTTGAAAAAAAATCGAGAGATTGAGATTTTAATCAAAGTTGATATTACGATGATAGAGAACACCAAAAAGTGGGTCCTGCAATTCCGTCTGTCTGTAGAACGATCTACAGCCTAAACTTTTGAACCGATTTTGTTCAAACTTGGTGCTCAGGCGTTTTAGATGATTGTCCAAAATAGATTTTTGAATCGTTTTTTTTAGCCCCAAAAATAATGGTACTTTCCTTTTTTTTTTGAAAATTCAACTGGTGTACGATTTTTTCTGAAATTTTGTTTTTGAATTTATATTTTTAAATATTTTAAATTTCATACCAATTTTTTTTTAGAAAAAATTTAAGAATTTTTATATATAAATAAAATGCACGACTGAATCGCACGAACTTTCTCTTATGTTCTATCACATCGTATGTGCAAAAGATTTCTATTAAAAATCTAAATATATTTTTAAAGTCGTTTTTAACTTAATTTTGTATAAATACAAAATTTCTTTAATTTTGTTCTAAAATAAATTGGTATGACAATCTTAAATATTTAATAATACAAACTTGAAAACAAAGGATTAAATTGGCTTAATCAAAGAAAAAATAATTCAAAATTCTGAAATAAATACTTAAACTAATTTGCGCTCAAAAAAAGTATGCCATTTTATTTCTTGGATCAATTTGAATTTATGAGAAAAAAGTTTTTAAGATCTGTGGAGCGGTTTTTGATAAAAAAAAGTTGATTTTTTAAATTTTTTGAAAACATTTTTCAAAAAAAATCAAAAACCCCAATTCATAGGTATTCAGCAAATACATATAACTATAATTTTTGAAAAAAAAAAAAAAATTAATGAGCAGTTTTCAAAATATAAATTTTTAAAATAGTTTTCTTAAAAATGCTTTTAAAAATACAAAAAAATATTAATTAAAAATATTGGTACGCGGTCTAATTTGGGCAACCTAAACCTATATATGTGTGGAATTTCGAAATAATATAATCGGTTAAGCCATTTATGAGATAGTAGAAAGCATACATAGAAATACATACATACAGACAGACATACAGAATTTATCAGACCATCATTTTTGGTCTCCCCTATCATCGTAATGTCTTATAGTACCTATAATGAAAAACGACTTTCAAACAATTTAGCCGTTTCTATTAATAATATTTTGCATATAAAGTAATCGAACAGTCGTTTATTTGGCTTATTGTCAGATATAATTTTTTTATATCACCTTTTTCTTCATTGAGTACTAAAGTCTTTATTGTTTTCCACACTGATTTTAATCATCCTTCTTGTAATGCGAAATCATAAAAAAAAAATAAAAACTTCAATAATCGTTACAAATTTTTATTAAATAAATTTGCAAGCATTTTTGGTTTAAACAATTTTTTTTTTCTGTAAATTAACTTTATTATTTATCTTTATATCACAAATTCTAAAATATGTAAATAACGCACTTGTAGAAAGATAACCATACCGATTATAAAACTTGAAATATTTTAATCCCAGCGAACCGACTGAATTCGCAGCATCAACGAAAAGGGCGAATTGCAAGTTCCATAATCGATATGAACATTACCCAGCAGCAGATTTATTATTATCATCGACACAAAAGTAGTAACAAAAATTACTGTAAAATTTTGATAATATAATTACTAATTAGGGGAAAAAATTCTTGTTAAGAAAATATATTTTTTTCATATCTCTTTCTTAACTCTTCGTAAGTGACCGTTGGCTTTATGTCATCATTTAAATTAAATTCTGAATTTTGGTCGTCGATTTTTTTCTTAGCTCTTTCGAAAGCCTCAATTATACTTGACCTAGAAAAACGATATGCATTAGTATGTTTTTTTTTTGTAGAGAAAAACAGGAAATAACAAATAAAATGTACCTAAATAATTTTTGGTGTAAAATATAAGCGCTCACATGGCCAGCATTCAAATATCTTACTTCAACTCCTGGCCAAATTTCCTCTAAACTTGAACATCCCTCTCGTGGAACGTATGCATCATCCTTAGCACAAATAGCAATAATTAACGATGTATCGAATGGAACAGAGAAGTTTTTGAGATGCGTGCATTCGTCCATTACACCACGCATAAATTGTAAGGCTTCACGTTCCCACCAATTTGTCTTTGTAATATCAATTTTATCACTGTTTTGAGTCGATCGAGGATATATATAATCCATAAGCTTGGTCATAGCAGACTGCTGTACATCTTTTTTCTTATAACTATCTAAATTTCTAATCTCACTCATATCACTTTCATCACTTTTAGTAAACTGAGATTTTATATCAAGCTCGTTAACTTTTTCAGTCTGTGTTATATTATATTTGTCCACGGAATTTAATTTCACATGCATTTGACCCTTCAAGTCAAATGTGTTTTCCTTATTCACTCTTAAAAAATGATTATCTTCAATAAATCCAAGTTCGTTATGGGAACTTTTGATATTCACATTGTCTTTCATGAGTTTAACATCTTCGATATCTTCTTTGAGTTCATTCATCGACTGATTAAAGTCTTTGATAAATTTTCTTCCCGCTACAAATGCGTCATCGATTATGGTAACCATTTTCGACAGTCGTTCTCTGTATTGTCCATCAGCAAAGTACTGTGTTTCTAACATATCCCAATTAATAGAATGACTCATAACACCCTGTAGGTACGTTAAACAATATTTTTATTTGAATTTGCTTTTTTTTATAAAAAAAAACAATCATGTACCGTAGTAAATACAGCTGCTGCCGTTGACCAAGATAAACAAGGCACCAATACAAGAGGCTTTGGCCAATTCGTAGCAGCTAAAGATGCCATCTAAAAAAATGTGTTATCAAATTATTTCCATCCAATTAAATTAATTTAGCTAATTTTACATGTCCACCCATTGACATTCCCGTCACTCCTAAAGGACCATAACCATTTCTTTCACACCAATGCAATAACACAAGGCACTCAAGAATAAGGCAGCCGCCCATTACAAAAATATCAGAAACATTCCGCAAATTTGAACGCCTGCAAAAATATGCGAATATGTATTTTTATTTTAGCATATGTCGTTGTTTAGTTTTCTATTATTTACACTTGGTTTTCAGGTTTTCTTAGTCCATAGAATGGGTTCTCCAAAATGATACCACCTATATTAGCCTCCTTTAGCAATGGCTTGGCAATAAAATTTCTCCTTCGCCAAAAATACTGCAAGTGATTTATTTTTTAATAATTAGAATGAATTCTGATAACTGATAATAATATTAGTCAACGGTTATTAATTATTTACACATACATGATCTCCAGTGCCAGCGAGGTGAATACACATTGGTTTGTGTTTTTCGTCGCTCCATTTATTTGGCAATATAACTTGAAAATGAGCTTTTTGGCATGCTTTCGGCACTAATCCAGGCAGGTGAAACTCAAAAGGAGTTTTAAAATTTCCTTCGAGAATCGTACAGTCTGGGTACTTTTCTTTTTTTGTTATTTCGATCGGGTAATCTGGCGGAACTAATTTAAAGCATTTTTCTCGCCGTGACATTATTTTCCGGAATTCAAAGAGTCTGTGAAGAAGAAAAAAACCTCGATAAGTATAGACATTTTGAAGGAGTTATTTAACTGATGAAGCAGATAGTGAGGATTGGACTGGGTTAAACAATAACAATATGTAATTGTGTTTGAAATGAAGAAACCTATAACCTAGCATAATTAACCACACAACTAACAAGAAATAAAATGCACGACTGGAACGCACGTACTTGCTTTTATCTTAAGCACACGATTTTTAGTAGAAATAGCTCAATATATTTTTTTTATATCTTTTTTACTTAATTTTGTATATACAAAATATTCTTAAATTTTTTTTAAATTTTTAGTATGACAATTTTAATTATTTTATAATATAACTTTAAAAACTGAATTTCAAATAAGAAATATTTAATTTTCAATTTTTTTTTCAAAATCCAAATCTATTTTTTGTAAATTTTGGTATGTAGTATCAATTGTATGTAATTTAATGGCCCTTCTATATAAAAATGTTGATCAAAATCAGTTAAGTCGTTTATGAGAAAGTCGAAAATCGATAAAATGGTTGTATGGCAGGTACCGTTAATAACAAAATATTTATATACATAAAATTAGACCAAAACATAAGGGGTATTCACGATCTGGTGTAATAAGGCTCTTAAAATTGTAAAATTTTATTTTTTTACAACAGACTGTGAACAAACCTTTACTAATCTGTAGCAACCATTGGGGACGTTCACTCAGTTATTCTCAGCAATCTGGAATAACTTTCTGTTGTTGTAATGCGTGCAAACACACATCTGATGAAAAAACAACTGTTCTCGTGAAAGCTATCTTGAGTTATCCCCAAAAAAAAAATGGAATAACTAGCTATGCGAGAACAAATGTATTGAACAGCTGACTGCAAAATTCATTTGTTATGCGTTTTGCTCTGATTTTTTGACAGCTTTCAGCTAACATATCTGATTCGTCCACAGATATACTTCGATAGCTTGGTATCCGAGATAACATATCTAATAAGTGAGTGAACGCCCGCATTGACATACTAGATGTGCACCGAGATTCAGGTATTTCGGCGAGTGAAGTGAGATGACTCGCCAGTCACTGTTAAAATCTCAGGCGAGTAATCTGACATTTAATTTCACTCACTCACTCCCTCACTATTACTAGCTGAATCGATTTTTAACTCACTCACTCACTGGGGTTTCGAATTAGCTGAATCTCGGTGATGGACTGCTAGGAGCCAACTTCGCGTTGGATCTCTCCTCATCTAGGACCACACGCGCGCCACCCAGCTCCTAACGGAAATCACGAATATTATCAAGTAGTGCTTAAGGGATTTACAATTAAGGCTAGATCAATAAAATTAATTCATTTTTTCTTTACTTTTCGACGCGACTAATAAAATTTAACACACACTTTTAAGTTTAAACTACATTTAAGTTTTTGTTTTAACTTTTCGACGAAATGAATAAAATCTATAAGATTTAACACAACTGCGTAATATAAGTTCAGTGGTAAACAAAAGAAAAACAATTTTCTAAATAAATTGATTTAAAATAAAGAATTAATTTAATTGGCAAATTAAAATTAGATTTTCATTTGTTTTATTTCTAATTCAACTCTAAATGCAATCTCTTACCTAAAATGAAACAAAAAGAATTTTTCGTATAGTCCCCAGCACTACAGCATTGTTTACTTTCTATAAACAATAGATCTCAGCACTTATCTTATACAAAATAACAATAGAGGTCCCTAGTTTTTTTGCCTGTTGACTAAATATGGTGCGCAGCCAAGAGTGGCAATAAATGGCTTTTAAAAGTAATATTTTTGTTTGCTACTTTGCTCCGAGGGGCGTAAAGATCTTTCTCCCCATTTTCAATAGAGCTTTTGTATGGAACTGACAATCGACTAGCAGTCCATGTATTATGTCAATGGTAGCAACACTGAAGCAAATGTCAAAATCTGTTTCACATTTGTTCTGAAATATCTTAGTTTGTGTTAAAAAAATTTTACACTTGTATTTTTCAGTTACAATAGGGTTCAGGTATAGTAAAAGTGTAAGACTTTGACATTCAGTATATTTTGTTGTTGTAGCGCAAAAAAATGCTACACTTTTACACTTTTGCAATGATATAAGACCAGTTAAATCGGATCGTGAATACCCCTATAGACTATACCCAAAGTAGTGCACACTTTTTTTATTTCAAACTTAATACTTAGCCGTCTCAAGTAAATGTTTAGATTCATTTTTTTTTTTGTATCACTTTTTAGACCCAAAAACACAGTACCTGCCATACACTCTTTTGAAGCAAAAAAGTTTTAAATCTTAATTATCTCAAAAATTGCTCTAACGATTTTGATAAGAATATAAAAATGCAGTGCCCTATTTTAGGTTGCCTACCCTTCATTTTAGTCCAAACAAGATTTTACATAAAATGGTAAAACGGTTGTTTTTTTTTTGAATTTCTAATCGAATTTGAAAACATTTCAAGAAAAATCGTCCACCCGTTTTAAAAAATTTAAATTTTCAAAAACAAACATTTTGTTATGCAGTAGGACCTCGGCACAAATATTTTTATTGAAAATCTGAAAAAAAAAACATTTCTATGGCGGCTACCGTTACTAACATTTTATGTAAAAAAAAATTTAGACTACATCTATTAATTTTTTTTTATTAAAATCGTTAGAGCAGGTTTGAAGAAAATTTAGATTTCTTACAAGCAATTCTATGAAAGATGCCGTTATTTTCTTGGAGGTAAAAAAGATTTTTAAAATAATCGAGGCAATAACCTAAAACGCTTAATTATCAAGTTTGAAGAAAATCCTTTCAGCCGTTTACGTTGAAGATCAACTTACAGGCAGACAGATAGAAGTAATCGCGAGAACCATTTTTACTTGCGATATAAGGCAAGTTGCATTTGCCGAAAAAAAAGTTTTGAGATAACAATCAAACATGACATTACGATGATAGCGAAGACGAAAAAAGATGGTCTAAAAATTCTGTCGGTCTGTATGTCTGTCTGTCAGTTTGTCTGTATGTATGTATTGAATTTCTTTTAAACTCAAAAAATAAAGGCACCTGCCACATAAGCGTTATGTTAAAGCCTATTTTTTCTCGAAAACGGCTCTAACGATTTTGATTTAAAAAAAGAACAGTGCTGCTTTTTTATACGACCGATCATATGGTTGAAAAAAAAAATATAAAAAATGTCTCATAGATGACTTAACCGATCCTTTCGAAATTTCACACATACAGCTGCGGTAAAAAAATAGCACCATTACGAGGACCAGATTTCATTTAAAAATGAAGCTTAAGCCAATATTTTGAGGGACATTTTGAATATGCGAAAAGCTTATATTAAGTCCAAAAATTCACATTTAAAAAAGGATTCCAACTTTTATTAATCAACTTATTTTTTTTTGAAAAACTTATAGACTATAGAACCACTGCTTCATCACACAACTTAAAACTAAAACATCATAAAGATACAAAATCTTTTCCTATGATTTTATTCTTTTGGGGTAGTCCAGAAAAATTAGTATTTCGTTTAATAGCCTTTGTTGGCTGCTTCACAACGTATGGTCATTGAATTTACCAAATTTTGGCACATTTCTACCGGTATATTCTCCCAGGAGACCTTTACTGCAGCCCATAGTTCTGTGTTACTAGTCGGTTTGGTTTCAGAAACTGCTTTCTTCACATCAGCCTACAGATTTTCCATCGGATTTAGGTCAGGCGATTGCGCTGGCCACTCCATCACATTAATTGAATGATCTCCAAACAATTGTTTAGCCTTCTTACTAGTGTGCTTGGGGTCATTGTCCTGTTGGAAGACCCACAAAAGGGGCATCTCTTCCTCTGCATAAGGGAGCATAAAGTTTTCCGAGTATACTAACGTTAACGCGTTGATCCATGCTGTGTTTAATCCAATATATGGGTCCAACTCCATAGTAGGAAAAACAAGCCCACACCATTATGCTTGAACCTCCGAGCTTAAATACTTTATTTGTTTATTTGGGATTATATTCCGCTTTCGGAGGTCTTCTCACGTATGAACGAGATCCTTTACCGCCAAACAATACGATTTTACTTTCATCTGTCCATAGAACGTTGCGCCATTTCTCTATTGGCAAATTCAAATGCTGTCTTGGATATAATAAACACTTTTTAACATGTTTTGCAGTTAAGAGGGACTTTTCGTGGACTACAAGCAGTTAAATTATGTTCCCCCAATCTGTGGCGAACGGTTTCCACGCAAGCTGTAATGGTCAGCTCTTTTTTTTTTTAGCTCAGTTGCAGGTTTAAAGGGGTTTTTATGGCTTTCTCGGACTAGGCGCCTGGTGAGAGTTGTATAACATAACAGGTTTTCGTCCACTGGATTCGGTTTTAGGTGTGTATGTTATTGTATTTCGAATCATTTTGTTGGAACAGCCAACAAACCGTCGAACTTTTCCATAAGTTTTACCTTCCGAGATCATTTTTTTTAGTAATTTTCCGTTTTTATTTGGTACAATGTTTCCACGGTCCATTTTCTTTGAAAAACTGTAAATTTTATATTTTAAATGAAGATACCAATTAAATATAAGCAAATTCTAATACTTGACCGCCTTACCTTATATGCACAAGAAAAAATATTTTTTTTGTAACGAAAACTGCTATCAGTGCTATTATTTTTACCGCACAAAAAATGGAATTTTCGCCATTATGGCCTGGTAAAAAAAGAACCGTTACCATTTCACCACCAGGGATATGCAATAGACCGAGGTTATAGTTCAAGCAATAACATAATAATAGTAGAGGCTGTAAATGTTTTTCTATACACTCATTTAGAGAAGTTAAAATAAAACTTGTACCAGTGGTGCCATTTTTTTTTACCGCCACTGTATATACATATGTAGGTGTCGGTAGCCCAATTTATATTGCATACCAAAAAAAGTTAAAAAAATACTTTTTTTTTCAAAAAGCGCTCCACAGATTTTAAAATTTTTGTTCTCATAAATTCAAATTTATCCAAGAAATAAAATGGCGTACTTTTTTTTCAGCTCAAATTAGTTAAAGTATTTATTTCAGAATTTTGAAATATTTTTTCTTTAATTAAGCTGATTTAATCTTTTGTTTTCAAGTTTGTATTATTAAATATTTAAGATACATCTTCGAATACATCCTCCTGGAGGTATTCGAATCGCAGGTGACCTAATTAATGTATTGTTGTATGCCGATGACCTAGTAATATTATCAGAATCACCAGAAAATTTACAACTGATGATAAATCGTCTAGCGGCATTCTGTGACAAATGGGGACTTGTTATAAATGCTGAAAAGTCGAAAATAATGATTTTCTCGCCATCCAATCGATGTGAAGTACGATATAAGTGAAGTCTTAATGGGAGCCGTTTGGTTATAACGGATGAATATAAGTATCTGGGAGTTAAGCTCAACCCCACGTTGGATTTCAGAAAACACCTTGCAGAAAAATCTAATGCATCACAAAGTCTCATGAATTTGACATGGATTAATGTGTTCTCAAACCAACAAATAAATCTCTCCATAAAATATAAAATCTTCGATTCAGTTGTCAAATCTACACTTTGCTAAGCAGCACAGGTTTGTGGGGGTTTAAAGAATATGAAGAAATTGAAACAGCACTGAGAAACTTCATTAAAAAACTGTTTTATCTTTCAATGAAAACCCCAAGCTACGTAATTTATTTAGAAACTGGGTTACCAAAACTTTTTACTTACACACTTAAGCTTCAAGCCAATACTTTATCATTAAAGTATTGGGATACCAGAACTCTCGGTTGAGTAAAAAGCTCTTACTTTACGAAACAAGAAATACAAATTGGTGGATGGGTAAGTGGAAAAATAATGGCTCTAATCAGGGAGTAGAAGTTAATTTAGACCCAAATAACCCGCAACATTTAAAGGATCAACTTTATGAGATCATACAAAAACAAGAAGACTCGGTTCGAAATCTTATG
Source organism: Philhelius pedissequus (assembly GCA_910595825.1). NCBI lineage: Eukaryota > Metazoa > Arthropoda > Insecta > Diptera > Syrphidae > Philhelius > Philhelius pedissequus. Next base: position 35,026,543 of record OU343163.1, read on the forward strand.
ATCGAAATGGCCTGTAAATCGGAAAGCAGAATATTATACAGCCAATTAAAATTTAACCTTTGTGATAAAAACTATTTTAGAGATTCTTTCAGTATTAAACAAATCTCTTTGATATTCAAAACTAGATGCGAACTTCTAGGTCTCAACGGACACCTGTACAATGGAAGTTTTGATCAGTTCTGTAACTTATGTAACATGGAATCAAAAGAAGACGGTTTTCATTTGATAAGTATATGTCCAATCTTCAAACAATATAGAATATCATATTTCGGAAAAGGTATTCTAACAATGGGAGAGACTATCAACATTCTAAATGGATCTGACTGGAGAGGACTTGCTCTTTTTCTGAGAGACATCCTTACTTTCCGAAGACTACTTTTAACAGAATACGCATAGCTTTATCTATTTAATATAAAAGTAATACTAATAAATAACAAATTTATATTTGAATTTTCTACTATTTTAAAATATTGCCAGTCTAGCTGACGGCAAAGCCAAAGCTTAAAAAATTCGTTAAAATATGTTCAAATGTAAAAAAAAAACAAATTGTAAATAAATGAATTCTTTTACTTTACTTACTTTTTACTTACTTACTTAAGATTGTCAATACCAATTTTTTTAAGACAAAAATTAAACAAGTTTTGTATATATAAAAAATTAAGTAAAAAACGTTAGTAAAGTAAAAAAATTAAGTAAAATTGCATATAATGTGATCGAACATAAGAGCAAATTCGTGGGATCCAGTCGTGTATTTAATGTAATGTCAATTTTAATTAAAATCTCGAGATCGATTTGTTTTCCAAATGCAAAACTTGCCATATAGTTCCTACATATCGCAAGTAAAAGTTACTTATACTTGATCAACCTCTGTTTCCTAATATCTTTAAATGAAAATGTACAATGTATACTAAAGAAAGGAACAAATATTTTTACAATAGAAATAAAATTTGTGTATACATATTATATTTACCTTTGCAAATTCTCCGGTTTGCCCCATCCTTTTTCAAAAAATCTTGTTATCAATAGTCGACGATAAATACTATCTAGTCGACTAGGCGGCATGGTGGTGGCCTTTTAATAGTATATAATGATATGAAGTTTTTAAACTTTGTGCCTAATAGCAATAAGCAAATTCAAAAACCTTTCTATTTAAAAATTAAAACAAAAATTATACAATTCAAACCATGATTAACGGTTTTGGATGAAATGGGCAATGAGGCAGTCAAAAATACTTCATGTCTGGATGATAAGTTAGTTGGTGAAAAAGTGTCATAGTAACTTAGAGGAGTTTCCCAGATTACAAGGATAGGAAGTTAAAATTTTAAGTTCCGGCTTGATAATAGACCTACGATTTTTCGTTTGTTGGTTAAGGTTTCTTTAAGGTCAGGGACAGTTTGGAAAATTCAGAATGAAATTGAAATGAGCGCTATTCTGTTTTGATTTCCAAATTTGAGGATGACAATAGAAAATTATTTCTGAAGTATAAAAATGAAGGGCCCTCATATTAGAATTTTAAAATTCATCAAAGGCAAGCAATAAATATGCAATTGGCTACAGTATTAATAAAAAAAAATACCTACATTAAACGCATTCATTGAGAAGAATAATACATACATATATAGTATATAATGCCATCTGACTCTTTCATTTATCATTGGTCATAAGACCTTAGAAATAAATCACAAACAAAGGCAGTGCAATCATCCCTTGCTAATAAAGTTGCGCATTTACGAATATAACTTTATACCTATAACAACAACTTTTAAACTAATGTAGGTCGGCATTTACTACTTGTAAGACAGGTTAAGATTGTATCTAACTTGCAAATGTACATTGTCGTCAATTGTTATTCCTGCCACCGCCGACAAATAACCGGTGACAGATTAGCATACATTGCACTTCGTTAAACTAAAGTCTCCAAGTACTTAATTTAAGAAAAACCTAACGTTGCTAACCAACATTTATATGTATGTGTAATTTTCTAACGCAAGGCGAAGCCATAACTTTGAATAATTGATGTTTTTAACTAGATTTACATTTTACATAAAATCATATTGCGCTAATTTCTTGTGATGTAATTTGTTTGCCTTTCTATATAAATATAAGCCCTATTACGTAAAAATTACTGTTTCCAAGTGAGCAATTAATATTAATTGACAAAAAGATGTGAAACTTGATAAGATATAAGAGTTTTTAGCAACTCTCACAACTTAACACTTAAAAACCACGCACAAAATTAACTTGTGATACAAAGTAATAATAAACAAAATAATAAATATTCTTATACTATGTACTGTCACTGCCGCCACCACACCAAAACCAACTGATAAGAAATGCAAAATTAAAAGCTGATAAATATGCATATATATATGACAAATAAAATTCAGAGCTTCAACCAAACTTTCCAGTGGTGAATATATTAATTCGAGTAGGATTAGAACACATTTACGAACGCGTCCAATTATTCACTCGACGTGCTAAAATTTAATCATTATTTAAACTTGCAAAATATCCCATACAATTTTTGGACAATTTATGAACCAAATGGTAAACTATACATAATTTTTTTCATAAGTACCCAATATGGGTACTATTACTAATTTTATTCTAATTATTTTGTTATAATTATTAAATTGCAATTTTATTAATTATTAAATTGTACAAATTTCTTAACATTCGTTGTACATTCAAAAATGTTTGGATTCAAAATAGCTTTTAACGGACTTCATCAAAATTTGTTTTTCATCCCGGCGGTATCTGACTTGGACTTATAATTTGTCTAGTAAGGGTTTTGTCAATACACTATTTTTATTAAGTTCGGTTCATCTTCAAGCGATTTTTTTTTACAAAAAATCAATGTGAACTCAACAAGATTAAAATTATCCTAAATCTGGACGATTTTGTGCGGAGGCCTAATTTCCGTGTACACATACCGTTGACGTTCAAAATGCGTAGGCGAATTAATTTGCCTATGTGTACACGTTATCTGTTCCTGGGTTATGATTAATGTCAGTTATAGTACATTATAAAATAGAATTTGTATTTAAAAAAAAACTCATTTTAAAGATGTCTCCACAATCGTCGACTTTTGTTGTAGTTATATTTTGAAGAAAAGAAATGATTATTTAAAAATAATAAAATGTTCTTTATTAAAAGAGAAATGAAAATCGAATGGATCAATTTATAATTGAGTTAATAAAAACAGAGTATGTGTGACTTTAGAATTTATAAAGTAAAAAGGGTTGAAATTGCAAAGTATTTATATTAAAAATACCACAACTTTATAAATAAAATCCGTTGAAGTTTGGGTGTGTTCCGCCTGTCTATGAATTTCTGCGAAAAACTGTCAAATCTTGTTCCCTAATAGCGAGTTTCATTTAAATTTCAAAGATCTCTCGAAATGGCGATTTGATCTTTTTAATTAAACTTTAGGGGTATTCACGATCCGGTGTATCTGGTCTTGTATCATTGTAAATGTGTAAAAGTGTAGCATTTTTTTAAACTAAGACAACAAAATATACTGAATGTCAAAGTCTTACACTTTTACACTTTTACTATACCCGATCCCTATTGTAACAGAAAAATACAAGGGTGTAAGATTTTTTAACACAAACTTAAGTCTTCTTCAGAACAAATGTGAAACAGATTTTGACATTTGCTTCAGTGTTGCTACAGATTAGTAAAGGTGTGTTCACAGTCTGTTGTAAAAAAATAAAATTTTACAAGACTTGGTACACCAGATCGTGAATACCCCTTTTGTGTCCAAATTTAATTGTAGTATTTGCCGCGTTCGGTGGCATGATGAGCTAAACATATGTATGTTGTCAAATACAAATCTCAAGCCACCCAAAAACTATTATTAATTTGAGGAACAGCTGATTCAAAACTTCAGATTTGTATGCAATACAACTGACTTAACAGAGAAAGCTACCTGGATTGTTCGAAAACAAACCCGTTACTAAGGTATCTTGGCTAGCCTATCGGCATTGCACCGAACGCGGCCAATGCTGAATGACTGACACACACATTACTGAAAAAAATCATATCTTCATCATCAGATGATGAGGAAGATGAAGACAAAGCAATAAAAACCTCCACTAAATTTATAAAATTTAAATTATTAACTTCTTCGTCTATTATTTGTTTATTTTTTAGTTTAATTTTTTTAACAGGAACTGGCACAGTTTCACAATAAATTAATAACAAAATAGTTTCCATTTGATGTTGACAAAAAAAAAACGTTTTACGTGTATGCGCGCATTCAGATCAAATCTGCCTACCCGCCAAAGATCAGATCTTTCGTGTTGAGATCTGATCTATATTTGCGCTTTTTGTTGGATCTTTTCTTGAATGAAACTCGCTATTAGTAGAGAGTGCTTATGAGAGAGTAAAATATTTCCACCAACTGCGAATTTTATTCCAAGAAATATCTTTGGACAATATTATATGAATATTTTCAAATGAAGAAAAAAAACAACCACAAACGTGATTTAAATATTTGATCCGTGGTTCAGCTATTTTAATTTCCGATTTCGGTGGATTAAATAAGGTTCAACGATCAACTATGGTTCAAGGCTCAATTATGTCATGTGATAGAAGCCAAATATATGCTTTACCCATCGTTGAAACTCAGTTAATTCGACGAAATCAGCGAGTTTTGAATATTGCCCCATCAGAAACTAAAACAACTTTCAAAAGCTTTAATCTATTGGCAAATTCTGAACGTGGCCACAAGTGTTGAATAAATTGAATGTTTTTTCCTGGAAAATTCTTAAGCTTGAGAACTGGAAAATCAAATATCTATTTATATCAATCAAATGTCAAGTGAAGAAATTTGGTTTTCATAAGCAAAAAACATTAAACCTGACCTAAAAAAATCCAAATTAGAATTGTATCTGCGATATTTAAAGTTTCCATTTAAATAATTAAGTTAAATGCACTAATGGTGCAGTTTTTCTGTCGTCCCTTGAAGTATGGTTCGACGCACAACTATCCGAAACTTGTAATCCAATTAAGATGAAAATATCAAAACGAAATGAACAAGAAAATTGTGTGAAATATTATTATTTTTTTAATTAATTTGCGAGTATAATGATTAAAAGTGTACTCCGAAGGGGCCAAATAGAACTATTTAAATCCTTTAACCAATCCATCATACGCCAAATTGAATCCAGAAGTAGTTCCAATATGACTCAATTAGTTGAGGCTTCAGTGGACACAAACAAATTGCTACGTTTAGCAAGACTTGTAGTGCCTTCTCTGGGTAATGGCAAACACAAAGGCCAGGCAGGAAGAATCGGAGTTATTGGGGGCTCACTGGAGTACACCGGAGCGCCTTATTTTGCTGCTGTTAGTGCCTTAAAGGTCGGAGCCGATTTAGTTCATATTTTCTGCCAACGCGAAGCAGCGAGTGTTATCAAATCTTATAGTCCCGAACTAATAGTCCATCCTTTGTTGGATCTGAAAGATGCTGTCAGTCAAATTGAGCCATGGCTGGAGCGTTTACATGTTGTGGTATGTGATCCAATACATTATTATAAAAAAAAAATGATCTAATTTCTATGGAAATAGGTAATAGGGCCAGGACTAGGACGTCAGCCGAACATTTTCAGGACGGTTAGCCAAATTATTGAATTATGTAGAAATGTATCGAAACCCCTGATCATAGATGCTGATGGTTTACATCTCATCAGCGACAATCGGGGCCTTATCAAGGATTACAGTGGAGTTATTCTAACTCCGAATGCCAGAGAATTTCAAGTACTTTTTGGGGATACCCCAGAAACTATTGAAGAAAATATGAAGAGCCTAGGAAATGGAATTACAGTGATGCGAAAAGGATGTCGCGATAAGATTTATATAACCAATACTGTAGAAATTTACCAACTTGGAACGGGTGGTTCGGGTCGACGATGTGGCGGTCAAGGTGACTTGCTGAGTGGTTCCCTTGCCACGTTCTATCATTGGGCTCTTGAATCGAACCAGACCAATCCAACATTTATTTCGGCATTTGCAAGTTGTTTTTTAACTAAACAATGCAATTCATATGCATTCAAGAAATTCGGCCGTAGCATGGTTACGGGTGATATGATTAATGAAATCCACAATGTTTTCGAAGACTTCTTCGAATGATGTCCGATAAAAGGTGATGATTGTTTAAAAAATGTTAGTGGTAGTTAATGAATTCTCTTTTAAATTATATTAAATATTGTATTGATTGTGTATGGTTTTTTTTGTTGCCAACATCAAATTGTGATTTAAAATTAGACCAAAATAAAATTTCAGATATTTGAGAGTTCTGTCGTTTATTAGTAGATATGTAATTGCAAATGTTTCATTCATAACTAACCGACTAACCGTGCATTATTTTTATAAAATAAAATTGATATATTCAAATTTATACTTACATATACATTTAATAAGAAAAATATATTTGCGTTGGTATTAGAAAATTAAAATTGTTGACGTTCAATAGCTGTTTTGTTTGGGCTTTAAAGTAAAGCTAGATTCTAGTCCATTGTGCATATTACAAATGCCAACTGTCAATTGATATATTGATATTTATCAACTAAATTTCAAAAGACTTTATAACTGTAAAGTACTATGCACATGAGAGCGACCAACGACCAACGAATATTCGTCCATTTTGACATTTCGTTCACATGGCTTTAATTTTATTCGTCACGGATATATGTAGGTTGAAAATCTGATTTTGAGGTTAGACGCGCGCGAACAAATTACTCGTTGAAGGGTGGATGGTATGTGGAACGCGAATATAGTTTGACTGTTCGTAGCAATCAGATGCAATTCGCGACGATCAATATTATTTTCTCAAATTTATCTTATTTTGGCTATTAAAAAGTAATTTTTTCTGTCGTAAACATTAATATAAATTATATTTCTACAATTTTCTTTAGAATTTAGGTTGGTAAATTGTTTTAAATTGAATTTATTCGTCGGTCGTTGGTCGCTCTCATGTGAATAGTCCTTAATTGTTACAGAACGTTGTAAAATACAAGAACATAAAGAATTACAATTGAAGTAATTCATTAAATTTTTTACAAATACTAGTTTTAATATACATAGAAATATTGAGTATTTATTAATTGATAATAATAATTGACAACCGTAACAGGGATTTGTAAGTTGAGGTATGATACACCGATTATATTTCCACTGGGGTTAAATCCAGTGGTTTTTGCTAAATCTTTAAGATGAGATAACATTTACAAATGCCTTGAATCTTCTCCAATAGTATTTATTTTCTTTGAATTATGGATCTTTTATTCAAATTTCAAATCAGCCGAAGCAAGGCCATAGACAATCATATATACCTAGATACTGAACTTGTATAAGGTTTGCTTGTTGAGCCTTGATTATTTTTTTATAACATGAAGTCAAATTTCACAAGCCTGATGTCGTTTTTATTTGGCATTCCGGAAGCCTTCCGGACTCTTCTGAAAGCGTTCACTTGGAAAAAAAATGACAGTTCTTATTCTGAAAAGAAGAGAGTTTTGCTTCTGGATTTGAAATCAGAATCAGAACCAGAAGCACTCACACATTCATATACTTGAACGTCAAACTCGACTGTTGTCATTTTTTGTATCATAATTGTGCAAGAAACGTTTTTTTTTTAATTTGAATATTTTCATGTACACAATTATTTTCACACATACAATCTCAATAAAATTCAGAATCACACAAAAGTGTTCAGTTGGGATCCCGGATCGGAGAAGAATTCCGGATTGCTAAATAAAAACGCCATGAGGTTTCTCTTTGTACACAGAAAGTCGTGTACACATCCATACTTACAATTTCGTATGGGTGCGATTTATTTTGTTTAACACATAATGTGTAGATATGCAAATTTATTCACGCATATTCTGAGGGTAAATACATTTTTTTGTTGAATTGGGCCGGTAAACGAAATTGTCAAAGGGCGCGTTCAATAGTCTACCCAAAGCAATCCGGATTGCTTTGTGCTATTGTAACGCCTATGGAAAAAACAGCTGACTATAAACGTCTCTTGATAAATATACAAATCTCAACACTAATGTCTATGCAGGTCCCATGTTCTGTAACTCAAGCGATAACTTTTCCCAGTTCCTCTGGATTTCTGTAAGTCGAGGCCATACCTTGAATTTTTACTTTGTTTGACTGGGTTTTTCCAATGGAAAGCGATAAAATGAAAAGTCAACAACCTTTTTTTTTTGTTTCTCGACTATTTTAATCAATCACATGTTCTGTAACTTTCGAATCGATAAAAATAGTCGAGAAACAAAAAAAAATGTTTGCTTTGTTAAGATCCCAAAATAACCTTTTCAATTTATCGCCTTCTATTGGAAAATCCCAGTTAAACAAATTACTTACAACTTACAGAAACCCATTTTTCAGAGGTGTTAAGTGAGCAAAAGCTATCGCCTGAGTTACAGAACATGGGTCCAGATGACATAACTTGCTTTTCAACAACATAAGCATTAATTGTCCTAGGGTGTTTTTTGAAAACAGAGAACCTCATTTTTTTCGACAAACTCTCTGGGTTGTTAAGAACTGGGTTTACCCTGGGCTAAAGTAAAGCTGAGCCGGCATATTTTCATAGTAATAGAAGTACATACGATTATATGGCCGCTTTCACACGAAAAGACTGAGTTGCCAGCAACTTAGGAAAAAAGGACAAAAAGTAAGAGGAGTGCACAAAATTTATATGTATGTATATGATATGTTTTTCAAACAGACTTTGAACCACACAAATTAGAATACATTTTCATTTTAACCATTAATAGCAATATAACATAAAACCTACCCTTTATTGTTCACAGATCAACAAGCGATCAACTTCTTTCGCCAACACTGTATCTGATTATTTTTTTCTTCACATTTTCATTCTTCACGGACGTAATGGCATTTGGTGCGTTCAGCAATTTATACTGACATGATAACAAGAAAAACACTTTATGTTGTGTTTTGTGCGTGAATATCTCACAATTTTAGTTCATATGAGGACACTGATAAGTTCATCGAATGGCGATAACAATCGTTATAAATTGGCCTTCCCTAGTTTGTAAATTACCTGTTTTTTTTCTGTTAAATCACTCTAAGGGTATTCATGCAACTACGGAAAATTCAGATAAACATCAGAAACCATAATTTTATTACTGCAGAAATGAACTGTCAAAGTTTGTATGGGAAAAATATTCTACAAATCAGATAAAATTATTTCACGAATTTGATGTAGAAAGAGAATAAATATACCTCATAAATTTATTTCAATGAACATCTGATTATTTCCCATTATTAAGCAAGTGTTTTTAAGGGGGTGTTCACGCAAACGTCTGGCGGAAAATTATATCTTTCTGCAAAGCGGAAAATTATCTCGTTGCATGAATACCCTTACTACCAAAATTTTCCGCTTTCCCTTAAAAGAACGGAATCCAATCTTTTTCAGATATCTCTTGATTGTACAATCTTATCTCGATTTCAATTTGACTTTTTTTTTGTCAGTGTATAAGTATACTCTATTTTCTTGTGCTTACAGCCTTAATTTATCATGGAAATTCCATAATTCTTAAATGGACTCGAAAATTGACATATGGAATTATTTCTTGGGCTGTTGTCTTTTTCCATTTAATAATTTAATAAAAAAAAACATACCGACGACGAAAGAGTCAGGTTAAAAGAAGTTGTATTTTGTTAATATTTCCTCAATTTTTATGTTCAAATTATTGCTCACCTAGTCTAACAATAAATTTTAAATCTATACTAATGTAAATTAAATGGTTGTCTTTTTTTTTTTTATTAAATATTACTCATGTCGAACACCGGAAGTGCATCGGTCTAATGGTCACACAAATAGCTATTTATGGTGCAACTTAAAATTGCAAAAACGTAATCGAGACATTCCTCTCTGAACATGCAATGTTAAATTTTACTTAATAAAAAAACGTACAAACATAAATGCAGTTGCGAAAAATTACACAATTACAGTGTATGCATATTCGTGATAGAAAATCTATACTTAAATTATTACATTAAAAGGAACTACCACAGCTGACGCTGAGGATAACCAGGTTGGAAAACTGAAAATCTATAATAATTAAATTATTTATGTTGTTATAGTCTATTAAACAACAGCTTTATTTTAAAAATAATAATTAGGTAAAAACAGTACCTACATAGGGGCCTACGTATGTACTATATACTCACCTGCTTCTGCTTGGAAATACATAGGCTTGCGTCCCACACCTTTTTTGTCACCTGGTGCATTTGTATAGAATTATCAAGTTAATAACCCATATGATTTGCATATATACCTAATCTCAATCTTTTTTCATTTAAAGAGTGAAGAAATTCATTTTGAAACTAAGGTTTTGATGCGTAATGCTTAACAAATACCATTTAAAATAGAAATATAAAATGTATACCTACATTATGTATTTGATGCTTTTGCCTAATTCAATCTAGTCAACTATATTAGCACCTATATGTAGCTATGTAGGTATTTAATTTAATCCATCAAATGTATACTTATAATACGAAGACGGAATACAACTTTTAAAATTTGAAGTTAGGTTACCTGGTAAGTTTTAGTAAGTACATATGTAGTTATTGAACTACTTTGGATTGTTGTTGTATATTGTGAGGGATATACAGTATAGATTTTTACTTGCGATATTATATGTAGTACGTTATGGAAGACAACAAGAGTACCTAGGTCTCGCAATTTTGTCTATCTGTTTGTCGGTTCGGTTACGTTCTATGGTTCGATGGATTTAATGGGCGTACAATACAAAAAGTGTATTGTCTGTAAAGACATAGCTATTATTAAAAAAAAAAAGGAAAAACTCGTATGCCAAACGTTTGTTTGGCCTTTCTTACAATAGAAACAAAACATTTTGGGGCATATTCATAGTCGCTATTAAACCCAGGTTTTATTAAACTTCAGGTTAAGACAATAAGGAATAAAAATATAATATAATGAACAAACTATTTATATAAATTTTAATTTGATATAAACATAATTGAAGAAACGATTAATTTAGTTAAAGTTAAATTATAAAACGAAAGCTACAGTATATTAAGTTGTTTCTCCCAACACTCCTCCTCAACTTAATAATTTCTGAGTCCTTAACTCATTCTTAAGTTAATTGTCTGGTGCATCTAAGTTCATTGCGAAGCTTAATGAACTGAGTCTTTGGAAGAGATTTAGTAAGAATATCAGCTATTTGATTCTTTGTGTTGATATATTTGATAGTGAACATTTTCTTCTCATATGAATCACGTACAAAATTATATTTGACATCAATATGTTTTAATATTTTATGTTTCCACTTAGAGAGAAGGTGAATAACTGATTGATTATCCTCGTAAATCACTGGTGGAACATTACAGATAATTTTGACTTCTTCCAGAAGGTTTTTTGTCCAAATTAAATCGACTGTTGCTGATGCTAATGCCACATATCCAGCTTCAGTCGAAGAAAGCGCGACCGAGGTTTGTCTTTTCGTGTTCCAAGAAATTACATTACCGAATATTTTAAAAGAAATCCTGAAGCGGACTCACGATCCATTTCGCTGCCAAAATCTGCATCGACGTAGCAAGTTAAAGGTTGGTCTTCTTGTTTTGTGAATAGTAGACCGAAACCAACGGTTCCTTGAATGTAACGCAGTATCCTCTTAAGACCTTTCCAACGAACTTCGTTTTGTTTGTGTTGGTATCTATTAAAATAATTTACAGCGAAACTTAAATCAGGTCTTGTAGCCAGCATTTCAAACATTAGACATCCGATAAGTTCACAGTAAGGATTGGTATTTTGAATTTGTTCATCTTCATCAGATGGAATAAGTGTAGTTTCCATAGGTGTATCGGTGGGATTCGAATCTTGTATTTTGAAACGCTCAAGTAATCTGTTGAAATAGACCTGCTGATTTAAATGAATCCCTTTTTTGGATCGTTCGATATTTATTCCCAGAAATATTTTTGGTTCCCCTTAGTCTTTCATAGCCAATTTTTTTTAAGAGTATTCTTGATGTTATTCATTTTCATCTCATTGTTTCCAGCTATTAACATATCTTCAACGTATAAAATAAGAAAAATACGTATTTGGTCAGATTCAATCATGTATAATTAACGAATAAGTTTGTCGAAATTAACAAAATGGTTAGCAAGGGTGTCGTTTATTGCATCAAATTTCATAATGAGAAGCGCTTTATGTATCAGTAACTGGCTGGCAATTCCTTTGCGTTGAAATGTATCACAAAGAGTTTTCCATACTTCGAACGCTGTTTCTTTTTCTTTTGCATATTCTAAATGGCTGTCAGCAATTCTTTGAATTATTTGCAATTTACATTTTTGGTCTTTTTTTTATGTTGTGCCAAATCTTTTTCCTTTTTTATGAGAATTTTTTCGGATTCATTTTCATCGAATTTTACTTTGTTGTTGTATGGTTCCTTAACATAGTCCAGAAGGTCTAATTCATCCAACAATGTTTCTAGACGAAATTTCCAATTATCAAATCCATATCCATTAAAAAGAGGAATTTTATATTTTTCTGTTTCGTCATCCATGGTTATTGAAAAATATTTTCTTTTGACTAAAATTATTTAATCTTTGGGTTCCGGGCCCATAACCTATTAAAATATGACCAGATATAAACGTTTACAAAGTTTATTTAGGAATAAAAATATAATATAATGAACAAACTATTTATATAAATTTTAATTTGATATAAACATAATTGAAGAAACGATTAATTTAGTTAAAGTTAAATTATAAAACGAAAGCTACAGTATATTAAGTTGTTTCTTCCAACAAATACATACCGATTTTAATTATAAATTCTTTGTTTTATATTTTTATAAAATTATTTACTTGTTTTACTACACAAATAGCTTCAAATATTTTGGAATGATAAACTTAAAAAAATAGAATCAACGTCTGTTCAACTAAACCTTGGTTTAACTTAGACACAGTTTAAAAATGGCTATGACTACGCCTCTTTGTTTTATATTAGTTCAGTTATTAGCGTGTAAGTAGGGAAGAGTCCCCAGTGACCGGCCCCTTAAGGAATTTTTCGTAAAAAATATGGCACAGAAGTTGCAAATATCAACCTTTTCCACTCATTCTTGAAGCAAATTATTCTTTATTTATCTCTCAACCGATGAAACTAAACTAAAATTTGAATTTGTAAATGGAACAATTATTTATTTAGGTTTTATTAAAAAAAGTCATATTCTCCAGTGGCCGGCCGAAATGCTCCTGTTTCCGGCCACTTATGCTCCTGAATTCGGCCACACAGACTTAGACCTGAACAATTTTATTTATATTTATATGAAGCGGCCGAACTTAGGACATGCATCCCAATATTCGGCCCACTAGTTTATACTTACAAAAAGGTGGCCGAATACTGGATTTTATTGATTTTTAATGGCAGTTTTTGCTCGTATGTTCGTGTTACTCATTTATTTATTTTTGTTTTTTTTTTTCAAAAAATTAAATGTTGCCTATTTTCGGCCGGGAATCTTCAATTTTTTGTGTTTCCTATGTCCGGCCCCTTGAAAACGACCATAATTACAAAATATTTTTCAATTTTAAAAACAAATTTTAATTGGAAAATATACTCTTTTACTCTATAAACACCATGTAAATTCATTAACCCAATAAAATTGCCTCAAAATCACTAAATTCTGGTACAAGGTTTACTAAGGGTTTCCAACAGTTATCCAGTGCAAATAATTTTTCCGGATGGGTTGCGCATTTAATTATCTCATATCTCTGAAATAACTGTAAATATCTAATGAAAATTTTGACATATTATAAGGAATAGATGTCATATCGTAATAAGGCTCTAAGCAGAGAAGTAGGTCCGTTCAGTTAATGTAATGGTATTTATGAATTTGATATTTTTTTTGTATATTTTAAAAACATTTATTTTAGTTATTAAAAAAGGTAGGTATTATTATAAACGTAAAAGAGATGACTCATTTTTTCAGCCTCCGGGACTCATTAAAAATTAAACATGCGGTAACACTGATAGGTTACCACATTGTCTTAAGCAAAAGAGAAAGCAAGATAATTTACGAAACACAATAGGGTAGAATCGCCTATTGCCGGCCCCTTCCAAATAAAAGCGTTGAATCTAAAAGCGTGTCCATATTATGCCGAACGATACCAATCGGCCAAGCCGAATAAGTATGGACGTCCCGATCGGCCTTTGGTCAATGCCGAAACCAAACGAAATGGATCCATGAAAGAAACCCGAACGTCACGACCAGAATGAGTGGCGCGGCATAGGCCGATCGGCATCGTTAAAGAATAACAAACCAACATTTTCTTTACAATGCATCGGTTTTTTCCGAAGCAAAACAACAGTTTTCTCCTACACATATGCAAAAATATCAGTTTCATCGCCTAAAGCGACACTGCACTGATTTTACAAGGTAAGACCAGAACAAGACAACTTCACGTGCTATCGGAAATCTTGGCAGAAGTTCGGGTAAAGATCGGCAGAGCTTTTTGCTTTCGTGCGGCGCACGAGAATATGGTTATTTCTGAATACAGCTTGTATTGAATATTTTTCGTATCACGCCCCAGGCATGTTCGCTCATTCCTCATAGAAGTTACTCAAGCGCCGCGGTGCGCTTCGTCCTATCGCAACAGTAATCATTTTTGCTATATCTCAAAAGCGTTTTTCTTAGTATATAGGTACTACTAGTATAAAAATCAATAATTTATATTTGTCGCCATTTTAAAGATTAATTTTTCTCTCTAGTAGTAAGTAGTAGGCAAAAAGTAATGTTGTTTATTTCACTAAAAACAGTTTTACAAATTCAATTCAGATAGGTTCTTAACATTGTGTTAATAATGACTTATAAAATTAAAGCTATTTGTGTTGACATTAAACAAACTTCCAACAATGACTTTTATCGTCTGTTGTGATCGATTAAATTGTATTTACTATACCCTAGACTTTAGTTTAACAATAAGTTATGTATAAGTATATAGTATTATATAAATAAAATACTTCCATGTATTTGATAAGGGCATTCCAATCATTTTCGCCATTTAAATAATCGACAACCATATTTGTATCTAGCGTAAAAGCCCCAAACTCACACGACGAATGCTTCTAAGGATAGGGCAAATGCCCAGAAAATGCACAAGAGACTCCTCTTCCCTCATATTACTTAGAGAACAGTTCATATTTTGATCAGCTGTCTTCTTGTTCCGTTAAGTATTATAAGACCGACTCTTGCTTTAAAAATCCAGCGAATTTTTGAAACACTCCATTCATCTGAGACATAGCTTCTCCCAATGTTGTAATTCGGTGTATGATACAGACTGTGTGATCTTGTTAGCTGTGCTCTCTGCAGAGCTTGTTCTTTGTCACTATTAACACTGAGTCTATTTTGCCAACTTTCGAACCAATATAGTTTTTTTTTTGGATTATGAGCTAAGCTAATATCTTTGGCAACCTGTTGTTTCGTGTTGTGTAGGTGTTAAGAACTCTTCCTATTTAACTCATATGGCATCTCATTGAGTATTCAAAAACAGGTCTCATTTAGCATTCGAGAGCTAATATATAGTTTGGAGTTACTTTCGGTAGACCCAGCGTTTTCTTATAGAAATACCTTTGTAGTTTTTCGACTTCATCGTATTGTGCGTATCCCCATATCTGAGCTGCATATCCCAAAATAGACCTGGTAACTGCATTGAAGATCTCAATCTCAGATGAAAGTTTTATATCTTTACTTGCAATGAACGAATTCCAAGAATACTTCAAACTTTGTCTGGCTTGCTTCGCTCGCTCTTTGAAGTGTTCTGTCAAACTTAATCCAGAAGTAAGCCAAACCCCCAAATACTTATATTTGTTAACAACTTCTATGGGTTCTCGGTTGAGCTTCCAATTTTCTTGTCGGCTTAATTTCCCACCTCTCCCTTGGCAGTACTCGGTAATTTTGTCAATCATACTCTGAAGTACGTTTCTCTCTATTGACGAAAAATAATTTGTTATCTTCAAATTAATGTTTTCATTAAAAAATGAGCAAACATAACATTTTTTGGTGGTTAAGCGCACGAATGTAGTTAAGTGAAAGCCGCCCTGCTCTTCACACACATCTTAAAACATCTTTCCAAAACTCTTTTATCCAAGGGAAGGAAAAGGATATAGAAGTGTAGTTCAGACTATTCAATCTTTTAAAATATTTTCTGCAAAATGAAATAAAAGTGCCTTAAATTATAAATTGACTCGTTCTTAAAAAAATGAGTCAAATCTAAAAATATAAGTCCCTGAGAAAACAGAGTCCCTTATGACTCAAATGAGTCCCAGTGGTAACAGTAAAGGGCGAGTAGTATCATCAGTCTGCTTGCTTTTCTTGCTTGCATAAACCTTTTCGTTTGTCATGTTCATTCCAGACGTTCTTAAAAGCCATATAGATTGGTCTCTTCTACTGTCATTGGAAAACAATATATTTATTTATTTACAAAACGAGCTTATAAGCTAACTAAATTTACAAAGCTCTTCAAATTAAGGCATTTGGGTCATAGACCATGTAATGCCATCTAAAATAAATTGACTTTTTATAATTAATATTATATCAGCCCTATTCTGCTATCCGATCGAATCGAATCTTTCGATTCACATGAAAAATTCACTCAATTTTTGAATATTTATTTTCAAATGTCTTCTATCTTTTCAGTCCAAAGCTTTACTAATATTTTGTTTGTTTAATTCTTAAGAGCATCTAATTGTATAAATCATATTTGCTGCTGTATTTGAAAACCGATTATTTTCCCGCAATTTTGATATGAGTATCCTGTGATTAACTGTATCAAAGGCTTTGGAGAAATCCAAAAGCACTAAAAACGATATAAGATCACTATCAATTGCAGTTCTTATGTCGTCCGAGACTTTTAAGATATGGCGGAGACACAACTGTGATTTTTACGAAAACCGGATTGTTGAGGATTCAAAAGTTTGTTTCTGTTTAGGAAAGTTAAAATTTGATTATGAAGAATTTTTTCAAGTACTTTTGATAAAAATGACAAAAATGATATTGGTCTGAACTCTTGTTGAGATAAGCGGGTTGCAGGTTTTATTTTAAGACCGGAATTACTCTTGCAGCTTTCCAACAGGATGGGAAATGCGATGTCATTATTATTGTGTTGTAAACATGCGTAAAGCTAGTATTAGATGGTCCTTGTAACGTGTCATTGCCGTGACACTCTGACGTCACAACAAAGTAGGTCCTACAACCGTCATTGACGTGACAAAGGTAATCGTGTCATGACTATCACACGAATGACACATATATGTCATTGTTGTCACAAAATACAATGAACGTCAAAGTGTGTCACGGTGATATTTGCGTCTCGGTGTCACGGCAATGACATGCAAAGCAATGACCATCACACGACGTGACAACTCTCAAACAGCTGATCATTGTCGGTGAGCCTATACTGCAATGACATTTATCATTTTTAGCAGTGACGATTACACGTCGTCGATCAATCGAGTTATTGTGTCTTGGATGTTAAGGAAAAGCTTATTTTTCTAGAAAATGGGTCCAACGATTTTGATACAAAATTTTGAGATGGTACTAGCTATCATTTAATCGGAACACAATTTACATTATATGACCAAGAATTCAAATGGCATCTTTTTGCCCTCACTCTATAACTATAACAATTTTGCAAACGTCACATATATAACTATAATTACCTACCCACCTATATCCTTCACTTAAATTATATGTCGGTTCCATCTGCAGTAGGTAGGTACAAATTAACCTCCTAATTTACATAATTAAAATCTATTTAAATATACATTTGTAGGTAGGCATAAACAATGACATGGCAGAAATTACTGCCGTGTCACGGTTCGGACACAGTTCTTGCAGCGACAAGCTACGTGTCACAGTGTCCCATCAACAATGAAAGATCTATCACACGGTCACGGCAATTTGTCATTGCAATGCCCTAAAAGTGACGTGTCACGGTGCATGTCATTGTTTTTGTCACGGCAATGACATGCAAAACAATGATAATCATACGACGTGACACTTTTAGGACAGACAACTACGTCATAGTGACGTCAGAGTGTCACGGCAATGACACATTACAAGGACCGTCTAATACTAGCTTAAGGGCGGGGAGAATATGGGGTAAAATCATTTTTATAAAAAGTGGTTGTATTTCATCGAGACCCATGGCACATGATCTTAATTTAAGTATCGCACTTAAAACATCAGCGTCGTCCACTCTTTGAAATTTAAAGGGATTAACACTATCGGGGTCAACAACCTGATAGGCTTGGTTTGTATCCTCAACATTAAGCGTGTCATTCTCAGGGTCAGCAACCTGTAAATTTTGGATTCTTGCAAATTCATTATTTAAAGAGCTCGGACATATGTTGGTACAGCAATGTTCTCTTTGCCTTCCAAAACCAAGTTCTTTGATATTTTTCCATAAAGTCTTTGGCGGTAAATGTTTATCAAGGCGTTTGGAATACACACTGTATTGGGCTTCTCTAATTTTTTTACTTTCGGCATTTCTTAAGGTACGAATGGAAGAAAGCATTTCATGAACCCGAAATCGCTTCCAACGCTTATAAGCCTAATCTCGTTCCTCTATACATTTTAAAATCTCTGTGTTGAACCAGGTTTTTCTGTCATTCCGAGTATGTTTTGTTTTAAGGGGCACATGTGTATTGAACAATTAGTTTATTGAACTTTGCAGGAATGAAACTTGGTCATCAGGTGACGACATAAGATATATTGTTTGCCAGTTAATATGTGCAATATCGTTTTCCAAGCCTATTAAATTATCTGCTCTAAAGTGGGGTTACTTTAAATGTTGCAAAAAATAAATCATGCAACTTTATTTTTTTGTCATAAAAAATTGCTCACCAGCATACATATGTACATATGCACAATGTTTATGGCAAACCTTTTTTATGAAATAAAACTGTATCTATCTTTGTAAATATCGCTGCATAATATAACAAGTTATAGCGAAACAAAATTAATAATTCTTCAGGGCATAAAAGTTTATGTGAATCAACCGAATCTATTATCACAAATTATCTATTAATAACGAGTCGCACCTGATTCGTTTTATTATTGTATTTGCGGCTAAATTTAATCAACAAAAAACAAAATTTATTTATTTATTGTACACTTATTACAAGTAAGCAAAACTTAATACTACTACATCATATTTATATTTAAAATAAATAAAATTTAGTAAAAATACACGAGTGTAAGAAAAAAACTAAATTATAAAAAAAAAAAAAAAAAAAAACTTATCCAAAATATAATAATACATTTTAATTATAATAGTACAACTAACAATAAAAAAAATTGGGTGGGTGAGAAGGTTATTGGGGTGGGTTGGAGAGGAGAGAATTTCGGAGGACTGATTTAGATATACTAAAATCAAAAATATTTGAGGAGTTGTTGGAATTACGCAGCATACGAGACATAGGATTATAGTAGCTATAATTAGTACGGTGGAAAGGAATGCGGAATAGGGGTAATGACCTAACATTTCGTCGGTTGGTATTAATGGGAATCAGACTTATTAGACCCGGACAGTCTATATTACCAGTTAGTATGTCGTGTATAAAAACCACATCTGCGGCTTCACGTCGTTTTTCAAGCGACTGAAGGTCAATTAGCAGTAAGCGATTCGAATATGGAGGAAGTCGATAATTATCATCCCACGGAAGATTGCGCAGGGCAAAACGAACAAACCTACGCTGGACGGCTTCGATCCTTTTAATTTGGGTTATTTGATATGGTGACCAAACCTGAGACGCATATTCTAGGATGGGACGGACAAATGAAATGAAAAGAGATTTGGAAATGTACGGGTCAGAGAACTTTTTTTACCAGCGTTTTATAAAACCAAGCATCGAATTTGGTTTATTAATAATGCTGTCAATGTGGCATCGAAAGTTAAGCTCTTTATCACAGATTACTGCTAAATCACGACAGGAAGTAACTACGGGTACAAGTTCACCATTTATATGATATTTTCTGGGAGGAGAAGGGAGCCGTTTACGTGAAAACGTCAAGCTGTGGCATTTGCTGACATTGAGGTCAAGGAGGTTTTTATGGCACCATAGGGAAAATTTGTCAAGATTTTGTTGTAAGGAACAAATATCAGCGGCAGTAGAAATGCGTTTAAATATTTTCATGTCATCGGGTTATATTGATAAACCACAATCGAGAACTTGAGCAATATCGTTAATAGCTAAGGTGAATAGCAGTGCGCCAAGATGGCTGCCTTGTGGTACTCCTGAAGGTGCATTAAAAGGAATGGAAAGAGATGATCTAAAACGGACAACATAATTTCTATCAGTCAAATATGAATTCAACCACAAGATAAAAAGTGTAGGAAAGCCCATGGAATTTAATATTAACATGATGATATTATGTGATATTTTGTCGAAGGCTTTGCTAAAGTCAGTAGCAATCACATCGACTTCATCCCTATCGACCATTGTGCATAGAGCATTGGAAACAAATTCTACTAGGTTCGTTGTTGTTGATCTACCCGATATAAAACCATGTTGTACTGGGGAAAGAATTGATTTGCAGTGGAACGAGAGAGTTTCGTATATAATACTTTCAAATATTTTTGGAATGCATGATAGTTTAGCTATAGGGCGATAGTTCGACACATTATTTTTTGGTCCTGTTATTTGGTTATGTAATTTAATTTTTTAATTAAATTTAATTTAATTTATTTAATCCGTTAATTTAATAACGTTAGAACTTATAACTATTTAATTCAATTTTAATACACTTATTATTACCTATAATACACAATATAATAATTACAATGATGTATTGAAAAAGTTTACTTTAAATTGCTTGCTTTTAAAATTGTCGTTTATAAAAGTAATTAAATAATAATACTTATTGAAGACTGATATCAATTGATTTAAAGGACTATTCA